>OW052184.1:34747916-36138492 GCA_932526625.1 Rhingia campestris | reverse complement strand
TGACAAATGCACCATGTCATTTTAAAGAACGGTTTCCAATCTATCAATATGCCAAATTTCATTCTAATCTATTAAGCGGTTTACGAATTATAAGGATTTGAAAAAAAAAATTTCAGAATTTCTATGGGAAAAGGTTGTTGAAAAAATTTTTTATTTTAGTACCAATTTTGTCACATTTTTACGATTGTTTTTTGTTATGTTCAAAGTTTTATAGAAATTTTTTGTATACCATTTTAAAGAGTAACGCCTAATACACGTTTTAACCAAATTTCATTTAATTCGTGATAATACTTTTTACGTTATTAGGTTCCGAATGAAAAATTGAGTTAATACCCCTTACACCACCCCCCGCTGACAAATGCACCATGTCATTTTAAAGAACGGTTTCCAATCTATCAATTTGCCAAATTTCATTCTAATCTATTAAGCGGTTTACGAATTATAAGGATTTGAAAAAAAAAAATTTCAGAATTTTTTATGGAAAAAGTGTTGAAAAAAAATTTTATTTTAGTACCAATTTTGTCACATTTTTACGATTTTTTGTTATGTTCAAAGTTTATAGAAATTTTTTGTATACCATTTTAAAGAGTAACGCCTAATACACGTTTTAACCAAATTTCATTTAATTCGTGATAATACTTTTTACGTTATTAGGTTCCGAATGAAAAATTGAGTTAATACCCCTTACACCACCCCCCGCTGACAAATGCACATGTCATTTTAAAGAACGGTTTCCAATCTATCAATATGCCAAATTTCATTCTAATCTATTAAGCGGTTTACGAATTATAAGGATTTGAAAAAAAAAAATATCAGAATTTCTATGGAAAAAGTGTTGAAAAAAAATTTTATTTTAGTACCAATTTTGTCACATTTTTACGATTTTTTTTGTTATGTTCAAAGTTTATAGAAAATTTTTGTATACCATTTTAAAGAGTAACGCCTAATACACGTTTTAAACAAATTTCATTTAATTCGTGATAATACTTTTTACGTTATTAGGTTCCGAATTAAGAATTGAGTTAATACCCCTTACACCACCCCCCGCTAACAAATGCACCATGTCATTTTAAAGAACGGTTTCTAATCTATCAATTTGCCAAATTTCATTCTAATCTATTAAGCGGTTTACGAATTATAAGTATTTGAAAAAAAAAAAATTTCAGAATTTTTATGGAAAAAGTGTTGAAAAAAAATTTTATTTTAGTACCAATTTTGTCACATTTTTACGATTTTTTTTGTTATGTTCAAAGTTTATAGAAATTTTTTTGTATACCATTTTAAAGAGTAACGCCTAATACACGTTTTAACCAAATTTCATTTAATTCGTGATAATACTTTTTACGTTATTAGGTTCCGAATGAAAAATTGAGTTAATACCCCTTACACCACCCCCCGCTGACAAATGCACCATGTCATTTTAAAGAACGATTTCCAATCTATCAATTTGCCAAATTTCATTCTAATCTATTAAGCGGTTTACGAATTATAAGGATTTGAAAAAAAAAAAATTTCAGAATTTCTATGGAAAAAGTGTTGAAAAAAAATTTTATTTTAGTACCAATTTTGTCCACATTTTTACGATTTTTTTTGTTATGTTCAAAGTTTATAGAAATTTTTTGTATACCATTTTAAAGAGTAACGCCTAATACACGTTTTAACCAAATTTCATTTAATTCGTGATAATACTTTTTACGTTATTAGGTTCCGAATGAAAAATTGAGTTAATACCCCTTACACCACCCCCGCTGACAAATGCACCATGTCATTTTAAAGAACGGTTTCCAATCTATCAATATGCCAAATTTCATTCTAATCTATTAAGCGGTTTACGAATTATAAGGATTTGAAAAAAAAAAAATATCAGAATTTCTATGGAAAAAGTGTTGAAAAAAAATTTTATTTTAGTACCAATTTTGTCACATTTTTACGATTTTTTTTGTTATGTTCAAAGTTTATAGAAATTTTTTGTATACCATTTTAAAGAGTAACGCCTAATACACGTTTTAACCAAATTTCATTTAATTCGTGATAAAAACTTTTTACGTTATTAGGTTCCGAATGAAAATTGAGTTAATACCCCTTACACCACCCCCCGCTGACAAATGCACCATGTCATTTTAAAGAACGGTTTCCAATCTAACATTTGCCAAATTTCATTCTAATCTATTAAGCGGTTTACGAATTATAAGGATTTGAAAAAAAAAAAATTTCAGAATTTCTATGGAAAAAGTGTTGAAAAAAAATTTTATTTTAGTACCAATTTTGTCACATTTTTACGATTTTTTTTGTTATGTTCAAAGTTTATAGAAATTTTTTGTATACCATTTTAAAGAGTAACGCCTAATACACGTTTTAACCAAATTTCATTTAATTCGTGATAATACTTTTTACGTTATTAGGTTCCGAATGAAAAATTGAGTTAATACCCCTTACACCACCCCCCGCTGACAAATGCACCATGTCATTTTAAAGAACGGTTTCCAATCTATCAATTTGCCAAATTTCATTCTAATCTATTAAGCGGTTTACGAATTATAAGGATTTGAAAAAAAAAAAATTTCAGAATTTTTATGGAAAAAGTGTTGAAAAAAAATTTTATTTTAGTACCAATTTTGTCACATTTTTACGATTTTTTTTGTTATGTTCAAAGTTTATAGAAATTTTTTGTATACCATTTTAAAGAGTAACGCCTAATACACGTTTTTAACCAAATTTCATTTAATTCGTGATAATACTTTTTACGTTATTAGGTTCCGAATGAAAAATTGAGTTAATACCCCTTACACCACCCCCCGCTGACAAATGCACCATGTCATTTTAAAGAACGGTTTCCAATCTATCAATTTGCCAAATTTCATTCTAATCTATTAAGCGGTTTACGAATTATAAGGATTTGAAAAAAAAAAAAATTTCAGAATTTCTATGGAAAAAGTGTTGAAAAAAAATTTTATTTTAGTACCAATTTTGTCACATTTTTACGATTTTTTTTTGTTATGTTCAAAGTTTATAGAAATTTTTTGTATACCATTTTAAAGAGTAACGCCTAATACACGTTTTAACCAAATTTCATTTAATTCGTGATAATACTTTTTACGTTATTAGGTTCCGAATGAAAAATTGAGTTAATACCCCTTACACCCCCCCCCGCTGACAAATGCACCATGTCATTTTAAAGAACGGTTTCCAATCTATCAGTATGCCAAATTTCATTCTAATCTATTTAGCGGTTTACGAATTATAAGGATTTGAAAAAAAAAAAATTCAGAATTTCTATGGAAAAAGTGTTGAAAAAAAATTTTATTTTAGTACCAATTTTTGTCACATTTTTACGATTTTTTTTGTTATGTTCAAAGTTTATAGAAATTTTTTGTATACCATTTTAAGAGTAACGCCTAATACACGTTTTAACCAAATTTCATTTAATTCGTGATAAAACTTTTTACGTTATTAGGTTCCGAATGAAAAATTGAGTTAATACCCCTTACACCACCCCCCGCTGACAAATGCACCATGTCATTTTAAAGAACGGTTTCCAATCTATCAATTTGCCAAATTTCATTCTAATCTATTAAGCGGTTTACGAATTATAAGGATTTGAAAAAAAAAAAATTTCAGAATTTCTATGGAAAAAGTGTTGAAAAAAAATTTTATTTTAGTACCAATTTTGTCACATTTTTACGATTTTTTTTGTTATGTTCAAAGTTTATAGAAATTTTTTGTATACCATTTTAAAGAGTAACGCCTAATACACGTTTTAACCAAATTTCATTTAATTCGTGATAATACTTTTTACGTTATTAGGTTCCGAATGAAAAATTGAGTTAATACCCCTTACACCACCCCCCGCTGACAAATGCACCATGTCATTTTAAAGAACGGTTTCCAATCTATCAATTTGCCAAATTTCATTCTAATCTATTAAGCGGTTTACGAATTATAAGGATTTGAAAAAAAAAAAATTTCAGAATTTTTATGGAAAAAGTGTTGAAAAAAAATTTTATTTTAGTACCAATTTTGTCACATTTTTACGATTTTTTTTTGTTATGTTCAAAGTTTATAGAAATTTTTTGTATACCATTTTAAAGAGTAACGCCTAATACACGTTTTAACCAAATTTCATTTAATTCGTGATAATACTTTTTACGTTATTAGGTTCCGAATGAAAAATTGAGTTAATACCCCCTTACCCCCCCCCCCGCTGACAAATGCACCATGTCATTTTAAAGAACGGTTTCCAATCTATCAATTTGCCAAATTTCATTCTAATCTATTAAGCGGTTTACGAATTATAAGGATTTGAAAAAAAAAAAAAATTTCAGAATTTCTATGGAAAAAGTGTTGAAAAAAAATTTATTTTAGTACCAATTTTGTCACATTTTTACGATTTTTTTTGTTATGTTCAAAGTTTATAGAAATTTTTTGTATACCATTTTAAGAGTAACGCCTAATACACGTTTTAACCAAATTTCATTTAATTCGTGATAATACTTTTTACGTTATTAGGTTCCGAATGAAAAATTGAGTTAATACCCCTTACACCACCCCCCGCTGACAAATGCACCATGTCATTTTAAAGAACGGTTTCCAATCTATCAGTATGCCAAATTTCATTCTAATCTATTTAGCGGTTTACGAATTATAAGGATTTGAAAAAAAAAAAATTCAGAATTTCTATGGAAAAAGTGTTGAAAAAAAATTTTATTTTAGTACCAATTTTGTCACATTTTTACGATTTTTTTTGTTATGTTCAAAGTTTATAGAAATTTTTTGTATACCATTTTAAAGAGTAACGCCTAATACACGTTTTAACCAAATTTCATTTAATTCGTGATAATACTTTTTACGTTATTAGGTTCCGAATGAAAAATTGAGTTAATACCCCTTACACCACCCCCCGCTGACAAATGCACCATGTCATTTTAAAGAACGGTTTCCAATCTATCAATATGCCAAATTTCATTCTAATCTATTAAGCGGTTTACGAATTATAAGGATTTGACAAACAAAAAATTTCAGAATTTCTATGGAAAAAGTGTTGAAAAAAAATTTTATTTTAGTACCAATTTTGTCACATTTTTACAATTTTTTTTGTTATGTTCAAAGTTTATAGAAATTTTTTGTATACCATTTTAAAGAGTAACGCCTAATATACGTTTTAACCAAATTTCATTTAATTCGTGATAATACTTTTTACGTTATTAGGTTCCGAATGAAAAATTGAGTTAATACCCCTTACACCACCCCCCGCTGACAAATGCACCATGTCATTTTAAAGAACGGTTTCCAATCTATCAATATGCCAAATTTCATTCTAATCTATTAAGCGGTTTACGAATTATAAGGATTTGAAAAAAAAAATTTCAGAATTTCTATGGAAAAAGTGTTGAAAAAAAATTTTATTTTAGTACCAATTTTGTCACATTTTTACGATTTTTTTTGTTATGTTCAAAGTTTATAGAAATTTTTTGTATACCATTTTAAAGAGTAACGCCTAATACACGTTTTAACCAAATTTCATTTAATTCGTGATAATACTTTTTACGTTATTAGGTTCCGAATGAAAAATTGAGTTAATACCCCTTACACCACCCCCCGCTGACAAATGCACCATGTCATTTTAAAGAACGGTTTCCAATCTATCAATATGCCAAATTTCATTCTAATCTATTAAGCGGTTTACGAATTATAAGGATTTGAAAAAAAAAAAATTTCAGAATTTCTATGGAAAAAGTGTTGAAAAAAAATTTTATTTTAGTACCAATTTTGTCACATTTTTACGATTTTTTTTGTTATGTTCAAAGTTTATAGAAATTTTTTGTATACCATTTTAAAGAGTAACGCCTAATACACGTTTTTAACCAAATTTCATTTAATTCGTGATAATACTTTTTACGTTATTAGGTTCCGAATGAAAAATTGAGTTAATACCCCTTACACCACCCCCCGCTGACAAATGCACCATGTCATTTTAAAGAACGGTTTCCAATCTATCAATATGCCAAATTTCATTCTAATCTATTAAGCGGTTTACGAATTATAAGTATTTGAAAAAAAAAAATTTCAGAATTTTTATGGAAAAAGTGTTGAAAAAAAATTTTATTTTAGTACCAATTTTGTCACATTTTTACGATTTTTTTTGTTATGTTCAAAGTTTATAGAAATTTTTTGTATACCATTTTAAAGAGTAACGCCTAATACACGTTTTAACCAAATTTCATTTAATTCGTGATAATACTTTTTACGTTATTAGGTTCCGAATGAAAAATTGAGTTAATACCCCTTACACCACCCCCCGCTGACAAATGCACCATGTCATTTTAAAGAACGGTTTCCAATCTATCAATATGCCAAATTTCATTCTAATCTATTAAGCGGTTTACGAATTATAAGGATTTGAAAAAAAAAAATTTCAGAATTTCTATGGAAAAAGTGTTGAAAAAAAATTTTATTTTAGTACCAATTTTGTCACATTTTTACGATTTTTTTTGTTATGTTCAAAGTTTATAGAAATTTTTTGTATACCATTTTAAAGAGTAACGCCTAATACACGTTTTAACCAAATTTCATTTAATTCGTGATAATACTTTTTACGTTATTAGGTTCCGAATGAAAAATTGAGTTAATACCCCTTACACCACCCCCCGCTGACAAATGCACCATGTCATTTTAAAGAATGGTTTCCAATCTATCAATATGCCAAATTTCATTCTAATCTATTAAGCGGTTTACGAATTATAAGGATTTGAAAAAAAAAAATTTTCAGAATTTCTATGGAAAAAGTGTTGAAAAAAAATTTTTATTTTAGTACCAATTTTGTCACATTTTTACGATTTTTTTTGTTATGTTCAAAGTTTATAGAAATTTTTTGTATACCATTTTAAAGAGTAACGCCTAATACACGTTTTAACCAAATTTCATTTAATTCGTGATAATACTTTTTACGTTATTAGGTTCCGAATGAAAAATTGAGTTAATACCCCTTACACCACCCCCCCGCTGACAAATGCACTATGTCATTTTAAAGAACGGTTTCCAATCTATCAATTTGCCAAATTTCATTCTAATCTATTAAGCGGTTTACGAATTATAAGTATTTGAAAAAAAAAAAATTTCAGAATTTTTATGGAAAAAGTGTTGAAAAAAAATTTTATTTTAGTACCAATTTTGTCACATTTTTACGATTTTTTTTGTTATGTTCAAAAGTTTATAGAAATTTTTTGTATACCATTTTAAAGAGTAACGCCTAATACACGTTTTAACCAAATTTCATTTAATTCGTGATAATACTTTTTACGTTATTAGGTTCCGAATGAAAAATTGAATTAATACCCCTTACACCACCCCCCGCTGACAAATGCACCATGTCATTTTAAAGAACGGTTTCCAATCTATCAATATGCCAAATTTCATTCTAATCTATTAAGCGGTTTACGAATTATAAGGATTTGAAAAAAAAAATTTTCAGAATTTCTATGGAAAAAGTGTTGAAAAAAAATTTTATTTTAGTACCAATTTTGTCACATTTTTACGATTTTTTTTGTTATGTTCAAAGTTTATAGAAATTTTTTGTATACCATTTTAAAGAGTAACGCCTAATACACGTTTTAACCAAATTTCATTTAATTCGTGATAATACTTTTTACGTTATTAGGTTCCGAATGAAAAATTGAGTTAATACCCCTTACACCACCCCCCGCTGACAAATGCACCATGTCATTTTAAAGAACGGTTTCCAATCTATCAATATGCCAAATTTCATTCTAATCTATTAAGCGGTTTACGAATTATAAGGATTTGAAAAAAAAAAAATTTTCAGAATTTCTATGGAAAAAGTGTTGAAAAAAAATTTTATTTTAGTACCAATTTTGTCACATTTTTACGATTTTTTTTGTTATGTTCAAAGTTTATAGAAATTTTTTGTATACCATTTTAAAGAGTAACGCCTAATACACGTTTTAACCAAATTTCATTTAATTCGTGATAATACTTTTTACGTTATTAGGTTCCGAATGAAAAATTGAGTTAATACCCCTTACACCACCCCCCGCTGACAAATGCACCTTGTCATTTTAAAGAACGGTTTCCAATCTATCAATATGCCAAATTTCATTCTAATCTATTAAGCGGTTTACGAATTATAAGGATTTGAAAAAAAAAAAATTTTCAGAATTTTTATGGAAAAAGTGTTGAAAAAAAATTTTATTTTAGTACCAATTTTGTCACATTTTTACGATTTTTTTTGTTATGTTCAAAGTTTATAGAAATTTTTTGTATACCATTTTAAAGAGTAACGCCTAATACACGTTTTAACCAAATTTCATTTAATTCGTGATAATACTTTTTACGTTATTAGGTTCCGAATGAAAAATTGAGTTAATACCCCTTACACTACCCCCCGCTGACAAATGCACTATGTCATTTTAAAGAACGGTTTCCAATCTATCAATTTGCCAAATTTCATTCTAATCTATTAAGCGGTTTACGAATTATAAGTATTTGAAAAAAAAAAATTTCAGAATTTTTATGGAAAAAGTGTTGAAAAAAAATTTTATTTTAGTACCAATTTTGTCACATTTTTTACGATTTTTTTTGTTATGTTCAAAGTTTATAGAAATTTTTTGTATACCATTTTAAAGAGTAACGCCTAATACACGTTTTAACCAAATTTCATTTAATTCGTGATAATACTTTTTACGTTATTAGGTTCCGAATGAAAAATTGAATTAATACCCCTTACACCACCCCCCGCTGACAAATGCACCATGTCATTTTAAAGAACGGTTTCCAATCTATCAATATGCCAAATTTCATTCTAATCTATTAAGCGGTTTACGAATTATAAGGATTTGAAAAAAAAAAATTTTCAGAATTTCTATGGAAAAAGTGTTGAAAAAAAATTTTATTTTAGTACCAATTTTGTCACATTTTTACGATTTTTTTTGTTATGTTCAAAGTTTATAGAAATTTTTTGTATACCATTTTAAAGAGTAACGCCTAATACACGTTTTAACCAAATTTCATTTAATTCGTGATAATACTTTTTACGTTATTAGGTTCCGAATGAAAAATTGAATTAATACCCCTTACACCACCCCCCGCTGACAAATGCACCATGTCATTTTAAAGAACGGTTTCCAATCTATCAATATGCCAAATTTCATTCTAATCTATTAAGCGGTTTACGAATTATAAGGATTTGAAAAAAAAAATTTTCAGAATTTCTATGGAAAAAGTGTTGAAAAAAAATTTTATTTTAGTACCAATTTTGTCACATTTTTACGATTTTTTTTGTTATGTTCAAAGTTTATAGAAATTTTTTGTATACCATTTTAAAGAGTAACGCCTAATACACGTTTTAAACCAAATTTCATTTAATTCGTGATAATACTTTTTACGTTATTAGGTTCCGAATGAAAAATTGAGTTAATACCCCTTACACCACCCCCGCTGACAAATGCACCATGTCATTTTAAAGAACGGTTTCCAATCTATCAATATGCCAAATTTCATTTTAATCTATTAAGCGGTTTACGAATTATAAGGATTTGAAAAAAAAAAATTTTCAGAATTTCTGTGGAAAAAGTGTTGAAAAAAAATTTTATTTTAGTACCAATTTTGTCACATTTTTACGATTTTTTTTGTTATGTTCAAAGTTTATAGAAATTTTTTGTATACCATTTTAAAGAGTAACGCCTAATACACGTTTTAACCAAATTTCATTTAATTCGTGATAATACTTTTTACGTTATTAGGTTCCGAATGAAAAATTGAGTTAATACCCCTTACACCACCCCCCGCTGACAAATGCACCTTGTCATTTTAAAGAACGGTTTCCAATCTATCAATATGCCAAATTTCATTCTAATCTATTAAGCGGTTTACGAATTATAAGGATTTGAAAAAAAAAATTTTCAGAATTTCTATGGAAAAAGTGTTGAAAAAAAATTTTATTTTAGTACCAATTTTGTCACATTTTTACGATTTTTTTTGTTATGTTCAAAGTTTATAGAAATTTTTTGTATACCATTTTAAAGAGTAACGCCTAATACACGTTTTAACCAAATTTCATTTAATTCGTGATAATACTTTTTACGTTATTAGGTTCCGAATGAAAAATTGAGTTAATACCCCTTACACCAACCCCCGCTGACAAATGCACTATGTCATTTTAAAGAACGGTTTCCAATCTATCAATTTGCCAAATTTCATTCTAATCTATTAAGCGGTTTACGAATTATAAGTATTTGAAAAAAAAAAATTTCAGAATTTTTATGGAAAAAGTGTTGAAAAAAATTTTTATTTTAGTACCAATTTTGTCACATTTTTTACGATTTTTTTTGTTATGTTCAAAGTTTATAGAAATTTTTTGTATACCATTTTAAAGAGTAACGCCTAATACACGTTTTAACCAAATTTCATTTAATTCGTGATAATACTTTTTACGTTATTAGGTTCCGAATGAAAAATTGAATTAATACCCCTTACACCACCCCCCGCTGACAAATGCACCATGTCATTTTAAAGAACGGTTTCCAATCTATCAATATGCCAAATTTCATTCTAATCTATTAAGCGGTTTACGAATTATAAGGATTTGAAAAAAAAAAATTTTTCAGAATTTCTATGGAAAAAGTGTTGAAAAAAAATTTTATTTTAGTACCAATTTTGTCACATTTTTACGATTTTTTTTGTTATGTTCAAAGTTTATAGAAATTTTTTGTATACCATTTTAAAGAGTAACGCCTAATACACGTATTAACCAAATTTCATTTAATTCGTGATAATACTTTTTACGTTATTAGGTTCCGAATGAAAAATTGAGTTAATACCCCTTACACCACCCCCGCTGACAAATGCACCATGTCATTTTAAAGAACGGTTTCCAATCTATCAATATGCCAAATTTCATTCTAATCTATTAAGCGGTTTACGAATTATAAGGATTTGAAAAAAAAAAAATTTCAGAATTTCTATGGAAAAAGTGTTGAAAAAAAATTTTATTTTAGTACCAATTTTGTCACATTTTTACGATTTTTTTTGTTATGTTCAAAGTTTATAGAAATTTTTTGTATACCATTTTAAAGAGTAACGCCTAATACACGTTTTAACCAAATTTCATTTAATTCGTGATAATACTTTTTACGTTATTAGGTTCCGAATGAAAAATTGAGTTAATACCCCTTACACCACCCCCCCGCTGACAAATGCACTATGTCATTTTAAAACACGGTTTCCAATCTATCAATTTGCCAAATTTCATTCTAATCTATTAAGCGGTTTACGAATTATAAGTATTTGAAAAAAAAAAATTTCAGAATTTTTATGGAAAAAGTGTTGAAAAAAAATTTTATTTTAGTACCAATTTTGTCACATTTTTACGATTTTTTTTGTTATGTTCAAAGTTTATAGAAATTTTTTGTATCCCATTTTAAAGAGTAACGCCTAATACACGTTTTAACCAAATTTCATTTAATTCGTGATAATACTTTTTACGTTATTAGGTTCCGAATGAAAAATTGAGTTAATACCCCTTACACCACCCCCCGCTGACAAATGCACTATGTCATTTTAAAGAACGATTTCCAATCTATCAATTTGCCAAATTTCATTCTAATCTATTAAGCGGTTTACGAATTATAAGTATTTGAAAAAAAAAAATTTCAGAATTTTTATGGAAAAAGTGTTGAAAAAAAATTTTATTTTAGTACCAATTTTGTCACATTTTTTACGTTTTTTTTTGTTATGTTCAAAGTTTATAGAAATTTTTTGTATACCATTTTAAAGAGTAACGCCTAATACACGTTTTAACCAAATTTCATTTAATTCGTGATAATACTTTTTACGTTATTAGGTTCCGAATGAAAAATTGAGTTAATACCCCTTACACCACCCCCGCTGACAAATGCACCATGTCATTTTAAAGAACGGTTTCCAATCTATCAATATGCCAAATTTCATTTTAATCTATTAAGCGGTTTACGAATTATAAGGATTTGAAAAAAAAAAATTTTCAGAATTTCTATGGAAAAAGTGTTGAAAAAAAATTTTATTTTAGTACCAATTTTGTCACATTTTTACGATTTTTTTTTGTTATGTTCAAAGTTTATAGAAATTTTTTGTATACCATTTTAAAGAGTAACGCCTAATACACGTTTTAACCAAATTTCATTTAATTCGTGATAATACTTTTTACGTTATTAGGTTCCGAATGAAAAATTGAGTTAATACCCCTTACACCACCCCCCGCTGACAAATGCACCTTGTCATTTTAAAGAACGGTTTCCAATCTATCAATATGCCAAATTTCATTCTAATCTATTTAGCGGTTTACGAATTATAAGGATTTGAAAAAAAAAAATGTTCAGAATTTCTATGGAAAAAGTGTTGAAAAAAAATTTTATTTTAGTACCAATTTTGTCACATTTTTACGATTTTTTTTGTTATGTTCAAAGTTTATAGAAATTTTTTGTATACCATTTTAAAGAGTAACGCCTAATACACGTTTTAACCAAATTTCATTTAATTCGTGATAATACTTTTTACGTTATTAGGTTCCGAATGAAAAATTGAGTTAATACACCCTCACACCACCCCCCGCTGACAAATGCACTATGTCATTTTAAAGAACGGTTTCCAATCTATCAATTTGCCAAATTTCATTCTAATCTATTAAGCGGTTTACGAATTATAAGTATTTGAAAAAAAAAAAATTTCAGAATTTTTATGGAAAAAAGTGTTGAAAAAAAATTTTATTTTAGTACCAATTTTGTCACATTTTTTACGATTTTTTTTGTTATGTTCAAAGTTTATAGAAATTTTTTGTATACCATTTTAAAGAGTAACGCCTAATACACGTTTTTACCAAATTTCATTTAATTCGTGATAATACTTTTTACGTTATTAGGTTCCGAATGAAAAATTGAATTAATACCCCTTACACCACCCCCCGCTGACAAATGCACCATGTCATTTTAAAGAACGGTTTCCAATCTATCAATATGCCAAATTTCATTCTAATCTATTAAGCGGTTTACGAATTATAAGGATTTGAAAAAAAAAAAATTTCAGAATTTCTATGGAAAAAGTGTTGAAAAAAAATGTTATTTTAGTACCAATTTTGTCACATTTTTACGATTTTTTTTGTTATGTTCAAAGTTTATAGAAATTTTTTGTATACCATTTTAAAGAGTAACGCCTAATACACGTATTAACCAAATTTCATTTAATTCGTGATAATACTTTTTACGTTATTAGGTTCCGAATGAAAAATTGAGTTAATGCCCCTTACACCACCCCCCGCTGACAAATGCACCATGTCATTTTAAAGAACGGTTTCCAATCTATCAATATGCCAAATTTCATTCTTATCTATTAAGCGGTTTACGAATTATAAGGATTTGAAAAAAAAAATTTTTCAGAATTTCTATGGAAAAAGTGTTGAAAAAAAATTTTATTTTAGTACCAATTTTGTCACATTTTTACGATTTTTTTTTGTATTTTCAAAGTTTATAGAAATTTTTTTGTATACCATTTTAAAAGAGTAACGCCTAATACACGTTTTAACCAAATTTCATTTAATTCGTGATAATACTTTTTACGTTATTAGGTTCCGAATGAAAAATTGAGTTAATACCCCTTACACCACCCCCCGCTGACAAATGCACTATGTCATTTTAAAACACGGTTTCCAATCTATCAATTTGCCAAATTTCATTCTAATCTATTAAGCGGTTTACGAATTATAAGTATTTGAAAAAAAAAAATTTCAGAATTTTTATGGAAAAAGTGTTGAAAAAAAATTTTATTTTAGTACCAATTTTGTCACATTTTTACGATTTTTTTTGTTATGTTCAAAGTTTATAGAAATTTTTTGTATACCATTTTAAAGAGTAACGCCTAATACACGTTTTAACCAAATTTCATTTAATTCGTGATAATACTTTTTACGTTATTAGGTTCCGAATGAAAAATTGAGTTAATACCCCTTACACCACCCCCCGCTGACAAATGCACTATGTCATTTTAAAGAACGGTTTCCAATCTATCAATTTGCCAAATTTCATTCTAATCTATTAAGCGGTTTACGAATTATAAGTATTTGAAAAAAAAAATTTCAGAATTTTTATGGAAAAAGTGTTGAAAAAAAATTTTATTTTAGTACCAATTTTGTCACATTTTTACGATTTTTTTTGTTATGTTCAAAGTTTATAGAAATTTTTTGTATACCATTTTAAAGAGTAACGCCTAATACACGTTTTAACCAAATTTCATTTAATTCGTGATAATACTTTTTACGTTATTAGGTTCCGAATGAAAAATTGAGTTAATACCCCTTACACCACCCCCCGCTGACAAATGCACCATTTCATTTTAAAGAACGGTTTCCAATCTATCAATATGCCAAATTTCATTCTAATCTATTAAGCGGTTTACGAATTATAAGGATTTGAAAAAAAAAAAATTTCAGAATTTCTATGGAAAAAGTGTTGAAAAAAAAATTTATTTTAGTACCAATTTTGTCACATTTTTACGATTTTTTTTGTTATGTTCAAAGTTTATAGAAATTTTTTGTATACCATTTTAAAGAGTAACGCCTAATACACGTTTTAACCAAATTTCATTTAATTCGTGATAATACTTTTTACGTTATTAGGTTCCGAATGAAAGATTGAGTTAATACCCCTTACACCACCCCCCGCTGACAAATGCACCATGTCATTTTAAAGAACGGTTTCCAATCTATCAATATGCCAAATTTCATTCTAATCTATTAAGCGGTTTACGAATTATAAGGATTTGAAAAAAAAAAAATTTCAGAATTTCTATGGAAAAAGTGTTGAAAAAAAATTTTATTTTAGTACCAATTTTGTCACATTTTTACGATTTTTTTGTTATGTTCAAAGTTTATAGAAATTTTTTGTATACCATTTTAAAGAGTAACGCCTAATACACGTTTTAACCAAATTTCATTCAATTCGTGATAATACTTTTTACGTTATTAGGTTCCGAATGAAAAATTGAGTTAATACCCCTTACACCACCCCCGCTGACAAATGCACCATGTCATTTTAAAGAACGGTTTCCAATCTATCAATATGCCAAATTTCATCCTAATCTATTAAGCGGTTTACGAATTATAAGGATTTGAAAAAAAAAAATTTCAGAATTTCTATGGAAAAAGTGTTGAAAAAAAATTTTATTTTAGTACCAATTTTGTCACATTTTTACGATTTTTTTTGTTATGTTCAAAGTTTATAGAATTTTTTTGTATACCATTTTAAAGAGTAACGCCTAATACACGTTTTAACCAAATTTCATTTAATTCGTGATAATACTTTTTACGTTATTAGGTTCCGAATGAAAAATTGAGTTAATACCCCTTACACCACCCCCCGCTGACAAATGCACCATGTCATTTTAAAGAACGGTTTCCAATCTATCAATTTGCCAAATTTCATTCTAATCTATTAAGCGGTTTACGAATTATAAGGATTTGAAAAAAAAAATTTCAGAATTTTTATGGAAAAAGTGTTGAAAAAAATTTTTATTTTAGTACCAATTTTGTCACATTTTTACGATTTTTTTTATTATGTTCAAAGTTTATAGAAATTTTTTGTATACCATTTTAAAGAGTAACGCCTAATACACGTTTTAACCAAATTTCATTTGATTCGTGATAATACTTTTTACGTTATTAGGTTCCGAATGAAAAATTGAGTTAATACCCCTTACACCACCCCCGCTGACAAATGCACCATGTCATTTTAAAGAACGGTTTCCAATCTATCAATATGCCAAATTTCATTCTAATCTATTAAGCGGTTTACGAATTATAAGGATTTGAAAAAAAAAAAATTTCAGAATTTCTATGGAAAAAGTGTTGAAAAAAAATTTTATTTTAGTACCAATTTTGTCACATTTTTACGATTTTTTTGGTTATGTTCAAAGTTTATAGAAATTTTTTGTATACCATTTTAAAGAGTAACGCCTAATACACGTTTTTAACCAAATTTCATTTAATTCGTGATAATACTTTTTACGTTATTAGGTTCCGAATGAAAAATTGAGTTAATACCCCTTACACCACCCCCCGCTGACAAATGCACCATGTCATTTTAAAGAACGGTTTCCAATCTATCAATATGCCAAATTTCATTCTAATCTATTAAGCGGTTTACGAATTATAAGGATTTGAAAAAAAAAAATTTCAGAATTTCTATGGAAAAAGTGTTGAAAAAAATTTTTATTTTAGTACCAATTTTGTCACATTTTTACGATTTTTTTGGTTATGTTCAAAGTTTATAGAAATTTTTTGTATACCATTTTAAAGAGTAACGCCTAATACACGTTTTAACCAAATTTCATTTAATTCGTGATAAAACTTTTTACGTTATTAGGTTCCGAATGAAAAATTGAGTTAATACCCCTTACACCACCCCCCGCTGACAAATGCACCATGTCATTTTAAAGAACGGTTTCCAATCTATCAATATGCCAAATTTCATTCTAATCTATTAAGCGGTTTACGAATTATAAGGATTTGAAAAAAAAAAATTTCAGAATTTCTATGGAAAAAGTGTTGAAAAAATATTTTATTTTAGTACCAATTTTGTCACATTTTTACGATTTTTTTTGTTATGTTCAAAGTTTATAGAAATTTTTTGTATACCATTTTAAAGAGTAACGCCTAATACACGTTTTAACCAAATTTCATTTAATTCGTGATAATACTTTTTACGTTATTAGGTTCTGTATGAAAAATTGAGTTAATACCCACTTACACCAACCCCCGCTGACAAATGCACCATGTCATTTTAAAGAACGGTTTCCAATCTATCAATATGCCAAATTTCATTCTAATCTATTAAGCGGTTTACGAATTATAAGGATTTGAAAAAAAAAAATTTCAGAATTTCTATGGAAAAAGTGTTGAAAAAAAATTTTATTTTAGTACCAATTTTGTCACATTTTTACGATTTTTTTTGTTATGTTCAAAGTTTATAGAAATTTTTTGTATACCATTTTAAAGAGTAACGCCTAATACACGTTTTAACCAAATTTCATTTAATTCGTGATAATACTTTTTACGTTATTAGGTTCCGAATGAAAAATTGAGTTAATACCCCTTACACCACCCCCCGCTGACAAATGCACCATGTCATTTTAAAGAACGGTTTCCAATCTATCAATATGCCAAATTTCATTCTAATCTATTAAGCGGTTTACGAATTATAAGGATTTGAAAAAAAAAAAATTTCAGAATTTCTATGGAAAAAGTGTTGAAAAAAAATTTTATTTTAGTACCAATTTTGTCACATTTTTACGATTTTTTTTGTTATGTTCAAAGTTTATAGAAATATTTTGTATACCATTTTAAAGAGTAACGCCTAATACACGTTTTAACCAAATTTCATTTAATTCGTGATAATACTTTTTACGTTATTAGGTTCCGAATGAAAAATTGAGTTAATACCCCTTACACCACCCCCCGCTGACAAATGCACCATGTCATTTTAAATAACGGTTTCCAATCTATCAATATGCCAAATTTCATTCTAATCTATTAAGCGGTTTACGAATTATAAGGATTTGAAAAAAAAAAAATTTCAGAATTTCTATGGAAAAAGTGTTGAAAAAAAATTTTATTTTAGTACCAATTTTGTCACATTTTTACGATTTTTTTTGTTATGTTCAAAGTTTATAGAAATTTTTTGTATACCATTTTAAAGAGTAACGCCTAATACACGTTTTAACCAAATTTCATTTAATTCGTGATAATACTTTTTACGTTATTAGGTTCCGAATGAAAAATTGAGTTAATACCCCTTACACCACCCCCCGCTGACAAATGCACCATGTCATTTTAAAGAACGGTTTCCAATCTATCAATATGCCAAATTTCATTCTAATCTATTAAGCGGTTTACGAATTATAAGGATTTGAAAAAAAAAAAATTTCAGAATTTCTATGGAAAAAGTGTTGAAAAAAAATTTTATTTTAGTACCAATTTTGTCACATTTTTACGATTTTTTTTGTTATGTTCAAAGTTTATAGAAATTTTTTGTATACCATTTTAAAGAGTAACGCCTAATATACGTTTTAACCAAATTTCATTTAATTCGTGATAATACTTTTTACGTTATTAGGTTCCGAATGAAAAATTGAGTTAATACCCCTTACACCACCCCCCGCTGACAAATGCACCATGTCATTTTAAAGAACGGTTTCCAATCTATCAATATGCCAAATTTCATTCTAATCTATTAAGCGGTTTATGAATTATAAGGATTTGAAAAAAAAAAAAATTTCAGAATTTCTATGGAAAAAGTGTTGAAAAAAAATTTTATTTTAGTACCAATTTTGTCACATTTTTACGATTTTTTTTTGTTATGTTCAAAGTTTATAGAAATTTTTTGTATACCATTTTAAAGAGTAACGCCTAATACACGTTTTAACCAAATTTCATTTAATTCGTGATAATACTTTTTACGTTATTAGGTTCCGAATGAAAAATTGAGTTAATACCCCTTAGGTTAGGTTAGGTTAGGTGGGCTGTTGACGCTCGGGCGAGTCGTCAAACACGCATAGGCCTACGTGGGCCCATAGCGATACCCTTCGAAGAAAAATGTCCTGAAAAAAAAAAAAAAAAAAAAAAAAAAAAAAAAGAGAAAGAGGATACCTGGTTAAGTTCGCTTGTGATACTTATGCAGTGCTGGTCTGTGTTGCTCCTTCAGCCTCAAAGAGGTAGTTGCTCCATCCTGATTTGCAACAAAAACGGACTATCAGCGTTATTGGGATAGTCCTTAGGTCACTTAGGTCATTGAAGTAAAAGTTGCCTAAAATTTTAAATCGACTGTCACTGATCGCCGGGCAGTGGCATAGCAGGTGTGGGACATCTTCCTCGACGTCAGGGTCGCTGCATTTCCTGCAGAGTTGGTTTGCACCAGTCAGTCTCATCTTATTAGAGTGCTTACCCAACAGATTGTGACCTGTTATCACTCTCACCGCTATGGAAATGGAAGTTCTATTCAAAGCTAATAGCTTGTTTGATTTGCTGCCATTTAATTCTGGCCAGAGAGATTTAGTGTGTGTACAAGTTATTGTATTTAGCCATCTTGTTATGGTTGCTTTTGAGTGTGCTTCAGTTAATTCAAGTTTTTTAGATGCTAGCGGGGGATTGACTCTTTTATCAGCTAGGGAAATGCAACTGGACGATCCTAATCTGGCTAGTTCGTCTGCTTTCTCATTTCCTAAAATGTCATTATGTCCTGGCACCCAGATAATTTGGACTTTGTTCTGGTTACAAAGAGCCTTCAGCTCTTCGCGGCAGCGTCCAACTACCCGTGATTTTACTATATTGGATGCCAGAGCTTTTATGGCCGCTTGACTATCCACGTAGATGGAGATATCCTCATGTGATATGTCCAATACCCTAGCCGATTCGGCAGCTTCGAGTATGGCCAGGATCTCAGCTTGGAAAACACTACACGAGTTTGCTAATCTTAAGGATGTAGCTAGCCCGATTTTTTCAGAGTAGACACCAGAGCCCACTCCGACTTCCATTTTGGATCCGTCGGTGTAGATTGCTATTTCTGTGTTAGATAACACATTGTTTGAAGACCATTCGTCTCTACTTGGTATTCTGATGGAGTAATCAATATCAAAGTCGTGATATGGGATCATGTAGTCACATGCTACATCCTCATATGCCATTGAGCTTAATATTGAGCTGTGGCCAAAAGGCTTCGTAAGTAGATTGCCCGTTTCTTTGAGTCTTGCTGCGCTTTTTGCTGCTGTGTCATTGATTTGTAAGTCAATTGGTGTTATGTTTAGTATTGTTTCTAACCCTACTGTGGGGCTAGTGCGCATGGCTCCTGTCGTGAGTATGCATGCTGTTCTTTGAACTTTCGAAAGCTTGGTCGTATGTTTTGCTTTTATCATAGCATTCCACCAGACCAAGCAGCCGTATGTTAGGATTGGTCTGACAATGGCTGTGTATAGCCATTTTGTGACCTTCGGGGATGGGCCCCATTTTTTGCCGCAGATTCTGTTGCAGCTATAGAGGGCAATGTTTGCTTTCTTTGCTCTTTCTTCAATGTTTAGATTCCAGTTCAGTTTACTATCGAGTATCACTCCCAGATATTTCGCGCTTGCTGACAATGAGAGAGTCGAATCTTCCAAAGACGGTACCGGAAATGCTGGGATCGATCTCCTGTTAGTAAAGAGAACCAGTTCTGTTTTGTTTGGATTTACACCCAGCCCCGCAGGACTTTGCCCACTTGCTGAGTATATTGAGACTACCTTGCATAATTTCGCTCAGTGTCGATGGGAATTTACCGCAAGCCATGAGGACTACGTCATCAGCGTATGCCACTGTTTTTATTGCAGTGATATCTAGCTTCTTGAGTACCTCGTTGACTACTAATAGCCAGAGGAGTGGGGATAGTACGCCTCCCTGGGGGGTATCTCTTGACGTTGTGATCCTTTTGGTATAATCGCCTAGTGTTGACGAAATGATCCGGTTATTGAGCATGGTTAAAATCCAATTGCTAGAAACCGTACCTATTCCAGCTTTGGTAAGTGCCTCAGCAATTGCTTCTGTTGTGACGTTGTTGAAGGCTCCTTCTATATCTAGAAAGGCTGCTAGCGTATAATCTTTGTAGTGCAGTGAGTTTTCTACTGTGCGAACCACTTCGTGTAGAGCCGTTTCCACAGATTTACCCTTTGTATAGGCATGTTGGCTTACAGATAGGTAACCTGGATTCAGGTTGCTTGCGTATATGGATGTCGAGTAATCGTTCCATCGTTTTCAGTAGGAAGGAGGACAGGCTTATGGGTCTGAAATCCTTCGCTACGGTGGTGGCTGCATTTACCTGCCTTCGGTATGAATATGACGTTAACTTCACGCCACGCTTGTGGTATGTGGTTTAGTCTTAAACATGCACGGAAGATAGTGAGTAGTGTTGGCATTATTAGCTTAGCAGTTTTTTGTAGCATGATAGGGGTTATACCGTCAGGGCCGGCTGATTTGTGGGGCTTGAATGAATTAATGGCCCATGCAATTTTTTCCTTGCACACTATCGTATTAATGAGAGAGAGAGAGTTGTCACTCATGTTGTCCGCTGTGTGGTCTGTACTTATATTTACGATGACACTCTCCTCTGCCGTTTTGCAGTTCGGAAAGTGTGTGTTTTAAAAGAAGGTTTAGGGTATCAGCGGTTGATTCCGTCCATTCATTTGCTGAATTTTTGAGAAAACCTGGGCTGCTTGCTTCTTTCGATAGTATCTTTCTCAATCTGGCAGATTCATTGTTATCTTCGATACTACTGCAGAATTCTTTCCAAGCCTTTCTTTGGCCGTTCTGGTCTCTTTTTTGAATTTACAGAGGCTGGTTCTGTAAGAGTGCCAGTCTGCTTCTGCGTTTGATCTTTTTGCTATTTTGAAGAGTTCTCTCGTTACTCTGTGTTGTCTGGCCAGTTCCCCAGACCACCAGTGGCTTTGTTTTTTTTTCTTTTTTGTACCTTTGCTTAGTGGGCACGCTTTTGAAAAAGCAATTTTAAACACCGAGACGAGTTCGTTTACATTTTTATCAACATCTGATTGGTTTCGTGCGACACTGCTAAAGGTGTGCTCGGAGACTGCGGAGATGAAGGTGTCCCAGTTTGTCTTTCTCGGATTGCGAAACGGAGCGATGTTAGCTAGCGTTTCAAGTAGTGAGAACTGTATAATACTGTGATCTGAAAAGCTAGGTTGGTTTGATACCCTCCAGTCAGAGACTGATAGGGTGACAGAGTTAGAGGAAAGTGTTAGGTCTAAGACTTCCCTACGATTTTTTGTGATGAAAGTGGGTTCATTACCCCGATTATGAATTAATAAGCTATGTTTGATAATATATTGGAATAGGGACTCACCTCTAGTATTTGTATCACTACTGCCCCAGCTGGTGTTATGAGCGTTAGCGTCGCATCCTATAAGTAGGTCCCAATCTCTCGCTTTGCTATGTCGGACGAGGTCTTTGATAGCAATGGGAGGAGGTGGATCATCCGAGTTGTATGGCATGTAAGCAGAGGAGAGAATCAATGGCTTTGAATCTTTCCTTTCCCACATGACTGCTGCTAGGTCATCGTTGCTGAGTTGGGGTAGAAAAATTACATTAATACTTTTCCTAGCCATGACGCAGCTACGACAATTGCCGTTGGTGCTTTTATTATAATAAATATTATAATCATCGGATTTTAGTCCGCAAATTACCCTGTTTGAGATCCAGGGTTCCTGAAGGAGTGCAATGTCGACTTGGTGCTTGGCTAGGTGGAGAAGTAGGTTGGCGCTGGCCGCCCTACTGTGATGCAGGTTTAGTTGTAGCACCTTCATCAGATTTGGCAGTACTGGGTCGGGGTGCATTTTGACCACCTACCCTGACGTCCACTAAGTTGAACCCCACCTTGAGTTTGAAGCCTGAAGTCTGGAATTTTCACCAACGTTTGGTAGTTTAGTGAAATTCGGATGCTTTGTCCTTTGACAGATGGCTCAAACATTTCTGTTATAGCCCAGTCATCAGACGGAAATTCGGGGTTTGCCGTTTGAGCATCTCCAACAGCCTTTCCTTTGGGATGGCTGGGCCCGGTATAAACATCCTACCCCTGGGAGCGGATGGAAGTTCTTTGTGCTCTAGAAGCGCAAGATCGGCGCCTGACCAGATATTGGACATTTTTGCGATCTGGCTTTTGAGCCACTGAAGGGTCCAGTCGTTGTCGCAAGACATAACCCGGAACCCCTTGTAATAGACCATCTTGCCAAAGGTCGGAGCATTTTGGGTGTCGTTTGCCAGTGAGGTGCTGAGGCACAGCAAAAGATTGTTGTGCACCAGTCTCCATTGCTCCTCGTTTAGCCGCAGATCAGGATTAGCTGCGTCAATTACCGCAACACGCAGGTGTTCCGCATAGGCAGGAACCCCCTTGTTAGCGGCGAATTTTGTACGCTTCTTTGGTCCTGTATACTGTGGAGAACCGCTGATGTCCAACCGACTCCGCTTAACTGCACCTTGCGGCGGTCTCGCAGTAGTCGGCATGCTAGGGCCAGCTTGCCTCACGTCAAACCTCGCCATCTCAGCTGATACTGCCTTGGTTCCTTTGGGTAATCCCATCGGTTCCTTGGACTCTCCCTCTGATACGGTCAGTTTCGACGCTTGGTTAGCTACTATTTTTGCGCTAACAGGTTTCCCTTTGGCGTCGCCCGCCACCCCAGCTGATCTTCCTTTAGCGGCCGTGGATATTCCCAACGGTGCTTTAGGGTCGCCCTCTGGAGCGGCCGATCTTGCCTCATGGTTGCCTTTGCTGATAGTTGTTGGCTTCCTTTTGGTATCGCCCGCCACTCTAGCTGATCCACCTTCCGCGACCGTGGGTAGTCCCGACGATGCTTCCGGATTGCCCTCAAGAGCGGCCGATCTAACCTCATGGTTGCCAGTATTAGTGACCATAGTCATATCGTACGCGCGCGATACCGATGGGGGGGCAGACTTAAAGAGGCAGTAGCGTTGGCTAACTCGCGTCGTCGGTTGATTACACGTCTCGCGTTGCGTCTGCTCTTACCGCTTAGCCCCGAGGCTAAAGATAGCGTGTCTACGTCCCCTCTTATGTGTCTCACTGTCGTGTTGAGACATGTTTCGGCTGGTGGTGTTGGCTGAGTCCACGGTGACGAACGAGTCGTTCAGATCCAGTTCCATGGCCGGCGTCGTTTCCACCCCCGACTTAACCGCAGGGAGAAACTTCCTTGGGTCGCCAGCCAGTGATGACTTGACACCCGCCGCGGCACTGGATTGAGTCGCGGTGACCGATAACGTCTCTGCGGCGTCGCACGAGGCATGTAAGCCTGTATCCATTGCAGAGACTGTCACTTCCGCCATCTTTTCCGCAAGGGATTTATCCCTTGTGTTAACAGATGACGTTGACTTGGTCAATGCACAGGTCCTATTGGATACCGGTAGGGTCTGACGATCTGGAGCAAAACACCCCTCCCTCAAATCCACCGGAAGCACACATACCCCGCGCGACGCCACAGAGACGGCAATCCCGCTCTTGGTCGCGTTCGCTTCGCCCGATTCCGCGCTTGCGAATTTACTGGAGATGGAACTGCGATCGTCTTTCAGGAGTTCATCCTCCCTCAATCTGATCGCAGCTTCATCCTCAGATCCCGACTTGTCCGTGCCGGATTCCAATAGCCCACTCACACTGAAGAGAAAGTTTTCCTCCTCAGTACGATTGGCTTGGTTTCCTTCCGGACGTACTGTTTTGTTTTTTGTGTTTTTTTTTTATGTTTTTTTGTTTTATGTTTAAATTGTTCATGTTGAGATCCCACGAGTAGCGCGAGAAAGACGGTCCGTCCACGCAGAGCTCCGCGTTACGTGGATAAGGCATTAATTAAAACCGGAGGGCGCCCGTTATCCGGAGTTCTACCGTTAGCGGTTGGGATTAGAGCTCCCAACCATTCAGATCTTACGCACGGCGGAATCACACGGTGACCTTAGCTACAGGAGAGGGGAGGATAATTAGGGATACGACATTTACGACGGACTGGGGATTGGGATTTGGTTGCTCTTCGCTTCACTATGTGATGACCGGAATGATTGATGCAAACCGATCCTCTCACAAGTCTACTGAGCCACACCGCCACGTCAAGGCAACAACCAGTGGTGCAGTAATACCCCTTACACCACCCCCCGCTGACAAATGCACCATGTCATTTTAAAGAACGGTTTCCAATCTATCAATATGCCAAATTTCATTCTAATCTATTAAGCGGTTTACGAATTATAAGGATTTGAAAAAAAAAAAATTTCAGAATTTCTATGGAAAAGGTGTTGAAAAAAATTTTTATTTTAGTACCAATTTTGTCACATTTTTACGATTTTTTTTGTTATGTTCAAAGTTTATAGAAATTTTTTGTATACCATTTTAAAGAGTAACGCCTAATACACGTTTTAACCAAATTTCATTTAATTCGTGATAATACTTTTTACGTTATTAGGTTCCGAATGAAAAATTGAGTTAATACCCCTTACACCACCCCCCGCTGACAAATGCACCATGTCATTTTAAAGAACGGTTTCCAATCTATCAATATGCCAAATTTCATTCTAATCTATTAAGCGGTTTACGAATTATAAGGATTTGAAAAAAAAAAAAATTTCAGAATTTCTATGGAAAAAGTGTTGAAAAAAAATTTTATTTTTAGTACCAATTTTGTCACATTTTTACGATTTTTTTTGTTATGTTCAAAGTTTATAGAAATTTTTTGTATACCATTTTAAAGAGTAACGCCTAATACACGTTTTAACCAAATTTCATTTAATTCGTGATAATACTTTTTACGTTATTAGGTTCCGAATGAAAAATTGAGTTAATACCCCTTACACCACCCCCCGCTGACAAATGCACCATGTCATTTTAAGAACGGTTTCCAATCTATCAATATGCCAAATTTCATTCTAATCTATTAAGCGGTTTACGAATTATAAGGATTTGAAAAAAAAAAATTTCAGAATTTCTATGGAAAAGGTGTTGAAAAAATTTTTTATTTTAGTACCAATTTTGTCACATTTTTACGATTTTTTTTTGTTATGTTCAAAGCTTATAGAAATTTTTTGTATACCATTTTAAAGAGTAACGCCTAATACACGTTTTAACCAAATTTCATTTAATTCGTGATAATACTTTTTACGTTATTAGGTTCCGAATGAAAAATTGAGTTAATACCCCCTTACACCACCCCCCGCTGACAAATGCACCATGTCATTTTAAAGAACGGTTTCCAATCTATCAATTTGCCAAATTTCATTCTAATCTATTAAGCGGTTTACGAATTATAAGGATTTGAAAAAAAAAATTTCAGAATTTTTATGGAAAAAGTGTTGAAAAAAAATTTTATTTTAGTACCAATTTTGTCACATTTTTACGATTTTTTTTATTATGTTCAAAGTTTATAGAAATTTTTTGTATACCATTTTAAAGAGTAACGCCTAATACACGTTTTAACCAAATTTCATTTGATTCGTGATAATACTTTTTACGTTATTAGGTTCCGAATGAAAAATTGAGTTAATACCCCTTACACCACCCCCCGCTGACAAATGCACCATGTCATTTTAAAGAACGGTTTCCAATCTATCAATATGCCAAATTTCATTCTAATCTATTAAGCGGTTTACGAATTATAAGGATTTGAAAAAAAAAAAATTTTCAGATTTTCTATGGAAAAAGTGTTGAAAAAAAATTTTATTTTAGTACCAATTTTGTCACATTTTTACGATTTTTTTTTGTTATGTTCAAAGTTTATAGACATTTTTTGTATACCATTTTAAAGAGTAACGCCTAATACACGTTTTAACCAAATTTCATTTAATTCGTGATAATACTTTTTACGTATTAGGTTCCGAATGAAAAATTGAGTTAATACCCCTTACACCACCCCCCGCTGACAAATGCACCATGTCATTTTAAAGAACGGTTTCCAATCTATCAATATGCCAAATTTCATTCTAATCTATTAAGCGGTTTACGAATTATAAGGATTTGAAAAAAAAAAAATTCAGAATTTCTATGGAAAAAGTGTTGAAAAAAAATTTTATTTTAGTACCAATTTTGTCACATTTTTACGATTTTTTTTGTTATGTTCAAAGTTTATAGAAATTTTTTGTATACCATTTTAAAGAGTAACGCCTAATACACGTTTTAACCAAATTTCATTTAATTCGTGATAATACTTTTAACGTTATTAGGTTCCGAATGAAAAATTGAGTTAATACCCCTTACACCACCCCCCGCTGACAAATGCACCATGTCATTTTAAAGAACGGTTTCCAATCTATCAATATGCCAAATTTCATTCTAATCTATTAAGCGGTTTACGAATTATAAGGATTTGAAAAAAAAAATTTCAGAATTTCTATGGAAAAAGTGTTGAAAAAAATTTTTATTTTAGTACCAATTTTGTCACATTTTTACGATTTTTTTTGTTATGTTCAAAGTTTATAGAAATTTTTTGTATACCATTTTAAAGAGTAACGCCTAATACACGTTTTAACCAAATTTCATTTAATTCGTGATAATACTTTTTACGTTATTAGGTTCCGAATGAAAAATTGAGTTAATACCCCTTACACCACCCCCCGCTGACAAATGCACCATGTCATTTTAAAGAACGGTTTCCAATCTATCAATATGCCAAATTTCATTCTAATCTATTAAGCGGTTTACGAATTATAAGGATTTGAAAAAAAAAATTTCAGAATTTCTATGGAAAAAGTGTTGAAAAAAAATTTTATTTTAGTACCAATTTTGTCACATTTTTACGATTTTTTTGGTTATGTTCAAAGTTTATAGAAATTTTTTGTATACCATTTTAAAGAGTAACGCCTAATACACGTTTTAACCAAATTTCATTTAATTCGTGATAATACTTTTTACGTTATTAGGTTCTGAATGAAAAATTGAGTTAATACCCCTTACACCACCCCCCGCTGACAAATGCACCATGTCATTTTAAATAACGGTTTCCAATCTATCAATATGCCAAATTTCATTCTAATCTATTAAGCGGTTTACGAATTATAAGGATTTGAAAAAAAAAAATTTCAGAATTTCTATGGAAAAAGTGTTGAAAAAAAATTTTATTTTAGTACCAATTTTGTCACATTTTTACGATTTTTTTTGTTATGTTCAAAGTTTATAGAAATTTTTTGTATACCATTTTAAAGAGTAACGCCTAATACACGTTTTAACCAAATTTCATTTAATTCGTGATAATACTTTTTACGTTATTAGGTTCCGAATGAAAAATTGAGTTAATACCCCTTACACCACCCCCCGCTGACAAATGCACCATGTCATTTTAAAGAACGGTTTCCAATCTATCAATATGCCAAATTTCATTCTAATCTATTAAGCGGTTTACGAATTATAAGGATTTGAAAAAAAAAAAATTTCAGAATTTCTATGGAAAAAGTGTTGAAAAAAAATTTTATTTTAGTACCAATTTTGTCACATTTTTACGATTTTTTTTGTTATGTTCAAAGTTTATAGAAATTTTTTGTATACCATTTTAAAGAGTAACGCCTAATACACGTTTTAACCAAATTTCATTTAATTCGTGATAATACTTTTTACGTTATTAGGTTCCGAATGAAAAATTGAGTTAATACCCCTTACACCACCCCCCGCTGACAAATGCACCATGTCATTTTAAAGAACGGTTTCCAATCTATCAATATGCCAAATTTCATTCTAATCTATTAAGCGGTTTACGAATTATAAGGATTTGAAAAAAAAAAAATTTCAGAATTTTTATGGAAAAAGTGTTGAAAAAATTTTTATTTTAGTACCAATTTTGTCACATTTTTACGATTTTTTTTGTTATGTTCAAAGTTTATAGAAATTTTTTGTATACCATTTTAAAGAGTAACGCCTAATACACGTTTTAACCAAATTTCATTTAATTCGTGATAATACTTTTTACGTTATTAGGTTCCGAATGAAAAATTGAGTTAATACCCCTTACACCACCCCCCGCTGACAAATGCACCATGTCATTTTAAAGAACGGTTTCCAATCTATCAATATGCCAAATTTCATTCTAATCTATTAAGCGGTTTACGAATTATAAGGATTTGAAAAAAAAAAAAATTCAGAATTTCTATGGAAAAAGTGTTGAAAAAAAATTTTATTTTAGTACCAATTTTGTCACATTTTTACGATTTTTTTTGTTATGTTCAAAGTTTATAGAAATTTTTTGTATACCATTTTAAAGAGTAACGCCTAATACACGTTTTAACCAAATTTCATTTAATTCGTGATAATACTTTTAACGTTATTAGGTTCCGAATGAAAAATTGAGTTAATACCCCTTACACCACCCCCCGCTGACAAATGCACCATGTCATTTTAAAGAACGGTTTCCAATCTATCAATATGCCAAATTTCATTCTAATCTATTAAGCGGTTTACGAATTATAAGGATTTGAAAAAAAAAAATTTCAGAATTTCTATGGAAAAAGTGTTGAAAAAAATTTTTATTTTAGTACCAATTTTGTCACATTTTTACGATTTTTTTTGTTATGTTCAAAGTTTATAGAAATTTTTTGTATACCATTTTAAAGAGTAACGCCTAATACACGTTTTAACCAAATTTCATTTAATTCGTGATAATACTTTTTACGTTATTAGGTTCCGAATGAAAAATTGAGTTAATACCCCTTACACCACCCCCCGCTGACAAATGCACCATGTCATTTTAAAGAACGGTTTCCAATCTATCAATATGCCAAATTTCATTCTAATCTATTAAGCGGTTTACGAATTATAAGGATTTGAAAAAAAAAAAAAATTTCAGATTTTCTATGGAAAAAGTGTTGAAAAAAAATTTTATTTTAGTACCAATTTTGTCACATTTTTACGATTTTTTTTGTTATGTTCAAAGTTTATAGACATTTTTTGTATACCATTTTAAAGAGTAACGCCTAATACACGTTTTAACCAAATTTCATTTAATTCGTGATAATACTTTTTACGTTATTAGGTTCCGAATGAAAAATTGAGTTAATACCCCTTACACCACCCCCCGCTGACAAATGCACCATGTCATTTTAAAGAACGGTTTCCAATCTATCAATATGCCAAATTTCATTCTAATCTATTAAGCGGTTTACGAATTATAAGGATTTGAAAAAAAAAAAATTCAGAATTTCTATGGAAAAAGTGTTGAAAAAAAATTTTATTTTAGTACCAATTTTGTCACATTTTTACGATTTTTTTTGTTATGTTCAAAGTTTATAGAAATTTTTTGTATACCATTTTAAAGAGTAACGCCTAATACACGTTTTAACCAAATTTCATTTAATTCGTGATAATACTTTTAACGTTATTAGGTTCCGAATGAAAAATTGAGTTAATACCCCTTACACCACCCCCCGCTGACAAATGCACCATGTCATTTTAAAGAACGGTTTCCAATCTATCAATATGCCAAATTTCATTCTAATCTATTAAGCGGTTTACGAATTATAAGGATTTGAAAAAAAAAAATTTCAGAATTTCTATGGAAAAAGTGTTGAAAAAAATTTTTATTTTAGTACCAATTTTGTCACATTTTTACGATTTTTTTTGTTATGTTCAAAGTTTATAGAAATTTTTTGTATACCATTTTAAAGAGTAACGCCTAATACACGTTTTAACCAAATTTCATTTAATTCGTGATAATACTTTTTACGTTATTAGGTTCCGAATGAAAAATTGAGTTAATACCCCTTACACCACCCCCCGCTGACAAATGCACCATGTCATTTTAAAGAACGGTTTCCAATCTATCAATATGCCAAATTTCATTCTAATCTATTAAGCGGTTTACGAATTATAAGGATTTGAAAAAAAAAAATTTCAGAATTTCTATGGAAAAAGTGTTGAAAAAAAATTTTATTTTAGTACCAATTTTGTCACATTTTTACGATTTTTTTGTTATGTTCAAAGTTTATAGAAATTTTTTGTATACCATTTTAAAGAGTAACGCCTAATACACGTTTTAACCAAATTTCATTTAATTCGTGATAATACTTTTTACGTTATTAGGTTCTGAATGAAAAATTGAGTTAATACCCCTTACACCACCCCCCGCTGACAAATGCACCATGTCATTTTAAATAACGGTTTCCAATCTATCAATATGCCAAATTTCATTCTAATCTATTAAGCGGTTTACGAATTATAAGGATTTGAAAAAAAAAAATTTCAGAATTTCTATGGAAAAAGTGTTGAAAAAAAATTTTATTTTAGTACCAATTTTGTCACATTTTTACGATTTTTTTTGTTATGTTCAAAGTTTATAGAAATTTTTTGTATACCATTTTAAAGAGTAACGCCTAATACACGTTTTAACCAAATTTCATTTAATTCGTGATAATACTTTTTACGTTATTAGGTTCCGAATGAAAAATTGAGTTAATACCCCTTACACCACCCCCCGCTGACAAATGCACCATGTCATTTTAAAGAACGGTTTCCAATCTATCAATATGCCAAATTTCATTCTAATCTATTAAGCGGTTTACGAATTATAAGGATTTGAAAAAAAAATTTCAGAATTTCTATGGAAAAAGTGTTGAAAAAAAATTTTATTTTAGTACCAATTTTGTCACATTTTTACGATTTTTTTTGTTATGTTCAAAGTTTATAGAAATTTTTTGTATACCATTTTAAAGAGTAACGCCTAATACACGTTTTAACCAAATTTCATTTAATTCGTGATAATACTTTTTACGTTATTAGGTTCCGAATGAAAAATTGAGTTAATACCCCTTACACCACCCCCCGCTGACAAATGCACCATGTCATTTTAAAGAACGGTTTCCAATCTATCAATATGCCAAATTTCATTCTAATCTATTAAGCGGTTTACGAATTATAAGGATTTGAAAAAAAAAAAATTTCAGAATTTTTATGGAAAAAGTGTTGAAAAAATTTTTATTTTAGTACCAATTTTGTCACATTTTTACGATTTTTTTTTGTTATGTTCAAAGTTTATAGACATTTTTTTGTATACCATTTTAAAGAGTAACGCCTAATACACGTTTTAACCAAATTTCATTTAATTCGTGATAATACTTTTTACGTTATTAGGTTCCGAATGAAAAATTGAGTTAATACCCCTTACACCACCCCCGCTGACAAATGCACCATGTCATTTTAAAGAACGGTTTCCAATCTATCAATATGCCAAATTTCATTCTAATCTATTAAGCGGTTTACGAATTATAAGGATTTGAAAAAAAAAATTTCAGAATTTCTATGGAAAAAGTGTTGAAAAAAAATTTTATTTTAGTACCAATTTTGTCACATTTTTACGATTTTTTTTGTTATGTTCAAAGTTTATAGAAATTTTTTGTATACCATTTTAAAGAGTAACGCCTAATACACGTTTTAACCAAATTTCATTTAATTCGTGATAATACTTTTTACGTTATTAGGTTCCGAATGAAAAATTGAGTTAATACCCCTTACACCACCCCCCGCTGACAAATGCACCATGTCATTTTAAAGAACGGTTTCCAATCTATCAATATGCCAAATTTCATTCTAACCTATTAAGCGGTTTACGAATTATAAGGATTTGAAAAAAAAAAATTTCAGAATTTCTATGGAAAAAGTGTTGAAAAAAAATTTTATTTTAGTACCAATTTTGTCACATTTTTACGATTTTTTTTGTTATGTTCAAAGTTTATAGAAATTTTTTGTATACAATTTTAAAGAGTAACGCCTAATACACGTTTTAACCAAATTTCATTTAATTCGTGTTAATACTTTTTACGTTATTAGGTTCCGAATGAAGAATTGAGTTAATACCCCTTACACCACCCCCCGCTGACAAATGCACCATGTCATTTTAAAGAACGGTTTCCAATCTATCAATTTGCCAAATTTCATTCTAATCTATTAAGCGGTTTACGAATTATAAGGATTTGAAAAAAAAAAAATTTCAGAATTTCTATGGAAAAAGTGTTGAAAAAAAATTTTATTTTAGTACCAATTTTGTCACATTTTTACGATTTTTTTTGTTATGTTCAAAGTTTATAGAAATTTTTTGTATACCATTTTAAAGAGTAACGCCTAATACACGTTTTAACCAAATTTCATTTAATTCGTGATAATACTTTTTACGTTATTAGGTTCCGAATGAAAAATTGAGTTAATACCCATTACACCACCCCCCGCTGACAAATGCACCATGTCATTTTAAAGAACGGTTTCCAAACTATCAATTTGCCAAATTTCATTCTAATCTATTAAGCGTTTTACGAATTATAAGGATTTGAAAAAAAAAATTCAGAATTTTTATGGAAAAAGTGTTGAAAAAAAATTTTATTTTAGTACCAATTTTGTCACATTTTTACGATTTTTTTTGTTATGTTCAAAGTTTATAGAAATTTTTTGTATACCATTTTAAAGAGTAACGCCTAATACACGTTTTAACCAAATTTCATTTAATTCGTGATAATACTTTTTACGTTATTAGGTTCCGAATGAAGAATTGAGTTATTACCCCTTACACCACCCCCCGCTGACAAATGCACCATGTCATTTTAAAGAACGGTTTCCAATCTATCAATTTGCCAAATTTCATTCTAATCTATTAAGCGGTTTACGAATTATAAGGATTTGAAAAAAAAAAATTTCAGAATTTCTATGGAAAAAGTGTTGAAAAAAAATTTTATTTTAGTACCAATTTTGTCACATTTTTACGATTTTTTTTGTTATGTTCAAAGTTTATAGAAATTTTTTGTATACCATTTTAAAGAGTAACGCCTAATACACGTTTTAACCAAATTTCATTTAATTCGTGATAATACTTTTTACGTTATTAGGTTCCGAATGAAGAATTGAGTTAATACCCCTTACACCACCCCCCGCTGACAAATGCACCATGTCATTTTAAAGAACGGTTTCCAATCTATCAATTTGCCAAATTTCATTCTAATCTATTAAGCGGTTTACGAATTATAAGGATTTGAAAAAAAAAATTTCAGAATTTCTATGGAAAAAGTGTTGAAAAAAATTGTATTTTAGTACCAATTTTGTCACATTTTTACTATTTTTTTTGTTATGTTCAAAGTTTATAGAAATTTTTTGTATACCATTTTAAAAAGTAACGCCTAATACACGTTTTAACCAAATTTCATTTAATTCGTGATAATACTTTTTACGTTAGTAGGTTCCGAATGAAGAATTGAGTTAATACCCCTTACACCACCCCCCGCTGACAAATGCACCATGTCATTTTAAAGAACGGTTTCCAATCTATCAATTTGCCAAATTTCATTCTAATCTATTAAGCGGTTTACGAATTATAAGGATTTGAAAAAAAAAAAAAATTTCAAAATTTCTATTGAAAAAGTGTTGAAAAAAATTTTATTTTAGTACCAATTTTGTCACATTTTTACGATTTTTTTTGTTATGTTCAAAGTTTATAGAAATTTTTTGTATACCATTTTAAAGAGTAACGCCTAATACACGTTTTAACCAAATTTCATTTAATTCGTGATAATACTTTTTACGTTATTAGGTTCCGAATGAAAAATTGAGTTAATACCCCTTACACCACCCCCCGCTGACAAATGCACCATGTCATTTTAAAGAACGGTTTCCAATCTATCAATTTGCCAAATTTCATTCTAATCTATTAAGCGGTTTACGAATTATAAGGATTTGAAAAAAAAAAAAAATTCAGAATTTCTATGGAAAAAGTGTTGAAAAAAAATTTTATTATAGTACCAATATTGTCACATTTTTACGATTTTTTTTGTTATGTTCAAAGTTTATAGAAATTTTTTGTATACCTTTTTAAAGAGTAACGCCTAATACACGTTTTAACCAAATTTCATTTAATTCGTGATAATACTTTTTACGTTATTAGGTTCCGAATGAAAAATTGAGTTAATACCCCTTACACCACCCCCCGCTGACAAATGCACCATGTCATTTTAAAGAACGGTTTCCAATCTATCAATTTGCCAAATTTCATTCTAATCTATTAAGCGGTTTACGAATTATAAGGATTTGAAATAAAAAAATTCAGAATTTCTATGGAAAAAGTGTTGAAAAAAAATTTTATTTTAGTACCAATTTTGTCACATTTTTACGATTTTTTTTGTTATGTTCAAAGTTTATAGAAATTTTTTGTATACCATTTTAAAGAGTAACGCCTAATACACGTTTTAACCAAATTTCATTTAATTCGTGATAATACTTTTTACGTTATTAGGTTCCGAATGAAGAATTGAGTTAATACCCCTTACACCACCCCCCGCTGACAAATGCACCATGTCATTTTTAAGAACGGTCTCCAATCTATCAATTTGCCAAATTTCATTCTAATCTTTTAAGCGGTTTACGAATTATAAGGATTTGAAAAAAAAAAATTTCAGAATTTCTATGGAAAAAGTGTTGAAAAAAAATTTTATTTTAGTACCAATTTTGTCACATTTTTACGATTTTTTTTGTTATGTTCAAAGTTTATAGAAATTTTTTGTATACCATTTTAAAGAGTAACGCCTAATACACGTTTTAACCAAATTTCATTTAATTCGTGATAATACTTTTTACGTTATTAGGTTCCGAATGAAAAATTGAGTTAATACCCCTTACACCACCCCCCGCTGACAAATGCACCATGTCATTTTAAAGAACGGTTTCCAATCTATCAATTTGCCAAATTTCATTCTAATCTATTAAGCGGTTTACGAATTATAAGTATTTGAAAAAAAAAAAATTTCAGAATTTTTATAGAAAAAGTGTTGAAAAAAAATTTTATTTTAGTACCAATTTTGTCACATTTTTACGATTTTTTTTGTTATGTTCAAAGTTTATAGAAATTTTTTGTATACCATTTTAAAGAGTAACGCCTAATACACGTTTTAACCAAATTTCATTTAATTCGTGATAATACTTTTTACGTTATTAGGTTCCGAATGAAGAATTGAGTTAATACCCCTTACACCACCCCCCGCTGACAAATGCACCATGTCATTTTAAAGAACGGTTTCCAGTCTATCAATTTGCCAAATTTCATTCTAATCTATTTAGCGGTTTACGAATTATAAGGATTTGAAAAAAAAAAAAATTTCAGAATTTCTATGGAAAAAGTGTTGAAAAAAAAATTTATTTTAGTACCAATTTTGTCACATTTTTACGATTTTTTTTGTTATGTTCAAAGTTTATAGAAATTTTTTGTATACCATTTTAAAGAGTAACGCCTAATACACGTTTTAACCAAATTTCATTTAATTCGTGATAATACTTTTTACGTTATTAGGTTCCGAAAGAAAAATTGAGTTAATACCCCTTACACCACCCCCCGCTGACAAATGCACCATGTCATTTTAAAGAACGGTTTCCAATCTATCAATTTGCCAAATTTCATTCTAATCTATTAAGCGGTTTACGAATTATAAGGATTTGAAAAAAAAAAAATTTCAGAATTTCTATGGAAAAAGTGTTGAAAAAAAATTTTATTTTAGTACCAATTTTGTCACATTTTTACGATTTTTTTTGTTATGTTCAAAGTTTATAGAAATTTTTTGTATACCATTTTAAAGAGTAACGCCTAATACACGTTTTAACCAAATTTCATTTAATTCGTGATAATACTTTTTACGTTATTAGGTTCCGAATGAAAAATTGAGTTAATACCCCTTACACCACCCCCCGCTGACAAATGCACCATGTCATTTTAAAGAACGGTTTCCAATCTATCAATTTGCCAAATTTCATTCTAATCTATTAAGCGGTTTACGAATTATAAGTATTTGAAAAAAAAAAATTTCAGAATTTTTATAGAAAAAGTGTTGAAAAAAAATTTTATTTTAGTACCAATTTTGTCACATTTTTACGATTTTTTTTGTTATGTTCAAAGTTTATAGAAATTTTTTGTATACCATTTTAAAGAGTAACGCCTAATACACGTTTTAACCAAATTTCATTTAATTCGTGATAATACTTTTTACGTTATTAGGTTCCGAATGAAGAATTGAGTTAATACCCCTTACACCACCCCCCGCTGACAAATGCACCATGTCATTTTAAAGAACGGTTTCCAATCTATCAATTTGCCAAATTTCATTCTAATCTATTAAGCGGTTTACGAATTATAAGGATTTGAAAAAAAAAATTTCAGAATTTCTATGGAAAAAGTGTTGAAAAAAATTGTATTTTAGTACCAATTTTGTCACATTTTTACGATTTTTTTTGTTATGTTCAAAGTTTATAGAAATTTTTTGTATACCATTTTAAAAAGTAACGCCTAATGCACGTTTTAACCAAATTTCATTTAATTCGTGATAATACTTTTTACGTTATTAGGTTCCGAATGAAGAATTGAGTTAATACCCCTTACACCACCCCCCGCTGACAAATGCACCATGTCATTTTAAAGAACGGTTTCCAATCTATCAATTTGCCAAATTTCATTCTAATCTATTAAGCGGTTTACGAATTATAAGGATTTGAAAAAAAAAAAAATTTCAAAATTTCTATTGAAAAAGTGTTGAAAAAAATTTTATTTTAGTACCAATTTTGTCACATTTTTACGATTTTTTTTGTTATGTTCAAAGTTTATAGAATTTTTTTGTATACCATTTTAAAGAGTAACGCCTAATACACGTTTTAACCAAATTTCATTTAATTCGTGATAATACTTTTTACGTTATTAGGTTCCGAATGAAGAATTGAGTTAATACCCTTTACACCACCCCCCGCTGACAAATGCACCATGTCATTTTAAAGAACGGTTTCCAGTCTATCAATTTGCCAAATTTCATTCTAATCTATTTAGCGGTTTACGAATTATAAGGATTTGAAAAAAAAAAAAAATTCAGAATTTCTATGGAAAAAGTGTTGAAAAAAAATTTTATTTTAGTACCAATTTTGTCACATTTTTACGATTTTTTTTGTTATGTTCAAAGTTTATAGAAATTTTTTGTATACCATTTTAAAGAGTAACGCCTAATACACGTTTTAACCAAATTTCATTTAATTCGTGATAATACTTTTTACGTTATTAGGTTCCGAATGAAAAATTGAGTTAATACCCCTTACACCACCCCCCGCTGACAAATGCACCATGTCATTTTAAAGAACGGTTTCCAATCTATCAATTTGCCAAATTTCATTCTAATCTATTAAGCGGTTTACGAATTATAAGGATTTGAAAAAAAAAAATTTCAGAATTTCTATGGAAAAAGTGTTGAAAAAAAATTTTATTTTAGTACCAATTTTGTCACATTTTTACGATTTTTTTTGTTATGTTCAAAGTTTATAGAAATTTTTTGTATACCATTTTAAAGAGTAACGCCTAATACACGTTTTAACCAAATTTCATTTAATTCGTGATAATACTTTTTACGTTATTAGGTTCCGAATGAAAAATTGAGTTAATACCCCTTACACCACCCCCCGCTGACAAATGCACCATGTCATTTTAAAGAACGGTTTCCAATCTATCAATTTGCCAAATTTCATTCTAATCTATTAAGCGGTTTACGAATTATAAGGATTTGAAAAAAAAAAAAAATTCAGAATTTCTATGGAAAAAGTGTTGAAAAAAAATTTTATTATAGTACCAATTTTGTCACATTTTTACGATTTTTTTTGTTATGTTCAAAGTTTATAGAAATTTTTTGTATACCTTTTTAAAGAGTAACGCCTAATACACGTTTTAACCAAATTTCATTTAATTCGTGATAATACTTTTTACGTTATTAGGTTCCGAATGAAAAATTGAGTTAATACCCCTTACACCACCCCCCGCTGACAAATGCACCATGTCATTTTAAAGAACGGTTTCCAATCTATCAATTTGCCAAATTTCATTCTAATCTATTAAGCGGTTTACGAATTATAAGGATTTGAAATAAAAAAATTCAGAATTTCTATGGAAAAAGTGTTGAAAAAAAATTTTATTTTAGTACCAATTTTGTCACATTTTTACGATTTTTTTTGTTATGTTCAAAGTTTATAGAAATTTTTTGTATACCATTTTAAAGAGTAACGCCTAATACACGTTTTAACCAAATTTCATTTAATTCGTGATAATACTTTTTACGTTATTAGGTTCCGAATGAAAAATTGAGTTAATACCCCTTACACCACCCCCCGCTGACAAATGCACCATGTCATTTTAAAGAACGGTTTCCAATCTATCAATATGCCAAATTTTATTCTAATCTATTAAGCGGTTTACGAATTATAAGGATTTGAAAAAAAAAAATTTCAGAATTTCTATGGAAAAAGTGTTGAAAAAAAATTTTTTTTTAGTACCAATTTTGTCACATTTTTACGATTTTTTTTGTTATGTTCAAAGTTTATAGAAATTTTTTGTATACCATTTTAAAGAGTAACGCCTAATACACGTTTTAACCAAATTTCATTTAATTCGTGATAATACTTTTTACGTTATTAGGTTCCGAATGAAAAATTGAGTTAATACCCCTTACACCACCCCCCGCTGACAAATGCACCATGTCATTTTAAAGAACGGTTTCCAATCTATCAATTTGCCAAATTTCATTCTAATCTATTAAGCGGTTTACGAATTATAAGTATTTGAAAAAAAAAAAATTTCAGAATTTTTATAGAAAAAGTGTTGAAAAAAAATTTTATTTTAGTACCAATTTTGTCACATTTTTACGATTTTTTTTGTTATGTTCAAAGTTTATAGAAATTTTTTGTATACCATTTTAAAGAGTAACGCCTAATACACGTTTTAACCAAATTTCATTTAATTCGTGATAATACTTTTTACGTTATTAGGTTCCGAATGAAGAATTGAGTTAATACCCCTTACACCACCCCCCGCTGACAAATGCACCATGTCATTTTAAAGAACGGTTTCCAGTCTATCAATTTGCCAAATTTCATTCTAATCTATTTAGCGGTTTACGAATTATAAGGATTTGAAAAAAAAAAAATTTCAGAATTTCTATGGAAAAAGTGTTGAAAAAAAAATTTATTTTAGTACCAATTTTGTCACATTTTTACAATTTTTTTTGTTATGTTCAAAGTTTATAGAAATTTTTTGTATACCATTTTAAAGAGTAACGCCTAATACACGTTTTAACCAAATTTCATTTAATTCGTGATAATACTTTTTACGTTATTAGGTTCCGAATGAAAAATTGAGTTAATACCCCTTACACCACCCCCCGCTGACAAATGCACCATGTCATTTTAAAGAACGGTTTCCAATCTATCAATTTGCCAAATTTCATTCTAATCTATTAAGCGGTTTACGAATTATAAGGATTTGAAAAAAAAAAAATTTCAGAATTTCTATGGAAAAAGTGTTGAAAAAAAATTTTATTTTAGTACCAATTTTGTCACATTTTTACGATTTTTTTTGTTATGTTCAAAGTTTATAGAAATTTTTTGTATACCATTTTAAAGAGTAACGCCTAATACACGTTTTAACCAAATTTCATTTAATTCGTGATAATACTTTTTACGTTATTAGGTTCCGAATGAAAAATTGAGTTAATACCCCTTACACCACCCCCCGCTGACAAATGCACCATGTCATTTTAAAGAACGGTTTCCAATCTATCAATTTGCCAAATTTCATTCTAATCTATTAAGCGGTTTACGAATTATAAGTATTTGAAAAAAAAAAATTTCAGAATTTTTATAGAAAAAGTGTTGAAAAAAAATTTTATTTTAGTACCAATTTTGTCACATTTTTACGATTTTTTTTGTTATGTTCAAAGTTTATAGAAATTTTTTGTATACCATTTTAAAGAGTAACGCCTAATACACGTTTTAACCAAATTTCATTTAATTCGTGATAATACTTTTTACGTTATTAGGTTCCGAATGAAGAATTGAGTTAATACCCCTTACACCACCCCCCGCTGACAAATGCACCATGTCATTTTAAAGAACGGTTTCCAGTCTATCAATTTGCCAAATTTCATTCTAATCTATTTAGCGGTTTACGAATTATAAGGATTTGAAAAAAAAAAAAATTTCAGAATTTCTATGGAAAAAGTGTTGAAAAAAAATTTTATTTTAGTACCAATTTTGTCACATTTTTACGATTTTTTTTGTTATGTTCAAAGTTTATAGAAATTTTTTGTATACCATTTTAAAGAGTAACGCCTAATACACGTTTTAACCAAATTTCATTTAATTCGTGATAATACTTTTTACGTTATTAGGTTCCGAATGAAAAATTGAGTTAATACCCCTTACACCACCCCCCGCTGACAAATGCACCATGTCATTTTAAAGAACGGTTTCCAATCTATCAATTTGCCAAATTTCATTCTAATCTATTAAGCGGTTTACGAATTATAAGGATTTGAAAAAAAAAAAATTTCAGAATTTCTATGGAAAAAGTGTTGAAAAAAATTTTTATTTTAGTACCAATTTTGTCACATTTTTACGATTTTTTTTGTTATGTTCAAAGTTTATAGAAATTTTTTGTATACCATTTTAAAGAGTAACGCCTAATACACGTTTTAACCAAATTTCATTTAATTCGTGATAATTAGGGATCGGATTTCCATGCAAATGCATGTTTTTTTATGAACACCTTGGATGCAAGGCAACTTATTATGTATACGTATCATGAAATTTCCTTTAAAATGGCATTTAACCGTTAGTGCATATTTTTGCATATTTTACTATAAATGCATATTTTGCAAATTTTTGTGCATATTTTACTATATTTGCATATTTTTTATAATATTAATTCATATTTTTGGAGCATATTGTTCAAAAATTTAACTAGACAGTAAAAAAAAAATATCCCCTTTATGTCAGTGCATACGAAGCTTAAAACTATTATCTTTTTCTTTTGTTCATTTCACAATCTTGAACGATGTTCCAACCCCACATTATACCTATTGCACTATATAAACAAAGCTGCATGTATGAGCTTGACTAGAGTGTGGCGGCAAAACATTGAAATGAAATGCCTGGGACTGTATTAATGAGATCGAAATTTAAACGATACCCAGAAGCGCCAAAATGGCTACAAAAAGCTTCCGACGACACAAAGCTAACCAAATTAAAGTGTGTGAGTACAACGTGCTAAAGCTTAAAGCTAAATTGTCTGCGCACAATGGTGTAGCTGCCCGCTGCAGTTTACGTTTACATGTACAACAGGCTAGCGGTTTCGTTTGTTTGTAGTGGTATGGATGTCGATGAATGTGGAACTAACTGTTAGTTTTCCACGGAAATTTTCACATTTTAATAGATTCCACTTGCCACTACATTGTATTATAGTTTTCCATCCTATTAACAGTCAATCGAAGCAGTCGATATTTTTTATTCAGTGGTCTACGCATAATCGTGTTTAGTCAGTAGAAAACTAATTTCAATCTTTTTAGAATAGTTTTGCTTGGAAAATGTAAGAATATTCCTTTTGAATTTATGATTTTAGTTAAAAAAAAAACAAATTTCAGCTACAATGCCAAAAGCGAAGACATCCATTGCTTCAAATTAGAGAAGATATGTTTCAGAATACCCAACGATTTTTAAAACAGATGGAGGTGTTTTGTTCTGCAAATTTTGCAACAAAAGCGTTTGCTTTGAAAAAAAATTTCAAGTGGATCAGCATTTAAAAAGTGTTAAACACTTAGAATTTGAAGGAAGATCTGAAGTTCGTCCGAAATCCCAACAACTGCTGTCCTTTACCAATACAGCCAACAACTTTTCAATGGATTTATGTGAGGCGTTTATTGCAGCCGATATACCATTAAGTAAGCTTAGTAACCCTGAGTTAAGAAATTTTTTTAAAAAATATACAAAAGAAATTATACCGGACGATTCTACTTTGCGAAAAAATTACGTTGAAAAAATTTATAATTCGCTCTTTGAACAAATGAAAATTGATCTAAAAGATAAATATTTGTGGGTTTCTATTGATGAAACAACAGATATTCAAGGACGTTTTGTTGCTAACGTAATTGTGGGTGTGTTGGACCTAAACGAAGAAGAAAGTAAAAAGAAATTTTTAATAAACGTAGTCCAATTAGAAAAAACAAACCATTTTACCATCGCTCGCGCATTTGATGAATCCATGAATTCAATGGAAATTGATAAAAGCAAAATACTCCTTTTTTTGACCGATGCTGCGCCGTATATGGTAAAGGCAGCACGTGGACTAGCACTGTTTTATCCAAAATTGTTGCACGTCACTTGCTTAGCACATGGAATGCACCGAGTTGCAGAAGAAATAAGGAGTAATTTTCGGAACGTCGATGGATTAATTTCAAACGGCAAAAAAATATTTTTAAAGGCACCATCACGCGTCGAAATTTTTAAAGAAAAATATCCTTTGACTCCTCTTCCGCCTCAGCCTATTGTTACAAGATGGGGAACTTGGTTGAAGGCTGTTGAGTATTATGCACAAAATTATGAAGCATTTGAAAGCATTGTCAATGAGTTCGATGACTCCGATGCAGTTGCAATAAAAAATGCAAAAGAAGCCATGAACCAGCCATTGTTAAAAAGCGAAATCATATTTATAAATTCGAACTTCAGTTTCCTGTGTGACACCATAACAAAGCTAGAAGGCAGGACCACCTTAAAAAATCAAATTGATTTAATTGAAGATGTTGTTGCAAAGATAAATGCGGTTGAAGGACTAACGGGGGCAGTCATAAAAAAAAAACTTCAGTGCGTTCTGGCAAAAAATGAAGGATTTGCAATAATGCAAAATTTAAGTAAGACCTTTACGTTGGACTGCAATGACGAAAATAACACAAAAAACTTTACCGTCGATGAGATTTGTTCCTTAAAAAATGCTCCACTTACTTCAGTTGACGTCGAGAGATCTTTTTCCTTGTATAAGGCATTCTTACGACCGAATCGCCAACGTTTTGAATTCGAGAATTTTAAAAAAAATTTCATGATATACGCAAATAAAACTTTTCAAAATGAATTAAGGAATTAAGGAATTTTTTTGAATTATTTATTTTTATTAAACAAAGGAAGATGTTTATGTTTACTTAACTGTGTTTTTTTTTTGTTATTCAATTTTGATCTCGTTTTAAGTTATTATTTTATTACATCATAAAAATAAAAAATTTAATTGAATTGAATTGAAAAATTTCTTAGAAAATGTGTTTTTTATATTCAACCGAAATTAAGTTTAACTAATTTTAAGTGCATATTTTCAATGCATATTTTGCATTTTTAAGTGCATATTTTAAGCGCATATTTTGAGATTTTTAGTGCATGAAAATCCGAACCCTAGTGATAATACTTTTTACGTTATTAGGTTCCGAATGAAAAATTGAGTTAATACCCCTTACACCACCCCCCGCTGACAAATGCACCATGTCATTTTAAAGAACGGTTTCCAATCTATCAATTTGCCAAATTTCATTCTAATCTATTAAGCGGTTTACGAATTATAAGGATTTGAAAAAAAAAAAAAATTCAGAATTTCTATGGAAAAAGTGTTGAAAAAAAATTTTATTATAGTACCAATTTTGTCACATTTTTACGATTTTTTTTGTTATGTTCAAAGTTTATAGAAATTTTTTGTATACCTTTTTAAAGAGTAACGCCTAATACACGTTTTAACCAAATTTCATTTAATTCGTGATAATACTTTTTACGTTATTAGGTTCCGAATGAAAAATTGAGTTAATACCCCTTACACCACCCCCCGCTGACAAATGCACCATGTCATTTTAAAGAACGGTTTCCAATCTATCAATTTGCCAAATTTCATTCTAATCTATTAAGCGGTTTACGAATTATAAGGATTTGAAATAAAAAAATTCAGAATTTCTATGGAAAAAGTGTTGAAAAAAAATTTTATTTTAGTACCAATTTTGTCACATTTTTACGATTTTTTTTGTTATGTTCAAAGTTTATAGAAATTTTTTGTATACCATTTTAAAGAGTAACGCCTAATACACGTTTTAACCAAATTTCATTTAATTCGTGATAATACTTTTTACGTTATTAGGTTCCGAATGAAAAATTGAGTTAATACCCCTTACACCACCCCCCGCTGACAAATGCACCATGTCATTTTAAAGAACGGTTTCCAATCTATCAATTTGCCAAATTTCATTCTAATCTATTAAGCGGTTTACGAATTATAAGTATTTGAAAAAAAAAAATTTTCAGAATTTTTATAGAAAAAGTGTTGAAAAAAAATTTTATTTTAGTACCAATTTTGTCACATTTTTACGATTTTTTTTGTTATGTTCAAAGTTTATAGAAATTTTTTGTATACCATTTTAAAGAGTAACGCCTAATACACGTTTTAACCAAATTTCATTTAATTCGTGATAATACTTTTTACGTTATTAGGTTCCGAATGAAGAATTGAGTTAATACCCCTTACACCACCCCCCGCTGACAAATGCACCATGTCATTTTAAAGAACGGTTTCCAATCTATCAATTTGCCAAATTTCATTCTAATCTATCAAGCGGTTTACGAATTATAAAGATTTGAAAAAAAAAAATTTCAGAATTTCTATGGAAAAAGTGTTGAAAAAAATTTTATTTTAGTACCAATTTTGTCACATTTTTACGATTTTTTTTGTTATGTTCAAAGTTTATAGAATTTTTTTGTATACCATTTTAAAGAGTAACGCCTAATACACGTTTTAACCAAATTTCATTTAATTCGTGATAATACTTTTTACGTTATTAGGTTCCGAATGAAGAACTGAGTTAATACCCCTTACACCACCCCCCGCTGACAAATGCACCATGTCATTTTAAAGAACGGTTTCCAGTCTATCAATTTGCCAAATTTCATTCTAATCTATTTAGCGGTTTACGAATTATAAGGATTTGAAAAAAAAAAAAATTTCAGAATTTCTATGGAAAAAGTGTTGAAAAAAAATTTTATTTTAGTACCAATTTTGTCACATTTTTACGATTTTTTTTGTTATGTTCAAAGTTTATAGAAATTTTTTGTATACCATTTTAACGCCTAATACACGTTTTAACCAAATTTCATTTAATTCGTGATAATACTTTTTACGTTATTAGGTTCCGAATGAAAAATTGAGTTAATACCCCTTACACCACCCCCCGCTGACAAATGCACCATGTCATTTTAAAGAACGGTTTCCAATCTATCAATTTGCCAAATTTCATTCTAATCTATTAAGCGGTTTACGAATTATAAGGATTTGAAAAAAAAAAATTTTCAGAATTTCTATGGAAAAAGTGTTGAAAAAAAATTTTATTTTAGTACCAATTTTGTCACATTTTTACGATTTTTTTTGTTATGTTCAAAGTTTATAGAAATTTTTTGTATACCATTTTAAAGAGTAACGCCTAATACACGTTTTAACCAAATTTCATTTAATTCGTGATAATACTTTTTACGTTATTAGGTTCCGAATGAAAAATTGAGTTAATACCCCTTACACCACCCCCCGCTGACAAATGCACCATGTCATTTTAAAGAACGGTTTCCAATCTATCAATTTGCCAAATTTCATTCTAATCTATTAAGCGGTTTACGAATTATAAGGATTTGAAATAAAAAAATTCAGAATTTCTATGGAAAAAGTGTTGAAAAAAAATTTTATTTTAGTACCAATTTTGTCACATTTTTACGATTTTTTTTGTTATGTTCAAAGTTTATAGAAATTTTTTGTATACCATTTTAAAGAGTAACGCCTAATACACGTTTTAACCAAATTTCATTTAATTCGTGATTATACTTTTTACGTTATTAGGTTCCGAATGAAGAATTGAGTTAATACCCCTTACACCACCCCCCGCTGACAAATGCACCATGTCATTTTTAAGAACGGTTTCCAATCTATCAATTTGCCAAATTTCATTCTAATCTTTTAAGCGGTTTACGAATTATAAGGATTTGAAAAAAAAAATTTCAGAATTTCTATGGAAAAAGTGTTGAAAAAAAATTTTATTTTAGTACCAATTTTGTCACATTTTTACGATTTTTTTTGTTATGTTCAAAGTTTATAGAAATTTTTTGTATACCATTTTAAAGAGTAACGCCTAATACACGTTTTAACCAAATTTCATTTAATTCGTGATAATACTTTTTACGTTATTAGGTTCCGAATGAAAAATTGAGTTAATACCCCTTACACCACCCCCCGCTGACAAATGCACCATGTCATTTTAAAGAACGGTTTCCAATCTATCAATTTGCCAAATTTCATTCTAATCTATTAAGCGGTTTACGAATTATAAGTATTTGAAAAAAAAAAAAATTTCAGAATTTTTATAGAAAAAGTGTTGAAAAAAAATTTTATTTTAGTACCAATTTTGTCACATTTTTACGATTTTTTTTGTTATGTTCAAAGTTTATAGAAATTTTTTGTATACCATTTTAAAGAGTAACGCCTAATACACGTTTTAACCAAATTTCATTTAATTCGTGATAATACTTTTTACGTTATTAGGTTCCGAATGAAGAATTGAGTTAATACCCCTTACACCACCCCCCGCTGACAAATGCACCATGTCATTTTAAAGAACGGTTTCCAATCTATCAATTTGCCAAATTTCATTCTAATCTATTAAGCGGTTTACGAATTATAAAGATTTGAAAAAAAAAATTTCAGAATTTCTATGGAAAAAGTGTTGAAAAAATATTTTATTTTGAGTACCAATTTTGTCACATTTTTACGATTTTTTTTGTTATGTTCAAAGTTTATAGAAATTTTTTGTATACCATTTTAAAGAGTAACGCCTAATACACGTTTTAACCAAATTTCATTTAATTCGTGATAATACTTTTTACGTTATTAGGTTCCGAATGAAGAATTGAGTTAATACCCCTTACACCACCCCCCGCTGACAAATGCACCATGTCATTTTAAAGAACGGTTTCCAATCTATCAATTTGCCAAATTTCATTCTAATCTATTAAGCGGTTTACGAATTATAAGGATTTGAAAAAAAAAATTCAGAATTTTTATGGAAAAAGTGTTGAAAAAAAATTTTATTTTAGTACCAATTTTGTCACATTTTTACGATTTTTTTTGTTATGTTCAAAGTTTATAGAAATTTTTTGTATACCATTTTAAAGAGTAACGCCTAATACACGTTTTAACCAAATTTCATTTAATTCGTGATAATACTTTTTACGTTATTAGGTTCCGAATGAAGAATTGAGTTATTACCCCTTACACCACCCCCCGCTGACAAATGCACCATGTCATTTTAAAGAACGGTTTCCAATCTATCAATTTGCCAAATTTCATTCTAATCTATTAAGCGGTTTACGAATTATAAGGATTTGAAAAAAAAAATTTCAGAATTTCTATGGAAAAAGTGTTGAAAAAAAATTTTATTTTGAGTACCAATTTTGTCACATTTTTACGATTTTTTTTGTTATGTTCAAAGTTTATAGAAATTTTTTGTATACCATTTTAAAGAGTAACGCCTAATACACGTTTTAACCAAATTTCATTTAATTCGTGATAATACTTTTTACGTTATTAGGTTCCGAATGAAGAATTGAGTTAATACCCCTTACACCACCCCCCGTTGACAAATGCACCATGTCATTTTAAAGAACGGTTTCCAATCTATCAATTTGCCAAATTTCATTCTAATCTATTAAGCGGTTTACGAATTATAAGGATTTGAAAAAAAAAATTTCAGAATTTCTATGGAAAAAGTGTTGAAAAAAAATTGTATTTTAGTACCAATTTTGTCACATTTTTACGATTTTTTTTGTTATGTTCAAAGTTTATAGAAATTTTTTGTATACCATTTTAAAAAGTAACGCCTAATACACGTTTTAACCAAATTTCATTTAATTCGTGATAATACTTTTTACGTTATTAGGTTCCGAATGAAGAATTGAGTTAATACCCCTTACACCACCCCCCGCTGACAAATCCACCATGTCATTTTAAAGAACGGTTTCCAATCTATCAATTTGCCAAATTTCATTCTAATCTATTAAGCGGTTTACGAATTATAAGGATTTGAAAAAAAAAAATTCAGAATTTCTATGGAAAAAGTGTTGAAAAAAAATTTTATTTTAGTACCAATTTTGTCACATTTTTACGATTTTTTTGTTATGTTCAAAGTTTATAGAAATTTTTTGTATACCATTTTAAAGAGTAACGCCTAATACACGTTTTAACCAAATTTCATTTAATTCGTGATAATACTTTTTACGTTATTAGGTTCCGAATGAAGAATTGAGTTAATACCCCTTACACCACCCCCCGCTGACAATTGCACCATGTCATTTTAAAGAACGGTTTCCAATCTATCAATTTGCCAAATTTCATTCTAATCTATTAAGCGGTTTACGAATTATAAGGATTTGAAAAAAAAAAAATTTCAGAATTTCTATGGAAAAAGTGTTGAAAAAAATTTTTATTTTAGTACCAATTTTGTCACATTTTTACGGTTTTTTTTTGTTATGTTCAAAGTTTATAGAAATTTTTTGTATACCATTTTAAAGAGTAACGCCTAATACACGTTTTAACCAAATTTCATTTAATTCGTGATAATACTTTTTACGTTATTAGGTTCCGAATGAAAAATTGAGTTAATACCCCTTACACCACCCCCCGCTGACAAATGCACCATGTCATTTTAAAGAACGGTTTCCAATCTATCAATTTGCCAAATTTCATTCTAATCTATTAAGCGGTTTACGAATTATAAGGATTTGAAAAAAAAAAAATTTCAGAATTTCTATGGAAAAAGTGTTGAAAAAAAATTTTATTATAGTACCAATTTTGTCACATTTTTACGATTTTTTTTGTTATGTTCAAAGTTTATAGAAATTTTTTGTATACCTTTTTAAAGAGTAACGCCTAATACACGTTTTAACCAAATTTCATTTAATTCGGGATAATACTTTTTACGTTATTAGGGTCCGAATGAAAAATTGAGTTAATACCCCTTACACCACCCCCCGCTGACAAATGCACCATGTCATTTTAAAGAACGGTTTCCAATCTATCAATTTGCCAAATTTCATTCTAATCTATTAAGCGGTTTACGAATTATAAGGATTTGAAATAAAAAAATTCAGAATTTCTATGGAAAAAGTGTTGAAAAAAAATATTATTTTAGTACCAATTTTGTCACATTTTTACGATTTTTTTTGTTATGTTCAAAGTTTATAGAAATTTTTTGTATACCATTTTAAAGAGTAACGCCTAATACACGTTTTAACCAAATTTCATTTAATTCGTGATAATACTTTTTACGTTATTAGGTTCCGAATGAAGAATTGAGTTAATACCCCTTACACCACCCCCCGCTGACAAATGCACCATGTCATTTTAAAGAACGGTTTCCAATCTATCAATTTGCCAAATTTCATTCTAATCTATTAAGCGGTTTACGAATTATAAGGATTTGAAATAAAAAATTTCAGAATTTCTATGGAAAAAGTGTTGAAAAAAAATTGTATTTTAGTACCAATTTTGTCACATTTTTACGATTTTTTTTGTTATGTTCAAAGTTTATAGAAATTTTTTGTATACCATTTTAAAAAGTAACGCCTAATACACGTTTTAACCAAATTTCATTTAATTCGTGATAATACTTTTTACGTTATTAGGTTCCGAATGAAGAATTGAGTTAATACCCTTTACACCACCCCCGCTGACAAATGCACCATGTCATTTTAAAGAACGGTTTCCAATCTATCAATTTGCCAAATTTCATTCTAATCTATTAAGCGGTTTACGAATTATAAGGATTTGAAAAAAAAAAATTTCAGAATTTTTATGGAAAAAGTGTTGAAAAAAAATTTTATTTTAGTACCAATTTTGTCACATTTTTACAATTTTTTTTGTTATGTTCAAAGTTTATAGAAATTGTTTGTATACCATTTTAAAGAGTAACGCCTAATACACGTTTTAACCAAATTTCATTTAATTCGTGATAATACTTTTTACGTTATTAGGTTCCGAATGAAAAATTGAGTTAATACCCCTTACACCACCCCCCACTGACAAATGCACCATGTCATTTTAAAGAACGGTTTCCAATCTATCAATTTGCCAAATTTCATTCTAATCTATTAAGCGGTTTACGAATTATAAGGATTTGAAAAAAAAAAATTTCAGAATTTTTATGGAAAAAGTGTTGAAAAAAAATTTTATTTTAGTACCAATTTTGTCACATTTTTACGATTTTTTTTGTTATGTTCAAAGTTTATAGAAATTTTTTGTATACCATTTTAAAGAGTAACGCCTAATACACGTTTTAACCAAATTTCATTTAATTCGTGATAATACTTTTTACGTTATTAGGTTCCGAATGAAGAATTGAGTTAATACCCCTTACACCACCCCCCGCTGACAAATGCACCTTGTCATTTTAAAGAACGGTTTCCAATCTATCAATTTGCCAAATTTCATTCTAATCTATTAAGCGGTTTACGAATTATAAGGATTTGAAAAAAAAATTTCAGAATTTTTATGGAAAAAGTGTTGAAAAAAAAATTTATTTTAGTACCAATTTTGTCACATTTTTACGATTTTTTTTGTTATGTTCAAAGTTTATAGAAATTTTTTGTATACCATTTTAAAGAGTAACGCCTAATACACGTTTTAACCAAATTTCATTTAATTCGTGATAATACTTTTTACGTTATTAGGTTCCGAATGAAGAATTGAGTTAATACCCCTTACACCACCCCCCGCTGACAAATGCACCATGTCATTTTAAAGAACGGTTTCCAATCTATCAATTTGCCAAATTTCATTCTAATCTATTAAGCGGTTTACGAATTATAAGGATTTGAAAAAAAAAAATTTCAGAATTTCTATGGAAAAAGTGTTGAAAAAAAATGTTATTTTAGTACCAATTTTGTCACATTTTTACGATTTTTTTTGTTATATTCAAAGTTTATAGAAATTTTTGGTATACCATTTTAAAGAGTAACGCCTAATACACGTTTTAACCAAATTTCATTTAATTCGTGATAATACTTTTTACGTTATTAGGTTCCGAATGAAGAATTGAGTTAATACCCCTTATACCACCCCCCGCTGACAAATGCACCATGTCATTTTAAAGAACGGTTTCCAATCTATCAATTTGCCAAATTTCATTCTAATCTATTAAGCGGTTTACGAATTATAAGGATTTGAAAAAAAAAAATTCAGAATTTTTATGGAAAAAGTGTTGAAAAAAAATTTTATTTTAGTACCAATTTTGTCACATTTTTACGATTTTTTTTGTTATGTTCAAAGTTTATAGAAATTTTTTGTATACCATTTTAAAGAGTAACGCCTAATACACGTTTTAACCAAATTTCATTTAATTCGTGATAATACTTTTTACGTTATTAGGTTCCGAATGAAAAATTGAGTTAATACCCCTTACACCACCCCCCGCTGACAAATGCACCATGTCATTTTAAAGAACGGTTTCCAATCTATCAATTTGCCAAATTTCATTTCTAATCTATCAAGCGGTTTACGAATTATAAGGATTTGAAAAAAAAAAATTTCAGAATTTCTATGGAAAAAGTGTTGAAAAAAAATTTTATTTTAGTACCAATTTTGTCACATTTTTACGATTTTTATACCCTATCCCATAGGGGTATATTAGTTTTGATACTTAGTTTGTAACATAGAGAAATAATTTTGCTACATATACCTCAAAGTATATGGATCGACTCAGAATCGCTAGCTGAGTCGATTAAGCCATGTCTGTCTGTCCGTCCGTCCGTCCGTCCGTCCGTCTGTACGTCACCGATTTTTAGGCCTTAAATTTTGAGCTAGGATAATGAAATTTGGTATATAGGATCCTCGTCTCTGCCTACAGAACAAGTGTAAAAATTTTTGAAATCCGCCCACTGCCACGCCAACTTTTAAGAAAAACTCAGTTTTTGACCAAACCGTAAGGAATTTTAAAAAAGTTTCTGAACAACATATTTAGACAATATTAATATCTATATTTCGTCCATATAAAGTTTTTTGCCCCGCCCACGTTTTGGGGGCGTTTTCAATAAAAAACTGTTTTCGGTCAAATTTTAAATTTTTCGACAAAAATTTTGATGCAGAATCATTAACAATTTTAATATGAACATTTCGTCTATATACCATTTTAACCCACGCCCACTTTTTGGGGGCGTTTTTATATAAAAACCATTTTTATACACTACCCCATAACATATGCAAGAGAAAACCTTGTCATATGTAGAACCGTTAAAGTGTTTTGTAAGCAGTCTGAAGAATTTGTTGTCACTATATCATTTTTTCTATTTATCCACATCGTGTTTTTAGCCATGTCCCCTTTTTTGGGGATTTTAGTTTTATGGATAGGATGGGATAGGGTATTCAACGATCCGCACAGCGGATTGTAGCCTTCTCATATTTTTAATTTCTGATTCATACAATAGAAGGAGACAGTCACAGGACTTCGACTGAGCGAAAGAAAAATGTGACTTATCCAATTACCCATAGTCCCATACCCAGACCCACCCCTGCGCATATACTTTTCTCTCTTTCTTTGCTTAACTCCCATCATTCAAACGTGACACTCGCCGCACAGATAGCTAAGCTATAAAGCTATCTTTCTTTGTATGTTTACAATGTTGTTGTTGTAACCAAGGTAATTTAAAAACATTATTTTACCTATTTTGCAATAACTTTTTTGAAATTATAATTCTTTTCGACCGATCTATGAGCTGTACGCTTCAATTTGGTAAAAAATAAATCAATTTTACTTCATTAAATAGGGTAAATATGTTCTGACAGAAATTGGGTCGGCGATTATTAAATAAGATGTTTTCCAAATATCGGGGAAAACACCGTTAGACAAGGACAGATTAAATATAAATGTAATAGCTGAGTTGATATATTCTTTACAGGATTTTAAGAATACAGATGGAATTTTATCAGCACCGGAAACATAATTATCTTTTAAACAAGTAATGTATTGCATAATCTCATCTTCAGTCAGTCTCAAAAATGGAATATCACATATGTTATCATTATCACCTAAGTTTCGATTATCACAGTATTCATTTTCCGAGGAACAGTAAGTTGTTTGAAAGAATTCTTTGAGGTATATGTAGCAAAATTATTTCTCTATGTTACAAACTATGTATCAAAACATATATACCCCTATGGGACAGGGTATAAAAATTCAGAATTTCTATGGAAAAAGTGTTGGAAAAAATTTAATTTTAGTACCAATTTGGTCACATTTTCAAGATTATTTTTTTATGTTCAAAGTTTATAGATTTTTTTTATATACTATTTTAAAGAGTAAGTTCTAATACACTTTGTAACCAAATGAAGAATTGAGTTAATACCCCTTGCACCAACCCCCGCTGACAAATGCACCATATATTCTAAAGAACAGTTTCCAGTCTATCAATTTGCCAAATTTCACTCTCATCTATTAAGCAGTTTACGAGTTATAAAGATTTGAAAAAAAATCAGGATTTCTATGGAAAAAGTGTTGGAAAAACCCCAATTTTAGTACAAATTTGGTCACATTTTCAAGATTATTTTTTTATGTTCAAAGTCAGCGAATTTTTTGAATTTTTTTTTTCAAGTCCTTATAACTCATAAACCGCTTAATAGATTAGACTGAAATTTGGCAAATTGATAGATTGAAAAATGACATAGTGCATGTGCATCGGGGGTGGTACAAGCGTAATTTAGTCACGTTTTTCTTTGGAATATCATAAGGCAAAAATTACTATCACGGATTGAATGAAATTTCGTTACAAAGTGTATTAGGCGTTACACTTTAATATGGTATCTACAAAATTTTTATAAACTTCGAATATAAAAAAAAAAAAAATTAGACCGTAGAAGTGCTACGAGGTTGAAGTGAAACTATTATCAAACTATTGACTTCTTATACCCTATCTCAAATATATATATTAGTTTTTATACCCTATCCCATAGGGGTATATTAGTTTTGATACTTAGTTTGTAACATAGAGAAATAATTTTGCTACATATACCTCAAAGTATATGGATCGACTCAGAATCGCTAGCTGAGTCGATTAAGCCATGTCTGTCTGTCCGTCCGTCCGTCCGTCTGTACGTCACCGATTTTTAGGCCTTAAATTTTGAGCTAGGATAATGAAATTTGGTATATAGGATCCTCGCCCGTGCCTACAGAACAAGTGTAGAAATTTTTTAAATCCGCCCACTGTCAGGCCCCCTTTTAAGAAAAACTCAGTTTTTGGCCAAACCGTAAGGAATATTAATATCTATATTTCGTTTGTATAAAGTTTTTTGCCACGCCCACTTTTTGGGGGCGTTTTCAATAAAAAACTGTTTTCGGTCAAATTTTAAATTTTTCGAAAAAATTTTTGATGCAGAATCATTTACATTGTTAATATAAACATTTCGTCTGTATACCATTTTAACCCACGCCCACTTTTTGGGGGCATTTTTATATAAAAACCATTTTTATACACTACCCCATAACATATGCAGGAGAAAACCTTGTCTTTTGTAGAACCGTAAAAGTGTTTTGTAAGCAGTCTGAAGAATTTGTTGTCACTATATCATTTTTTTTATTTTATCCACATCGTGTTTTTAGCTGTTTAGTTTCCTTTTCCCAAACAAATGAAAACGCTTTTGTCGCAAACTTGCAAGTCTTTATTTTCTTAAAACAGTTAAACTCAATGTTTCATACAATTTCAAGTCGCTAAGATCTGCATTAAGTTTTAAATTTCCACATAAATGGAATTGAAAAAAATGTTTGTCGTCTGTCAAAAATATCTGATCATTTAATCACGGGGTTAGCTCAGATATAAATCGACTGAAAAACTGTTTTCTCGAGTTAACTCGAATTTAATCCCGAAACTAGGATGATCTCGCACTGAAAACTGTGCCTTAAAAGTCCTTTTCAAATTTTAACGACTAATTTTTAAGACAAGAAATTTTGTAGCCATCTTTATATTTTTTTTGCATCCATAGAATCGCACTCCATTTGGGAACGCCTTGACTCTAAAAACGTTAACTCTATTTTTTGTAAATGACGAAATAAAAAAAAACGAAATCTTGATGACTGCTGTAAGCAACGATTTTAAAAATTTAAACATAATACTGATCCTGGCAAGCTATCAAGAGAGTTTACTCAAAACAGAAATATTACACGATTTCGCAAAAATAATGAATTTTTATTTCCGTTAAATGATCATATGACTAAAAGCTGACAAAAGAGTGGCGATAAAAGGAAAAAATGATCATAAGTAGTGACCGTTACGGCCATTATGTGCATTGAAAAACAAAACTAAGTGAGATAGAGATTTTTTTCTTTTATGAGAAATTAAATGCCTGCACTTAATGATTTTTATATTTTCATATTTTGTACCTACTTTAACCTTTGAACTGACGATATTATAATTGTATAAAATAAATAGCTAATCAAAACACCAAACAATGATCAAAATCAACCAGTACAATTTCAATACAATTTTTTTAACTTTCAATACAATGCTGAAAAGCCAATTTCATCCCTTATCCACACTATGACTAAACCAACAAAATTCACACAGAGCGATCTCTTATGCTTGCGCTCTCACATGTTGTTGTTGTTGTTCCGTGTTCTTCTTCTACTGTTCGCACATTTGTTCTATCCGCCGCGCTTGCCCCCCACCCTTCTCATTTAATTTTCTGATGTGTATTGTGCTTTGGCCTTTGTACACAGTGCTCTCTCGTCCTTACGCTCTTGCTTGTTGTTTGCCTGCCGTTTTCCCACCAAGTTAGCTTTCCCCTACCCACGACTTTTCGAGTCGTTACATGTGTGTTTGGATTTACCCCGACGAGCCCAAAGAAGTTTCACTTCAAAAATAGTTGTGGCCAAATTTGTACTAAACATAATTAAAAAATTAATAGATTGGAAACTGTTCTTGAAAATGACATGGTGCATTTGACAGCTTGTAAATATCTGCATACATCATCATATGCACACATCACATTTCAAAACGAAATTCCGAATTTCTAAAGCCATATAAAACGATTCTTTATTACTTTATCGTTTCTAGTTTTGAAACGATTACCCGAATTACTATTGCTATTTCAATATCTTCTTTCGTTTCAATTAAATTTTCAAATGTGTCCTCATTATGACTCTGTATCTCATTGAAGTTCCTAATAGGATTAAAATTATTTTAATATTTTCTGTTTTTTTAAATTCGTCCCGAAAATGCTCAAATGAATTAATAGTCATGGGATATATAAAGTTCAATAAGCGACGATTGATGTTATTCCTTATGATCTTAGTGAAGTCAAACTTGGGAATCGAATTCTTGAGTTAACTTTAAAGTTGAACAATTGCTTTGAAATCTTCTATTGACATTCCTTTAGCTGTGTCATCAAATCGTATACCCCAACGATATAATTCAAAACGTCGTGTCGGATGTTTGTCCGATCAGTTTGCTGATCAAAAGGGTATCTTCTAACATTTGAAAGACGATTGAATTGTGGGTTACTGTGACCAAGACTAGGATTTTCAAATCTGAGTTAAGCTTTCATTAACAAAACTTGCACTTGCGTTCTCAAATGTTAATTGATTATTTGAATTGAGATGAAAATGTGGTTCACTTTGTGCAGCATTTTGAAAATTTTGAGCAAAAATATGCTTCATGCTTTGCTCCACATTGTGTGAAATTAAATTTGGTAAATTCTGAAAGAGTTTGTTTTGAATTTCAATTAAACCAGCATCGACAACTTGTTTAATATGTGTATGCGAGTGACTGGTGGATGCTTTTGCTTGTTGACGTACTGCTTGACGTGATGGGTCAACATCTGCAGGTCGCGCATTTTCAATAACTGATCAAATAGCCGTATTAGTTGAATTATCATCGGGAAAAAGTGACATAATTGGGAGAGTAGAAGAAGCAGTGGTAGTCGTGTTAGCCAAACTAGTTGTAACAATTGTAAATGTACAACTCGTGCTCGTAACTATTGATGTGACAACATTCTCAAACATAGTTTGATTAAGAAGTTGGTTAGAACATGAATTTTGAATTCGGTCGGAGTTGGGAGAATTTGTATTCATTATGGTATGATTTTGTGGTGGAGGAGAGTGACGACCAGGTTTGCTAAGGTTTGAAAAAGACATAGCGTTAGGAGAGTCAAAACTTTGACCTTTATTTCGAGTGACCATTGAATGTTTAGTGGAATCATATGTTATGATTCATTTTAACTTTCTCTTACAAGGAGAAAGATATTGTTTTCGTGAAAATGTTCGACCTCGAGATTTTTATTGATTCTAACATTACGATTATAGCGGAACCCAAAAAAGTGGTTTTTGGAATTCCATCCGTCGGTAGTCTGTCCGTATTGACCATTTACTGTTGAATCCATTTTTGGCGCTTAATTCTATAACATCATCCCGATTTTTGAGATATGAAAAATGGCAACTCTGGTGTTGCCCCTTGAGTTTTGCCAAAACCTCTCAAGAACGAGATTAAAACATATGAGAAGGCTACAATCCGCTGTGCGGATAGTTGAATAACATATCCTATCCCATCCCATCCTATCTCTTAAACTATTACACCCAAAAAGTGGGCGTGGTTAAAAACTTTATGGGGATCGAATTAGAAAATGAATTTGTTACTGTATTCACACTTACTTACTTACTTAAGTGGCGCTAAAGTCCGGGATGAACATGGACCTCACCAACCATGCCTCTCCAATTAGCCGGTCCTTAGCTAACTGGCTCCAGTTGAGCACTCCAAGTTGGTTGGGGTTGGTTTCTACTTGTGCGCGCCACTAAAAGCCACTAAACCCATTTTTGCCGCTTCCATTCTATACTTGCAAACGTGGCTATGACATCACGTTGAGTCCTACCAATATCAATATCAATATCGTCGGCGTATGCTAGTAGTTGCACCGATTTTTGGAAAATTGTATCTCTGCTGTTGGCTCGGGAGTTTTTTTAAGAATCAAGTTAAAGAAGTCTCATGACAGCGCATCGCCTTACCTTAATACTTTTTTGGTATCGAATGTTTCGGTGAGGTCGTCTCCGACCCTGATGGAGCAGCGAGAATTCTCCATCGTCACCCTACACAAAAAGGACGAGTTTGGCCGGTATACCGAATCTAGACATGGCTCTGTATAGTTCGTCTCTATAAATCCTGTCGTATGCGGCATTTAAATCGATGAATATGTGGTGGGTATCGATTTGGAATTCTTGGGTTTTTTCGAGAAACTGTGTCATATTCGCAGAATATTCCCGTTTTGAAATCGTCGCCATTGTTCTTTGGCAGTAAATGCTAGTATTAGTATAGTGCTAATCAAGTGGATAAGAAATAGGCGTTCTGCATAGGACTTGGAGGTTTCTTGCAATTGTAGTCTTTCGTCATTATAATTTTTCACATTATTTCGGATTTGTTGTGGCGTGGACCGAGACAATGCTAGACCCTCGGAATATTAAGATGTCAAAAATACTAAATTCATTTCTTTCGTCTACCGCAAGGATTCATTGACCGTTTATTGATCTGTAGAGTGCTGGCTATAGTATCATATCGTTCTCCAGAGAAATCAATTATCCTACGTCCGTTGCCAGTTGTGGTGTAGTGTGGGCTGTATTTTCGGACAAAACTGCTTCCTACCTTTGCGTTTAAATCTCCAAGCACGATTTCAATATCGTGCTTCGGTAGTCACTCATAAATATACCCATATAGGAAATATGAAAAAAAATTATAATGCTCAATGACAAATGGTAGAAAATAATACCCTGGTTACAATCAGTAGTCACTATAAGCCATGAACAAGATCCTTGTTGATGCGCGAGGTCCATCTAAAACCTCCTTAGAACACTATTGTTCACACAATTTTAGGTAACCATAATAATTAATCCCCTGAGCAGGCCTTGTTAAGCAGGCAAGCAATCTACCAAGGACTCCTATCTCACAGATTCCAGAATATATATAGTAGCTATATATTCTGTATTCACAACCACGAAGTTAATTTAGACTTCTCACTACACTAGGCCTGGCATTCCTTCTTGGCTCAGCTTGGGGTATGACCTGGATTCTGGCAGGCTCTTACATCAACAGTTTTCTTGATCAAAAGTATGTGGGTGGCAACTGCGCGGGTTCAAATGGTTTCAATCCCCTCTACGTAGAAAGTTCCGCTTTCGACTTCGTTGCTCTGCTAAGGTATGTCCAGTCGTCGGGCCTCTCAACGTATAACAATGCGCCTTTAACAGCACCATGTTATTGCTGCAATTGTATGCGGCGCTTTCAATAACTCTTCGGATAGCTTATTTTTTTATTGCAAATATAATTCAATGAGCCACATAAATCTGGGCTCAGCTATTAGTTCTTGTTTGTTCAGTCTTTCTTTTTCTTCTACCACATATCTGATTACAAAAATATCAAGCCAAGACATCTTTAATTATTTAAAACCCTTCAGCTTAAGCAGCTATATTAAATTTCCCTTAACTTTGTTTAAGTCGGGTAACCAAACAATCCCACTGTCACCATCTACTTTTTCCAAGACTTCGACAATTCGAATTTGTGAGCCATAAAATCAAGGTAGCTCCACAAATTATTTCAACTTACCAGACATCATTAAACAAATGATGGTACACAAATGATATTTTTGAACTGGATCCACTGAACGCTCCAGACTTAAGCTAAATGCAACCGAGACAAAAAAAATTAATTCATCAGACAGCATACTCAATAAACTCAATTCTCAACCAATCACCCCTCAACTTGATAAAACTAATCCAATCAGTTGGGAAAAAACTCAAGAATTCCAAGAACCCCGTTGACAACCCCTCTTTCTGCGGTAAGTTGTAAAAAAATGAGAATCTTTGACATTTTTCGGTCGCATCTGTTGGATGTCGTCGTCCTCGGTCGATTTCGTGTCATCGTATAACAGGAATTTCCCAGCAAAATATTTATTCAAGCCGCCCGCCTTACATATGGTTTGATCACCCGCTATTTTTTCCCTGTTCTTGGCGATGAAATATTTTCTAATTTAGAAATAAATTTTTACGATGACAGACCATCATCATCGGTTGTGCGTAAAAGACATCGTTTCGAATAATGCGTCAGACAGGCAATTTGCACCCCGAACCTGCCTGACAAATGAGGCATTTTATCATCTATGCAGGAATCCATGGTGGTCACATTCCCATTGAGTTGTCGTCCTATGATATATCGTAGATAGGAGCAAATACTATTTTCGGACGTGGGTGAATGGTCAATAGGGGTTACAACACTTCGGTTCGGTGTTTTTGGGTGGAATTGGAGTCCTGAAATGAAATTTTTATGATTATGGTCGTCCTGTTCAGTGCAGGCCAGTGGTGCGGATCTTTGAGAGCAGCCTCAGATGGAAATGAGACACTTGTATGGCCATAAACACCTATTTTTGTCATTTGTGTGTCCTTGTTTTGACACGTGTTTGTTTCTTTTCCGGCGGCTTCTGTGTTTGTTTTGGTTGGATTGGTGGCAACTGGGGCTGGGATGGGCCAGCAATTTGGTTTTTATTGATTTCTTGTTTAGGGAAATTGATAGATTTATTGGGGAGTAGTAGGTGAACGGTAATGTGAGATTCTAATTTATGTTTAATGGGCTTTTTTTGGGGGGGGGGGCATATAATCTATATTATTTATTTTAGGCGGGATAATGTTAGCTTTCCGTTCCGACAGTAACCTCTGGCCCTTAATTTCTCAATCCACTGCAATTAGACCTACCTAGCAACGGATGTATGGCTTGTAGGTAAAATGAAAAAAGTAGGAAAGGCATGAGGGATGTAGGAAAGGGAGATTATGATGATAGATTAGGGAACCCCATACAAATGAATATTTATTATTATTGTATATTATTGAATCGTATAATAGATAGTGTGTTTGCTATGAATGTGCACTGTCATTCTGAAATCGCACTTATGTCATGACCGTCTTATTTACTTTAAGTCGAATCGCTTTGTTGCGTTAAAATAGCTTACTTTTCGAGATAAAAAAGGAAATATCGTAGTTGAGACACAGGCTTTGCTGAGGACATGGAAGAACCATATCTGCAGGCTCTTAAAAGGCGATGACGAACAATCTTTCGGTAGTACGGGTCTTTGTCTACCTCGGCTATTAACTCTGACAACAACATCTCATCAGAAATTAGACGAAGAATTACTCTTGCCACCGGATTTTGCAAGCGTATTCCAGGTGGAAATACTGGCTATCCGAGAGGCTTGCATGTAACTGGGGCGTGACACTACACAAAACCAAAAAATATCATATCGAGGAAGATATGGCCTACCTACGTCAAGAACAGAACAAACGAACTACTGAATAGAACCCATTCAGATATCGCAAGAATTACGGCGATAATCTTGGGGCACTGGCCAATTGCAGAGCATGCGGCCAAACTAGGGATCCCATACAACCCCCAATGGCGCAAATGATAAAAAAACCCTCTCCCATTTCATCTGCAAATGTCCGGCACTAGCAAAAGCTAGATTGCATACACCAGACCAAACACTCTTCGACGACCTTAGCGACATCTCGGGTAAAAGGATACCAGATCTTATCCGTTTTTTAAATTCGACAGGCTGGATATAGATGCGGATTGTACCACACCCTCAACAATCAAAATATAAAAATTCACACGAGTCGTGGTAACAAAAAGGCACATCAGTGCAACTTGGGTTCAAACCGCCACCTCTACCTACCAACTTACTCATGTCAACTGCTGCTTCTCCGGGCTAAGAAGGCATTTCAGTAGTAAAGTCCTCAATTGAACTACCAAGGAGATTCCATACTACACCCTTATCATCCCAGTCTTTTTCTACAGCGCTGAAGCATGGACCGCATCAAGTGTGGATAAAGTGGATAAAGAAATCCTTGCTCGTTTTAAGAGAAAAAATCCTTGAACAAAAGTAGGTTCCGTTTGTGTTGACGGACTGTTGAGACAAAGATTCAACCAAGAACTATACGAGCTATACAATGATATGCCACGTGTTTAAAAAAAAAACCACGCATTGGACTTTTAAGGTGGCTAGGACATGTAAATCGAATGGGAACCAGTCAGACTTCGGAAGCAGTACAGGAAGACCCAGCCTTAAGTGGCGCGCACAAGTAAATACCTTCCCCAACAAACTTAAAGTGCGCAACTGGAGGCATTTATCTAAGGACAGGGCTAATTGGAGAGGCATGTAGGCTGAGGCCCAGTTTTCGATGTCCTGTTGAATTGCTTAGCGCCTTTATGTTAAAATGCTGACTATGACAGAACACAATGACAGCAGAATTACATTACAATATTTCAATATATGTCCGTCTGTCGTCTGTCAAAATACCATCATAGCTCCAGATTGACCTTCAATAACGCAAAAATCGAAACCAATTAATCCACACACACACATACACATATCCTTAATATCGCACTACGACTAGGGAATGCACTTAAGAGGAAATTAATCCAAGGACAAGGCCCGACTAGAATGCCACACAACATGGGGTATCTACAAACAAGAAAAATTAAAAATGCTAGCAAGTAAGTCGTAAATTCTGGAAACCTAAAGTGACATGTGTTTTGGGTTAAGGACTGCAATTGCTACGACACAGTTGACTATGACAGAACACAATGACAGCAGAATTACATTACAATATTTCAATATATGTCCGTCTGTCGTCTGTCAAAATACCATCATAGCTCCAGATTGACCTTCAATAACGCAAAAATCGAAACCAATTAATCCACACACACACATACACATATCCTTAATATCGCACTACGACTAGGGAATGCACTTAAGAGGAAATTAATCCAAGGACAAGGCCCGACTAGAATGCCACACAACATGGGGTATCTACAAACAAGAAAAATTAAAAATGCTAGCAAGTAAGTCGTAAATTCTGGAAACCTAAAGTGACATGTGTTTTGGGTTAAGGACTGCAATTGCTACGACACAGTTGGGTGCATGTTTAAGGACATCTCCATTGTCTGAGTTTTATCACATTTCCTGGATGCCTATGAATTTCTGTGTCTGTAAATTTCTACTTTTTGGTGTTGCTCTGGTGATATTTTCTAATGAATTGTCCTTGTGTCATCATGTTGCTAGGCTGAAATGTAAGCTCTCTGTGAAACGTGACACAACAAGGGAATGTTTATGAATATTTCCTTTGATAGCTTAAAATTCGTATCATAACTTTATCTGTTCATCGTCACGGCTGGTGGGCCATTCCCAATAGCAATCAACAATCTCGTTATCCTTTCCCTAACTTTACACCCACTTTATTCTCAATTCTCATCTGTCAAATGTTATTATCAACATCACCCTGGAAATCTAATTAAACCCGTAAAAATTAATTTGAAATTGTTAAATTCACGAAACTTTACATATGCCACTCACAGGACATCATTGCGAAGTTATACAAGTTGAGACTTTTTTTTTATGAAGTTTACAAATGACTTCCTACCTTCCAGGTGTAGAATGGAAGTTGTTATGACATTTTTGCAAATTCAGTTAAATTAGCTAACACTTGGTGACACATGAATACGGAATAGGGAATACGGAATATACTATTTTTATTCAATTTATTACAGGGGTGAATCTAATTGGCACAACGAAACTTTCCAATTGATGCCAATCAAATATTGTAGTCCTGTCCTGTGCTGTTGGAGGATGCAACAAAAAGGTATTGCTCTTAGTTGGACATGAAAGAGTGGAATTATAATTGGTTTTGTTTGCCTAACTTTTGAGTAAATTTTAAATGAATCAGAGTCCTTTTTGTGTTTAGTTAAAGTTGTGTATGTAGTTGTCATCTTACAACTGAAGTAGTGCTGGGGTAGATAGCATAATGTGGAATTTAGTTTAATCGCGTTTGGTGCAGAATTTTAGGCTTGACAGTAGTTAATGTTGATGGTTGGTTGTTTTATGAAAGGAGGGTGGACAGTGATCGGAGCTTGATTGGGTTTGACCAATAGTTGAAACATTGACTACATATCCATTGCGATTATTTGGAAAAAATGGCTTTTCTGAAGCGGATCTGTGATTAGCTTCAGAATTATTTACTTAATTACTTACTTAAGTGGCGCTACAGTCCAGATAGAACCTGGGCCTCCACCAACATACCTCTCAAATTAGTTGGGTCCTTAAATAACAGCCTCCAGTTGCGCACTCCAAGTTGGTTGAGGTCGGTTTCCACTTGTACGCTCCAAGGCTGCGAGGTCTTCCTCTACTTCATCCGACGTCTGGGTGATAATCGAAGACTCTGCAAGCCGCAGTATTGGTTTCAATTCGGTATACCTAGTTACCTTAAATGTCCAATGTGGAGTTTTTTTGATAGTTCTTGGTTGAATCTTCGCTTCCTTTCCCCAACGCAAACGAGACCTACGATTTTTCGAAGAATTTTCCGCTCAAATCAACCAAGGATTTCTTCATTCACTTTTGATACGGACCAGCGCCGTAGAGCAGAACTGAGATTATCAGGGTCTTATAAAGGATCTCCTTAGTAGTCCGAGTGAGGGATTAACTACTGAATTGCCTTTTTGCCAAGGCAAAAGTAATTATTCTTTTAATTTCTGACGAGATATTGTTGTCAAAATTAATAAGTAAGACAAAGTCCAAAGTTTGGGCGTCAAACCAAAACTAGACATGGCTCTGTATAGTTTTTTGCTATAAATTATGCCATATGCGGCTTTGATATATGCATAGGTGGCGGGTATCGATTCGGACTTCTTGAGTTTTTTCCGGGATCCGCCGAATTCAAGCGTTCACATATTACGGCATATTGGGTATTGTAGGCGATGCTGAGGAGACATATGCCTCTGTAGTTGACACAGAGGGTCTCCTTTTTGTGGATCGGGCAAACGATTCTGAGGTTTCATTCTTCAGTCATATCGCATTTTTCTTTAAAAACCATTGCATAAGCTACGGCAAATCTTATGGATTGCTAAAAAACTCGTCACTGCTCATCGACTTTAGATACGGCCAATATGGTCGATTGTAGCCTATCGATATCGAAACGCATGTAAATGAGTGTAGTACAGAAAATTCCATAAGCATTAATTTGTTGGCAGACGTGGCGCTTTGTAGGCTGTGTTTTCTGACAATACTGATAAAGACATCCTCTCTTGCCGTTGATCACACCTTGCTCATGCATCTACCTTGGCATTGACATTACACAGCAGTATTATAACATCGTACTCCGACAGTTGCTTATTATTTTGTTAAAAAGCTAAGCGGTGTCAGTCTTTTCTTTCATCAGAGACTAGGAAAATACTTCTTCACTAAAACCAGGGTGGCAGTAATGTCTACTTTATATCAGCTTTTTATTGCGTATGTTAAACTTTTCTAGTATGTAGAGAAAAACCTTTACTTCTAACAGTATTTATCAACAGCAGATTAAATGTCTCGTTTAAGAAAAACGGGCTTCAGAAAAATACTATGAATTGACTTAATTTGTGTCCTTCCTATCAAAAATCTTATTATCTTTCGACACCTTCCAGAAAGTCCTTAACCTAAACTCCTATCAACAGATATTGAATTATGTCAGATGTTGAATAATCCATTCACGCCACACATTTACTTCCTATCAGCAGTCGGGTGATTTATTTAACTCCACATAACGCACATCCTTTCTCTGATGTATTCACTTGATTTGTCCCTAAGTACAACTATACCAATATCCGTGTAGACAACTAGACTCTGTCAATATCATCTGCAGTCCACAGTCCTGGTCCTCTCTCAATAATTTATTTGTCAAACCCGCACACAAAACAAAGCCGAAGCCCTATTAGCCATTGTCGCCTTGATTTTCTATTAAAGTTCAACTGCATCCTCATACATTTCCATCACATTAGAACACAAATTTGTTCGACACTTTTGTTGCTTCCATAAATGAAACGTTTTGCAAAGGCTTCCTTTTGTCCTCCATCTGCTGTTAATATGATTCCTTCCTTCTCACTGTCAGGGTGACAGAAGACTCATAAACACGAAATGCACATAAAAAGAAAAGAAATTTATATTTCGACAATGGACAAAGGACAAATACCAATCCTGCTCGGTGGGGATTGGTGGGACCCACCCGAAGGAACCAGTGTTTCATCCCCGTCCTTGAGGTTTCCCTTTCTGTTGCGATTTTTTTTCTGTAGATGTTTCAATTAATTTCAAAGGTTTACCAAACGAAGAAAGAGAAATGTTTTGCCAAGACAGGGGAGGGCGTCCTGATTTGATTGAAAGTTGGATGGTAAAAGGGACGAAAAAGTAAACCATCAGGAAATGACGATAAAAAAAGGAAAATTTCACCTAATTGGGTCAGGTGGGTGATAAAAATAGGTCAACGAGGCGCTCACTAATACAACCCAAGACAAGGTGGAAATAGAAGTATTGATGGATTCTATCAGTTGTCCTGACAAAGAGCGAGAGAGTCGGATAGCGTTTGCTCCATAAGTTGATTGGAAATGAATCTAATACACAGAAACAGGAACACCTTTTGCTTGTTTTAAGTCCCGAAGGGTACCGCGCGCACGCAATCCGAAAGAAAAGGGATTCCTGCGAGCGTGTTCCAGCTGTTAACTGGAAGTGCTTTCGTGTTGATTCACCCTCATTGTAATCCAATGGGGGTAGGCTGGGAGCGGTGGAAGGTTACAAAGAGTGTTCACCCGAGGAAAGTTCATTCGTATTCAACAGGAGGGTGATTGTCAGTGCAACACCCTTTTCCAGTTTAAGAGGGTTTCCGGTTGTAAGCACGGCGGGATAGACATAGAGTATAGCTATTGCTATTCTCATTCTCTCTCCTGGAGAGAGACAAATCCAGCTTTTACTCAAAACGCGTCATTCGGCTGTTATCAGTTTTTGGTTGCCAGTGGGGGTTGACTGAGGGAGTTCATTTCATTGACGATTAAAAATAGAGAGTTCCTAAGAAGTAGTATGTAATGTTGTAAGGGGTTGCCAGGTGTTAACTTGTTGTATTGCACTGGGCATGATGTATGACAGGTGATGGCTTGGGTTTACAAAATGTTATTCATCACGCACATGAGGTGTTTAAGTGCGTGTGTAATTCTCAAGCGCAACAAGTCCTAATCCGAAACCCGTAAGGTGTAGGTGTATAGAAAAGGTTTTATAAGGTTACAATCTATTTAATATAAATGCAGAATTAGACAAACAAACGGCCCGATACGGCGCGGATAAATTTCTCAAGGTATCCTACACCTGTCGTCTTGTTGGTTCAAATACGACATCACGTTTTAGTTGGATTAATATTTTCTATTGCGTTTAAAAACAACATTTTCACTGAAACTAGCTGGATTTTGTTCCCATTTTCCATTTAAAGGCTCAACACCTACTGCAGGGTTGGTTCGGACACAGCATTGACATACATATGTTTGATACTGATACTGTGTGTCTTTATTGGAGGTGAAGGCATAACCAAGAATCATCTGCTAATTTACTTTTGTAACTTTTTTTACAACTTCCTTTTAGCTGTGACGAGAAAATAATGATACTCAATGTCAGATAACTTCGGAAGGTGTTTGGTTTGGCCATCTAGAGATCGCCAAGTTGGTTTATGGCCTCAGAGTCAAACGCCGTAGCCTATTAGTAAGAGGCTATTATTTAGTTATCGTTTCGTAGAATCTACTTTGAGAAGCTCCTACGAAGGCTATTGGAATGCATGTGAAGGCTGTAATTGAACAATATACCAAAAACGATTTCAGTTTATGAAGTTGAAAAACCCGAGCCCTAATTTTGCATCGTTCTCCGGATAAATTTCGTAGGTTACGTCCATGAGGTCATGATATTACTCCTTGAAAGGGTTGATATTCATCCTAGGGGCGAGTGTTCATATAGGGCTCACAATTAATGACCAACTTAAATCAATGACTAATGACCTTACAGTCAGCTTCACACAAACAAATCCTTATATGTCCAACTTTTCGTGGCAGCTGCGATGTCAGAGTAGATCCGTTGTAATGTTTAAAGTGGTGCACACGTGTCGATGACCTTTTCATTTCTTTGGTTTTTTTTAAATATAGACAGTTTCGTGAGGTAATGTCAAAAATTGATCACTGATAGCATTTTTCTTAAAAGACCAGTTCTGCTATTTCTTAATTAAATTAATTAACCGTGCATGAGCTCCTCTGACAATAGGTCAAGGATTGGTCAGGATCCTTGAATAGAGATGATAGCAGGTGAAGTAGAAATCGCAACAGCATCGTGGAAGCTGATGGGTCCGTATCTGTTAAATTGGAACTACCAAATATTGGACTAAATACCTAATTAAAAACCCCGGATAGGACTTACTTTATCTTTGACGTCTATTCTAAACAAAAAAATTCAACTACGTTCCTTTCTGCACCTAAAATGTTAGAACGCTTAAAAACAGGGTGCAGCCGAACAACTTGTGAAAGCTTAACGCTTCTATAAGCAGACCATTGCCATTTAGGAAATACGAGTATGAAGTACATGTTGCAATGAACACAAACAGCGAATATTCGGATTTTTCTTTAAGCGACAGACTGAAGGAGGAAAAAGATGACATTGCTAAGAATATTTTCTACGAGCTTCATGATGTACAATGTTAAAAAAAATGTTAATAAAGCCCCCAATTAAACTACTATGGAGAGCCTATTATCCCAGTTCTGGTCTACTGAACCGAAGTATGAAGAAATCCTTGGTAGTATTGACCACAAGATTAATCGGAAAATCCTCGGATTTATTTGTGTTGATGAGCCATGAGGACGATGAATCAATCGAGCTGTATAGCAACTAATACAAGACAACGCAATGAACGTCTAAGAAGGCCGAGACATGTAGTACGAATTGACACCAATACTCTAATCCGCAGAGTTCTTGATTTCCTGCCAGACGCTAGACACTGTGGAACACGTCGGTTTTTATTTGTGGAACGCACAAGTAGAAACCGACCTCAAGAAAATTGAATTGTGCAACTCTAGGAAATTAGCCTGTAGATCCACTTATTAAAGTAATTATTATGAAAATCGGCATTCGAGATTCGAGATCCGGGTCGGTCAATACCGATTTTCGCTGTTGTGTATCTTAAGCGACACTCTAATCTAGGAGTGCAAGATGAGGTGTATTACTCTTTAGCTGAGTCGTCCATTATATACGGAAATATGGTCTTGGGATGCCTTCTTAAAACTGTTTGACCAAGTAATTTAAATTTAAATTTTGTAGACGTCAATCCAATCTTCCAGAACTTCTGAAAAAAATGACAGCCCATACACCACAGATTTAACACACGAAGACGGACGATCCCAGGGGATGCTACAAACGCAACTTTCTAGGACAGTTCAAAGATTAGTATATGCAATAGCAGAGCTCTAAAAACCACTCCCAGCATCCATATACATACATCTAGTGCCCTTAGATAAAACATAAAAGAAGACAACGACCACATCATTACCCAAGTCGACCATGCCCAGTAGCCTCGAATGGGAGTCGCAAATGATTGGAGACAATGACTCGATTCACATCTACACAGATAGGTCTAGAAAAGAATCTGGATTGAGTGAAGTTGTTTTCTCAGAAATGCTTAATTCATGCATATCCATTCGCCGTCTCTATGATTTAAGAGTTTTCCAGGTGGAAATCATGACAATTAAACAAGCCTTGTCCTGGCTGATGATGTAATATCCGCGAAGTATATTAGCATCTTCAGTGACAGCCAAGCGGAAATCAAATCCTTGGGATCCATCTAATTTACATCGAAATCAACCAACGAATACCGACTATCTCTTAACGAGATGGCAGAGCTCTTTACCATTTGACCTCTTCTGGGTACCGGGTTACAGAGATACCTCAGGGAACTCTCTACTTAATAATGCTGATCAGATCAAATAGCAGTACCATCATCGGTGGCCTTACAGACACTAATCCTCACGACTACATGAGTCTATAGAAATATGACTTCTATTGAAGCTGCCCGTCCGACGAGTGTATTCTCCAACAACAGAAAACTCCATCTGGGAAACTACTTATTTGACCTGGCTAATATTAATGTCAAAAACCTCCACCGTGTTATTTTTAGCTCGAAATGGTTTACTTAGACAAAGGAATTTTAGTAACAGTTGACAAATCCACCTTGTATCACGACGAACCTTCCTGGTCTAAGTGTACACACGTTCAGCCACCTAACCAAGTGTAAAAGTAAAAGTCCAAATGTGACAGTTTCTCTTAATAGACCTCAACAAAGTTGGTAACCCTTCATCTCCACAATAAGGTGTAATAGCAATTTTTCTCTGCAAAAAGCGAATGAAACCAACAGATGAACAGAAAGAGAACTCATTGCCCTTGTAAATAAAATGACATTCATCATGAAATCATCTTCCGCTCTTTTGTATCCTCTTCATCATCCACCTGACTCACCTACCAAATGCTAAAACCCTAATCATTGGGCCGACATCAAATTGACATAAAACTCCTGCCTTAGGTCGATTTACACCATTCACTCGCTGACTATGTGCTTATCTAATTTTAGTTTTTCATTCAAGTTCTTTATTGTACTTCGTACTCAGATTCGTATCTGTGTATCTCTAAAAGCTCTTCCAATAGCCACCCCACAACGTCAAAACAACGTCAAAATGAGAGCGAGACAACTCCATGGAAGAAGTGCTGCTGATAACAGCTCAGCAACGCACTGAATGTTTGTTTCACACAAAAAGGACCTTCGATATCAAATACAAAAGGGAAACGAGCTTTGATTATCAAGTTCAGTATTCAGTTAGCTTCGGTCGGTATCGGTTGTTAAAACGTTTAAAGGAAAACGGATTGTTTTTTAAATAAAAAAAAATAAACTACACTATACAACGGGCAATAATTTGTTTCATTGAAAACTCTCCAATTTATATATATATAAAATAATTAAAAAAAAAACTTTCCAAAGATGTAGTTAATCCTTGCGATAGAACAAAATAAAACTGTATCCTATAATAGGTTACCAAATCGAAGAAAATTCGTATTTCTATCAATATCTTAGTGAAAATTCCACCCAATTCGGAGAGCTTTTGTGTTTCGTCCTTTCTTACAATACATTTTGCAACTTAAACGTGAATAGTCGCGCCATGTCGTCATAGCGTCTTATCCTTACAAGAAAATCAAATAATCAACCAATTCGTTTGGTAAAAGAAAATCATCATCATACGAAAAAAAAATCCAGTCGAGAGGTTTTAATGTGTCTAAATTGTCTTCGTCCTTCGGTGTGTGTCTTTAAGGGAATCGTCTGGCCTTAAACGTGACGTTATTTGTCTGTGCATATGTGAGTTTTGTAGTGGATTATGATGATGTGAATAAGCGCAATCTGTTGCATGTCGTGAGCAGGAGGAATATCCCTATCGCACAATAATCCTTTTCTTTAATCGGAACCTGTTGTTTCAGCAACGGATAAATAAATAGTCAATCCAAATTGTTTTTTTGTGGGCTATTGTGGAAAGTGCAACACTTGGTTTGGAATAGTGTGTAAGTGCGTATTTTTGTGGTCCGTTTGGCAGTGTGTCAAATTGAAGAGCCAACCTAATTGCCAGGATAAAAACGAAAACACAACATCCTTTGACTCTGGAATAATAATTGTGCGGTTGTTGTTGTTCGTGTCGAGTGGCCTCGTTGTTGAATAAATGAGTTCTGGTGAAAAGGACGACGATTACCAGGTATGAATTCGATTTGCGAAATGTTAATTTTCATGTCAGTCTTCCGCAAAATTCATTATCATAGTCAACTCTTTTGGAGAGGGCGAGTGGCCATAGGAGCTACTCCGTGCTGAACAATTCTGCACAAATGAGGTGGTTAATGTATGCATTATAAACAGGCAGTTGTACAGAATTTTCCCTTCAGCATAGCTTGTTCAACATGGATTGCGCCTTTAAATGGTCAAATGGTATATGAAGGTGGAATTTATATAAAAACCCGGAGGGCATTTGTTTTAATGACCATGAAAAGGGCAAATCCGAATGGGTTTTGAACAAAACGCACAGTTTCAATTAATCACTTTTTGTTAAATGCTCGTGAGGTAAAATATATTCTGAGATTTTTTAAATAGGTTAGTTGCACATACACCACATTGAAATATGTATTTGTTAATGATAGGGGTTTTGGAATATTTTTTTTTAATTTTTCATCGCGTTGGATGGTGGCAAGACTCATACATCCATTTTTGAAAACTTTACTGCGATTTTTTATTTCAACTTAAAAGATTTTTTAATTTAACACATATGACATTTCACATGAAATAGTATTTAATGGTTATTTTGTCGTGTTAAATTTGTATTTAAAGAGTAACATTTAAAAATTAAAATTTAAAAAAAAATACTAAAAATGAACTATAGATGAAAAGTTCATAGTATTATTCAAGTTAGTCCCAAAAATAAGTATACCTACACCACACACATAAAATCATTTTGTACAAAGCTTAGTAGTATTTATTTAACACGAATAACATTTTTATTATTTGTTTAACTAAAAATACTTTAAGAATGAATTGGCAACAGACATAATAAAATAAAAAAATAATAAGGTTGACTAAAAGTAGTCGAGTAATAGTAAATTCACACTTTATAAACTTGTTTTGCTTCTAATATGTTATGGCCTTTAATTTCTAATTAATAATTTGTGATGTATCTTTTATATTTTTATCTTTTGGCTTTAATAACCGCTTTAAGTCTTGATGACACCGCGTTTACCAAATTCTGCGTAACGCTTGCGTCGATTTTTGACCATTCTTCTTTAAAAACTGTCTAAAGATCGTCCATAGTCTTAATTTCTCGTTTTCTTATCTGGCTCTCTAAACTAATCCTACAAGCGTTCTAGTACATTAAGGTCCGGTAATTGTGGTGCCGTTTTTAATTGATTTAGGACATTGTACAATAGCAATTCCTTGACTATAAGCGTTGAAAGACATATGATATATATGACTCTCTGGCACTTTCATGTAAATACTTGTAAAAATATTCAAATAATCATACAGATACGGCCACTCTTGATTTATATAAAATCGGAAAACGGCTGCACTTCTTTTAAATATTTTTACTAATCCGTTTTAATTTTTAAGGAAAAAGAAATTGACTGCGCCTATTTTTTAAGCCAACTGTTTTTTGATATATCTAAAACGATGAACTCCTTGACCGCTTTGGCAAATTTTTTTATGTAAAATTCATAGGCTAAGTGGCGCGGTTAGTTAGTGCGAAGAACTGCCGCGCAGAAGGTCTGGGTTCGATTCCCAGCCGTAGCTGGGCCTTCACTCGTGATAATCTGACAAATCATCCGAATAGTATCAATTGTCAAGAATAGTTTATCTCAACTTAGCCGTTCGGAGTCGTCATTAAACAGGAGGTCCCGCCATCGTGCAAGAAGTACACACGCAGATATGAATGGTTGTGAGAAAGCTAGGCCCTGGGTATTAGCCATGAGGTATATAACTATAAAGTACGCATCACAGCTAAAAATGTTGTCAACGTTTCTGACGCGGGCGGTAGGTGCGAAAGGAATTTGCGTCGTTCGTATGCATCGGCTATGCTGTTGCTTGATGCTGGCATGGCAATGTGGACACTGGGGTATCAACATCAGTACCCCTCATGGTAAATTTTTGTTGCATGAGATGCGCAATCTTGTAGTTTTATACTCTTTGGTGCTAGAGAGCCTGTTGCGCCAAAAATTTGTATTTATTCATAGATTTTATGAATTGTTCATACGCGTATGAATGCATTCATACGAATTAGAATTCATAAACGGTATAAACGCGCACAATGGTGCAAAATGTACGAAATTTTTCATTATATATACATGAACTTCGTCATGTGAATCATGGTTTTGTGTATATAAAGATTGCTTACCTAAATATCGATTTATCAATCAGAATGTAAATATACCACCTTAAGAAACATTGTAATTTCGAATGTAAATAAAACATCCCTATAAAATACAAATGATCATACCAAAATACGTTAAAAATTTGAAGGCAAAACAACGTTTGCCGGGTCAGCTAGCTATATTATATTTCTGAAATAGAAGAAAGTATTTTCCTGACTTTCGTAAGTTTTTTTTGTTTGTTAAATTTGCTGATAAATGGTTTCATTCGTATATTCCTTACATGATACCCAGCGTTATAATGTACTCAGCGGGAGACATATCTTTCCTGTTCATTAAGCACCTCTTTTATTATTTAAGGAGCACTTGTATATGGATCTTTTTTTTTCATATTAAGGACGATAAGGTGGTATTTTTGTTCCGTAAATTTTCGGGCCATCCTGATCGGACATCATTTTCCAAAATACCCTAATATCTGTAATTATACCCTATCCCATAGGGGGGTATATTAGTTTTGATACTTAGTTTGTAACATAGAGAAATAATTTTGCTACATATACCTCAAAGTATATGAATCGACTCAGAATCACTAGCTGAGTCGAATTAGCCATGTCTGTCTGTCCGTCCGTCCGTCCGTCCGTCCGTCCGTCCGTCCGTCCGTCTGTCTGTTCGTCAGCGGTTTTTGGGCCTTAAATTTTGAGCTAGGATAATGAAATTTGGTATATAGGATCCTCGTCCGTGCCACCAGAACAAGTGTAAAAATTTTTGAAATCCGCCCACTGCCACGCCCCCTTTTTAGGAAAACTTATTTTTTGGCCAAACCGTAAGGAATTTCAAAAAAGTGTCTGAGTAGCATATTTAGACAATCCTAATATCTATATTTCGTTCATACAAAGTTTTTTGCCACGCCCACTTTTTGGGGGCGTTTTTAGTAAAAATCGCTTTTTGTCCAAATTTTAAAACTTTCGAAAAAAATTTTGATGCAAATACATCCGAAATGGTAATATAAACATTTTGTCAATAGATCATTTTCACCTACGCCCACATTTTGGGGGCGTTTTCTTACAAAAACCATTTGTATAACCCATCCCAAGGCATTAGCAATAGAAATACGTTGTTTTTTGTCGAACCACATAAGATTTTGAGAAACTATCTGAGCAATATATTGTGAGAATGTCATAAGGCCTATATTTTGAGGATATTAATTTAAAGGATGGGATGGGATAGGGTATTCAACGATCCGCATAGCGGATTGTAGCCTCTCATATGTTTTTATTTTGTCTTTTGTACTGCTGTGGGACTCATATCGACCATCTTCACTGTTTACAATGAATCCATCTTTACAGGACTTTTAAACTAACAAAAACAATACAATTTACATGTTTAAAGTATAAAATGTAACAAACGACTTTGCTATTACAAAAGACCCAAAAGTGGTTTTTGGAATTACGTCCGTCGGTTCGTCGGTTCGTCGGTCCGTCTGTCCGTAATGGTCTCCCCAGCCTAAACGGCTTGACCGATCTTATTCAAATTTCGTAACCAAGTTTGTTTTGGTCATTATTCTAGGCCATTTTTTTGCTTTTAGCCATGTTATCAACGGTACCTCCCATATAAAAATTACACAAACCTCAATTTTCTCAAAAACGGCTCTAACGATTTTGATTAAACTTTATATATACTATAAGCATATTAGTTCCAACAAAACTGCACATTCAGTTTTTTTAAGAAAATCCATATGACGGATTTTGTCATTAAATGTAGGCCATATAAAGAAAATTGTTAATTTTTACTATGTCAAATTGAATGAAATTTAATATATATACTACTATTATAGTTTGAAACAATTCCACATAATTAGTTTTATGCCAACTATCACTAAACGGAATTTTCAGTTTTGGCCAATTACGGAAAATCATTATTATTCACATAGACATAGAATTTTCGTTTTATATTTTTTTATCGCACAGTTTACATTATTCGCTTTAAAAATGTAGGTATATCTTTCTTCTGAAATTTTTTTTTTATATTTTTTTAATGATCCTACAGATTTGCAAAAAAGAACCTGAGAAAACAAAAGAAACCTCAATTTGAAAGAACAAACTTTTAAAATTTTCGGAAAGCTGTTTTTGACTCATATTTTGACTTTGAATTGAGTGCGCAAGTCGAGTTGTTCCTATAATGCGTTCGACACATGTCTGGCTGGGAATCGAAGATTCTGCGTGCCGGAATATTGATGTCAATACGTTCTACATGTCCTCGCCAACTTAAACGGCCGATGTGGAGTTTTTTTTTGACTAGGGTTATGTCGCTGTACAGCTCGTATAGTTCGTAGTTAAATCTTCGTCTCCATAGCCCATCAACGCAATCGGGATCAAAGATTTGGAGATTTTAAACTCAAAAGTGATCGATTAATGTACATAGATATATTTCAAATTGTTATTTAATTTTTTTTTAATTTCACAGTTTAGAAAATCAAATCAGCTAGGTGATGGCCATACACTGAATAAGCCGATTTCTGCCATCCGGAAATGTTGACATTTAGGTATTGTATATCCTTGGACGGTTGATTGAGGCGCGAGATTTAAAAAAAAAATTAAAAAATTTATCGCTAGGATATAATCCAAAAAAGCGGGCTGGGCACTACGAATAATTTTTTTTTGATGTAAGACGTTCTCTCAAAACAGACATCGATGACCGTAAAGTCCTATTGGAATCAAGGACCAACAATCCAAAACTACACACTACCCTGTGACTTTATGTGAATTCAATTTTCTTAGATCCAATTCTAGGGGTGTGTTCTGTTTGTTAGAGCATCCACTCAAGTATTAATGGCTTTATCACTGAAAACTTATGAGAAGGCTGTGCGAATCGTTGAATACCCTATCCAATCTCATCCTAAAAATGAATAGAAAATATAGAATATGACATTGTCACCACATCTTGTTTAGACAGTTTATCTAGTCTTTTATAGTTAAATTTAAATCAAAAACTGGTGACCTACGGACGGATGGACATACATGGCTAAATCGACTCAGCTAGCGATTTCGAGTCGATCCATATACTTTAAGGTATATCTAGCTAAATTATTTTTCTATGTTACAAACTATTTATCAAAACTAATAGAAAAATTTGCACCACCAGAAAGTCCAAGAACAGACTCATATTTGCGCGCAGAACGATATGGATTGCAAGATTGAAGCTCTCTATGTCTCAACGTTCTCCGGTGTTCTGATCTGAGTCTTCATCTGTTAGACTTGGGGTTTAAATATATAAACCGTATTTTTTTGAGGTCGATTTCTACTTGTACGAGACACTTAATGCGGGTCTTCCGAAACTGCATTCAACGTCTGGCTGGAAATTGAAGAGTCTGTGAGCTGTCGTATTGGAGTCCGTTCGCTCTACATTTCTAGACGTCTGAAGCGTCCAATTCGGATTGTTTTTTGAATAGCTCAATAAGATCTGTCCCAAAAAAAGGTCATCTTTTTTTTTTCACTATTACAAATGGAATACAATTTTTTCGCTTTTCATATGTTGTGGCCTATCTTCTAAGATAGAATGGTTTATAACAATTCCAGCCTTCGACACCTATATGAGCTCTAACGATTTTAAATTAAATTTAACAAGAATATTTTTATTCCTTGACTTACCTTATCGATGGGTTCAGATCGGGATAGAAGAGTCATTAACCTCGCAATTGTATGCATCCCTATCTGGTTGTAACTCCTTGCTAAGTCGCAATGCTTTATAAAAAATTAAATTAAACAAACAATTAAATTAACTAACATCATAGCATGGACACCACAAAAGTCCGCAATAAAGTGTCATTGGGGAGGAAAGCTGACAAGCTGTCACTTTAAACCGATCCATAAAGAGCATTTTAAGTAACTCATTAAAAGTGGCATGTCCTATTACCGACAACACTGCGAGCAACTTCACTTAAGTCCATAAACCAAAATTATACTCCTGCCATAAATTCCAGCACATCGAATAAAATTGTTTGTACCTTCGTCCTTGTACGTCACAAATATACAAAATCGAAGTTTTCCATTAATCAAAGGAAATCCCAAAGTCGGGTATTAAATTGTCTCATGCGCTACGGGTACTTTACAAGTTCCAATAGGAAAAGTTTGCGAACAGAACGGGCTGGTCAGCGAGTCAAACTTGGAAAGGTATCCTGGGAAACTAATTTTTTGTTTCAACATTTTGAAACTTTTGCTTTACTTCGTAGTCAACCTATAAATCTTCCACAGGGATGTACTGGATTTTGTAACTTATTTTCCATTTCCTGAAAAAAAAAGTTATACACCTGTTCTAGCTCCGTGATGCAATAATTCGTATATATGACACATGTCCTACCCGTATCCTGATGCTGTGAACCGGTTTTGAATTAATTTACCGGCAGTCAGATCCTTTAATCACTTCTACTGATCTGATGATAAGGATATTATCCGTAATCACATAAAGGCTTGCTGCTCAGAACATGTTAAATAATATGATGCGTATGAATATATCCTTGAAGGAAGCCAGTTCCGATTTGAATAATTGTTATCTATGCAAAAGTGCATAGGGATGGTTAGGGGAAATAACCTTGTCAATATTTAGTTGTTGATAATTTTCATTAGTATTCATTTCGATTGTGTTCGTTGTTGATGGTGTGGATTGTTGGTTATGTGTATAAAGCAATTAATTTCTGTCAGAAACAGGAGTAGCTAAATGAGTGTTTATTTGGAAAATAAGCTTTGGGCCGATGGATTAGTTATCTGTACAGATGAATGAATATGAATTCAATAAATTAGCTTGTATGAAATGAACTGTAAATGAATTTTTGGGATTATGACAGTTTTCATTCGGTTCAATTTATTTTTACAAAGTTTCTCAACATTTGAAAAGTCTCAAATATCTATGAACAATAAACCTAAAATAGAGGAAATTATTTTATTAATGTTAGTTCTAATATCGCCAAGATATCTCCATGATTAAATAGAATCACCGAATATCCTCCAGCTTTTCTGGCAATGGCAATGCCTAAAAAAATCAGGAACCTGATTGATTTCCGCTTTCAAGAGATGTTTTGAATGTATTTGCCAGAATGATATCATGCACTACAGGATACGGTTTACCTATCCAAACAAAAAGGAAAAATATATCAAGGGCCAAATGCGTGCTGTCCACTCCAAAGTCAGTTATATAAGGTTCTTCAGGAAGTGTTTTCTCAAAACAAAATTCGATGCCATTCAATTGTGAGGCGTTGATCCGTTCTTGGTAATAGATGTCCCCTAAGCTCCATTATGGAAGCTTTGGAAATAAATCATCAACATGTTCACTTTTCGGTCTAAATTCACAGTCACTGTGACCCTAATTTCTTAAAAAAAAACCTAGGCCCAATAACTCTAGCTAAAGGAATTGTATACTACACTGTGACTTTAGCTTAAAACAGAGTACTTTGATCGTCCCCTGGAAAGTGTTCGGAGAAGCTCATCACATGCGTTCCTCTAAAAATTGAAGTCGAGTTCACAGAGTTCGTGCCGACATATTCGGATGGTAATGAAGATATCAAAATATCCATATCCATAATAAGGTAGCGGCAACACAGTTTTATGGAAAGCTATGTTGTTGGCTCAGGAGTTTTATTCAATCCTCTCTAGAATTACCATAAAGTAGGCACTCAACACGGTGTCACTTTATTTAAGCCCTCTTTTGGTATCGAATGTGTTGGTGAGGTCATTGCCCCTCCGATGCAGCAGTGAAAAACCTCAACCATCATCCTTAACAGACGGATGGGTTTGGACGGTATACCAAAACTAGGCATGGATCTGTAGCGGCTTTAAAATCAACTAATAGCTTACTCTTTAGGTTTTTTTCCAGGATCTGCGGAAGTGTGAAGAATTGGTTAGATGTGGTCTTTTCTAGTTTTATACCACACTGATAAGGTTGTTGGTAAATGGTTTCAGACGTTTACATATAACGAGGTCTAGGATCATGTAGGCAATGTTGAGGAGACTTATGCCTCTGTAGCTGGTGTAGTTCAGAGTATGTCCATTTTTGTGGATCGGGAAACCGATGCTGAGATTCCATTCTTCAGGCATAGTTTCATCCGACCAAATTTTGCTTATGAATTGGTAGATGTTACTTGCCATGTCATCTCCGCTGCTTTATAAAGCTCGGCGAGAAGGCCGTCATCTCCGGTAGCCTTGGTAAGATTGAGTTTAGATATCGCTATCAACACTTCACTTAGGTTGGGTGGTTGGTAGTTTACCCTGTCACCGCCAATATTGATGGTTCGTTCTGCGGGACAGTGGGAATTGGTCATCATTGCTGTTTAATAGTCTCCAGAAGTGGTTCTGTTGTTCTGTGATTGAGGATATTGACCTCAGCATTGAATTTGTCTCAAATACGATAATTCCTAGTTCATCTCGACATGAGTCTGTTCCCGCCTTTTATCACTGCCTTGGACGTTTTACACTTTCGTATAACTAGGAACATCATTCCTGAAGTAGCATCTCTTTATATCCTCGATAGCGCGCTTTTCTTGTCTTTTTGTTTGTTCACCTACTAGGCTCAGCTACGCCTAGTAGGTCTCATTTTTGGCTTCGAGCATCTGCTGGCATTCTTCATAAAATCAATGGTTTCTTGCTTTGTCACAGTATTTCGCATTGTTGTCGCGTGGTAGATATCCGCCTGCAACAAGGAAGTCCGAGTCAATGTTAGCCCTCGGAATGTTCGGATGTCCAAAATAGACATCAAAGGCACTCAGCGGTCGCCACATAAAGGCTGATATTCAGAGTTTGTAGGCACCAGCTGGTTAAAAACTCAAGGTTTCTTATAATCGCATTACCGAGTATTATCCACCGGAGAAGAAGACAGTCTAGCGTGAAATTGCTCTTAACTCTTCAAAGATAACTAATTTAAGAAGGTGCTGATTTGCCAAAACAGCTTTTTCGCAAAGGGTTAGATGTTGTTTCCTTTTTTGTGGTGCTTTTTTTGGAGCAGTTTTTGTTTTTATAACCCTCTTTCACATAACCGATTCTAAAAAACGTTGACTCACCTGAATAATCTATGAATAACCCTTCCCCACTACCGCCATTGTGCATTGACAAGATATTTATCGCACCCATACATTTATAATGTCCAACAAACCATTTTTTTTTTCAAAAACCTTTCCACTCCCTTGAGTCCCTAAGTTATCAACATGCATTCACGTCCCAAATGATGTGTCCCTTATCCCATACATTTTTAAATTCGTTTCAAAATCAATAAATTGCAAAAGATGACAAATTCCCTATACTTTACATTTTATTTATTTCTCGCGTCCTTGCAATACGAATAGCTTCCTCTCTAGGGAATGTATTCCTGCCCAAGCGGTGCTGCTCAGTGCCATCCATTTGTATTAAAACATTTGATTTACGATTACCCCTTAACCACACCAACCAAACGTTACTATTACACAAATTTAAGCAAACACCCGCCGCAACATATCGTCTTTTTTGTTGTTGTTACCCTGCTCCTTTCAAGTTGATCCTTAAATTCTGTCCGCAATAATAAAACACAGCACCACATAAAATATCGAAAGCATCTAGCCCTATGTTCTGTGATGTGAAATTGAACACAATATGCGTAGGAAAAAGTACGAAGCACATATTACCCCCAAAAAAAGGACCTCCACTGAAGGAAATGCAAAAAAAAATTAAATATTTATGAAAATGTAGAACAGGAATAAGGGAGTCGTAATAAAGGTGCACCCTGCTGGCGAGTTCCCTTTTGATTTGTTTTTCCTTTATTTTATTTTATTTTTTTTCAAAAATAAAATATTGATTTATAGACAAAAGGTTCTTTAAGGATGGCGGGGCCACCCTCTTGCTTTCCTTGCAGAGGATGGACGCACCAATTAAATTGATTTTCTTTTGGATGAAAAAAAATTTTCACGAAAGCACGTCAACGTAATTACAAACACTTGCGAAATATCCGTAATAAAGTATTCATTTCCTTGTTTCATAAATTCCAACACAGAATGGATTATAGGCGGATAAAATAAGACCGTTTACATGTATGTTTGTATTGAGTACACGTTCATCTTCTTTAACATGGTAATAGATAAAAATACGTTCTCATTCCACGCCTCAGATCAGATATTGTAAAATGAATGTGATCTGCGAGTATTTTCGTAGCTCTTAAGTAAAGTAAAAATATTTTCATTAAATCACTTCAAGCTGGCGCACGTCTGCTTCATGTACCGTTAGGTGAATATTTATATCCTAACCAGATAGTGGGTGGACCAACCTATGGAAACGTTTCGAATTTTTTTGTGTTGCCCTTGGGGAAAGTAGAGTAAAGTTTATGTAGCCTGCGAGAGAATGTGTTTGAAAAAATAATGTGCCGGTAGATAAGTCGTGTGGATATCTTGAGAATATAAAAATGGCATGAACACCTTAAGGCGTCGGAATTGCAAAGACATAAAAATATCCCCTCTTGGAATTAAGGATGAATATCACGTCACCGGTAAATAAGGTAGAGGTGCTTTTTTTCGTGAAACTTGTTTCAAACGTATGAACTTGACAGCCAACCGGTGAATGACAATAATACAAGTTACGGTTTTCAGTCGTTCCTTAGAATTAAATTTCGGTGAAATTTATAAGTCTTTAACAAGCTTATTATGTGCAGTAGCAGCGAGCATTACCAATTGCAGTGGGTAATGGATCCCGTCAAATACCAACCACACCCGAAACGACTTACGAGCTTAAACCCGCCATACAGGACATAAAATACCGTGTTTCAGAAAATATGATGGATGGGATCTAGAATACAAGAACTATACATGTCACAGCCACACAGAATGCTTAAGTTAGGTTAGTTAAGAGTAGCTGCCAGCAATTCGCCAGCTCACTTAGATCAGTTTTAGGTCCATTGTTACCTTTGTGCTATTAATCATCCGTTTTTATCAAATCATTGAGATTTTGAAAGAAGAAAGCTCCAAGATGAAGCTTCCTTTGGGCCGGGCAGTTGCAAAGAAGATGAAGTATTGTTTCTTCTTCTTCTTTATCCAGCTCTTTATACAGCTCGTTTGAATGAAGTCGTAGCCTTTCGGCGTACATTTATTAATTATTATACATCGTCCAGCGATAACACCTAAATGGTGCGGTCTAGTGAGCGAAATCAGTCAATTGAATCTTCTTAAATCCAGCTTTGCCAAATTTGTTTGGTTATTTGACACGTGCGTCTTACGAAAACTCCATCTGAGATTTGATTTGCTGTTAGTTGTTGCGCTGGTAAGCTTTTTGCACCCGTGTCGGGTATGACTGGTAATTTAGTCCCATGTCTGCAAGTTCATCAGCCTTACAGTTCCTTGGAATTTCACTATGCTCTTGCAGAGATGAGTCGCAATCTTGGGTTGTGTTTGAATTTGTTGAGACTGATACCAGCGATTTGAGGGCCGCTTAGCAGTCTGAAAAAATGCTAATATCCTTGGCAGATATTACATTCTCATTCAGCCAGGATAAGGCTTCTTTGATCGCCATGAGTTCCGCCTGGAACACCACAATGATCAGTAAGACAGAGAGATATCGAAAAAGACACCAGCACCTATTCCGTCTTTTTTTTTGGTGCCAATGGTATAAAAATGGATCGAGTCATTTTCCGCAGGTTCGTTATTTTCCCATGAGGATCTGTCTGGGATTGTGACCTGGAAACTCTTTTGAAAGTCAAAACTGGTAAGGGTGTAATCGGTGTTTTCAAAAATATATGTGTCTATTCGTTTAGAGTTTTTGAATGGCCAATTTGTATATTTCACCACTGGTTACAAACGGAAGGCTGAGTTAGCTGCCATTTGCGTTACAAAGATATCTAAGAGTAGAAGCTGAAGGAGAATGTCTAGTGTTGCTGAGTGTGTTGTACGAAGTGCGCACAGAATACTTGGAAACAAATAATCTTCACATTCGAATTCAGATAGCTGTAGTAGAATAGAATTTTGAGAGACATAAATGCCGCTATTGCCTGGGTACTTATGTGCTCACTCTAGTACAAAAACTTGGCCAAATGAACAGTTGAATGTTCCGTCTTCAAATCGCTGCGAGTACTGAATTGACTAAAATCTAAGGGTTTTCCAGTTGCGTCTGAAATCCGAATTACCGCGCTTTATTGGGGTGATTTTCAAATCGGTACCCACCAAGTATTCATCGATTTCAAAGCCGCATACTACAGCATTTATAAAAACGAACTATACGGATCCATGACTAGATTTGGAACACTGCTCAAACTCTATCGTCTGTGCAGGATGACGATATATAATTCTCGAGGCTCCATTAGAATCAGAAATGACTTCACCGACACATTCGATACCAAAGCCAACACCAGAGGCCCAATCTTCCATAAATCGCTTTAAGTACGCTTACGATATTGAAATCATATTTCGGATTCAATCCCCAGAGAAATCATCTTTTGGAATTTTGGTTATTTATTTCAAAATGAGGTTCCCTTAGACCAAAGATAGGTTTATTTTTATATCCCTAGAGTGAACGGTTTTCCCTTCCGTTTGGCTACTTCTGGATCGAATTTGATTTTTTAACAATTCTGCGAAGGTCGGCCTTATTGAAATTGATCAGATCATTGATATCGTTGTAGAAGAATTCACCTACCGAAATACATACAAAGGATGCGTCCTATTTTTACGCTTCTTCGCCTCTGCGGTTTCTATATGCAGAAACAGCAGTATGGCTTATATTCGTGTGAACTAATGGAAAATATTATCGTCACCTGACAACGAAATTCTCAGGCACTCATTTTTCGTTGAAAGACAGGACAATATCGCAAGACAACAATCTGAACATAGATTTAGATAAGCCGGGGGTATTCCAGTAAACAACGCTAATAGATTTGATGGCTGGTAAGTACATACATATTACGTATATACCCCCACATGGTAAGCATTTATTTCGTTTATAAATCACTTGGTTAACTTATGGAAGTCTTGTTATCTGTATCCTTACTTGCTCCTATGTCCTAAAAAATGCTCTCTCCAAACTTGGCAAACCCTTCTTCTACTTGTGGGCGTCACCGAAGGCGAGGTATTTTTTCATTCACCAAATTCCTTCGAAGCTACAAATTTTATTGCTCAATTGTTTTATTTCCTAAAATCACTGTCTCGTAACCTTTTCCATCGAATTTGGGTCATAAACTACGTCATTTCAACTCAAGTTACGTAAGCACACCTTTTTATACCCTATCCCATAGGGGGGTATATTAGTTTTGATACATAGTTTGTAACATAGAGAAATAATTTTGCTACATATACCTCAAAGTATATGGATCGACTCAGAATCGCTAGCTGAGTCGAATTAGCCATGTCTGTCTGTCCGTCCGTCCGTCCGTCCGTCCGTCCGTCCGTCCGTCCGTCCGTCCGTCCGTCCGTCCGTCCGTCCGTCCGTCTGTCTGTTCGTCACCGATTTTTGGGCCTTAAATTTTGAGCTAGGATAATGAAATTTGGTATATGGGATCCTTGTTCGAGTCACCAGAACAAGTGTAAAAATTTTTGAAATCCGCCCACTGCCACGCCCCCTTTTTAGAAAAACGTAATTTTTGGCAAATTCGTAAGGAATTTTAAAAAAGTGTCTGAACAGCATATTTAGAGAATCGTAATATCTATATTTCGTTCTTATAATGTTTCTTGCCACGCCCACTTTTTGGGGGCGTTTTCAATAAAAAACTGTTTTCGGTCAAATTTTAAATTTTTCGAAAAATTTTTTGATGCAGAATCATTAACATTATTAATATGAACATTTCGTCTTTATAATATTTTAACCCACGCCCACTTTTCGGGGGCGTTTTTATATAAAAACCATTTTTATACACTACCCCATAACATATGAAGGAGAAAACCTAGTCTTTTGTAGAACCGTAAAAGTGTTTTGTAAGCAGTCTGAAGATTTAGTTGTCACTATATCATTTTTTCTATTTTAGCCACATCGTATTTTTAGCCATGCCCACTTTTTTTTGGGATTTTAGTTTTATGGATAGGATGGGACAGGGTATTCAACGATCCGCACAGCGGATTGTAGCCTTCTCATATGTTTTTGCTTACTTTCCATCCAAAGCTCAAAAATTATTTCTCACCGACAGCCATCTTTCAAAAGTCGAACTCGTATACAAAAACATTTCTCAGCGCTCCTGTCTAATTCAATCTAGTAGATTGCTCATTCCACGTACTAACAATAAATAAAAAAAAACTAGGATAAAATTAATTTGATCCCATCCCAATGGCTGCCACAATCAGTTGCCCATCTTATCATTTAAACCCCCATCCGACACAACCGCCACTACCGCAAAAGACAAAAAACAAATCCGCCCAACAATTGTAAGAAAATTCCCAACGGCAGAACACAAGCCAAAGCAAACCCAGGTGAACCTACCCATCTTAAGTCATTTCGAACGTTGAGCGTTCAGAGCTACCTATCAACCGGCAGAAAGGAGTCCTTTTCCTATGTCCATTGTCCAACCCACCAATATCATCATTCCTCCGCTGACCGAAAGGGTGTGGTAGTGTCGTTTCTCTGACCGATTAGTATACTAAGTCAGTTTGGTTCGTCCTTCCATGTCAATGGACTGGTGTTACCAATTCCATTACGGTAAAAAAACGACAACAACAAAAAAAATACGCACTAAATTGACCTAGAAATGTCACCCACGCGGGTTATACACCAAAATCGATAAGGACTACAACCTTCTAAACCTCAAAAGAAAAAAACTTTTTCTTTTCACTGACAAAAATGTCCTTTTCTTTATCATTGACGACTCATTACGAACGTATTAGGTGGCTTTTATCAATAGTCCTAGTGCATTGTTAAAAAAATAATAAACTGACATGTCGTTGGGCCTTGAGACATGTTTATAAATTATGCACTTACACTGATTACAAATTCATATACTCGGGGTCATTTATCACACATACCGTTGAGGCACACTAAACAAGGCTGGAGGTATGCTAAATGCTGATGGCATATGAGATTTCCTTTGGCATTAAGTTTGGTCGGGTGTAGTGTGAGGTTAATATGATTGAACCCAACAGAATGTGGGTGCCCAATTTATTACGAGGCAATCAAGTGAGGTGGCGGCGTGGTATGTGTGTTTGTAAAATCAGAAAAAGGATGTAACAAGGTTATTTGACGTCAAGCTGACGAGTAATAAATGATAATTGTATAGGCAGGGACATAACGTTGAGATACAAGAGTTGTTCTCATAACTTTTGATGGATGTGTAAACTAATTTTTGGCCGCTCTGCCACCGCCGGCCAGGGGAAATTGCTCTATTAAGTTGGGCTTATGAGGCCATAAAAGGGATGCCATATTGAAGCACTTATACAAAAGGGGACTTGGTGAAGATGTAGTTTTTAATTGATGTCGTTCCTTTAACGCCGAAATGTGACTTTTGGAAGAGATTTACATTTTCGTTGGAACTATGTTGCTAAGGAAGTTATTAAGGATCAGTAAACCTTCGTAATAGCCAATGTTGCAGACAAACAAGAACACACATTTAGCTATATCCTTGTAGCCAAGTACCTAGTGCGTTATTTATCTCAAAATTTAATTGGAAACGGAATAATGAAGAAAGAATAGGAAAGGCCTTTCTTGTTTACAGAAAAGACTTTGGGAAGAAGTGTGGCTTTCAAAGGCGAGACTCATTCAATTTAAACATATGGTTCAGTTGGTCAGTCGACGGAGACGGTTAATACCGAATTCAACAACTGAATAGTGGCCAACGAATTACATGTATGAGTTTATTGAGTTTAGTTAAATCCATACCCAAACAAGGTCTTGAAACGCTATTGAATCTACATCTTTACAAAGAATGTGGCAGCCAATGTGTGAAGCAAATTTGTATGCCCGGCTCTTTCGGATACTCACGTATACATATTTTAAATCAAAGACCAAAGGGTCTCAGTGACTAACCCATTACGAGAAATTCGGGTATGACTTTTTTTTCACCAAGACTTAAAGGTCTCCTTAAATGACTGACAGGACAACTAGCACTGTCATCAAAGGTATAAACTTCACAGAAAGTTCAAGAATTCTTAAATGCTGCTTGTATTAAGCGCGCCACGACACTGTGGGAAAAAAATTTGGAGGGAACATGAACTGGAGTCCGGTATTTTCTAAAATTCATCCAGAACTATCATGAATGCTAAAATCATCTTCACAGATAATTCGAAGACAGAGAAGGGACAAGGTTGTGGAGCGTGGGGTTCGCTCGGATCTACCCAGATCTGCCATCAAAGGTGTAATTATCTGTACAGTTACTTCGAAGATGCTGAAGGGAACAGAAGTTGGAGCCAGGGATTCACTTGGATCTACCCGGTACTGCCATCAAAGGTATAACCATCTTCACAGATGGCTCAAAGATAGAGAAGGGGAGAGGTACTTAAGTCTTCTTAGACTTTAGTAGGGGCCCAACCCTAAACTGGGCCTTTTCTTGACAGTTATTACTACTCTGGTGTCACAATGACAGGGACTCGGAGCTAGAACTTTGGTGCAGCGGTTTATCATCCTGACCAAAAATCATCGCCCCTAAGAGACAATATCTAGTAAAATACAAATTTTTGCTCAACAGGATTGTTTGTAGCCAGGGTCTAGCTTTTTCTCACAACTATTCATGTGTGCATGTGTACTTCTTGCACGATGGCGGGACCCCCTGTTTTACGCCGAATCCGAAAGGATGAGCTGAGATAAGATTTTCTTGACAATTGATACTACTCCAATGATTTGTCAGATCACTAAGAGAGGGGGGTTAGTGAAAAATCATATAGGTGTTGCTACGGCTGGGAATCAAACCCAAACATTCTGTGCGGAAGTTTATCGCACTTACCATCGAGCCACTGACCCCCCCAGATTATGAAGCGGAGCCAATAATATCGGTATCCATCACTTGTTATCGATTTCAAAAATTATTTAGCAGAGAGCTTAACTGATACCACTTATCAGAACGACGTTCCCGAATGCTCGCTGCTATGTCAAAATTGCGACACACCCTAATCAAAACTTTGACACCAACAAAGGTTTAAGACAAGGTGACTTATTGCAATGGACTTGTTTAAATATCTTTCTCAAAGAGATAGCGGTAACATCCACTCAATATACTGGATACCCTTGCGATATCAACGTGCTGGAACGTACAAATCAAGAATCAATTAGGTAATTAGGGCATTGAGTCAGCGGCAAGCAAAATGACGTTAGTTATCGGGCCACGTATTAAGAGAATGTACACCAATGTAACGTCTTCTTCTCCATACAAAATGGATGAAGAAGCTAAGCTGACCACCGCCCTTTGTTGAACAGGGATACCTATCTAACGCCTCTTGTGCTTAAAACCCTCAGGTGTCAATATCCACTTTAGAGCACATTCAAACCCACTACGATGCTAAGTAGTAGCTTACCTTATTAACAGGCTGAATCAAGCAGATCGATATCCCACAACAGTAAACTTGACATGACTCAACAGTTTCGGAGAATGTGCTTTTATACAAAAATACATTAAAAGAATAATTATGCCCGGTCAGCAAAAAGCCCATCTCGAGGGAGAATCCCAGATTTGCTCAATCAGTTGCCTGTCTTAGATCTGGAAGAAAATCGAAACCATATTGCTGCCCCAAAAGTTGCACATTCACCAATCAGTAAATTATTGGGTCCCAGTCAGTCCTCAGGATACGCTGATACGACATCAATGCCGTCACCTGGTCTAGATGGGGGAGAAAATTCATTCTTACGAGGATAGTTGAGGCCGGTTACTTGAGTTTCATTCCACCGAGCGACGATAATGTGCGGTGGCCGATTGGCGGCTAACCTTCCCATGATCATGACAACCTTACCTACACCGCTACCACACCATCGACGACCTCATTGCCTTTGGATTCCAGCCCCAGGTGCGATCCGCTCTTAATAAAAAGAAGTAGGTCATCGGAAATTGCAAAAGGCAGGCTAGAGATCGAGACCCAAGAGCGCAACGCTCAACGAACGGGTAAGTTGAGATAAGCATGGAAGTTGTACTTACGCGGATTACTTTTTAGATCGTAACGAGACTAGGCTTAGTAGAACAAAAATGTTGATCTGACTGGGAATCCAATGCATATCACGTTACTAAGCCCGACGCTGAATCGAATTGGCCATTTACTTTTCGCGGATTTGTCATCTAATCTGAACCTTCGAGGCTACCCCAAATATTTTTGACAAAATATTACAAATCAGCTGCGCCTAGGTTACCTTCTCAGAGCTAAGAGATATTTAATACCAGCCCTGCTTCTCCTTTTGTATAAATACCAAGTACGATCAGGTCTAGAATACTGTTCTTAAAATTACAAGCAAACCACGGAACGAACTTCAAGAAAACCTTTTTCCAACATTATACAATCTACAGCAATTCAAGGGAAGAGTATATAAACACCTGGAAAGTTATATATAGGTCCGCCTCACCTAAGAAAAGTTTTATTTTTGCCATAAAGAATGCCACTTTCTGTTTAAAGCTTTCGATGATAGTCTTTCAGTGCAGAAAACTTAGAAAACTTAGGTGTTGTCACTTTTCAGATTTAAACCAGGGGCCCGCACTTAGTAGTCCAACGAATTGACCAATATGCCACTACACCAGCTTAACTATGGGCCCTATGTACACCCCGATTGAAGTTGCATCACAACGTTCCTTACTATATGACCCTTCCCTGGTGTAGTTTCACCCACAATACCTTTAGACCAATGGTTTCAGGATCAACAATGATGACGATATCTCCATTTGAAGTCTGCCTCGGGAGGATATTCACTAACCTACAGTGCACAGTCCGCGATGCTAGTCAAGTGTACTGTTGACGCAGTAGGCTAGTAGTACCAAAAAAACTGAATGAGCCGTTCTGCTCTTATTTCATGATTGGCTGACTTGCAAGCAAGGTCTTTCAGTAAGTGCTTCTTACCTTTAAATTTAAATAAAACAGAGTGTGTGTGAATGTTCATCGACATTTTTCATCCGTTTAAAAAGCCTATTGACCTGCTACTTCAGAAAGCCTTACAAGAAAAAGCCTTACGGGATCAAATCGCACAATCTCGTTGGCCTTCCATGTTCCCGAATCTTTCTTGCAGAATTTCCAATGTGACGAGAGCCGTGTGGCACCTATCGCCGTCCTGTTGAAACCACATATCGTTGTTTTCCATGTCCAAATTATCCAAGTCAGGCCAAAGTAGTTGGTAATCATCGCCGTATAGCAGTCGCCGTTGACGGTGAAATGGGCCTCATCGCAGAAGATTATTTTTCGTTGAAAATTTGGTTGAGTTTCCAACTGCTGTAGAGCCCATTCAGCCACCTTCAGCCACCTTCAGCTCCTGGTTCAATTGAATTTTTTACGCCAAGTTGTGGCAAGTTTTGGTCTGCATTTTGGTTTATGGCTCACTGAACCAGTTAACTGAATTTTATCCGCCGCACTGCGAATAGTCCTCTCGGTAGGAAAATAAAATGGTTGAAGCGCGGGCAACGTTGCTTGAACAGAACACTCATTTTGTATACAATTTTATTATTTGCACATGATGTTTAACACTATGTTCGTCAATGGTGATTTGGGGAAACATACAGATTTAAGCAAATTTGACAGATATAGCTTCAACAAAATGGATGCTATCAACTGTCAAAGTTAGAAAGTTTCTATTGGAAGGCCCTATATATCCCGGGTACTTTGTCAGACATCAGGTGAGAGTAGGGCCAGTTTAGATATTAAATTGGATTTACTTAGGCTGGATGTCGAACTCTGGCTGCGTGAAATACACTAAGATTAGAAGCACGTATTTTTGAGAAGTAAAATTGATATTTTTACCGTTACACGATGGATAAAAATAAATCGACTATGGCAGGTGAGAGACTATTTTGCTAGCAACAAAATATGAAATGAGAGTATTGGAGAGATTTAGCCAACGGAACTTTGAAGACAAATTGTAAATTGAGTAAAAATTACGCGGAAATAAATCGGGTCATTAGATGTTAAATTAATATTTTTTATTTCGGTTTAAACGGTTCATATTATCAAGTAATTGTTATAGATTGAGTGTTAATAAAAATGGGAAAGAAAAAATGTTTAACAGTAGAGGAAAGGGCTAGAATAGATGTTTATTGCTCCGAAGGTCTTTCATGCCGTGCTATAGCCCGAAAAATAATGCGAAGTGATCATTGTGTCAGCAATTATTTAAAAAACCCTACATCTTATACAAACAATTATAAAGGAAACACTTCTTCTGCCTTAACACGGCGCGAAACTCGAAGTATCCTTAGAATAGCGTCAAATTCAGCTTTATCAGCAGCTAAAATTAGGAAAAAGGCTAATGTTAAGGCCAGCTTATCCACTGTTACCCGCATCATTCGCGGTGCTAAACACTTCGCCTGAAACGAAAGAAAAAACCACCACTTAATAACGCAAGGAAGAAACAACGCTTGTGTTTCGCGAAAGATAACATGAGCTTGGGATGTGCAAAATGGAACGATCACAAATGATTGGCGGAAGGTAATTTCTTCCGACGAAAAAAAATTTAACCTAGATGGGCCGGATGGTTATAATTATTATTTCCATGACCTGAGGAAAGAGGAGCGGTTTTCGAACCGTCACCATAGCAGAGAAGGAGGCGTTATGGTCTGGGGTTCAATTTCATTTTATGGAGCTATAGACTTGGTAGTCCAAGATACCAAAATGACTGGAAACAACTATATAGCCGTGCTGGAATCAGTATTCCCTAAAATTGACGAACTGTTTGGACCAATTTCATGGATTTTTCAGCAGGACAACCATACACACAGCCCGAGTGGTAAAATCCTTCATTGCGAGCCAAAACGTTCACTTACTGCCTTGGCCACCGTATTCCCCGGACCTTAACATAATCGAAAATTTTTGGGGCTGGCTAACACGTAAGGTGTATGAGGGAGGGAAGCAATACGATGACAAGGAAACGCTAATTCATGCTTTCAAATTGGCCTGGAGTGAGATTTCACTCGACTACTTGGAATCGCTGCATAAATCCTTAAAAGATAGAATTTTTGAAGTAATTTTAAAGGCTGGTGGCAGCACACATTATTAAATATTTAATAAAAGCTAATATGAATACCAAAATATAAATAACTGCATTTTATTTTCATTTGTTTGATGTGCATCAAATCTAATGACCCGATTTATTTCCGCGTATTTTTTACTCAATTTACAATTTGTCTTCAAAGTTCCGTTAGCTAAATCTCTCCTATACACTCATTTCATATTTTGTTGCTAACAAAATGGTCTCTCATTTGCCATAGTCGTTTTTTTCTAATCCATCGTGTAACTGTAAGAACATTGATTTTACTTCTCAAAAATACCTGCTTCTAATCTTATGACTCGCAGTGTATAATAAACTTGTTAGTACGCCATCCGATGCCAATCATAGCTTCGGAACAAAAAGAGCTGTTAGTTTTTTTAAATCTGGCACTCCCATAAGGCAAATCAGAAATAGCTAAAGAAAGACATGTTATCGACAAAATTTCTGCCGTACATATTTCTTCCCCATTTTGTAATTTTAGTTTTCTTTTAAACTCTCGAGAACTTTAACAAAAACGTCCAAGTAGGTACTTGAAAATTTTCCAACGAAATTCTATGTTCAGTAGACCAAATACTGCCGTAGACTTATATTGTCTGCTACCGTTTGCGGAACAGAAAAAAAATTCAACATATCCTAACTGTCAAGTTTAATTTTGTTTCGACAGAAATTAAAAAAAAATTTAATGGATGACACCAAGGAAGCGAATCACTTCATCATTTTTCGATGTTGATGATTTTTTTGTTCACCATTTTGTATGTGTCATATTTTGACATGGAGCATTACCCTTGTGTCAATAGCCTCCAGAGATATGTCATAACAGATTGATGTGGGATGATAAACTTTTGATGTCAAATAATTGTAATGTCTGTGTTTTGTACTTAAAAGACCTTGGTAAGGTTTTATATATTATATTATATTTGTAATTAATCTTGTTTTTGGATATGATAATACATATTAGTGAATTTTTTTTGTTTTTGCTTTCCTTAAGCTTCAGGAGCTTGATTTAAATTGTTACTAGATTACATTTTGTCAGGGGGTCACAAATGTGTGGAGGCCTCTTGCTTAATATTTTCCAAATAAAATTAATAATATTTTTCAGTCAAGGTTTTCAATAATTAATTGCTAAAATAAGTAAGTTATTTTAACAAACATACTTATATAAATCAAGACAAACTTTTTGTTACATGATCATGCGTGCGACAATCTATAGGAACACATACGTTATAAATTTGCACATAAAAATTAAGTCTCTATTAGGGAAAAGAATGCAATTAGAAAGTTGTTTTATTGCTTACTTATTTAAGTACTTAAAACTGCTTAAACCAACATGCTTCTGTCCCTAGCTAACTGCCCCGCGATGCCCACTTCAAATTGATTGAGGTCGGTTTCTACTTGTGAGCGCCATTTCAGGTAAGGTATTCCTCTATTGCATCCGATGTCTTGCCGGAAACCGAAGACTATGCTAGCCGGAGTATTGGTTTCATTTGCTATACATGTCCTAGCTATCTTAAACCTCCAATGTGGAGTTTTTTTTTACCTTTTCAATGTCACTGTACAGCTCGACTCCGTAGTCCTTCAACGCAAATGTTGAGCCTTGTTGAAGTGATACTTTTGTTGGGACGGTGTGAATTATATTCTATGAAACGAAAAAGTGTAAAAAAAGAGAGCAAAAAATATCTTCTCGTCTAATCACCGAAATCATGCAGCGTTGTTTGTGGTTGGTACTTAGATGGTAGACCACTTTGGAACGCCGGGTGATGTCTGGTTAATTTGTAAGAGAATTGGCCCCAGCACACGAGATGAGTTAAACTGGCATAACACCGGTTTTGAAGACTGTTTAGTAGTTGAAATTTTTAAACCGATTTTGTGTGGAGAAGAAGATTGAAAACCAATCCAAACACATTTTCACCATTTTGTGAGTTGAACACTCAAAATCAAACCGAAGGGTTTGCTGATTGTCAAAAATCACAGTGTGCTTGGAACATGTTATGAAACCGGTTTTATGCCAGTTGAACTCATCGCGGCCAGTGAGATGAATATACTATGGAGGTGTTAAACAGAAAGAGAGAAAGAAGCAGAGAGAAAGAGAGAGAAATTATCCAGAATACAGTTTCACTTCTACCGCGTTTGAACTCACACTCAATTTTTTTCTTTTTTGAAGAAACGGACAAGGATTTCTTCATTCGTTTTTGATAGCATCTATGCAGCGGCGGAGTACTGGGATCAGGGTCTTGTATAGGAACTCCTTAGCGGTTCGAGTGGGTGTTTTACTTTTAAATTAACTTCTTAGCCCGAAGAAACAGCGGCTGGCAAGAGTAATTCTTCGATTTATTTCTGACGATATGTTGTTTTCAGAGTTAATAGTGGATCTGAGACAGACTAGGTTCCGTACTACCTCAAGGTTATATCTGTCAATGCTGATGTTCTGACCAATTCTTCTATATTGTGTGTCCTTTCGTGTTGACAGCATTAACATGGTCTTACTCTCATTTACTGCTTAACCCTTTATTGCCATTTCAATCTTTATCCTAGAGACTAATGATATCTATATCGTGGGCGTATCCTAGTAGCTCCACCTAATTATGGATGATTGTGCCTTTGGTGTTGGTTTGTGCCTTTTTCTCAATCCACTCAAGAATTAAATCTTGTTTAAAAACGAATGTTTCGGTAAGTCCGACTAGACGGACAAGTTTAAGGGGTATACCAAAACTATACATGGCTCTGTATAGTTCGTCTCTATAAATTCTATCATATGTACATGGATGTGTTTTTTATTTTGGGTATCAATTTCTTTTTATTTTTTCAAGGATCTGCCGATGTATGCTTTGGTCAGTTGTGGATTTTCCTGCTACTAATAGGGGTCGATCAGTTTGCTTTTTCAACCGTTAAAATATTAGTATCATCAGCATCACCTATAGTTGGCGCTGTTCACAGCGCACTCTGTGTGCATTAGAGAATGTCAATAAAGTCAATGTAATTACCACTGGCTTTGTTAAAGCTTTCGTAAAATTATCGCATGAAGACTATCTTTTTCTAAGGCTAACACAAATTTCTGTTCAGTTGCTCTGTATGGCACAATTTTTTATCCACATCCGGAGCTCCCCAAAGTAGCCATCTTGGTTCTTTGATTTTTGTTTAGTCTGTCAATGACGTTGACTATATCATCGAAAACTCTTTTTTATCTGATTATGCTAATGAGTAATGACATGAACCTCTTCAGTCATATTTCCTCCTCAGCTGACTCTTACCCACTATGACCTGATTTAACCAACTTTTCTACCATGGCACCTGGAGCTCAATATCATCAAATGCCAGGTCATGACATACTCCCTTAAGTCTCCAGATCCTATCTTACACAATCTTGCATGACTTGGGTGTTATCTGTGACAGAGAACTGAATTTTCGCTGTCAAATTGATAAAATCATCAGTGGAGCCAACTCCGTAAATGGGTTTGCAAAACGCTGGTCTAAGGAATTCTTTAAGCCTAATGTCAAAAAATCGTTTTTTTTACATTTGTTAGACATATCCTTGTACTTGCATATTCAATTATATGTCAAGTATGATCAACTTATCACAACAATCATTTCCTACGAATTGAGTGTATCCAACCATCATTCGGTTTGCTCTACTGTAAGTATCGTTTGAAACTAATATATATCCAATCACTTCTTTGGTAGAAGCTCGGCAGTGGCTCAATCTTAAGTTTTCCTTAAATAAACGTGAATTTTAGTTTTGATATTTATCTCCTTGACTTTCATCATTTGTCATTTTTTTGTGAAAAAAAATGTGAAAAATTAAGAAAAATAAAACTTATTTTTAATTCCTTCGTCGAGTTTCGGATCCTAGCTTATTCAAATGTATACGCTTCCACATGATTACACAAATAATCGTCTTCTCATTTCGATGAAAATAATTCCATTCACCAGTCCTTATGACTAGACTAGGTAAAAGCGAATATTATGCCTGAACAATATTAATTACCCTAATGTCCTAAAAGCGTTCCTACCCACCTGTGCAATATATTTTACGTCAACATTATTAAAACACATCAAAAATATTAATATCTTCAACGATTACTTACATCATGTTCAGACACCGTTAGATAGCTCACTTATACTAATGGCAGCAGGACACTATATCTCACCAGACTATTTGTACATCCACAAGATAAAAGGACGCCCATTGCTGTCAGTCATCGTCACTCGAAGTCTCACAACAAAAACACAAATCATATTCCATTTTCCCATACTAGTAAACGACGCGCCGTATACCTCTGACATGTGTAGATAACACAAATGTTGTGCTCCCGGAGAGACATATCCACTTTGTACAATTCCTTAATATCCTGATTTTGTTTGTCCAACAATGGACACAAACAATCACAATTCAGATTAGATAAGAGAAAGAAACATGAAGACATCTATGTGATGTGACAGTGTGAGTGTACATATACACAAACAAGGACTTGCTTGGACTATGATTCAAAGCAATTTCATCATTATAATTTGATATTTTTTTCTCTTCAAAACATCCTTGTTCGTCACTGTGTCTTTAGTGTTTCACATTAATGGTGTGTTTACTTTATGTCGCTTCGATTTTGCTGCCGATTGCCACCTATAAATAGCATGAAATAATGTCTGTATGATTGATTGTCGTGTTTTTATTATGATTTTCAATTCGATGACAAATTCAATAAACTTTAGCGAACAGAAAAAAAATATTTTTTTCCCGAGATTGAATTGAAACCGGACATGCGAAGATTACTCGCTATGTCCGTATGGCAATGTCTTATCTGGCAATCAAATGGATATTAAATTTCAAGACATAATTTCTTAAGCGGCATCACTTTTGATAGGACTCTGCAGATGTGTTTTAAGTGGTGTCGTAAAAAATATGTCCTAGTCCATTAGGGGACCGAATACGTTCACAAGTGTGGTGAGTATACCCCGGTCCAATTAAAAGTTTATTATTTACTTTCACGTTCGAAGTTTACCAAACATTTAATTAGCTAGCAACTTGGGAGGACTTCCCCCATTGCAGTTGTATACGACTTCCTTTGATATAAATCAACAACAAAATTTATGAAATACCTTTAAAGTTTTAATTGAAAAAAAAAACTGAAGTTCAATAGAAACTTTGACGCAACAAAATATTTTTGAAGTGAAACATTTTTTTTTCTTTTTCATCACACCTTGCTGGTGATGACGTGAAGAAAGTAAATTAAAAGTTATGACCCCGCCAGTACTCGGTGCGCGTAGGCTCTGTAAGCACTTAAGGAAAGGGAAACTGACTAAATTGAAAAACTGCAGAAGGATATAAGGTTGGGGTCTACATAAAATGAGTTTCCCTTAGTATATACATGGTGGCGCAGAAACACTTAATCGATGTTGATTTAATAGACCCTTAAAATGAGACGACGTAATTTAATTTTTTTTAAAATGTTTATTTGGACCTTCAGCTTTTTTATTTTTATACCCTATCGCACACTGCGGTTCATATAATTAACAGCAGAAGATTTTTATAACTGAAACTGACCTCTCTATCACTACATGGCAGTAAAAAAAAAATTATAGAAAATCAGAGAGTGGTTTGTGTTTAATTAACTAACGGTACCGTTGCCATAATTTAACAGAATAGGTGAAAATTGCATGCATTTAAACTGTTTCATAAGATTAGAAGCAGTCGAAGAACATCCATTGTTGCTAAGGTAATAAAGTGGTCATTCGTTTTTTTCTATTAAAAATTCAATTTTGTGAACTTTTAAGATTAGTGTTTGTGTTGTTTTTCAAGAACGAGAAAAAAAAATGTTTGACATTGTCAGAGAGGGCAAAAATAGATTTCTACCTTTCCGAAGGTTTATCTAAGCGTACTATTGCCCGTAAGATAAAAGTCATGCTGTCGACAATTATTTACAGGACCCAGAAATGTATACGGGAAATAATACAAAGGGAATGTTTCAACGGCCCTTACAGTGCGGGAAAAACGAAGATTTTTAAGGCTAGCTTCCAATTCAGCTTTTTGGACAGCTAAAATAAGAGATGCAACTGGTGTAACTGCAAGTAAGTCCACAGTTCATCGTGTGCTCCGTAGAACCAAACATCTAAAGCGACTAAAGATAAAAAAAACAATATGGAATGCTTCGCGCAAATGCCAACGCCTGCGATTCGCGAAAGATCACATGTTATATACTCACATCACGAGTATATAATATGTTTGGCAGGTAACTTTCCTTTGAGAGTTCCTGCTTTTCCGCAATTTATAGCGCGGTTTGTTATTATCGGGCCAAATCTAAGGGTTTAGTTCTTTGAAGACGCCGCAATATATTTGTTTCGTCAAGAATTTGGAGGACTGTTGTGTTAACATGTCCTAATAAACGTTTTTTATGTTTTCGTGCAAAATTTTTTGTTTCATCTTTAACCGCGAGAATACCCAGATCTCTGCGTAGATCTTCGTTCCTGACGTACCACGGCGCATTGACGAATGATCTTAACATTTTGTTTTCAAAAGTTTGTAAAACGTTTAGATTCGTTTCACTGGTACAACCCCATAGTTGTATACCATATGTCCAAACCGGTTTTAGCACTTGCTTGTATAATAGCAGCTTGTTATCAAGGTTAAGCTTCGAATATTTTCCGAGCAACCAGTACAGTTCTCTGTATTTATTCTTAAGTTCTTCGCATTTCTTTTTTACATGCGACTTCCATTTTAATTTTGCATCGAGTGTCATACCGAGATATTTCGCTTCATTTGCAAACGGGACTCGAACAGTATTTAGAAATACAGGCAAATTGTTTGTCCGTTTATACGAAAAATCTACATGGATCGATTTGCTCTCATTAAGTGCAATCCGCCAGGATTTAGTCCATTCATTAACCTCGTTAAGAGCGTTTTGTAATTTCATATTTGTTTCCTCTATTGTTGTGCCAACTGCTTGTATAGCAGTATCGTCAGCAAACGTTGCAACTATTGTATCGTTTGTTTGTGGGATATCACGAGTGAATAGGAGGTACAGGATTGGTCCAAGGACGCTTCCTTGCGGTACACCTGCCATTATTTCTTTGAACTCGGAATATTCGCTTCCCAGTTTCACTCGGAAGAGTCTATGCTCAAGATACGACACGAGGATTTTATATATTTGTTCTGGCAGAACTTGACTTAGTTTATAAGTAAGGCCTTTGTGCCACACATTGTCAAAATCTTGCGACACGTCAAGAAATACGGCTGAACAAATTTTCTTTTCTTCGAAAGCTTTCTCAATTACATCTGTAATTCGATGTACTTGGTCCACCATTGAATGTTTATTTCTAAACCCAAATTGATGGTCAGGTAAAAGACGTTTCTGTTCAATTATGGGGTGTAAGCGACCGAGTAATATCCATTCAAAAACTTTTGAAATGATTGGAAGAAGTGAAATAGGCCTGTAGGATTTTATTTCATTTGGTGATTTCCCTGGTTTTAGAACCATGCGACTTTCCACTGTCTTGGTATGTATTCTAATCTGATTGCTGCATTTATAATAAAAAGAAGCTTAGTTAATGCTTTCCGAGGCAACATTTTAAGAAGTTCTCCTGTAATCAGGTCATAACCCGGAGCTTTTTTAGTCTTTAGTTTCTATATTTCCCGTTTAGGCTCACATATCTTACTATATTATTATCGGTTGTACTCTCGAATATATTAATGTTTTCATTTTGCGCTGGACCATCAAATGGCTAAAATGTTTTCTCAAGATGTGAGGCAAAAACGTCAGCTTTTTCCTTATCGCTTTTTGCCCAAACGTCTTGAGTTACCCTAATTGGCGGCACAGCGATTTTTGGCCGTTTTATGACTCTGATTGCTTTCCAGAGCGAATAATTCGATTCCTTTCCAGCGGTTAGGCTTTGCAGATAAGTTTCTACTGCATGGTTTTTAAAATTTTTAATCGAATTTGATAGCAAATTACTCAACCGATTGAGATGTGTTTTATCTTGCGGTGCACGAGTTTGGTGCCATCTTTTACGAGCTTTTCTTTTTTGTCTTACTAAATCTTGTATTTCTCGGGGGTACTTAATTTTACTATAGCTCACTATTTTGTTCTGTTGAGGAGTATTATTCCATGCTGCTTTTTGGATGGTATTGATAAATGAGTCAACAGCGACTTCGAGTTCCAATGGGGTTCTAAGCGATACACCCAGTCGGATATTATTTTCAATATCGTTTTTGAAACCTTCCCAGTTGGTTTTCGCGTTTGTTAATCTGGGTGGTTTTTCATTTATAATCAGTGACTCGCTCGTTGTTAAAATGACTGGAGAATGATCAGAGGAAAGATCAAAGCATTCTTCAACTTTGATTCGATTGGACGGCAGACCTTTTACAATGAAAAAATCGATCAAATCCGGTATTTTTCTAACATCAGTTGGCCAGTAAGTTGGCTTTCCCGTAGAATGAAATTCGGTATTGTACTTTCTACCTACATCATAAAGCATCCTACCTTTCTGTGATATGCATCTAGATCCCCAGAATGTATGTTTTGCATTAAAGTCCCCTCCGATGACAAAACGTTGTCCAAGGGAATTAAGCAAGTTTTCAAAGTCAATTTTCTCAACCTTGCATCGTGGTGGGCAGTAAATAGACGATATCTTCAGAAAGGATTGTCTGCTTTTGACTTGTATAGAGCTAACTTGCATTGTTTCGATTTCTAGTTTAAGATCAATCGAATGTTCGATACACTCTTTTATATATAGTGAGGCTCCACCTCTAGCCTTATTAGATGGATGTAGAGCATGATAGTCGAGGTAACCTTTAATTTTTAAGTTCGAATTACTCTTAGCGTGAGTTTCGGATATTAAACAGATGTCTATGTCTTTTTCCTGCATAAATAATTCAAGTTCTCCAAGTTTTTGCCAAAGTCCATTGGCATTCCACGTAAGAATTTTAAGCAATCTATTCATGTTAAAGGTGGGGTACTTCTATTGCGAATACTATTTTCGAGCTTAACGAGCCTGTCAAAAATAAGTTTATTCGTTTTGCTTTGTTCCTCAAGTTTTGAAAGAATAATCGAAAATACATTTGAAACTGGGTCAGGTGAGATATTTTTTTGGGCGTTTTTGGATACTGTAGCTTGAGCATACGTTTGTACATTTGGTTTTGGATGTACAAGATCTGAACGGATATCTGATGGCCGCGTAGTTTGTAAAAATTTAGGTTTTTCGATTATGGCCTGCTTTGTCTTCGACATATTTTTAATCGAAATTTTAGGCTTTTGCTTGTTTAAATTTAATTTCTGTGAATTAATACTATTAAATTTCGTCCGCCTTTTTTGCAACACTTTTGCTACTTCGCAGCCGCGATAATTTGCCGGATGATTGCCTTTACAGTTAAAGCAGATAGCAAGAGTTTTCTTATCTGACATACAATCTACCGTCAGATGATTTCCGGCACATTTTACACACCGCGGTTCTTTTTGACAATAGCTTTGCGTATGATTGTATCCTTGGCAGCGCTTGCACTGGGGAACTAGTTTGGAATCCTTACGCATAGGCTCTATTTTTACAACAATATTAAGTATTGTTTTTATTTCATAAATTTTGTTCAAACTTTCTGTTCTGTCGAAGGTGAGTATAAATAAAGGAAGACCGCGTTTTATTACATTTCCTTCGCCATCTTTTTGCTTTTGGTCTCGCTTGACAATGTTAACGGCATCTATGACTTTATATTGCCTGTTTTTCAGATCGTTTACAATGTCATCCTTTAAGCACGACGCATGCAACCCTCTAGCTACAACGCGTAAAGGCCTTTCAGATTTATTTTCAAAGGAATACCATTCTATTTTATCGGTATTAAGCTTGCGAGATAATAGACGGTAACTTTCAGGGTTTTTAACGCAGACTTTCCATGTATTTTTTCTTAGTGAAGTTACTTGGTAGCCCGATAATGGCAACGATTTTAGCAAGGTATGCAACTTGTTAAAGTCGTCAATACCGATCACATTAATTGGCGGTGGGGGACGTTGTTTTAGCTGTTTCGCTTTGTTAATATTCTCTTTTTCGCGATTTATTATTTCAGGAGAGGATACAGCTTTCCTCTTTTTTACTGGTCTTTTCTTTAAGATCCAGTCAGTTTCGCGACTGAGTTCTTCTTCATCCGTGTGGTATTCCGAATTCGCGGGGCCGTTTGAACTTGGTTTTGGCTCATTAGGTATTTTAACTGAACTCTTCAGAGTCATATTTTCTTCCTTTAGATGGAGAATTTCTTTACGAAGCTCTTCGCAGAGCAGTTCGACATTGTTAAGCCTTGTTCGAAGAACGTCGTTTTCTTCCTTTAGGCTCTTATTTTTCATTGAGTCTCGTTTTTCGTGGGCTGACACTTCTGGTGTTGTCGAGCTCCTTGAGACACATATATTTTATTGAGATCCTGATGTAGGTGACCTCGTTACCCTTGAACTTTTCCCGAAAGGGTTACACATTTGCAATAATTGGCTCTCCCCAGAATCCGTAGAGCCGACCTCCGTAGAGGGTGGATTTTCCAGTGAAACTGAATTGCCACCTGGGGTAGTAAATCTTTTCGTTGTACTCATTGCATTTTTGTTGTATGTATACGCTTTACACTCGGTATACGGGGAGTGGATTTTAGTCGCCTTCTACGACAGGCATGCCTTACCTCGGGTATATTCTGACCCCTAACCCGAAGGGGTTAGGGGTCATCCATGACTTGGAATGTGCAACAAGGAGCAATTTTGAATGACTGGAAATGTAGTCTTTTCTGACGAGAAAAAAATTTAATTTAGACGGACCGGATGGCTACAACTATTACTTCCACGATCTGAGAAAAGATGAGCTTTTTCTGAACCTCATCATAGTAGAGAAGGGGGCGTAATGGTCTGGGCCGCAATATATTTTTATGGCACTATCGACTTGGATGTTCAAACTACAAAAATGACAGGAAATAGCTACAAGGCGGTGTTGGAATCAGCTTTTCCAAAAATGTACGATCAGTTTGGGCCAATCTCATGGATATTTCAACACTACCTTAAACGCTCCAATACACACCGCACGCGTTGTTAAATCGATTATCTAATCAGCGTTTATTAATAAGGAGGTAGGTGTTTATTTTGATCCTGAAGTAGAGATTAATGAACACATTAACGTTATCATCAATAAATTTAATCTTTATGCTAGGATTTATAAAAAAGTGGTCAAAAGAGTTTAATGAATCTTATGTCACTCTCTCCCTATATAATTGTCTAATACGCCCTCACTCATGCGAAGTTTTCTAGAAGGATCTTCGCTATCCAAATAACAGCTCGCCTACCTCAAGGGCAGATTAACGAAAACAGCTTACCACGAGGTAGTGCGGACAATCGGAAAATCCTTACACTATAAGGAATACACTCTAGCCTCCTTTTTAGATATAGAGGGAGCTTTCAACAACGTTCTCAATGGAACTATTCTTGAATCTCTTATCAATCTTGGTATAGAGGAATCTATTAGCCAATGGATAGTCTCTATGCTCGGAACAAGAATTATCCTGGCAACACTGCCAAATAGCGACTTAACCAAATTTGCCCATAGAGCAACGCCACAGTGCGGTGTCATCTTTCCTCTACTCCGGCTTATGAATATGATCAAAATGCTCTTGGAACAAGATATTGGTTTTAGGTTACAATTGACTGTAGGAAAATTGGATATATGACAAACTTCAGTCAATTTTACAATAAGAGGTAAGAAACTAACAGCTAAGCAATTGCTATTTTGTACGCCATGCGATAAGGCCAACTTTTAGTTACTCAATGGCGATAACAGACTAATCAAATCCGTGAAAAGAATTTTAGATCTATTTAGGCAGCATAATTCTTATTCGAATTTGTAAGGTCCAATGCAATAATCACTATACACAAACATCTTCTGGGTATAACGTCATCGGTATATACATGGTTGCAATGAAGGATTTGGACACTTGACTGCACTTTCGAAAACCTGCGACAGTCTATGCCTTTTCACAAGAAACTGTAGTTTGATTAACATTTTGTAATTATTTAACTAAAATTATTGAATTAATATTATAATATTAAATTAATATTAAAAGACCTGTTGTCAGATAGTGTGTATTAGAATAGAAAAGGATTCTGCATTTTCAATGATGTACAGGCTTCGAAAAAACATTTAATTTGACCCTAATTGGTTATAACGATAACTCTTGGTGTAGGTTTGGCATCTCTTTGCCAGTCTTCCAAACACCGCCTTGTTATCTTGGGTATGTTGCTAGCCATTTAAGTCAAAACCTCTCTGGTCCCCTCTTCTAAGGCCCACTCTTATTTTGTGTTTAATATTCATCTCATTTTTACTCACTTACCATTTTCTATCGATACGTAAAATAATGTTTTCCTTACTACGCCAACATCTAAATTCGTTAAACTCGGTTATAACAATCGCAGTAATCCTTATTAAACTTTGCAGTTGCATACTGGAGCTTGAACTTTATCCATGATAACCTAATCGCAATTCCCATAAAGCAACCAGAATCCCGACTAAAGAAAATAAACTTCTTACAGTTTAAAAAAAACCAACCCTTTTGGGAGGGGATTTAATTATGAAACTCCGATGAAAAGGATAATTCCCCGACTATTACTAACTCCAACTTCTTGTACAGAGACATTGTCTACATTGTATCCACTCCAACACGTTTTAGTCCTGCAATCCAACGCCCCCATGGTGCCACCGCAATGGCAACAGGCTTAACGGCGAGTCACGGAAAAAATAAATCAAAAGGACCACTATAAAATTTCTAGGAAAACTTTTCTCAAAGTCAAACTAAACTAAAAAAGGGAAATTTCATTTTTTTCAAAAAAAGCATAACCCCAAAAACTCAGTCTTATCCTAACCCCCAACGGAGATAGAAAAACCTCAACCGCACATAAACGTTGATGGTTGGGAATATATATCCCACATCCTTGATTTGAATTTTTTCGAGGAGTATCACAATATCGAGTTATAATGATGGAAGTACTCGCAACTCCCAACTCACTACTTGTGGATTTCAAAATGACCACAGAGTGGGACACCGATGTAGAGGCACCAATGAAGGGGTTAATTGTAATGGTGTCAATGGTTTCGTGTAGAAAGGGGGTTGGTTTTTTTTTTCGGCTTAGTGGTGGTGGTGATGATGGTTGGTAGGCGTCACTTGGTCCTTCGAGCCGAATTTCAACTCGGAAAATGAGCACTTAGCAAATTAATCGGATTGTGGACAGAGTGCATTTGTTTATACTTTTGAAGTGGGAATAGCTTAATGAAAACTTGGCTTGGGGAGTCATAGCTTTCTGTTTTGAAAAATTAATATTGACCCAGACATGGCAGGGCTTTTGGTTACCCATGAGTGTCGATGGGTAGGTAAAGTAGGTAATTTCAGTCACAAAGTGAATTTGAGTTCAGGATATTTTTGTTATACACGTAATTGTAGGTATATATAAAGGTATTCGGAGGGCTTTGTGAAGTGTCCAGGTTGGTAATTATTGTTATTCGCCTCTGAGAGTTTTGTGATTACATTTTGGTATCATAGTTGTCATTATGGCGTTCCACGTCAATTAGTCGCGGTTTAAATGCTATGATCCCCATCTCTAACAGAAAGATCATGGAATAAATATATATATTGATTGCTAAACTCCCTCATTACTGTATCTTTATTTCATTATAATTAATCAGGCCGTTATAAGGGGATATTCTTTGCTCCTTTTTTCTCTAATTAACAAATTTACTAAGAAGGTTATTGAACATTTATCTTTTGCAAACAAAAAGTTGCACTTGCTACAATTGGGGAACAAACTCACACCTCCTGTGTGGTAGTCGGTCGCATAAAAAACAAAGTAGAAATAGCTTCTATAAATCCTTCAGGGAGTGCTTCTGTATTTCTTCTGTCGTTAGCACTCCCGAAACTTCTTAACATGTGGCACATCGCACATGATCACAAAAAAAAATGATCACACATTTCCAATTAATAGAGACTTTACAAAGCTTATCCTATCAATATTTTATAAAGCCTATATATTTACCCGCAAAATGATCAACATCTGCGCACAAGTTCTTTAAACAGGAAGTCATTTTCTTTGTGGTAAAATACACCACAAAATCATACAGGGAATTTTTCATTATCATAAGCTGTAAAGTAAGAAAACCGAATTTTTTGTCAGAATAAATTCTCCTCTGCTGAGAATGTTGTTCCAAAAAAAAAAAAAACAAATTTTTGGAGCAACGGGCTCTTTAGTGTCCAGGGCCTAGCTTTCTCACAACCGTTCATGTGTGCGTGTGTACTTCTTTCACGATGGTGGGACCTCTTGTTTTATGCCGAATCCGAAAGTCTAAGTCGAGATAAGCTATTCTTGACAATTGATAGTACTCGGATGATTTGTCAGATCATTACGAGAGGAGGGCCAGCTACGGCTCGGAATCGAACCCAGACCTACTGCACCACTGAGAATGTTGTTCCACTGTATAAACAAATTCACTTGTGGCAGAGAGACATCTCAGAGGATCCGCAGGTGGAACATTCTCTACACTTGTATAAATGAATTCCTTTTAGCTCAATCCTAGCCCTATAAGCTCCTGACGCAATAAATAATTTTATTTTCGAGTCAAACTTATTTTTGCATTTAAAAAAAAAAATCAAATCATGAATAGCTTTAAAATTAAATGTTTCCAACTCTGACTCTCTATCTCAAAAAGGAGACTTTTCCTTTCTTTTTTGAAGTTAATAAATAGGAACCCAAAAAAATTGATGTCCCACTTACATTCAACATTCATTCATTTCCTTTCTCAACTTCCATTTAAATGATCGCAAATGTACAATTTTCAAGTGCCTTTTCCAATGTAAAGGAACTTTCTGAGACAAGATTGACGTTGACCATGGATTTGGCTCAGCCTAATTATTCCATTACGATGTCAACTTGATATTAATGCATACAAGGTACATCTGAGAACACGATCCTGGGGTATGTTACCAGACCATCGAAGATGGAACGTTCAGTTAGGGAGGGGCTCTTCAACATTGGAGTCCTCTTCCACTCAGATGTTCCCTCACATCATCAATACGGCGGGCTTGTATTTCATTACCAAAAACTAATGGTCATATGTAAGAAAAGTAGAGAATACGGATTTTAAGACCGATAACTAAACTGTGACTCAAAGCTTGTCTTACCTCATAACAGCTTGGCCAGTCCAACAGGTTAACTCTCAGCGAAGCTGAAAGACATCAAGTTTATCAAACATTGAATAAAGTTCACCTATATCCGCACTTAAAAAAATCCCAAAAGACGTATTTGCAACAATATTCGATCTAGACCAATTCAAGACAAGAGTCGATATACATCTGCTTATAGGTCCGCCGTACATGAGAAAAGTTAAAACCAAAGGTTTACCAAATCGTTCACGAAAAGCAGATAACTTGTTCGCAAATAGAAATGATTCCTTCCTGTGACTGCGCTTCCTTTACATCCATTTTGCAAAATGTTCGCTCCTCCATATACCAATTTCGATAAGCTAGGTATCACAAGTGAATCCATATACAGAACTTTGTCTTTCATATTTGATGGTTTCTCTGAATGTGTTCAAGCCTCACAGTTCTTTTCTCATCACAAACTGCTTAACAGATGCGCTGTAGTTTTCAACCTTGCTCTCCAAAAACAATGACTGCTGCCGAAAATAACCACCATTTATTCTCAACACGCAATTAATAAGTTGGAATTGCTCGAACCTTTGAATATTTTACTCCCTCATTCCATTGTCCTGCAACATCTCCAAATATTACGCATAACCTTCGTCAGTTACGGTTTTTGATGGATAGACGTAGATAAAATTTGAAAAACAAAACCATGTATATGCTCAGTTGACTCCCTAGTTACACACAAACATAACAAACGATATTATATAAACGACCCATACAAAAAGTCTATCAGGGACTTTGCTGACTTATGAAGACTTGAACGTTACCATATGTATTTGAGGATTTTCATGTTGCAGAAAGATGGTAATGATAATAGACAGGCCTTTTGCATAGAAAAAAATCTTTGTTTGCAATTTGATGAAGGTTACCGCTCCTCCCAATCACACCCACCATGTCAATACATCCGTACCCAAAACATAAAACTCCTTTGGATCTGTAAAATTTTGGAAAACACTCCGATAATCTCGTCATTTTCATCGACAAACGGTGAAAGCAATTTGAGTTTGTCATTTTCCCCTATTAAGCCTTCTAAATATTTACGAATGGCAATGCTTTGAATATTTTGAAGTATTTACACAGGAGTGGCGATTGAAGTTCTGGCGATTTGAAGTACTGCTAGTTTAAGTTTTCCTTTGTAGCAGTTCCGGAAAAATCTGTAATTCTTATGACGAACTCCTTCAAGTAGATTGCGTTGATGTGAGGCTAGTAATACCATCTTAATTTGTCCTTTTTCTGGCATTAATTCCATTGGAATCTGAATTTACTCGTGTTCAGTGTGGTCAATTAAACCATATGGCCAATCTCTTAGCGCGAGTGGTAAAAACCCACGAGAAATTAAATCATTTGGATTATCCTTGGCAAGTTCGTGATTCCATACTCCGTCAGCGGTAAGATCTTTTATTTTGCTGACATCAGCTGTGAAAACACATGTGATTGAGTATTCGAACTACTTCCAGCAAACCGTGACAGGGATAAGATTAGTTTAGGTTTAACAAACCTTTTTATACCCTTTCCCATAGGGGTATATTAGTTTTGACAAATAGTTTGTAACATAGAGAAATAAAGGGTTCGCCAAATAACTTTTTTTTTTTTTTTGAAAACGCTATAAAAAAAACTACTGAATATTTTCTCAAATTTCTTTTTTTTATTTGAAAGTAAAATCCTTCCGGTTAATAATGAAAAATAATTTCATTCAAATGGCTGCCTCGGCTGGCCATGCAGTAGCCTACACGATCGGTCCAATTTTTAAGCACATTTTCGATTGTGTGCAGTTGTATTTCACCAACGGCTTCATGAATATTGTCCTTTAAAGCGTCATTTGCCTCTGGCTTGTTGGCGTAACACTTTTCTTTAACGGCACCCCACAAATAATAGTCCAACGGTGTCAAATCGCAGCTCCGAGGTGGCCAAACGACATCAGCTCTGCGTCTGATAATGCGATCTTCAAAAACAGGGGGCAAAACATCGAGTGTAGCTTCGACAGTGTGGCACGTAGCGCCGTCCTGTTGAAACCAAATGTTGCCAATATCCTCCTCTTCAATTTTTGTGAACAAAAATTCGTTCAACATGGCCCGATAACGATCGCCATTGACTGTAACGGCCACTCCTTGCTCATTTTCGAAGAAAAATGGCCTCTGGACCAAAATCCGCACCAAACAGTGACTCGTTTTGGGTGTATCGGCTTTTCAATGTATGCGTGCGGGTTTTCTGTGCCCCAAACGCGACAATTTTGCTTGTTTACATACCCGCCAAGATCAAAATGAGCTTCATCTGAAAAGATGATTTTTTTTGGCAACAATCGGCATCTTCTCTAAGTCGATCGCAGGCCCACTTAGCGAAGCGAAAACGCATTGGATGGTCAGTTGGCTTCAACTCCTGAACCAATTGGACTTTGTATATGACGCCATACAAAGGTCTTTATGCAAAATTCGTCTCAATGATGTCTCCGAAATGTTCAATTGTTGAGAACGACTGTGAATTGATGTTGATGTCGCTTCACGCACACTTTCTGCCACAGCAGCAATATTCTCGGGTGTACGCACTGTTTTTGGCCTTTCACGGTTTGGTATATTGATGAGGATGCCAGTTTCTTTCACTTTTTTCACAAGATAACGAACATACGGAGCTGACGGTGCTTCTCTTCTTCCAAAATCCGTACGCAATTTTCGCACACATTCTGCAACATTACCATGATTTTCAAAGTAATGTCGCAATATTTCCCAGCGTTGTTCAAGCGTATACACAACCATATTCGTTCAGCGGAAGGATAAAACTAATTATCTGTCGAATCAGACATGAGCTAAGTGTTACCATTCACGAAATAAGCACTAGTTAAAAAAAAACATATGAGAAGGCTACAATCCGCTGTACGGATCGTTTAATACCCTATCCCATCCCATCCTTAAAATTAATATCCCCAAAATATGGTCTTTATGGTCATAAAGTATTGAAAATGACGTTGTTACAGCATATTGTTCCGAAGGTTTATCAAATTCTTTTATGGCAGTGGGCGGATTTTAAAAATTTTTACACTTGTTCTGGTGACTCGGCCAAGGATCCTATATACCAAATTTCATTATCCTAGCTCAAAATTTAAGGCCCGAAAATCGGTGACGAACAGACAGACGGACGGACGGACGGACAGACAGACATGGCTAATTCGACTCAGCTAGCGATTCTGAGTCGATCCATATACTTTGAGGTATATGTAGCTAAATTATTTCTCTATGTTACAAACTAAGTATCAAAACTAATATACCCCTATGGGATAGGGTATAACAACGTTAGTTGGCGGACCCGTCAGTTAAGCTTTATATAACTCAAAGTATATGAATCGACTCAGAATCGGTAGCTGAGTCCGTCCGTCTGTCTGAGCTAGCATATTGAAATTTGGTATATAGGATCCTTGTTTATGCCACGAGAACAAGTGTGAAAATTTTCAAAATCCGCCCACCGTCACGCTTCCTTTTTATAAAAACGTTGTTTTTGGCCAAATGTTAGAGAATTTTGAAAAAGTGTCTGAACAACATATATGGACAATCCAAAAATAAACTTTTTGCCTATAGATCATTTTAACCCACCCCCACGTTTTGGAGGCGTTTTCTTATAAAAACCATTTGTATACCCAACGCCATAGGATATTAAGCAGAAAAACGTTGTTTTTTTTGTAGAAACATTAACGATTTTGATTAACTGTATGAACAATATGTTGTGATAATGTAATTTTTTTACATAAAGCCCACACTTTGGGGATATTAATTTTAGGGATGGGGTCGGATAGGGTATTCAACGTGCAGCGTTCTCAGATGTTTTAACTTAGTCTTTAATGTTTTTTTAAAGTTTGTTTGCTACTTCTATTATTAGAGACTTTTTAGTCGAATTAATTGTGATTATTTTCCAAAATTTTAAACCCATGGGTTACACCTCCCATACAAATATATACAATATCTAAGGTTTATTTAGGAACTCAACCATACAGCCAAACATTTTCAAGCAGCTCCAAGTTTGGCATTATTGATTTCTCATCCTGTTAAATGTGCAAGTTCAAGGGATGTCTCCACGTCAATCTCGTATAAAACATGATGCAGGAAATTGTTTCAGACACGAGCATATGAATGGCAATTTGTCTTACATTCTGTTGCACGAGAACCCTGAGATGAATTTTTAAATTCTCTTCTCTCGCAAATTTAGGAACGCTGAACTGTTGTGTTGCTTACAAATTTCTAAAAGTTGAAACACTAGTAGTATGTTTTCATTAAAGTGCCACATCTGCTGTCACGACATCAAAAATAATGAATTCCTTTCGAAAATCATTGCTGTCGAATCTTTTCTGTTTTTTTTGACGTTCTGGCAACTTACTCTGATGCTGTTAGTAACTTGTAGTATCCAAGGGATATACACATGAACAAGTGATAAGAAAACAAAACTACCTCTCCTTTCCCATAATGGTTTGTCACACATTTTACCGGGGAATTTGTATCTACTAGCTACGTTTTGTTACTGGCATTTTGAGAGAAATTTAATGTTGATATATCCTTTTTCCGTATTTAGGTGTATGTGGTGACGTATTTGTATATACGTTTCGCCAGCCATAGGTGCGAGTTTTTACACAATCAAAATACATTATATAAGAGGTTCAAATGAGGTTTATGAGAAGATGTATTTTTTGTGCTTAAGTATTTGATAAACAAATTAAAAAAATCTACTTAACGGGCTTCATTTGACTTTTAAAAAAAGTAATAATAATGCACTTCGTTCAGGCATTAAAACATAGCTAATCGTGAATTGCCTATAGACATCACTCCCAAAAACCCCTCTGTTGGACCACTAACATTCGTGGGGTTAATGTTGACTCCTCAGGTAAGGTGAACCTACTCTAAGAGTGCCCTGATATGATCCCTGCAAATTCTTGCTGTAGATTGTATATAGGTGGAACGACGTCTTCTGGAAGATTGTTCCATTTTGTAACATTTAAAAATATAATTTTGGAATTGCGTTGTTTGTGTCGTTGTTAAATGGAAAGTGTATCTGTGAGCTGAAACTGTGTGTCATTGAAATGAAATAAGTATAGGGATGATTTCTCTAAGCTCCTTCGATAACTCTGTAATAAAGAGACATATAGATATGATATAAGTCCTCGCTGTGCCAACAGTTGTGGCTTTGGAGAATCATCTACAAAGCGAATTGTACGGCTTTGGATGAGTCCAGTAAATTCAGTGTATTCGGTTTTATAGCTACTTCAACAACAAAGCCTCAGTTGTATTGCGCTAATTCAACAATTCAGTCGTAATACTCGCTATGAATTTAAATCAAGCCTAAAACTAATCTGCAGCGGTGCCTTTTCATTTTACCCCAATTTCATTAATGCCCGAACTGTACTTAATGATATGAATGGTATTCTTACCCCTTGAGTGCTCTCAGATTATAAATAAAAGCTGAAGTTTGTAGAATTTTTAAAAAGCAAAGGACTTAAGTTTTTTCCCTGTTGTACGTCGACTTTTATTGGAAACTCTTCGGTTATGTTTTGCATATCTATTATCATCTGTACATTTTGTAGGTTTCTTAAAATCCTCCTTGCCTAAGTGCTGCTTATTTCAGATCTATTGGTTCTCTGTTGAATGATGAAATCTGCAGATATGTTAAATTAAATCGCTTTTAACATTTGCCTTTCTAATATTTTTAAGGACATTTCATCAGGTAATGCATTTGGGCATAAATTTACTTTAGCTGCCTTTCACTTTTTGCACTTTTTTTTTACTAATCGATTCGTCTCTGCGCACTGATCATTTATATGTTTTTAAAAATTGTCGCTCACATTTAGTTTAAAAGTTATTCATAAAACAAAATTGCACTTTTTGGGTTATAATTCCATACAAATTGTATGTAGTTTGAAACTTTTTTTTTTATTTCTGCTGTGGTGTACCCAGCATTGCCATGTTGAAAAAAACATAACAAATAAAAATATTAAAAAAAAAAAAACTGTTGACTAAGGCGCCTGCCTGACGACTTTACATACCCTGAGCGGAGCAACGAAGTTGCGTGAGCGTGGACTGTCTCCAGAAAGAGAGTTGAAACCCTTTGTTCCCGCGAAGCGGGCCACCCAGGGTACTGTTTAACAAAAAAAACTGTTGACTTAGGCGCCTGCCTGACGACTTTACAAACAAACGAAATTACGTGAGCGTGGACTGTGGAGCGTGGAGATTTAAAATTCTTTGATTTTTATTTTTATTTTTTTTTTACCATTTTGGGGAATATGTAGTGTATATGGCAATGTTGCTTATCACTGAACATTGTATGGACTGTCAAAAGATGGTTGATTTCCATAGGGATTTTTGGAATTTTTATTGTTTAATAACTTTTTAAATAATTGAGAGCGACAAAAATAAAAAATTGCTAAATTTTTAGCTTAATTTAATGAGTGGAATAAAAAAAAACAGTGCAAAAAGTGATTGGCAGCTAAAGTAAATATGTTCCTGCTTTTGTTATGTAGATCTGGCTTCGGTCGGCCAGTTATCATGCCTCCTAAAAATTAATAATTGATTTATCTGGCATTAACGGCCAATGCAGGTCCTATATCTTAGTTTCTCCATTAATTTACGTTTGCAAGCCTCCACTCATTTATGTTTTATAAAATACGTACCTTTAAAGATTAATGCTAATGCAGTAGGTGATCAACTCAAAAGTCATAGAATTTTTTCCTGCTCAAGTCCTAAAATCCATTCTTTATTGACAGATGTCAAATTGTTCAATAAATCATTGAACGAAAGAAACGCCCATAAAATATAACTGCCGCAAAGTCTATAACTGATTTAAGTCTTTTGCCAAAAGCACACATGCAACAGCCTCATAACCCTTTCCGCTAAGACTATAACACTTTCCTTTACGGGCACATTATTCTTTTCCATCACTTCCACTGAGCCCCCTTGCATAAGTCCTTAAACTCAATTTTATTGCCAACATTCAGCCATTTCGCGTTAATCCCCACAAAACATAACAGTGGCAGAGCTCATTACACCAGCCTAGCCTCGTACCCCTTGGTAATACCTCGCAATCACTCTTACTTCGTTTTTCTTTCGTTCGCAATTGCAAAAAGCATAAGGGTTTGGGAGACGGAAGCGACGATAAGGGTTCATATTTCACGCTCATTGAATACACGAACGATAGGTGTGCAGGGGTGTTTTGGAGGAAAACAACATCAACTTTGTAAATTTCAATTTAAACGTCAATACCTGGGGTTGGGTGTGTGTCACCCCTATCCACGAAAAAAAAACACTTTCCATTAAGCTACCCCTTTACGGAAAACCCGAATCCCCGAAAAGGATACACACAAATATTTGTAACCGTCTATTGAACACGTCAGCCAGCCGTACCATTAAGTTGTGCGCGTCTTTAATGTACACTCTATTGAAAATCTAACGGTATACTCGTTAACATTGAAAACATTGACAGGGTTCACCTGTGCGTGGCTATAAAATCAGTGTTGTGACACTGTTCCCGTGTACTTTCAGAGGTCGCTCAAGTTCGAGGCACAAGGAAAGTGAAAAGTCAAGCTGCGAGACAGTTTTTTTGTTTTGTTTTAGTTTTTAGTTCCTACGACCACCATCAAGCCTGTTGCAGTAAAGTTACGTCATAATGGGAGCGAAATCGAGAGCTATAGTGTTTCGAAGGGAGTATGCTTTTAGGCAAATCGGGAAAACTGGAGTCAGTAAAATTTATGTCATATTTGTAGGACAAAAGTTCCGGTCCTCCTTAAGTGTGCTGTGTTGTGGCTTAAGGGGATAGACAGAAACTTTTATTGCCACTGTAGCCACCACAGGGCAAAGTGTGTTAATATGTTGAAAGTATTCCCCAATGGATGTTGGGTAAACTATTTGCCAAATGTTTGGTTAGTTTGTGTTTGTACTGCGCGCTCGATTGAGATGAAAACAGAGTTTACCCAGAAGGACATGAGAGTATTAGTTTTGCTGGAATGTGCTGGATTTACCGTGTGCTTCGGAAACACATCAGGGAATTTAAGAACTTACTGCTTTGATGGTAGGACTAGGTTTGGTGGTGAGCATTTTCTAATAACCGAGAAAGGACTTGTTTTTGGATAGAGTAGATATATTTTGGATATAGTAGCCAGGATGGGAGGCGATATTTGGCAGAGATCCTCATACCTTTAGAGAAAGGTATGGTGATTTGTTGGATTTTTATAAAAGTGCCATGGTATGGAAATTTGATGAACACTTGGGGGTTTATGGGTGGGGAAATGGTTTTACATCATTCGCTGGAAGGTTTTTCATGTTAGCAGAATTTGATAAGTAATTTCTTATGAATGGTTTTGAAGATAAAACAATCAATTTAATGAATTACTAACAGACATTCTTCCACCAATATCCACCTATTCATGGAACCTTTTACAGGCATCATGCTTCTGGTTACTGGTGGCATGCTATTCATACTCACTTAACTTATCATCCTAGTTCACAGAATTAATGCACGGGACGGGATTTTATTCAAACGATTTTAACTCCATCAGGTGTACTCTCTTCTGGAAACTTGGCCACCTGTATAAACTGTTTTTTTATTCCTCAGTGTGAACAGGCTGCTGCAATCGGCAGATAAAATTCAGAAATTAATGTTTAATCCTACAGGTTACTCTTGAAAAATTGGAGGATTTCCTTTGATGGCGGATTTGTATTTCAATATTTTCAAAGCCGGTAAGTTTTCTCTTGAAACCGAGGGACACATAGGTGACGGATTGATGGTCGACATAATCTTCAAAATATACACAAGAAAATAGTGGAAAGCAACTGGCAACATAATTTTGGTCAGAATGACGTCAATCATCTGCTCTATGATTTGACAATTGCTTTAAAATTCCATATTTTAAAAGGGTATAAGAAATGCAATTCCGCATTTTGTGACCCCACAGCTGCAACATCCCTCGAGGGAAAACGATGTCGATTTGAACTGTGTTTAATTCCACTTATACTCTCTAGATACTTCAAGAACAGAAGGCTAAGCTACGGTAGTGAGAAATGTACAGAGCACTACAACGTATCAGCAGGTGTTCCACAAGGATCTGTTGTAGGTCCTCTTCTTTGGAATATTCTGTGCGATGGTGCTTTGAGGCTGCTATCATTAGCTCCTTAGTCAAACAGAAAGTGCCCGGCTTTATTCTTAGGACGCTATCTAGTTAAACGGAAGGCTAAGGTACTGCAGCGACAAAAACACAGACACTACAACGTGTAAGCAGGTGTTCCACAAGAATCTGTTGTAGGTCCTCTTCGATATGATAGTGCCCAGCTATAATTTTAGGACACTATCCAGCTACTTTAAGAACAGAAGGATAAGCTATGGCAGCGGAAAAAGGCACAGAGTACTACAACGTGTCAGAAGGTATTCCACAAGGGCCGATCCAGGCGCTCTTTTATGGAATATTATGTACGATGGTGAATTGAGGCTGTCGTCATGAGCTTTTTAATCCAAAAATAAGTGCCCAGATTTATTCTCAAGACATTGTCCAGCTACTTCAGAATGTTTAGCTATGTTTAGTACTACAACTTGTCAGAAAGTGTTCCACAGAGATCTGTTCTATAGCCCCTCTTCCGTGGAATATTATGTACGATGATGCTCTTAAGCTGTCAATGTCACGAATGGTGAATCTTGTAAGCTTTGCAGATGATACCGCAGAAAAACAGAGATGAGTATTTGATAGCCTTAACATTGTAAAACAGAAAACCGTTGCAGTTCTAATATCTAGCCAAAAAGTAGTGAACTACATGGAAATACTCATGGGAGTTCAAACAATTCGATCGAAAGGCTTACTCCGTAACCTAGGTATAATGGTCGACAACAGGCTTAACTTCATGGCACGCCTGGAGTTCTTTAAAAAGAATGTAAAGATAGCAACGAATGCAGGAGAAAATTATGGAAAGTCTTTAGACATAATGCTTTAAGAACGTCATAATGTCCATTGACCTTCATGCCGACGAAATGAAGTGAGTCTACATGAAAAAAGTGTTAGGAACCAACTCGTATCAACTTCCGTAACCAAGAGAGAGGAAAGTCCAATATCCATACAGAGCTGGTAACAATGCTACCATGGGAATATGGACACATCAACTTATCCCTAAAGTAGAACTCTGGAAGAATAGGAAAAGGGAGACCGACATTTTTACATCACGGAGTTTCTAACAAATCATGACTGATTCGGGAAGTACCTGTACAGATTCAGCCACGTCATCCCAATCTGTCCACAATTCCCGAATGATGAAAAAGGCTCAGAGCAAGTAATTTACTACTGCCGGCATTTTGCGAGAATGAACGCAGACCAGCCAGAGTCAAAAGTGTATAGTTGGCGAGATTATCCTGTTTTAGGAAACATGGAAGAAAGTAAACCTTTTACTTATATGCGTCCTAAACAAAATGAGAAGAATTCAGCGTCTAGGACAACAGAATGACGAAGAGGGGAGCACAGCCGAAGAGGCTACCCATCTCCACGACGTAATACGTAACTGCAGTCTCGCGGCAAAAGTTGAAAACGAGTGTACGGATGTGATTAAGTACGTAGGCGCATTATTGAGTAGGGGGCAAATCGTGCATGTTAAAGCGCGGGCTATAAGCATTTTTTAAAGACGGAACCAACACTATGCCATATTGTTACAAATACTGGAATTCCATGCAGATATGTTTCATGCCTGAAGCCTATTTAATTGTGACCTTCCTAAATAAGTCTTAAACAATCTTAACGCCTGGCGAAATCACTTACGCCTATGAACAACAAGTTTATAAGGATGAGAAATGTGTTGTTACTTCTAGACACATAGATTCACAAATAATATATCTTTTCGCTACCTGTAGGCACAATATTATAGGTGCCCATATAATCCAAAGTCACGTGTCAACTACATGGCTTGACATCAGCAAAAGATCTCCATCTCAATCTGCTTGACATGTGTCACCGATAACGCAAGTGTAGATATTTTTAGATGTGTCCAAAATGTTTCATCGCATTGACAACTGGGACAACGTCATCCGTGGTTCCACATCTAATCCCCACATAATAAAGGACCAAATATACTCATTAGCTAACAATATAAATACCATCCTAAAGCATTATTATTCGAGGAAAAACATCTCACATACACACACACACTCAACCTTGTTTGTCCCGAAAATGAGAAGGGAAATCCACCGCTGATTAGGGTAAACATGATAAAGCACCACCCATATCCACCCCCCAACGACGTTAACCCAAAACTCTTTTGTATTTGTACCCACAAACTGTCAAATAAAGATGATTAATTCACCGCCATGAATCCATGTTGTTTCGGTTGGTCACACAGAAGGACCAACTCTCCCTAACCGATAATGCGGCACACTGTGAGTTTTTCTAAAGCGTGGCAGTGGCTCCAATTCCTGGATGTTTATACACTAGCGGGCTTGAGTTATACGGGCAAATTAACTTGACCCGTTTTGGCCGCCATCAACACAATGTAGTAAGTCATGCTAATTACATCGCATGATTAAGTTGAATGTGTGGGTAATCGTTTCACATTGCACCATGCGTCCTTATTTTGTCTGCCGTGGGAATAATGAGGTATTGCGTGAATACGCTTATGACCGCCGGCCGCCATCCTCCTTTTAGAGCCATCAAGCCTACTATCAAAAGTTTCGCATAACACCATTATTCATTGTTTTTGGAGGTAGCCCGACCGACATATGAATGTGTTCGTGCGTGTGGACGAGCTTTGTGATAATTAACGAAATTCCCTAGGACCTTTTGGCATTGTTTGTCAGAGCGTATTTACACTTACGGGTTTGTGTGCTTTGAATTTAGGATGAGGTTGCAACTTTAATGCGGTTCGCTGCCTGGAGTAGAATTTCCCTAAAGGACAATCGTCTGCGAAAGGAGGCGGTGGGCGGGGGGGGAGGTTCCATTGTGCGCCATAATGATGTCTAGTCAAATTATATGCCCAGAAGGGCGGATGGCGGATGTGATAATTTCATTGTTGTCCTGTCATTTACAGAAAATGAAGAGGAACACGAAGCAGCTTGCGACGACGAAGGGGAGCGTTTAAGTACAACTTGCTCTTTTGAAAGAGGAGTGTTATTTCTGTAAAGTGTCAGATAAAATGATAAAGGAGGGTGATTGTGGAAAAGGATACATTTGAAGTTGAATTCTGACATTTGAAGTAAAGTGACGGGTTGGTGGATGTGATATTTTCCAAAGTTAAGTGTGATGAAGGATTGTTAAGTGGGCCGGCCAAGTGCGATTTTGATATCTCGTTTCAAATGTCAAATGCATCATGGTGATGGTTACACGTAAACAAGGGCCTAAGTAATAATCAGCCTTGTCACTTCACACAAGGGAGTGCGGGGATGTATCATTACGCCATAAGGCCAAAAAGTTAGGAAGTATGCAGATTTTAGAATGCATACGATGCATGTTGGTATGTATCCAACAAAAACACCATAGCTAGCTTTTGGTGCTCAATACAGGTTTTAGTTGGTGTTCTCTGCCGTCAGGATGCGACTAAGCTATATCTAGCAACTCTAAAAAATAATAGTATAATAATAATGTAATACTAATAGTCGTTCAAGAAGAAGTCATTTTATTTAACACAAAACGTGGTCAAATCGTAGGCAAGATGTGATAGGCTAAAGCCTAAATCTCTCCGAGTGTCAGCCTTTACTTGGCGAGCACTGAGTGCTTAGTAACCTGACCTTAGATTGGGTACAATCCGCTTTCGAATAGCTGGGCGCCACCAGATAAGGGCGAGAAATACTATTTCATAAAGGCATCTTTTCATTTACCCTGACGGCAGCAGAAGAACTCCCAAGATCAAGTCTTCTTTTCGATGACATTTGCAGTCCGTTTAGTTGAGCAAAGTGAACATAATACATGAGCTCCTTTATCATAATCGGACAGCAGGTCATGTATAGTTTGAGAGGGTTAGTCAGACCTTCTTAATAGATTAGGCAGTGGTTAGACCGAAAGGCAAAGCCCACATTTCCGCAGTGGATACCGACTGCTGTTCTGTCACATTCAGATAACAGGTCATTTAGGCATTGTCCGGTCAGGCCCTCTGAACAAATGTGGTAGCGGATGAACTGAAAGGTCAATGACAAAAACGGCTCCACTTCCTACCAAATTGTAATTGTCAGGTAGAGCTTTTGGTTACCTTAATATGTGGACAAATTACAGTTGTAAAGTAAACGGAAAAGATTTAGAATAACAACTAGCTAAAGCCGAAAACTGCTTCAAATCAGACATAACTGACAGCTAGGATATATCTACAATTGGATGGACCGAAACAGTCATTCAAATTGCCACCATTACTATTGATAAGACGCACGCACCAAGTATTTTGGATGTCGAACATTACGAGCAGCTAAGCTTTCAAGGCTTTTAAGGCAAAGCAGATAAAATAAGAGTGCTAGGGTAGTTAACCCTACCCACTTACATAAAAATACATTATTACGAAACAAACAAAAGCCTATGAAAAGACAGATTTTTTTGCTGACGACCATTCTAAAAGAAAAAAGGACAATGACGTTCATATCTGCTCCTGGAATATAAGAACATTAAACAAGAAGGGTGCAAACCCTTAGATGTTATAAAGCAGACATTATTGCTATCCATGAAATACGATGTAATGAGTCGTGAAAAAGGAGGATGAAAAACTATGACAACTACTATGGATCGTGTTATAGTGAGCAGAAACAGCGGCTATTCGGATGTGGTCTTCTTATAAGTTTCAGACTCAGGCAAGAAGTGTTATGCTTTCTAGACATTAGCGAACGCATTTTAAAACACAGCCTACATGGCAACACGTGTGGACTAATTGACATCACTAAAGCTAGCACACGGTTTTCTTACCTCAATTTATATGTGAACATGGCGGTCTCCAGATCAATGAATGCAAAATCACAAATATATCACATTGCGACAGAGAATAGGATTTCTGAAAATTCCGAGGAGCTAATATCGACTCGAACCACTACCTTGCTATAGAATGCGGATATCCACCACGCCACAACAAATAGTAAATACTGTGAAAAAATGTGATGTCGAAAGACTGCATTTGCAAAAGACCACCAAGTCTTTCGCAGAACTCGTATCTATTAACCGCTACATTAAAACCATGCCACCTGCATTTAATATCGAAGGACAATGGCAACGATGCCAACAAGCCATTAGATCAGCCGCAATTGATGTGATAGGTTTCTCGCGCCCACCAGCAAGAAACCAATGGTTTGGTGAAGAATGCCGACAAATGGTCGCAGCCAAGAACGAGGCCTGCAAGGCTAAGCTGCAGGTGAAGACGAGAGCTGCCACTGAGCTTTATAGGCAAATAAGCAGGGAGGAACACCGGCTTTTCAGAAAGAACCAAAAAGAGCAAGAAAAACGCGCGATCGAGGTGCCACTCTAGGAATTATGTTCGCAAGTTTTACCAAATTAAAACGTCAAAGCCAGTTACACAAGGCTCGAACATAATCCTGTAGAGATGAAAAAGGAAATATCGTAGTTGAGACACAGTTGATGCTGAAGATATATAAGAACCACTTCTGCAGACTGTTTAACGGCGATGACGAACAATATTCTGCTGTCAGGCAGAACGAACTATTCAATATTGGCGAAGACATGCGAAAATTACCAACCACCCGGCCTAAGAGGAGTGAGGATAGCAATATGTAAACTAAAGCTAAACAAGGCTTCCTGAAATGACACCCTTCAATCTTTATAAAGCCGGCGGAGATGACTTGGTAAGTAACATTTACCAACTCATCAGCCAAATCTGGTCGCATGAATGTATTCCTGAAGAATGCAACTTCAGCTTCGTTTGCCCCATCCACAAAAGGAGCCCCCCTGAACTGAGCCAACTATAGAAGGAATAAATTCAACATCGCCTACAGGATCATATCTGCAGTAATATGTGAACGCCTGAAACCCTTTACCAAAAACAGGAAAGTCAACAACTGAGCAATTCTTCAAACTTTGGCAGATCCTGGAAAAAAAGTCAGGAAGCGCAAATCGATACCCACTACCTGTTCTTAGATTTCAAAGCCTCATTCGACAGCATTTGTGGAGACGAACTATACAAGTTGTCTAGTTTTGGTATACCGCTCAAACTCTTCAGTCGGTGCAGGATGATGATAAAGAATTCTCGCTGTTCCTTCAGGATCTTAAATGACTCGGTGAACATTCGATACCAAAAGGGATTTGGGAAACGCGACGCACTGTCATGTGACTTCTTTAACCTCATTCTTGAGATGATTCAGCAAAACACCAGAGGCACAATCTTCGAAAAATCAATGCAACTACTAGCATACGCCGGCGATATTAACATCATTAGTAAGATTCGGCGGGATGTCATAGTCACGTTTTCTAGTACAGAGAAGGAAGCGGCAAAAATGGGTTGGAATTTAAATGAGGGTAAGTATTTATATGCTGTTAACACGATAGCACACACAACATCGACGAATTGAACAGAACGCCACCATTGACACATATGACTTTGGGGTAGTTCGGGACTTTGTCTCACTCGGCTCTGTTACTTACACTGACAACAAAATCTAGAATTACACTTGTCAACCGTTGTTTCTTTAGGTTAAGAAGGCAATTTGGTAGTAAAGACCTCACTCGAACTACTAACCAGATCCTATATAAGACCCTGATCATCACAGTCCTGCTCGACGGCGGTGAAGCATGGACCGTATCAAAAGCGAATGAAGAAATCCTTGGTCGTTTTGAGCCATAAATTTTTCGAAAAATAGCAGGTCCCAGTTGCTATAGCCTATAGAGACGAAGATTCAATGAAGAACCATAAGAACTACCCAGCGACATATCCCTAGTCATAGAACCTCGCATTACATGTTTAGGACATGTAGAGGGAATGGACACCAATACTCGCAGAATCTTCGATTCCAACCCAAACAACGAACGCAGTAGAGGAAGACCACACCTTAAGTGGCGCTCACAAGTACAACCCCGACAGTAAATCTTTACCATGCGGAGTCGAAAGGTTTCCTAAAAAGCACCTATAGAGGTGTAATAGGCTAAACTTTTGACGGAACACCAACGATTGCTTTTAACTGCGCGACAAAGGTACATCACATTTTCATCTGTAGCCTTCAAGTGTTTCTGTCTGAGTCTGAGTACACGCCCTAGAAAATGCAACAATCTATCAAATGAGCAAAGGTTCTTCCGATGAAGAATGAAAATTACCTGAAAGATACGGTTTGATTAAGCAAAAGTTGAAACACACGACGACGAGTTATTCGAATACCCTCCGTGCTCTTACTGGGTTAACCAACCAGGATCTACATGTGTCAAGTTCTCATACTTCGAAAATAAATGTTTCTTGGAACCTATTATGAACCTCTATTGAAAAGTATCTTGTTTCGTTTCATCTATACCGTAGTTACTACAAACCAGTATAGCTTAAACACCAAGCATCCCATCTACTAAATTCCATTCTCAAACTCCCCCACACATGACTAAGTTCTCATTAAAGACACTCCAGGACTGTTTACCTCACAATTGCTTAATTTTCCTGTGATTTCATTACTTCACTCAAAAAGTACTCTTTCATGCGACTATTAGGTGTAGGTTATAAAAAAAACTCTTCTAATGGTTTCCCATGGAATATCTTTATCGCCCATAGACTTTGTTATAAATTGCCATACGGCCTCATCAAAAGCTATTAACGCTGCACTTAGAACGCAATTTCGACTAAACCACCCGCTGTCCCATAAAGTAGAGTTATATCCAGCCTTCTTAACCGCTTATGCTCTGTTTTTTGGCCCATTAACTTGGTTCAATAATCGTCTGTGTGCTACACCTTAATTGAATTCCGCACGAGAGCTGTAAAATACCAACGCATAAATAATACGAAGAGTGTCTTTCAGTGCTTTCGAATAGGTCCTTGAAATGTTTGCACCCCTCCAACAAAAAATAACCAACAGTTCCCAGATAATAATCTTAAACAAAAGGCATATTCAACGACTATACGCGAGATAAGATAAAACATCCCTTTCCGGCACACATTTCCGTGGCAGAAATTGCACATCCTTTAAAAATGTTCCATCATGCAAACACCCGATTAAATTTCCAAAAGAAAACTGAGAGAAGAAAAGTGCGAATTATATTTTAGGGCTGGCTCTCCTCTCGACAAGGATAAGCACAAACAACACTCATACAGTAATGTTATTCTTCGTTCATCCTTTCTATCTTCATATTGTAGTAACTTATCCTATGTATGTGTGCTTGTGTCTTATACTGGTGCACTTTGTGTGGTACCTCTTGCGCGCGTGTCCTTGAATTTGGCACGAAACATTTTAGCTTACATCGTCGTAGTAGTGAGACCTATCTTCAACCTTCCACCCTCTTACAACGCGAGGTGTCTGTGTACTTTACGTGACATTAACTGGAATATCAGGATTGATATTTCCATTTCCGGCATGAACAAACGCGCTCCCATCCATCTTCAATGATAAGGATATCGAGAATCGGTTTCCTAGTGAGTTTATGTTTGTACGGCAAACTTTGACAGACAATACGAAGATTCTAGTAAAGCATGTCCAATTCTCAAGGATAGACCTTCACAACCGCTTTATTGTCATGTTCGGCATGTGGGTGAGACACACTCTAAAACTTTTAATTAAAACAAAACACAAAAGAAAATTACAAACACCAACAGGCACAACAACAGACACTCAAGGTTTCCGTAGTCTTTGGTTTTGATTTTCACATTGTTCGTCCTTTTTGCTCAAGTTCTCAAGAAACAGGATAAGGTAAAGTTGAAGGCATCCTTTCCTCCAGTTTTGAAATTCTTAATTTTAAAGGATGTTGGATGTGCTGTTATTCGACACAGGTTGGGATTCATCCTAGGAAAACTGTGTCAAGACTGTCAACCAAGGATGGGAGGCGCAGGATAAATAAAATACAAAAATAAAATCGTTATAGAGCGCTTATTAATTTTTTTCTACGCATAAGTTAAGGACATGTTTCGTTAAGAGAGAGAGAGGGAGAGTCCTCCTGAAGGTGGGAAGGTTAAAGTATCTTTCGAGGACCTTAGATATAATTAGAAATAATTTGTTTACCTTTTGCGATGAGCTATTAGCACCGGGAGAGGCCGGGATAAGGGTATTTCCGCAAATTGGAAAATTCGCTTTAAGACTGAATTAAAGTTTGGCAAAGTATATCCCTTATGGGAGGGAGTTTTCATCCGGTTCGAATGTGGGGTCGACTTCGGCAATTATAAGTTTGGACTATTAGTTATCTGCTTGTGAGTTAAAAGCGGGTATCTACCATAAAGTTGGTTAGTGGTGAATTAACTTTGTTTAACAATTACTTGCGGAGCCATTTTAATTAGTTTTGGACAAAGAAGGGGTTTGAACGGAAAGGAGCGTTAAATGTTTGGTGATGGTTGAGAAATCAATTTTACTTATAGTTTTGGAACTGTAAGTGTTGGTGCGAAGTGGTTCATCACTTTTTTTATAAAACAATCAATAAACCGAAATAAATAGAAAATGACCTAAATAAATTCCCTGTGTATACTTACTTACTTAACGGGCTCCCGATCTTCTGCCTGAGACAGGGAAGCCTTTGTATATCGTTGATGTATATCGATATTATAAAATTAGTTTACTTTGTGACGACCGTCCGTTTGCGAATTATTATGAGAAGGGCTAATAATCTTACTCATGAGAGGTCTTCCGATAGCGTATATCATAATCCAAGAACAACTAAGCTTAATATAATGAAAGGGGTCAAGTTATCTCTAATGAACTTAAGTCCGACACTGGGGTCTATGTGGATGGCATACACGGTCAAGGGTACCCATTCTGGTGGGGTCTAAAACGGGGGATGTATACCAAAAGTTGATATCCAAGGTATACCTGCATGGCAGCATTAATACTTAGTCTCTAGCGCATACTCTAGTTACCTGGGGACCACCGCTTTTAATCCAATACCCATTTTTAATAAAATTAATAAAGGCTGTCTGCGGCAAATGGTGTAAAAGAAGTGTAAACTGTAAAGGCTTATGGCGAACTAGCCTAAATCTAGTTTCATAATAATAATTATCCTTTAACGAAAATGCGTTAAATGAAATATCTGGCATAATGGTCCGGTTGCCAGATATTTCATTTCAAACTTACTTAAGTGATGCTAAATTCCGGAAAAGAATCTGGGCCTCAACGATCATGTCTCTCCAATTAACACAATCCTTAGCTAATATCCTAATAGCATGCCACATAAGACGAGATCTTCCGACATAAGACGAGATCGCCCGTCTGGCTGGCAATCGAAGACTTTGCGAGCCTGAGTATTGGTGCCCATTCACTATACATGCCCTAGCTATATTAAAGTACAATGTAGAGCTTTTTGACTAGGGATATTGAATCTTCGTCTACACAGCCCGTCAACGCAATCGGGACTGAAGATTTTTCGTAGAATTTATCATTCAAAACAACCAACGATTTCTTTATTCAGCTCCGTAGAGCTAGAATGATTACGGTCTTGTATTGGATCTAATTAGTAGTTCGAGTTGGGGCTTTACTATCAAATTGCCTTCTTAGCCCGTAGGAAGAGCGGTTGGCAAGAGTAATTCTTCCTTTAATTTCTGACGAGATGTTGTTGTCAGAATTAATAGCGGAGCCCAGGTAGACAAAGTTCCGCATACAATATCTGAAAGTTATGTCTTTCAATGATGACGTTCTGTCCAATTCGTCGATGTTGTATATGACAGCATATACTTAATTTTACAATCATTTACTACTAAACCCATTTTTGCCACTTCCTTCTCTGTACTAGCAAACGTAGCTATGCCTGACAGCTTGTTTGTCATCACCGTTCATCAGTCTGCAGAAGTGGTTCTTTCATATTCTCAGCATGAACTGTATCTCAACTACGATATTTCCTTGTTCATCTCGATAGGATTCTGTTCGAGCCTTGTATCCTTGGTTTTGAAGTTTTACACTTTGGTAAAACTTACGAACATCGTTCTTGTAGTGGTACCTCTATATATATATATATATATATCTTCGATCGCGCGCTTTTCTGGCTCTTTTTTCTTCATTCTGAAAAGCCGGTGTTCTTCCCTTCTTCTTTCCCTATAGAGCTCAATGGCAGCTCTCATCTTCACCTGCAGCTTAGCCTTGTAGACCTCTTGGCTGCGAGCATCTGTCGGCATTTCTCATTAAACCAGAGGTTTCTTTCTAGTGGCCGTCAGAAACCTAGCACATCAGTTGCGGCTGATCTAATGGCTTGTTGGCATCGTTGCCATTTTTCGACATTCGATGCAGGTGGTATGGTGTTAATCGAGGGTTTAATGGATTCGCGTTGCGCGAAGGCCCTCGGAATGTTCGGACATCCAAAATACTGGATGCGAGCTCGTTGTAGCAGTCTTTAGCTATGTTTCCCCCCATCGGGGCGTTAGCGCATATAAAACTTATTTTGGCGAATTTGGCCTTGATGTAGATTACTGCAATGGATTTGCTAATGTCTGAACACATAGGACTTCTTACCTAAGTTTGGCAGTTAAAATAACTCCGCATCCGAATAGTCGTTTTTCTGCTCACTATTACATGGTCCGTATTAGATGTCACATGTTTTCATCCTCTTCTTGCGCAACCCATTCCATCGAATTTCCTTGATTGCAGTAGGGCTTCTGTTAGTTGTTCGTCTACACCTATCCTTATATTCCAGATGAAGATACGATCGTCGTTGACTTTTTTCGTTTAGCGTGGGCTGTTGATTGCTATGTTAAGGTAATAGACACTCAGCGTTTAAATGTTAATACCCCAACACTAAAGGCGCGTACTCCAACTTTCGATCATAATAACCGTTCCACCAGACATATCCACTATTAACTGCTTCTGTGGAAATGGCCCTATGCACCAGTCAAAGTAGCCAAAATATTGCTGGTTATAATCGTATTTCATTCTGTTGCTAGAAGTCGGGACATGTAGCTTGTATTTGTCGACAATAATGTTAGAGTTGTACGCTCTTCATACCCTTGCGTCACTCGGCCAAATACAGCAAATCAATATTAATGCTACACAGCCAAGACAATCTCCTTAGATAAGCCTTAAGGTTCCAAACGTCAAATAATGCTAAATTTCAGATTTATTTTCGAAAGCGGAGTTCGATACACTTTCCACCTTGCAAGCTCAACATTAAAATATGATGAAGATATTCTAAATTCGACCTAAATACAATTCTTTCGGTTTTGTTGTTCAATACTGGGAATACAGTTTTGATCCAAACACTTATATTAATTTACGAGTTAAGTTTGATCAAAATCTTTAGAGATTTCGGATTTAGAAAAATTTCGATTGTACCTACCTATTTCGATATAGGTATGTTTTTTCTACAAGACCAATACCGCTCTATTAAGAGCAAGTAAAATTCCCTCTAACCAATATGGAGTACTTGTAATACGTAGCTAGAGTCCAGAGCATGTCCCATTATGTGAATGTAATAACACTCAGACGATATATGAAGCTAACTGCCAGACCCCAGCTACATACAACTAATTATTCAAACAGAAAATCCAATAAGCCCCATAGTACCGTAATTGCTGTGGTAAATCATTTTTATGAATTTTTAAGCTTGCTACCTTCTGGCTTTTATTTGACTTGCTTCGACATCAGTCACTTTTAAAGGACTGCATACTCTCCCCCCTTTCATATGAAACATCCAATCCTCACATTGAAAGTCCAAAATTAACTAACAAAATCCAACATGTCTCGTATAGATAAAAATAGTTGCAAAATCTCTACTCCTCGGCTCCTTTAACTTAATTATTTAGTATCTTCCTGTGATTCGCTGTCAGCACTTTTGTGGTTTAATCTTTTAAGTACTTTCCACAGCTTTCCTCTTTGCCTGCAGATTAATTAAGTTCCTTCTACAGAAAGACAGAGGAAAAAAGAGACCCTACTGAAATTCAAACCTCCCCCTGTATAAAGGGAATTCCCATCTGGAGAAATTAAAGATTTATTGGTCTTTAAAAAGCTCGTCCGTTTCGCACCGGCTTCCACTGGCACTTTTATCTTCCGTGTAATCATTCTTTTCAATTAGCGAATTGTTTGTAATTAAATATCACCATCTGGGTATAGCAACCGCTCACACTGGAGAAGTACTCCAGCGGCGACATGTTGATAGCCCTTCTTTGTTTAGTTCGGTCTTCCTCTATCTGCTTGGAGTGGAACAACTTCCAGGTATGGATATGCTTTCAAGTCTAGCTGACTTTGCCATTAATCTTCATTAAAGTTGGATCAATCCTCAACTATTCGCAGGGATAGCCCTCCCCTAGAAAACGCACAATCAATAGTGAGAGTCGCCCCTTTCACGTTGTCATTGGCAGAGGGACAGAAAAGCTCCGCCAAGCAAAAAAAAAAAACAATCTTCCTGCTGGCAGATATTAGCAAAAAAGGTTTCAAATTAAGTACAGTTGCACGCAAGTCTATCCCTATGAATTCGCTGTCACATCAAATTAAGTTTTATCTTAACTTCTGACAGAGCTCTGCCGAGCTCCAATTGAGATCCACTGGTGAATTAACCTAGCCGAGCAGAAAGTAAGAAGTTCCCCACATCAGTGTTGAAGTTCGTGCAAGTCTTCATTTTCGTTTGTATTATAATTTTCGCTCGTCCTCTTTTATTATTTTATTTTGTGTACCCTCTTCCTCCTTGGCACGCGGGCGCCGTTATCCCTTATCGCGCACAGTCGTACTGCTGTGGCGAATGTATTCCTTTTGCGAATGAATTTTCCACACCAGCGAATCCATCGTTAGATATCCTCGGCCATATTTTGTATTTATTATTGTTACTCCTTCTGGCTGATAGAAGGAATGGTATGGTGTTATTGAAGCAGCTCCTTCTGCTGGGCTTCAAAGTGGTTCCCAATGAATGGATATATTTTTCTTATTTTAATAGGAAAACAAAAAAAAAGGAATTCGAACGAAAGGATGTGTATGATTGTTGGTACTCGGAATCGACATGTAACTTTGTATATCCCCTGGTGATGTTATTCAATTTGTACGAGTCTTTTATCCTTGATGGTGGGTTATTTGGATTTAAGTATTTGGGAGTTTTTTTTTTTGTTTCTTTGCGGGGTGATACGAATTGGGAAAGGTTTTTTCTTGGGTCGCATTGAATGATGTATGGATTACGAAGATGGCTTCAGTGAAGGATTTCAAAAATTGTGCTTTAGCCAGATGATCCATGGATTGTAGTATTGTTATGTTGGAGCATTAAAAGAGGTAAGGATTGAAATTTCGAAATTTGAATATTAGGTTGGCTGAGATGTGTAGAAGAGCTATGTATTCATTTGAATTTATACTTACATGGACTATTTGTTGTTCAATTACTTGAATTTCTTTAGTATGGAAGTGGAAAGACAGAGAAAGAGAGACCAATATTTACGAAAAGCCTTTGAAGAAAAGGAACAAAGAAATATGTTGTGATCATTTTCTTAGCAGTAGAGTGGCACACTAGGGCCGCACACGTTTACTTTGCAACAAAAACCTGGCGTCAGATGTTAAAGTCGTCCATCTGTATCCATTGCGGATATACATACGTACCTCATCCTCTGAGACCTTTTTCAGCTTGTTGGTTTAAAAGTTTTTAATCTGTCACTTCTTGACATGTTGTAACCTTCTTTGTAGCTGATACCGTGCTATAATAAGCAGAAACAGCGACAATTTATAAGTGCCAGATTTAGGGGTGAAATCATATGTTCTTAAGATATTACCAAAAACATTGTAACAATCCTCATCAAAGACAAATTTGCTAACAAAACCCTTGTTTGTGACCACCAGCAAAAAACCATCGATTTGAAGTATGCCGACAGATGCTCTCATAGTCAAAAACGAGACCTACAAGGCTAAGTTGCATGTGAAGACGAAAGCTGCCATTGAGCTCTAAAGGCAAAGTACCGGCTTAACAGAAAGAAATTTGAATAATATGAAGAAGGAAATATCCTAGTAGAGACACAGTCAATACTGAGTATATAGAAGAACCACTTCTGGAGACTGATAAACGGAGATGGCGAACAATCTTCGGCTGTCAGGCAGAACGAAATATTGGCGACAATAGCAAAATGTATCAACCACCCGACCTAAGTGACGAAAATATCTAAACTTAAGCTTCACAAGGTTCTGGAAATGACGGCTTTATCAAGCCGGCCTAGACGACTCGGTAAGTAACATTCACCAACTCATAAGCCAAATTTGGTCGAATGCTGGTATGCCTAAAGAATGGAACATCAGAATCGTTTGCCCGATCCACAAAAAAGGATACCATCTGATTAAGGATGTCAACTACAATTCGTCTGCTCAACATCGCCTAAAAGATTATATCAAAATAAAATACAAATTTTTGGCGCAACAGGCTCGTTAGTACCCAGGGCCTAGCTTTCTCACAACCATTCATGTGTGCTTGTGTACTTCTTGCACGATGGCGGGACCTCCTGTTTTATGCCGAATCCGAACGGCTAAGTTGAGATAAGCTATTCTTGACAATTGATACTACTCGGATGATTTGTCAGATCATCACGAGAGGAGGGCCAGTGAAAAATCATTTTAGGTGTTGCTACGGCTGGGAATCGAACCCAGACCTCCTGCGCGGCAGTTCATCGCACTAACCATCGCGCCACTGAGCCCTCAAAAAAAGATTATATCAGCCGTATAATATGTGAAAGGCTGAAACCTTTTACCGACAACCTTATCATTGCGGTTTTTGATCAAGAAAGTCCACAACATCACAACTGATCAAATCTTCGTACTTCAGCAGATCCTGTAAAACAAACCAAGAAGTCCAAATCGATAACCAGTACCCATTCTTCGATTTCACAGCCGCATATGACAGCATTTATAGAGGCGAACTATTCAGAGCCATGTGTAGTTTTGGTATACCGCTCAAACTCGGCCGTCTATGCAGGTGGACGATGGGGAATTCTCGCTACTCCATCGGGGTCGGAGACGACCTCACCGAAATATTCGATACCAAAAAAAAGATAAAGGCAAGGCGATGCACTGTCTGGTGATGTCTGTAACATCATTTTTGAGGGGAATGTGCAAAACTTCAGAGCCAACATCAGAGGCACAATCTTCCATAAATCGGTGTAACTACAAGCATACGCCGACGATATTGACATCATTGGTTGGACTCAACGTGATGTCATAACCACGTTGGCTAGTAGAGAGCGGAAAATTGGGTTTAGAACTAAATGAAATGATATAAAACATCGACCACAATTGACAGATAATTCTTTTAAGGTAGTAAAGGACTTTGTCTACCTCGCTTCCGCTATTATCTCTGAAAACATTATCTCGTCAGAAATAAAACGCAGAAGTAGTTTGGCCAACCGCTGTTTCTTCGGGATAAGAATGCAATTTAGTAGTAAATCGAACTACTAAGGGCCGTTATATTCACTATTTTTCAACTTCCCGAAAACTCCCAAGTTGGCTAACTGCTAAGTTGATTTCAACTAGAGAGTTCAACAACAAATTGAAAAAAATTGTTTTCACTATTTCAACTCTCGGTTTGAGAGTTTAAACTCGCAGCATGGCGTACTTGCTGTTTTAAAACAATTCCCTGGGATATTTATAATTATCACAACTATGTCAGTCTCCGCTTTGAATTTGACTGTTATCGAGTGGTGGGTACATTTTGTGATGCTTATTGATGCTAAAAATTATATAAACAATGTCAAATTTTGATTATACAAAAGTTTCCGGAATTTAAAGGAATCGGTGTCGATGGGGAAAATAATGATTTTCCCTTATTGGCCACTAAAAATTTCGTTTAAGGATAGTTATGCCAAAAACAATTACATGGAATTATTGCAAAATGTAAAAGAATGTTTATAGTATATAAATACAAAATATAAATTGAGATTTAAGAGGCCGCGAGAGGGAGAGAGGGCGGTACAAGTTTAAATGCGAACGAGCTACCTTAGATCTTAAACAAGCAGCAATTGAATGTGAACGGGCTGAGTTTGATCGGGATCGTTCGGCCAATGAAGCGTAGCGGACGGAACATAGCTGTGCTAGCAGCGAATCCGGGCATTTCCGGTTGCGATTCATTTTCATCTATAGCTATGTTATAGACGGCATAAGCGATGATGATTGATTGCACAGTTTCAACTCTGTACCATTAAACAGTGACCTACACAGGATACTACCTCTTCTAAAAGCCGTACGAACGTTCAATGCAGTTTCGAATCCGAATCTGCGATTCGTTGAATCGATCAACAGCGTTTGTGACATTCAAGAAAGGCGTTGTAAAGTAGCTCGTATTTGTAATCGTATGAACGTTTAGGGAGAACCATCCCTTACGATTTCTGAAAATTTCCGGATCAGTTCCACCTGGCTACTGAATGCGAATATGTGTACAAACTATCGTGCCAATTGTTCGAGGGATTTTTGCTTTTGCGAAAAAGTCATTTGCGTTTCCGGCATACGAATGAATCGTGGTGCAAAATTGTTAGTATCTCTAGACACTAGACAATAGTTTTAACACAAAGTGCACTGTTGTAATGCTAACCCCAATGAAATCTGCAGTCGCCAATTGAATTGATCCGAGTGCATAATATTGTACACCGATTAATAATTGCGTAATTGGCCATAGTTCATGCGATCTAGCAACAAGTAAAGCAACAAGAATCTATTAAAAACTAATTAAATCGATCCAATCCGCAATGTACACTGCCATCTCTTATTAATTCAAGACCCATCATAGTCGTCCATTTTTTTATTTATCGTATTTTAATTTTCATATTCATTAATACAATTCGATATCAAAAGCGAAATGTCAACAACTGTAGTAAAAAACAGAAATTAAACCCAAGTTAGCTTGAATAACATCTACTATATCGTATGTTAAGATAGTCTACTTTGAGTGAATAAAAGCAATTTCTGAAGTTGGCAAGAAAAATACTCAAGTTGTGTCAACGGCCCTTAGGAGATCCTTTACAAGTATTGATCATCTAAGTTCTGGTCTACAGCGATGAAGCATGGATTGAAGAGTAAATGAAAAAATCCTTTGTCGTTTTGAGAGAATAATTCGTCTTCATGATAGGAGTTCAAAGCTATATCAAACTCCACGTCAATTAATTGTAGACTAGTGGGAAAGAGCAGCGCACCTTGCTTTTAACCTCGAGGGACTCCAATTTTGATGGAATTTGAGAGAATTTTAATTTTTCGATTTCAATTTGAAATAAGACAGCGCTAATATACCTCTCATTTTAATCTAAAGTCTCAAATGGCTTCCTTAAATAGAAAGTCATGACAAAGATTTGGTGATTCATATTAAGACACGCGTTTATGGATTTCACAAGTTTATCAAAAAGCTGCGAAGTATTTTTTCTTCTTCTTTTTAAAACGTAACATTGAGGCTTATATTGTTACATTCTGATGCTTTCTAACGTCTTCCTGATGCTGACTGGTTTAGAATGTAGTAGCATTGATATATATTTATTTCCCTGTCTGTTTCATAAAGCGTTATAGTACTCACAGACGGATTCTGGTTTGAAAGCTTCATGTCATTAGCAGCTTGTAAAATTGCCGTTCGGAATCAGCTTTAAACTGGAAGTCCAGTTCTCTGTGAAGAAAATAAAACTTCGCGAACACAAAAGACTACAGAAGCTAGTTTTTGGGTCATTTATGAGCCATATTTCCTGATTATTTTTTTTTATTTAAAGAACGTCACAGTCCTTGTGTACTCACCAACTACTACCCTCGTAATTTGATTTTACAACAAACATCCCTAACAAAATAAAATTAATAGCGTTTCTATACTTTAACAATTTCTAAAGTCAACACCTTAAAAAAAATAAATTGATTCCCTTAATGCCTACTCTAACCTAAAATTCTCCCTTTCTTTTGCCATTTCAGTTATAACTTCCAGTCCAAATGAAATCCACTCAATGTTACGCAACAAAACCCAACACAAGCAACTGCCATCAGGACGATAATCGTGTAAACGCAGCATTAACCTGAGTAATGTAAAATGCTTTACCGTTCGACAAGGATTAATTTTGTCGGTCATTCGTCTTAGCAATGGGAACCTAACAACAGCCACACGAACAACTTGGATTACCAAAAAAAAAACCAAAATAGGGGGGCCCATACACGCACACATCCATAAGATATACAGCCCACTGGGACCACACAAAAGAATAAAGGCTATACACAAGCTCGGTGCAAACAGAGAAACCGAGAAGATAAGCAAAGAAAATTGCCTCTTGTGTTTGTTGATGCCGCAATAAACGAGCACCATCAGCGGAATAAGGATACGCAAAAGTTTTATTCATTTCTTCATTGTACACATCATAATAACAGGAGCCGACCCTGGAGCAGGAGAGGACGCCAACGACTAGGATCAACAACTTCGACGATTATATACTGCTTAATTTTTCGGTACCCATCTGTAAGGACCTCCGTCCTTCACCACCACCACTTAATAGAATAAGAGTCAAAGTTTCAAGCCCACGCATACCAAACATCGTTACATCCTAGAAAAAAAAACCAAACACGAAATAATATCAACGCTCAGGAGGAGCAAAAAAAAAAGGACGAAGAAGAGAGTGATTTTCCAAACGATTACACTCGGTCGGCGCGATAATGAGTTTCTTCAGTTCACTTCAGCAGTACGTAACAAGTGGGGTGGCCGGCCTGGGGCTTGGTAGTCGGCGGTTTTCACTCTCGCGACAGGATTCAAATGAGGAACGAACTGGCAGCGGATCGGCCGCATCCTCCGGTAGTGGTGGCGGCAATACCAGTGGTGGAACATCTGCTTCCGGTGCGAATTCAGCGGGCTCCACCACTGCACCGCATGTACATGGTAAGTGGTATTATGTATAAGTTTGTATAAGGATGCTACAGCACATTGTGTGTATGAGTGTGAATGCACACTACTTTCAGTGAATAAGATTAGCATCTCGGCCGTTTGCGGAAGTAAATAGGTGTACTGTCGGATAAAAGTTGGAGTTACCAGTTTGCCTGTTGCAATGAGATGAAATGAGATGAGATGATGATAACGGGATTACTTATGAAGTATATTTAGCGCGCAAAGAGGCTAAGGTTTTTTTGTTGCGGTTTGTTTTTCCTTTCTGCAACTTTGTGTAGGTCCAGGATGCGATTTTTAATTAAATTTGAAGTCGGTGAACGTGCAAGCCGTCAAGCCTGATGATAATGAATTTTTAAATCGCTAGAGGGTGTGTTTTTCTTTAGAATAGTTATAGGGGTCCTTTTCCAACTTAGTGCAGTGGTGCGTGGGAGATTTTTTTTTAAAGTTATGAAGTTGGGTATTTATTTGTAGTAAGCTTGAACAGACAATGAGCGTGGTTTGGAGTCAAGTCTTACTAGCTGAGAATAAAAGTATAAGCAGCTGCTCATAACCAATAGGTTGGGGTTGAAAATGGACCAGCATTTTAAACCGAGTGCTACTGGGGCTTGGATAACCGTTTAAAAAATTAATAAGCAATGTTTTGAGATCTTACTTACTTACCTACTTACATACTTAAGTGGCGCTAGTCCGGAATGAACCTGGGCCTTAAGCAATATGCCTGCAAAATTAGCCTGGTCCTTAGCTAACTGCCTCCAGTTGCGCACTCCAATTTGGTTTACTGCAAATGTGGCTATGACATCATATTGAGTCCTGCCAAAGTTGTCAATATTTTCGGTGTATGCAAGTAGTTATACCGATTTATGTAAGTTCGGTTCGGGAGTTTTGCACAATCCTCTCAAGAATCAGATTAAAGAAGTCACATGACAGTGCATCGCTTTGCCTAAATACTTATTTGGAATCGAATGTGTTGGTGAGGTCGTACCGACGGACGAGTTTGGGCAGTATATAGCTCATCTCTATAAATGCTGTCTTATGCGGCTTTGAAGTCGATGAATAGGTGGTGGGTATCGCTATCGATTTTGACTTCCTGGGTTTTTTTTTTAGGATCTGCCAAAGTGTGAAAATTTGATCGGTTGTGGATTTTTCTAGTCTAAAACCACACTGATAAGGGCCGATCCGGTTGCTGGTAAAGGATTTCAGGCGTTCACATATTACGGCAGATAGGATCTTGTAGGCGATGTTGAAGAGACTTATGGCTCTATAGGTGGTGCAGTTCAGATAGTCTCCTTTTTTGTGGATCGGGCACACGATACTGAGGTTCCATTCTTAAGGCAAACTTTCATCCGACCAGATTTGGCTTATGAGTTGGTTTGTGTTACCAAGTCTTTTCCGCCGACTTTATATAGCTCAGCGGGAAGCCTTGTTGTTATTAAGCTGAGTTTATATATTTCTATCCTTACTTCACTCAGATCAGGTGGTTGATAATTTTCGCTGTTCTCGCCAATATTGAATGGTTTGTTCTGTCTGGCAGCGGAGTGTTGTTCGTCATCGCCGATCAACAGTCTGCAGAAGGGGTTCTTCACTATCCTCAGTATCGAATGTGTCTCAACTACGATATTTCCTTTATTCATCTCGACAGGATTCTGATCGAGCCTTTTATCTTGTACGTTTTACACCTTGACAAAACTTGCGAACATCGATCCTGCAGTGGCACCTCTCTATATCCTCAGTCGCACGCTTTTCTTAATCTTTTTCTTCTTTCTGAAAAGCCGGTGTTCTTCCCTTCTTCTGCAGTTTAGCCTTGTAGGCCTCGTTCTTGGCTGTGACCAAGAGCTTCAGGATGTGTACGTTACGATCCGTGGCCCCAAGGTCGATGAATTGATACTGAATTTCGTTTTGCAGAATTTGAGGTCTATGTGCTGGGCGGGAAGTTACATTGGTACGTATGGTACGTACTGTGGTGCTTAGAGGCTTATGAAATTCGCAGAGCAAGTTGGATAGGATATTATTCTGTAGTTGGCCCAACATATTATGTAATCGCCTTTTTTTCCGGAATTTGTTTGATTTTACCGCTGCCTTGTTGTTCTTCTACTTTTTAATGGCTGTGCTAGTTTCTCTATACTTAGAGTGAGCGCTACCTCTCGTTGACTGGAGGCGGAGGGTTTCTATCTGTCTCTCGACATAATGCTCATTATGATCAGCTGATAGAAATGCTGCCTGAATATATCTACACATCTTTGCTTACCTGTTAATAGGATGTCATAGGATGTTTCGTCGAGGCTGCTTTCCCATTTTGAAGCCAGATGTCAGATGTTAGGCTTTTGTAGAATTAATATTATTGTAAGTCTTCGATTTCCCTTAGCTAGGTTTCGTGTTCTCCTACATTAGATTATCTTCTATTCCCATCGTCTGACTCGGTGGTGATCCCGGTCCGCCAAGATTTTTTCCACGCCTTGGTATGCGCCTCCTATAGCAGGTTTTTCTAGATGATTGGTAGCTTTGAATGGATTCGGGTATTCAATTATGCTGACATTGCACAGTGGAATGCGGCTAACTTAGTTGTTCATTGTAGACTAGGGCTATCTGCGGTTCTCTTTTACTTCTTTCTCGTTGGACAGCCGAGCTCTGAGTTGGGCTAAGACGAGAAAATTATCCGAATCGAAATTTGATCCTCTGAATGTATGTACATCGAGGATGTTCTCGATTCGGTTGGGGGTCAGTCAACCATCTGGACATCACCAGGTTGCTTTTTGTAAGTTAGCTGCTATTGTCTGTTGTTGTTTCATGCAGGCTGTGCTTTCCAACTAATCCACCGAAAATTTTGTCCTTACCAATTTTCGCACAGAAGTCCCAAAAACGATTTTCGGACTGGGTCAATAGGCTTCGTCTAGGAGGATTTAAAAATTATTTTTACTAGAGTTCTCACTCTCATCAGTAGGGACGTTTGCACATACAAGGCTGATGTTCCAAAACGGTATTCTGATGTAGATCACAGCCAGGTGGTCATTAACCGACTTAAAGTCCATTACTATTGGGCTGAAATGGCTCGCCAAAACTAGTCCGTATCATAATATGTACAGCTGTAATAAATGTCGGGTTTTTCTATTTCGAAAAAATAGAAACTTATAGCTTTCTATACGATTCCGATGTATTCAATGCAAAATTTCTGACTATTACAGACAAAAGTTACGCAGTTCCTTTAAAGTTCCTTTCAGGTATTACGAAAGTATCTTAACAATGTGGCAACAAACTATTAAGTAAATATCATTGTGATTTAAGGCATTAAACAACTCAAAAATATTTGAAAAAAAAACTCGTAGTCCTTCCATTGGACTACTAAGCAAGTGGTCCCTGGATCAGGTCCCCAAAAAGGTATCAATAACATTTATTTTCCATCTCCCACTAAGTTCTTGATGCCTTATGTTACTTTATACTGCCTGTCGTATGGATATCAAGCCATTGCATTGGTCTGTAAAATAGACTGTAAAATAGTTTTGACGTAGGAAACTTTGATGATTCCACCACAGGGACACGCACAATTTAAAACAAGAAGACACTGTTCCCATCGATATTTTAAAAACCTAAGATTTGACTAAGAAAATTATAGTGGCTTTAAAAATTATTCACTTTATTGCAATGACCTAATTACCAAGTTAACTCTCCTAACCTACTCGTATGTTGCTAGTATTTCCATCACGTAACGTATCCCTTTCTCATATAACACGAGCAAAGACATATTTATGCTTAATATGGTCTACATTTGATCTCCTTCGAGGTTAGGTTCCTTCCTACTTCTCTGCCTTTTCGAAAAATACATTTCTGCACATTTGCATACCATCGTTAGTTCTTTGGTTTCCCTACTTCTTGTGAATATTGCATGCTTGAGGTTTATTCATACACAGAGAAAAAAAATCTCAAAGATATACTCAGGACCATGATACACGTAACCTAACCATGAATACATTTATTGCATCCTCTTGCCACTCGTTTGGGCGGGGCAAGAGGTCGAAATTTGAAATTTCGAGAATCCAATATACTTGTCATCGTAGGATCCTGATTCTGAATCTGATGCAGCAAAGCAAAAACACTATCAACTTTGTCGTCCTCACTTACAAGTTAGCGGTCGACATTTGCGGTATGTGTATTCATGGTATATGCTCTTTGAGGGATCTGATATCAAACTGTGATACCCAAACACATACATACACTCAAACATGAATAAATCGACTTAATGTATGGCTGGCGATGTTCTGCACCATTATATAAATGAAATTGCATTTATTTGGCTGTGTAGGATGCATGATTGCTCCAGGACACTAGGAATAATTTTTATTATTTTTATTTTTCAGGTTTTCCTAAAGTAGTGCCACCACCTGGTACCACACCCACACAGAACCTCAGTTCACGGCGCCAATCACGTGCATTGGAATGCTTGGCACCACCACGGACCGGTTCGTTTCGTCAGCGAAGCTCACCAGTACACCAGCCAGCACCGCAGGATCGACCTCCGTTGGCGTTTTGCAAGCGGAGGTTGTCATGGCCAGAAGTTGATCCCAGATCAACATCGGGGTGAGTTCATGTATAAAATGTATCCTTATTGGAGGTTATGTTTTAAAGCCTTCCATGTGAGGCGAACGTTTTACGATTTTTATTGTGCTTGAATTCCTAGGACAAATTCTGTTTGGTTTTTTTGGTCATAATTCTAAGCCATTTTTTTTTACTTTTAGCCTTTATATTAACGGTAGATACCTGCCGTATAAAAATTGTAGATAACCTCAATTTTCTCGAAAACGGTTCTAACGATTTTGATTAAACTTTATATATACTAGAAGCATATTAGTTTCAACAAAACTGCGTAGGAACCCAGTATTTTTGCGATAAAATCCATATAACGGATTTTTGCATTTAGGCCATATAAAGAAAATTGTCAATTTCTCGCAAACTTTTTTTTTTTTAAATCGGATGAAATTTAATTTATATACTACTATTACTGTTTGCAATAATTCCACATAATTAGTGTTGGCTCAACTAGCCCTTAACGGAATTTTAAGTTTTTGTCAATAACTGAGAATCATTATTTTTCACATAGACAACGGAATAAACGTTCGTATAATCACATTTCGACATTATTTATATAATGTTATTATCAAAACGAAACTATTGTGAATTTTGGCCATATTATGAAAATCGTCAAATTCTCTCATAACTGACCCAACTCTCTGTGCAAAAAGAAAGTTGCGTACAACCCAGTCGTGCACGCGCCACTCGTTTGAATTGTAATCCAAACTCAAAATTAAATATAAATATCACACATATAATGAAATTTAATTTAAACGCGGTTATATCGAAAACCTTTTTAACGATATTAGGCGTGTTTCACTCACGGATCCCTCAGTAATTTTCCTCCTCTTCATCAGCTGGGCTTTTTTTTATTCAGTGGAACAACATTCTCAGCAGAGAAGAAATTATTCTGTGAAAAATAGTTCTCTTACTTCGCACCTTATAACAATGATAAATTCTTTACATGATACATACAATACAACCAGTTGTACACTATTTTAACAGAATAAATGAGGAGACCAATTTTAGTCTCAGCATATTTCAGAAAATCTCTGCCTTTGAGTGTTTTACTTAAGAAGATCTCGGATGTATCGGATGGATTCGTTAGTGGAACAATCCTATTAATACTAGGAATTAGAAATATTTCACCCCTTCTGATATGGTCTCAACATGTAAAACGTATTTACTTTCAAATTGCAACATAATCGTCATTGCAAATACTGTCTGTCATACAAAAGCATGCGATGAAAGTAATAGGCGACTCAGCATAGTATCAAATGAACACCGTCTACCACACTGACTGCTACTGTAAGAACAAATGATCTTAATAGTCGAATAGTCAAATTCCGTTCTTTCAATAATTGAGCCGTAATATTCGACGTTTTGATATCTGAGATGTTGTTTTCAGAGTTAATAGCGGAACCGAGATAGATAAAGTCCCGTATAACAATTCAATTGAATTACAATTTGCGTATGTTGTGTGTCCTTTCGTGTTAATAGTATATAACGGGTGATTTTTTAAGAGGTTTAGAACTTTTTTAAAAAAAAAAACACAAAAAATTCGAAAAAATGAATGAAATATTTATTTGAATCGATAGTTTGAACCTTGCAATTTAATGTTTAATATAATAATTTCATGCAAATGTTGACCGCGGCTGCGTCTCAGGTAGCCCATCCGCTGAGTCCAATTTTGGCATACTCTTTCACACATATCGGCCGGTATCTCACGAATGAATGCATGGATGTTGGCTTCCAGTGCGTCAATCGAAGCGGGCTTGTCCCTTTAGACATTAGCCTTGACATACCCCCACAAAAAATAATCTAATGGTGTCAAATTGCACGATCTAGGCGGCCAATTGACCGGCCCGAAACGTGAAATTAACTGTTCACCAAACTCGCCTCGCAATTGCGCCATTGTTTCGCGTGCTGTGTGGCATGTGGCACCGTCTTGTTGAAACCACATATCATGCAAGTCAAGAACTTCCATTTCGGGCAAAAAAAAGTTTGTTATCATCGCTCGGTAGCGTTCACCATTGACAGTAACGCTGCGATTCGCATCATCTTTGAAGAAATATGGCCCAATAATGCCGCCGGGCCATAAACCGCACCAAACAGTGGCTTTTTCGGGATGCATTGGTAGCTGTTGCAATGCTTCTGGCTGATCTTCACTCCAAATGCGGCAATTTTGCTTATTTACGTACCCATTCAACCAAAAATGAGCCTCATCGCTGAACACAATTTTTCGATAAAAAAGCGGATCCTCGGCCAGCTTTCCAAGAGCCCATTCACCAAAAAGTCGGCATTGTGGTAGGTCGGCTGGCTTTAGTTCTTGCACCAGCTGTATCTTAAAAGGCTTAACGCCCAAATCCTTCCGCAAAATTTTCCACGTAGTGCTGTAACAAAGGCCTAACTGCTGGGAACGGCGCCGAATCGACATTTCGCGGTCTTCTGTCACACTAGCTGATACGGCCGCAATATTTTCTTCACTATGTACAGTACGTAAACGTGTTGGTGGTTTAATGTCCAACAAAGTAAATTTGGTGCGAAATTTGGTCACAATCTTCCGAATAGACTGCTCAGAAGGTCGAGAATGCCGATCATAAAATGGAAGCAGCGCGCGATGAACATTTCGAACCGAGCACGAATTTTGATAGTAAAATTCAATAATTTGCAAGCGTTGTTCATTTGTAGGACGATCCATGGTTAAATTGCAAACCAAACTGAAGCTGTTTGACAGTGACACAAGGTACTAAACACACGTCAGCTGTCAAAACCAGTGTTGCCAAAACCAAACCAGCTAAAAAATCACCCGTTACTTAGTCTTACCCTCATTTACTGCTAAACTCATTTTTGCCCGCTTCCTTCTCTATATTAGCGAATGTGGCTATGACATCACGTTGAGTCCTACCAATGATGTCAATATCGTCCGCAAATCTTAGTAGTTGCTCCGATTTATGGAAGATCGTGCCTTTAGTGTTGGCTCGGGAGTTGTACACAATCCTCTCAAGAATCAGATTAAAGAAGTAACATGACAGTGCATCGCCTTACCTAAATCCTTTGTTGTTATCGAATGCTTGGGTGAGGTCGTTTCCGACCCTGATAGATCAGCGGGAATTCACCATGGTAATCTTTTACAAACGGACTAGTTTGGGCGGTATACTATAACTAAACCTGGCTCTGTGTAGTTCGTCTCTATAAATGATGTAGTAGGTATGCGGCTTTGAAATCGATGAATAGGTGGTGGGTATCGATTTGGACTTTTTAAGTTTTTATTCCAGGATCTTCCGAAGTTTGAAGATTTGATCAGTTGTGAAATTTACTGAAACCACAGGGTAGATCAGGTTGTTAGTAAACGGTTTAAGGCAATCAAATATTACAGCAGATCTAATCTTGTAGCCGATCTCGAGGAGACTTATGCCTCTATAGTTTGCCCAGTTCAGTTTGTGGATCGGGTTCTATTCTTTAGGCATACTTATATCCGACCAAATTTGGCTTTCTTACCAAAACATCTCCGTTAGCTAAGTTCGGCGGGATGGCCGTTATATCTGGTAGCCTTGTTAGCCTTGAGAGTAGATAGTAATTTTTGGCGTCGTCGCCAAATTTGAATGGTTCATTCTGCCTGACAGCGGAACATTTTTCGTCATCGCCGTTAAACAGTCTGCAGTATCCCTGTCTTTGATATTTTAGACTTTTGTTGCGAAACGTGTTGTCATGTAGGCTTTGTTTTCCGACAATACTGCTAAAGATGTCTTCTCTTCCTAACTTTGCGTTAAAATCTCCCAGCACGATTTTAACATCGTACTTCGGTAGTCGCTCATGAGTTTTGTCAAGGAGCTCGTAGAAGCAGTCTTTCGCCATATCATCTTTTCCTCTTTCGGGGTGTGAGCTCATATATGGCTTATGTTTGGCTAATTTGGCCTTGATGCGAATTGTTGCAATGCGTTCGCTAACGCCGTAAACGTAAGACTTCTTGCCAAAGTCTAGCAATTATAACAAATTCCCATCCGAATAAGCGCAGTCTCTGCTCATTATAACACGGTCCGTAGTATATGGCATATATTTTCATCTTCTTTATGTAAATATTCTGCAGCAGCGAAGAATGCACCGTTAATTTCTTTAAACACACAATAACGAAATAAATTCAAAAAATATATAAAATACTATTAACAGCCAATTGTATACTGTCCATCAATCTGATTGAAATTATCAATTATTATTGAAAGTATGCAAAATCACAGCTCCAGCAAGAAGTCAACCGGAAGGAAATTCCTCATCCCCATCTCTATCTCCATCCTATTTACCATTCATTTCGCACCCTTGAAATCTTCACATTCTTCTTCATCAGTTTTCCGTTGTTCCACATCCCCCCCATAACTGTTGTAGCTGCCTCTGCATACGCATTTGCATGATATTAATGCGCCCACATCAACAATCCGGGAGCACCAATCTCATCAGCTGAATGAAAAGGAAATTTAAATTTTCATTACCTTCCCACTCCTATGGTGACTCCTTGTACATTCGGCGGCATTAACCAAACCGTATCGATGAAAACAAAGCCTTTTCCGTCGGCCTTGGCAGGCATCCTTGTGTATCCATACACCATGCGGAACGTATTTTTGTTGAATAGCTGACGTGATTCACCGCAATAATGTGAGAGTGTGCTTGTCGATGTGCGAATGAAGGTATTCTGATACAAGCTTCATTATAAGCATGAGCATTGAAGCATTCCTATATTTGTCGTGTATGTGAGCACACATCCTTCCCATGTGTATAGTCATCGAATTCCGATTCCATTATCACCGTCACCTTCCCACCACACATCGTCCTACCACATCAATTAAAATTCGCGTGCGTTCCATCGTCAGGTGCGAGCGGGCGAATTATTATTTTTTTTTATTGGCAGGATAATGTGAGAGATAGGCGTGCGAATAATGAGGAAAGGATTTGTATTCAGGAGCTACTCTCATCGTTGTTGCGAATCACGGAAGCGTGTATTGTAAACTGAGATGAACAATGGCCAGGGGGTGGCATTGGTTCCGGTTCAATTGCAGCGTGTGTAGGATGTTCGTACTCGCGGTTGGTGGCATGCCACTATGCTCAACCTCCTCGCATGTCCTGTTCAGGAAAGTTTATGTTTTCGTAATTAAAATACAACGCCCGTCCGTCGGCTGTGGAATGTAAGTATGAGCTATGCCTTGTGGTCATAAATTAGTTTGACTTGTTAATGCGTGTGTGGTGGTGGTGCTATTGGCGATTGGTTGTAGATGTCAAGGAAGGTACTGAAGGCCTGAAACTTAATTAATCACTGCGGCATGGTGGTCGTGGCTTTGCAGCGCTCGTTCGGTTTTGGTTTACTTGTGGCATCGATAGGCAGGAAGGGGTTCACTTGTGAGATTCATTCTGAGGTGGAATTTTAATGGAATTTCGTTTTTAAAATATGCAAACCAATTTATTCGGCTTTATGTTAGGATTTGATGTGGAACGGAAATTTTAATTTTTTCGAGGTTAGAATTGGCCGGGGATTTATTTGCCATGCATATACAAATATTGTGTCTGGCGGTTAGCAACATTAAATTGATTTGGAACTTAAACGATTTTTGATATGAAAAAGTTTTTGCGAAGCTTATCCATGTTATTCGATTTGTAAGCTCTTCTAATGAAGTTGAGAGCTTGCAAATGGTATTTACATCTCGTAGAGGTGCGGTTTTGTTATATATTCACAGATTTTAGTGACATTTTTAGGTTTTTCTAAGGTTGCAACACATATTTTAAATCTGGTTAGACCAAGAAAGGTTAGTTTAAGAGCAATAGACCATAATTCTGTTGTACACGATGATTTTGTTGCAAAAAGAGATTCTGCCGGTAAAAGAGAAGTGCAACATTTTCTAGACACTTAATATGCTAACTGAAAAACTGAACTCAAAACACTTGATAATTCTTCAAAACCATTATGGAATATAATGAAAGTTATTAAAAAATAGACCGTAGAGTGTTACGAGGTTGAAGTGAAACTTCATGCATCGACGTTTCTCAAATAACAGAAGTTCTTCAAGTGACTGTTCATAAATGAAATGATGCACGAGCACAACCAATTCAAGAAAAACAAGCCGACGTCGACATTATACTCTCCTCGCATATCACAGAAAAAATAAACAATACATGCAACCTTTCTCAATAAGAATTTCTTATGATAAGCAAACTAAAGCTTATGTGTATGTGTAAGTGTATAAAGAGCCAACAAATCAAACTAAGAGCATAATAGAGAGAGATTGCTTTGGCCGTAAAATCCGTACATGCACTACAAAGAGCTCTCTCATGCTTACATTCTCGCTTTTTTCTGAAACAAGTTTTCGCCTTAAGTTGTTTGTCGCACATTTGTTCAATGCACCGTGACTTTTCGTGTTAAAATTTCGTTTCATGTGAGTTTGGATTTACCCTGACGAGCCCGAAGAAGTTGCACTTCAATAAAAAGAAAGTGATATCTCTTTTGAAAGCAGGAATACCCCTTGACAAAACTGAAAGCTACATACCAATAAGCCTTCTTAACTGTCTAAGTAAAATGCATGAACGAATCCTTAAGGAAACGTTGTTATCTATAATTGTATATATTTCCGAAATAACATTTTGGATTCAAACGCCATTACAGCACTTCCCACCACTTCTTACTTTACTTAACGGGCTCCCGACCTATTGAGGGTCTCCGCCCAAGACGAGACAGCCTTTCATACTTTTCGATTCTTGGCACGTTGCTGTCAGTTATTCAGTCCCAGCGCTCTGGTACCCGCGATCATTGTATCCATAAACCGGAGGTACGGTCTTCCTTGTCGCCTCGAATCTGAAGGCCGGGTTTCGAAGATTCTTTTGGCAGCATTGTTGTTCATTCGCTAGATGCGACCGAGCCAATGTAGTCCACGTGTTTGTACCTTCTGTACTACATCCACATCTTCGTTGTATCTTCTCCTCTATTCGCATTCCTCGCATGCAGGACCAACAATTTTCTTCCGAAAGTACCTAGTAATTGCTCCGATTTCCTGTTTATTGTCCAGCACTCGGCTCCGTAAAGTAGGACTGGTATGATTTGGGTCAGCTAGAACAAATATTTAGACTTTCGGGTTAAAAGTTTTAGGCGATCGGTGCTATCATACGCTGCCTTGAAGTAGATAAAAAGGTGTTGTGTTTTGACTTGAAATTCGTTGGTCGTTTCCAGGATTTGATACGGTGTGAAAATTTCATCTATGGTCGATCTGCGGCACCCGAAGCCAAACTGGTACGTGCCGACAAGTGTGTTGCAGAAAAACTTAAGACATTCACACAGTACGTTGGATAGGATCTTAAATGCGACATTCATCAGAGATCTGTATATCTTGGAAGTTGCTGTAAGACATGCTGCAAGACAACTGAAATTCCAGTCATCGAACATGCTGTCATCCATCCAGACTTTGCTGATCGTTTGGTGCTGGTAATCTATCAGAACCGGTTGCCTTGTTGTTTTTCTGTTTTTTGATGACTCTTCTAAATTCTTCAATACTGGAGGCGGGCTGGTTTCTTGTCCTATCACTCTCTCGATATTATGCCCATTAAGCAGCGGCTGGAAATGTTGCCAGAATACATATACGATTCTCAATGACTAGGTTGTCATTGTTATTTCATAAAGCCTGCATTCCTACTTTGAAGCCAACTGCCTGTATTCCGAGCAGGCTCCATAGGCTCCGTCTAGGAAGTCCTACAATTAGGGTATTCAATATCATCGGTGAAAGCGTGTGCAGGTATAAGGCTGATGTTGAAAAACGTTCTCCTAGTGCGGATCTTGACATAAGTAGGCTCCCCACAACGAACCCGCAATCTTATATATGCAGGCTTGGGTGACAGCTGTAAAAAATGTCGCATATTTTTCGTTCATGATTGTGTCCAACGAACCTGGCTTTTGTCTCTATCATAAATAGCTATTTTGTACGTGGTAACGGAGCTCAACCCCCAATCTGGTGCGCCAGTTTCAATTTATTTGACACGGTTCCATCATTATCTTTTACGGTATTGAGCGCTGCCGGCTTATCCGCCACCATATCTGATTAAGGGGTCTGACTTACCCTTGATGTTCCTAGATTACCTATTGTCCGAATTTATCGAAGCAGCTCATTAAGGTTATTCACGTTGTCTATCCTAACTGGAACTGTAGACGTCACCGTTGACTCCATCTTGGAAACTCTTTCGTTGCCGTGTGGGGAGTTTTTTTTTTTTGGATTGAGCACCTTACCCCTAGCTAGTTTTGGTCCACGTGAGGTATATTATTTCACACCTACGCCGCATATCTGCAGAGAATCCCTTCTTTTCGGCACCCAAGAACGCGTCTGTCAAAATAGTTCCATTTTGCAATCTAAGTTGTTGAAGGCCCAAATACAAGACAGCTGCAGAATTAGCTATCAGTGCGCTATGGAGTGGTGTTAGTTGGGTTAAGGATATATGACGGAACAGGGTCGAATGGCGTTCCCATCAGGACAATACAAACACAAGTTCTTCTAAACATTCCCCATCAATATGTAAGTGTAATGTAAATGCTAAACGTAATGAATTCATAAGAAGATCCTGCACAAGCATTATCCTCACTCAAGATAATGTTGAAATCACCTCAACATAGCAATTAAGTTCATAAGTAGGACTTTTCTTAGAATTTCATGTCGACATCTTCTATTTACATAATATGTACCTCCCTCAAAGTTGTCCTTAATGTATGTTCATAGGCATTTGCGCACGACTTCCTGATGGCCGTCATAATCATTGTCCACCACCCCTTTATCCTTTTATCATAACGCTATGATAAAGGCCATATACTCGTAAAACTGTTGCTCTTTCTTCGCCCATCCTTAATAGGATTAAGGCCATTACTACATACAAAACATCCATTAGCCAATAATTCCGGTGTAATGTTGGTCGGTTTGTGAGGACTTTTCCTTTCAAGCTTGTCAGAAGGCTCATCACATCCCATGACGGGGTTGGGAACGTCCATTAACCAGATTAAAAGAGCATCTTAAAAAATCGTTGAATAGAATGCCACAAGCACCTTAGTACACAAGCACTTAACTAATTAATGGAATTGTTTATTAAATCGTCAATATCATTATCATCATCATCATCTGTGTGTGTCTCTAAGATGAGGGTTCTTAAAAACGTAAATACACCGGTCTTACCGTAAATCGTCGAAAAGCCAATTACAAGTCGAGATGGTATTTTGTGGCCAATTGAAGGACCCACCATGTACTATTATTACAATTCGTTAAATATTTATATTTTAAATATTTAAATATGCGCCGAGAGTGTCCTTAAAGGACTCGGTAGAAAAATGAAAGCACCACAACTCGAGGGGTGTAGATTGTTTTTCCCCGCCCCTCCTAATGAAAGATAAATACAACTCCGTTCTAGTGATAGCCATGGGGCGCTTCCTCAAGGATGGGTATTTAGGATATTATATTTAGTAAGAAGTCCTTTATGGGATGCTCCTATATATCCTATTGATATATTGATATGCAGATTAAGCATGGAGTGATGAAATACATTTCTATTGACAAAACTTGTGTAAACCTCTGCTTTGTATGGAAATTTACTTTTCAAGCCGCATTCACCGACCTGTCTATCGCTGTCAAGGAAACTGTTTGCACTTGAGTTTTGTTTTGAATTCGAAAATTCCCGAAAGTGGAATGGGACGTTGTGTCACGAGCAGAGGAATGGTTTTGCGACAACAATGACCGTTGGGTTTCGTCCCCAAGTATTTGAACGGAGCAACTTTGTCCTGGGATTGCCCAACAGTTGGCGTTAGTGAAAAGGGCTTTTGTTGAATAAATTGTTTAGATGGTTTTCTAGATGAAATGGCCTTTATCTGTAACAGACAGATGGTTGCGAGTGTACCGATACGTAATGCTATAAGAATTCATTCATTACGTTATCAATGAACGGTTGCAGTATTGGTTCGAATTGTGAAAGGGTTTTGAGCTTACCGCTTCGAGCGAATAATTCTTCGAAAATCTTCAGTCCCGATAGGACTATGGACCTAGTCTTGGTAAAAACAAGCTCCGAAAGTTCATTGGACATTTAAGCTTGGTAGTAAAAGATAGCAAAAGACCGACATAATTGAAGAACTATGTTGATTGATGGCCACGCTCAATTAAGACTGTAGCGCACACTTAAGTTAGTATGTAAGGTGATCTCAAGGTGTCATAATAGGTGTTTGTGGTACTAAAAAAATCAAAGTCCACACTCTTGGCCTAGCTTTTTCTCACGATGTCTAAGCCTTCTCTTTTATGCCGAGTCCGCACCGATGAGATTACTATTAGTGGAGAAGGGCCAATAAAAAACATTTGTTGGTATTGCTACGTCTAGGAATCGAACCCAGACCTTATGCATCGCAGTTAATCTCACTAATTGAGCCGCTGAGCCCGTGGACATTAGAACATTCAAAACATTTGCACAAAAGGGTCGTTGGCACTCACTGTCTAGCTTTTTCCTGCCAACAATTCATTTGTGCATGCGCACGTATTGCATCATTGCGGGACTTACAGTTGTATGCCGATTACAAGGGGCTCCTATCAAGATGTCCTCCAGAATCATATGAGTAATATCAATTGTCTAGGAAAGGTGTCCTCAGATGATTCTGGAGGACATCTTGATAGGAGGGCTTGTTACTAATATTATTGGTGCTCCAAATCTCTTCAGGCCTACCTGGACTTGTTATGACACAGGTCCTAGTTTTTTCTCACAACCAATCATGTGTGCGTGTGTTTTTCTTGCACGATGACGGAACCTACTGTTTTATGGCGAACCGAATGGTTAAGTTGAGATAAGCTTTTCTTGACTACTCTCATGATTTGTCAGATCATCACGAGACGAGGGCCAGTGAAAAATCATTTAGATGTTTCTACGGCTGGAAATCGAACCCAGACCTTCTTCGCGGCAGTTCATCGCACTAATCATAGCGCCACTGCGCCCGTCATAAAGGATAGTAACTATGTATATTATAATTTACTGTAGAATTAAACAATCTGTGGTTTCGGGATATGCCCAGTCCAACGAAAACTTCTTATCACGGGGCAGTTGCATAGTAGATGTGAGACATCCTTCTCAACAAGTCATTCTTGTGAGTCAGGATTAGCCACGGAGGTATCTTTACGCAGGAAGACTTTGCGCAATCGCTGTTGCTCCGGTCAGCTGGTTAAATGGGAGATTATTCGTGGCCACTCAATTCCCATATTTTTTAAGCTAAGAGGAGGTAAAACCTTCCAACGTTCATAGAAGTATTTGCCTATCTAGCTCATCAGCTTCCTATTTCCTGCAAAATGGTTGTCATCTGACATTTATATAATTTAAACTTTGTTGTGGTAGTATAGATTCTTTAGCTCTACATGGCAACACCTGTGTTGTTGTCTATTATATTGAATGTTAATATCTAATGAGGAACAGAAACAGATTTAATGAGAGAATAGACCTTTAAAGAATTCTAGCTGTATCTACTTAAAGACATCAGACTTTAAGACATTTTTTCTTTCACGCTATAGAACATTTGAATGATAAACATAGCATTTGATGCGATTACACAGAGAAATGGATAACTAAATACTTTTCTGGTCGAAAAAAAAATATGAAAAATTGTAATACCCTATTGCATCCCATCCTTGAAATTAATATCCTCAAATGTGGGCTTTTTGAAGATGAAATATAGAAAAAGTGTGTTAAAATGATCTAACGACGAAACATTCATATTAATTTTATTAAAGTTTATGCATCAAAAATTTTTTTCGAATATATGGAAATTTTACCGAAAAAGGTTTTTATTTAAAACGCCCCTTAAAAATTGGGAGTAGCAAAAAACTTTATATATACGAAATAAAGATATTGAGCTTGTCCAAATATGCTCGTCAGACACTTTTTCAAAATTCTTAACCGATTGACTAAAAATATTGTTTTTCTCAAAAGTGGGCGTAGCAGTGGGTGGATTTTGAAATTCTTTTTACATTTGTTCGAACAGCACGTACAAGGATCACATACACCAAATTTCATTATCCTAGCTCAAAATCGAAGGCCTAAAAACCGGTGACCTACAGACGGACGGAAGAACGGACAGGCAGGCGTGGCTTAATCGACTCAGCTAGCGATTCTGAGTCAATCCATATACTTTGAGGTATATGTAGCTTAATTATTTCTCTATGTTACAAGCTATGTATCAATACTTATATACCCCTATGGGATAGGTTATAAAAACATGTTAATGTAACCACTACTGGCAATCGATCCCAGACCTTCGGCGCGATAGCTAATCGCATAAAAAACTAAAGAGCCACAGCTGCTATAAGCCTTTAATCATAAGCTCTAAATAGGTCATGCTTCTATATTACTTCGGCGGAAGCTCTACCGAAACATCTTTAAAAATGTCACATCCCGGAAACTTTATAGAAGCCTTTAAATTTATATATCATCTCATCTGCCAAACATTCATATATACTCGTGATATTAAAATTGCTAGATAAGTCTGATACTTAGATGCAATACAAATACAAAAAGTGTGGTGGTTTTCGTGAGTAAAAATCTCAAACTACTGTGGGCACGCGCTCATCGTGTCTATGCAGATTTCCACCAGCCCACGAAAAAAATAATCATCTCTAAAGCCTGTTGATTTACCTCCAAGAATTATTAAACAGTCTGAACTTCTGTGCACAAGTATTAAAAAAACTCAATAGAAGTTCTTGCTTCTGTAAATTAGAAACGAACTTCCAAAAGACAACTTCCAACAAGCAAATAATGGAACGAACTTCCCGAAGACGTATTTGCACCAATATACCATCTGCAACAAGAGTAGAGGCTATAAATATTTGCATGTCTCATCTTAGCCCTGCTAGAAGCACCCAGGAGCTTGGAAAACTGGTTGAAAAAAAGCTAACATCCGTCTTAAACGAAGTCTTGTCTGCTTGTCCATTAGGGAAACCTAGAGGGAAACAAAAACCTCCATGCTGGTCTGAAAATCTAGGAATGCAGAAAACTCTTTAATAAAGCTAAAAGCTTGGACAATTCCACCGACTGGATAGAATTGTCTTCTGAGGCATCTTTACTCCGAAAAACACTCTCTACTAGTCCAACAATTCCCAGCTAACTCAAAAAGAGAGCTACTAATGGACGTCCATTTTACGGGTAGCTATCAGATAGCTTTCCAAGACCATATCAATAGAACTTATCTATTGGCCAGTAACTCTCACAGTCTTATCACAAATCATGAAATAAATTGGACAGTACATTGTTTTGAATCCTTTAAATCCGCGGGACCAGACGGCATTGTACCAGCCCTATCATGGTTGGAAGCTTTCTTTAAAATTTGTATCGAGTTGGTTTACATTCCCAAGGTCTGGAGGGAAGTGAAAGAAGTATTCATACCTAAATCTGGTAAAAGTTCTCACGTGAATCCGAAAGACCTAAGACCGATCAGATGATCATCGTTTCTTCTAAAAACCTTGGAAATATTGATTGATAATAATCTCCGCAGTAGCATTGAGCTATCTGTATCTCAATATGCATTCTGCAAGGGCAAATCTGTAGCCCTACACAGTACACACATTAATAAGTATTATCGAAAAGTCGTTGTGCTGCAAGGAGTATACCATGGTTGCATTCCTAGACATTGAAGGAGCTTTTAACAACTTGAATTAGGGATCGTTCACAAATGCCCTAACATATCTGAAAGTCGATCACTCACTTGGAATGTTGTTGCTAATAAACAGCCGGATTAAAAACACAAAAATGGGTGGTGCTTCGACCAGAACACACGTCAGTAGAGGGGCCCCACAAGGTGGAATTCTATCCTCTCCTCTCTGGAACTTAATGGTAAAAGAGCTTTTACTCATCCTGGAAGTAGAGAGATGCCACGTGATTGCCTACCTGGATGATCGCAATCTCAGGAAAACACCTGAATATACTAAGGAAATTTTCCAAAACGCACTACACAAATTTTCCAAATGGGAAGTCAGCTGCGCTCTGGATGTCAACCCCAACAAGACTGAACTGGTCCTGTTCACTAGGAAATATAAAATTCTTCAGCCTTCTCAGTCATCTAAATACCTGGGACTTATTGTGGACGGGAAGCTTAGCTGGAAGCTGAACATAGCAGAAAGAGTCACGTAAGCGACAGTCGCACTTCATTCTTGTAACATCGTATCACGCATTGGCTCTATATCTCGGTTATAAAACCGATACTTCATTATGGAGTAGTGCTATGGTGGACAACGCTAGATATAGCTGTAAACAGCAAAAAACTAGCCAAGGTACAAAGAACTGCATTTCTATGCATCGGTGGTGCACTCCGTACAACACCCTCAGCAGCATTAGACATTGTTTTTACCTAGATAGTTTCGGGAAGCAAATGACAGCTAACTCAGCCATCCGTTTTAAAACCATCCAACAGTGGTCAAATATACAAACTGGAAACTCAAAAATTACACCCTTAAACATTGATAAGAGTTTGCAGGTCACAATCCCAGACAGATCGTCATGGGTATGTAACGAACCTGTGCAAAATGACTCGATACATTTTTATACCGATGGCTCCAAAACAAATGACAGAGTGGGTGCTGGTGTCTTTTCCGAAAGGCTAAATCTCAGCCTATCTTTCCGTTTTCCGGATCACTGCCACGTTTTTCAAATCATGGCGATCAAAGACAATGTAATATCTGCCAAGGATATTAGTATCTTCTCAGACAGCCAAGCGGCTATCAAATACCTACCTGGAATCGTCTCAACAAAAAGGCTTCAACTCAAACGACTTCTGTAGGAGCTGCATGGACGATGAGGAAGAAGAAACAATACTTCATCATAAATAGCTCAGATTGGTTTTCTCAAAGGTAATAAGGAGAATGGGTAATAAGGAGAATATAGCCAACCCTAAGTTTTTGTTGAGTTAGCATGGAAGTATATAGAGGTAATGGTTCAATATTCTATGATGTCTATGATTATTGGTCCAAAACTTCCTAAAATATGCCAATATTTGGTAAAGGGTGGTCCAACGAAATCGCACGACGTTAATTGTAAATTAAGCAAAAAGTTTTCAGAGAATCATGTTGATATTTTTTTATTATGATAGAATGATCTATGACAATAATGTGTGAAATATCGGCGAAATGCTCGCAACTGCTTCGGTGGCATACCTCTATCCGATGGTCCATATTTTCAATGACTCTGAGACATAATTGAGGTCCAATGGCGTTAATCTGCCGAAAAATCTCATCCTTTAACTCTTGAATTGTTCTTGGATTATTGACCTACACTTTTTCTTTTAAATATCCCCAAAGAAAAAATTCCAACGGTGTAAAATCACATTACCCTGGCGCCAATTAATATCACCACGACGCACGTGAGATAACATGGCCATTGAATTTCTCGCCCAAAAGAGCCATGTTTCGTTGGCTGTGTGGCAAGTCGCACCATCCTATTGAAGCACATATCGTCCAGTTAAATATCCTCAATTTCTGACCACAAGAAGTCAGTTATCATCTCGCGATAGCGAATACCATTCACGGTGCTTACCCGACCTCATTTTCGAAGAAGTGCGGCTCGATGACGCCGCATCTGCTTTTCAACAATAACTCTTGGATTCTGATTTGCCCAAATACGGCAATTCTGCTTGTTAACGAATCCTCAGAGATGAAAGTGTGCCTCGTCATTGAAGATGGTTTTCTTTGTAAAGTCAGCATTCACTTCTGTCCGTTCAACCAACAATTCGGCGTATTGATGACGCTTGATAGCCTTCAATGTAATGTATTCTATATTATGAGCTTATCACTATTTTAAAAGATATTGTATCTTATTGTGTAAGCAAACAAATTAAATAAAATTGAATTGAATTGAAATTGAATTGAACCTTGTAAGCGTGTAAATTCAAATCATTATTCAAAATTCGCATCAGTGTTGTTCGTGAGATATTCAATTGTTGGGCACAATGAAGAGTCAAAAACTGAAACAAAGAAATGTCAAATTAAGTTAGGCAAAAAACTTGACGTTAATTGTGACTCACAATTAACATCGTGCATTATGGTTGGACCACCCTTTATAAAGGATTACCAATTCTCAAAATGTTCCTTGGTTGATATTTTCAAAATATTTAAAAATTAAGATACCCAACTCCATCTTTAAGGCGCACACTCGTAGCGAAATCAACTTCTGTATTTTTGAAATTTTCCAAACTTCACCTTATCACGAACGTAAAATTCGTTAAGCCTTTTGCCTTCATAAACTTCTTCTGCGCTGACGAAATTAACTTTTCAAGACACACAAATTGAGTCATAAAAAAATCCTTTAAACTAAATTTCATTATCCTCTTTGGACGCATACAGCAATTTGAACTGTACCCAGTTATCTACCACCGGGTGTACACACACAACACCAAACAGTTATAAAGGACAAACTTCAAGATAACAAAAATTAAAAAGGAGTAAAAAAACTGAATACAAGCACAGAAGACAGAAGAAATCCTCTATTTTACACCGTCCCTAAGCCAAACAGAAGTTCTGAAGAGACGTCAACTTGCATGTTGCGCTGGCATACATTCGTTATATGCGGGTACGTCTCCTGGTTCGTAATCGTAATCCTTCTTCCATTTGCACGTCTGTCCCGGTAAGGACTTTTGTTGTATCCCTGCTGCTCCTTTTTTTGTTGGCTATAGCTGTTTTATTTCGACGTCGAAAAAAAACTATTCAAAGTCTTTTTCATATTCGAGTCACGTGAGAGATGTGTCGGTGTTGTAAAGGTGTTAAATTCGGGCGAAGGATATGGATTTTTTGTTTGGTCCTTAGAAATACTGTTTTGTCATCCTTCTGTCAGTTAATAAAAAAATGAAAATTTTTCCTCTTTTTATTTCCATGTAATTTGTGTTTGTCTGTGCGCTAGCGAAAATTGATATTCGCACATACAATGGCGCATAAGGACTCTCCCCAACTTCCAGACCATGTGGAAATGGATCTCGTCGTTCTCAGATGGTAAAGCCCCCATAAATTCAGAAAATAATAAATTGACTTTTAAGGTATGTACCTACACAGTCACATGGAGAGGCGTTTATTAAATTCTCATATTGGCCGCTATACTGTGGGGAAAAGCTTTGAGCAGGTGTTCCAACCGCACATCGGGGACTCCTTTCGCTCCATTAAGTGCCAGATTTGTTCATCCCCCATTACAGCGGCAGCCCTCATCTCTGTCAAAATTACCCCATCTCGATGTGGTACTTCGTTTGGTTCTATATGTATATCACTCACCGAAGGACCCTTTTTCGCAAAAACGAAATTTTCCTCAGAGATTGGATTGGAGGTTGAGCTGCTTTATGAGCGAAATGCTAATGAAGGTTTTTTGTTTCAGACCCAAGGGGTGAACATAGTTTGGGAGCTGCGTGCATATTTCCGAAAGGTGGACTCTCATTTTGCCACACAACACCCTTAGATTGCAATGACTCGGGGGATGTATTTAATGGGTCGGTTCGTTTTGATGGCGTCATCTAACACTTTGCAACATGAGGTTGCACAATTTTTGCGGTTGTGGTGCGTTGTGTACGTTCCGGGCTCATATACATAATTTTGCAAAAACAGGTGAATAATCCGTAATTTCGCTGAAGGTAGATGCAGAACTATGCTCGCTCAGGGCTTTAGGGTGCACAATGTGGTTCTGCATTTAATGAATTCCATAACTTGGCTGGTGATAGTGCAGCGCACATGATATTGGTTGCAGTGATTTTAAGCTATCTGAACGTTAGGTGAGGCTTAAATTGGGGTAAATTCAGATTGTGGTTGGGGGTGCGGGCTTTATAGGGTTTCGTTGTCACACCGATTTCTCTGTACGGAAATAGTTTGACGGAACATTCCACGGCACCACTGCCAGGGAATGAGAGAGAGAAATTTGTATTTTCGAAATATTTATTTTCAATAAATATTCAAATATTAATTCATACGTACTTGCAAACAGCAACTCTTTTTCGAAATAATTCCTAACGAAGTCCAAATTGAAATGACGATGCATCATTTAACAAATATTTTCAGACGTGTATTTGTCGGCAGATACTTAGTGGTGATCCAGTCTGGAAAGAAACTGGGCCGCAAATAACATTCCTCTCCAATTAGTCCGGTGCTTAGCTAACTGTATCCGGTTACGCAGTTCAAGTTGGTTCAGGTCGGTTTCTACTTGTGCGCACTACATAAGGGGTAGGGTTTCTTTACAGAGTCCGACGTCTAGCTGGAAATCTAAGACCATGCGAGCCGGACTGTTGGTGTCGATTCGCTCCACATGTCCTAGCCAATGCGCCCAATGCAGAGTTTTTTGACTAGGGGTATGTGACTGTAGAGATCGTGTAGCTTGTGCTTGAATCTTCATCTCCATAGCACGTCAACGCTTATGGGACCAAAGATTTTTAAAAATTTTTCTCTCAAAACGACCAACGATTTCTTCATTCATTTTCGATACGGTCCATTCTTCAGCGCCGTAGAGAAGGACTGGGATGATCAGGGTCTTATATAGGATCTCCTTAGTAGTTCTAGTTGGGACTTTTCTACCAAATTCCCTTCTAAGCTCCAAGAACCAGTAGTTGGCAAGAGTAATTCTTCGTTTAATTTCTGATAAAATATTGCTGTCAGAGTTAAAAACGGATCCGAGGTAGACCAAGTTCGGTAGTACCACAAAGTAACATCTATCAACGCTGACGTTTCGTCGATGGTGAGTGCCCTTTCGTGTGACAGCATATATTTAGTCTTACTCTCATTTACTGCTGACGGGCTCAGTGGAGCGATGGTTAGTGCGATAAACTGCCGCGCAGAATGTCTGGGATCGATTTCTAGCCGTAGCAACACCTCAATGATTTTTCGCTGGCCCTCCTCTCGTGATGATCTGACAAATCATCCGGGTAGTTTCAACTGTCAAGAAAAGCTTATCTCAACTTAGCCGTTCGGATTCAGCATTAAACAGGAGGTCCCGCCATCGTGCAAGAATTACCTCGCACAAATGAATGGTTGTGAGAAGGCTCGGCACTGGGTACTATCGAGGCTGTTGCGCTAAAAATTTGTATTTTTTTTTTTCATTTACTGCTAAACTTAAACCAATTTTTGGCGCTTCCTTCTCTATACTAGCAGGCGTGGCTATGACATCACGTTGAATCCGACCAATGATGTCAATATCGTCATAATCCTCTCAAGAGTCAAATTAATGAAGTGACATGACAGTGCATCGTCTTGCGAAAATCATTTTTGTCATCGAATTTTTCGGTGAGATTGTTTCCAACCCTGATGGGGCAGCGAGAATTCTCCATCTTAATTCTGCACAGACGGACGAGTTTGGGCGATATACCAAAATTACACATGGCTCTGTATGGTTCATCTTTATAAATGTTGTCGTATGCAACTTTGAATTATAATCTGCCGAATTGTAAAGATTTAATCAGTTGTGGACTTTCCTAGCCTAAAACCAAGCTAGTAAGGACCAATAGTAGGCGCAGCTCCGAGGGTCTCCTCTTTTGTGTTTCAGGCCTACTTTCATTTGACCAAATTTCGCTTATAAGTTGGTGAACTTAATAAATCATCTCCAGCGGCTTTATAAAGCTCGGCGGGAAGGCCGTTATTTCCGGCAGTCCCGTTAAGCATATATTTAGATATTGCTATACTATTTCTATCCTATTGATAGTCTGCCGGAGAGGTTCTTCCGACTGTGTCTCAGCTACGATATTTTCTTCTACTGTTCACGCCTTGTATCCCTTGCTGTGACGTTTTACATTTTGGTAAAATCTTTCTTGGAGTGGAACCCCTATATATCTTCTCTTGTTCCTTGTCCATCTTTCTGAAAATGTAAATGCAGCTCTAGTCTGCACATACAGATTTGTCTTTTACGCATCGTTCTTAGCTCCTGGCATCTGTGGGCATTCTTCAAACCATGGATGATAACCCCACGAAAAGTTCACACATCCACAATACTGGTTGCCTGCCTCTTTTCTTTTACAATGTGATGAATTTGATTGACCCTTCGTTGGTCTGGAGACCGCCATGTCCCATATAAATATCGAGGAGAGGAAATCTTGTGAAATATCGAAGTTTGATTGACGGTTTAGGAGCTCGTAGAAATGTCTTTCGGATTATCATCTTTTTTCTCCGTCGGAATATGACGAATGAATTATGTTGACGAATTTGGCTTTGATGCCAAAAGCAGAAGACTTCATTCTTAAATCTAGAACTTGTAACAAATCCGCATGCAAATACATAGTCGCTTTTTTGCTTACTATAACACGGATCGTCGTAGATGTTACAATTGATCATGTTCCAGCTGCTTGGCCCATTACATCTAATTTCCTGATTGGCAGTAATGTCTGATTAGCAGCTTTGGGCTTCCGCTTGTTGTTTGGCTGCACCTCTTTAGTTGACACATTCCATGTGCAGACAGCAAAGTCGTTGTCCCTTTTTTGTTTAGCATGACCTTTCCAAAGCTGTTTGTTGCTTCGTAAGAAGCTGTTTTTTGTTTTGTAAGTGGGTAAATAGCACAAGACACCTCACCTTGCATAAAGACTAGGCCTTTCGCAGACTTTAACTTGTTGCGATCTAAATTATCCACTAGCTCAAAGTTAATGACTATAGACGTCGCGACGCCTTCTGATTGTTGACTTGGTTTCGGAGCTTTTGGAAGAGTACCTCAATTTTGGCCAAACAATTGTCTTTTGTGACGAGTTGGATTTTTGGATGAATGGCTATGAAGGGAGAAAACCCTAACCAACTTTAGGTTCACCAGATGGCATGCATTCACGAAAAGTTACTGGTTGGTGCGTTCTTCATTGAAATTGACATTGGCATTGTGCTACATATCAATGACAAATAATTTCTTTTTGCCCGAATTATACGATATTGACGTAGACGACATGTAGTTCTATCAAGACGGCGCTAGATGCCGCACAGCGGACGGCAAAATGGATATTCTGAAGTCTGAGTGCAGTAATTACAAGGCCTCTGGGACTTGTTTCGGTACTAACAAAAAAAACAAAGAAAAAAATATGATTTTCAACACTCGTTGAGCCCCGTCCCCTACCAAAGACAACTATACATAGCCAATCGGTCTATTGACATTTTCAATAAAAACATGATGTCACGTTTGCCAGTCATTTTATTAAAATTGATTTCCAAAAACCCATACGTGCGGGTCTTACCCGACTGCTAATCAATTCAATGCGGAGAAATGTGAAAATAAAATTACCATACACTCACACTCAAAGAAGATGAAGAATAACTGTCAACTGGAATCCCCATGGGGGGCATCCTTCGTCACAAGTTATTACATTAAAAAGTCATCCAAACAGTTCCACAATTTTATCACATACTTGAAGCCACCCATACGAACTTGCAGACACTCAACGAACACACCACCACCCTCCACATAAAGTGATTACAATGCTTAAACTTTTATAACCCCCTGTAAGGCAGTCGAGCAACTTTGGTCCGACAAAAATTATTCAACTTTTCGTTCCTGAATTTCGATGGCTACCCAGATGATGGCCATTTGTATGCCAGTAGTGTCACGTATCTGCATATGCTCGTCCTCGTCACACTATCATTCGCAATTAGCCTCGAATCATGTGTCCCATTAGGAGGGGAGCATGCCAAGATGCATAATCAATTGGTTGTGATCCTGTTGTTCAATTCCGTCAGCACGTAAAAGTGACGTAATTATGGAAGGATGCGTCTATATGTGAGCAACCTCATTCCGACGTGAAATTAAGAACTCACGAGGAATAACAATACTACGAATGAAGCAATTTAAAATAAATAAACTCCTGCCGCCTGGGTAAACAGAAGCACATCCTGTGAGCTGTGACACAAGTCATCGCCTATGTTACGTGCCATGGGTTCATATTGTCGAGTGTGCACATATCATTTTGAGAGTCGGTCGTCTCGGTACCGCGTACAAACAAACAACTTCATTAGCATAAATTTAGTCCTGGCGCGCAAAAAAAAAGGACGCCGCAAAAATATAGGCGCATAATCATGGTTTATTTGGGAGTAAAGGAAATAAAAAAAATTGAGCATATACATAGCATTCACTTCAATTTGGCAGTGAAAGGACACCGAATTTGCATATCGAATCTACTCTCCTTTTGGAGGTACCTATAGCTGCGACTGTATTTTTGTCCTGTATCATTGTGGAGGATATTTTTTTCAAAATATATTGAAAATATTTTCACAAGTCCATTATTGTGTTTTTTAGTTCGATGTAGGAAATAGCAACAGGAGAGCGGTAATGGTAATGGTGTATGTGGGTATTTTTTTTAAGGACGTTTATTTTTGTGTGCTTGATGAATATGTTTTTTCCTGCATACATTAGACGATGTCCACATCGATGGAGCCAAGTTTTTCATGGCTCAATGGTAATTCTTTGGGTAGTGTGCCACAAGGAGAATAACAGAGTCAGCTGTAGAGCTAGGAGGAGTTTTAATTATTTCTAAATTTCGATTGTTTTGTGGAAGAGTGAAACTGTCTGAAAATATTCGGAAAATGATAATGAACTGGAGAGTACCCAGTGAAACATCTTATTCAAATCACAGATACCAATAGTCCAGATCCAGACTTAAAAATGGCCCACCTTGAAGTTAATTGTAAATCACCGCAACAGGCTAAAAAATCAACAATGACTTTATTTCAGCTGAACTCGGAAGTATTGACTCCACACCAGAATAACATCCTGAACTAAACCCTTAAAGAGAGTTCACCAAAGCCAGCCTTATTGTATGGCTTGAAGAGAACAAAAAGTAATTAACTTTACTAGATGTGGATGGGTAGATTCACAAAGCTAGCTTAATGCTTTATGGGAAGGAAGTAAGGAAAATTCAGCATAGATGATACTTACTTACTTAGATGATGGAGCGAAAAAATAAAATGAAATATCTGGCATTAACGGGCCATGCAGGGCCTCAAATTAAGGAAAAGTTGCTGTCTGTGAAAATACTGATTGCATAAAATTGCCCATCGATTTCTGCACAGGCCTTGATACGCAAATTCTCTCATTGACCGCATATTCCCCGATGTAGGCACACAGAAAGGCAGAAATAGCCATTTGGGCGGTATATTTTGCGATGTCAACGAAGCTGTAAATTATTCAGCAGAGTCTTTGAACTCATTAGATATGCTAGGCATGCCACCACTACGAGATTTAAAAGTTGGATCTCCGGTGATATTACTTCGGAATTTGAACTCACCACGGGTTCATGTGAAATGGCACATTGGTCATTACAAAATTAATGAAAAATTATCAAAGCTACCATTTTGAATGGCAAATTCCTAGCCGAAATTGTTCTGCTGACACGTATTCCAATGATTCCCACAGGGTTGTCGATTGAATTCAAACGCATCCAATTTACTACTTAAAAGGACAAACAATGTACGTTTGAGGTTTAAATTTAGGCACTCCATGATTTTCACACGAACATTTATACGTGGCACGGAGGTCACTGTCTACCGCGCACAATTCCTCCTTCTGTCATAGAATCCATCAAAGTATATTCATTTGATCTTATGGACCGTCATCATAATCGGGCTTGGGAAGACCATTTATATTCAGATTCACAATACCCACGTAAAATCTATATGCCCGATAACTACATGAAGTCTAATCTCAACTAGTGATGTGCCAAACTGAAATGTTCTCAACTCGAGTTAACCTAGTTGGAATATAAGTAAATCGAGTTGTAGCCCGAGTTGGATAACTCGGTTGGAAAAAAGCATAGTTGAGTCGATCTAGCCATCTCTGTCTATCCGTCTGGTCCGTTTGTATGTCACCGATTTTTGGGACTTAAATTTTGAGCAAGAATGTTGAAATTTGGTATATAGACTCTCTGACCGACAAAGCAGAAGAAGTGTAAATTTTTTTGAAATCCGCCCACTGCCATTCCCCCTTTTAAGAAAAACGTAGTTTTTGGCCAAACCGTAAGGAATTTAATACCTATACCCCATGCCATATGCAATAGAAAATCGTTGTTTTTTGCCGAACCATAAAAGATTTTTATAAACTGTCTTAACAATATGTTGTGACAACATGATTTTCTATCTTTCATCGTCATAAAACCCACATTTCGGGGATATTAGTTATACCCTATCCCATAGGGGTATATTAGTTTTGATACATAGTTTGTAACATAGAGAAATAATTCAGCTACATATACCTCAAAGTATATGGATCGACTCAGAATCGATAGCTGAGTCGATTAAGCCATGTCTGTCCGTCCGTCCGTCCGTCCGTCCGTCACCAGTTTTTGGGCCTTAAATTTTGAGCTAGAAGGATGAAATTTGGTACACGTGCTCTTTGTTGCTCCCAGCAGAACAAGTGTAAAAATTTTTGAAATCCGCCCACTGCCACGCCCCCTTTTTAGAAAAACGTATTTTTTGGCCAAACCATAAGGAATTTTGAAAAACTTTCTGAACAACATATTTAGACAATCTGAATATCTGTATTTCGTTCATATAAAGTTTTTTGCCACGCCCACTTTTGGGGGCGTTTTTAATAAAAAAACGTTTTTCGGTCAATTTTTCAAATTTTCGAAAAAACTTTTGATGCAGAATCATTAGCAATATAAATATGAACATATCGTCTATAGGTCATTTTAACCCACGCCCACTTTTTGGGGGCGTTTTTATATAAAAACCATTTTTATACACCACCCCATAACATATGCAATAGAAAACCTTGTCTTTTGTAGAACCGTAAAAGTTTTTTATAAGCAGTCTGAAGAATTTGTTGTCACCATTCCATTTTCTTTATTTTATCCACATCGTGTTTTAAGCCATGTCCACTTTTTGGGGATTTTAGTTTTACAGATAGGATGGGATAGGGTATTCAACGATCCGCACAGTGGATTGTAGCCTTCTCATATGTTTTTAAGGATGGGATGTGATAGGGTATTCAACGATCCGTTCGTTGTTGTTCGTTGCTCCCAGCAGAACAAATGTACATATTTTTAAAATCTAAACACTGATACGCCCACACGTTATGTGTGTTAGTAACGACTTGCATTGGAACGAGAAAAAATATCTAAAATATCAATTTTTCGACAAAAACAGAGCTTGTCTCCTGCACATGCTATGGGGTGGGGTATACAAATGTTTTTTAAAAAAAAACGGCTTCATTAAGTGGGCGTTTGATAAAATGTCCTATAGAGGAAATAACATTTATATTATCAATGTTTTTGCATCGAAAGTTTTTAAATATCTCCTTAATATTTTACCGAAAACAGTTGTTTACATAAAACGCCCACAAAAAGTATACGTGGCAAAAAACTTTATATGGACAAAATATATATATTGAGATGGTCTAAATTATTTATTTAGACAATTTTTCAAATTTTTTAACCGTTTGACCAAAAAGAACGTTTTTCTAAAAAATGGGCAGTGGGCGGATTTTAAAAATTTGTATACCAAATTTCATTTTCCTAGATTGCTCAATCGACTCAGCTAGTGATTCTGAGTCTTTGAGGTAAACCTACTTAAATTATTTTTTTATGTTTAAACTATGAATCAAAACTAATATACCCCTATGGGATAGGGTGTAATAATTTATAGGAGACATAAGAATTGCGAACGCTTTATTTTCGCTTGAACATCGTCGATTTATCTCCTGCTTTACCTTGTGTTATCGACATTTTAACGACTGTAACGTACCCCGAACCCCGAGATGAAGAGCGAGTGGCCTGTCTGAACTGGATGTTCCATCCGAAGAATCTAGACCTCTTCCGGCACTATCACCCGTACTGGAGAAGGCCTAGTCCACTCATCGTCGCATGCTTTCATCATGTCGAAATTCCAAGCACCATCCCTTCTACTAACTCTATCCACCCTTATGACCCAAGGTCACAGGACCCTTGGGCCAGTCCGGGCAGACTAGTAAAACGGGTGTCCAGCCATCATGCCATCCATCCGCTCGCTAGCTCAACGGTGCGCATGGGTTCTTGCCACATGATCTGGACCGGGGTTACATTTTTTTTAAATGCCTGAAAAACAAAACAAATGAAATGCGAGAATGGTCTAAGAATATCTCGCAAGTAACCATTTCATATATAAATTGCGAGGCCCAAATTTGCGTCAATTTCTTCCGCTTACCGAACGTCCGTAATGAGAATGAGTGGAGAATATGAGATGGAATTTATCTCCTAGAGCGGACCCACCCCTAGCTAAATCGAACTAAATTCGGCTTTAACATCCGTGGCTATTGTACTGCTCGGTTTACGATAGCCCCTAACTCAATAGGAGTATCTAACCCATAAGGTTACATACCCCTGACGTCACTTCCCTTAATCACCCCTATCTGCCCTTAATCCATCGATCTGACACATCCTTCAAGAAAATTAAACTCTACCCATATTCATCTTAAAAAGTCTTACAAAGATCCCGAAAAGTCGACATCTAACGCTGGCGTAAACACAATTTGATTTGAGAATCCGATTGCTTTTCCCTTAATTTTTTTCAACAACATCCCGGAAGCATTCAACCTGCTTAATAATAACGCTTATTGAATTTTTTTGTAGTTCGTTATAAAATTACTCCTTTTATTATTCAATATTTTAAAAAAAAAAAAACAATGTATTCCACTAAAATCAAATATAAGTACTGTATGTGTACTTGCGACATTATATAATTTTGAATAAGAAAAAAAAGGTTGTTATACCCTAGTCCATAGAGGGATATAAAAACAAAAATAAGAGTTGTACTAAGTCAACGATGGTAAAGATACAATAGGATAGATCGTAATTATTTGTTTCTTTTTTTCGTAAAGTATTTTTTTTCTTTATGTTTATTTTATTTAATTGTACTCTTTTTCTAGTCTTATTTTGTTATCTTTAATATATATCTTTTTCTATTCTAATTCCAATAAACTTTAATCATTTATTTATATAACCTTAAGGAACTTTATTTAGAGGATCGTTTTCGTGTTGTAGTTATTTTAAATAAAATATATAAAATAGGCACCATAAGTTCATGTTAATTTAACCAATCTATGTTTGTATAGAAAACTTACCCCTTTATGGATCGTGGTTTAGATACCTTAATTTTCCGCTCTCCAAGGTGACGGGGATGAGGTGCACCGCATTCCTTCCTTGGGTCTGGTGTCGTTTGCACTTTTTGCAATGCCCGCTTGGGCTGGTCGATACACTAAACTATTTTAAACATGAGAGGTAAAACGCACTTGAACATAAATGGTTTACAAATCATTCAAAAAAAATTAAAATAACTACGTAACTTTGTTCCTTTGGGGTTTTTTTTTTCTTTGAGCCATCTAGGTACGAATAGCTGTTCTAATTGCGTCTCGGTTCGGAAACGTGGTGGCGGCGAATATGGAGTGGCTGCGTATTTGACGATCTCTCTGCGGACTCCTGGTGGATGCGGATAATCGATTTTTCGATATATCCGTTTGATGGCACTTATGCTGTATAAGATTAGGCTTTTGGTGTGATGGACTGCGGAGCGTCGATCTAACGATGGTTTTTTTTTTTCTTGTTTAGAGGCAAACTAGGCAGCCTAATATTAGACCAGACACGTGGTGGATGACGGCGCGAAGATAACTCGATGAATATTCTTTAGCGAGAACTCAATCCATGGAGCCTAATGTTAGGCGGCACACGTGATGGACTGCAACTCGTCGATTTAACAAGGGTTTTAACCGCAACAGGGCACTCTCTGCAGCCTACTGTTAGGCGGCCGCGTGGTTTGAAGTGGTGCGGGGTTGATTCACTAGGTTCTCTCCGGGAATTCTTATATGAATCTAGCGGAGAACCATGCGCTTGCGGTTAAGTAAAAATTTCCTCTCGGACACTTGGTTTCATGCGTGTATTCGGTTTTGTTTTCTTCTCCTGACATGCGTTAGACACTCTCGTTGGATAAATTTTAATTTATTTTTTTCCCGTGGCAATTAAGACGTGTGCTCTGCCGAACGACAATATATCCAAACGGCATATATTACTGAGACACGCACGTTTGAGTAGGGATAGCACGCACGTTTGAGTGGAGATAGCTTAGTAGGTATTCCGCTTAAGCTGTAGTCGGCGCTCGGCTTTATGCGTTAGATGTGTTTGCTATTCTAAGCATCAACGAATTTAATTTAAAAAAAACTACTTTAAACATGCGCTCGAAAATACAAAAAAAATAATAACGTGCAAAAAAAAAAATCATCAACAAAAAAAAATACAAGGAGCTTATCGTCACTGACGTCAAGCTCGCTCGGCGGTTCACAACTTTTTGCCGATCTTGCGCAAAAATCCACTCACCCTCGTGCCATTTCGCGCCGGGTGAGTCTCGCTCTCACATATGGGTGTTATGAACGCGATTTTCAAATGCCTCTAGCTCGCTAGATTTTATTCAGAAAAATCTTTTATTGATCTTAAAATTCAAATTCCCAATTTCTGTATCTTTGGTTGACTTTTTATTAAATTCTGAATAAAATCCAGCAAACTAGACAATTCAAACAATTTTAGCGCCAAGAATTCCGCGAAAAATATCAGCTACACCATCGTCCGCCATACGATCGTTCGCGCACAATGTCGAAAAACATCGCAGCCACTACTTCCATTCGCCACCGCATACCAGACCACATTTCCGAGACGTTATTATTTGAATAATAAAAAATACAAAATAAAATAAGAAAAAAAAGATGGATGGATTTCTTACACGACAAATGCTCAAACAAAATAGCCAGCTGCATCCTATTAAACAATTTAATTCAAATTACCCTGGTCCTTGGTTGGATTCTATACTTGGTCACGCCACTTAAGCCGAAGCTTTCTCAAATACGTATGAAGTCTGGCTTTGAATCGAAAAGTTTGGGAGCCAGAATATTGGTATCCCTCCCATATTGAATGTCTAATTTGTAGATTTTTTTTACTCCTAAAGTACTTGGTATTTCGTTAATACACATGGGGCCAAAGGTTTTCCGAAAAATATTTCGCAAAAAACGACCGCTTTTGATACGGTCCATGCTTGGGGGCTGTAAAGCAGGACTGGGATGATAAGAGTCTTATAAGCATCTCTTTAGTAGTTCGAGTGAGTGTTGCCTTTTTGGTTGTCAGAGTGAAAAGCGGAACCGAGGTAGAATGGTTCCGTTCTGTCCAATTTGTCGATATTATTTGTCCGTATGCTGGTATTACTTTCATTTACTGTTAATCCCATTTTTGCAGCTTCTGTCTCTATCACAGCAAACATGACTATGACATCACTTTGAATCCGGTCAATGATGTCAACATCATCGGCGTAGTAGTTGCACCGATTTATGGATGGATATTTTCTTCAATAAACCACACATTCTAAACTTTAGTCCTTCAACCAACAGCACACTCATACAATTCTTCAGCACAAAAAGTGTGTACACAAGTGTGAATACCCTATCCCATCCCATCCTTAAAATAATTATCTCCAAAATGTGGTCTTTATGGGCATAAAGTATTGAAAATGACGTTTGCACAACATATTGTTCAGAAGGTTTATCAAATTCTTTTATGGTTCGACAAAAAACAACCTTTTTCTATTGCATATGCCTTGGGGTAGGGCATACAAATGGTTTTTGGTAGAAAACGCCCCCAAAAAGTGGGCGTGGGTTAAAATAGTCTATTGACGAAATGTTCATATTAATACTACCAATGATTGTGCATCAAACTGCACTTTTTTAAAATTCTTTACGGTTTGGCCAAAAAATTGTTTTTCTAAAAAGGGGGCGTGGCAGTGGGCGGATTTTAAAAATGTTTACGCTTGTTCTGGTGGCACGGACAAGGATCCCATATACCAAATTTCATTATCCTAGCTCAAAATTTAAGGCCCAAAAATCGGTGACGAACAGACAGACGGACGGACGGACAGACAGACATGGCTAATTCGACTCAGCTAGCGATTCTGAGTCGATCCATATACTTTGAGGTATATGTAGCAAAATTATTTCTCTATGTTACAAACGATGTATCAAAACTAATATACCCCTATGGGATAGGATATAAAAACTCTTTAAGGTCAATTCGTAAAAAGTATTTATTTACTCAGCGCCAGCAAACAACCCTCAAAGCAGGCTTAGGTGTTGTGTGTTTTGGACACAACATTTCTCCTTGAAAAACATTTTTACAGCTAGGTTCCAGAAATCGAGTGAAATGAAAGTGAAATTACTTTTATAAATCGAGTGAATTTGTTTTTGGTGTTCCACATTCCGACCGATTTCATAACTTCGAAAAGTTTTCGAAATCACTTTGTGAAATTAAAGATAGCTGATACTATCTGTCATATTGGACATTGCAAAATTATTTTTATTTTGATAAATTTGTTTGTTTACAAATTCTGCTTAATTTTTATAAAATAAATAATAAATTTTGAAATATTGAGTGCTATTTATATTGCTGCGGCGGTGTTGCAAGTTGAAAAACAAAAGTACGCAGAGGAAAAATAGAAAGGTGTACGATAAGACCCCTTTCTTATCCTTTATAAATTGCAGATGACGCGTAACTGAAACAAATAAATTTAAAATGAAAATTAAAAATTGTTATTTCATTTAGATTTATGTCATATCGAGTTAATAAACATGCTTTCCAAATATTGCTGCACTTTTGCGCCACACATAAACAACCATAGATTTTTTGTGTGTTGCAGTTCGCCTCAGTTTTGCTTTCTGAGATCAATTGGAAAAGATTCTGATGTTGCTTTGGGTCGTTGCACTGTATCAAAGATATTGAAGAGTTCTCAATGTTTTGGAGAACAAAATTTTTCCAAGATGGTCAAACATTCCATGTCGGATGAAGAAAAACGGAAATCAAAACAATATTTCATTGACGAATTTCTTATTCCTGGGGTCATCGACATCGAAGGGAAGAAATAATACTTCTCAGTTAATGCACTGATTATGAGTAGGATCCAAAAATAGTATCTTTTCAAAAACAAAGCGTCCGCTGCAACTGGATCTCCTTTCATAAATCCTCCGACAAGTACTTTATGCCTCTCCATAAATTCAATAAATTTTGCCTCCTGGGAATTATTTTTGTGTTTACCATTGGTAAAATACATTATCGTTTAGTATATCTATTCAAAATCTAAACACATTAGTACGCTCAGATATTATTCACTTACATATTCAATCACGTCAGCTCATCCCAACAATTTCACAGCTATACTAAAATGATCGAATTGAAATCACACACAAAACGAGAAAACCGAATTGTGGAACATGGAAATTCATTTTTTTTTATCTTCGAAAAATGTGAAATTGAAATCGGTAAAAGTGAAATGTGGAACCCAAAATTTCACTTTAGAACGATTTTAATTTCATTTCGAGTGAAAGTGAAACGTAGAACCTAGCTTTTAGTCTAGAAAATGTATTTGTCCTACGGCCCACGGTTTCACTTCAGGCAACGGTAATGAATTTCACAACAAATTCATCTTGAAATTCATCCTTCAGACATGTACTGGGGAAAGCATATAAAGGAGACACTTGATTCCAAACAGCGTTCGAAATAATTTACAAAATCCGTTTATCCTTTGAAAATGGTTGTCGCTGAATTTTTTCAATTAAAATCGGATTGGGTCACATAAAAAAAAATCCATCATCACGCCTTTTCCCCACTAAAACGCACGGAAATTCCTCCCGCATATGTAGATACGTCGTATAAATGGAATCCTTTATCGGACTCCAGTGAGCACTTAAATGCGAGCATCTATCCGAATTGAGGATGTCAGTATCGTTCAATGAATATAACTTTGAGATCACATGCAAAATGAACAACGTGATGTCCTTTGTTCTTCGACTTGACGGATATCCTATTGTCGGTTGGTGAAATACATTTTTTTCTTGTTGTTGTTGCCGTATTTGGTAATATGCTGCGGCTCGGTTGGCAGTATTAAAGAAATACGTTTTCCAACCGTGTCCCCAACAGTACCGCTCAGGGTCAATAAGAGTTACAATCAAATATTTTTCCATCTGATGTATCGCGTGTCTGTGTCGTGTTCGAATGATATTCCGTTCACTTTTACGTTTATGTCTTGATTAAGAGGAACAGTGCGCTATTTCGACATTTTCGAGGGAAATTGCCTTAATGGATGTTTTTCAGGCATTTTCCCCGCTCCTTGCTAGCAGGGAAGTTAGAGAATGGATTGGATATTGAATGGCACCCGACATGGTATGCATTACAAATTGTTTTGTAAACATTTGTGGTGGAATCCCAGGCTTTTAGGTAGACTTTGTCGTTTTTCATTAAAGCTGCCAATTGTATGCGGGGAGGAAGAATATTCCCCGATCGCATGTTTGTCATTCACTGTGTGATTACAGGACTAGTACCTTGATTTCTTGTACAATTTTCTGAAGTTATTCGATTGTCTTCACTCATTAGGGATTGACATTGATGGGTACATGTTAGATTGGGTTGTTTGATTTGTCGCATTAGCCTTTCTAAGAGCTATGAAATTATTTATTAGGTACCGTGATATATATTGCACTGATTTTTTTACCCTATCCCACATGGGGGTATATTAGTTTTTACACCATATTTAGATATACATATCGTTGAGTTGATGGTTTGAGTCAGAATCGAAAGCTTAGTCGGATCCATCCATGTTTGTCTTTTGATCCCTCTGAGTGACACCGATTTCCTTCAATTTTGAGCTAGGATAATAGAATTTGTTAATTATATGTACATTGTACATTATTTTCAATTGTAATTATTTTCACAATTCATCCAAAGCCACACCCACTTACAAAAAATCAAAATCACTATATTTAAATGTCTGCTCAAGATGTTGTATTCAACAACTGGTCCAAAGGAATTGTATGTAACTAAGATAAATAAAAATACTTCATAATGTGCAAATCGGAAGTTTTTTATTTGAAGTATTTTTCATATTCACATACCGACATAAAATATGGCTCACCCTGTAGTTGTAAGTTCACTTTTTAGGGACGTTCATATAAAAGATGAATTGGATGACAAACAAAATAGTTATGACAGAGACAACAGACTCGGATAACAGACCATCGCGCCACTGAGCACCCTATGGAGCCGACTTCGGGCAAAAATAATCGACTTTAAGCCGGTTAGTGATCGCCTGGATGTGATCCGCATCAGAATAACGTTTTACAACATCAGTCTTATATGTGCACTTGCTCCTACCGATGAGACTGAGTACCCTTTTAAGGAGGAATTTTATGACTTCCTGGACGGAGCCTCTCTGGAATACGATGTTAAAATCGTACTTGGGGACTTCAATGCCAAAATCGGTAAGAAAAACATATTCGGCGAGTGAGTTGGACAGGCTTAAGGAGGGGTAACAGATAATGGCTTCGGACTAACAGACTTCGCGACAGCATGTAATACTGTTAACAGGAGCACTAGGTTCCCATGACTTCGAATTCACGAAGCAACCTGTAGATCTCCAGATGGTCGAACCGCCAATCAAATAGACCATACGCTCATAGATGAAAGACATGCATTTAATATCCTGGATGTAAAAACATTCAGAGGAGCAAACGCCGACTCTGACTATTGTATCGTCGCAGAGCCCAACTGTCTAACGAGAAGAAGATGCGAATAATGGTGCAAAAAAAAAACTTCACTCTGGTTGCCTTAGTGAGCCGGAGACTGCCATAGTCTACAAACAAAATCTGAGTGAGAGACTCCCCTCTGTGCCCTCATCCATTGGTGGAGGATAAGGGCACAAAGAGAGTCAACACCCAGTGGATACAGTATCGCAATATCATCACAGAAGCAGCCGAAACCACCATAGCCTACCAGCCACCCCATAAAAGATGTCCGTGGTAAGATGATATATGCAAGTACAAAAAAGAGAGGAGGAAGGGAAGAGTACCGAACCAGAAGAAATAAATCCTGCGTAGGAAAAAAAGAGAACACACAGCCTCCCATCTCAGGAAAATCGAAGAGCCTGGCGACAGGAAGAACATCCGTCAATTCTCCAATAAAGCCAAACAACTAGCATCTGGGTTCAAAGTAGGAAGGCAAGTCTAAATATTGCAGCCTAGTCACTGACGCGCAGGGAATTGTAGAAGTATTCAGCCAGCATTTGCAGCACCTGCATAATGGGCATAATATCGAAAGATTGATAGGGCAAGAAACCAACCCACCTCCAGTCAACAAAGAGGTAAAGCTCCCTTCCAGTATTGAAAAAGTTAAAGCAGCCATTAAAAAAAATAAAGAACTAGGTAGGCGGTTCTGATGGATTACCAGCAGAACTCTTCAAATACGAAGTTGTTGCTTTAGAAGTGTGCATGTACCAAACCATGTGCAGTCAACACCAAAGGCACAATCATCCATAAATCGATGCAATCGCAGATATTGACATCATTGGTCAGACTCAACGTAGCATCGTGGACACTTTTGCTAGTATAGAGGAGGAAGCGGCGAAAATGGGTATAGTAGTAAATGAAAAGATACACAACATCGACGAATTGGGCAGAACGTCACCATCTATAAAACCGATTTCGAGGTAGATTGGGACTTTGTCTATCTAATCTCAGACAACGATAACTCATCAGAAATCAAACGAAGGATTATTATTGAAAAGCTTTATTTCTTTGAACTGAAAAGCCAATTTAGTAATATAGCCCTCACTCGAACCACAAAGGATATCTTATATAAGACCCTCAACCAATTTTGAGTGCGAAACTGGAGGCTGTTTATTAAGGACGGGTCAATATGGATCGGCATTTAAGTCAAAGCCCAGGTTCACCCCTAACTGTCTTCGTATACACCGATACTTTCTTTTTATAATCGAATCGTTGAATTCTTAATTAATTCACCTGAATGGACCCCTAATGCAACTTATATGAGTTGATGTCGAATTAGGAACATAATTGAAAAGTCCGAAGACATTGTTCCTTGGTCATTTTGAGCTAAAAATTCTTCGGTCCTATATGCGTTGATGGACATTATAAACTCAGATTTAACCAAAAACTTTATGAGCTTTTCACCGACCTAAAAACTGGCATTAACGGCCCATGCAGGGCCTCAAATCTACCTTCTCCATAATTTGTGTGTGCGGATTTTTTTTTATTTTGTCCATCATACATTCGCAAGAGGTGATGTATTGAAATAAACTAAGATATTGGTACTTTCGTGATTCGACCCAGGAATCCTACGTTTTGTAGTCCAATGCACTAACCACTTGGCCACTGCATCCCCTGTCATAAACCTCGGTAGTAAAGAACTCCACATTGGATGCCAACCATCAAGGGACACTAATACTCAGGTCCACTAGTCTTCGATTTAAAGCCAGACGGTAGACGAAGTCCTCGCCCTTATCTGTTATCGATTTTAAACAAATCAAAATATGAAATTGGATGAAGAAAGCTAAAGACCGGGCAAATTAGAGAGGCATGTTGATTGAAGCCCAGGTTTACCATAAGTGATTTCACCGGCTATGGGCGCTGTCAGCTGTCATTAAATTTTTTTCGGTTTCCTTGTCAGCTAAAATCTTTTTAAGTAACTAAGCAAGAAACCAAGAGACCCTGGCAGGTACCTATTATTTTTTCAGACTTGTAGTCAAAATTATTAATTTTTGTTACGACATCAGGTAACTTCTCATACATGCTTTACCTGCAGACCTAAAATATGTTCATATTCTAAAGCGTTTCATTGTAATCGTTACATTACCAATTCAATTATGTTATGGTCTCAGATAACTACAAGGTCAAATAATTCATTAAAACTTAACGCAACAACTGTTACCAATAGCGTTTGCAAAGGACAGGTAAAAGCTTTTTCATAGAAGTGAGGAATGAAAATGTGGTTTCGAAATCCACCTACTCTCCTTTTTTAGTCTTTCCGACGCCCTTAGAAAGTGACAAAAAAAAATAATAATCGGAACTTACGGCATGACACTGTTAAGCTCCTAGCCCAAAAAAAAACATTCCTAAGCGTATAATCATATTAAATCACATAAATCCAGGTCATATCCAGCGATCCACAGGCGAGCCATTTAGAGCCATTGTTATTTGCCTAATTGACGATTGATATCTTGTAATTCCGTCTGCAAGTCTCTCCGCCTTGCATGATTACAGATATTTTGTTTGAAGTTCTTACTAAATGACAACCCCCCTTTGAACCAGTTACCGTTTGCAATTACAACCCGCACTGAAAACTTAATCAACTGTAATTAGATGTTATCTGGGAATAAAAGGAAGAAAGCTTTCACTTTGATCAAGCCCATTAATCGGTTGCTAGCTAGGGTACCAAGGAACGTGCATTCGCCCTTCTATCTATCGCCTCATGTCGTTATTGGTACTCATTTGTAAATTACCACATCCGTACATGCGAACATCAAATAATCCCACTTCATGGGGGAGCCCACACGTGTTGACAGTTTGCTCTGCGGTTCGTATTGGTAGTGTTATCAGATGATAGCTCCCCATAGCCCTCCTCCGCTGCACCCCTTCAAAATATCGCTAAAAAAGTATTGATTCTTCACAGCAATCCCAATAGGGAAGATTGAACAAATATTAACTAAAATCGATTATCACGGTAAATTTATCTAAACTGCTGCCTAAGAGAGAGAGAGAGAGAGAGTAACACAGTAATACAGAACGACACACAACACGACTGTATCCTTCGAGATAGAGAAGGATTTATTGGCGCTCTTATACCCAGAGCAGAGTTTCACAAAGCAAAAAAAGTTTTGTCGGTCCTTCAAAATCTCAAGGATGAATCCATTCTCAAGTCGTGTGTAACAAAATCCCATTAGTCGAGTATAGAGTGGAAAAAAGGCTTCTATCGCATCGAAAATTCAGTATACACATATAGGAGATTGGATTGCAGATTGTAAACTCGGAATGAATTGCTGTTTGCCACATGCCACATATACCATATGCCATATATGCGATATGCCACATGCGAGTTTTGTTCGAGCTTCCACGCACGGAACGTTCATTGTCTGGTCTCCACGCATTCATATACAGATACAGATACACACACCTGCTGAATCCGATTAGAAGAGCGTGTATCTGTCGTCTGCTTGTAGGGGACATGATTGCCACGCAAAGGTGGTATCTAATACGTTTTTCAGCGATAAGATTCTTAGGCAATTACCGATGCTTTCGAATGGAAAATATTAAGGATATCAGCCATCATGTTGTTGTAGCTTGGTGTGTGTCTGGTGCCTCAACTTAAGACTCGAGTACGTGCTGTTGAGATTATTTTTAGAAGGGTACCGAGTACCTATCACGGTTGGGTATCAATAGCTCTAGGGCTGTTATGAGAAACATTTTAATGATCTCAAAATGAAGAAGTGTACTGAATGTTAAGTAAAATGTAAGGATTACATTCTCCTAGCATTTTTCTGTTTTAATTGTGTTTCTGCTATTTGATATGTTGCTACAGGGAACACGATTGGAGTTTTATCCAATGCTGTGACATGTAGGTTTTTTATGAAGCTAACTTTTTGGAATTTTTTTTAAAAAAGTGTTTTGCGTGGATGTTGGGAAAGAGAGACATAAATTGAAACGAAACACGCCATTGTGTCAGAATCAACCAAATACAAGCCTTCAAACTTTGTTCGTTGTGATATGAGAAAGTGAAAGAAACATCCAAGAGTAACACTGTCATGAGAAGGTTCTCAAATTTGCAGTTTGGATTCGGCGTTAAATAGGAGGTCCTCTTCTATATGCCAAAAATAAAAACTTCGGGAAGGGAGACGCTGGATTTGCGGACCTGATGGAGCCTTGACAACTTTAAGTGTCCATTTCTCAGGTAATTACAATGTGTTTTCGCAAGGTATTCCTAGCAGAACAAGTATTTTGTCTAGCTACTCTAAATAATTTATAAATATTAATCTTTAAAGACAGTGCTTATGGTTATGGTGGTTATTGAGGTAAATTGCGGCCTTAAAGGTCTGTATTCGATTCTCCAATCCTAGGATTAAAAATGTTATCAGCGAATTCTCACGAAAGACTTGAAAATTTATGCTTACAAGTTCAATTGACTGAAGAACTGAAGCCTACTGACCATTTAGCGCGAAGAGAGTTAGTTGAACGGAATTTGGAACAACAACAAGTGGATTCTAATTTTTTCGAACAAAATCGTCTTCAGTGATGAAGAGCATTTTCATCTTGATAGCTTCGTTAATCTCAAAATTATAGTTCAGAAAACCCACGAGTAATCAATTGTTAGAAAACTAATACATCCACAACGCGTGACTGTTTAGTGCAGATTTTGGACTGTAGGCATTATCGGACCATTCTTTTTCGAAAATACGCAGTCAGTAATAATTTATGGTGTTCGTTATCGTGACCTAATAAACCAGTTTTTAGTGCCTAAATTACAAGCTATGGATGTGACCAAAGCGTGATTTCAACAAGACGGTGCCACATGCCATACAGCCATAGAAGCAATTCTATTACTGCATTCCCTAATCGTGTAATCGGCAGGCCGTTTTCGGGATCAGAATTGGCCATCCAGATCTTGCGATTTAACGTCATTTGGAATAATTGTTTTTAGGGATTTTTGAAGTCAAAGGTCTATGCAAATAAGTCCACAATCACCATCGCTTTGAAATAGGAATTTGGGTGGAGTATTAATGAAAATCAGGCACATTTACACAAAACGGTCGAAGAAAATCTCATTAAAAGACTACCAACTTGCCAGCAAAGCCGTGGCAGCCATTTTTCCGATGTGCTATTCCAACCCAATTCTGTAAACTCTATTAATAAATACAAAAGTTAGGCTTTCTAATTAAAAATCTGTATTTTCTATAAAAAGAACATTTTGCGTGAATTATGAGACACCCTTTATTTTGTTGGAAAGACGTCTTTTGAAAGTTCTTTGCATTGTTTCCTTGTTTTGTAGTAAAGATAATTTTGGTATTGTGTTGTTCGTGTCGTTGTTAGGTGTCTGTTTCTGTGAAACTGCAACTGCATGTCGGTTGTTGGAATGCAACTAGCCTTGGAATAATTTTTCTAAGCTCCTTCGAACATCTACCGTCATAATATCTGTACTTAGGATACAGATTTTCTACAAGTCTTCGATGTGGCAAACAATGCAGTTTTTAGTAAGAAAAGAACCGTCTTTACGGCGGATTGCAAAGCCCTGTGCTAAACTCGTTCAAAAGCAGAGAGCAAAGACCATAGCAGGTCTTCAGTTGAGCATTTCTTTACGAACCCATGTTGCCAATCGTTTATAATACCATTCCTTTCAAGGTAATCAATAATCTCGGAGATCGTTTTTTTTCCATTACCTTTGAAAGTTTGGAAAGTAAAGCTATGGGTCTGTTGCTTGCTGGTATGCATTTTCTTTTGCAAATCGGTTAGATTCAAAAAATTATCCGGCAACTGGAGAAAGCCTTTTGATCATATGACATAAAAAATAATCTGCAATGAATGGGTGCAAGTTCAAGTGCACATTTTTAAGAATTATTGGTGAAATTCCGTAAATTTTTCGGATCCGTCTTATTTTTCCAATTCTAAATTTTACTTCAGCAATCCTGGAGGGTACGTGCTCTATCGTTGCGTTGGTGGCAACACTCTTTTCAAGCTTAATGTTGAATTTCCTGAAAACATTCTAGCGAATAAGTCGGCTTGCTAGTGGGGAGATGAAGAGTGGCTAACTGAATGAGGGTAAGACTAAATATATGCTGTCAACACGACAGGACACACAACATCGAAGAATTGGACAGAATGTCACCATTGACAGATATAACTTTGAGGTAGTACGGGACTTTTTCTAACTCGGCTCCGCTACTAACTCTGACAACAACATGTCGTCAGAAATTAAACGAATTAACTCTTGCCGTTGAGGCCCAAATGAATTCATATAAGTATTTCAGTTTGAATATAAATATTTCCTTCTTCAATATTGATTCGCACTTTCCTCTCTCACATACTACTACCTCCTTACCCTTCACCTCTTTTCAACGTAGCCTTTAAAGGCAAAATGAACATTGAACAAAAATTAGTACCCCATTCACCCAAGCTAAATGGTTATTTTTCGATAATTTATTATTTCTTTGCCCAAATTAAATGAATTATCGAAGGCACTTGATCCCATACTGCGATCAGCATCTGCTGCTTATGAAGTTGGCAACATTTGCTCACCATTCTAATCCATTTGCTAAATCTTGATAAGGCAAATCCATGAATTCCTCTATTATTCACACTATTTCCCAGATATTTCATTCAATTAACCATGCTCCCACCGCACCCATCCCCTAATACATTCCAATAGAGTTCCCATACTTTTCACATAAAAGGAAAACAGGACCAAGAAACTCCACTAACAACAAATACAGCGAAAGAAGCAGAACAAAAAAACTTCACCACATCGGCCATTCTCCTGCCTAAGTGGGCGAATCTAATAGACGAGTAAATTAACTTGGCACAGTGTGTGTAATGCCAACGTACACACAAATCTGATTAAATCGTATAAATCGTATCCTTGAACAGCGCGACTCAGCAGAAAGCTACCACATAAAAGCCTACAAGCACCCACAGCTAAACGACGATGATGGGTAAATCAAATAATCGCCCAACAAAAAGTAACAAAATCCAATGAAAGGAAATTATTTTGCCGAAAATTGCCCAACTACTGCGTGCATATTACCCCCAATCTACTGAAACTATCTAGGTGTGACCAACCGCCCTATCTACCTAGCGTCTGCTTTCCTCGTCAGCAACCCTGTCACTCTCAGGGCTGAAGTAAAAAAAAAAGTTTTTCCACGAAAACTTTTGTCCATAAAAACTTGAGGAGGACACTCAGCTCGCTGATGAAAATCGATTTAGTATCCTTCTTCACCACTTTATCTACTGCACACAAATATAGATTTAAATACATTGGCAAACAAGAATGAATGAGATGGACGCGCACTCAGTCAGGTGCAGACGAAGAGAAATTTTATTAATCGTCACAAGTGGGTCGAGTTGAAGGTATGTCACTTTGACAAATATCCTGTACTCCTGACAGACCACTGCGCACTAGTAGGATATGGTTTTGTTATTCATCGTCAAGTTGAATATCCTTTTCTTGCCGAGGACTTTATTTGCCTAAATGGATTGGATTTGGTTTTCTCCCATTCAATTGAATGAACGTTTATCGTTGATATCGGGTATCTAAGAATTTAGCATGAGTATCTATGTGTAGAAAAAAAATCAGATGGTAGTGAAAACTAATAAACGTTTTTTATAATTGTTAGTAGTCCCATTTTATTTTATTTTTGTTTGGTAATACAGGTTTTTTTTTGTCGATTATTTAGTTTATTTCATTTTTTCTCCTACGTTTCGGTGGTTATTTTCTACCTGTTTTAGGGTGCTTATTGAATCTTTAGATGTTAAACTTCAATGTTTATTATTGGACGGATATTTTTTATACATATTTTAGAGACTTACTATCTTGTTTAAAATGATTACACAATTAAACGCATGATTACAGAGTATCGAACCTCATTACAAATTCACTGAAAACGCACTTTCACGCCCGTGGAAATTGATATGGTCAAAGAAATTTGTGTAAATTGGTGGTATCTAGTGCCCTTGATTGCAAACAAAATATGGTCGAAGGGTATCATCTTTTCCCATTGAAACTATTCAAAACCTAATTGGTCTGTCAGGTATCTACATTGAAACACTAAAACTAATAACTTTGTGAAGGGGTTTCATTGTTCAACTTTGTTTGATGAGCAATTGGTAAAAAAAAATCCCTAAGCGGAAATACCGTATTCAAGTTTTTAATTAAATTCAGCTAAAGGATAAAGTTCTATTTTGTGAAACTGTTTTTTATCTGTTTCAGTCAGAACTTTATGATTTGTGATTTTTTTTGTTGTGTTTGCAATTGCATTGTGACTATGCAATGTAAATTTAGTTTAGTAACTTATATTGATTGCGATGCACTTTATTTAGTTCATAATTTGCTAGGATTTTTACGCGTCTGGAAAGAAGAATCCGAATGATTGATGACTTTCAAAAAAAATAAAAATTTGAATTCTTATATTACATTCTTGTGGGTATATACTGATGGTTGAACGTGGATGCAAACGACCAAGCTTAGCAAGACAAGGGCAATGACGGGAAGAGATAATAACTAGAGATGAAATAGTTTTTTGTTTTATCTGAATATAAGCAATAACATCTCTCGTAAAATATTGGCATTCCTGGATCTACAATATAAGAGAAAGTTGACAACAATTTAGCAGTGAGCTAGCTAAAGTGAGTTGATTCACGCTATACCACATACATTCCATACCGCTTTTCAACGGCGACAATACCATCAAAACGGTATAAACGTATGTTCCCTCCTCAGGAAACCGCTGAAGTATAGAACTTACCACGACACATAATTAAAGGGACCCGTTGAGGTTCTCTGTCTGAGACAAGGCAGCGTCTTCCTGCAAACGCTGCTCAGTCTATTCAACACTCTGGCATCCGCAATCGCTTGATAAATTAAACCGTTGGTTCAGTCTTCCTTGTCGCCTCGAACCTGTAGACTAGGATTCGAAGATTCTTTTGGCTGAAGCATTATCGTTCATTCGCTTGATATAGCCGAGCCAATGTAGTCTACGTATTTTAACCTTTTGTACCACATCTTGGTACAGCTAATCAAGTTCGCGGTTGTATCTTCTCCTTTATTCGCCTTCTTCGCATGTAGAACCAAAAATTAGACGAAGATTTTTTCTTTCAAAAGTGCCTAGTATTTGCTCCGCTTTCTTGCTGATTGTCCAGCACTCGCTGCCGTAAAGTTGGACTGGTAGGATTAGGGTCCGCTAGAACAAACATTTGGAATTCCGGGTTAAGAGTTTTGATGCCATTTGTTTTGCTTAGCCGAAATTGCATCGGCTTCCTAGGGATAGTCTTCCTCGTATCTCCACTAAGGTATCATTCGTGGGGTTGATGTTGACTCCGAGGTAGATGAACTCATTAACTACCTCAAAATTGTTGCTATCAACACTGACATTTTGTCCAAGATTATGCTTCGACAGTACTTTGTTTGTTGACGTACAAGACCAACGCGTTTCGCTTCTTCGTCTTCCTCAATGGAGAAACCAACGATGTTGATGTTGTCTTACGTATTATCTTCTGCCCGGCTCACTATCTGTTCCAGCACGAGATTGATTGCATAATAGCTCATCTTCTTGTTGGTATCCGGTACAGTTTTGCAAAAGTTCAGATAAGTTGTTTCCAAACTGAAGGTTGCATCGCATGTCCTCTAATATTAGGCGACGCAGCTCTATTAGGTTAAAGTCTTCTTTCGCTTTATAAAGCCCAAGGCTATGGATGCTATCATACGCCGCCTGGAAGTTGATGAAATAATAGTGTGTTTCGACCTGGTCGTTAGTCTTTTACAGGATTTGCCTTATTGTGAACATTTGGTCTATAGTCGATTTACCAGGCCAAAAGTTGACTGAAGGTGGGCCGGTTTTTTACTCTATCACTCTTTCGACGTTATGTCCCTAAAGAAGCTGCTGGAAATGTTGCTCAATACATCTATTCGGGGTAGGCTGGTAGACTATTGTGGCTACTTCTTTGTTGATATTTCGATAATGTATCCACTGGGTATTGGAGGACGATGGCGCAACGGGGTATCTCTCACTTTGTTATTGTTTGTAGGCTTTGGCAATCTCTGTCTCCATAAGTCCAACAACGTTAAGTCTCCTTTTTTGTAGCTCGGACTTTTTTGAATTCGACTGCGACGTGAAAATTGTCAGAGTCGATGTTTGCTCCCTTTGAATGTGTGTACATCCAGAATGTTGGATGCGTTCCTCGCATGAGCACATGGTCGATTTGATTGGCGGTTTTACCATCTGGAGATCGCCAGGTTGCTTTTCAAAGTCGTGAGAACCTAGTACTGCTGATATTGTAAAACGTTCTTCTGATGCGGATCGCAGCCAATTGACCATTAACCGGCTTAAAGTGCATTATTTATGACCTAAGTCGGCCCCCACAACGAATCCTCATTCTAATACGTGCAGCCTTCTGTGGCCGCTGTAGCATGTTTTTTGTTTTTGTATTCTTGATCTTATCCCTGCTCTGTACCGCGCGAGGGCAGATTCAAGTTTTTGAGTAGCATCCGGGGTGTACAGCGTGCGTACGTTCCAGGTACAAACTCGTAAGTTTTTGTCCATAGACGTCCCGAGTCTGGTTGGTATTTGAGGGGATCTATAATCCGATGATCTGATGATAGATGATCTGTTGCCCGAATATATGCCGAAGCGACTCATTTAAGTTGTTCACTTTGTTTTGCCTAACTGGGACTGTAGACGCAACTGTTGAATCCATCTTGGCTCTCTTCTGTTACCACCAAGATTTTACACAGGAATTGAGACCCTATCTACGGTCAAGGAACTATGCACTCAGCAGTCGTCACGTGATGGCTCAAGGTTTCATATAATCGCACGAACAGACATAGCTAAATCTACTCACGTTTCGATTCTGATTCGGTCAACTACTTTAAAAGCCTGAAGAGTACTATGGCTCGGATCCATAGTAAAATTTTCCAAACCATATGGAACATAATTTTTTTGGTTTTCTTTCTAGTCTTAAGAATACAGCTTTTGATGTTATGTTCAGAATCAATGCTGTCCAAGAAACAAACACCTTCTTGTTTTGTATAAAAAACTTATTTAGGTCATCCAAATATAAATTTCATACGCTAGAGGAGACTGCTACTTTTTTAAGTAACAAATGCTTTATTGTGCCTAAAATGCTGGTCATTATCGTTTGGCTTTCTGCTCGGCTGAGAACTGCCTTTCTTAACAATAATTCTAGTAGTACTAGGCACACAACATACTTTGCCTTCATTACTTTGTATGAACACCCTCAGCTCCATTAAGATAAAGATTTACCTGGACAAAACATACAGATAAAAGGAGGAATTTAAAAAAAATCTCCAGGTAATTCCTCTAGAACAGAAAATATTTCGATAAATGGTGATTCCGATGAATCCAAGGAATCCTAAAAAATTCTCTCCTTCATACTAGTGACTGCCAACATAACTCGATATTTAAAAAAATCGACATTTCTCGACTCAAAAATTAAAACACATTCTACCACTCTCTTAAAAATCAGCACCATCTACTTGAACAACAATAACCAACATCCAACATCATCTGATGCTCATGTCCTTTTTTTTTCTCCATTACAGTGTTCAGGAGACAGATGGTTCATATTTCGAGAGTTTCACATCGCTGGCATGGAAACGCGAAAATCGACGTATGTCAGCGGTACGTGCCGCCGAGACACGTGCCGAAACTCTACCGGAAAACGAACGTGAACAACCCGTCGACGAAATACTCGATCGTTTCGAGGAGAAGGAGAAACTGTACGTGGAGGTCCTGCACACGATTGCGAACACTGTTGGAGCACCAGCGCCTGGAGGACAGGTAAGTTGATATATCCTCGCTTTACTATTCATGCAAAATCGATGCGATTGTCTTATCACATTCAATGGAGTATTACTATGCAAACCGATGCGTTCATGTAGTCGTTCATATAATCACATGTCCTTAAATATTCTCTCCCATTCTTATATGCGCTGGAAGACACAGTTTGTCCGTATATGTTGGGTTACCGTCGGAGAAGTCCTCGGTGCTAGATAGAGAGAGTTCTTAAAAAAATAAATTTGTTTGTATGCTTTGTTACAACTCTTCAAGGATAATGGAAAAGTATTGATGGATTTTCAACATTCTTTACTTGTTCGACATCATTATATATACCCCGGGGAGAGATGGAGAATGCATATCCTCGAGTTTTCTTCATTACATATATAGAACGGGGCAAAAAATTTGTTTGTATGCCAAGACCAAGGCTGTAAAGATTTCAGAAGGACTCATTCACTTTAAGTTGAGAGTGCGATGCGGGGTTCCTTTATATGAATACAAGTAGGATACAAGTGGAAAATAATTAGAGGAAGGATTTCTTAGTCTTGAGATCATTTTGAGAGGAGAAATGCAAAAAAACATTTTAAGTGAATGACCTTCATAGACGAGTTTCAAGTACTTTAACCTCGAAAGTGTCGAAATTAATAGAAATGCTGAGTGGTGTGTTTATGGAGAATAAGTAGACGAAGGATGTATTCTTGGGCTGCTTTTCATTTTTATCAAGAATTGGATTGTTTTTATGTTCTTAGACTTTTGGCGACATATGAAGAGATCTATGCTTGAAGCCATAATTGAGCTTTACGAATGCAAAACAGTGGTGCCTTATTATCATGGTCAGCTAAACTCCTTAAGCGGCGCTTCAAACCCTGTTCCCCAAGTTCTGAGCATCATCATCAGTCGATTAAAATGCCTACTACCTAGAAGCATAGAATACTACTGCGGTGAACGAATGCCACCTATCTCTGAAAAAGCTCGCGAATATTGTATGCCATTTAACGGGCTTGCCCACCGTGCGGGTTGGGTTCAACATTTGAAGTGCTTTTGCTTCTATATCAAAGGTCATGTAATCGTTAAGAATTGACGAAGAAAACTGTAAAAAACTTAAAATCCATGAAATATAATAAAAAGAAGGTTTTGAACCTACGTTTTACAATGGGGGTTAGGCACACCTTCTCTATTTATTTCTTTCTTCCTGATTTTTGCTCCTTGCTTCTTGCTTTTTCCTCACTAAACATAATACTACTATCCTCCTTTTCTAAAGGGTCTTTCATTAAGCACTTCCTAGATATCTTTAAATTTGAATAAAACAAAGTGTGAGTGAGATGCCATCGGAATTTTTTATTCGTTTAAAAGGTCTATTCATTCCATTAGATATGAAATACAACATCGATCAAATATCCGTTGCGGATTCTCTGCATGGCTCCCATATCCGAACAGTCCAATTTTCCATGGCATTGGCTTTGAGGGCCGCTGTAGCTTGTGGCTTATTCGCATAGACCTTCGACTTCAGAAAACCCCACAAGAAAAAATCTAACGAGGTCAAATCGCAGATCTCGGAGGACAGTTCACTTCACCTCCACTTGAGATGACAATACACTCGAATCGCTCGTGCAGAATTCCCAATGTGGAGTGAACTGTGTGACCGTCCTGTTGAAACCATATGTCATTGGTGTCTATATCATCCAACTCCGGACAAAATAAGTCATCAACCTATAGCGCTCGCTGTTGACGATGGTGGCCTGGCCAACTCCACACCAAACAGTGACTTTTTCGGGATGTATTAGACGCTCTTGGATGTCATGTGGAAATTGGCCTCATCGATAAAAATGATTTTTCGATTAAATTAGGGTTCAGTTTCCAACTGCTTTGAAAACGTAGGAGAAGATGAAAATTTATTTTCAGCGGACTATGTTGGTAGTTTCACGTCCCGATTTGGGGTAAAGGAATTAATTTTGGGTGTCATCCTTTAAATCATTTTTACGTTAGAGTCGAGAGCTTTGTTGTTAGTGGCCCTGGTGTTTGTGATGTTTTGGACCGCTACGCTGTAAGCCGATTTAACAGCAGTCGGACAGTGTGACAATACTGCCTTTAGGCACATCGACAGTTATCTTGGGACTGCCACAATTGGCTCAGGGACATGGCATTGTGTATTTCATGTAACAGACATGAAGTCCCATGTGGCGATGGAAACTAATCACATGCGATTTCATGTTTCTGTTTTTCTTGTTTCTAGAGTGTTTGTAAATGGCCGTCCGTCCTGGTTGCTCCTCCGTTGCTCCAGCGTTGAGGGAAAGGATTGTCTTTTCTTGGACATCGAACATAGCCTTTATAGTCGCAGCTTTGTAAATTTTACCGTTAACCATTCAGTGTACGTGGGTACTTCTTGCACGATGGCGGGATCTCCAGTTTTATGCCGAATCCGAACGGCTAAGTTGAGATAAGCTATTCTTGATAATTGATACTACTCGGATGATTTGACAGATCATTACGAGAGGAGGGCCAGTGAGAAATCATTTGGGTGTTGCTAAGCCTGGGAATCGACCCAGACCTGCTGCGCGGCAGTTCAACGCACTAACCATCGCGCCACTGAGCCCCCTATTGATGGTCCGATGGCTTTAATTCGTGAACCAGTTGGATCTTTTATAGATGTAGGCCCAAATCTTCTCTCAAAATTAAAAAAAAAACTCCCTTTAGGGTTTTTATTCTCAGTCGAGTTGCCTACGTTTAGTTTTTATGATTGGAAACTCATATACCAACCATATTGTTGTCTACATTTTGTAAGATTATTGTGACTTATGTTGACTAAATAACATCGTTTACAATGTTAGGTCTGCAGATAAAAAATAATTAGCATTAGAATAAACTAAAATACAAAAGACCCACTTACACCTCTGGGTGTTATTTTGTTCACATTGAAATTGAATCTTTTTTAACCCAGGTGCTCAGCTTTCTTTGAATATCAGAAATATAAAAAAAACATATGGAAAGCTACAATCCGCTATGCGAATCGTTGAATACCCTATCCCATCCTATCTGTAAAACTCAAATCCCCAAAAAGTGGACATGGCTAAAAACACGATGTGGATAAAATAAAGAAAATGACATGGTGACAACAAATTCTTCAGACTGCTTACAAAAAACTTTTACGGTTCTACAAAAGACAAGATTTTCTCCTGCATATGTTCTGGGGTAGGGTATAAAAATGGTTTTTATATAAAAACGCACCCAAAAAGTGAGCGTGGGTTGAAATGGTCTAAGGACGAAATGTTCATATTTATACTACTAACGACTCAGAATCAAAAGTTTTTCTCGAAAATTTTAAAATTTGACCAAAAAACGTTTTTTATTAAAAACGCCCCCAAAAAGTGGGCAAAAAACTTCATCCTTCTAGCTCAAAATTTAAGGCCCAAAAACTGGTGACGTACGGACGGACGGACGGACGGACGGACGGACAGACATGGCTAAATCGACTCAGCTATCGATTTTGAGTCGATCCATATACTTTGAGGTATATGTAGCTAAATTATTTCTCTATGTTACAAACTATGTATCAAAACTAATATACCCCTATCGGATAGGGTATAATAAAACACCCTTGTTCAGGCACTTTTTGCGTTTAGGTTATGTAGCCTAAATTCAACGTTGTAAAGGTTCTTTCATTAGGAACTTGACAACTACTTTTTTAACTTTCTCTTACAAAGAGAAAGATATTGTTTTCGTGAAAATTTTCGACCTCGAGATTTTGATTGATTCTAACATTACGATGATAGCGGAGCCTAAAAAAGTGGTTTTTGGAATTCCGTCCGTCTGTCCGTAATGGTCTCCGTAGCCTAAACGGCTTGACCGATTTTCTTCAAACTTCGTATCCAAGCTTGTTTTGGTCATAATTCTAGGCCATTTTTTTTGTTTGCTTTTAGCCATGTTAATAACGGTACCTGCCATATAAAATTACACATAACCTCAATTTTCTCGAAAAAATATGCTATAAGCATATTTTAAACAATTCTACATAATTAGTTTTAGCCCAACTATCACTTAACGGAATATAGTTTTGGCCAATAACGAAAAATAATTATTTTTCACATAGACACCGATTCCTTCAAATTTCGGAGTAAACATTCGTATAATCACATTTCGACATTTTATATAATTTTTAGCATTAATAATCAAAATAGGCACTATTTGATCTAACGCCCAACTCGCTGTGAAAGAGAAAGTTGCGTACGATCCAGTCGTGCACCCACCACTCGTTTTTAAATAAAATGCAAACTACTGGAGATATCTCAAAAAAGATTTTATTGGATTGAATTACTATCAAAACATTTATGAATGGAATTCGACTTCGATCATTTTCCACCACGGGAACATATGTAGCGGTCTATACGTTGAACCCATTTTTCGATGTATCGGCTGCACATTACGACCGATACGGTCGCCATTTCTCGTTCAATATTAGCTCTGAGCTTCTCTCACGTTGTCGACTTGTGAACATAGACCACTGATTTAATGTAGCCCCATAAAAAAAGTCTAGAGCCGCTAAATCACACCGTTTCTCGAGATAACACGTTCACCGAATGGAGACTTCAATAACTCCATTGTTTGTGGCACAGACTTGTTGTCCAATGATAAAATGGCCCAATGACGCCACCGGCATGGAAAACTCACCAAAGAGTGACCTTTTTTGGATAAAGTGCTGTTTCATGAAGCACATAAAGGTTCTTACCTGTCCAGTAACGGATATTTTGCTTATTGACGAATCTGTGATGAAATTTAAATTTTCTTCCATCATGTCCATAGGCCAATTCGAGAACGAACGCTGACTCGGATAAATTTTAATTATTTGTAAACGTTGTTCCCTCATGTTGATTTCACTGAATATTTTGCTATTGGCAGTTCGGTAATCGGTTTAAGGTTGCGTTCACACTAAAAGTTTTAAGTTTTCAAGTCGCTAATGAACGTTTTATGAATTTAATTTTTAATTTGCGTTAATAGGCATTTTAAGGACTGCATAATTTTGTACACTCCTTACAATGAGTTTTTGAATAAGGCTGTTGTTGTATCAATTGAACATCGACAGGACAAAAATGCTAGATGCAAAACAAAATGATCCTCTTTGATGAGAACAGCGCAGACCATGTGAAAAATTCCATCTATATTTTCTCAATTTCTGAAATATTCGCAATACTTTACACACAAAATAAAAAAACAAACCAAACCCTTTATCCGAAAATGTTTCCTGTACTGTTAAAGCACATCTCATTCCCCTGGACATCCACCCACATTGCTTTATCTGAAAACAATGAAAACCCCTTTAATTGTCAGGATATCTTTTCGAAACGAAATGAATTTTCATCATTGCGCAGATGAATTGCACGTGCTTCACTATTTATATAAACCCGTTGGTATTACTCGCTCGTGTTCAAACAACATGATATCCCGAACAAAATTAAATCACGAGCGAATTTCTTCCCGAAAAGGAGTTATTCATTCGACTCTGCATTAATACGGTCCGAAAAGGATATCAACAATGGGATACAGAGTGTATTTTTTGAACCAAATAAATGACAGAAAAAGGGAAATTAATTCCTTTGTGTATACAAAATAACAGAAAAAATTTTATTCGACAGGACCTCCATCACGTCCATTTAATAGAATTTATTTATTATATGTAGGTATACACCGGGAATCCGGCACAAAGTCAGATTGAAATCCGTCAATTTGTTGTGCACAAAGGAAACTCTGTTATCCTGACACCACCCTACTATGCGGGAGGGGTAACTATCCGAGTTCACGTGCAGTAGTGTACATCTCCTTCCATGTATTCATGGTTGCTCTCCCGTAAGCGTTCACATTCATTCAATTTGCGAGAACATATTGTTTAAAAAATCTTACGAAACAGGATACCGTGTAGGGTTGGAAGGTTTTCCTGTTGAATGGAAAACTTGAAACAATGCAACCCGTTTTCTGTGGTTAATTTAATTGCTGGGAACTTCTCGTCCTCGTGTCGAGACCTTACACAGAAAGGATTCACTTCGTTTATTTAGTTAATTGAATTGAAATCCTTATGGTGGCTTCTGAAATATCCTGGAAATCTATTTTCTGGTTGAGGGTGGGGTGGCAGGATGGAGTTTGAGTGTGGACACAAATTGAGTTACTATACATTTTGCAGTCATCGCTTTATTTCATTTAATTTGATTCCAATACCTACGGGTGAATGAGAAATCTATTTTTCAGTAGATACTCTGATGTCCTTTCACTGCTCGCTTGTATGCACCCTGGCAGCAATTCACAGTCAATTTTATGATCCTAATGAATTTTCTCCTCTCTGGTAGTTCGTATCCTTTATTGGAGGAAGAAAAAATAAACATTAATTTTTTTTCTTCTGTTCGTCCTTTACAGTTTGCACACTACAAGGAGGAGATGTATTTACATGCACAGCGAGCGTTTGGTGTAAATCCGGATCGACATTATCGTTTGCTGCATGCTGCTGCCGAGGATAAGCCAAAAATAATCGTTCTATCGGTTGTTGTGCAGGAAGCTGAAGGACTCGAAGCAAAGGATGCCAATGGTGAGTTGTTGTGTTTTTTAGGGTGGAGGGGTGGTTATTTTTTCATTGAGTGTGGATGCAACTTGTAGATAACAGTTTTGTTTGGATGTAGATTTAGCTCTGTTTGGCTATTGGAACAACAACTGTGTTTATGCAACCGGGGTTGAAATTGAACTAGAAGTGGGATTTTAATAAAGTCACACAGTAACAGTGTATTCATTTTTGGATACCATTGAGAGTACATTTGAGTGCAATGGAAGGGAGTACTGGTGAAGTGCAGACAGCAATATGGGACGCATTGATGTTAGACATTGGGGTAGATAATGATTGGTTAAGCATAGGTTAAGCGCCAATTCGCAAATTGCTCAGAATAAGAAATTAGTATATGCTACGAGGATTGCTGACACATAGCATGCCTTTAAACGTTGTTAGGCATATCATGTTGGCTCCACAAATGCCAGCTCATAATATTCTATACGCAGGGACACATTGTTTGTAACATACCAAGGATACGCATATTGAAAAGTATTTGCACGGAATCAAAATCGAAAAATAATTCAAGTTTCCCAAACTTGTACTTGTACTGCTTGTCAAATTAAGATTAATTGCAGTTCACCTTAATGCATATATTTATTCCCCTCTGACATAATATCGTCCCGAGGAGGATTCCTTCCGGAACTCCGACCTCTATGCCTTAAATTTGGAATTTAGTTACCGTGAAAGATTCTGTCAAATAGGATTCTAGTATTATACAAAGTTGTTCCAGAAGAGCTGTTCTTATTTTATATATATGTCCTTCGGTTACAATCGCTTCAAAAATTTATTTAAAAACCTTCGAAGGTTAAAAGGTATCCCCTGATTTGGAACCATAATGACTTCTGAGACTTTCCACTGGCGTGGCACGTACCATAGTCTTTAAGTACATGTTTGGGAATTAAATCATATCCAGAAGCAGTGGTGACGCGTTCTATCGTTCATTTCGTTCGCGAATGCCTAATTTTCAGAGAACAATATTTTTCTTTTTATCATTTTCGTAACTGACATCAACCACCCAAAAGATGTGTTTCCACATGTCCGCTAAGTCATAACTTCAGCCAATTTCTCAGTTTATTTGTCAACTCGTGCCAGCCTCACTTGGACTTGAGCCAAATCATTGTTCATTACTAAACGAAATACTAACCTGCGACACTGCGATAGTCATTTGAGTTGGAAATGAAATAAATCCATCAAAATTAGTTGCAAGAAATAAAAAAATTTTAACGTACATCGTATCAACAAGGATAGGAGCTTATGTAACCATCCCATTCAAATTTGATCAAAAAGAATGTTTTTTTCTCCAAAAGGAGGGTAAGATGAGGATCGATCAATATATTTAGCGGATGACTAGTTGACATCGTCGCCATTGTACTCCGATATTATGGTTGAATGGTATTAATCGAAAGATTGAGGGAAACGCGGTTTGCATAGGTGTGGTCGGTTTCTTGAGATTCCACTCTTTCAACAAAAAAATTTATTACAGTACTTCTCACTTGTTGTGGCTTAGTGGTCCGAGTTACCCCCTCGGAATTTTCGGTCATCCAAAAACTGGATGCGTGCTTCTTCTCTATCGCAATTTGATTCACTGTCTGTTAATCTGGAGACCGCCATGTCCCTCTATAGATATCGATGTGATACGTGTAGTGCTACCTGGGGCTGTGCTTTTCAACAATACTGCTTAAAATTTTAAAATCGTACTTTGGCAATCGCTAATAATTTGTAGAGAAGCTGCTAGAAACATTCCTAAGCAATGTCATCTCTTTTCTTCGTCGGAGCGTGAGCGTAAATAAGACATATATTGGCAAATGTGGCCCTTATACGCATTGTTACAATAAGTTTACAAATCCACATACGAAAAGTTCATATTTTTGTCAGCATAAGACGGACCTAGTAAATGTCACAGTTTTTCTTCCTCTTTTGCTAGTAATGCCTACTTAGTAGCAGCTTAAGCCTTAGGCTAGTTGTTCAGCTACAGGTATTCTGTTTCAGGCGTAGATACGAACGTCGTTGTCCTTTTGCATTTTCCATGATCATGTAATCAGTGCTTTCCATGGCTTTTGGTTGCTTCCGTGATTGAATAGTTAACCAAAGCACAACCCAAACTTATTAGATTCATCTAGACATAGGTCCATCAGTATCCACTACGAGCGTTGCCGTTGGACCTTTGGTGCCTAACCCAAAAGACCATTGTCCGAATATGTCAGACTTGCTCATGTAGGTGTTTTACTACGTAAATGCCACCGTTAATTCCATCTTAGGAATTCTATCCCTGCCGTTTGGGAGGATTTTTGATTGATAAATTTAACCCTAGCGAGTTTTGCTTAAAAATACTCGCGAGCAACCAGCGAGTTAATTTTTTTTTATACCCTATCCCATACAGATATTCGTTTACGTCGCGTGTTGCCAAAGCTAACTACGGTGTTTACAGCGGCGTTATTTAAATTGATTTTTCGTTAAAAAAATCATAATATTATTTCGATAGGAAAGGTTGATTGGAGGATAGAAGAAGGATTCAGGGCGAGATAGGAGGTTTGCAGTTTTTTTTTTAATTTTTGGTTCAAAAAGGAGGAAAGTTGGGATGGTTAAGCATGTGTGATCAAAAAACAAAATACTAATTTTGGCGCAGCAGGCTCGTTAGTACCCAGGCCCGAATTTTCTAAGTGCTAAGTACTAAGTGTGCCTACCGAAGTCGCTTTAATGTAACCCCACAGGCCGGGCAAGAATTCATTTGTTACACGTGCTACTACATTAAGACACCGCACACGACCGCAAGTGTAACAAGACAAAGCACTGAAGTCAGCCGGCCTGCATTTCTGCATTTCTGCAATCACATGACGTTAAGAATGCAAACATGCGTCAGTCTTTAAGATTTTTCGATCCTTCAGTGAGGCAAATACTTCACGATGACCTTTATTATCATCTGTTCAAGTTGGCGATTTTTAAGGAACTCTCCGAATGCGACTTGAATTATAAAGTTGAAGTTAAATTTAATGTATGCATTAAAAAATAAAACTGGGCTCACAACAATCTCCGAGAATTACATAAAAGGCCTTTGCCTAAAGCCCCAGCGTGGTGTCCAATTTGCTCAGCTAGCATCGTTTGTGCGTTTTTTCTGTTTTTGAAGAATGAGGTTAGAAAATTCAAGACAATACCGGCAGATGTTGGAGGAATTTTTTTATCCACGATATGCTGTATTGGACTTAATGGATATTTGGTTCTAAAAGGACGGAGCAACGGCTAACAGATAACGACGATCGATGGCAGTTTTAAGACAACACCTTCCAGAATGGTTTATGTTTCTAAAGGTCAATTTGGAGGGGATATTTTTTGGTGTTTTTTTAATGATCGATCATGAAGTGTCGGTGTCGTCTTCTCATTTGCTGAGGAACTTTAATACAGACACAGTCCATAAAACGCGTTACATCCGGATACATTCTGGACGAGTTGTTTTCTGTATCTAAGTTACTATTTGGGTAGCCCTTATGGTGGATATTGGTAGTATATCCACGGTTTCTTCGCTAGTAAGGTGATATACCGTTGCTATATGTTGTTGTTGTCCATGATGAAATTAGGCTTACATAGATTATCGTGGACTGGTAGCATGTCAGCAAATGATTTAAATTACATATCTAAACATAAACAATTTGATTTTGTATAGATTTTTAACACCAGTATGGTTTGGTCAACAACCATCATAACGTAGTTTGATGTGTCATCCCAGTAGCGCAGGATAACTCATAAAACTCTATGCCACTACAGTGCTCATATTAATATATTTAGTACCATTTGCTCCAACCCCAGTTAGTTTAGGTTAAACACAATAACCGCAGATATACACTCGAACGTGTAGGCAATACTTACACGAACGCATACAATACTCGTTCATTGTACCCAATCAAGTACTCCACTTCGATAACGATTTATGGGCCATATGTGGTCGGCAATTTCAATTGCCCACCCTTAACCAGGCCGGGGGTTTGCTTGAGTAAGAGTTTCGCTGTCGACCTTCATTGTGCGATGCTTTATCGCTCGACAATATACTGGTGAGCGGTAATTAAACAACAGATGTTTGTTGACGCGCAAAATTAATCGCACAATTAATATTACGCGTGCAATACCTGAAATACACCCTTCTACCACGCCTCGAATGGAATTTGATATTTTTTGTATCCATATATATATTACATGGATACACATCCAACAGATGTGTTGATTGATATTATCTCCTGCGGGCGGCAAAATCAATTTAATTAACATGCATGTGACCCATGGCACAAAAGGACGTCCTTAAATATTTATACCTGTTGTTCGGGGTGTAACTTGTAATTTCAATTAATCCTCGGTTCGTTGTCGATAAGGATTTTTATTTTCCGATTTTTCTTTGAGATTATTAATCATTTTTGTCCAGGAAAGGACACGGGCCGAGAAGATAGAGAGAGAGAGGGGAGAGTGGAACGCCAATGAAGTATGACCTTTTAGTATAATCCCCAATGGCATTAGGCGTTTGATTAAATCACTCAGCAAATTATGCTCGCTCCATCATCCTGTTGCGAAGGCATGTGTCCTTGGCGTTTCTTTTTGTTTTTCTCTATACACAGTTGTGGTCGTTTATCATTCGGATAGTAGCCAACGTAGTAACATGGGAATACTTATGCGATTTTATTGAAAACAGATGTGGTCATGATATGCCGATCCTTGGTCCATCTATCCGATGCCTCGGTTTGACGTGCAATGAACTGTACACGTTAAAGCTTTATCATTATCAGCTGAGGATGCTACATAAACAACTCTGTTTTCGGGGGTGTTTGTGGGGCTATCACGCGAAGATAAATCACGCAGAATTAATGTCCTGTTTTGAAGAAATGAGACAAAACGAAATGAAAATCGGCTGCTTTAATGTGGGTCGACCGGTTGGCGGCAGAAGGCAGAAGAAATCAGACAGCCCTAAAGAAAAGATTGACATGAAGATTTATTTGACTTTTGCGTTGATCCTTTTATTGGTGCGTCCATTCATCGGATGAATGAAGGGAAGAGATTATGATTTTTGTCGCAAATGTATTTCACTTTAGTTTATTGAATTTTTGTTTTATTTTTCGAATAATTTAGAATAAGGACGGAAAAAGGTCTTAAAAAGGCCTTTGCTCTTAGGTAATTAATTCTAAGAAAAAAAGTATTATTGTCTGCAATAAACGGTCTTAAGAATTTATTTCAATCTGCATTCTTTTGAAATGGATGTTTAGATAGTAAAATAATAGGCGGGCTTGATGTAAAAAAAGACAGCCATGTTCTTCAGAATTTCGGCGGATGTTTTCATGATTTTTTTTTTCAGTTGAGTTATGCCTTCGCATCGTCAATGCTTCAGTTTAAGTTATTTAGTCAGAAGTTGAGAAACATGTATACATCCATGTGAGGACTACGGGGTATTTCATTAAGGACGCTCGATTTTTAAATTTAAATAAATTTCCGAGATATTCCCTCGGTTTGGTACTGCATTAAGTGTAGATTAAATAAAGTCGGATAAATATCTTCCTCAGCTTTGTTTGGTGACACGTATGAGGATGTTCTATGTTCGATGAACCTATCTCATCATTCTGGCTGAAGTTGCAATGTGGCATCGGACTTTGAGGGCTTAAATTGGTTGCGGTTTATTCGCATGGACCTGTCATTAAAGATAACTTCAAAGAAGAAGTCCAAATGACATTGGTGCCCTGTTGAAGTTTCCATGACTGCAGATAACCACGCCTTCAATTCGCTCGAGAAGAATATCCGCATCGTTCTTGAAGAAGTACGTACCATGACGTACCAAACAAAAAAAGTCCGATGCACTTGTGGTATAACCTTACATGAATCTGTGGAACTACTAGCATACGTCGATGATATTGAAATTATTCGCCGGATTCAATGAGATGTCAACGCCTAGTGTAGACAAGCAGGAGGGTAGAACCAAGTTAATACTATCAATAAAAAAGGACACACAAAATAGTCAAATTGGGCAGAAAATCACCATCGACAGATAAAACTTTGAATTATTAAGAGACTTTGTCTACCTCGGCTCCGCTATTAACTTTGACAACGACATCTACTAAGAAATCAAACGAAAAATAACTCCTGTCAACTTCTGTTTTTTGGATTAAAGGACTCTTCCGAACTATGGAAGGACCTTGATCATTCTAGGCCTGCTCTATGTTTACGAAGCATGAATTTTTCGGAAAACCGTAGATCCCATTTGTAGGCATTTCTTTTATTATCACTTTGTTACAGTTCAAGCGATTCAATAGTAAATATATAAGAAATGTTCACTTATCGAATTACCAAATGAAAGCATATATTTAAAAACAGTAATGTCTAGACAACTCGATTATACCGTATGATTTAAGAGAGGCAACTGAATTTATATACATTACATATTATGTACACGGTTACGATATTCATGCATAATGTCGAACCGATCAGTTCTTGTGTTATCGTCATTGAATAAAGATCTTTTATGTTTAATGTTAAATTGAGTTTCGTTGATATATTTATGTTCTTTGCTTGATTATTGCCGTCCTACAAATTCAGAAGTGGGATCAAGAAACGAAAAAATAGAAAAAGTATCAATTGTGTGTGTTATACGTTTGAATGTTTCTAATTTCATACGGGAATTATAGTTACAAGACGAACTAATTAAAAATAAATGTAAAAATGGATAGTGCTATCGCAACTCGTGTACAAGCATTTTTAGAAAAAGTAACTGTTAATGAATTAAAAGAAAAGTTAGCAGATTTGAAACTATTGACTACGGGTACAAAACCTACACTCTTACTTCGTCTCCAAGAAGCATGGGAGAAGCTACCAATCACCGAACTAAGCCAGCACGTGCCTGAACTCTCTACAGATGTCGACGCATCGTTTTCCATGTCTTCGTCTCCCGAAAATATCCAAGATAACATCCAGCTAGATAAGGAAATTGAACATCTAAGACAGCAAGTACTCAAAAAACAAGAAATTGCTAAATTGAGAAAACAGTTAGCCGACCTTACACATGATGCTGATTCATCGAGAGCAAAACCGCATTTTTTTCATTTTAAGGATCTCGAGGAATCTCTTCAAAGTTTCTCTGGCGACAATAACTTTTCTATAGAAAAATGGCTTCATCAATTTGAGGAATGTGCCGAAATCATGGAATGGGACTCGAGAACATGTTTTATGTATGGTAAGCGGCTACTTAACGGGACGGCAAAACTGTTTTTAAGAACTATTTGTGTGAAAAGTTGGAATGATTTAAAATCAGCATTGCTTAAGGAGTTCTCCCAAAATGTAACTATAGCTGATATTCATAATCAGCTACGAACTCGCAGAAAAAAACGGGATGAATCCTTCCAGCAGTATATTTTTTCCATGCAAGAAATTGCATCTTTGTCGCATGTGGATGAAGTTGATTTACTACATTACATAATAGATGGCATACCCGATTCGCATACCAACAAGATGATATTATATAACGCTGACAACATGAACGAGCTCAAGGGTTTAGTGAAGAAATATGAAAAAATGCGTGCTACAATCCCATCAGTTAGCAACACATATCACACAAAACCTCGGACTACAGAGTTGAAAACTATTCCATCGACAAACATCAAGTGTTACAACTGCAACGAAGTAGGTCACTACAGCAGCAATTGTTCTAAGCCGAGGCGTATAAGGGGATCATGCTTTCAATGTGGTAATCCTGGACACCACGTGACTGAATGTAAAGCAAAGCCAGCAGTTTTGACACTAGAGCCGTCCAATAATACAACCGAGATGCACTACCAGGATGACGAACAGGTGGAATCCAGTATACACAAATCTAATTTGTATAATAAAAATGAATTTGAACACCAAATCAGGTACTGTTTTAACAAAAAAGAAGATCCAGCAACATCCTACTCAACAACACTGATGACATTAATGGATTCGGGAAGCCCTATTAGCTTCGTCCAGCAGAGCTTTATACCAACGTTCCTGTCAAATTCTTTGGATACAAACGCCTTTAAATACTCTGGTATTAATAATAGCCCATTAGAAGTTCTTGGTAGTGTATGTTCTAAAATATATTTTGCATGCAATTTTGTTAATTTAAATTTAATTATAGTAAAAGATTTAAGTATGAAATATCCTGTTGTTTTAGGCCGTGACTTTTTGAGACTTAATAATATGGAATTGACGAAAACAAAGAGTAGTAATGATGATGTAAATGTGGTAAATAACCAGGTTCAAACAGGTAATGAATATGATTATAATTTAATTGAACATTTCGAACGACAAATTCTTAATATCGATGTTTCAAATGGTAATAATATTATTAACGCGAATTTAAATATAAATGAAAATTTACCTTATGAAATTAAAACAAAAGTAACCCAGATAGTCTCAGAAGCTTTCCAAAAAAGTATAACTAAATTGGTGATAGAAGAAAATAATAACATTCAGATGGAGATCAGATTGAGCAAAGATGACCCTTTTTTTTGTACTCCTAGGAGGTTGCCATATGCACACAAAATTGAGTTAAAACAAATTATCGACGATCTTTTAGAAAGAAAAATTATTCGTGAGAGTGATTCACCCTACTCATCTCCTATTGTCCTAGTTCGAAAAAAAAATAATGAACTTCGTCTGTGTATAGATTATCGTACCTTAAACAAATTAACATTAAAAGACAATTACCCACTTCCTTTAATTGAAGATTTAATTGATAGACTAAGAGACAAAAAATATTTTACGGTGTTAGATTTGCGCAGCGGTTTCCATCATGTTACAGTAGCTGAAAACTCTGTAAAGTTGACTTCATTCGTAACACCAGTAGGCCAATACGAATATCTAAAAATGCCATTTGGCCTAAAAAATGCACCGTCAGTGTTTCAAAGGTTTATCAACAGTATCTTCAGGAAATTGATCGATGAGGATAAGGTACTCATTTACATGGACGATATTTTAATAGCTAGTGACAACATTGAGCACCATATGGAAATCCTTAAAGTTGTCCTTTCCTTGGTTGCAGAGAAAAATCTGGAGTTGCGATTGGATAAATGTAAATTTGTTTTTGACGAAATATCTTATTTGGGATATACTGTAAACTCAGCAGGTATACGTCCAAATTCCGAAAACCTGCGCGCTGTTAGTGAGTTTCCTTTGCCTAGATGTGTTAAAGATGTACAAAGTTTTGTCGGACTTTGTTCATATTTCAGAAAATTCATTATGAATTTTTCTGTTATTACAAAGCCACTTTACGATCTTTTGCGAAAGGATGTTCTTTTTCGGTTTGGATCTGAACAACTGCATTGCTTCGAAACCCTTAAGGCTAAATTATTGGAAGCTCCTATATTAGCTATTTACAGCCCATACAATGAGACCGAATTACACTGCGACGCAAGCAATATCGGGTACGGTTCAATACTATTACAACGCCAGAAGGATGGTGTATTTCATCCGTGTTCATATTTTTCAAAAAGAGTTGCGGATGCCGAGTCAAGATATCATAGCTATGAGCTTGAAACGCTTTCAATAATTTATGCATTAAGAAGATTTCGGATCTATCTCACAGGCATCCAATTTAAAATTGTTACTGATTGTCAGTCTTTGACACTTACCCTCAACAAAAGAGTACTAAATCCCAGAATATCTCGATGGGCTCTTGAGCTTCAGAATTATGACTATTCTGTTCAGCATAGAAGTTCAACTCGAATGTCTCATGTGGATGCTTTAAGCAGATGCACAAATGTGTTGGTGGTCGAAGATGATTCCTTTGATTTCGCTTTAGCAGCTGCTCAAAAGCGGGACCCCATAATATCAAACATTATATCCGACTTAGAAAAGAAAGGAAGTAGAATTTTTGATTTAGTAAATGGATTAGTTTATAGAAAGGTTCATTCTGGAATTCGATTTTATGTTCCAAGGCAAATGGAGCAACAAGTTATTCAAAGGCATCATGACCATCTATGTCATCTTGGCGTCGACAAATGCTATGAATACATAAATAAAACATATTGGTTTCCAGAGATGAAAAATAAAATCAAAATATACATCTCTAACTGCTTAAAATGTATTCATTTCTCACCCAAGTCGGGCAAAGTTGAAGGAACTCTACACAATATCCCGAAGGGCAATCTTCCCTTTGATGTCATACATATAGATCACTATGGTCCACTAGCTACAACACGCAGTAATAACAAGCATATATTTGTAGTAATAGATGGTTTTACGAAATTCGTTAAGCTATACGCTGTAAGCTCCACAAAAAGCTCTGAGTCTATTACATGCTTGAAATCATTCTTTTGTACATATAGTAGACCTAATTCTATTATATCTGATAGAGGAACGTGTTTTACATCAGAGGAGTTCGCTGACTTTTTAGTTAACTGCAATATTCGACATATTAAAATCGCAACACTATCACCACAATCCAACGGACAGGTTGAGAGAATTAATAGGATTCTAACCCCTATGTTCTCCAAAGAATGCGAAGAGAACTCGACAAGTAACTGGTCTGAAAAATTAACTAAAGTTGAATTCGCGTTAAACAACACAGTTAACAGGAGTACAGGATTTACACCAAGTGTACTTCTTTTTGGAATCAATCAAAAGGGTGATCTTTGCGATAAAATATACGAACATTTGGTAAAAAATAATGAAACTCATGCTGATTTAGTTAACATTAGGGAACAAGCTTCTGAGACTATACAAAAACATCAAAATTATAACAAATCGTATTATGACAATAAACACAAACCTCCACATTCATATAAAGTAGGAGATCTCGTTATGTTAAAGAATATTGTTACCACACCAGGAGTGAACAAGAAGTTTTTAGCTAAATATCGAGGTCCTTATGAGATTTTCAAGATAATCGAAAATGACAGATATTTAGTTAAAGACATCGATGGTATTCAGATTTCTCGTGTTCCTTATACTGGAGTGTGTTCTCCTTGCAACATGAAACCTTATGCATCAGAAATATAACTCATATTGAACTTGGTTATTACACATCTAAGAAAGTATATGTATGATTTATTAATAATTCTCATTAATCTATGATATCGCATGCATAGTTAAGTATTAGTTAGTTAAAAAAAAAAAAATCATTTTATTTGATAATCGAGACGATTATATGTCAGGAATGGCCGAATTGTAGGCATTTCTTTTATTATCACTTTGTTACAGTTCAAGCGATTCAATAGTAAATATATAAGAAATGTTCACTTATCGAATTACCAAATGAAAGCATATATTTAAAAACAGTAATGTCTAGACAACTCGATTATACCGTATGATTTAAGAGAGGCAACTGAATTTATATACATTACATATTATGTACACGGTTACGATATTCATGCATAATGTCGAACCGATCAGTTCTTGTGTTATCGTCATTGAATAAAGATCTTTTATGTTTAATGTTAAATTGAGTTTCGTTGATATATTTATGTTCTTTGCTTGATTATTGCCGTCCTACACATTTATGTTTACAGGATACGGAGACAACTATTCAACTAAGAACTTTACTAGCTGTATATCGGCATAGAGCGATTTTGCGATTGGATACCAATACCTCGGCTCATAGAATCTTTGAGGGAAACGCCGCTGATGCAACCGGGCTAACTGAAGAGGCTTGTTACTTACTTCCTTAAGTGGAGCTACAGTCCGAAATGAACCAGGGCCTCAACCAACATGCCTCTTCAATTAGCTGGGTCCTTAGGAAACTGCCTCCAGTTTTGCACTTTAAGTTGATTGAGGTTGGCTGGGAATCGAAGACTGCTAGCCGGAGTATTGGTGTCCATTTGCTCTACATACCATGACCATCTTAATCGTGAAATGCAGATTGAATTGCAGTTGAATCCGCTGAGAAAAGAGACCACAGACAAGACAGATCGACCAACAGAATAGGACGAATGGACCGAGAGAACATCAATGAACCACCAAATTTTAATTCCAGTTCTACTAGCAAGAATCTGGGCAAAGAGCAAAGTGGGGAGTGAAATTTGATGGGTCCTGAATGTCGATGGCGGTAGAAAGTTTTCTTTTTAGAGTAAAAACTCTGCAGCGGAAGAGCGGTATGTCGCGCGGACCAAATTATCGTGAAATGGTACCGCCAATATCTCCAGGAGAATAACAATGACGATGGTCTAAACTATCACGACCTGAAGGATGAATTAGTGAGACGATTTGGGAAAAATAGGATGGACCACGAAATCCTTAGGCAAATATTGGATAAGCGACAGCAACCTTACGAAAGCTTTGACGTCTTTTAAGCGACATACGAGGCATGGCTCTTCAAATAGACAAGACCCCTCGAACGAGAACTATTGGACACTCTGCGCCACAATACAAAAGATAGAGTAGCGCTGCTAATCTTTGGATGTGCCATAAAGTGCATTCAGGATATATGTTAGGAAATCAGAAGGGCTGAAAAGGACTTAGCTGGCAGAAACCTGAAGTTCAGACGACAGACTGGTAGAATTCAGGACTAGAAAAGAGCAGCTAGATGACGAAGACGAGAACTAAGAAATAGTTGCGTTCCAACCTAACAAGAATAACATACCGATCCTGACTCCTAACTCACTAACCACTAGGCGAAACATATGATAAGGCTACAATTCGCTGTGCGGATCGTTTAATACCCTATCCCATCCCATCCTTAAAATTGATATCCCCAAAATATGGTCTTTATGGTCATAAAGTATTGAAAATGACGTTGTTACAACATATTGTTCCGAAGGATTATCAAATTCTTTTATGGTTCGACAAAAAACCACGTTTTTGTATTGCATATGCCTTGGGGTAGGGCATACAAATGGTTTTTGTAAGAAAACGCCCCCAAAAAGTGGGCGTGGGTTAAAATGGTCTTCTGACGAAATGTTCATATTAATACTACCAATGATTTTGCATCAACATTTTTTTCGAAAATTTTCAAATTTGGCCAAAAAAGGTTTTTTATTGAAAACGCCCCCAAAAAGTGGGCGTGGCAAGAAACTTTGTATTGACGAAATATAGATATTACGATTCTCTAAATATGCTACTCAGACACTTTTTTTAAATTCCTTACGGTTTGGCCAAAAACTAAGTTTATCTTAAAAGGGGGCGTGGCAGTGGGCGGATTTCAAAATTTTTTACACTTGTTCTGTAGGCACGGGCGAGGATCCCATATACCAGATTTCATTATCCTCGCTCAAAATTTAAGGCCTAAAAATTGGTCACGTACAGACGGACGGACGGACAGACAGACATGGCTTAATCGACTCAGCTAGCGATTCTGAGTCGATCCATATACTTTGAGGTATATGTAGCTAAATTATTTCTCTATGTTACAAACCAAGTATCAAAACTAATATACCCCTATGGGATAGGGTTTAAAAAGTGCAAGTAGACGAACTTGCCAGACAAGAATAGGTAAAACTGAACTTCACAATTTTAAAGCAGAGTACATACTCGGCGAGCCATTAATAAGCAGGACATAACCCAGGATATACATAAAATAACAATAACAAGGTGAAAACACTTGAAGAACCCCCAAAGTACTTAGGCCGGAATTAAGCGGTTAAAAATCAAACAAGGTAATAGCTATGAAAATAGCTTCTATTTACATCGAGGAGGACATCTTACACTTACCATGCTACTTTTGCAGTCAGTAGTCAGGTTCTCATACGATGGACCGAATCTACAAAATTTTGTAGTGTCCTAGATAACTGCAAGACCAACACGTTTTGCCTATCGATCGATTGCTATAATGCTTCTTATACAACGAAATAATTGGTTTAGATATCGCCTGCGTATCCCAGTATTTTCGAACAGATTTGTTAGAATCGTGCAGTATAGTTCACAGGTCCATTACGCCAAATTATGCCCTCAGCAAATGTTTCCCGCATTAAATTGATGGTGTCGCGCGCCGTCTTGCTTGTTGCACCATCTTGTTGAAACCAAGTCTCTTTCACGTCAATGCCATTAAACTTAACATTCTGGGTGGCATCGTCCTTAATGAAATATGTGCCGATGATTCTACGAAATAGTGAGTTTTAATGGTTACAGCAGTTGTGTCTCGACAAATGCTTCTGGGTTTTCTCCACTCCAAATTTGTCAATTTTGCTACCAAAAAAGGCATCATCGGAGAAAAAATTTTAGCGTTGCAAATGAGGATCAATCTGAGTCAGTTTACCGAACATTTACCGAACCTACTACTCTTATAATAGTCACGCGGTTTCAACTCTTGCCCAAGCTGGATCTTATAAGCTTTTAAGCCAAGATCGTTACGTAACTTCCTTAATGAAGTGAATGGGTGTAGCTCCAATAGCTGTGCCCGATGGCGAATTGACTCATTAGGATTGCCTTCAGCCCTCCACAACGGTAATAACTTCTTTTGTTCGTCATCTTTGGGGACGCGTATTATTCACTATAGTGTACGCGGTAGAAAAACAATCATCATGTTCCGAATCGTCAAATTGACAATCTAAAAAACACACCCTATAGTTCTTCAGATTTTCGAAGGCAGCGCTAACTTTTTTAACACTAGAAGAAAGCGCTAACTATTCATTGTCTTGAGGTATGTGAGTCCAAAGTATCTTTTCCTATACCATTTCTGTACCATTAGAGAGTCGAGTTGAGGTTTGTCTTCTCTGAATGTATACACAGTCAGGATGTTAGATGAGTACCACGCATCTATGGGCACATTACTGCTTGATTTGTTGATTCGACAATCTGGAGATCGCAAGGTTGCTTTGTGAATTCAGAGTCGAGGAAGCCTAGTGCTGCTGATCACAGTATTACATGCTGATGCCAACTTTTTTAACACTAGAAGAAAGCGCTTACTATTCATTGACTTGAGGTATGTGAGTCCAAAATATCTTTTCCAATACCATTGCTGTACCATTAGAGAGTCGAGTTGAGGTTTGTCTTCTCTGAATCTATACACAGTCAGGATGTTAGATGAGTACCACGCATCTATGGGCACATTATTGCTTGATTTGTTGATTCGACCATCTGGAGATCTCAAGGTTGCTTTGTGAATTCAGAGTCGAGGAAGCCTAGTGCTGCTGATGACAGTATTACATGCTGATGCCAAGTCAGTAAGTCGCCACCTCACTTAATTTAGCAGGTACACCTGGATATCAACACCTCAAAAAGCTAACATTTCTCAGATATGATTTCAAATCTACTTGGGCTTTAACGAAAAGTCCTGTTTATATTTATCATGCGTGACCCAGTAAAATTTGCAATCCGTCCCAGCACGATCTTTTTCTCCCTTACCTATTAAACATATAAAACCCTTTAACTTCAAAATTGATTCAAATTTCTTCGCACACTCTAAGCTCTCCTCTAAAATTGCTAACCGAATTCCCTCTGATGGTCGATTCCATAATTTCAACTTCAAGACAAAAGGCCAACATAACCAGTCCTACAGTCCCTAGTCGATTTGATTCCCCAAAAACCAATCGGCATATAATTGTTATATTCAACGGAACAATGCACACGTGGCATGTATCTGAAATGCTCGCAAGAGGTTCCCCTTTGTAGTTGGATGGGGGAAATAAAACTCCCAACTAACAATCGAAAAACTTATTTCCATACCATCAACGGGGAAGGATATCGGAAATCAGCAACTTCTCCGATTCCAAACGAAAAGCCATACAAAACTGGCATTTCGACTTTTCGCATAAATGCTAGGCGCCTTCCCCTAAAGCGATAACAAAGCCGACAACGACCACTTTAGATGGATTTTTTTTTGTAAAAAAGGATATGCTATCCTTTCTCAATGCACATATCACATTAATGGATATATCCCACCCAAACAGTTGTTCGCCTATTTTATACGTACACACACGCCGGAACGTAAACATTTTGACTACTCTGCTGGGTAAATGTTGTGGTACTTCTCGCACTCTACTCCAACTTGGGGATGTAATGGAGTTGGTTGTGCCTTTTGTTTGGGAGAATGTACAGATGTCCTTTTTTCCTGACAAGGTGGGCGGGTTGCTACACACATCGAATGACTTTCGAATTATTTTATATGTCAGTGTTTTTTTTTTGTTGGAAGGGGTTCCCTCATCATATTTGTTTGCCATGGCCACAATATTGGGTTCCGAAAGGACCTCAAAAGGTCCTGGAAATATTTCCAATTAATTTCCAAATATTCACTTTAACTGTGTGTTTTGCAGATTCATTTCGATAAGTACCCGATTAGAGTTTATTGCGAAGGATAACTAAGCATCCCATTCATGCGAGATAAAGGATATGTATCCGGCACTGGTGAATGGTAGCGGTTTGACACAATGACTGGATGACAGGTGAAGGAGATGAATACTATGTTGTTAGCCGGAAATGGATGTGAAAACATCTTGGCTGGTGGTAGATATGACTACGAGTTCGTAGCCATATATCATGCGGTTGTCTTGAGCGCTGTTTGATTGAATGAAGGACGGAGATGGCTTTATGTAATTACGTCATGTAACCGATTTAGGTGCTTTTCTCTTGTGGGTCAGGATATTGCATTCTCTTCAAAGGAAATTAAATTGCGGTTCCTGAGAAACAAAATACATTCTCATCTGGGGGAGTGTAATACCTACGTTCGCTTATTAAATTTGTTCATACGCGGAAGAAGAAAACATGAAAAGGAATTAAAATCAAATGTGCGTTTTGACAGGATTTATATGAAATCGAAAAAACAAGCGTTATATTTTATGTGTGTAATCATGAGTGATTTTGGATTTTCAAATAAGCTTCGTGTTGTTGAGCATTTGAAATGATTTGGATGTCAGGTACGTCTGATTTATATTAAATGAAAAAGTATCATAATACCCAGGGAATACAAGACTGTAATGGGGATGTTAAGACTGTGCTGAGATATCTCTTATTTAAAAAAGAATGGAATATGCTTATTAGACACGAAATGATTTTTTTGGATGGTTAGGCTTATGAGATTCACCTGGTAAACATTACCCTGTGTCGTGCTGAAGAAACACGCCTTTTAAGTCAGTTAAAGTCACTTCTATTATTCGGGTATTCTACATATGGCGTATTTTAATCGGGTTACATTTAATGACCCTGCAGGCTATTAATGCTCATATGAATGAACTTAATTTAACCCATGAAGGAACATATTTCGGGATTTGTCAATACTGCTAAGCGTAAGGCTCTTAGTCGTATTAACCGATGTCACTCGTTCAAAATGTAAGGGCTGTGTTGTCGAATAAGGCATACTCCGCCAATATCACTGCGACAAGACTCTTGCTCATCATTAAAAGATCCTTATCCAGCTGAGCTCTGATTAATATGAAGGGGATTAAACAACGCCAGCCAATCGGCTGAACGTTACTATTTAGCAAATACATCAACTGCACGTACTCCTTCTGAATACCTATTGCTGCACATAAGGGATGACTGTTTCAGGTAAAATGATAAGCAATGGTACATGGTGGAAGGTAATGAAAGTGTAAAATTTAATTCCAGCTCTACTTAAATTTCTGATGTGAGAAGGACTGCTCCTAGGACATTAATCAATATAGTCAATCTACTTGGTTAGATAGAAAATATTTTATTGCAGCTGGTTTTGGACTCAGTGCAGTAATCGAGGCCATGAAGTCACTCGGAATTATACCATACTAAGTAGGAGTTATGTAAGTTCGTGGAACACTCAGAGCGAAAGTAACATCACTTGGTTTTTTTTTTCACTTTCACTTTTTTAATTTTGCACAAATATACAGTTCGGATTCAAAGTTAAACAGGAGGTGTCATTCCTTATAGAAAAATATAATTTCGCCAGTACAAATTAATGGAGAAGCTAAGTTTAATATCCTCCATGGATTTTTAATACCAGAGATTTCATTTCAATTAAGAATTCATATCCCAAACACTAGCAATATTTTTATTGGGAGGCAGTAGTTCTCTTTACACGACGTATATGGTACTTAGCTTAAAATAGTTAAGGGCTCACGAAGGGCCATGAGACATCGACGCCTCATCCTAACGCCAGGAACTGTCCACCAAAGTGGACTTATTTCTTCAGGGCTATCCCAGGTCTATGCGAATAACAGCAAACATTTGATTCCCTCAAAATCAGCAGAACGAACCCCATCTAATCAATTCAGCCAGATTAATTGTCTCATTAGGACTCAGGACCTAGTTTATCCTACAACATTTAATATGTGCTTGTGTTCTTCTTACTTAATAGTGGATCTGCAATTTTATGCTGAATCCGAATGGCTGAGTTGAGACAAGCTTTTTCATGGTAATAAGCAATACTCGAATATTTGACAGGCGCGAACAAAAAACTGACGAATTGAAAAAGAAAAGATCGCTGTTGCGATACAGTCGATGCTGAGGATATAGAAGAACCACTTCTGCAGACTGTTAAATGGCAATGACGAACAATCTCCCGCTGAAACATTATATACTGGTGACGACAGCGAAAACTACGAACCACCAGACCTAAGTGAAGTGAGGATAGCAATATCTGAACTTAAAAATTTCCGAAAATAATAGCCTTCCTGTCGAGCTTTATAAGGCCGTAACATTCACCAACTATAAATCAAATTTGGTCGTATGAATGTATGCCTGACGAACAGAACCTCAGCATCGTTTGCTCGATCCACAAACAAGGAGATACTATCAACTGCGCCAACTTCAGAGGAATAAGTCACCTCAATATTCCCTCAAATCTTCATACTTCGACTGGTCCTGAAAAAAACCCAAGGAGTCCAAATTAATTTCCTTCACCTAATCAACGATTTCAAAGCCACATACGACAGCGTTTATAGATACGAACTATACAGAGCCATGTCTAGTTTTGGAATACCTCCCGAATTCGTCCGTCAGGTGTTGGCTAGGGAGGATGACGACCTCACCGATACAATAAAGAATTTATGCAAGGCTATACGCACTGTCACGTGCCTTCATTCACATCATTCATGAGAAGATTGTTCAAAACTCCCGAGCCAACACTAGAGGCACAATCTTACATAAATCGGTGCAACTACGACGATATTCACATCATAGATCGGAGCGGCAAAATGGGGTTTGGCACTAAAAAAAGGGAAAGACCAAGTACATGCTATCATCAAGAAAGTACACACAACATCAACGAAATAAGCAGAACGTCTCTGTTGATAGATATTTAAGGTAGTGAGTGACTTGGTCTACCTCGGCTCCATTATTAACTCTGACAACAACATTTCGTCAGAAATCAAACGAAGAATTTCTTCTGTCTCTTCGGGCTTAGAAGGTACCAAAGCCCTAATTGGAACTACTATTTAAGATCCTGATCCTCCTAGTCCTGCTCTACGGCTTTGAAGCATGAACAGTAATAAGGCTTCTTTCACACTACCCGGTTTTAGCCGTAAGTCAAAATATCGTACGGCGAAATTATTTTAGTGACCTGAAGAAAAGCATGGCATGGCATGAATCCTGCTTCGGTACTCAAGTGGAAGCCTTTGAATCCCGATTATCCAACCCTGTCCCAGTTCAAGACGTACTTAAAGGGTGGCACCCAAATCTCAATGTTCGATAGCTTAATATTATTTCTTGTATATAGTTCCGAGTGAAAACTTCTATACAACCTCGAACCATAACAAGGGGTTTATTAATTTTGATACTCAGCCATTGATAGTTTGTAGCATAGAGAAATAATTAAGCTAGATATATCTGAAAGTATATGGATCGACTCAGAATCGCTAGCTGAATCGATTGAGCCATGCCTGTCTATCCGTCCGCCCGTCTGTCTTTTCGATTTACCGATTTTTGGTTTTTAAATTTTGAGCTAGGATAATGAAATTTGGTATATCATTTTCCGTGCCTACAGAACAAGTGTTAACATTTTCAAAATCTGCCCCCTTTCACGACAACCTTTTAGAAAAACGTTGTTTTTAGCTAAACTCTAGGGAATTTTGAAAAAGTGTCTCCCAGCTCCAAATTTAAGGCCTAAAAATCGCTGTCATACAGAGAGACGGATGGATGGACAGACAGACAAACATGGCCCAATCGACTCGGCTATCGATTCTGAGTCGATCAATATACATTAAGATATATTTAGTTAAATTATTCGCTATGTTACAAACTATGTATCAAAACGAAAATACCCCTGTGGGATAGGGTATAAACATTTCCACACAAAGTTTTTTACCTCCCCCACTGTTTTGGGACGTTTTTATATAAACATTTCGTGTCTAACCCAAGCCCACTTTTTGGAGGCATTTTCTTACAAAAACCTTTTGTATACCCTATCCCATAGCATATGCCATAAAAAATACGTCGTTTTTTGTCGAACCAATTTATTTCATTCCCATTCAGTTTTTAGTCACGCCCAATTTTCGGGGATATTCATTCTAAGAATGGGTTGGGATGGGATAGGTTATTCAACGAATCGCATGACAGATTATAGCCTTCTCATGTTTGATTGATTCTAACATTACGAATTCTGTCCGTCCGTCGGTTTGTCTGTCCGTAATGGTCTCTCCAGCGTAAACGGCTTGATTTTGACCGATTTTCTTTAAACTTCGTATCCAGGTTATTTTTGTTTTGAAATCTAGGATACAGTTCATTAAACTTTTTATACGCTATAAGCATATTAGTTCCAACAAAACTGCATACCATGGTTTTTTGGGAAAATCTTCAAACCGGATTATTTTTTAATTTAGGCCATATAAGATAATGGTTAATTGTTCGCAAACTAATTTGTCAACTTGAATAAAATTTAATTTCTATACTAGTTTTACTGTTTTCGAAAATTCCACATAATTTGTTTTGGCTCAACTATTCCCAAACATAATTGTCAATATTGCCAAATAAAGGAAAATCATTATTATTGACATTGGCACCGATTCCGTTCGCATTTCGAAATTATTTATATTAAGCGTCAATAATCAAAATTAATATTATTGTGTATTTTGGCCAAACTATGCATATCGTCAAATTTTCGCATGCTTGGCATTTGATTTAATGCCCAACTCGCTGTGAAAGAGAAGGTTGCGTACTACCAAGTAGTGCACCCACCACTCGTTTTTTAATAATTTTGTTAACGGAATATAAATAAATATATCGACAAAGCAAATAAATTCAACGATAAATAAGTTTTCGTTTTTTTTCTCCAATTACCTAGTAAGCGAGTCCTTTTGCGATTACAACCTAAATCGCCTAATCGAGCTAAATCACCCAGTTACCGCCTTACTCAAACGACCATTTTCACTGACTCGGCTGGACCTCGGTCCTGAATCGCCAAGTGGAACGTAACACCCTATAGGATAGGGTATAAAAGGCATAATACAATGTATATTTCAAAACTGGTTCAAAGCTAGCGTCTGTACAGATATTAAGCATTCATGTGTAGATAAAGTATCTTTGGCATTGAATGTGCCAATTTATATGCCTATGCAATATAAACCACAGTCCGCATGTTATGCGAATTTTTCTCTAATTGTTTTTGTTCTAAATAATTTACATAACTTACATTTCTGTTTAATGATTTATTTATGCGGAATCCTGTCAATTACTTAGTTTGCATTTTCCATTCTGTTGAATGCAAATCAGTAAATCGAATTGTATATTATGGAAGCGGTAATACCAATAATTTAGTTTGAATAAATTCAATTCAATTATAACAAATTGTCGGTTACATTATTCCAAATGGATTTTCATTTTCATTAATCCTAGAACTATTTTTTAGGTCTGAAGCTTTTTTATTGAAACTATTGCTGTAAAATATTTATAGGTTTTGTGGGATTTTTTTTAATATTATTTTTAACGTCCATTTTGGAGAGCTATGGACTTAAAATGCATTTTGCATGAGGATACACACGAGAAATATGTTAAGAACTTCTTTATTTTTATCTTCTTCTCTCTGGCAAAGAGAACCTTTAACAGCTTTAACTGAGCTGCTTGTCATCTTAGCAGGAGCCCATAAAGGTCTTCAAACCTAGCTTCTCCCCTCATTTTTTTGTACGAAGTTATTATTTTATCCAACAAAAAAGAAGACCTCATGTTTAACACCGAATTTGACTGGCAAATTTGAGAAGCTTGTCAGTGTTACTCTATGATATTTGTCAGACTTAAAGCAAGAGTTGGAGTAGTGAAAAGTTTAAGTGTTGTCGATTTCGTGATTTGAGCCAGGGACCAGGCGCTTAGTTGTCCAACGCACTAACTATTAGACCGCTGCACTAACCACAGGATTAAAGATGAGTTATTCTGATGACGCTCCAAATTTGTAGCAAATCTGAAGATTTTGAATCGATTTTTTTAAGGACTGTACTCTTAAAGGAATTTCTTCTTAAAGCAATACAATTAATACCTGATAGTAAGAACAAAGGACTTAAACCACGTCATATAAGTGATAAACAAACAAGAATTCTCAAGAGCAGTTTTCTAAACTCGAGCTCCAACAGGTAGGAAACTAAAGAAACTTTTACGTTTGCTGGTGCTACCAGGCGTGATATCAGTGTCCTGCGCCTCGATCCCTAGCCCCCCGTCACCTATTTTGTTACACAATCGTAGCCGATTTGTGTGAGGTCTCCAACTTACTACTTCTTGATAAAGAGTCAAGAACTTTGTGGGCTTTTGCAAAGGTTATCATATGATCTACATGGTGTCATACATTTTTTTAAAAGTAAGACACACCAATATTTAAATTGTCAGCAAGATAAATTCATTACATTATTGCTTGAATATAAGTCGAACATATGGCCAAGTCCATACAGTAGGTCAAATTGTTAACACTTTTTATACCATACCATATAGGGGTATATTAGTTTTAACATTAAGTATGTAACATAGAGAAATAATTTCGATAGATATACCTTTTAGTATATGGATCTACTCACAATCGCTAGCTGAGTCGAACTAGCTATATCTGTCTGTCCATCCCTACGTCCGTCTGTGTGTCACCGATTTTAGGGCCTTAAGTTTTGTGCAAGAGTGATAAAATTTGACACATAGACTTTCTGTCCAACGAAGCAGAGCAAATGTATAAATTTTCAAAATCCGCATACTGCCACGCCCACTTTTCAGAAAATCATTGTTTTTGGACAAACCGTAAGGTATTTTTAAAAAAAAATATATATAAGTATTTACACATTCTCAATTGCTATATTTCGTTAGCATAAAGTTTTTTTTTTGCAACGCCCACTTGTTGAGGGCAATTTTTGTAAAAAAAAACTTTTATTTTTGTAAAATTTAAAACAAAAATTCGTAAAACTTTGATTAAAATATTTCGAGAATAATACTGCGAACATTTCGTCTTTTTAACCCACGCCCACTTTTTGGGGGCGTTTTTTTTAAATCGCATTTTAAATCATTTTTTATAGCTTATCCTATAGAAAAACGTCGTTTTTTCTCGAACCAGAAAAAGATTTTAATAAACTGTCTGAACAAGATGTGGTGGGAATGTAATTTTTTATAATTCATCCCCATTCAGTTTTAAGCCACGGCTACTTTTTAGGGTGTATTAATTTTAATGATATGATGGGAAAAATTAATTAATTGTCCAAAAAAGTGGGCGTGGTCTCAAATGGTCTATGGATGAAATGTTCATATTAATATTACTAATGATTCTGCATCAACATTTTTTTTAGAAATATTTAAAATTTGAACAAGTGTACAAATTTTTTAAATACGCCCACTGCCACGCCCCCTTTTAAGAAAAACTCAGTTTTTGGCCAAACCGTAAGGGGGCGTTTTCAATAAAAACCTGTTTTCGGTCAAATTTTAAATTTTTCGAAAAAAAAATTGATGCAGAATAATTAACATTATTAATATGAACATTTGGTCTATATACAATTTTAACCGACGCCCACTTTTTGGGGGCGTTTTTATATAAAAACCATTTTTATACACTACCCCATAACATATGCACAGCGGATTGTAGCCTTCTCATATGTTTTTGTATCAAAACATTGTATTGTTTGACAAATCATTATGGAAAGGCTCATACCTCAACAACGTTCCCAAATTATTCAGCTTTTTTATGAAAATCACAGTTTTATGGATAATAGTTTTCGTGAGCTTCGAGCAATGTAATATGTTTTGTATCATTGAACTTCGGAGGCTGTTATTGCCTTTATCATCTACAAATTCGAGCCTCAGTTTAATTAATACGTGACCAAATAGTCCTTAATAGGACTAACACCCCTCCACATTTATATAAAAAAAGTGGCAATTCGCAGTTCAGCAAGTTTGACACAAGCGGAAGAATTAAACATTAGTGAACACCTTAAACTAATTGACCTTCTATCCGAACTTCCAGATCTTGACATGATCTGTGCGGTTACAGACCGCTTACCAAAGACACTATGCTTCGACAAAAGATTCTCAACGGAGATCACAACCAGAGAAGCATGGTGTAGCAACAACCCACCAAACTGCCTAAACGGCCTAAAGTGGTATACGGATGGTTCTAAAATGGACTCAGGGGTAGGAGCTGGCATACATGGACCAAACAAAAACATCTCAATACCTATGGGAAAAAACCCTAGTGTATTCTAAGCTGAGCTCCATGCCATAAAAGAATGCGCAAACCTAATACACAACTCAGGTATTAAAGGCGCAAACATCCATATATTCACGGACAGTCAAGCAGCTATAAAAGCCCTTAGCTCACACATCATTGACTCCAAATCAGTACTACACTGCTTCAACTCCCTCCAAACACTCAGTTCCAGGAACAAAACCAGACTATGGTGGGTCCCCGGACATAAGGGAATTGAAGGTAACGAAAAAGCTGATGAACTAGCCAGAAAAGGTTCGGGAACCCCATTCATTGGACCTGAACCCTTCCGTGCAATCACCAAATGTCATAAATAAATGCCATAAATCTGGTCATAAAAATCTGGGAACAAAACAATGTGTTTCATAATGGGGAAACATCCCAGGCCTAAGACAGACCAAAAGAGCTGGCTTCTTCTTCAAATCAGATGCCAATAAGATACTAAATCTTCGCAGGCACGATATCAAAAACTTAGTAGGCTACCTTACTGGTCATCACGGTCCGCGATATCACCTAAATAAAATGCGTCTAGTCGACTCACCGGAGTGCACTCCGTCTATGTCTATGTCTAGAAGAAGACGAAACAGCCGAGCATATCATATGTGAATGCCTGGCCCTTTACGGTAGGAGAAGGGAATCTTTCTTCAGGGAATTTTTAAGTCCCGAAGAAATGAGGAAATCTTCGGCTGAAAGTATTATCAGCTACATTAGGAAAGTAGAAGCGCTACTAACCTAAAAAACATCTGACGGCAAGCACAATAGGTCTTTTAGGTCGATGTGTATATTACTGCTTAGGTACAATTTAAAAAAAAAAACATGAGAAGGCTTCAATCCGCTGTGCGGATCGTTGAATACCCTATCCCTTCTTATGCATAAACCTAAAATCCCCAAAAAAAAGTGGGCATGTCTAAAAACACGATGTGGATAAAATAGAAAAAAATGATTTAGTGACAACAAATTCTTCAGACTGCTTATAAAACACTTTTACGGTTCTACAACAGACGTGATTTTCTCCTGCATATGTTATGGGGTAGTGTATAAAAATGGTTTTTATATAAAAACGTCCCCAAAAAGTGGGCGTGGGTTCAAATGGTCTATTACTAACGATTCTGCATCAATTTTATTTTTTAAATTTTAAAATTTGGCAGAAAAACGTTTTTTTTATTAAAATCGCCCCCAAAAAGTGGGCGAGGGTTAAAATGGTATAAAGACGAAAAGTTCATATTAATAATGTTAATGATTCTGCATCAAAATTTTTTTTCGAAAAATTTAAAATTTGACCGAAAACAGTTTTTAATTGAAAATGCCCCCAAAAAGTGGGCGTGGCAAAAAACTTTATATAGACGAAATATAGATATTAAGATTGTCTAAATATGTTGTTCAGAAACTTTTTTAAAATTCCTTACGGTTTTGCTAAAAACTGAGTTTTTCAAGGGGGCGTGGCAGTGGGCGGATTTCAAAAATTTTTACACTTGTTCTGTAGGCACGGACGAGGATCCTATATACCAAATTTCATTATCCTAGCTCAAAATATAAGGCCTAAAAATCGGTGACGTACAGACGGACGGACGGACAGACAGACATGGCTTAATCGACTCAGCTAGCGATTCTGAGTCGATCCATATACTTTGAGGTATATGTAGCTAAATTATTTTTCTATGTTACAAACTAAGTATCAAAACTAATATACCCCTATGCGATAGGGTATAAAAAAGAATAGACAACATCCCACCCGCAGTAAGGAGAACATTGCGGCTATTGCGACGAGCGTGGCTGAAGACCGATGAGGTCCATTTCTGGCTCAAATCTTATGTAAATAAACACAATAGCCGCATTTGTACAGATGAGCAACCTAAAAGGTATGTCGAATTACAGCTACATGCACAAAAATGCACTATTTTGTGTGGTTAATGGGCTAGTGGAATCATTGTTGCGTACTTCTTTAAAAACGAGACCGGACAGAAGATAACAGTAAACGGCGGGCGCTACCGTACCATGAAAATGGACTTTTTGCTGTCGGAAACTAAAGCCCGTGATGTTAAAGCAAACTTCTGGACATCATTCCCGGAATATCCTCGCTTGAGTGCCTATCTTGTTCCTTCTGGTGTTCTTTAATTATCCTTTGGCAATAAAGATCAACTACATCCCCGTCAGTAGTTCATGTTTTCACTCAAAAGTTTCCTAGACAAGCGCGTAGCAACATCCTTAGCGATGTCATGTATTTACCCGTCCGAGATTCGACACTTCCAAGGCAGACGGTAGCTTCATAATCAAAAGTTATTGTATCTTTTTTAAGGACTGTATCATTTATACTGGTTGGGATTAAATTAACGCAATTATACAAGAAATTTTTATATGGCTAGCAAAATAAGTTGACAAGTTTTTGGAAAACTAAAAAATGTACACCTTTTATGTAATTGAATAGTAAAACCAAATAATAGTCACAACACTGGCAGCAGTGATCAAAATTTGAACCTTTAAAATGGACCATATACGGCGAAGTTGCTGGCAACATTTACATGAAATGATATTCAAATAAGTCTTCTCCTTTATACATCCCTTTAAGTGTTATTGCTTCGATAACGTTGTTCATCAGGTTTTTCACCGCAAGCCCAGTGCCATTGCAAAGACGTGGTTAGTTTATATTTCGGAACATTATGATTACCGATCCGACTTTAGTTGGATATTGTGGGGTGGTTGTCCATGTAATTCGAGCGAGAGTTTAAAAACTCGATTGGATAGTTGACGATATCATCTTGGGAAGTTACGGAATCCACCGATTTGTACAGCAGCAGCGAACGTGCCAATCATGATTTTTTTATTTAGTGCAATGTTTGGAAGCATCTTTCGGATGAGTAAGCTGACAGAAAGCGACGGGAAATTGAATATAGCCGGTCGAAACGTCAAGAGGGATTTTGCCGTTGCTAATGTTCAGCAATTGCTTTGCAAATACTTCTTAGATTAGTCGGTCTGCAGATCGACACGCATGTTCGTAGTCAGTTTGAGTGTCTTGAAGTGTTTCCACAAAATGGACGACTCCAAACATACATTAAGTTCATTGACTATCGTTGATCGTTTGTCTAGAATCGTTTTGTCTAATGCCTTCAAAGACTTTTAATGCGCCATTTTACACTCATCCCGCAAACGATCAGTTTGCTTTGCTGCAAAACTTTGGCCATCGCACTGTTCTCTTAAATGTTTCCGGTGGATTTTCATTGATTTACATATTCAATGGCAACTTGAGTGTTGAATGAGCAGTTCGAATGCAAGTGATGAAGCAAGTGCAATATCATTCTGCGAGCATATCGTTGCCAAAATCAAGGCGATCAAAGAAGTTTATTTCAGTTCCACCGGAAGCTTCAAAAAAAAAAAAAAAACATCTCTCCAGTTCCCTCGCTCTTTCATAAGAGTGTCGTACGCAAATTTTTGTTGTTCCTTCAAAGTGATTTACTCAAAGCATCCAAATCATATTATTTTTCGCGTCGCAACTCGTCACGCATCGGACGATTGGGACCCATCAGGCCTAAGTAGTAAGTATACCTTGTTCGACATCATGAAGCACATGTCCTCAATTAATATCAAAGCCTCGTTGTGAATTTCCTCGTTTAGTTGTAAATTTCGATGTAATGTGTTAATACGCATCTGATGCAAAATATCATCACACATAGCATCTTTGTATTTCCTCCACAAATAAGTCAGTTTTGTTAGTATTTGATCGCTTCTCTTAACGTGCTATTCAATTCTCCATTTATAAATTATTATCAATTTTGGAATGATGGCCACAAACGTTGGCTAATAGTGAACGCAAATAGAAGCACTCGTCGTTTCTTGTGGACTATTACAAACATTTTAAAAAAATAGCCAAATCAGTCAACGAGTTCATCGATTTTTGGTTTATCAAAAAAAGTGGGCGTAAAAATGGGCGTGGTAAATTTTTCTTCCCGTAAAAACCTATGTAAAACTAACCAACGGCTGCACCGTTCTCAAGTTATGCGATTCCCAAAAAACGACATTTGATTTTTATTTGTATAGAAGAAGAAGATTAAAAAGAAAACAAGTCTTAACAATCTTTTACTCCGTCTATGATCAGTCCTATTCTTCCCACCTTTTACTCCGTTGTATTCTTCCCGCCACTGATTTGATGATTATCAAAGCACCTGTTACTGCTCCCTTGGGTTTCTCCAGCACTTTGATATCATCAGTAAGTTGAAGTCTTTGTATCATTTTTTAAGGATTGTATCCGATATACTGGCTGGGTGTTAATTAACGCGAGTATAACAAGGAATTTTTATACGGCTAGCAAAATTAGTTGACAAGTTTTTGAAAAACCAAAAAATGTGCACTTCCACGGAAGTTTTTCATTCATTTGGTCCTTCTTATATTAAAGTCGGTATTGATGAAAATTAAGGGAAATTTATTTTTTTTTTAAATCAAAAATCCTGCACTTAATCCCACTTTTGGTCTATATTTCAAATTTAACGCTATAAGTCAGTACCATCAAAATTTATTATAGTACTATTTAAGCGATTCCCTAGACCATTTAGAAGGATACATCTTAATGGACTATAAAATCGCTAGCATTTGATCGTATATTTATTTAAACAAAGCATTTGGAATTCTAAGTAACTCCAACATTCAATTGGTCCGTTTTGAATAAAATTCTGTTAAAAAAACGCTACAATCTGAATCAAAAAAACAGACTCGATATGAATGTACGTTTTTAGCCGTTCGACAACATTGGTTCTATGTTTGACATAACGATAAACCATATGCAATTGCTCCCACTCAACTGTTAACCCATAAACTGAACACTCTACACAATTGCTAAATCACTATTCCAAATTTTCTATTCACAGGCTTCAGTGATCCGTATTGTATGCTGGGAATACAGCCAGATGGAGGAGCACCAGTATCACCGCAACCGCTACCACCTACCCCGAGGACACTATCTTCTGACATCAATTTGGGCGGGGGCATGGGCGGATATGACAACAATACAGATTCGCCGACACACCGTAAGCACAGCTTTCGTCTGAGTTTCAAACGAAAGGAGGCATCAGCTAGGAGAGAACAAAGGGACTCATTAGGTGGACCAGTACCGGCAAAATTCATACGGGCCACATCAATTAAGCCGCACACACTATGCCCCAAATGGAATGAGAAATTCAAATTGTAAGTCCCAAAAGCAGGACCAAGCTCGTTCTTAGGTGTAGGTAGACAAGGAGGGTATTAATTCTCATCATCGTCATCGAATCACTATGAAAATTCCACACGTACATATTTACACAAAATCGAATCTTCTTCAAGGGCACGTATCGGTCTCTGGTGTTGGTGGGGATATTGTTCCCAAAAGTGATTTCCATCGAAATCCTGCAAATCTCCCCCAAAAATAATCGCCATCATCGAAATATATTTACCCAGAGATAATGGTGGCGCATCCTGAAATAAGGTAATTTGTTATTTTCGTCGGTTGGTGACACGGTGTGTCTATCTGTGGAGGATCGCTGCGTGCACACACACACCCACACACTCAGAGATATCCAATGATTTAATGAGATACTATCTGCTTTGTCAATCAAGTTTATTTAAATTTCAAATCTATTGGTGTCTCTGGAGCTGATCAGGTCGGTCAGGGGTATGCAGGGTTTAATTTCGAATCAGGCACACGACAAACTACAATGAGAACGAAATTCAAGCGGAAGGGATGAGTGAAATTCAATGAAAGTGTGCGGCAGGAGACTTAATTGGATTACATCAATTGATTGGAATAAAATGCTCTTTAGGGATCGGTGGCTCTCTTCAAGGTGGATTTGATTTCAATTGAGCTTGAGAGGATTGCAATTCCTTGGTAATCTAGCATTCATTTGGGGTATCTGTTTATTTTTTGTCAGTATATACGTATGGTTCCTTATTCCCTTTTGTAAAGCACTGTATAGGATTATACAGAATTTGAAGTTAATTTATTCCCTTTTACAAATTTATTTGCGGACTTATTTAGGGTGTGTGCCTAAATAGCTATTTTATTGAGGGATTTGTAATCTGTTTGAGTCGCATTGTAGAGGCTAATTAATATTTAAGATCGAATGAGATTGACCAGGGAGTTAAAAGGTGAGGCAAGAAGCTTTTACGATGAGCTTAGCTTTGCATAATCAGATTAGAAATTTGTAATCGCCTTGTGAATTAATTTCATTTGATGTTGGAAGCTGTAGATGATTTCAAGACTAGGAAGTGAATACTATCAAATGATTTGGAGACATTGAGAATAGGTGTGCAGGTCTGAATTAAAAGAGATTACCTTTAATTACTTGCTTGGTTACTTAATGCACATAAAGCATGTCACATAGTTTTTACTTTTTTTTACTTAACGGGCTCCAGAATCGCTGAGGGTGTCTTCATGAGACAAGGCAGCCTTCAATCCACTTCGACTCTAAATACATTGCTTCCAGTTTTTCAGTCCAAGCCCTCTAGCATCCGCGATCGCTTGATTCTTGGCAGTCTTCCTCATCACCTTGAAACTAAAGGCTGGGATTCGATGATTCTCTTGGCAGAAGCATTATTTCTAGTGCATTCGCTCGATCTGGAGGAGTCAATGTAGTCTATGTGTTTTTACCTTTTTAGCCTTATTAAGCTCTAGGCGATAGATTTTGTTGGAAAGATGGTGTCTTGACTGGAAATTTGTTGCTCTTTTCCAGGATTTGCCTTAAAGTAAAAATTTGGTCAATGTTCGATTTGGCGGGCCGGAAGCCATACTGGTAGGTGGCGTTAAGTGTGTTGCTTAAGACGTTCACACAGTACGTTGGATAGGATCTTATATGCGATATTTAGCACGGGTACCCCTAGTTAGTGCGAGACATGGGACTGCCTTTTTTTGTATATGTTCAACCTTCTGCTTGAATGTTGCCATTGCGATGTTGCTAGAAACTGACCTTCGCCCAAGTCACTCAAATTATCATTGAGATTCGAAAAGTCTGTCTGTATTATTTTTCTAACTCCTTGTCACCTTCTAAAACATGTCTTGTAATACAAATATAAATATCTACGAGTGTTTTTTTTTTCAAACTGAATGTAAACGCTGTCTTCTCATTTCTATACCCTACAGCTTTATACTAGAACTGCAAAGTGTGAAAAAAATAACCCTGTTGATATCCTTTTGCTCCTGTCATCGATGGTGTGGCATACAAAAAACACCCTCACACCTTAAATACCCCATGGTTCCGTCTGCTGTATTTATACTTCATTCTCAAGGCGGTATATGGTTTCACACCCACCGTCTTCTAAAAATAGAACCAAATCAAAAACAGGACAACAACCCTGAAAATGTGTCAAAAATGAAAAGCACCGCTTTCACTCCGTCTAAACCGGCTAAACTCAACACTTGAGCACATTGTTTGTATCGTCCCCCCCAAAAAAATCGCATGAGACAAGGCAGCCTTCAATCCACTTCGACTCCAAATACATTGCTTCCAGTTCTTCAGTCCAAGCACATCTACACGCCTTGCCACACAAAAGGTCCCATCTGTCAATCTACCCGAAATTTATGACTTGACGCCTAGCAATTTGATTTATGATTGAGTACTTTAGCCGCCCATGTGCACGAAGGTTTGTTACAACCTGCCTCTGGCTCGAATACACCTCAAAATCCATAGCAAGCCAGTCGTTTCTCATTGTTCCTGAAAAGCAGTCCCACCTCGAGGGACGGCACACGAAAATTCATTAATCACCCCCAGACTTTTCTCCGCTTGCCAGCTATTCCTTATGTCGACTATGACCTTACTTCCAAATCATTTCACTCCGACACCTTGAATTGCTATTTCGCTATTCACTCACACACACACCGCCATTATTGGATTAGCGTAAGGACATGCTCCCATCAGTAGCACCAGAAGAAAGGACATGATTTGAATTGTATAATTTCCTCATCCTCTTTGCATTCTTTCCTCATCCTCTCATCGCAGGACTAATATTTTATTTTCTCTTCTGCTTGCAGTGACATCGATGACATTAACACGGACACCTTCCACCTCGATATATGGGACCACGATGACGAGAGCTGTGTCATGGACGCAGTGTCTCGCCTGAACGAGGTGCGCGGCGTTCGTGGCTTGGGCAGGTTCTTCAAACAGGTGTGCCAGTCTGCACGACAGGGTTCCCAGGATGATTTCCTTGGCTGTGTAAACATTCCCATCGCCGATATACCATCGACAGGCTTGGATGGCTGGTTTAAATTGGAGGCACGTAGCCAACGGAGCACGGTACAAGGGCGAATTCGCTTGAAACTATGGCTATCGACTCGTGAGGATCACGGCACATCCGAGGAGGATAACGAAATCGAAATTAGTAAAATTGAAAAGCTTCAAATGGTCTTCATGGCACACGAGGTATCCACACACGAGCCCACATGGACATGGGCTGGTGAGCTGCCGGGACCCGCTCTCACCATTCTCCATCAAATGGCCGTTCAGGGTGACCTAGCCGATTTGCATTGTGCTATGGCCAGGTAAGTGTTGTTGCTGCACAGCGCTTTCAAGCAAATTAATTATCCCCCTCGCATCCTATTGTTGTGTCCTTGTAGGTTTGTGGCAGCTGTGAAATTAAACCGCACCACTCCCATCGATCCGAAGTTCATTCACCGGCTGCTAATCGATGTGGACAAGCTGTGGAATCAACCTAATCAGGAGGCACTTACCCGTGAGTTGGAACAGTGGTTGGCCGAGGCAATGACGAACATGGTGGAGAGGTCGCTCAACCAAATCCGACGACATCGAGACATCTTCCCGTCGCTGCATCCACCCTCGTTGATACGATTGGAATTCCTGTTGCGATGCCTCGGTCTGTTGGGCTCGATGAAGGCATTCCGGCAGGTATGCCCGTTCAATAAGGGTGTGCGAGGCGAGATAGTGGGCTCGTTGAGAAAGGGATCCATACAATGGGGCCAGCTGGTGTTGCGCGACTCACAGCGTTCACCGAATCCTTTAGTCAATTTCACCACCACCCTGATAGCGGACATTCAGCTGGGACTCACCTATTATCACTCGTTGTTCGATACGTAAGTATAGGGTAGGGTTCTAAGGTTTATATGGTGTAGCTGGGCACAACTGTGGTGTGGGGTACGTGTTGTACAATGACCTTATTTTGTGGTACGGGCGGGTGCATATTCGGGGGGGGGGGGTGGGATTTATTGCATCATAAATTGCGTCACGTTTGTGGTATATATAAGGTGCTCCTTTGTCGTGCTACATCCATTCATCTGAATGGGTAAACGAAAGTCGTATTTTTGGATAACGTTGCCTTCACTCCGACGGCGAGTTTATGGAGTCTTCAGTTTGCCTCTAGGTTACATTGATGTGCGGTCAGATATATACCAGTACCTATTGCGGTCTAGGAGGAGCAGTAATTTGTCTTTCATGGTCTTACACGTACAGCCATTAGGTAAAATTTAATGTGGGACTGCCCTTAAGGGAGCACCCACCAAAGGCGTAAAGCGGAACAACACCCTCTCACAAACAAATATTTACTACCACCTCTAACTTCTTCTCTACCCAGCAATAGAATATAATATTTTAAGGACACTAGTTGGCCTCATATAGTCGCCATGTAATCATAATCACTTAAATTACCCTAGACCGTAACTCATTCATAATTCAGTTGCATGCTGCTCTCGCTTTAGATTCAACCAACGTTTAAGTTTCCATTAAATGCCCCAAGTGTAAATAGGTCCTCAGTTTCCAGTTCCTCGCCTGTGTGTCTGTGCTTCTCCAGGGCAATGTGCGTCATCGCCTCCAAGCTCCTCGAGTATGACAATTATTGCAAGAATATTACCCAGAATATATGCGCTCTCATGCGGAGGCGTACAGTATGTGCGGTTGAATCCTTTAGGCATCCTTTCGCACCCACCGCCATACCATATGCTATACATGTGCAATATAACAGCACGAGGTAAGGATTGAAATCCGATCGTACGGCTTTTGCTGAATTTTCCGATAAAGAATTTAACTTCTGAAAAGACGATAGGGACCAGGGAAACGATTAATCTGGGTAAACTTAATAAATTGGCATTTACAGCCGCAGGCTCTGCTTCTGCAGTCGACATTGTTACGAGATCTTTGTGGCGTTTTAATTAGATTCTAGGGAGTCGGGTAGACGAATACCGTTGCGAGAAGTTGAATTTCGAAGTGGTTGGAGATGTGTTGCTTTTACTGCTGAAGGTTTCTGTTTGCATGTTGGCAACATTTGATGAAAGGATGCTTTGAAATGAGAATTGCGAGGAGTTCTGTTGTTGAGAATTAGGTTGTAGAAACGTTGTGCGTAATAGTTTTAGAGGGTTGGAATAGATATGTAATATCCCAACTAACGATTTCGTTTTGATAAAGTACTTTCGAAACTATTTACTCTACAGCAAAATTAACTGCATGAAGTCTTATGGGAACTCATTTGGTGTACTTCGCAGAACTCTATAAGATTTCCTTACCGAAGCATTACCTCAACTCAAAAATAACTGTTGCCCAGAGCTGAATAAAGACTGAAGAAGAGAACAAGCATAAAAAGGAACCAAACTTAAATAGTGATTTGTATGTAACGTGTAATGTAATGTATACTGATAAGAATAAGCATTATATTGCATGCTTATGCTTATTAGTGTACATTACACGTGCATGTATATGTTACATATGTTACATATGTGACAATGATGTGCAATAAGATTAATTCATCAAAAATGTAGTAGATGAATAAATAATATGCTAACCATAAACAAAACAAAAGCATTTTTTTAAATGTATTTGTTTTAAACATGTCTGTACTTTCCCACCATTTTTTTTTTATTTAATTATTTTACATACCTATTGGTATGTAGACGATCTGGTTTCGATTCCCAGTCGTGGTAGTTTATTGCGAAAAAAAAATATTCAGAAGCTCCAAACATATTATTCTTCTACATAACTTCGATTGAAGCTCTACCAAAACATCTCTACAACTGTCACATGTTCACACATCCTTGGAAACTTTATATGAGCTTTAAATTGATATACCGTTTAATTTTCTATAAAGCCAGTTGATTTGCCTTCAAGAGTTATTAAAAAGGATGAACTTTTCCGCACAAGTACAAAAAAGCTCAATAGAAGTAATTGCTTCTTGAAATTGTAAATTTGAACTTTATAAAAGCAAAATTGTTACTTGGGATATTATGCAAAAAGGTAAAACAAAAAACATGCTGTCAGATTCGATACGCGTACAAAAGCTCGATGCCAACCATTCAACGATTGACACACCAGGCTAACTAACAAAGACCTCGAATTAATCGCTTAAGTCCAATTGAGCTAGTAATTGAAGACAAACGACTATTGGCTTCGTTAACGCTTCTCTATTAAGATAATAGAGTACCATGAATTTTACGTTTGGGTGAAAACCATGTACCTAACACCGAAGTAATAGGTGTATGACTGAACAGTTGTCCATCTTAGAAGACCTCTCCTGGCACTATTACGCGTGCTGACCGAGGCCTCGTTCCGTGTTGTGGTAAAACTTTCATTAGTCAGGCGTTTGGTTTGACCCTTCCTACTATCGCTATCCACCCTTGTAATCGAAGGCTACAGGACCCTTAGGCCAGCCCAGAAATAGGGGTGCCAGCCATATTTCTGCCCACGCATGACCGTTCACTCGCTAGCTCAGCGGGTATGGATGCTTACCACTGGACCTGGTCTAGGGTTACATTAATATTTTGCTATTTTACACGCCTGTAGTAAAAAAAAGTAGCAAAGGTCTCCCACTGCATCATCGGTTACCAAACCACCAAAAAAATGAATGAAACCTTATTCTTGACCCTTCGTGGTTAACGGATGGAGAGGTATGGGAGGAGATTCTTTCTAATAGCTGAATTACCAATGGCTCCTAACTAAAAATGGTACCTAACCTTAGAAAAGGTTCGACACAACCATTTTTCTGACGAGCCAATAGCTCAGTTCCAATTACAGGGGGGGGGGCATCTCCAAAATAATCTATAATCACGTGATTGGTAACCTGACGAATTGGAAACTTTTTTCGATGGCAACGGAATATTAGGTGATTAGGCTAAGCTGTTGATACTAATGGCCTGCTAAGCTACAACAGTCCCATGCGGTCCTTGTTAAATAAGTCCGGATATCTTTATAAAATAAGTTTATTTTGGTTTTTATTGAGAAAATTAGATGTCTGTAACGGATCGTATTCACCAACTTCTTAAGAAATTATTGCAAAACATATCCACCTAACTATTTTCAGAACAAACGGCATCCAATACTTCAGCATTATCTACAAGCAATTCGACGCAATGCTGGCCGAAGAGGTGCTATCACGCATGGAGACTGGCCAAGTGCCTGGTGTTCAAACTCTTAGTCAATTCGCAGTACTCGAGGGTGACAAGGAACCTGTAGATATCCGACCCTTTGAGCTGTTCCTCGCATTACAGGAATTCTCCGCATTGAAACAGCATCTGTCGGTGATGCCACAGCCACCAGAGAAACCCCTAGCTCTGCAATTGTACCACGAGTGGTTTATACCGATTGTCGAGCGCTGGATGATGGTGAGTAAGGCAAGGGCTCTTCAACGAGTTCGAGCCGCAATAACCATGGACCAAATCTGCGAGGGTGAACGAATAGTCCGCTACAGCACATCGTCAATTGACACGGCGTCATGTTTCTACCAGATCAAGGAGTTTTGGAAGATGTTACAGTGGCCAGACTACAACACTGCACCGCACTTTGAAGCGCAGCTGATTGACGTCGTCTGCTCGGCTGCAATGCATTATAGTGATCTGATTCATCAAGCTTTGGCCGATAGTGGATACTATGAGCAGCAAGGTCCTTTTCGTTGTTCCGATGACATGTGTGTGACCGTGAATAATCTGGAATATGTGCGACGGTCTTTGTCTGACTTTCGACCAGATGGACAGCTGTTACATGACAATGCTGAGGCTCTCCTAGAATCGAGTCTCGCCCAGTTGGAAACCCGCGCCGAACGCGTTCTCGCTAAATTGGCTCCTCTTATGCAAGTCCCCCTGCAAAAAGCCGTATTTCACTTGGCCTGGTCCCCAGACTCTCTGCCAGCTAACCAAGCTATCGTTCCCCTTCTAGAGTATCTTGATGTCCACCTTTCTGCCTTAAATAGCGCTTTGCTAACTAAAAACTTTAATCGAGCTCTTAATCTCATCTGGAGCACCGTGCTGAGTGAATTGTCGCGACAAATGGATACCGGAGCCGAGGGTGATCGGCCATCGAACTTCCACAATCGACTCTACGAAGCTCTGCAGTTGTTGGTAGAATTTTTCCACGCTGAAGGTTTGGGACTATCCATGGAAAATCTCCATTCCGGTGAGTTTTGGAGGGTCGAACAAAGACTGCAGTATCACAAGACCGAGACAGAAAAGCTTATCGACATGTTCTACATGCAACGGCTGCAAGAACAATTAATGACCATACCTCCGGGACCGTACGGCATGCTGTCGGTGCGAGCTTATTTCAATCATGATTCGCTGTGTGTAGAGGTGCTGCATGCGAGGGACATCATACCGTTGGATCCAAATGGTTTCAGTGATCCTTTTGTCATAATCGAACTGCTTCCAAGGAGGGTGTTTGCGCATTGTACCGAACAGCAGACGAATGTTCATAAGGTGAGTAGGAAGGGCTCTAAATTGGACATGGCAGAGTTGGTTAATGATTTTCTTATTTTAGAAAACCCTGAATCCTGTGTTTGATGAATGTTTCGAGTTCTCAGTGACGCTGGAACAGTGTCAGATAGAAGGTGCAATGATTGCATTCACAGCTATGGATCATGATGTATTGACAGCTAATGATTTTGCTGGCGAGGCATTTCTAGCACTTGGGACGATCCCTGGAGTGGCTGAGTACACCACGAGTGTCGATAATTTCCACGGACTAAAGCAGGTCGAATTGGCATTGATGCAGCAACATGATAAAAGTGAGTAAAACTTGGAAAATTATTTTAAAAATTCATTTACAGTTGAATTTAGTTTGAGTGAGGAACTTCCGTCTATATACACATGGTATTTTTCGAAAGAGCTTCAAGAATGTTTTTCTGTAGTCTTCCATTCTATCCTCAACAATATGGCTAATCGTGAAATTTAAATATCCCGACGAACTTTGGGATGTATCACTAAGTAGCAAAGAGACTATCTATTTTTTTTTTGTCATTGTCGGTCCACAATCTACAGGTTAGGCACATGCACTAGTGTGCTGTACCATTACTCCTTAGCCAATGTCACCGTGACATCGTCAATTAAGCTCTTAAGGGTCGGTAACACCGTTCGTAAGCTAGTAATAGTATCAAATCAGAACCTTTCAACCTTTTCTGGTTAACTTCTCTGCTTGTTCGTTCACTTCTAACCCGACCCAGTTAAGTAGTATGAGGATCTGTAGACCTATGTATCATGAAGCGATTTTTGGCATGTTTTGGGTTTATAACTCAGGTACATTTCAATTTCTGGTAACTTTTAGGACAGTCTGTGCAGCTTTCTTAACCACGTATATCTCAATTTCAAATAAAGTAGTATGTCAGTCGCAGAAATTGGTTGATATCCAGTGCCTCCAGCTATTTTGTTTTTCTCTGAGGGGAGGTCTTCCTCTACTCCGTCCGACTGGAGTAGCTTTGCTTTTCTGTCTATTTTTTGGCTGTGAACATCTGTCGGCACTCTTCATCAAAACAGGGGTTTTTTGCTGGTGAGCGCGAGAAACCTAGCACATCAGTTGTTGACATCATTGCAATTCTTCTCGACATGAAATGCTGTTGGTATGGTGTTAATCAAGTGGTTAAAGTATACGCATTCTGCGAAAGCCTTGGCAGTCTCTTGTGATTGCAGTCTTTTCCTCCATCAGGGCAAGAGCGCATTTGAAACTTATATTGGCGAATTTGGCCTTGATGCGAATCATTACAATGCGTTCGCTAATATCTTGAAAACATAATACTTTTTCAAAAGTCTGGCACCTATTACAAATCCGCACAAAATAAGTCGCTCTTTTTGCTCACAATAACACGGTCCGTAGTAGATGTCACAGTTCCATCCCATTATATGTATATCCAGAATGGCAGTAATGTCTGCTTTGTAACAGCTTAGGGCTTCTCCACCTCTCCTAATTAATGTTCTTACATTGACATACACACACACATACAAACGCCGTTGTCCGTTGGCAAAAATGAAATCAGTCATTTGCGAGGCTCTTGGTTGCTTCGTAACAACATTATTTTCCGTGTTTTAAAAGACAACCCCCAACCTATAGGGCCAGCCCGAATTTATTAAATACCCCTAGGATACAAGGCCATCAGTATCCATTACGGGATTGAGTGCTGCGTTGGCCTCTCATCTCTTCCGCCACCATCTCTGTTCAAGGGACCCGACTAGCCCTTGAGATTCCTAGATGACCTGTTGTCCATTAAATGCATTTCTATTTTTTTCACTTGCAGATCATCCAATATTGCAAATTTTGGAATCCAGAGCTCTGGACAAACAAGCTATAGACTTTGTGCGAAAACAAAAAGCACGCCTATCATCATAAACATCCAATTATTGGTACCAAAACTGCTCTTCAATTACTAACGATTATCCTTTTTTTAAATGTTGTATTTAGTTTAACAAAATGTCGGAATGGATTTTTATGGTGAGTGGCCTCTATCTTTTCAGATGTTTTATTAAATTTAATGTATCTAACTATGAAATCGAATATAGCAGTGCGAATGAAAATTTAACTCTCTATCGAATTTCTGACTAGATTTTAATTTTGTTTAACATTTTTTTTTTAAATGAAAATGAAAAACAGAATTTAAGACTATCAAAATTGTATATTTAAATTGAAAAGAAAAAAATAATATATTATAATTCTATATAAATGTAAAGATATAAAATGTATCGTTGTTATATATAAATGTTTTAAACAAAATATGTAATTTATAATAGCTCGCCGTCAATTTCTCGAACTACCGCACACCTCTTCATTAAACTAAATTTAAATCAAATTAAAAAAATACATTATTCATAAAAAACAAACTATTTTTATATAAGCAAGACGTTTCTGATCACCCATCATTCCATTTCATTGCTTTTTATACTGTTTAAATACTAGGCAAAACAGCATAAGTAATGAAGATAAGTATAATTATATCCCTTAAGTGTATAGAATTATTGTAATTAAATGAATAATTAATAAGTGTATCTGTGACTTGAGCTTCTAACCGAAAATCAACAACCAATCCAAAGAAAAGTGTTTATAAATATTTTTCACAACGCTATGTATTTTATTTCCAGTGCAATGGCGCTAGATTTTTTTAAGGAATGTAGAGGATTTTATTTTAAACTTTATTATTATTGTCTTTTTTTATTTTATCAATTGAATTATAGGGGGCTTTGCTAGGCTTATTTTTATTTATCAAGCTGATATGGTTACTGATTGACGCCTAACATGGGGCATTTTTTAAGATCACTTAAAGCAAACTACTCTGACAAATTATTTTAAAGACATTTTTGTCTTTTTTCAATCAAATTAAGTAGCATCCTCCCTTCTAGGGTTTATTGATTTTACAAATTCCCGACCCTTATAGCGCTATTGCCCTATCAAATGTACAAGTACGCTTCACAACCTTAAAACAATCTATGACTTGGAAAACCTACACTTACGTAGCATACATCTTTTATACCTTTCTTATGGACGTATTATACAAACATACACGCATACTATACAATAGTATTTACAAATAAATTAAATGCTAATTCTTCCGCACAGAAATACAAAACCTTTTTTATTATAAGTGTAACCATTTCAAAAGTAAAACTACGTAACTATGAACCACAAACAGGAATAAGAGAATCAAAAATTAAACTAAAGCTTACAAAAATAGATGTACCAAAAAAAACAACACAAGAAAGAAATATACAAACAACCGCCATAAATATATCCTATACAAAAAATAGCAATTTATTGCATTAACTAATTTATTTTTTATTTTATATTAATATACAAAAAAAAATATTTTTTTATATTAATATTTGCTAAAACCGAGGAAACAACTTTTTTTTACAAAACACACTAAGCAACAAAACAAACCAAAACCCTCCTGAATCATATTTACACAGCAAAAAAAAAAAACAAGACCACAAAAACGTATATTTTTGAAAACGTAATTTATTTTACACAAAAATTAAATTATTTCATTATTTTTTATCAATGGAACAAAAAAGGGAAATTTTAATTTAAAACACTAATATATTATGTAATAGATATATTTCATAGAAAAAAAAATTGTTTCTATACATGTACACTATCAACAAAAAAATATTATTATTATACAAACTATATATATAAATGGAAATTTGTATTTGATAGGTTATTCTATATAATTTAAAATAAAAAACTATCGCTTTGAGAATTTCTAAGAATAAATCAAACACAATTTTTTTTTACGAAAGATATGAATGAAAGAGTTAAATAATAATTTAGAACCAAACTAGATACTATATATAGTTAAATATACAAAAATGCAGATAAAGCAAAAAATATATTATATGGAAATTGTTGTTATGTTAATTATTATTGTTTGACTGTTGGTAACAAAAAAAAAATTAAAAACAAAAAACGGAAGGAACGATAAAATCAATCTGTTTGTAAATTTTATGATAAATGTGAATATATATGACAACCAAAACAAATATATCAAATTACAAAAAACAGAATAAAATAAATAAAACTATATACTGAAATCAATTATTTAAATGTTTTATTTTACTTTTTATTTATAATTACGGCTGACATTTTTTTATGGTAAGTACCTACAGATAAAGGTTATTTGTTCGATATTTTAATTATTTTTTGCGTTGACGGGTTATGGAGACGAAGATTCAATCAAGAACTTTCCGAGCAGTACATCGACATGCCTGTAGTTAAAAAAAAGTCCGCATTGGACAGACATGTAGAATGAACGAACACCAATAGTTCGTCTTGCAGAGTCTTCGATTCCAGACGACGGACGCAGAAGAGTTAGACCTCGCCTTAAGTGGTGCACAAGGACCGGCATAATTCAAGAGGCATGTTGGTTGAGGCCCAGGTTTCATTACAAGATGTCTGCAATGAATGTTTACATATCCTTTGCTTACTGCAAAATGTACCGTTTATTAACTGTTTTTGAAAAGATCTTGGTCCGGCTGAAAACATATTCTTTGATTTAAGCCAGGTTCAATGTGTTCAGCCGGACCAAGCTCTTTTCAAAAACAGTTAATAAACGGTACATTTTTCTGCAAATTTTTGTTAATGTTGATTTTCTCGACGACGGCTTTTGATTCAATTTCGAAGCTTAGATGTTGTCGACACGTGTGTAAGAATGCTAACGCGACTTCAAAATAACTAGGTACTTTTCACCAAAAGTAAGAAATGGCTTTAGTTGAAGCCAGTCCTGTTAGTCCGTCTGTATGTCATCGATTTTCGGCCTTAAATTTTGAGCTAAAGTGATGAAATTTGGTCCCACAGAGAATCTGGGACTAAGTAAATCAAAATATTTTTAAAATCTGCAAACTGCCACGCCCCGTTTTAGTAAAACACTGTTTTTGGCTATTTAGGTTAAGAATTTTGAAAAAGGTATCTGAATAGCATAATTCGACAATCTCTATATTTCACCTTTCAAAGTTCTCTGCCACGTCCACTTTTACAATTTTAGGCCTATCCCATATCATATCGTTTTTTGTAGAGCCATTAAAGATTTAGATACACCGTATGGGCAAGGTTCGTTCAGTTTTTAGCAACTCCCACTTTTTGGAGACATTTAAAATTAGGCTAGGATGGGATAGGGTATTCAACGATTCGCACAGCGGAATGTAGCCATGGTCAACTTGGTCAATTGTACTGAAATTTCGGATGTGTGTGTTGAATAGATTTACTTTCAACATTGTATATTTGCATATTTTAGTATTCTGAAATCGATCGCATACTGAGTTGTTAGCTATAAAAAACGAATAACGGTTTATGGTTCAAATTACTACTTTCTCTCAAACTGTAGGGCGATTTTTTTAAAGAATGATTAGTCAGCCTATGTAATTATTCTAATTGCGAATTATATTTAAAATTAAAAAAATCGAGTATGAGTTCACACGCTCTATTTTCTTTAATATCTCTCTCTCTCTCTGTTTACCACATCCATAGTGTATTCATCTCAATCGGCCTCCGGACATGAGATGAGTTCAAGTGCCATAAAACCGGTTTTATACCATACTCCATGGGCACACGAGATGGATTATGCTGCAAAACAAATTGTATACATGAACCCCTTGTCATTTGCTAGCATTTCTATCGTAATTGACAATTGCTTGAGTACTTTGTGCCAATTCTCAAGCTCTTGGGTTTTTGTGAGAGTTATATGCAACTATTAGAGCCGAATGACATACAATTTTTTGAAGACCTAAAATGGTGAAAAACGAGTTTGAATTAGTTTTCAACATTGTCCTACATCACAAACTAGGTTGAAGAATTTTAACTATTTCTTGACGCGAACCTCAGTCCTCTCTCCTATAAAACCAACTTTATTCTAGTTGAACTCATCTCGTTAACAGAGGCCCATTCGCTGCTTTTTTTCGGTGATCAGACGAAAACCGATATTTTACACTTTTTCGTTTCATAAAATCCAAAAAGAAGTTTCACTTCATATATCACCATTAGTCCCTTTTTCAAGGTCTCCAGTGAAGATATGCCCGCTTCATTGTAAACAACTCACAAAATCCAACCCAAGCTACACGCTCCACCTTTGGGAAGGACTCTCAAATTTCGAAAAAAACATTTTCATTGGATTCAAGCTTCAATTACAGACTCCAGTTGTCAGACACACACCTTCTCAAAAACAAGCTCACGCTAAAACACATTTATGACAGACCAAAGGAAAGCCAGTACTGTCGATCAGCTGTCATTTCAACATTCAGAGAAAAATAACCATTTAAGGCACACTCAAACCTCCCCGATAACAGAATCTTTTTCAGAACATGTTACCAAATGTTGCATCCATATATCTAGCAACTATCGTTTGATTACAACGAAGAATATTGTGTTCCTGATGATTTTCATAATTTGATTTCGCTCACACACAATCCAAATTTACTTATTGACAGACATTGTACCTACTACACACCAACACAATTTCATGGGGTGCCGTTGCACCAACGTCCTTTATCCTTTATAACAAACACTTCATCTACCATCTTCCTCGTTCTCCAATCAATATGCTTACACGAATTGACCACACCGCACACATTGGTTAAATGAAATACCAGCTGCACACGTGTTGACAATTTGTTTTTCTCTTTTTCATAACGCTTTTTCGTTTCATAAAATCCAATTCACATCGTCCCAAAAAAACTTTTCAATTCAAAAATCAACTGCGAAAGTGGTTTAAGCTTTCTTAAACTCTTATAAATTTCATAAATTTCTGGGGAAGTTCGCCTGAATTCGGTCTGACCTCTTATTTAATCTGAAGTACAAATTTCTTTTAGATTTCCTTGAAGCACAGGGTGATATGTCACTTGCCTTCAACATTTTTATAAGATCTAGGTAATTACAGATGATCCTTTACCAACATAAGGTTTACATGTTGTTTTAACTGATTTTCGTTGTCAATGTGAATTTTTCTTCAATATTGGATTTTTTTTCAAAATCAATTGTTCGATTTTTTTTTTGGTCGGCAAAACTGGTAATAATATGTGAGGGGCTATTGTGTACCATAGATTTCATCATGTGGTAGCTGACATAAAGGTAAATCCTTCCGTGTCATGTTATGTGCCTATGTTGACGTTTTTGTGAAATTCCAGTCACATCCTTATTTAGAGGGGGGAGACCGTCAACAGGCCTAACATATGCACACAACAAACCAAATAACGCATGTGAAAACGTTACTTCGAAAACACACTCTTCAATAAAACGTATCATGTCCTCAACGAAAAGCCTTGCAAAAGCATACGAGAGCCCTTGTAACTCAAGGGAGCATATAGTTAGGATGTGCGAGGAGATTTCTCCATCCTAATTGCACGTACGCATAGCTCACATTTGGATTGTGGGCAAAAAGTACATAAATCCCGTTTTGTTCACAGCCCCCATTGCAGGATTAGTTGCGACAGGACATTTTTCATTTCCTCTGTCGAGTGTTGTCATGTACAGAGCGCTCCGCAATTGCTTGCGTACCTGCATCGCTATCTGGTCTGATGTTTACGATCTTATATGCGTTTCTTGGAATCATCCGAACGTAGTTGTTCTTCGTCTGTTTTGGTAATTTCCGTTATATGCTTTCCCCTGTGTGTGTTTACTTTACTTATATGTATTTGAAGGGATTTGGCTTGAGCTCACACGTACGAATCGGAGTACGAGACATTTTTAAAGGGATTAAGGACTTACCTGAGGGATGTATTTTTTTCTACTCTTCGTCCTGTTCTGGTTTTGTCCTACAATGGGAAATGATTGTGTGGTTTCTGCTAGAGTGTTGTGGTTAAGCGAACTTATAGTTTTTCTTACTTTTATTACGTGTGTTCATGTGAAGGGAAAGTGCTTCGTCAATTGAGTTCTGAGGGAGAACGACTTCTGGTTTTTTTTTGGCTTATGTGTCTAGTATATATTCAACGGTTTTCACGGTAGGAAGTGAAAGCGCCATTTTTGAAAAAAAAAACGGGATTGTGAGAAATGAGAGTAGTATGAGTTTGTGGTAGCTCTGATATTAAAGGTTTTTTTTATGCTACGACAGTCCCTTGAGACGATCTGCTTTCATATTCTTTTTATCTTGGCTCTTTAATTGCTGGAGATTATTCTTAGTGGGAATTATTCCTCTTCTACTTCGATCCATTGTGTTTGATCGGTAAATAATTTTAGCTGCAATATGGTCCTTGAGAAACAGACTATTGTTAGATTTCTATTACTGACTCTACCAAAGTGGTGCTACAGCCCGAAATAAAAGTGGGACTAAACCAACATGCCTCACCAATTAGACCGGTGCGCCACCAGTTGTGCGCTTCAAGTTGATTGAGCTCGGTTTCTACTTGTGCGTGCCACTTAAGACGAGCTCTCCTTCTACGCATCCGACCTTTGGCTGGGAATCGAAGACTCTGCGATCTGTTGTAGTGTGTCCTCATACAGCTCTAGGGACCGGATTTTCCGAACAATTGTTCACTTCCATACTTTCATAGAATATGGTGCCCTTGGTTTTACCTCAAGAGTTTTGCATAATCCTTTCAAAACTGATAACTCTGTCGAAAACTCTATCGTATGTGGCTTTAAAATCAGTGAATGGGTTGTAGGTATAGATTTGGATACTGAGGTTCCATTCTTCAGGCATCCTTTCATCTGATTAAATATTGCTAATGAGTTGCCGTATTTTACTTAGCAAATCATCTCCACCGGCGTTATAAAGCTCAGTAGGAAAACCGTCATTCAACTTAAATTTAGATCATCGGCAGATCACGCGATCATTGCCAATTTTGATGGTCAATGGGATATTGTTTGCCGTCGCCCATTTACTGTTAGCATCGACCACGTGATCATATACGAATCCTCTGCGACGAAGGTGGGAAAAAAAAAAATAACACTCGTGGACCAAAATTATATCGGAGTACGTTCCCTAACGAAAAACCTTCCAAGACATTAAACAGGAGAGTTGTAGCCGAACAACTAGCGAAAGACCTAAGCTGCTTAAAAGAAAAAAAAAAGAATTGCTGCCAGAAACTGTGACATCTACTACGGACATTGTTATAGTGAGCAGAAACAGAGTCTATTCGGATGTGGAATTGTTATTAGTACTAGACTTAGGCAAAAAATCGTTTGCTTTCAAGAAACAAGCAAACACATTCTAACGATCCCCATCAAGGCCATAATTGCCAATATTAGCATTTTAATCGCTCACGCTCTGACGCAGGAAAAGATGATATTGGAAAAGACTGTTTTTAAGAGCTACTGCACAAAACTTATGTTTTGCTGTTAGGCAGAACAAACCATTCAGTATTGGCGATAACAGCGAAAACTACCAACCACCCGACCTAAGTGAATTGAGCATAGCAAAATCTAAACTTAAGCTTAACAAGGCTGACGGAAATGACGGCCTTTCCGCCGTAGCAAAATTAAGCAAAATTTGGTCAGATGAAATTCTGCCTGTAAAATGCAACCTCAGCGTCGTTTTCCCGATCCTCTAAACTACAAGATTCTATATGCCGTAATATGTGAACGCCTGAAACCATTTACCAACAAGCTTATCGGCCCTTATCGTGGTTTTAGTACAGGAAAGTTCACTACTGACCAAATCTTCACAATCTACACACACATATCCTGGAAAAAAAACCAAGAAGTCCAAATCGATACGAAATACGGCTCGCATGTGATGCTTCAATGCCCATCTGCATCGTGGGTTCAGCTTTTACTTCAGTGGGTCCTTGTACTTGGAGCACAGCACTTTCTCCTTCTTCAATGACGGATTTGAATAGCTCTTCCTTTAGCCTGTTGATGTTCTCGGTGCTGGTGTACGGCTCCAGATAGGAGTTCGCTTTTTTCTTCTAAATCAAAAACTATGTATGGATGATCGCTACCCGTGTAATCCTCGATTACTCGCCAGTTTTTTTTATTCTTGCGGATATAGATTCCGTAGCGAAGGTTACGTTCGGTATGGTGTCTCTTTGTCCTGGCCTCCTGAAGGTCAGGGTGTTTCAGGGTGTTTTCTACATGCTGCTACGCAGCCATATCAAGTATTTGCCTTCCTCGAGAGTCTGTAGTTGTCATTCCCCACTCTTGTATTCTCGTGTTGAACTCGCCAGCAACCAGCATCTGGCCTGCCTTTACATTTAAGAAGTCTGGCTTTTCGATTTGTTTTTTATTTTATGAGTTGGAGTTTTCTCTTCTCCTGGCTTTTCGTTCCCGTTTGGTGGCGGTATCTACCAGGTTGGCTTCAGAGTGGTTGGGATTTTGCGTCACACTTCATTTAGTCCAACGATTCCTCTAATGCAGCAATTCCGTTCCTGCTGTCTATGCAGACATGGCATTCTTCATCATTTTTAAGATGTCGCAGAATTTCTGTATTTCTTTGGAAATTGTGTCTTCGGGTACGGTACCAAGGGGGAAGCTGAGAACTTAAGTCTACAAGATCATGGCAAAGTTTTTGTCCTTCATCTAGTCTGTAGCATTTCTCTTCAGTCGAATTTCCTGGAGCCTCTTCGGCCGAGGCGCTAATGCCTAACGTTCATACAATCCTACATGGATGTTCACTGCCGACGCTGACGGTGGTGTGCGTTGCACCCGTGCACAACTTCCGGGGTTATGATCTCTGATTTTTGGTTTTGCGGTTGCTGTATGACGACGTCATGGGGCTCGATTGCTCACCCCCTGGCAGACGCCGGTACTGGGGATCCGATTCCCTGCACCGTAAGATTTCCCCTCGTCTCATTTATACCCATATTTAGGTTTAAATTCTGTTTTCCTTCACATAGTTGTTTTTTTTTGTCCAGGGGTGTATATTAATACCGAGCGGTGCTCTATCCGCTACCTGATTGATCTGCCGTGACTTGAAGACTTACTGGTACGTGCCGATGATTGTGTTGCTGGAAAGCTTAAGGCGTTCACACAGTGCGTTGGATATAGGATCTTATATGCAACATTTAGCAGGGATATGGCTTGGTAGTTATAGCAAGACATGGGATCACCCTTTTTGCAAATGGGACATATCGGCATGCTCCAGACTTTCTTGATGGTTTGGTGCATGCATACTTTAATGCCTACACCTCTGGATTTGAACCGGCTGCCTAGTTTTTTTGTATGGCTGCGCTATAACTTCTTTAATACTGGGCTATACCTCTTCGTTGACTGGAGGTGGGTTGGCTTCCTGCCCTATCACTCTCTCGACACTATACCCATTAAACAGCTGCTGGAAGTGCTGAATGAATATATCTACAATTCCATGCGCGACAGTGACTAGGTTACCATTTTTATTTCGATAACCCTGTGTTCCTACTTTGAAGACAGCTGCTAGTTCTTTGGATTTTTTTTGTAGAATTGACGGATGTTCTTCTTGTGCGAGACTGTTCGATTTTCCTGACTTGGGATGTTGCGTGTTCTCTTTTTTCCTAAGCAGAATTTTTCTTTCTTTCATTCTTCTGGTTCTATACTCTTCCCGCACGGCGCGTGTTTTGCATTGCAGCTCCAAGATGCTTATGTGTCTCTACTGTCAATTATTTTTCGTACTTTCAAATATCATCATTCTACACATATCTTTTCGAGGGTGCCTTGTAGTCGGTGTATCCACTGGGTGTTGATATTGATGGAGGATGATGATGGGGAGTCTCTCACTTAGTTGTTGTTTGTAGGCTCTAATAATTTACGTCTCTCTAACAACGTGAAATCTCTCTTTTTTTGCACCAATCGTAGCTTGGCCAGTTGGGATCTGTATTTGTCTGCAAAGAGAAATGGACAGAGTCGATTTTTGTTCCTCTTATGCCCGGTTTCACAGTGGGAGCTTAATCTGTTGCTAAGCTAAGCAAAAAGCAGATCTTTAATTTGGTCTTAAGTTTTTTTGGGATTCACAGTCATCAAAAAAGTGTGGTTTAGCTAAGCCAAGTATAACAAGTCATTGTGAATGGCTCGTATGAATGTGAATGTGTGAATGGTTACCTCTTAAGCCGGCACTGTGAAACACAAAGTTATGTTAAACCGCAGGTTAAACTCCACGTGAGGCTTAAGCTCTCACTCTGAAACTGGGCATAAATGTGTATACAGCCAGGATATTGAATGCGTGACTTGCTTCTATGAGCAAATGGTCGATTTGGTTTGCGGTTCAACCACCTGGAGATCGCCAGGTGGCTTTGTGAATTCGAAGTCTTAAGAACCTAGTGCTGGTAATAACAGTACCACTTGTTGATAGTTTGAAGCTTTTAAAGCCATTAACTGTTTACGTTTCGTGGATGCTTTGCTTCCCAACTAACCCGACAATGATGTTTTATACAGATTCCGTAGGCTGAGACCAGAAATTGTAAAATTCCTCCTTGATAGAGTCTCATCGGTAGGGGCGTGTACAGTATCTAATTGTAACTTGGTAAGAAAGTTAGCCTGTCTGTACAAATTGGACCAGTTCCAATTTGTTAGATACCACCAGGACACGGGCCATCAGTATGTACTACGAGATTGAGCGCTACCCGTTAGCGTATCTGCCACCATCTGTATTCAAGAGGCCTGACAAACCCTTGAGATTCCTAGATCACCTGTTGCCGGAATATGTCGGAGCAGATCAGCATCTAGCAACTGCATATTAAACCCTCTTTCACTGCCGCCTTACAAAGGAAAGAGGGCTAAATATTTGATCAAGTTCAAATCAATGGTTTATTGAATAACTGAATTTGCATTTTATGAAGTGCTTCTCCCATATTTTGAATTTATTATCCCTGTCAGCTCATTACTGAGGGAAAACTTAAGAGTGGAGACATTAGTCTAGAAATCACTACCATCTCCCATCTGTCTGGACTTACCAGCTTTACTTTGGCTCAAAACTCCATTTAAATTCAAATGAATTACCCATATCAACTTATAACTTTAACTTCTCATCAAAAGTTTACCATATCCTTGCCCCAACCACACACACACATCTATCTTTCCAAACTCGAAGTCAGCACCTCGCATACATTAGGCTGTAGCTAGTTAACGAAACTTTTTCCCTTTTGACAACTTTCAATACAAGACCGTAAACTTGCAGTGATAAGCTTGTCATCCCATACGTGTATATCTCTATTTGTTGGCGAATCTCAACATTAATATTGAATTTCAATATGTAATTCCAAAACATTGGCACACACATCCCCCTTAAACGATGTTGTATGTCCTGTAGAATCGATATCTGTCAAAAACACCAATTGGGGTGAGACTTTTCCCCTTCCAAATATGTGTAATAGGTAGTAACTCAATACGTCCCCAGAGTATTGTTATCAATATCAGATTTTAATTAATAAAATGTGAATGGCAGGAGCTGCAAGGATTGACAAAACTCAACTGATGCCAATGTCGATGATGTAAACAAAACTTTTGGTAGACAACGTTTTTATTCGTGTTAATGTTCTGATCTAACATGGTGGTTGTCGAGAGGTCCTTTCATTATCACGCGGATGGCAGCGGTTGTAGATTCCATGCACAGAAATGAAAGCAAACAGGATAATTCAGACGACGCGGTACGGCGAGCACAGATAAATAGGAACACCTAGTGGTGGGGAGAATAATTTATGAAAACACGCTATATTCAATGGGGAGTATATATACTTATCCTGTTCCTTCAAATGACTGCCGCAAAACACGGAGCTCTCGGTGTAATGTGATGCCTTTGATGTTTGAGTTGAACTCGAAAGTAAATGGAAGGGGGATGGGTGCTCAGAGCGCGAGCGGAGTGTTGCGAGTTGTTTGCTTTGAGTTTTAATTGAAACGTGTCCTTGGTGTATATACGAAATGAAATTGGTAGCAATTTAATGGAAAGCTTAAGGCTGCTTAGATACTGTATAATACAGCGACTTATTAAAAGTTAAACATGAATTAGATTTGACAAAACTAAGCATGTGAGAGTCTTCAAGCAGTGAGATTAGTGAAGGTGATAATCCGATTTTCAAATAATTAGGAGATCCGTCGTGAGGTAAGCGAGTTGTTGAAAAGTATGCTGAAGCTTGAGAGGTTGGTGTAGGTATTAATGTTTTCATTTGGAATTGAGTAGTCAATTTTCGTTGAGGACACTGAATCCCTGTTTGCACATCATGATATACATTAGGAGTCTCCGAAACTTACATACGCAACAAAAGTCCGAGTGCTGTACAAACATTTTGATATATTACAAACATCAGTGGTCATACAATACACCAGAGTTCAACAAAACTTTATGTCTTCATCTGACAACTCAGTTTCTCAGGCTTCTCGTGGCGACCGCCAAATGCTAAGTACCTTGAGCGTAGAAAGGATTTCAATCGCTGTATTAAGTCTTGGTGGCAGCAAATGAGAGCAGAGTGGAAGATGTATCTTCACACTATGGCACACAGTCCTTATCCACCACGGGAGCGAAAGAATTCTCAAGATGGAATCAACGGGTGCGTAATAGTCCCTGTTAGAATTAACAAAGTGAACAATCTAAATAAGCTGCATCGACATATTCGGAGAACAGATCAATAAGAAATCTCAAGTGTTGGCCAGGCCGCTTAAACAGAGATGGTGGCGAAAGAGCCGAAAAGCCCATGGCAGCGGGAAATCGCGTTGATACTGATGGTCCCTGTTCTAGAGGTATCTTATAAATTGGAGCTGGAACTCCAGTTTTGGAGTTGTGTCCTTTGGTTTAACCACCCATTCAGGTAAAAAGATCAATGTTACGAAGCAATAGAGGGCTTCAGAAAGGACTGATTCTGATTTTATTATTGACGAGCATGCTAAACAAAAAAAGGACAACGACATATCTGCAGCTGAAATGTGATTACACTAAACAGAAGAGGTGCAACCAAAAAACTAGTAGAAGCCCTAAGTTGCTACCAAGTAGAAATTACTGCCACCCAGGAAATACGATTGGATGAGCGGGGCACAAAGAGAATAAAAATATGTTTTAGTGAGCAGAAACATCGACTATACGGATATGGATTTGTTCTTAGTTTGAAGACATAACAAGCGCATTATAGATAACAATCCGCAAGGTATAGAACTTTGAAATAAAAAAAAAACAAAGATGACTTTTTGAAATTGACATGAAATTTACATTATTCGAAAGATAATCTTCTAGCAATATAATTTAAGTATGATTTCTGGCATATGACTGCCACGGCTGTCTTGGACGTAGTCTTATCTGGAGGCCCAATTTTCGATTACCGCCGTATATCGGCAATAACGCGGCCAATGATGGCCTCTAAGTAGTCAATCGTTTCGGGCTCATCAGCGTATACTAGTGACTTCACACAACTCCAAAGATAAAATTCAAGCAACGTTAAATCGCACGATCTTGGAGGCCAATTCACATTACCAGAACGAGATATTATGTACTCACTCTCCGACGAGGAGCATGGCGAGGTAAAATATGACATTGCGAAGGATTGTTTCTATGAGCTACTGCTGGGAGATTTTATGGCAAAGGTAGGAAGAGACAACATTTTTAGCACTATTGTCAGAAAACACAGCCTACACAACAAGACGAAAGGCAATGGAAGGGGACATGGACGGTCTCCAGATCAACGAACGGCCAACCAAATTGATGACATTGCGACAGACAAGAGACACGTATCCAGTATTTTAGATGTCCGAACATTCCGAGGGGATAACATCAACTCGGACCACTACCATGTAGCAGCTAAGGTAAGAATGAGTATATTCACCACGCCACAACAGACTGCAATCACAAGAGACCGCCAAGGTCTTCGCGCAAAGCGTATCACTTAACCTCTCGATTCACTCCATACCTAATGTCAAAGATCAATGGCAACGATGCCAATAAGCCATTAGATCAGCCGCAACTGATGTGCAAGGTTTCTCGAGGCCACAAGCAAGAAACCACTGGTTTGATGAGGAATGCCGACAGATGCTGGCAGCCAAGAACGAGGCCTACAAGGTTAAGCTGCATGTGAAGACAAGAGCTGCCATTGAGCACCATAGGCAGAGAAGAAGGGTAAAACACCGGCTTTTCAGAAAGGAGAAAGAAAAGCGCGCGATCGGGGTTATAGAAAGGTGCCACTACAGGAATGATGTCCGCAAGTCTTAGTGTAAAAGTCAAAGCCAAGGATACAAGGATCAAAAAGAATCCTGGCGAGGTGAACAAAGAAATATCGTAGTTGAAACACAGTCGATGCTGAGGATATGGAAGAACCACTTCTGAAGACTGTTAAAAGGCGATGACGAATAACATTCCGCTGTCAGGCAGAACGAACCGTTCAATATTATCAACGGCAGTGAAAACTACCAACCACTCGACCTAAGTGAAGCAAGCATAGCAATATCTAAGTTCAAGCTTCAAGAATGGAATGAGGTTCCATTGCATTGTTCTCCCGATCCACAAAAACGGAGAATCCTGAACTGCGCCAACTACAGATTCATAAGTCTCCTCAACATGGCCTAAAAGATCATATCAAATATGTGAACGCCTAAAAGATCATATCAAATATGTGAACGCCTAAAAGATCATATCAAATATGTGAAAATTCTTCGTAAAATCTTCGATCCCGTTTGCGTTGACGGGATATGGAGACGAAGATTCAACCAAGAACTATCCGACCTGTATAGCGACCTAGTCAAAAAAAACTCCTCATTGGACGTTTAACATGGCTAGGACATGTAGAACGAATGGACACCAATACTTCGGATCGCAGAGTCTTTGATTTCCAGCCAGACGTTGGACGCAGTATAGGAAGGTAGCCCTAAGTTACCTTACTGTGGTGGGAGTGTCATGAGGCTGGACTTTTTTATCTTCTAAGTTAATCATGATTTTGCCATGTTGTAAATATGAACAGCTAATGAACTTTCAAAAATCCGTATTCGTTGCAACGGAGCACATTTAGAAAAGAAAAAACCCACTCACAGAACGATGTCTCCCACCAAGCTTAATTTAGTCATTTAAAAAGTATGAACATCCATCAAGCAGTCATTAAGGAATTGCATTCCATAAGCACGTACCTACACCAATGTCAATATCTACACATCGCCATTAACCCAGCACCACGTATACACGTATAGGTGTATGAATGTCGTACTGCATCAACAGAACCACTCATACCCAGCACAAGCTAAAGCTAAAGGTTTCCGGTGACATGCATGTCCTTCACGTGTCGCACTACAATTTGCATAAAACCAGCTTCATATCCTCAGCTGTCATACCGCACCAACACGGCAAAGTCGTCTTTAATTTCCTTAAGTAAACCTTTACGTTTCTGGAAAACACTCTGTCAGGTCATGATAAACAATAAAGAAGTCTTAAAGCAACCAAACCGCTCCCCTATGTACCACCACCAACCACTGGGGCATGTGAATGTGCGTTGTAACCGCTTCACTGGGTATACTGTCGCGGAACACAAAGTCCTGAGAGATTGTCTGATAGTGTCCGCTGATGAAGAAAAGCGCCTCGCAAGGAGTTCAGCAACACGAACAATGGCAAGAGCGACAGGGGTGGCATAACGCTGCCAGCCTCGCACCCAAACACAATAATTCTCGGCAGCGTCGTCAGATTCATTTGTTACCGCGCAGTTGTTGAGGTCGGGGATTCATGCCCGTCCCCCTCACTCAGTGCCATGCGAAACAATCGCCAAAGTCATCTGCCACTCGGCAACACTTTACCTTCTGCTACTGGTGCACACCGGTGGAAGTAATGGCAGTAGCTGCGGTTCCTGTGATTGTTGTCGAGATAGTAAACCTCTTATCTACGGCACGGCGGTGTTTTGGGTTTCACTTTAGGTCTTCAGCAATTTACGTAGATACAGTGTATCTATTAAATACAACCAACCAGACGAGAGGAGCATATCCATTTTATTTTGTGTCGATCCTTGTGGCACATCTATTTGAAAGTGTTGGACACTTTTTTTCAGGACGACTGAATCGTTTAATTTAGATAAAAGGTTTCCATTTGTTGTCTTCCATCTATTTCAATTTATTTTGATTGCGATGTGTCTTCTTGTAGGAGGTGGTATCTGTGGACATGCGGTAGTTTGGAGCAAGAGTGGCTGTACTCTACGGATTATTGGATGATACGCTACTATCACGGGGTGGGACAGGTGAGTTGATTGGGACGATAATGAACACGGTGCTTCGTAAGGATTTTTACCAACACTCATCGGTGTTGATTCATAGGATGCACTTCGTATATTAGATGGAAGCTTGGTAACGAACATATTTGTGTTGCGAGGTAGACAAAATGTCCTCAGTTTGAAATCAATATATGAAATTAGATTAAGCTCCAAATATCTTATACCGAACTCACCAAAGAATGTTTGTATTCGACCTTGTTCAGATAGCCATATTAGCAATTTCCTTATGACCACGAACTAACTTTCTTACTAAAGAGATGGTAAATGGTAGATGGTAGATGGTAGATGGTAGATGGTAGATGGTAGATGGTAGATGGTAGATGGTAGATGGTAGATGGTAGATGGTAGATGGTAGATGGTAGATGGTAGATGGTAGATGGTAGATGGTAGATGGTAGATGGTAGATGGTAGATGGTAGATGGTAGATGGTAGATGGTAGATGGTAGATGGTAGATGGTAGATGGTAGATGGTAGATGGTAGATGGTAGATGGTAGATGGTAGATGGTAGATGGTAGATGGTAGATGGTAGATGGTAGATGGTAGATGGTAGATGGTAGATGGTAGATGGTAGATGGTAGATGGTAGATGGTAGATGGTAGATGGTAGATGGTAGATGGTAGATGGTAGATGGTAGATGGTAGATGGTAGATGGTAGATGGTAGATGGTAGATGGTAGATGGTAGATGGTAGATGGTAGATGGTAGATGGTAGATGGTAGATGGTAGATGGTAGATGGTAGATGGTAGATGGTAGATGGTAGATGGTAGATGGTAGATGGTAGATGGTAGATGGTAGATGGTAGATGGTAGATGGTAGATGGTAGATGGTAGATGGTAGATGGTAGATGGTAGATGGTAGATGGTAGATGGTAGATGGTAGATGGTAGATGGTAGATGGTAGATGGTAGATGGTAGATGGTAGATGGTAGATGGTAGATGGTAGATGGTAGATGGTAGATGGTAGATGGTAGATGGTAGATGGTAGATGGTAGATGGTAGATGGTAGATGGTAGATGGTAGATGGTAGATGGTAGATGGTAGATGGTAGATGGTAGATGGTAGATGGTAGATGGTAGATGGTAGATGGTAGATGGTAGATGGTAGATGGTAGATGGTAGATGGTAGATGGTAGATGGTAGATGGTAGATGGTAGATGGTAGATGGTAGATGGTAGATGGTAGATGGTAGATGGTAGATGGTAGATGGTAGATGGTAGATGGTAGATGGTAGATGGTAGATGGTAGATGGTAGATGGTAGATGGTAGATGGTAGATGGTAGATGGTAGATGGTAGATGGTAGATGGTAGATGGTAGATGGTAGATGGTAGATGGTAGATGGTAGATGGTAGATGGTAGATGGTAGATGGTAGATGGTAGATGGTAGATGGTAGATGGTAGATGGTAGATGGTAGATGGTAGATGGTAGATGGTAGATGGTAGATGGTAGATGGTAGATGGTAGATGGTAGATGGTAGATGGTAGATGGTAGATGGTAGATGGTAGATGGTAGATGGTAGATGGTAGATGGTAGATGGTAGATGGTAGATGGTAGATGGTAGATGGTAGATGGTAGATGGTAGATGGTAGATGGTAGATGGTAGATGGTAGATGGTAGATGGTAGATGGTAGATGGTAGATGGTAGATGGTAGATGGTAGATGGTAGATGGTAGATGGTAGATGGTAGATGGATGGTAGATGGTAGATGGTAGATCGTTTAATAAATATCCCGTCCTTAAAATTAATATTCCCAAAATGTGGGCTTTTTGGCGATCAAATATAGAAAAGACGTTGTCACAATATATTGTCAGACAGTTTATCAAAATCTTTTATGGTTCGACAATAAGCAAATTTAAAGCCCAAAAACCGGTGACCTACAGACGGACGGGCGGACAGATAGACATAACTAAATCGAATCAGCTAGCGATTCTAAGTCGATCCATATATCTAGCTAAATTTTTTTTCTATGTTACAAACTATGTATCAAAACTAATAAACCCCTATAGGATAAGGTATAAATAGTTTCTACAACCACTTAATTTCAGTCGAGTCGACAAATATTTTGGGCTCCTGCTCAAATAGGCTCCATATTAGGGATGTAGCGGGTATTTATTTATTTATTTATTTGATCTACCATATTCGTATATATTAACCGATTATTTTGACTTAATAATAAAAATAGTTTAATCCTGAAAAAATTCGCATCTGCAATCGCCGAGATTCCGCATTAATTTTAGCATCCGCATCGGCAATCATTAATGCGAAGCTTTTTGCGGATGTAAGACGTGATACAGAAATTAAGCAGCTCTCAGACCCTCATATCATTCTATGATTCCATTAATTCAAATGCTTCCAAAAAAACTAAATGACCATTTAGCAATATTACATGATTCTGATCCGATTCGGCTGGCAGTCACGATTCTGAAGACTAATGTTTCTGTCAAATGTTCTGCTTTGGAGGAGAACAATTTATTTGCCATATCAACCTACTTAGAACCAACCTACTTAGGAGAGATAAAAGATGAAACTTTGAAGGCCAAAAACATTGATATTGAAGTTACAGGTTTTCCGAATTTCGAAAAAGCGAAAACCGTGAGAATTAGAGATTCCTTTGAAACAACTACAGAAACGGAACAACCAAAAACATCCGGCCGGACGTCCATAATGCTGAATTCTACAATTGAAGATATTAAAGCCAAAACGAATCGTCGGCTAATATTAGCACCGGTAATATTCTTAAGAAGGAATTGTTCTCGTATCGCAATAATAAAAGGATAAATATATCTGAAAGTCCTCTTAACTGATGGATCGTTGATCGTGGTAAATTTATTTATATTAATCGCCCCACCAGCCAGTGTTCCAAGTGAGTAATTATTTAGTGGCGCGGGACTAATATATAAACCTCTGCGAAATAGGTTGGAAGCTGAAAAGGCCGCGACATTACTATTCATTAAATATAATGCACCAATTTTCTGCGTTAAGCATTTGAATATTAAATAAACCGCGGATGAGAGCTTTCAAATATTCGCGTCCGAGGATGTCAAAAATTCTGCATCCGCAACATCCCTGCTCCAAATTACAGCTCAGACTCCATTTTTTTTTAGAGAATACTACTGCACTCAGGTTCAAAACAATAGAATTTGTAAAAATCTAAACTTTGATTTCTCGCGCCATCTAAATACTTTCCTATAAAAAATGGATATGCGTTCACTGACCAGACTTTAGCAAACTACTTGCAATTATTTTACTATCGGATGTTGAAGCTCATATTGATTATCATCTTCTTCGGATTATTGATACTATCCTATCCTACACTCCATTACGTTTAAACCTAAATATATATTTTTTTAAATAATTCGGTTTGCCAACAGTGACATTTGTCCTTATTGAAAGCCTTTAATTACCCAAATGCACTAAATTACAACATCACCACACCGACACTGTTGTGGCTATTTATGCACAACATGAATTAAAAATAAATACATACATAAATGCATAGTCAAACAACAATCCTGACTAATAAATCCGGATCACTACCGAAATACCAGCGAAATACCTCGTCAATATTTACTAACTCTGTTTTCCTAATTAAACACACATTCTATAAACAAAATTACATTGTTCTGTGAACCACATTAACCCCTCACACCATATATCATTCCGGTATATTGCAAGCATTTTTGTTGTTGTTATTCATTTGGAGTACCGCACCAGCATTCTATACTACCCACTCAAAGGAATTCCAGGAAATCTATGCAACCACAAATCCCGGTGTCGAGATGCTTTAATTTGCCGCATAATATCGCTTTATGACTTAATACCCCATTTAACCAGCTTCACACCATTTCTAGTGCAGACATCCTACCAACTCCTCCTCCCTCCCACTACTTTGTGACTTCATTCACCCAAGTCGTAACGTTCTTTCAAACTCCAGTGCAATTTATGAAAGCACTTCTGGCAGGCTGTCGAAATCAGTGCGGCGCAGCGCCCTGCTTACAATGGCTCTCTTGAAAAGCCCCGTTAAGGCAATTCGCCAACAACACACCAATCCATCCATCCACCCCGTTCAATCATCACCCAACAACAATACGCACAAAAGAGCTCGAGGACCTGCACAACTATGGATTACCAGTCATTTGCATAATTTCATCGCGAAGCCTTGCCGACGTGAAGTCCCCCGCAAACCGCTTCAGTCAGCGACTGGGTCACTTCTAGCAGTGGAACCGCTCAGCCAATTCGCCATTGACGATAATAATGAGGGGGGCATTCGCATGGCTGAGCCTCCTCCAGAACAGGCCGAGACCAAGTGAGATCTAAAATCTGCCGTTTTGGTGGGCGCTAGTGTGAGTTTGGCGAACGAACACTTAAACATGGCCTCCTCCTCCGCCTCCCCCTCGCGGACATAATCGTAAAACAACACGGATAAGTGTCTCTAGGAGTTCTCTGAATGGTTAAATGATTCTTCAAATTGCTATCGGGGAAGCACGGCATAAGCGGGCGTTCCGCCCGTTCGTTCATTGTGTGTGGGGCGAGTGTTGTTCGCGCTTGTTTCGCGGAGCATTCGTTCGACTCCGAATCTCGTTAAAAGTGGAAACACAGAGTGCACGTTGCGTTAATGTAATCATAGCTATATAGTTTGGGGTTTGGTATTCCTGGTTGTAACTGGATACAGATACACATTCGAAGCGGTAATTTCGAACGCCTCATCCCAGGCAGATACGAAGCGACGACGACGACGACGACAATGGTAAGAATCGTCGAATCTGAGGTGAGCGAAGTGGCAAATTGGAGAGAAGCACATTAGGAATAATTTTGCACATACGATTGTGGAATGGAATCGGATGCCCCCTAACGCCCCAGGATGCCTGATGATAATGGTGCCGCGTTTGCTGGAACGGATTCCTAGTAAAATTACAGCTTAGTCTTGGCTTGGTATGAAGCCAACGGCGGCTACTGTCATTATTTCTAAGTGCAATTAGAATTTAGGAAGTGTGTGTCTGGTAATAGTGTTGATTGTGAGTGCGGTGAGCTCTGAGGTATCGAGTTTTGTGTGGTGGAAGGGGATAATCGTGCGGTGAAATCTGCTCCTGAAGGTGGGAAATGGATAATTATTATCACTCTTGCATCATGTTATACCTAAAGGTAGATAAGATCTTACTTATGCTTTCATCTGTTATTTGGTAATATTCAGATACAGATACACATATATAAAAAAGGAGGGACCAGTAATGTGTCCATTGGTTTCCATTTATTTGTAAAGAGAAGAACTACTTGGAAGGGGAATCTTTGAACATTTAGTGGAAGGATATGCAAAATAATTGCATTTCTTGTGTTAGGTTTTATGTGCTGTTCTCGGCTGGGTCAACTAGGCTGTAAGCAGACCGAAATGGTTTGTACATTTCCAAAGCATTGTATGCTCCATAAAATCTGGGACTTATTCTGTTCACTTAATAACAACGTTATGAGCTTTTTTATCTACAAACTATTTTATCATTGACCGTCAGTATGGATTTCATCACCACGCTCCACTGGTGATCTTATGGACCATTATAGTGATTATAGTATTGTTGCCTTCGTTCTGGTTAGTAAGCTAAGATTTTGTTAGTGTCGGTAAAACTTTCATAAAATATATTACGAATTATTTAAGTATTTGCCCAATACAATTTGTATTAGATGTGTTAACTTCCACCCATTTATTTACAAACGCTGAAGTTCAGCAAGGCTAAGTTCTGGTAATGACTTTAATTTTGATTAATGACTGAATTTCTTAAACTTATAATCCAATTTATGGTATGCAATGCTTTCACCTTGCTAATGCCTACCAATTCCGACTATCAGCCCTATCATTGTGACCGCTGAGTGCCTAGCACCTTGACCATAAATAGGGTCTCAATCCGTGGTTCTTTCCACTCACGGAAAGAAATACTTTAACGAGGCAGCCAAGAGCCTCGACAAGGACTGGTTTTATTGTTGAAGATAATGCTAAACGAAAACATATGAGAAGGGTACAATCCGCAGTGCGAATCGTTGGATATCCTATCCCATCATATCCTCATAATACAAGTTCCCAAAAAGTGGGCGTTGCTAAAAACTGAGTGAATCTTGTTTAGAAGGTTTATCTAAATCTTTTATGGTTCAACAAAAAACAACGTTTTTCTATATGGATATGCTATACAAATGCTTTTTCTTTTCGCCCCAAAAAGTGGGCGTGGATTAAAATTATCTATAGACGAAATGTTTTTTTCTTGTTTTCCTAAAATTGTACCCAAAAATGTTTCTTTTTTTTAAGAAAACGCCCCCAAAAACTTTATATCAACGAAATGTAGATATTGCGATTGTCTAAATTTGCTTTTAAGACACTTTTTTTAAAATTCTCAACCGTTTGGCAAAAACAGCTTTTTTGGGCGGATTCTGATTCGTCGTCTTTATACCAAATTTGATCACCTTAGATCAAAATTTAAGGCCCAAAAATCGCTAACACAGAGACGGACTGACTGACAGACAGACATGGCTTGATCGACTCAGCTATCAATTCTGAGTCGATCCATTTTCTTTAAGGTGCATCTGTAGAAATTACTTTTCTATGTTACAAACTTGATGTCAAAACGAATGTACCCATATGCGATAGGGTATAAAAAGGACAACGACGTTCATGTCTTTACTTGGAATGTGATAACATTAAACAGGAGAGGTGCAGCCGAACAACCACCGAAAGCCTGTTTTGAAAACATAAGCGAACGCATTGAAACAATCCGCATCAAGCCCAAATTCGCCAACATAAGCCTTATATGCACTCACACTGCGGCGGAGAAAAATAAATTATTGAAAAAGACGGTTTCTATTAGCTTCTGGTCAGAACTTATGAGCGACTTCGATGTTATAATCGTGCTGGGAGATTTTAACACAAAGCTAGACGGAGAAAACAACCATTTAATATTGGCAAAGACAGTGAATAATCCCAACCACTCAATCTAACTGTAGTGAGGATACCAATATCTAAACATAAGCTTAACAAGGCTGCCAAAAATTACGACCTTCCTGCAGAGCTTTATAAAGCCGATTTGGTAATAAAAATTCACCAACTCATAACCAACATTTGGTCGGATGAAATTATGGCTGAAGAATGGAACCTGAGCATCGTTTTCCCGTTCTACCAAAAAAGAAACTTCAAAGGCAAGGTCTCCTAAACATCGTCTACAAGATCCTATATTTTAAGAACAACTTGATCGGCCTTTATAAGTGTGGATTTAGGCCAGGAAAGTTAACAACAGATCAAATTTTCATACTTTGGCAGATCTTGGAAAACAACCAAAAGCCCATGGCATGTCTAGTATTGGTACACCCCCAAACTCGTCCGTCTGTGCAGCATGACGATGGAGAATTTCTCGTTGCTACAACATGGTCGGAAACGACCTCACCGACACATTCGATACCAAAAAAGTATTAATGCAAGGCGGTGTACTGTCATGTGACTTCTATAACTTCATTCTTGAGAGGATTCAGCAAAACTCCAGAGCCAACACCAGAAACACAATCTTTTATAAATCGATGCAACTACTATCATACCAGGACGATATTATAACCATTGGGCGACTCAACGGCGAAGGAAGCGGCAAAAATGGTTTTAGCGGTAAATAAAGCCAAATATATGCTGTTAACATGAAAGGACACAAAACATCGATGAATTGGACAGAACGTCACCATCGACAGATATATCCTTGGGTTTGTACAGTACTTTGTCTACCTCAGCTCCGGTATTAACTCTGACAGAAATTAAAGCAAGAATTAATCTTGCCAATCGCTGTTCCTTCGGGATAAGAAGGCAGTTTAATACTAAAGCCCTCACTCGAACAACTATGGAGATCCTATATAAGATGCTGATCGTCCTAGTCCTGCTCTACGGCGCAGAAGCATGAAGTGAGTCAAAAGTGGATGAAGAAATCCTAAGTAGATCTGAAAGGAAAATTTTTTGTAAAATCTTCGGTCCCTTTTGCGTTGACGGGCTATGGAGACAAAGATTAAACCAAGAACTATACGAGCTGTAGGTGCACTAGTCAAAAATCTCCGCATTGGACGTTTAAGATGGCTAGGACATGTGGAACGAATGAACACCAATACTCCGTTTAGCAGAGCCTTCGATTGCCAGTCAGACGTCGGACGCAGTAGAGGAAGACCTCGCCTTAAGTGGAGCGCACAAGTAGAAACCGAACTCAACCTACTTGGAGTTCGCAACTGGAGGCAGTTAGCTAAGGACCGGGCTAATTAAAGAGGTTTGTTGGTTGAAGCCCAGGTTCATTTCTGACTTTAACCGTAAAGGTACGGATAGGCTTATCCCAATAACAGTTAATTTATAATTATTTATATATGAGCAAGGTGAGAAGAATTTATAAAAGTTAAGCGCAAGTTCTGCTCAAAGAAATTAAAGGATTGTGACATTAGATGCTTAGTAGAAAACCGCTGGAAGATCCTTTATACATAGAAAAAATTAAAATTCTTTTGAATAATGGCTCAATAGGACCTAGAGCAGTTTTGTTCTTCGGCTACAGCTAGCTTTACATGACACTTCATACTCCCCGAACGGTTTGATGGGTCATTTCATAAAAAGCATTTCTCTAAGGCTCCTCGGCTATCGTATCCCAAAGTATACCTTACAAAATAATCCAGCGACCAACAAGTTTTTCAACAATTGAGTTTCTCTGACCATAAATCTATGCGAGGATTTCCACAATAATCCTCCATGAATGCGTTGCATAAAAAAACATTTGTCTTGGAAATCCAAACAATAAATGGTTGAGCGGACAAACTCGTGTTGGCAACATTTCATTTGTCCCGCAGTTGGAACTTTTTGAATGGAATAAATTGCCACCAAAAAGCTGGTATTCTTTCCAATTTACGTTAAAAAGTCATCCCACTAGAAGAAAGGGTGACATTGAAGCCCTATCCTTCGCTCCACATAAAACCATTTCAAGCGAAACAAAATCAAATGCAATTCTCACCCATCCCGTCCATGGGTTGATGGAAACCTGCTGCGATGGCTGAATGGGGATGTCAATTTGGTACATCAGTGTGCTGGGGGTTTTGGCGAATGGGATTGGCCCAGGTGGAAAATGAGCATCTGCACGAGGCGATGGTAGTCCAATTCGATAAAGGTCCACACAACAGACGTTCACCAGGTGAACATACAACTCACTCAATCACATGGCATGTGATGGTGACCAAGATTTGTGGTTTTCGACTTCGACGATGACGATGCGCACGAAGAGCATCGTTCACCCTTGCAAGAGATGGATGGGGAAAGTGAAATGTGAAGTATTTTGACAATGTCAGAGCAAACCCTATTATCCAGAGCAAATTAGAAAGCGTCATTCGATATTAGCTTCCTGTTTGTTGGTGAAACCAAATCGAATGATGTATGGGTGCTTCTAATGCTGAAGGATTACCAAGAATTGAAGGTGCAGGCAAAATTTGGCGAATTGTTGAGTTTATGTGAAAAAGCAAATGCATATGGAGGTACAGAGTGTTTGGCTGTAAAGAGGTGTACTGGATTGAGGTAGTGTTTGAAAACTTACTGTTTTGAAGGACGGAGCAATATAGTAAATATTCTTCTCAAATGACGGTTTTCATTTTATATATAAACGAGTGGAGGGTTATATGGATATTCTCGAAAAAAAAACTGGGTATGCAGTTTTGTTGGAACTAATATTCTTATAGTATATATAAAGTTTAATAAAAATCTTTAGAGCCGTTTTTCAGAAAATTGAGGTTATGTGTAGTTTTTATATGGCAGGTAAGGTACCGATAATAATATGGCTTAAAGCAAACAAAAAAAAAATTGTTTAGAATTATGACCAAAAGAAACTTCTTTACGAAATTTGAAGAAAATTGGTCAACCCGTTTAGGCTGGGGAGACCATTACGGACAGACGGACCGACGAACCGACGCACGGACGGAATTCCAAAAACCACTTTTTTGGGCTCCACTCTTAGTTCCACAGGTCGAAAATTTTCACGAAAACAAAAGTAATGCAAATCTGAGGAGTATCTGCTCAGACTCAAATTCTGGCCCATTGTGCTTCCCGAAAGAAAATAACATATTTTCGAGTTAAGGGGTTGACAAAACTTAAGTTTTAAGTGCTTCTTACATTTTGTTTGTTTTTTCTGTATTTGAGAACTTTTTAGCCTTGTTGGGGCACTAATCTACATGCACCGAGAAAAAGATAAAACTCTAATTTTCAAATTGCCTCCATGATGATATGATGTAATATAGTAGCCTTGACTTTCGTTATGCATCAATCATGTCGGTTGTCATATGGTAAAGTGACCTTAATCAAATCGCGCCGTAGAGCAGGACTGGGATGATCAGGGTCTTATATAGGATCTCCTTAGTAGTTCGAGTGAGGGCTTTACTACTAAATTGCCTTCATAGCCCGAAGAAACAGCGGTTGGCAAGAGTAATTCTTCGTTTAATTTCTGACGAGATGTTGTTGTCAGAGCTAATAGCGGAGCCGAGGTAGACAAAGTCCCGTACTACCTCAAAGTTATATTTGAAATGGTGACGTTCTGTCCAATTCGTCGATGTTGTGTGTCCTTTCGTGTTGACAGCATAAACTTAGTCTTGCCCTCATTTACTGCTAAACCCATTGTTGCCGCTTCCTTCTCTATACTAGCAAACGTGGATATGACATCACGTTGAGTCCTACCAATGATGTCAATATCGTCGGCGTATGCTAGTAGTTGCACCGATTTTTTGGGAATTGTGCCTCTGGTGTTGGCTTTGGAGTTTTGCATAACCCTCTCAAGAATCAAATTGAAGAAGTTACATGACAGCGCATCGCCTTGCCTAAATCCTTTTTAACTTTCTCTTACAAAGAGAAAGATATTGTTTTCGTGAAAATTTTCGACCTCGAGATTTTGATTGATTCTAACATTACGATGATTGCGGAGCCTAATAAAGTGGTTTTTGGAATTCCGTCCGTCGGTCCGTCTGTCCGTAATGGTCTCCACAGCCTAAACGGCTTGGCCGATTTTCTTTAAACTTTGTATCCAAGCTTGTTTTGGTCATAATTCTAGGCCATTTTTTTGTTTGATTTTAGCCATGTTATTAACGGTACCTGCCATATAAAAATTACACATAACCTCAATTTTCTCGAAAACGGCTCTAACGATTTTGATTAAACTTTACATATACTATAAGCATATTAGTTCCAATAAAACTGCATACCCAGTTTTTGTGAGAAAATCCATATAACGGATTTTGTCATTTAGGCCATATACAGAAAATTGTTAATTTCTCGCAAACTATTATGCCAAATTGAATGAAATTTAAAATATATACTACTATTATAGTTTTAAACAATTCCACATAATTAGTTTTAGCCCAACTATCACTTAACGGAATTTTCAGTTTTAGCCAATAACGAAAAATAATTATTTTTCACATAGACACCGATTCCTTCAAATTTCGGAGTAAACGTTCGTATAATCACATTTCGACATTTTATATAATTTAAAGCATTAATAATCAAAATGCGCACTATTTGATCTAACACCCAACTCGCTGTGAAAGAGAAAGTTGCGTGCGACCCAGTCGTGCACCCACCACTCGTTTTGTATCGAATATGTCGGTGAGGTCGTTTCCGACCCTGATGGTGCAGCGAGAATTCTCCATCGTCATCCTACACAAACGGACGAGTTTGGACGGTATACCAAAACTAGACATGTCTCTGTATAGTTCGTCTCTATAAATGCTGTCGTATGCGGCTTTGAAATCGATAAATAAGTGGTGGGTCTCGATTTGGACTTCTTGGGTTTTTTCCAGGATCTGCCGAAGTGTGAAAATTTGATCGATTGTGGACTTTCCTGGCCTAAAACCACACTGATAAGGGCCGATCAGGTTGTTGGTAAACGGTTTCAAGCGTTCACATATTACGGCAGATAGGATCTTGTAAGCGATGTTGAGTAGACTTATGCCTCTGTAGTTGGCGCAGTTCAGAGGGTCTCCTTTTTTGTGGATCGCGAAAACGATGCTGAGGTTACATTCTTCAGACATGCTTTCAACCAACCAGATTTGGCTTATGAGTTGGTGGATGTTGCTTACCAAGTCATCACCGCCAGCTTTATAAAGCTCAGCGGTAAGGCCGTCATTTCCGGCGGCCTTATTAAGCTTGAGTTTAGATATAGCTATCCTCACTTCACTTAGGTCGGGTGGTTGGTAGTTTTCGCTGTCGTTCCCAATATTAAATGGTTCGTTCTGCCTGACAGCGGAATGTTGTTCGTCATCGCCGTTTAACAGTCTGCAGAAGTGGTTCTTCCATGTCCTCAGCATCGACTGTGTCTTAACTATGATATTTCCTTGTTCATCTCGACAGGATTCTGTTCGAGCCTTGTGTCCTTGGCTTTGACGTTTTACACTTTGGTAAAACTTGCGAACATCGTTCCTGGAGTGGCAACTCTATATATCCTCGATCGCGCGCTTTTCTTGCTCTTTTTTCTTCTTGCTGAAAAGCCGATGTTCTTCCCTTCTTCTTTGCCTATATAGCTCAATGGCAGCTCTCGTCTTCACCTGAAGCTTAGCCTTGTAGGCCTCGTTCTTGGCTGCGAGCATCTGTCGGCATTCCTCATCAAACCAGGGGTTTCTTGCTGGTGGCCGCGAGGAACCTAGCACATCAGTTGCGGCTGATCTAATGGCTTGTTGGCATCGTTGCCATTGTTTTCGACATTCGATGCTGGTGGTATGTTGTGAGTCGAGAGGTTAAGGGATACGCGTTGCGCGAAGGTCTTGGCGGTCTCTGGCGATTGCAGTCTTTCGACATGAAATTTTTTTGACAGTATTTCTGTTTTTTGTGGCGTGGTGGATATCCGCATCCTTAACTTGGCTACAACAAGGTAGTGGTCCGAGTAGATGTTGGCCCCTCGGAATGTTCGGCCATCCAAAATACTGGATACGTGCCTCTTGTCTAAAGCAATGTGATCAATTTGGTTGACTGTTCGTTGATCTGGATACCGCCATGTCCCCTTGTGGATATCGAGGTGAGGAAACCGTGTGCTGGCTATAGTGGCATTTCGTTGCGTAGCGAAGTCAATTAGCCTATGTCCGTTACCAGACGTGTTGTCGTGTAGGCTATATTTTCCGACAGTACGGCTTAAGATGTCTTCTCTTCCTACCTTTGCGTTAAAAACTCCCAGCACGATTTTAACATCGTACTTTGGTAGTCGCTCATAGGTTTTGTCGAGGATCTCGTAGAAGCAATCTTTAATTATATCATCTTTTTCCTCCGTCGGAGCATGACCGCATATAAGGCTTATGTTGGCGAATATGGCCTTGATGTCTTGAAAGCATAAGACTTCTTGCACTTATAACAAATCCGCATCCAAATAGTCGCTGTTTCTGCTCACTATAACACGGTCCATAGTAGATGTCACAGTTTTTCATCCTCTGTTTGCCCGGCCCATCCCATCGTATTTCCTGGATGGCAGTAATGTCTGCTTTGTAGCAGTTTAGGGTTTCCGCTAGTTGTACGCTTGCACCTCTCCTGTTTAATGTTCTCACATTCCAGGTGCAGATACGAACGTCGTTGTCCTTTTTTCGTTTACCATGGTCGTCAACAATAATATCAGTCCTTTCCGAGGCTATTGGTTGCTCCGTAACATAATCTTTTTTCCGTGGATGGATAGTTAACCCAAAGCACAACCCCCAACCTGGAGGGCCAGGCCCTTGTTTTGACCCTAGGACAGCGGGCCGGAAAAAATACCGATGTCAGTAGCCCGGATTTGTTGATCAAACAGAGATTTCTCAGCAGCACTCAAGATACAGGAGTTTTGATAAGTTTTGTAACAATCAAAAAAGTGACAAATTGGAACATCCATAAAATAAGTGGTAAAAATCGTTGGGTAGACGTATTTACCCATTTTCACGATAGAGATATATCTCACGAGAATTTTTCTACATATGTGGAGTACATTTTGTGTCTTCCAGGCATAAACGCTCCTGTTGAAAGAGTGTTTTCTTATATGAATAAGATTGGACCAGTGACAAAAACCTGTTGCAACTGTTAACATTAAAATGCATTCTCGTGTTGGAGGGTAACATTAATAAATCTTGTCGACAATTCCATCAGTAGATATTTGAAAACAACACCTGGCATTTTAAAACAAATTTGCTTCTCAATTTCTCAACTTCTCAAAATTAAATTTATTTTCGTATGCTAATTTTTATCAAGCAAACATTAAACATAAGAAATGTCTCATATTTGATTTTTATTATACTTAAACTTTTTAAATGCGAAAATTGAAAAATACTTTTATTTGGTCGAATTCATCTGAAAATTATATAGCTCGTATGGTTTGTGGTCTAATCTTCGTTTTCATAGAATGTCAACGCTTGCCGGACTAAAGATTTTTCGAAGAATTTTTCTTTCAAAACCACCATGGATTTCTTTATCCGCTTTTGACACAGTACATGCTTCAGCTTCATAGGGATGTTCAAATGAGGGCTTTACTACTTAATTGTCTTCTTAGCCAGAAGAAACAGCGGTTGGCAATACTAATTCTTCGTTTATTTTCTGACGAGCCGTTGTTGCCAGAGTTCATAGCCGAGCCGAAGTAGAAATATGTCCGTACTACCTCAGCGATATATCTGTCAATGGTGATGTTCTGTCCAATTCATCGATGTTCTGTATCCTTTCATGTTTACATCATATATTTGGTCTTCCCATCATTTACAGCTAGCCGATTTTTGCCCCTTCCTTTCTTAAACTAGCAAACGTGGATATGCGTCGGATCAACGAAGTCAATACCGTCAGCGTATAATGGAGCAGCAAGAATTTTACATCATCATCCTGCACAGACGTTCGAGTTTGGACGGTATAAAAAAAACTAGACTTGGCTCTGTATTAATCGTCTCTATAAATACTATCTAATGCGGCTTTGAAATCGATGAATAGGTGGTGGGTATCGATTTGGACTTATGGAGTCTTGTCTGGATCTGCCGAAATATGATGATTTGATCAATTGTAGATTTTCCTGGCCTAAAAGCATACTGATAAGGTCCATTCGGGTTGTTGGCAGATAAGATCTTTAAGGCGATGTTGAGGAGACTTATGCCTCTGTAGTTAGTTCAATGGGTTCTTTTCTTCAGCCATATAATTTCATCCGACCAATGTTTTGTTATTAATTGGTGAAACTTGCTTAATAAATCATCTCCGCCGGCTCGGTGGAAAGGCCGTCATTTCCGGCAGCCTTGTTAAGTATAAGTTAATATATCGCAGTCCTCACTTCACTTAGGTTGCGTGGTTGGTATTTTTCGATGATTTGATAATGTCTTGAAAACATAAGACCTCTTGCCCAAGTCTGGCACTAGTAGATGTCGTAGTTTTGCATCCTCTTTTTGCCAGACCATCTTATCGCATTTCCTGGATGGCTGTTATGTCACAGCTTTTAAGCAGGCTTCCTCTTGTTGTTCGGCAGAAGTCCTCTTATTTATAATCTCTCATTCCACGTGCAGATACGAACGTCATTGTCCGTTTTACGTTTAGCATGGCCGTCAACAATAAAATCAGTCCTTTCCGTGGCACATGGTTTCTTCGTTACAATAATTTATTTCATGAGTGGGTAGTTAACTTAAAACACAAGCCCCAATATGGAGGGCTATAGCTGTAATTTTATTACATACCCCTAGGACACGACGGGGTTATCAGTATCAACTGCTGTATTGAGCGCTGCTGTTGACATTTCGGCTTATCCGCCAACATCTCTGTTCAAGATCCTAACTTAACCATGAGATTTCTAGATGACCTGTTGTTTTAAAATGCCGGAGCAGCTCAAATGGGTTCTTTACTTTGTCTATACTAACTGGGACACGCCATCGTTGTCTTTCATCGTGTCTCATCTTGAAAGTTCCTTCGCTGCCGTCTGGGTAGGCTTTTTGATAGGTTACCTCACCCCTAGCTAGTTTTTTTCACGTGAAGTATTTTATTTCCTACCTATCCCGCATAACTGCAGAGGATTTCTCTTTCGTTAAGTAAGAGTTGGTAAAAAACTAGTGTAGAATTGTTACAAACAGTAATATTAATATAGATATCTTAATTTATTCAATTTTATTCCCTTGTAAGAGAGATTTAAAAAGAAATTTTAAGTTTCAGCGATAAAACTGTAACACAGAGGAAATGGTTATGAATATAAAAAAAAGTCAACACAAATTCCTTCGAGCCGGATTTGAACCAGCGACCTATGGATGTCCGCTATTATATCTCTTCTACAGTCCACCGCTCTACCAACTGAGCTATCGAAGGCAGTTGAAATTAGTGAGATAGAGACTCGGCACGGGTTTTCTTAATGTTATGCCTTTCACTTTTAAAATTTGTTTCGATGTGCAGAATCAAATTAATCATGATGGCTTGACAAATGTGCTCAGATTAAATAGTTTATCATTGATGGTAGTGATATCATCTTATTATTTAGTACCAAACTTATTTTAGAAGGTTGCATGGGCTTCGGTCTTGCATTATTTTATAGATCGATGTTTTTTTCAATGGATTTTAAATGGAATACATATTTTATATTTTGTTGATAAATTATATGGTAGGTATACAACATTGGTACACACGTATGGAATATGATGTCGGTCAAGTTGGCGTATCTCGCAAAATGCAAAAGCGAGCTCTTTAAAGCAGGAATTACACCAGACTTCTGGTGTAATTTCAGGAATTTTATTTCTAATGTTGTTCTTGGTTGGCCTCGGATTTCTTATTATTGTTGTACTTTCCTTTAAGTACCCCAATAAAAAGAAATCAGAGGCCATACAAAATCGTCCGAGAAAAAATCTTGTAAAATTCGCATCGCAGTACGAGCTGTGTGGGAACCAAATGTTCTGTAGGTGCAATTATGACACAAGAATGTTTTCCAATATGGACCGGTAGCGGTCACCGGGAACTATTACAGAACTACCGATGACATCCTCATAAAAATATGGCTCAATGAAGACGCCGGCATACCACAATGTTACTTTACGAAGGTATAGTGGTCTTTGGTGTACCAATCAATGGTTTTCAGAGCCCCCTATTAAATTAGAATTTTTTTTCGTCACTATATAATGATTGTTTGCCAAAAGTGGCAATCGTATATAGCGAGCTATCTTAATAATTTCAACACGTTATTGCTTCGATAGATGCTGCATAATAAATTGTTATCGACCACTTTTTACGACTGTCAAATTTCAACTCCTTTAAAAGAATATTCAAAAATATTATCCTTTCAATCTTTCACAGATTAATAACGACACATCCACTAAATCCAAAGACTAACACCCTCATTCATAAACTCATTATAAGAGTATAAGGAGTTATGTACTCCTTAAAAAGCCTCTAAAGACCAAAACCTTATTCATAAAACTTATACAACGATGAATAGAGGCTGCATTACCTAAACGTGTCTGATGTGTCTTGAATATTGTCTATATAATCTGTTTGATATATTTTGACTCTTTTTTTCATAAACCATTGACACAATTCTAAGTCGCAAAAAAATCACTCAGAAGTAAAAGAGGGTCTTTTTGTATTTTTCCAGTTATTTTTTGTTGTTTCATTTATTTAAATGCAAATTCGTCTTTATCTGCAGACCCATCATTGTAAGCAATGTTATTGTGTCAACAAAAGTTACCAAAAGGTTATAAAAGTGTAGAGAACACAGTACGCCATTAATTTTGCAACCACATAAATTATCCATTGATAACTTTGTTTAGCTGTGGAATAGCCAATTGTAATAGATTTCCACCTTTTTGGTACTTTATTTTACACAAACCCTGTATTACTATTATGGATGGGGAAATATTTTATTAATAAGAATTTTTGCGATCCTGAATGAAGCCTGCATAAATACTTATGTCCTGTACAACTAAACGACCGTTCAGATGTGGTTTAGCAAATTCTTTCGAAAAACTGTAAATATATGTTTGTTAAGGGATTGAATGGAGATGTTGAGTAAATTACAAATACTGCAATGTATACGACAGAAACCAGGCCAGACAATAATCCAATCACCGTTTTAGATGGATTGTTATCATTAAGCAAATGGTTTGAACCAGCGCACTTATTAGCAGTATGGTGCCGCATACCACCAGTTTTGACATCAACTCTTTTGTTTGGTTAATATGCACCAAAAGAAAGAGAAATCTGTGTATTTATTATTTATTGATTTCCCAACGCATAATATTTCGACACTGACTTTTTGTATTCGTAGAGAGCGTTTCAACTATTCCAACATGACAGTTTTGTTTACAGAAAATTCCAGAAGGCATATTTCTACCAATATAAAGTCTACAACACTTTAAGATCGGAATCAATAAACACCTGAAAGCATCATCTCTGGGCGCTCCTAGATCATTATAGGTTCGTGTCACCTGCCAATTGTTTAGAAAACAAAAAAATAAGAAAAATCTTCTCAATGGCTGACAAATGTGAGAGAAACCCCGTCTCAATATCCTTCCTTTTGAAAAGGTAATCCGCAAAAGGAGCTCTTTTACGTATGTGTGGATTGATGTTTGTTAGATTGTGCCTTGCAACAGAATGACACACAACAGAGTTCTCTTAAAACAACCATGACAGCACTAGTTTCTACACATTCTTTAGCCGCAATGCATGCCTTTCCTTACCAATGCCATGAAAAATGCTATTAGTAAGATAGTCCTACTCCGATTACTATTCACTTAAAAACCCATGCTACCTACCACTTAACGAAACACCACACCACGATCGTATTCGATACAAAAACCCCTCAATCTAGTACAAAAACCTTTAAAGCTTTTGTACTCCCGAAACTCAAATCATTCATATAGCCGGAGCTCCAAAGCTGGCCACCCAAAATCACTGACCACCTGTGCAGCCACTAGTCACGTTTTCTGATTCTCTTTCGCTCTCAAAAGCTACACTCAACCACAACTCCAACTCCATTGCAAAACCAGACTGCGGACTATGCCACACCGACCGCAACCTGTCAGATAGTCCCACAGATACGCTCTTTCTACATCTCTGGCAAAGCACACACAAAAAAAAGACACACAACCTCACTTACCGACTTACCGTACCGCCGCACCGCAATTATCTGGGTCTAAGCCGACGTTGATTTCATGACTGGGTTTAGTCATAGTCTAACCCTCGCGACGGTTAAATCGATACGCGGTTTTTTCTCACTTTTCAGGTGCGGTTCTCCTACTTATGTAGCTTCTTCGCGACGTTAAGTGCGTCATCATTGTAAATCGCTTGCAAATACAAAAAAATACATCTTACTCTTGAAAAATATAAATATTATATCCATCTCCACCTTGCACAATCTGTGTAAACAAAAAAATAGTATCTCACTCACTTCCTGAATCCGTCAAAGTGTGTACAAAAGTATCTAGTGTGTCAACACTTCCTCATAAAATGTTACATATTGCAAAAAAAAGATGAAATGAAAAGTTATATCGGTTAACAGAGCTGAGAAAATCTCAACAAAAAAATAAAAAATAAAGCAAGTGGCAAAAGATACAAATAAATAAAAAAGTATCTCAATAAAAAAAAAAATACAAGAAGCGGTGGTGGCGTTTTGCTGAGAAAAGTATCTGTATTTCTGTGCTATTATATCATCTTGTGTCAATTCCGTACAAAAAAAATACGAAAAAAAAGTATCTAAAAGATTGCAATCTTTCGCTGGAGTTGTACTACACAGAGTGTGTGGTGTGTGGTGCGCGCTGATGCTGTTGGAGTAAGCCGCACTTATTCGGTTACAATAGGCAATCCACTCATGGTGGGCGGCATAAGCTGTGCGGGGAGTTGCTGACTTTATTTTTTTCTACACACGGACCAGCCGTTTAAAGCCGGACAAGTAAGTTGTGGATACTTTTAGATTATGAACTAGTGCCTATACTATTTACGATGTCAATGTGTGAGTGAGTCTGGTGGGCAGCGTGAACAATAATAAGCGAAACTAAAAACAAACAAAAACAAAAGACTGTAGGCACATACCCTATGATATAGGCGAGATACTAGATAGGTAACAACAACAATCAAACGACCGCAGAAGGTGAACAACTTTGTTGTTTTCTTATATTTATTTTATTTTTCTCTTCTTTTTTTGAGCATTCTTCTCCCGTCGACGTCTTGGTTTTGGGGTGCGGGGGTTTATCCAAGAGATTTGCTATTTTTGGGCATATTCTGAGAGGAGGAAAACATCTATTATTGTTATTATTACACAATGGTAATTGGGTTTCTTAATTTCGTTGCCTAGTTCCGATTCCGACGGCATGGAAACCGCTGAATTTGGAAGTTGATGGATGGGGGATTGCGAGTAGGCTGCAGTGCTCTGCTCAAAAGGAAATTAAATGAAATAGCTTTTTTTTTTGGTTGTTTGGGAGGCATTAAGCTAAATTATCATTTGGAGAATCTGGTAACTATGTGAGTGGCAATAGGTCTTAGTAGAAGCATGAGGTATGCGTATGCGTGGCAGAATAATATCCCAAGTCAGTGGGAATTAAAATCTCAAGTTTATTTAAGTATAACATAGTTAATTTATATGGATTTTTTCGCCATTTGTGAGTTTCTAAAGTTTAAAACCGTTCCTCTAAATGACTTCAAGTATCTTAAAATGTGTACAATATTTATATTGAGTAGAAGATGTTAATAATAATTTTTATGTCAACTAAGCTATACACAGTCGATAGCCAGCTAAAATGTCTCCGTTGTTTGAATGTGAACCCTAACAAGTGACAGCATATGACATTTTCACGAAAACTTACTCTGTTCGGACACACTCTGTCGTGTAGACAGTTTTAAAGATCTTGCTGTTTATTTTTATCCTAAAATGGAGATTAAAAAAAACACATTAATGTTGTCGTAAATAAATTTAACTCTATGTTAGGATTTATATAAAGATGGTCAGAAGAATTATATTACCCTTATGTAACTCTTTCGCTTTACAATTTGCTTTGAGAGAACTTTTATGTGATGATCTACATCTGATTTGCCCCCAAATTAAACTGCTGCAGCATTTATCTCAACTCAAAGTAGATATAACGTGACTTACGTACTTAAGTGACACTGCATTCCGGAATGAATCTGGGCCTCAATCAACATGCCTCTCCAAGTAGCCTGGTCCTTAGCTAACTGCCTCCAGTTGCGCACTCCAAGTTGGTTGAGGTCGGTTTCTATTTGTGCGCACCACTTAAGGTGAGTTCGTCCTCTACTGCGTCCGACATCTGGCTCGGAATCGAAGACTTCGAGCCGGAGTATTGGTGTCCATTCTTTCTACATGTCCTAGTCATCGTAAACGTCCAATGCGGAGTTTTTTTGACTAAGAGCATGTTGCTGTACAGCTCGTATAATTCTTGGTTGAATCTTCGTCTAGCCCATCAACGCAAACGGGACCTCAAATCGACCAAGGATTTCTTCCTCTAATTCTGATACCGTCCATGCTTCACCGCCGTAGAGCAGGACTGGGATGTCAGGGTCTTATAAAGGATCTCCTTAGTAGTTAGAGTGAGGGCTTTACTACTGAATTTCCCTCTTAGCTTAAAGAAACAGCGGTTGGCAAGAGTAATTCTTCATTTAATTATGGTTTGTGGCTTATATGCATAGACCTGCGACTTCAGCAAACCCCACAAGAAAATGTCTAACGGGGTAAAATCGCACGATCTCGATGGCCACCTCCAATTGAGATGATCATGTCTTCGAATCACTGGTGCAGGATTTCCAATGTAGCCTGACCTGTGTGGCACATAGCGCCATCCTGTTGAAATCACGTGACGTTTGTGGCCATATTATTCAATTCAGGCCAAAAAAAAAAAAGGTAACCATCGACTATAGCACTCGCCGTTGATGGTGATGGCCTGGCCAACGTCGTTTTGAAAGAAATATGGACCGATGACGCTGCCAGTCCAAAATGTTCACCAAACCATGATGTTTTCTTATGTGGATTGGTATTGTCACAAATTCGACAATTTTCGACAACTGTTCCATTCAGCGAACACACGTCCTTTTCTATGGTCGTTTACTTTCAGCTCCTGGGTCAGTCGAATTTTGTACGGATGCAGACTCTAGTCACGACGCAAAATTCGCAAAGTTGTAGTCTGAGAAAGGCCGAGTTCTTGTGAGAGACGCGAAATCGACTGCCTCTAAGCAGAACTGTAGATTTTGGGAATCTGAAAATCCAATGGCAACATCAGTTACACCCATGTGGATTCACTGTATGGTGTGGTGTTTTGGAAGACAAATGTTATCGGCCCATATTTCTTCGAGAATAAGGATGAGTAGCCGGATACGATTTCCGGGGCTCATTAAAGATGATCAATGACGGAGCATTATCCTAATTTGTGGTTCCAACAAGATGGAGTGACTGCGAATACTGCTCTTGGCCACCAGATTTAAATGCTTCCGACTTTTTTTTTATGGGGTTATTAAAATGACGAAGTGTATGTTAATAAGCCGTAGACTGTTAGACAGGATAATACTTGAAACAAAATATGGAGCCTACAACCAGAAAAGTTATGTTGGGTAATGGAAAACACGCTAAAAAGAGTCATTGTCTGTTTCGTGCAAAATGGTGGATATTTGTTTGATGTCATGTTTAATACATTTCCATGATAGTCCCATTCAAATGTTGGCCGCAACTACGCCGTAGTTCGTTCATTCGGACGTTTCAATTTTTTGATGACGCATTCGTGCATATTCTTCGTTTTTTCGCGAATAAAACTGGTAACTTCGGCCTCCAATGCTTCAATCGTAGCTGACTTATCCACAAACACCTAAGACTTTACGCGTAGACCTAAAGGAAAAAGACTAACGGTGTGATATCGCATGATCTTGCTGTCCAATTCACTTGTCAGAAGCGTGAAATTATTTGTTGCACCGAAGTGGTCTCTCAATATGTTCATTGTTTAACGGGCTGTGTGACAAATAGCGCCGTCTTGTTGAACCAAATGTTATCAAGATCTAGACTCGTTTTTGAAGAAATACTGACCGATGATTCCACCGGCCCATAAACCACACCACACGGATGTTTTGAGTGGATGTAACTGCAGCTCTTGAACCTCTTCTGGTTGTTCTTTGGACCATATTATGCAATCTTGCTTATTGACGTATCCATTGAGCCAGAAATGAGTCGCATCACTATGAACAAAATGTTGGTCGAAAACAGTGGATCTTCAGCAAGTCTCTCGAGAGCTTATTCACTGAAACGATGATGTCCATAATGAAGGACCATGATGAAATTTTTATTGGTAGGTCTTCTTTGGGCCACCCTGTAGCTATCATTGAAAGGCATCAATGGAACGCACATCACCTTTCGTCGACTGCAGGGCCCTATATGATAGCATCCATTGTCTAGAGCTTTATAACGCGATGGCAGAGTTCGGGATACTAGCAAACATATACTCTCGCCTAGTACTTCGAATTTCGATAAAGTTCATGTTGTCTTGCAACAGATAATGCATACGCCATGAGAAACTACGGAAGGCAATATCTTCAACAAATCCATCCAGCTACAGGGAGTATATTGCTTCCGTATTTTCTCAGACGCAGAAGAAATCGACATGATTAGTCGCTCCCATCGTGGCATTGGTCTTGTAGTTAACGAGGACAAGACAAACTATATGCTATCAACCAACAAAGTAGTGTCGACGCAAACCTGGGACACAACCGCCGGAAATGACGGCTTTATAAAACTGGCGGAGATGACTTGGTAAATAACATCCACCAACTCATAAGCCAAATCTGTGGTCTGATGAACGTATGCCTGAAGAATGGAACCTCAGCATCGTTTTCTCGATCAACAAAAAAGGAAACTCTATGAACTGCGACAACTGCAGAGGCATAAGTCTCCTCAACTTCGCCGACTATGCCTGAAACCGTTTACCAATCACCTGATCAGCCTTATGGTTTTAGGCCACAACTGATCAAATCTTCACACCTCCGCAGATCCTGGAATAAACCCAAGAAGTCCAAATCGATACCCACCAACTATTCATCGGTTATAGAGACGAACTATACAGAGCCATGTCTAGTTTTGGTATACCGCCCAAACTCGTCCGTCTGTGCAGATTGACGATGGAGAGTTCTCGCTGCTCCATTAGGGTTGGAAACCACCTCACCGACATATTCGATACCAAAAAAGGATTTAGGCAAGGCGATGCACTGTCATTTGGCTTCTTCTCGTGAAAATTGTACAAAACTCGCGAGCCAATATCAGAGGCACAATCTTCCATAAATCACTTAAATGCACCTTTTTAACGTATCATCAACTTGCTTACCGATTTGGCTATGGGAAATTACATAAGAATCGAGAAACCATATCTGTTAAAGCGGGTTTACAAAAGCAACAAAAACAATTTACTGCAACTTAATACACTGTGACAGCATAACAAAGGAATTTTAATAGCTTCAGCCACCAAGTCATGCAGAGTTCACCTCACTCATCCTACTCTACTCTTCTGTCATGCACTTGGAATCCCCTTAAGTTCGTGTTCCGACAATACCTGAGCTATTGTGAAATCAGATAGCTAGCTACTCGCGTCTTGTAAAGTTATACGGAGCGATGCATTATCAGCACGTGCTTCCGTATAATATCATCGACGTGTACGTACGTTTTAAGGCGAAGACGTTTGATCTTATCGTAGCGCTTAGTAGAGGTTTTTTTTACCGCCTGTAATTAGGTTTGATTTTGTTTTATGTGTTCCGGAAGGCAGTGAATCAGAAAGTAGTCCAAAGAAACTTGATCAGGCAATGTTGGTAAAGAAGCACCTGAGAATGGTTTACTTAGTCATGGGGGCATTTTCGAGCCCATCAAAATATTAAACGGAAAACGTTCACTTTTTAGTGCTTTGGTTCTCTAAGTTTTCTACGTACCCAGCTCGATAGCTTGTGTTTATATAAATGTTCCATAGTCATAAAAACATAAGACCTGGTAGTATGTGAATCAGCAAGTAACCCTATTAGATCCAATCTTAAAATGTGTATTCAAACAAATCAAACATCAACTTTAGTATTAGAAAAAATCCTTTAAGGGATAGGCCTGACTAAAACTTTCCTGTGAAAACAGCATTACCTAAATATTTTGTTTAGATACTTTTCCAAAATTTCTGCATCATTTTACAAAGAAAGAACTTTTTTTTATAAATAATCATTTAAGACAGACCACGATCAAGATCAAAACTAAAAGTCCAAAAGCAGGCGACTTACGGACGGTCTGACTTAGTTTTCTCTGCTGATTTGATTCATAAATTTGAAAGTAGGTATTTCAGAGTCACATAAAATTACTAAATAAAAAAACTGCAATAAAACCTGATAGAATTATGAATGACATTTTCATCAAAATCAGTATACCACAGGGAAACAGTTTAAGTCCTTTGCTTTTTATCTGATTTAGAAGTTGCTCTACTGTTTAGGGTTGAAATGGACCTCAATCTACATGCTTCTATTAGCGAATTTCAGGTTGACGTTGCGTCGGTTTTAACATGCACGTCCATTAAGGCTAGGTCTTCCATTAGTGCGTCTGCCATTTGATTAATTTTGTCGGCTGATGCATTGTTGTCCATTCGCATTACATTGCAAAGACATCGATTTTAAACTCCGATTAAGATTTTTTTTATTAGGACTATAATATTGCTATATACGTTTGTCGTAAAGTTTGTAGTTGAATTTTCAACTCTAGTATTCGTCCACGTAAACGGGGCCAAAGATTTTCCAAGGAATTTTTCGCTCAAAAGGATTAAAGAGGTCCAGATGAATGGTTGTATATGATGAAGGAAAGTCATTTTCAAATTAGGACCACAAAATAGAGTTAATTTTCTTCGCTGAAAAGTCTCTCATTTATAGCAAAGAGTATAGAACTACATAGAGTACGCATCAGAGCTAAAAATTGTGTAGCCGTTTCAGACGCGGGCTTGTGCAAAGGGGAATTTTCATCGACTATGCTCGAGTTTGATGCTGTGGTGCCAATGTGAACACTGGGGTATCAATATCAGTACCACACATAGTAAATGTTCGTTGTTTGAGATAGTTTTATACTTTTGGTTTAAAGTCAATTAAGATGTTCAGGATTACTTTAAGCCTTAGCACCAAAGACCCCAACTCGTTACCATAGTTCAGTTGGTATTCTCATGCGCAGAAAATAAATACTTCAGGGCCCATTAAAGAGCCGTCAATAACCCAACGTTCACATATAATCGCGAAACAGAAGCAGGTCTAAAAGTTGATGGCTAAACTAACATTGGTTTTGGTTTTTTAAGGTTAAACCAGCGAACCACACAATTGAACAGGTATAGGGTTAGAGAAAAGTGGGGGTTAAGATAACGTGAGAATTTGTAGATGAATATCATTATAACGACTGTAGATAGAAACGTGAGCATTTGAGACTGAACCTAGACATTTCGCAGAGTTTTTAGCGATTTCGAATAGATGGTCTTTCCAACGAAGGTCGTTACTAACACACATACCGAACATGGAAAGTTTTTCGCGATATAAGTCCCATTCGTAGATAATGGCTGTAAATTTTGGTTTCGTCTAAGATGACAGAAGACAATATTGCGTTTTGGAAGCATTAATGAGTTTGACATATTTTGACGATTGAATTAGGAGCTGCAGACAAGAGGTCATTTATAAAGATTAGAATGAGTTCGTAGACTAAATGGAGCCCTGGGGAACACAAGCATTTATCTGGTGATTATCAGACTTGAAACCGTCTAGAACATCTTGAATTGAACGTTTCGAGAGGTTGTTTCTAATCCATAAAACCCATTTTCGACAAAAGGGCTTGATGCCAAACCCTGTCTTGCCTTTGAAATATCGAGTGCGACGATCTTGTTTTTGATAGATTGATTCCACTTTTTGGTGGGATATGTCATAAAATCACCCTATTGCTACGAAAACCGTATATTGTCTGTCATTGAGGAGTTTTCGTGATTCAAGATATTTCATAAGCTGACGGTTTATTAGCGTTTCCATGACCTTAGACATAATTGCACGTAAGTGCAATTGGTCGGTAGTTACATATATAATAACGTGCTGGACAAATGCTGTTTTCCATATACTCGGGAAGAGTCCTGATAAATAGGACAGTGGTTTTGCCAGCGGGGGATATACCATCTGGAACAGACGATTTATGAATATTAAGATATAATAATACTCTTGCGACTGAACGAGTACGGAATTGGTTTAGTCCCATAGAATTTTCGACATTCTCAAGTACAGGAGGAGACTGGGCATAATCTGGCAACGTGGAACTGGCTACAAAATAAGCAGCGAGCAGATTGCCTTTGTCTAGAGAGGTGACAGCAGGAATGTCATTGTAAATGGGCGTTGGGATAGAAGATATGGTTAAATTCTTAATACCTTTGAGACATTGTAGAATTTGATGCCTCCACTTTTGGTAGTGGAAGAATTTGACACTCCTTATGTCGGCATTGCAGGCGTTTCATGGTCGTTTGAACTTTAATCGGTTTTCCTCAGTAGGATTGGTCTTGTTTGACTGAAAACATAACTCTTTCACCCTAACAGTCTTTTTACAGCTCAAGTCATACCACCCGCTTATTTAAGATTTGATACCCTTAAACCGGTGAGGGATAAAGGATTCCACATCCAGGGGAATTATTATCGTTATGGCATCAGCAGTAGCATCCATCCATCACTATCGAAGAAGCATAATGACCAGTTAAAATTCATAAAGAAAACGTTTAAAGCTTCCCAGTTGGCATTCTCGTATTGCCACACAGTTCTTCTTGGAATTTATTCTTCAACTACGTGGTTGGATAACGAGAATTTAGCTGATACGATACTGTTGTCTGATGAACCTTGAGGCGATAATTCATTGATTTAACAATGAAACCAAAGATTTGTTCAAAAATGTTTGTCCTCATTGTTGTAAACAAAGACTGGGATGGTCGGGATCCTGCATACGTACTCCTTAGACGTTCGTGTAAGTGCTTTTCCCCATTGCCTTCCTCAACCTACGAATCAGGGAATGGCAGAGAACGTCTTAGTTGAATTTTAGAGATTCTAATTTTTTTATTTAAATATTGAACTCTTCCCATCAGGCAGCCCTCAAAAAACTCTCGTCTTCTCCTCCAGCGTTCACTTGTCATTCTAGACTTCGATCCTACAGTGTTTGATATCTAAATTCGAAGTTTGGATGCAATAAGAAAGTGTTCCGAATAAATGCCTACTCCACGGAATTTTTGGATCTTAAATTTAAACATGAATCTGCGAATCTGATGGACTGTACAGTACTTTAAAAGACGTCATCGTTCGCCCGTACTAAGCTTAAGATATCGTTTCTAATTCGATCTCTAAAAATAAGCAGCATTGGGCACAGTAAGTGGTGCACCTGATCCTCCTCTTCCTTCTTACCCTCAATTTTCTTAACGCCGGAGAGTGTCAAAACATATAAAAATATGCCCTTGAGTAGTGCTCACAAAATAAAAAAAAATGGGGACCGTCGTTGACGGATCTGAAAATCAAAAGCTTTGCAAAAACATTAAGAAACGATATTGCAGTAGGAAACTTAAGTACGTAAAGTAAAGTACGTTTGAAGTTAAGTGAGAGCGGCTTGAACATACTCCATACATACATACTACATGTAGTAGTTGTAGGTAGTCGCAGCGTAGTACTCCTAAGATGTTCCCTCCTCGACGCGACGTATGGTTTTTCGATGAGTACGTAGAAATTGTATTTAGTGACGTCAGATTTTTTTGTGTTTTTCAGAACTTGTGTGCACATGGCTTACCTTTGCAAAATTGCCCATGACGTAGACTTTCGCTGTTGTCAATGACGAATATGACGTTCTGTCTATGTGGCTTATAGCGAATCTACATTAAAAAAATCTCTGATTCAGATTCTTTAGTAATGGACCGTATGAAATTCCACAGTTTTTTTTATAGAGCAGATTTGTTCGCATCTCTGGTGGTGTGCAACAATAGCGGTAATAGGTGTGTCGTTTGAGTTAGACACAATTATTAGTTGTCCTCAAAAGATCATTAAGGTGAAGCAGAAAAAGGGTGAGATAATTGATCCTTGATGTACTCCAGAGATTATAGAGAATTTTTCTGAGGAAACGCCATCTTCCACTACTTGCAATAATTTGTCTTTAAGAAAGCTTTCCACAGCATTTGAGGAAGTCCGTAATGCGAATAACGTATGCCAGTACTTTGATCGTTGCTTTGTGTCCAATTTTATTGAGTACGGGACAATGGGAGATCGTCGCAATGCCGTTTATCAACGCCCAAAACGTTCCCATTATGTGATTGAAGCGGTAAAAGAGAATATTGCCGAATAGTATTCATATGTGTCGTATCATCACCGCGCTTAGCATTTGGGCGTCAGCGGAATTACCTTGCGCCATACATGAATGGTTGTGAGAAAGCTCGGCCCTGGGTACTAACGAGCCTGTTGCGCCAAAAATTTGTATTTTTCAATTACCTTGCTGCTCATTTTGATGGATGATTTGGATTTGTTTCCGTATAAAGTGCAAATGATTCAAATGATATTGCCGACAGACCATCGCGCTTTGACTAAGGCCAAACTTTCGCTCGAATGGTTGACACTGAACCTGATTTTTTGAAACAAATTTTGATGACCAACAGGCCCCATTTCACACACTCTAGGGCTGAAATTTCCGCATTTTGGGAACAGAGAAATCATACGAAAATCATGAAACACTTGTAGTGGGCCAATTTTCTTCAGAGAAGACTAAGCAGTAGATGTACATCGATATCGGTTGATGTTAGCTAATTATATCTGGACGGTTACTGGTTTCAACATTCAACAAGACGTTGTTCAATCGCCATGCTACATTGCAAATTAAGCAATGCAGTCTCTGAAACAAAAATTCTCTTGACGTATGCGGTCAAAAAAGGCGACATTGACTGGCTAAGTGCCAGTATTGATGTCAGATCTCGACATTGGACCGCTCTGGACCTCTTTTTGTAGGCATTGACTGTACTTCTTGTTATGGGGAATACCGTGCTCAATGGAAACATTTGTACCGAAATCATCGCTATACCGCCCGATCAGCTTTGAAAAGTGATGCAATACGCAGCAAAAAGGGCACCCTTTGCTTTGGTCCAAATAAATTGTAGAGGATCAAGTTAATTAAAATTACCTCATTTTTGGAAATCGGTTCCTTTTTTTAAGTTATTCAATATTGACATAACAAAATAAAAGAGGGCGCACCGTATACATAATTTCGGATCTAGGCGATGAGAAATACAAAACAAATTGTTTAAGTAAAATCGTAGGAACATGTAAAGGGTGATCCATTTCGAGGTTCCCTACTTTTTTAAAGAAAAAAACACAGAAAATTCAAATTTAATGGACAATGTTTATTATCATTTGAAAGAACATTCTTTGGCATTTATTTTTTGAAGATTATGTCTATCAAATGTTGGCCGTTGCTACGTCGCAGATGGTACATCCGTTGAGTCCAATTTTCGATCACTCGTTCGAGCATTTCGACTGGTAACTGGCGAATGACACGCGTGATGTTTTCCTCCAAGGCCTGAATCGAAGCGGGTTTGTCGGCATAAGCTTTTGACTTTACATATCCCTACAGGAAAAATTCTAACGGTGTGATATGACACGATCTTGGTGGCCAATCGACCGGCCCAAAACATGAAATTATGTGCTCACCGAAATGTTCTCTCAATAAGTCCATTGATTGATGCGATGTGTAGGAAGTGGCGCCGTCTTGCTGAAACCAAATGTCGCCGAGATCACGAGTTTCAATTTCAGGCATCAAATAGTCGGTTATCATGGCACGATAACGGTCGCCATTGACGGTTATGTTCGCACCGGCATAATTTTTAAAGAAATATGGACCGATGATTCCACCGGCCCACAAACCACACCAAACCGTTGTTTTTTCTGGATGAAGTGGCAGTTCTTCAATCTCTTCAGGTTGCTCTTCGTCCCAAATGCGGCAATTTTCTTTGTTTACATACCCATTGAGCCAGAAATGGGCCTCATCGCTAAACAAAATTTGCCTCGAAAACGTCGGATCTTCTTGGAACTTTTCAAGAGCCCATAGAGCGAAGCGATGTCGCTTGGGAAGGTCGAGCGGCTTTAGTTGTTGCACAAGCTGTATTTTGTATTTTGTATTTGTATTTTGCGCCAAGTCGTTCCATACGTCAGTCCGAGTTGCTGCGAACGGCGCCGAATCGACTCTCTACGGTCTTCGTGTACACTCTCAGCTACGGCCGCTATATTTTCTTCACAGCGTGCTGGACGTGGTCTATTCGGTCGAATATTATCCAATAATGAATGCTGGGTCTCAAAATGGGTGATGGTGTTGCGAATAGTACGCTCAGTAGGCCGATTATGTTGACCATAAGTTGAGCGAAGTGCACGAAACACATTCCTCACAGAACGTGAATTTTCATAATAAAGTTGAACAATTTGTAAACGTTGTTCACGCGTAAGTCTTTCCATTATGAAATGCCAAACAATACTAAACAAAAATAACATGACAGCATGACACGACTCACACGTGATCTGTCAAAAAAGGCAATTGAAAAAAGTATCTCTACTTGGATCACCCGTTATGATTGCATTTAAAATTTTCCAGCATTGCGCATTTTATCTAGCCTTCGAGATTTTTTGCTCCTTTATTTCCATAACCACATACAGCTTTAAATGTAAAGCAGTTTAACGTTCTTTAGTCGGAGCCATTGATGTCTTATAGTCATTTTTTGTAGGTGATCTATATAAGTAATCTATAATTTATGGGAAATAGTTAGGCCCTGTGTACTAACGAGACTGTTGCGCTTAAAATATGTGTTTGCATTTTTGATTAATTGTAGTTCTTGAATAAAACATTTTCGGCCAAATTCATTAATTAATCAAAATTGTTTACAAGCTCCAACTATACCCTAAAAATGAAAAAAAATATATACATGTTATATGTCCAAAGCCAGCTGGATAACATGCACAAAAACCTCAACCAAATGCCTCCTTCCACATTCATTCCGAGCAAACTCAATCCCAGCTCCAATTATATCCATTTCGGCGCCATAACCACTCTCGCTTGAAAAAAAACCCCAACGACAGAAGTAGCTCCCGATTTGGTAATCCAACATAGTTAGTCTCAAGACTATACAACAACGACTTCTCGCGCGTCACTGATGTAATCCAGTTCCAAAACCCAGTTCGACTCATCTGGTGCAATCACTTCACTTTCACTGCGTATAGCTGTCGCATGACTGGAGATACTCTTACCATATTTATACACGACTATATACCCATCCGGCTCGAGATGATTTTGTAATCCAAACAAAAAAATATTTTATCTCGCGATTTCCCATCCAAAAGTGGAGTTTTCCTCTTCCGTCGAGCACCATCTTTGAAACTCCATAGACAGAGTTCAATTTGGCTTTGTATCATAATGGCCAAATCGTGATATGGATTAGCATTAATTTGCGGAAATTTATTTAGCAAATATTTGCACCTCGAGATGCTGCATTGTGATCGCGTGCAGTCGACCTATCGCGGCAGGATGACATCATCTTTGAGGTAAATTCGCCTTGAAATGCGCAGCAGGTTTTTGTTCCATACCAGTGGTTTGGTTGGTTTTTTTTTGTTTGTTGGCACCCGAAATGCATTTTGTTGGAAACATGTTTACGTTGGACCACCGAATTTAAAAAAAAATCAACCGAAAAAAATGGTAGCGTTGAGGTCAGTGGAAGAATCAACAATTCAGGCGAAACGAAACGCCCGAAGACGTATCCGTTGGATTTTTGCAAAATTTCAAGGTCACTGAGTGGAATTCTTTTTTTTTGCAGTTCACTTTCTCGTGGTTTGGTTTGGCTGTAAATGTATCGCTTGGTTCGTGAGTTATTCACAGCCCGTGTGAGAGGGAATTGAGATTTTAGATTCGCAGAACAAATGAAGTTGAACTGGTTTTTAGCAATTAACTCGTTGGCCGAAATTGTTTGCCATGGTTTCACCAAAACGGGAACAATGGATTTAATTTCTTTTTTTATAACTGGTTTTAGTATTGTTTTACACAAGTTGGACAGTGTAAATCACAGAAAGTAGTCACTAGAACATTGACCGAGTGTGACTCTGGATGGAAGTCATATTTCATTTGGCCTAAAAGCTTGCCATTTGCATTTGAAGTAGAGGAACAGGTGATGATTAGCTAAATTCGCTGTGAAATGTCTTCACGAAAGGCGAGAATTTCTCTAGAGGGGGCTCGTACTAAAGTGATGATTTATTGTTTGGCTGTTAAGAGAAAGTATATATTTATGTTAGAAAAGCTTAGAATGTAGGTATATTGGTTTTTTATTTAAAGTAGTTCAAGGCATTTGGGGAAAATAATGAAAATATTTGCACAAAATCAATTGAAAGTAGAGCAAGACTTAGGTGTTCAAAGTTTTCTATTCTAAAGCTTTTCCAATTTCATTCGTTACTCGATACACCTGATCGATTGTGGTATGTTTGACCCGGAAGATGAATTGATGATCTGCGATCAAGCATCTGTCTTCAATTACTGGTTGCAATCGATTTTGCACAATTTTCTCGAAAACCTTAGATATTATCGACAGGAGCGAAATGGGTCTTTATGATTTCTTGCCATTTGCACTTTTCTCAGGTTTCGGAACAATAATAACTTCGGTGACTTTCAATTGTCTTGGAACATATAAAAGTCTCAGAGAGTTATTTTCACCTTTCTTATTGTCATTAGAAGCTCGGAGAGGGATTATAACTGTCGGGTGCCGTATAAGCATTCGGTTCCTCGTTTAAAGGTTGTCCATCGAACGGCTTGTACGTTCCTTCTAGATGCTCCGCCAATTTGTCTTTGTATCCTTTTTATAATTCGCAGTTAGCTTTTCTTATTGGTGGCGAGTGCATTTCTTGAGTTACAACTATGGTTCAGACAAGCTTTATCAGGGGGTGCTCGGGATTGTTGCCATTTCTTGCGCGCTCTCCCCTTTTCTCGTATTAGGTCTTCGATTTCAGGTTTGTATTTGACTTTGTTGTTGCGTGTTGCTGCTAAATGGCTTCCACGAGATTGTCAACTTTGTCTTATATTTCGAGCGGTGTCTTTAGTGGCATATTTTAAGCAACATTTTCTTTGCAATGATGTCTGAAAACGTCGCAGTTGTTTTTGTTACTAGTAAACCTCAACGGTCCTTCTTATTTTGCTAGAATCCATCAATTTCGAGAGTGACTGCTGAATGGTCTGAGCATAGATCATATCATTCTTTAACTTCCATCAGATTTCTCCGTTAGAGATTTTCCCTCAGTCAGTTGGCCAATAAGCTGGCTTTCCCGTCCGAAAAAGACCACCCCATGCTTCATAGAGGCTTTGTACAGTAGTCTACTTTCGTTGAGTTGCATCTTGAACTCTAGAAAGTGTCTATCGCATTAAAATCCCCACCGATGATAAAATTAGACTCGATTCAGTAAAAGATTTGATTAATTGTTTTAAAACGGAACTCGTTTTAGGTGACAACAATTAGCTTATTTGGGAAAAATCTCCTTTAGTGGGATCGAATAAGAAAATTATAAGTACATAACGCGTTTAATTAAATCTATACAGGTCGAGAAACCTACATTGAGCTATTTACAAAGGCTACTGTTTTTTAAACAGACCTCTACTACTTTATCGATGAGAGTACTAAAACTGAAAAAAAAAAAATGGTTTGAATGGACGGTCAAGCAACAAATAAGTCCAAACCTTGTAGAACCAAATTACTCACAGACTTCCTCTTGGAACTTATGGCTGCATACAACACACTAACACTCTGCTGGGTTTCAATTAACCTCGCATTGAAAGGGAACCAAAAGTTGATGAACTGTGGCCAAATGTATCTCCGACCTGATATGATTACCAACACATGCTCCGGTGATCTTTCTTTACTTAAATAAAATGAACCTATAGCTAGGGTTTTCGGTCCCGGGTACCCGGGTACATTCAAAATTAATAATTTTCTTTGTAAAAACTATATATAAAATATATACATATATTAAACTCATTTGAAAACATTTTATTTTTCATTTTGAAGAACTCCAAAACTTAGAAGCCACTAGCTATAGCCAACAGTTAAATGTAAGAAATAAATCATAAATCTTAGTAGCCAAGGCGATTAAATGCCATACAAAGTTTGTCACCAGTGAGTTTATGTTGCTCATGTTCAAAGTTTTTTTAAAAGTTTTAGTTCATGTTTTTGTGTTGACGTTCATTAGATTTGGTATATATATTTTTAATATTTCATTGATTGATTAGATTTGGTATATATATTTTTAATATTTCATTGATTGCTATTGCTATTCTCGTACATTTAAATTGCAAGTCTTATGAGATTTTTGTAGGTTTATAATGCATTGACAATTCTTTACATTTTGTTATGGTTATTGTTACTTTGTGAAACACTTAGAAAAAGTACATAAGCTAAGAATATCACAGGTAGAAGCCAAAAAAACGTAGCTTTGCATCAATCACACCATGCATTTAGCTATTACGGATGTGATTTATAAAAAACAAGCCTGCAAAAATACTATTCAAAATGAAAATGAATCAGACGCGGAGGACAACGATTTCGACACTGAAGACTACGAGCTTTCATTTCATATTATTGACGATGAAGATGACCTTGAAGTTACCATTCACCCAGATTTATTCCATTTGCTAAACGAGGTCCGAAAAATCGTAAAAATGTTTCGAAAAGTCCAGTAAAAAATAGCTACTCTACTTTAACCATTCATTAAACAAGTAAAAGGACATGAAATGCAGTTGCTGTTAGATGGAAAAACTCACTGGAATAGTTTAGTTACTATGGTAGAGAGATTCTTGTTGTCAAAAAATAGTATTAAGAAAGCTCTCGTCGATTTGAACTACAACTGGAACTTGAATGAAAAAAATGAGGAAGAGTTGCAGAATTTGGTACATTTATTGAAACCTGTCAAATGAGCTGTGGAAGCACTGAGTAGAAAAGACGCAACAATTCTTACATGTGATGCTATTATTTCAGTTCTACTGAATGCAATCAGAAGACTTCAAACTCCCTTTTCAGAGGAGTTTTATTCAGCACTAGAAGAAGGAATTTTAGAAAGAATATATGTCAATCTTTTTGGCCTTTGCATATATTTACATAATCCTGACACTTATACATCAAATGATTTGCCAAATGCTTCGAAAACAAGCCTTTTAAGATATGCAGAAAACATATTTATGCGCTTGTTTTCTAACAAAATTGAATCAAGTGAAGAAGATAGTCTCACGTTGCAAGAATCGTATGATTATCCTACATCTTTGGAATTGCAGTTGAGTGAAGCTATCAACAACGCCGTCAGACTTGTTCCAGCATCTTCCGATACCTAATTTGGATCTGCTACACAAATCCCTCTTAACAGTGAAACCAACATCGCTGGAAGCTATGTGACCAAATCAAGAAACCGGCTGTCCGATAGGTCCTTGAATGCTTTGGTATTCTTAAAGTCTTATTTCTCCGGCAACCAGACTCATATATTTGTATAATAAAAAGAAAATACTGAAAAACCTGGTCCTTAGCAACCTGCCTCCAGTTGCGCTCTCCAAGTTGGTTTATAGGACGGTTTCTACATGTGCGCACCACTTTAGGCGAGGTCTTCCTCTACTGTGTCTGACATCTGGCTGGGAATCGAAAACTCTGCGAGCCAGAGTATTGGTGTCCATTCGTTCTTCATGCCGTAGCCTTCGTAAACATCACGTTGAGTCCGACTAATAATGTCAATATCATCGGCGTATGCTTGTAGTTGCATTGATTTATGGAATATTGTGCCTCTGATGTTGACTCAGGAATTTTGAACAATCCTCTCAAGGATAAGATTAAATAAGTCACAATCACAAAATAGTAAGTCGCCTTGGCTTAATCCTTTTATGGCATCGAATTTGTCGGTGAGTTTATTTCCGACCTAAATGAGCAGTTGGGCAGTAAACCAAAACTAGACTTGGCTTTCTATAGTTCGTCTCTATAAATGATGTCGTATGCTTTTTTGAAATCGATGAATAGATGATAGGTATCGATTTGGGCTTCTTGGGTTTTTTCCATGATCTGCCGAAGTGTAAAGATTTTATCAGTTGTGGACTTTCCTGGCCTAAAACCACACTGATACGGTTTCAGGCGTTCACATATTATGACAGATATGATCTTGTATAGGCTATGTTGAGCAGTCTAATGCGTCTGTAGTTGGATTGGGCAAACGAGGCATACTTTCATCCGACCAAATGTTCCTCATGAGTGTGAATGTTACTTACCAAATCATTTTTCACCAGTTTAATATATATTAATTTTAAGCTCGGCGGAAAGACCGTCATTTCCGGTAGCCTTGTTAATCTTAAGTTTGAATATTGCTATCCTCACTTCATTTAGGTCCAGTAATTGGTAGTTTTCGCTGTCTTCGTCAATATTGAATGGTTTGTTCTGCCTAACAGCGTGAAATTGCTTGTCATCGCGTTTAACAGTCTTCAGAAGTCCTTCTTCCATGTCCGCAATATGGACTGTGTCTCAACTACGATATTTCCTTGTTCATCTCGACAGGATTCTGTTCGACCCTTGTATCCCTGGCTTTGACATTTCACAATTTGGTAAAACATAGCACCCTTTTCTTGCCACCATTGTTTGGCATCCATACATCGAGCTGTTTTTTTTAAACCAAGCCTTATTCTATATATTATAAATGGTTTTACACGGTTTTCTGTACGGTTCCTGGGCAATTGGATGACAGAAAGACTACGATTTCTCTGATTTAATCGACATTTTCGATAATTGGCCTTTCAGAGCGTGGTGCATATTTGATAACAAAACTGTGCATGATTGGATGTTTCAGTATTGGAACCATAAGCACTATACATATTCTTACCGACCACAATATCAAAAAACAAAAAGGAGCTTGAGCAACTAAATGTAAGAACAGGAAGACAGCTAGCTCATATTTCATCTGAGCTCAACAATCAATGTTGGAATGATTCTTCACGTTTTGACTTAATCTTGCAGATATTTACCTCAAAGTAGTCAAATCTCTATGCTGTCCAAATAAAGATGAACCATCAAAAAATGACTTCACAACTTCAACTTCTGAACTATTAATAACCCGATGGAAGGTCAGGCGGAAAAACATGGACAATCGCAAAAAAAACTTTTAATCACTTCAACCCGACTAATGAATATGAAGATGGAGTTCATAAATACAATAACGACTTGCGGATGTTCACTTGTTCCGTTTTGTTGCCCCTAAGCAAATGTTTAACCATGTCGCGGCATATTTCAATTGTTCTCATCATTCTCTAGACACCAAAATCAATTCTCCCCATGATTCTATCCAAGCGGGAGAAACAACCGGTGTAACTAATTAATTATGTAAATTTTTGTAAATTATTATTAATGGTACATCAGGCATCTCATCAATCAATCCATGATCAGTATTATTTTCGTGATGAGATCTTCAAGAAAACTCACAGATACAACTGACGAGTGATTAGATTGATCACCCTTGTTTGGTTGAACCATCGCATCGCGAAATGAGGAACGTTATGTTTACCATTACTTCACACCGACTATCTATCTATCTAGATATATATTTTTTTACAATGCCAATCATTAACGCGTAATGCTTGTGATTCCCCGTTATTCGGTGTACTTATAAATTTTAGTTATGCACATAGAGTTGGATCATAAAATACCGACCGTCAGCTAGCAGTTCAATGACTTATTTGTGTCGGTTCATGGTGTATGGTAATGCGCGGTACTATTAGCGGTAAAGGTGTAGCCTTATACGGATTTTGCAATTCATAGCCGAAGTGGAATTACTTGCGGCGTACTTGGTATCTATTTGTATTGAAATATGGAGGAGCTGTCGAATTGATCAGAGGCAATGGCGTTTGAAGTGGTAACGCATTCGTCAAACAAATAATCAAGATGCTATTAGACCGACCGCGACGCGACGCTGAGATGAGAAATTATTCCAAAGGTTGTTGTCTGTTTAAAAATACTTTTTAATTTTGCATTTTTAACACACGGAGATCTATAAACGAAACTGGAATTTTGTTTTTCATTATGATGATTATCTCATCTGAGGGTATTTGTAAGTTCTGATCCGGTACAAAGGAGACATTTGTATTTTTATTTTTGTTTGCTTTTTAAAACCGGCTGTAAACACGTATCTGTATCGGTCCACACTACATGCTGACAATTAGTAGTCCAAATACATAAACGCAATTGCGATTGGAATTAAATTTCAATTACATTTGTCAATGCGCATTTAGGTGGCAGAGAGTCCTAATCTCTGAATAAATTCATCACGCTCACGTAGCATAATTGTCACGACGCGACGCAAAGGTGTGAGCGGATTAGGGAGGTCTTAAACATGATTCATTGAATAACAAGTGCTGTTGTAATGTATTTTGTTATGTGATTTTAGAACAATCTATAAGCCCTATTGATCCGATTTAGGTTGAAAAGCCTAAGCCGACGAGGATATTATAGTTTTGTAATAAATTGGGGAAAGGCGGATTTTTTTTTAAATTGGGATGATAATTTGCGTTAACACCTTTAGATGCTAGGAGATATTTGTAATTCAACAGTATATAAAGTATTAAGGGAAATATTGTTTGGTTGACAATAAAGCCTTTAATGTACAAAACTCTGACCAAAACACTAAGCCGTTCAATACCGTAGTGGATCCTGCATTATCATACGAGCATCTACAAAATGTAAAAAAATGCATAGTTAGGAGAGAGTTGAATATTGATGAAAAAAAAATTAAGTTGCACTATGGCTGAACAGGTCAGAATTTTCAGAGATCTAGCAAAATACCAAGGAAAAGGACTTGGAATGCAAAAAAAGGAAAATCAGCGATATATAAATACTACAGCCACACCAAATAATGTGTGCGGAGAATATACTCAGGTCAAGAGTAATTGGCTTAAACACGGTTAGGGATCGTCTGATTTAGATCCGCATCAGGAAATGGCACATGCCCTTACAATTGGGACCGAAGACCCTATCAAGTCGGAATTGTAGAACATCCTGGGTGTAACCTACGAATCATTTTCGGAAAATGATGTTAAAATGGTAGTTGAGAATTTCAATGTGAAAATCATGAAAGAAAACATTGTCGCCGGGTTAGTCGCACTAGCATAAGAAACAGAATCCACAATGAAACCTGGCGATATCCAGATCGCTTGCGCACTACGTTTACTCTATGTGATAATACGCATCTGCAGAGACGTCGAACAGTGCGCACCGAAGAAACAATTGCAGCTGTAGAGCAAAGTGTTGAAGACGACCCGAATGAATTGATTCGCCATGGGATGAATGTTGATGAGATGTGGTTTCAACAATACGGCGCTACATGCCACACAGCGCACGTCACAATGGATTTATTGAAGGAAACATTCGATGAGAGCATAATTTCGCGGAATGACCTGTCAATTGCATTATTTTTGGGAAATGTGAAGTCGCTCGTCTACGTCAACAAACCAGAAGCGTAAGGGGACTTGGAAGCCAGCATTTGGGGCCGTATATCGGCAATACCGCCACAACGAAAAAGTGGTTGAAAATTGGACCTCTAGACTTGGTCCGTGGAGGCCATATGCCAGAAATCATATTTTACCATTAATGGCATAAAATTTTCCTTCCAACGAAGCCAAATTGATGGACATTAAAAAGATTGTCTTGTGTTTTATTTCAATTCGAAGTTTAATACCTCGAAAAAAAACCCTTTATATGCCAATCCCAAAAAGATTCCGTAATATGATGGTATTTGGAAGTATTTAACAAAGAGAGGTGACAGAAGAGCCACATATCAAAGAGCTACAATGAGAATCCCACGAGTTTCTGCACAGAAAAAGAAAGGAGAATATCCTGCTCAGGAAAAAAGATAGCACGCAGTCTTCCTTTTTTTCTTTAAGTGGCTCTTCAGCGCCGGCCGTCTGTAGTCCATTCTTTCTAAATCTCCTAGCCATCTTAAATTCCAAAGCGGAGTTTTTTTTTACTAGACTTATGTCGCTGCACAGCTCGTATAGTTCGTGGTTGAATCTTCTTCTCCAACGCAAACGGGACCAAAGATTTTTCGAAAAAACGAGTGGTGGGTGCACGACTGGGTCGTACGCAACTTTCTCTTTCACAGCAAGTTGGGCGTTAGATCAAATCATAAGCATTTTGATTATTGATGCTAAAATGATATAAATAATGTCGAAATGTATTTATACGAATTTTTACTCCAAAATTTGAAGGAATCGATGTCAATGTGAAAAATAATGATTTTCCGTTTTTGGCCAAAATTGAAAATTCCGTTTGGTAATAGTTGGGCTAAAACTAATTATGTGGAATTGCTTCAAGCTAATAGTAGTATATGTATTAAATTTCATTCAATTTGACACAATAGTTTGCGAGATATTAACAATTTTCTTTATATGGCCTAAATGACAAAATCCGTTATATGGATTTTCTCGAAAAAACTGGGTATGCAGTTTTGTTGGAACTAATATGATTATAGTATATATAAAGTTTAATCAAAATCGTTAGAGCCGTTTTCGAGAAAATTGAGGTTATGTGTAATTTTTATATGGCAGGTACCAGTTTTAACATGGCTAAAAGCAAACAAAAAAAATGGCCTAGAATTATGACCAAAACAAGCTTGGACATGAAGTTTGAAGAAAATCGGTCAAGCCGTTTAGGCTGGGGAGACCGTCACGGACAGACGGACCGACGGACCGACGGACAGACGGACGGAATTCCAAAAACCACTTTTTTAGGCTCCGCTATCATCGTAATGTTAGAATCAATCAAAATCTCGAGGTCGAAAATTTTCACGAAAACAATATCTTTCTCTTTGTAAGAGAAAGTTAAAAATGTTTTCTCTTTTTTCTTTAATACGGTAAAAACGAGTGGTGGGTGCACGACTGGGTCGTACGAAACTTTCTCTTTCACAGCAAGTTGGGCGTTAGATCTAATCATAAGCATTTTGATTATTGATGCTAAAATGATATAAATAATGTCGAAATGTATTTATACGAATTTTAACACCAAAATTTGAAGGAATCGATGTCAATGTGAAAAATAATGATTTTCCGTTTTTGGCCAAAACTGAAAATTCCGTTTAGTAATAGTTGGGCTAAAACTAATTATGTGGAATTGCTTCAAGCTGTAATAGTAGTATATGTATTAAATTTCATTCAATTTGACACAATAGTTTGCGAGATATTAACAATTTTCTTTATATGGCCTAAATGACAAAATCCGTTATATGGATTTTCTCGAAAAAACTGGGTATGCAGTTTTGTTGGAACTAATATGGTTATAGTATATATAAAGTTTAATCAAAATCGTTAGAGCCGTTTTCGAGAAAATTGAGGTTATGTGTAATTTTTATATGGCAGGTACCAGTTTTAACATGGCTAAAAGCAAACAAAAAAAATGGCCTAGAATTATGACCAAAACAAGCTTGGATACGAAGTTTGAAGAAAATCGGTCAAGCCGTTTAGGCTGGGGAGACCGTCACGGACAGACGGACCGACGGACCGACGGACGGAATTCCAAAAACCACTTTTTTAGGCTCCGCTATCATCGTAATGTTAGAATCAATCAAAATCTCGAGTTCGAAAATTTTCACGAAAACAATATCTTTCTCTTTGTAAGAGAAAGTTAAAAATACATTGAGTCCGTCCTTTAATGTCATTGTCGTTGTAGTTGCAACGTCGTATGGAAGATTGTGCCTCTAGTGTTTGCTAGAGAGTCTTAAACAATCTTCTAAAGTATGATGTTTAAGACGTCATGAAGGTGCGTCGCTTTGACTCAATCCTTTTTTTATCGAATATATCCTGATGAAGTAGCGAGAATTCTCGATCGCGATCCCGCATAGACGGACTTGTTTGGGTGGTGTACCAAAACAAAACGGCTTTAAATTCAATGAATAGGTGGTGGGTATCGATTTGGACTTCTTGGGTCTTTTCCAAGATCTGCCAAAGTATAAAGATTTGATCAGTTTCCTGGCCTTTAACCACACTGATTAGGGCCAATCAGGTTACGACAGATTTAATCTTATAGTCGATGTTGATACATACATATGTAGACGGCGCACTTAAGTGGGCCTCCTTTTTTGTAGATCATTACTGAATTTCTATTCTTTACTCATACTTTATCAGACCCAATTTTGTTTTGAGTTGATGCATGGTTTATTCCAAGTAGTCTCCAGCAACTTTATTATGTTCTACAGGAATGCCATAATTTGTAGTAGCCATGTTAAGTTTTAGCTGTCTTTAGGTCTCCGATTTTAAGGCCTTAAATTTTCAGCTGTATATGCGATCCTTTTCTGTGCTGTTCGAACAGATGCAAAAATTTTCAAAATCCGCCTACTGCCACGCCCATTTTTGTAGAAAAACGTTGTTTTTGGTCAAACGTAAAGAATTTTGATAAAGTGTCTGAAAAAGATAATTAGGCAATCTAAATGTCTATATTCCATCCATACAAATTTGTTTGCCACGCCACTTTTTGGTGCACTTTTAGTAAACAAACGAGTGGTGGGTGCACGACTGGGTCGTACGCAACTTTCTCTTTCACAGCGAGTTAGGCGTTAGATCAAATAGTACGCATTTTGATTAATGATATAAATAATGTCGAAATGAGTTTATACGAACGTTTACTCCGATATATGAAGAAATCGATGTCAATGTGAATAATAATGATTTTCCGTTATTGGCCAAAACTGAAAATTCCGTTTAGTGATAGTTGGGCTAAAACTAATTATGTGGAATTGCTTCAAGCTGTAATAGTAGTATATATATTGAATTTCATTCAATTTGACATAATAGTTTGCGAGAAATTATCAATTTTCCTTATATGGCCTTAATGACAAAATCCGTTATATGGATTTTCTCGAAAAAACTGGGTATGCAGTTTTGTTGAAGCTAATATGGTTATAGTATATATAAAGTTTAATCAAAATCGTTAGAGCCGTTTTCGAGAAAATTGAGGTTAAGTGTAATTTTTGTATGGCAGGTACCATTATTAACATGGCTAAAAGCAAACAAAAAAAATGGCCTAGAATTATGACTAAAACTAGCTTGTATACGAAGTTTGAAGAAAATCGGTCTAGCCGTTTAGGCTGGGGAGACCATCACGGACAGACGGACCGACGGACCGACGGACCGACGGACGGAATTCCAAAAACCACTTTTTTAGGCTCCGCTATCATCGTAATGTTAGAATCAATCAAAATCTCAAGGTCGAAAATTTTCACGAAAACAATATCTTTCTCTTTGTAAGAGAAAGTTAAAAATTCGGCTTTAGATCATTTTAACCATCGCTAAACTATTTGTATACCCTACCCCATATCATATGTCACAGAAAAAAGTCGTTTTTTTTTTTGTCGAACCATACAAAGATTTAGATATTACCTGAACAAGATGTGGTGACAATGTAATTTTCTTTATTTCGTTCCCATTCAGTTTTTCGTCATACAGAAATGTTGGGGCTATTAATTTTAAGGATGGGATGGGATACGGATTTTAACGATCCAAACAGCGGATTGTAGCTTTCTCATATGTTTCTTACTGAAAAGCTGATGAACTCCCCTTTTCCTTTGCTTAGCTTAGCAAAATATTTTCTGAAATGTTCATCCTCGCCATCTATTTTGTAAAATCAGGGCACTCAACAAAAAGTTCTCCTACATTATGACTTCATGTCAATGTCGCCATTATTCTTCGACATGAAGTGCTAGAATTAAATGATACATTCGATTTTGTTCACTTTTACATTTATTGTGGCGAGGTGGATATTCGCCATCTTTCCTTGGCTGTAGCAAAGTAGAGGTCTGAGTCCATGTTAGCGCCTCGCATTGCTTCGACATCCAAAATGATGGATGACCACTTGTCTATCGATAATGGTCATTTTGATCACTTTTTTTGATCTGGAAGCCATGTCAACATATTAATACCTAGGTTAGGTGATCATGAACTGTCTATAGTGGCATATAATTCAGCAGCTAAGGGGTGATGTTGAGTAAAGGTATCTGCTCTGCCTACTTTGACGTTGAAATCACCCAATACGATTTCAATATCGTTAGTCGCTCATAATTTTTTGCCGACAAACTCATAGAAACCGTCCTTAGTAATGTGGTCTTTGTCCTACAATGGAAAAATGGCTCTTATGTTAGTTAATTTGGCCTTAATATGGATTATAACCTTGCCTTAGTCTGTCGCTTATCAAATGGTAGATGGTTCTGGCACAATATAACAAGAAGCACGAAAATTTCGCAGTATTTCTTGGATTGAAGTAATGTCTGCTCTGAAGTAGCGTAGGTCTTCTGCAAGTGGTTCGCAGTTTTTTTATTGAGAGTTCTAACAGTACTTAATCCAATATTTACGAACGTCGTTATTCCTTCGTTTGTTGTTTAGTTTGAGCCCCGCCATCATAGAAGAATTACACTCGCATACAAGCATAGGGTCTAATAGGGTTTTAATGCGTAATATTATTTAAAAATATCAACGTCCCTTTATCTACAACTTTGCCCAGGGGGGGCAAGCTGCAAAAAGGCCACAGTTAAAGCAATCACAAGATAAACAGATAAAATTATCTTAAATATGGGAAAATCGATTCAAAACTTATTCGGACCAATGCACATCGCTCACATCAATCTTCAAATGGGGAAACATTAGAATAATTACCTTGGCATTCATCTCTGCAGACTTCTTCAATTCTCAATTACTGGCATCCTCTCTCCCATCATTGATATTCAAGCATATAATTTGAATTTCAAACAATTACCATAACCATTTCTAATCCGAAGCCTAATCGCTATATGAGAGTGCCCCTTCCGTTTACCATGTCCAATGTCACTTCGAGTACATCAACATTACCTCGATTTCCTCTTGGAATATGTCAAGAAGATACATTCAACCTTTCAATCTTCTGCTCATTTTCTGCTTCATGAAGTTCCCATGAGCATTTAGTTGCCGTTCGTCACATGTGACGCTGACACGCTGGTGGTGTCGTCATACTCTTGTGTAGTCCAAGATTGCACATGAAATCTTTAACTACTTCTGCTACCCCTAGCAAGTATCTGTTTCCTGCAACATAACATTGTCTCCTCAGCATAATGCTGGACATCCTTGCACTAAACAACAATAAACGACCTAAACGAGCTTCGGAAGAGTATTAAAAGCTAATCGAAGCGTATTACTTAAATTAACGCTGTGTCATGATCCTGTGCGCTTCTCGGTCATTAGTTGGATCCATTTGACCGTCAACAGATACACGCGATATTTTGCCTTTAGATATTGCCTGTACAAAATCGTTTATTGGGAAATTAATTGCAAAATTAATTTGCGCGCGCGGCGGTAAGCTTCTAAAGAGTTCCAGGATACGGTGGTAAAAGACAACAAGGAGAAACAAGGTAATGGAAGCTATCCTTCCTGTAGTTCAGCGGTGTGCTTACGTAATTGCTTGTAATGTAAATGCCATAAATTATGCAATAAGTTTATTAGCTGCCATTCGCAAGATTTATCGCCGCGTGATAAAGATTCTACCATGGGTGCAAGTCAGCTTGTGCATGTTTTCAATGGCGGAAAGGAATAACCACATGTAAATGAATGTTAAGTGATTAATTTCATGCTAAGACTGGGGAAGTGAAATCCATTATCTTAAAGACTTTGGGAAATGTTTTATTCTCACGGTTGTAGCACGGATTTGTCATGGGCTTTATTATGTTTCATGCTTTATTGGCACTCTTTGTAGAAAGGTTGAGAATTGTTAAATACAAATAAACCAACAAATGGGTTTATTTCTGTTTCATAGAGGAAAAAGAGCCTTGTTTCGCTACACTGTAGCGACTTTTTACTTGAAATATTAATCATGCGTTGTTAGGATGGTTACAATTGGTGCAGGTACTTAGATTGATAACTCTCGTTTAAGTTATGGTAATAGTTAGAATAACCATTGGCTAAAGTTCAAATAAAGTGAACTCACCAAACCGACGACCAATTAAACCGCACATTGTAATACCAGGCGTCATTTCTTAAGCGTTTTACAAACAAGGACCAACAAGAAGTTCCTTCCATGCTACTCTACCTATATAAACCCATTTATCTATGCTTAGTCCTGTAATATATTTATTAGATTTAACCACCAACTACCACAATTACACCACTTCCCCAATTGACCACAGGAATGCAACCATTAGCCTTAACCGTTAGCAAACACAAAAATCAAAATTGGTTACCGAATGCAAGTTATCATAATCGATTGCTCGAATTGGGTGGCAGCCTAATGCTATGGGACCCATGTCCTATTCCAAGTTATTTATTTTGTCCTCAGGATGTTTCATTAAATTCTTTTTCGCCGTTTAAGCATGAAGTGGCCACAAAAAGTTTCGTTTAAAAATACGACGTTTCACATTTGTGTACCTAACAGGGGGTGTTGTAATAATAGGCTGAGAACTTTTTTTTTTGAAGCATTATTTGTATCAATTAACTTGAATTATATTTGTTTACATTTGATGGTTTTTTTTATATCTCAATCAATGCGGGTACATAATTTGTAACCCTGCACGCCGACCGTTTTTTGGGGCGTTTTCTTTTACAGCAGCTTGTATTGTTCTCAAACGTTTTCTGAGTAAGCCCCAAAATGCTGCTGATTATTTATGTAGCTATTAGCGGACCCGGTAAACAATGTTTTTCCATATAAATTATTTCTAGTGAATATTTTGATTGCTAAATGAAACGAGTGGTGGGTGCACGACTGGGTCGTACGCAACTCTCTCTTTCACAGTTGGGCGTTAGATCAAATCATAAGCATTTCGATTATTCATACTTAAAATGATATAGATAATGTCGAAATATGTTTATAGGAACGTTTACTTCGAAATTTGATGGAATCGGTGTCTATGTGAATAATAATGATTTTTAGTTATTAGTTGGGCTAAAACTAATATAGTGGAATAGTTTCGAACTGCAATAGTAGTATTATATTCATTCAATTTGACATAATAGTTTGCGAGAATTTACAATTTTCTTTATATGGCCTAAAAGACAAAATCCGTTGTATGGGTTTTATCGAAAAAACTGGGTACGCAGTTTTGTTGGAACTAATATACTTATAGTGTATACAAAGTTTAATCAAAATCTTTAAAGCTGTTAATAACATGGCCAACAGCAAACAAAAGAAACTTAGATACGAAATTTGAAGAAAATCGGCCAAGCCGTTTAGGCTGGAGAGACCATTACGAACCGACGGACCGAAGAACCGACAGACGGGATTCCAAAAACCACTTTTTTGGGTTCCGCTATCATCGTAATGTAAGAATCAATAAAAATCTCGAGGTCGAACATTTTCACGAAAACAATCGGCGTTACTAATAATCATTTTTAGCAACATCATAAATTTTAACCTCCACAATTTTCAAAAATCCTTTGCCAATAAATAAATTTTCATCACAGACTAGCGCTAGTTATAGGTTATTATTTAATGTACAGAAAGTCGTATCTATGTCATTTGTAATGATATAATTGTATAGTAGGCGCCAGTAGTGAATAATACTACGAATATGTGCCTGTGTGTTTGTGTTAGTGTTTGCGCTTTAAATGAAATTAGTTTGTTGTGTCAACGGAAATTGTAGCAACGAAAGGTTGGTTTGAGTGTTTCATTATTGAAAGTCCAAAGTCGAGTTTAGTTATGCGTTTTGATTATTGGTAGAGTTTCTATAAAGGTGTACATCAAGCCGAATATCTTTTTCTTTGTAAGAGAAAGTTAAAAACGTTTTTCTATTGCACATCCTATGGTTTAGCGTGTAGGGTATACAAAAGAAAACGCCCCCAAAAAGTGGGTATGGGTTGAAATGATCTATAGATAAAATGCTCACATTATTACATATAACCAATCGCGTCTAAATTTTTTTCGAATTCCTTTAAAATTTGACTAAAATAGTTTTTTTTTAAATAAAAAGTGGGAGTGGCAAAAGCGTTATGTAAACGAAATATGTTATTCAGACACTTTTTCAAAATTCTTAACCGTTTGACCAAAAACAACGGTTTTGAGAAAAGTGAGTGTGTCAGGTAGCGGATTTTATAATTTTGTACACTTGTTCTAGTGGGAGCAACGAAGAATAGTATGTGTACCAGATTTCAACATTCTAACTCAAAATTTAAGGCCCAAAAATTGGTGACGTACGAAGGGACGAACGGACGGATTTTGAGTCGATCCATATACTTTAAGGTCTATAGCTAAAGAATTTCTCTATGTCATGGAAAAGGTTATAATAAGACTAGAAATGGCTCTGTATAGTTCGTCTCGTTAAGTGCCGCCTTTTAAGGCGCCGAAACCAGTGAATAGGTGGTGACTATCGATTTGGACTTCTTGGGTTTTTTCCAGGATCTGCCAAAGTGTGAAGATTGGATTAGCTGTGGACATTACTGGCCTAAAATCACACTGATAAGGGCCGATCAGGTTATTGGTAAACGGTTTCAAGCGTTCAAAACATATTACGACAGTTAGTATTAGACTTATGCCTCTGCAGTTGACGCACTTCAGAGGGTCATCTTTTTTGTTGATCGAGCAAAAGATGCTAAGGTTCCATTTTTAAGTCATACTTCCACCGAATCATTTCCACCGGCTTTATAAAGCTTGGCGGGAAAGCCGTAATTTTTGCAAGCCTTGTTAAGCTTTAGTTTTGATATTTTTATCCCCACTTCATTTACGTCTGTGGTTGGTAGTTTTCGCTGTCGTCACCAATATTGAAGAGTAGGTTCTGCCTGAGAGCTGAATGCTGTTCGTCATTGCTGTTTAACAGTCGGCAGAAGTAGTTCTTCCACATCATCAGCATCGACTATGTCTTACTTACTTACTTAAGTGGCGCTACAGTCCGGGATGAACCTGGGCCTCAACCAAGATGCCTCTCCAATTAGCCCGGTCCTTAGCTAACTGCCCCCAGTTGCGCACTCCAAGTTGGTTGAGGTCGGTTTCTACTTGTGCGCGTCACGTAAGGCGAGGTCTTCCTCTACTGCGTCGAACGTCTGGCTGGGAATCGAAGACTCTGCGAGCCGGAGTATTGGTGTCCATTCGTTCTACATGTCCTAGCCATCTTAAACGTCCAATGCGGAGTTTTTTGACTAGGGGTATGTAGCTGTACAGCTCGTATAGTTCGTGGTTGAATCTTCGTCTCCATAGCCCGTCAACGCAAACAGGAGCGAAGATTTTTCGAAGAATTTTTCTCTCGAATCGACCAAGGATTTCTTCATCCGCTTTTGATATGGTCCATGCTTCAGCCCCGTAGAGCAGGACTTTGATAATCAGGGTCTGATATAGGATCTCCTTAGTAGTTCGAGTGAGGGCTTTACTACAAAATTGCCTTCTAAGCCCGAAGAAACAGCGATTGGCAAGAGTAATTCTTCGTTTGATTTCTGACGAGATGTTGTTGTCAGAGTAAATAGCGGTTCCGAGGTAGACAAAGTCCCGTAGTAACATAAAGTTATATCTGTCAATGGTGACGTTCTGTCCAATTCGTCGATGTTGTGTGTCCTTTCGTGTTGACAGCATATACTTAGTCTTACCCTCATTTACTGCTAAACCCATTTTTGCAGCTTCCTTCTCTATACTAGCAAACTTGGCTATGACTTCACGTAGGGTCCTACCAATGATGTCAATATCGTCTGCGTATGCTAGTAGTTGCACCGATTTTTGGAAAATTGTGCCCCTGGTGTTGGCTCGGGAGTTTTGTACAATCCTCTCAAGAATCAAATTGAAAAAGTCACATGACAGCGCATCGCCTTGCCTAAATCCTTTTTTGGTATCGAATGTGTCGGTGAGGTCGTTTCCGACCCTGATGGTGCCGCGAGAATTCCCCATCGTCATCCTACACAAACGGACGAGTTTGGACGGTATACCAAAACTAGACATGGCTCTGTATAGTTCGTCTCTATAAATTCTGTCGTGTGCGGCTTTGAAATCGATAAATATGTGGTGGGTATCGAATTGGACTTCTTGGATTTTTTCCAGGATCTGCCGAAGTGTGAAAATTTGATCGATTGTGGACTTTCCTGGCCTAAAACCACACTCATAAGGCCCGATCAGGTTGTTGGTAAACGGTTTCAGGCGTTCACATATTACGGCAGAAAGGATCTTGTAGGCGTTGTTGAGCAGACTTATGCCCCTGTAGTTGGCGCAGTTCAGAGGGTCTCCTTTTTTGTGGATCGGCCAAACTATGCTGAGGTTCCATTCTTCAGGCATGCTTTCATCCGATCAGATTTGGCCAGCTTTATAAAGCTCAGTGGGAGTGCCGTCATTTCCGGCGGCCTTATTAAGCTTGAGTTTAGATATTGCTATCCTCACTTCACTTAGGTCGCGTGGTTGGCAGTTTTCGCTGTCGTTGCCAATATTAAATGGTTCGTTCTGCCTGACAGCGGAATGTTGTTCGTCATCGCCGTTTAACAGTGTGCAGAAGTGGTTCTTCCATATCCACAGCATAGATTGTGTCTCAACTACGATATTTCCTTGTTCATCTCGACAGGATTCTGTTCGAGCCTTGTATCCTTGGCTTTGACGTTTTACACTTTGGTTAAACTTACGAACATATTTCTTGACGTGACACCTCTCTACACCATCGATCGTAAGCTTTGTTAGCTCCTTCTCCTTTCAAGCTTTCCTCCTTTCCTCCTTTCCTCCTTCTTTGCCTGTAGAGCTCAATGACTGTTCTCGCCTGTTAGCTGCAACCATCTGTCAAATAAGGGGTTCTTTATTGGAAAGTGGAATAATCCTACCACATCAGTTGCGGCTGATCTAATGGCTTTTTGACATCGTTGCCATTGTTTGACATTATTTTTTTTTTTTTGTTTTACATCATTTCGCTTTTATTGTGGTGAGGTGTATATGCGCATTCTTAGCTTGGATGCAAAAAGGTAGTAGTCCGAGTCGATGTCGAGCTCTCCGAATGTTTGGACATTCAAATATGGATGGCAGTACTGTTCGTTTTATACAAGCTTGGGGATTCCACGATTTGTTTAACTGCACTAATTTGATTGAGTATTCCAACATTTCAGTTGCAGATACGAATGACTTTCTTTTTTTCCATTTATCTTGACCATCAACAGTAAATTTGTTATTTCCATAGGCTTTAAGTAGCTTCGTCTATTAATCACATCTATCAAAAACCGTAATTCTGTAAGCGATTGGTACAAGTTCAGGTGAACAATTTTAAAGAAAAATTTACATATAGTAACTTTTTTTCAGGATGCTTCGTAGTCTAACTTTTACGTACGGGTTTTTTAGTTTAATTTTCTCGTGTGACTTCTAGTTTAATGTCAGCAATTTGTCCTTAAGCATCAAGATTGTGGTTGAATTGTTGCTGTGCACCTTTTGCTTCAAGTACCCCCATAAGAAGAAATCGAAAGGCGTCAAATAAGAGGGTCGTGGAGCCAGTCGACACCACCACCAATTTTTAGACATTATTCGGCCATGAAAATTTTCTCGTAAAATTCGATTCATAGCACGAGCTGTGAGTGATTAGAATGGCAAGTGATGCAGGACTAATAGATCCGGGCACAAGAAAGTTTTCCAACTTAACCCGATAGTGGTCACCAATAATGGCATATGGGGTCCTCAAAGAAATATTGCCGTCTCCCGATGACGTCTCCCTCCTAAATGGCAAACCAAACAGTTACTCTACGAGGATGTACTCTTCGATGAATCACACTATAGCAACTTGTCTATTTATTAACAAATCCTGCTAAGTCGAAATGTGCTTCGTTAATCTTGCCCATCGAGCCCTCCAATCTTGCTATGGTAGTTGGTACATACTAAATTGCTTCCTTTTTTATGTAAAAGGTGTCTAGATTATATATGGTTAATAGCACCATGGCTCACTTGCACGAACGCAATAAACTCCCAGTTAATCGAAATAAACTAGTTGATGGATAATCAATTTATAAAACCTACCAACCGACCAAACATCTTTTGCATAACACCCTCGACGCTGGAACAGAAAAAACGTGAATTCGCATGAATTTCATCGCCTACCCCCTGGCGGTGAATTTCATGCGAAACTATTTGCATAACCTCAATAATTGAAACGTAATTTTTGCTTTTTCATTACCCGACAGTTGAGTGATGTTACAAGTGGCATCGTTAAGCAAACGAACATTCATCGTTTGCCTGACGTTTGATTACATGACAGCACTGAGATAATTGCACAAGTGCAGACGATACGCACAAGATTAACCTCTACGTACGCACGTAAGTCTTAAGGTTTCGTAAACTCTTCAGTTATGCGAAAGAACCTGATTCAATCTAATGTAAGCATCTTTAATGTGAGTTCCGTTAATCTTGGAATTTAGCTATCACAGACACATAGATACATCCAACATATAGACGAAGGCAAACCTCACTTTGAAATTTATTATCACTAGCATTCATCGAAATCCTGAAGCAATCGTATTCTCGTACCCCCGTCAAATCTGGTCTCGACTTCTGACATCATTCCGTCTCCCGGGAGCGTAATCTGTGCACAGTTCAGTGAGTTAATTTCGCCATCTCAATCGATGGCTTAAATTGAAGTGAAAACTGTCAAAACAGCCAACCACACACATACGGGGAAAGAAGCTTCAATTAAATTCTCAACAAAACTGGTTGTCGCTACCCGGTCTATCTTGGGGTAGATCTGGGTACCGCACGGCACATAGGTTCTGTGTCGGTAACAAACAAACGTCAAACTGTTGAGAGATGTTTGTCGTTGATAGTTTCGTAATGATGACACAATTCTACAGAAGCAGCACCAGTAGGTACCCATCGACAGAAGCCCATTGGTATCGTTACTTCAACTAACACATGGCGCTATATTTGTATCTGTGTAGATCGTTAGCAATTTTTGGTATAAAGTTGAAAAGCCAGTTTGAATATTTTTTTTGTCTATTACGCGAATGTGGCAAGTGTAGTTATTCATTCAGGTGGTAGTCCAATCCACTGCACTCTGCAAACCCGCTCTATCTAGATGCTGTGTAGCTGTTACCACTCGACAGCAGTTGATGAATGCATTCAGTTATTTTAAGTTGTGTATCTTTGACTGCACCTCGCAGCGCTCTGATGGATTCAATTGAATTTTCTTGTCATTTGTATTCTAGGTGAAGTATTCATTGAGGTTTTTGTTGTTTTCGTCTGTCGGGTGAACTTTGTTGGTAGTGTTTATGGGCGAGTGTGTATCTGCGACAGTATGGTGTTGGTGAAAATATGCATCCTCTTGTGTATTTGTGCAGAAGTGTGCTGCATTGATTGGACGAGGAAACATTTGGGTTATGCACGAGATCATAATTTCAAGTACGAGGTTACACAGATGCACCGGTATGTGATGTATTGGATCTTTTGGACCTTGATTCTTAAAATTAGTTTAAAGGTACTATGGGAATGTCATTCGTCATCTTCATATTGATTTGTTGTTAGCTAGATAATTTAGTTTTTAATGTCAAGAAAAGTGCATTGGACAATAAAACACGGGGTCATTAGATTAAGTCAATAAAAGGGCGACATGTAGGTATCCCACCTCATACGAAAGTCTGAAAAATGTCCAAAAGTATAAAACAAATACGAAAACCTTCTAAAAATCGCCCTTCAAAGCGGGCTTTAAGTCCCTTTAGTTGTGCTTAAGATATAATACTCTCACACGTAAATCAATGAAGGATCTAGGTTTTAAGCCGTGTATTTCTCTTAGGGCCACATGCACCACTTTATTATTGTTAAACATTGAAAGGTTTCCATATAAATGAATGACAGTACCTACGTGTTTTTACATACGTCTCCATAAATCCGGTACAAAATTTGGAGAAGATCGAAACTTTGTGTAAGCGAAATATATATATATAACTGGCATTAACGGCCCATACAGGGCCTCAAACCTAACGTCTTCCTTCATTTTTGCTTTGTTTTTAATATTGCAACAAAGAAAGCCGTTTAAAGCACAATCTGAAAGCCAAATTTGAAAAGTTTCTCATTATAGTGTTACTCTTGGATGTTTGTCAGACTTTTAAATTTATTTTTAAATTCATGTTTTATTTCTCTTAAAATATTAACTTAATACTAGACGAAAATGCTTAAATTAAAATTATCAATAATTTGTTTGCTGAATTTAACTTACGCTCTAAGCTAATCTCTAACATCTCGTTGCCATAAGCCCCGATTGAACGCCATGTATGGAGAGCCCCCAATGTGGTGGACAAAAAGCGCTCCAGACCTTGTACCGAAAGTTAATATTCTTAACACTAAGGAGTTTACTAAAAGTCCGCATAGTTCTAAGTGAGTGCGCATTCCTCATTTGGCACCGAAATTCGGTGCGCAAATTTTATCGGGTACAGTGCAAATTTCAAAGAAAACTTATTGTAAACCCAAAATAACGGGTCCGCCATCTGATGTTTTCTTTTTCAACTAGTGCTTATTTCGTGAATGGTAAGACTTAGCCCATGTCTGATTTGACAGATAATTAGTTTTATCCTTCCGCTGAACGAATATGGTTGTGTATACGCTTGAACAACGCTGGGAAATATTGCGACATTACTTTGAAAATCATGGTAATGTTGCAGAATGTGTGCGAAAATTGCGTACGGATTTTGGAAGAAGAGAAGCACCGTCAGCTCTGTATGTTCGTTATCTTGTGAAAAAAGTGACAGAAACTGGCATCCTCATCGATAAACCAAAGTGTGAAAAGCCAAAAATAGTGCGTACACCCGAGAATATTGCTGCTGTGGCAGAAAGTGTGCGTGAAGCGCCATCAATATCAATTCACCGTCGTGACTATTGAACATTTCGGAGACATCATTGAGACAAGTTTTGCATAAAGACCTTGGTATGACGCCATACAAAGTCCAATTGGTTCAGGAGTTAAAGCCAACTGACCATCCAATGCGTTTTCGCTTCGCTTAGTGGGCCTGCGATCGACTTAGAGAAGATGCCGATTTTGCAAAAAAAAATCATCTTTTCAGATGAAGCTCATTTTGATCTTGGCGGGTATGTTAACAAGCAAAATTGTCGCATTTGGGGCACAGAAAACCCGCACGCATACATTGAAAAGCCGATACACCCAAAACGAGTCACTGTTTGGTGCGGATTTTGGTGCAGAGGCATAATTGGGCCATTTTCCTTCGAAACTGAGCAAGGAGTGGCCGTTCGTTATCGGTGCATGCTGAACGAATTTTTGTTCACAAAAATTGAAGAGGAGGATATTGGCAACATTTGGTTTCAACAGGACGGCGCTACGTGCCACACAGCCGAAGTTACACTCGATATTTTGCTCCCTGTTTTTGAAGATCGCATTATCAGCCGCAGAGCTGATGTCGTTTGGCCACCTCGGAGCTGCGATTTGACACCGTTGGATTATTATTTGTGGGGTACCGTAAAAGATAAGTGTTACGCCGACAAGCCAGAGACAATTGACGCTTTAAAGGACAATATTCGTGAAGCCATTGGTGAAATACAGTTGCACACAATCGATAATGTGCTTAAAAATTGGACCGATCGTGTAGGCTACTGCATGGCCAGCCTACGCAGCCATTTGAATGAAATTATTTTCCATTATTAACCGGAAGGATTGTACTTTCAAATAAAAAAAGAAATTTGAGAAAATATTCAGTAGTTTTTTTTATAGCATTTTCAAAAAAAAGTTATTTGGCGGACCCTTTATTTTGGAAGAAAAACATGAATACAAAAAAAAATAGCATACGCCCAACCTCGTAAGGAATCAAAATCCAACATTGAGCCCAAGCAGGAGGGTTGCAGGTGGCAGCATACCATATTCAAACTATGAATACATCCAATTTTGCACCCAACTTAAATCCAAGAGTTAGCCCAAGCAGGGTGGTTCATACTTTGTGCGTGGTTAGCTGAATGCAAATATGCCGTTCTAAAGCGGGGGAGCTCCAGAGCATTGCCGATGTACCCGTCGCTTACCACGGTGGTGGTGGTATAAAGCCGGATACCATTACTTTCCTGAATTTACCCTAGCGAGTCGGTATGGTGAAATCAAGTCTGATATAAGCGTGCTCTCCATGTATATGTCATTGGGGTTGTAAGCCCCGAAGCCGAAGGCTAGTGTTGTCTAGTTCGTTGTCGACTTTACTTCACAAGTAAATTTTTTTTTATTTGTGATAACATATTCGGTTCAAGAGTACTGGTTTTTATAGCCTGAAGCTTCTTGCCCCAGAACAAAGTTACAGATTTTCTGTAACACTCCGAAATCCCACGGTATTGTCTGTCAGTAAACTGTATGCCGTTTACCTCGATAGCAGTGTGCTTTTGTGCCTATCGAGTGCATCGATTGTTGGCTTTCGATATTTCTCCGTCTGATCGTCGGAAATAGCCATCTTAGGAGTAGTTCGACTTATTGACCTTGTGATGACCTCATTAATCTGTAGTAAATGGCGGTCAATTTCGTCGTCTGTTAGTTTTCTGTTTGTCTAATGTCTATGGACTTATTTCGCTCAAAGGAAATTTTCTCTTTACAACTCTGGCGATAATAGGAAGTACGGACTTGGTCAAACACCTCCAGCTGAGTTTTGCTCGTTTGGGATCCTGAATACGGCAACGAATCCGAGATGGTTACACTATCGTTTTCCAATGCTCGCACACAGTTCCGCGCGTGTTCGTTATTCGTCAATTCTAGTCCAGCGTCCATAAGCGCTAAGTCCATGAAGCAATTTCCTCTCGGGTAAGACGGGATATCCGTCGCGTACAAACTAAGTGTTCGAAATTTTATTACCCTAAGCAGTGTACTTAGCGTGAATTTAAAGGCCTAATAGGTTTAGGAAAATACTTCTCTTGGGTGCAATGGCCTAGTGCGTTGGGATACTAAGAGCCAAATCCCTTGTTGAGATTCTGAAAGTAACAATACCTACATTTTTCGACAGCTCTAACTCTTGTAAAAGCCTTACAAACATTCAAGAGTATCATTGTCAGGAGAAGTAGATATATAACTTCAGCTACACAAATTAATAAAGAACCTGTAGATTGTTGATGCCAGATATATAACTTTCCAACTGAAAAATACTATCTAATAGTCTTTACCCTAGTCTTGTCAATTTCCTTTTAAATATTCCAACCTGTCAGACAACGAACCCATCTGCAAAGTTCAAAAATTGATAAAAAATGTATAACCCAATCGATCAAAAGTGTACCAGAACCGAACAAGATTCTTCTTCATAAATACGATAACGAGTTTTGGGTAAACTAATGAACTCAATCTTCATTACGGCAAAGAAAAAGTTCAATCACTTCGGGGCATCAAGATGCAGATAGCCAAGAACAAGGAAAATTCAATAAAATTCATCGAGGTCATTTTTATAATTTTTTTTTAAATATTTCCCAGATTGTTCTTCTTAAAAATGAGTCATAAAACTGATGAATGTGACCCAAAGACGCCCAGCCTCCTTTAATATCTACTTAATGACCAAAATAAAGGTAAACTGTCGACTGTCACGCCATTCCAAATTCCACAAGTCTAAAATAATATCAAACCTTTCAAGCTAGTACAATCCCTGACATGATTGACATTTATAAAAAAAATCGTTTTCACAGGTGACATCATTGGCCATTATATGACATCACCATAGTCGTAGATACAAATAAAAAATAAACCCAACACATCGAGCAAAGCCATTTAACAATCTCGACGGCTTAGATTCAAAAGAGTAGACAGCACACTTTGTGCGGTATCTCGGTGACAGGTTTAACACCGCCGACCTTGAAGTTTGAACCCAATTTGTCTTAATTGAACGCAAACACACCTAACAGAGCCCATTCAAAATTTAGCTCGACGACCCGGAATGACTTTTTGTCGTGGCGAATAGCTGACACATCATCCTATCCAACGTATCTATTCACTTATCCGCAGCAGTGAAGCGTTGCACCATTAGACCCGCATGCAGTACATCATGTAGATATATCGATGCGATTTTTTTTTCGCCCGTCCCGTATCTATCGATGAAGTTCTTCTTTCTACACACTGTGTTCGAAAACGATGTTTCATTGAGTAAATAGCTAGCTATATGGAACATGGTTCCGATGTGGGTTTCCCGCATCATTCACCGCTAAATTAATGAGAGACATCAGGTGGACCAGTGCACTTGTAGAATAACAACGAAGTTGCACCCAGCCTTGGAATAATCGCAATCGGTACAAAGAATCATTTTCGTATTGAAATTCACAGAGCTAGTGCAAAATGTATCTGAATGCGAGAGGGTCCTTCCGCTGAGTGATTTTCAAGTATCTTTGAATGGAAGCTGCATGCAGAGTGTCGTCATTGTGTGTAGTATCACTCGATTACACCTGTGCAATTCCAAGTGCAACACTATCATCAATGGATGTTCAGAGGAGCGCTTATACAACCGTCGATGTCATGCAGTGTGTGGGGCGCGTACATATTCAAATATTCACAGGTGGGTGATTCATATGCACCATGATGGGAGCATGTAGGTGGTTTCAAGACTGAATCGTGAAATTATGCAATATCGATGGGAAACGGTTTTTTTTTGTCTGTCTGTGTTCATTTTCATTTTTGGCTGAGTGCCTGTCAATTGATTGTCTTTTGACTGAATTCGAATTGAACGAGGGTTTTGGGTGATGACGATATTCACTTGTGCGTAGTCGGGTTTGATAACGCGGGGATAATTTCAATCAGTTTCGACCCGCTGTTTAATGTGTGAATAAACGATTCATATGCAAAATATCTGAAGGTCATAATGTAATTGAATGATTTCTGACGATTTTTGTATATCTGTGTGGTTGTAAGTGCCTAATTATGTATACCAAATGAACTCATACAATAAACCTAAACTAAGAATTAACGATTTTAATTTTTCCTCAACTATGTGTCTTCTCTTCTTAGATCTCTCCTAGGTACTTGACAAATCATAAAAAAGGGAAGTGCGAAAGAAGAATAAGGGCGTCTTTAAGTTCTTCTCGACTGTATGCCCAGTTTTTAAAGCTGTCGCTCTGTTGACGTATCTAAATCATTATGTAATGCTACAAATATCTAAAAATAACTCCAAATAAATATCATAAATAATCGCGTATCTTAAGTTGTATCTGTGACTTATTTTTACCTATCTATGGTATCATTTTATTCACCGTTTTTGCGTGAATATTTTTTTTTCCAAATAAAGCCCAATTATAGAAACCTCCGCATTTGTCACAACATTATCCAACCCCTCATAGCCAAAACATTCACTTTCGCTTAAGTCTTCCGCCATTGAAGGCAGTTTTTTTTCTCTTGGAGCTCTCTAATTGGGTGTGTCGCAAAATTAAAAATTCGCCTCCGCATCTTTGCAAATTGTCTCAGATAAAACTATTAACCTAAGCAAATCGAAATTTAAAGCTTCAGCAGCTGGAGATCATGATTTCCGTATACGTTCGTGTGATCATTCGCAAAGTTTTAATGAATCACCTTGACTCGTTAACGATAAAGCTGAAATGGGCGTATTATGCGGGTATAAATAAATTGCTAAATCATAAGACGAACGATAAACAAGATTAAAATTTATAAGGGGTAGGTGAACCTATTGTTTTCAGTTATATAACCTTTAGAAAAAAAATGAGAATTTCTTCTTTGCAAAGTTTAAAATAATTATTTTCAATTCAAATTCATAGAGGTTCTCGGGAATTTAATCTATTTACCGAACTGCTTATGAAATCGGAAGAACAAAACTTTTACCAAAATGTATCCGTCCATCAACTTACTTAAGTAGCGCTACAGTCCGAAATGAACCTGGGCCTCAACCAATATCAACCAATAGCCTGGTCATTAGCTAACTAACTTCACTTGAGCAATCCAAGTTGCTTGAAGTTGGTTTCTATTCCCTTTACTGCATCCGACGTCTGGCTGCGAATCAAAGATTGTGAGCCGGAGTATTGGTGTCCATTCGTTCAACATGTTCTAGCCATCATAAAATTGTTTTTTGACATATGGCATGTCACTTAACAGCTCTAGTTGTTCTTGGTTGAATCTTCGTCTCCAAAGCCCGTCAAGATTTTTTTTTTGGGAATTTTTCTTTCAAATGGACCAAGGATTTCATCAACCACTTTGGATACAGTCCATGCTTGGCTTTAATTTGGCAATACCCAGTGGTTGTAACTCTGGCCACACATCAACTGTGCTTAGTTTTACCTCCAAGTAGAAACCATCGGATACTGGTCTCATCCAACCGGATTTTACTTGCGAAACCATAAGTACGGGTGTTGAGAACAAAACGAAAAACAACAACACTTTAAACAGCCTGGTCAGGATGGCACGGCATTCTCGGACTGCTGTCCCAGGCGAACCTAGATGAGTTGCTTCGACATATTCGGACAACAGGTTATCTAGGAATCTCAATGATAAGTCAGTCCCCTTGATACGAAAGGACACCGACGATCGTATCTGGAATGTGAGAACATTAAACAGGAGGAGTGCAGGCGATCGACCAGCGAAGGCCCTAAACTGCTACTAAGCAGATATTACTTCCATCCAGGAAATACAATGGGGTGGGCCGGTAAAAAAAAGGATGAAAAACTGTGACATCTACTACGGACCGGGTTATAATGAACAGAAACAGCGAGAAATTTTCAAAGTTTCGGCAAAAAAATCTAAAAACCCAGATTTTTTAAAGTCTTTTTTTGACTCAATATTTTTGACTTTGCGTTATAAAAAAACGTTAGGAGTCTTTAGTCTAAACTCAAACATTTTCTAAGAAAACCAGCTGCCACTTTTGGCCAATTTGCGTTTTAGAGAGATTTTTCAATAAAAAGTTAAAAAAAAATTTATTTAAAGGCTAAGTCAAGATGGAATGCAGCCAATAGAACGAAACTCGTATTTTTAAAGAAAAATTATCTTTCACCAGCATTGCATAAATATAATAAGGATCATGAAAAACTTAAGGCCAATATTACCAAAGCAGTATCAGACTCTGGTCTTGCATGAATTAAAAGTATAAAAGTATAAAGCATTCCTACACCTTAAAAGGATCCCATTAGTTATGAAGAAGCAAATGAATTAGCCCTATTTATGGATCTGGGACTTAAAAAGAAAAAATACCGCACGTTTTTTACAAAAAACATAACCTCAATGTGCTGCCTTCTTAATATAAAGTCATAAAACTTGCCAAACCGACATTTATGAACCATGTTGAATCTTCGCCTTGCCTAAATTCTTTTTATGAGATGGTGGCAACACTAAATCTCGTAGTAGATACTAATGACCCCGTATTCTAGGGGTATCTCATAAATTAGAACTGGCCCTCTAGGTTGGGGATTGTGCCGTCAGGTTAACTTCCTAACTAGGTAACAAATAGATAGTTATGAGAGAAACAGCAATCTCGGTTAACGGATACCCTAAATCACCAAACAGACATCAAACGACCACAAACAATAGGCTACGAGTATGCACATGGAACTGTGACTGATACTCAAACAAAGGCAACATTAATGTGATTCAGGAAATACGTTGGGCAGGATCAGTAATACAAAAAGAAAACATGTCCATTTATTAGAGCTGTTACCTGAGGCTTCACATATTAGAATGCGAATTCGTTATGGGGAGCCAACATAATTTAAGAGTAATCGACTTTAAGCCGAGTAGTGGTCCCCTAGCTGCGATCCGCATAAGAGCAACGTTTTGCAACACCAACTGAAGACCCTATCAAGGAGATTCTACTACCTTCTGAACGGAGCCTACAGAGCCGGTTCTTACTTGGGGTCTTCAACGCGAAAATCAGCAAGGAAAACATTTTGGGCGGTTTAGTTGAACAGCATATCCTTCTCGAATCGGCAACAGATAATGGAATCCGACTAAGAAATTTCGCGCCAGCATGTAATACTGTTATTACCAGCAATAGATTCCCTCGACATTTCAGGAGCTTCATAATGGGCTTAAAGTCGACGAGGAAGTACCGCTCCATCTTGGCATTGAAGAAGTTAGTGAGGCCATCAGAAAACTGAAGAACGTCAAGCAGGATTACCATCAGAACTCTTCAGATACGAAGGTGATATCTTAGAAGTGTGTATCTATCAAACCATCAACAAATTATGGATGAATGAGAGAATGCCAGAAGACTGGAATATGAGCTCCATATGTCCCATCTACCAAAAAGGCGATTCCATATCTTGCACCAACTACCGAGGCATATCCCTGCTAAATGTACTGTGTAAACGTCTTAAACATTTCCGGAATATATCGGCACATACCAGTGTGGTTTCAGGCCCATCAGATCGACCGTAAACCAAATTTTCAAAGTTAGGCAAGTCTTGCAAAAGAACAAAGAATTTCAGGTCGAGATACATCATCTTTTCATCGACTTTAAGGCAGCGTCCATCGCCTAGAGCTTTATATAGCTATGGAGGATGTAGTAAAAAAGGTAAAACTACATCGGCTTGGATACATTGAGCGGATGAACAATAATGCTCCAACCAAGAAAATCTTTCAATCCCAACCTTCAGGTTCAAGACAACAAGGAAACTCGAACCTCCGCCAGTTAAAAGATCAAACGATAGCGGTTACCAGAGGGCTTGGACTGAATAACTGGCAGCAACGTGTGCATGATCGAAGAGGATGGAGGGCTTCCTTGTCTCAGACAGAGACCCTCAAATGGTCGGGAGGCCGTTAAGTTATAGTAAGTGCCCATTTGCTACTTAAAGATTGCATCTTTAAGATCTCACTATGATATATGAAAAATAACTGTAAAATGTATCCAGTCATGACTTTAATCCAATAGAATACCAAACAGCATCAGCTCCCCCGAAACCATTAAAAAGCGACCTTCATCCGAAACATGTCCGCATTGAGTAACTTTTGATTACAGCGCATTGCGCAATACCATCTCAAGCATTATTTTGCAAACCTAATTTATAAACCTAAACTGGAAAATCATTCAAAGAAACTCCATATACCAGACAGACCAACGAAGCCCCTCAGAGACTAAAGAAAGACCTTCTCCTCGAAACAGCAGTACACTGGAATACATTTGCATATCGCATTCAGATCGTGATGCAAAAGAGAAAATCCTACCTACGACTATTAGCATCGGTATTTGAAGTAAGCTCCATCTCATTCTCATCTGTATTCCGTTTTTTTTTTTCATTTCGTAGATAGATATATACGTATATGCCCTTTTTCCTGGCGTTTTCTTTTATCTCCAGAGAAAGGCAATAATTTATCCCTTCTTCCCGCCCGACATTGTGTGTGCATTTTCCCACAATCTAGTTGAATTTAAAATTCACTGTCCTTACCACCGTTGCATATCGCTTTTAAGAAACATTGTTGCATCTATCTAGATAGAAAGGCGCAGCAGCACAAAAAAAAAATAAACCAAGAGTATCTCTGTAAAGCTACCAATGGTCCGATGACGTCTATGTCTGTCGAGCTGGGACTTTACTCTAAATCATGAATACCATGAACGACATGAAGAGGTGGACGAGTTGTGATGCTTTGAAAGTGATTTATCCCGCCCCTGTCTTGTAGTATAGTCCCACAACGAATCTCCGACTACTGGCCTGCAAGTGGGTATACTCGTTTGAGCCTTTTTTCCTATCGCCCATTTTTGTTGCATCTGTCAACCCAGCTGACCGTAATATGCATTTGCATTTGTGCCCCTCAAAGAAAGGAAGGAAGTCCTTAATCCCATGTTACACACTCGGAAATGATTCACTCATCGTCGTCGTCCATGTCGTCACCATCGTCACCATCGCCACAATCAACTCTAGACTCCGGGTAGTGTGTAGGCTAACACACACTTTGGGAACAATGATTGCTGAGTTGATGGCGACTTTTTCTGCTCCGAATTTGTGGGCATACATTGTCGTCGTTGGAGTTGTCGATAGATAGATGGCAAACAGGTTGAGTACAGTTTTCCCTGCCATTGATTTGATGTGGATTTGTGAGCGAGTAAGTATATGTGGGCAGTAGAGGAGACATTTCTGGCTATAAGCTATAAAACTTGTCTTTTGTCAAGAACGTGCCAAAGAATAGAAAAAAACATAGAAGCCTTCACAAACCCATTGGGACTTTTTTTGAAAAGTAGTTGTTCCTTTTTATGGGATTGTGTGTGAATTCTCGAAACGAGATTTATGTGTATTGGGCTCACTTTATGGTGTATGGCAATCTAGAAACGGTAGGTGGACATAGAATCTACCTATTTGCATGGAATGCCATTCAAAATGGAAATAGCCACGTACATCGAACTAGGTGATTATTTTTTTCTCGTTCTATGAATTGCTTTGAATTGATAGCCCCTCGTACTATGGAAAAAATGGATTTGAGTAACTGAGATGGAACCTTTAAATTTATTCAAAAGATGAATTCTAACGCACCTTTGATCCAAAGGGTAAACCAAAATTTCAGGGCTTTTTTGAATACTAATACTTGGGTTAAGACAATTCGTTGACGGAATAAAATCAGGGATGCAGTAAAGTGGAAAAGTTAACCGAGATAATAATCAATCCGTTAAAGCATACTATAAGGCTAAGCTGCAGCTGAAGACGAGAGCTGCTATTGACCTGTATAGTCAAAGAAGGAGGGAAGAACATAAGCTTTTTAGAAAGAAGACAAAATAGTCAGAAAAGCCCGAGATTGAGAGTTGCCACTCCAGGAAAGATGTTCGTAAGTTTTACCAAAGTATAAAACGTCAAGACCAGGGATACAAGGCGCGAACATTACCCTGTCGACATGAATAGGGAAATATCGCAGTTGAGACACAGTCGATGCTGAGGATATGGAAGAACCACTTCTGCATGCTGTTAAACGGCGATGACGAACAACTTTCTGCTCTCAGACAAAACGAACCATTCAATATTGGCCACGACAGCGAAAACGAAGTGAAGTGAAGATAACAATATCTAAACTCACGCTTAACAAGCGGAAATGACAGTCTTCCCCGCGAGCTATATCAAGCCGTAATATGTGAACGCCTGAAACCGTTTACCAACAACCTGATCGGCCCTTATCAGTGTTATTTTGGGCCAGGAAAGTCCACAACCGATCAAATTTTCACACTTCGGCAGATCCTGGGAAAGATCGAAGAAGTCCCAATCGATACCCACCACCTATTCATCGATTTCAAAGCCGCATATAAAGATAAATACAGAGCCATTTCTAGTTTTAGTTTGTAAACCGGCCAAACTCATCCGGAGGATGACGATGGAGAATTCTCGCTGCTCCATCAGGGTCGTGAACAACCTCACCGACACATTCGATATCAAGAAATCATTTTGGCAAGGCGATGCACTGTCATGTGACATATTTAATTTCATTCTTAAGAGGATTGTGCAAAACTCCGGAGCCAACACCAGAGAAACAATCTTCCATAGATCGGTGCAACTACCAGCATACGCCGACGATATTGACATCATTGGTCGGACTCAACGGGATGTCATAGCCACGTTAGCTATTATAGAGTAGGTCGCAAAAATTGGTTTAGCTGCGTAAATGAAAGTAAGACGAAGTATATGATCTCCAAACGAAAGGATACACAACATCGACGAATTGTACAGCACATCACCATTGACAGATATAACTTTGAGGTAGGATGGGACTTTGTCTACCTCGGCTCCGCTATTAACTCTGACAACGACATTTCGTCAGAAATTAAACGAAGAATTACTTGCCAACCGCTGTTTCTTCGAGCAAAGAAGGCAATTTAGTAGTACAAAACTCACTCGAACTATTAATGAGCTTCTTAGCAAGACCCTGATCATCCCAGTCCTGCTCTGCGGCACTGAAGCATGGACCGTATCAAAAGTGGATGAAGAAATCCTTGGACGATTTAAGATGAAAATTCTTGGATAAATCTTCGTTCCCGTTTGCGTTGACGTTACGACGATTCAACCACGAACTAACGAGCTAAACAGCGACATACCCTCAGTCAAAAAAAAACTCCTCATTGGACTTTTAAGGTATCTAAGATATCATTGGACTTTTAAGATATCTGGGACATGTATAACGAATGGGCAACAATGCTCCGGTTAGCAGTCTTCGGATCCCAGCAAGACGTCGCGTCGGACGCAGTAGAGGAAGACCTCGCCTTAAGTATCGCGCACAAGTAGAAACCGATCTCAATCAATTTGACGTGCGCAACTGGAGGCAGTTGGCTAAGGACTGGGATAATTAGAGAGGCATGTTATTTTAGGCCCAGGTTCATTCCGGGCTGTAGCGCCAATAAGGAAGAAGGAAAAGATATGTAAAGAAACTCAAGGCTTAAGTGCGGATATTACATTCGAAACAACGACCATTTTTATTTCGTCACTACTTAACGATTTAAATTTGTCAGGCCCCTATTAAATAGAGCGGTCGTTTTAAAACTCTTAAAAGTGTGTTTTCTAGAAACTTTAACTGGATTTAAGTTACAACCGCTTCGGTTAGGTGTTCGATATTGTAATTAAATGCTTGTAACATGGTTTTGTTTTATTTTGTTGTTACATTTTCTGATCATAAACTTTTCGAAGTTCTATTCTGTTTTTATCCCACCAAGTTTAGCTATAACGCATGGATGTTTGCAACTTACCAAAACGTCTTAAATATTTCTTTTCTCACTTCATTAAGGTCGAGTGGCTGATAGTGTTCGCTGTCGTCGCCAACATGATTCGTTCTGATTGACAGCGGAAGTGTGCTTATCATCGAAGTTCAACAGTATGCAGTATATGTATTCTCCACATAAACTATGACTCAACTAGGATTTTTTCTTGCTCATCTCGACATAATTATGTTCAAGCCTTGTATCCATGATATTTTATTTATGAAAATCATTCCTCTATATCCTCGATATTTCGCATTTTTTGCGACTTTTTTGTTTAGCATGTGTTATTCCCTTCTTTTCCTATAAACCTCAATGGCATCTCTCGTCTTCACCTGCACCTAAGCCTTATAGGCTACTAGCATCCGTTGGCATTATTCATCAAACCAAGTAATTCGTGCTCGTATGCGTGAGAAGGTTAGCACATCTGTTGTGGCAGATCTAATGACTGCCATTATTCGTCGACATTTGACGCCGGTTGTATGGTGTTATTCAAGAGGTTAAGGGATCTGCGAAGGCCTTGGTAGCCTCTTGCCATTGCAGTCTTCCGACATTAAATTTTTTTCATGATATTTCCGATTTGTTGTCGCGTGGTGGATATCCGCATTCTTACATTGGCTAGAATAAGGTAGTTGTCCGAATCGATGTAAGCCCCTCGGAATATTCGGATATCCAAAATACTGGATGCATATTTGATCGTCCGTTGATATGAAGACAGCCATATCCCTAAGTGGATATCGAGATAAGAAAACCGTGTGCTGGCTATAGTGGCATTTCGTCCACAGCAAACCCAATCAGCCTAAGTCCGTTGCCGGAAGTGGTGTCGCCTAGGCTGTGTTTTGCGACAATACTGCTTAAGGCGTCTTCTCTTCCTACATTTGCGTTAAAATCTCCCAGCACAATTTTAACACCATACTTCGGTCGTACGTTTTGTCAAGGGGCTTTTAAATAGAAGCAGTCTTTCGCTATATATCATCTTTTCAAATAAGGCTTCGCTGTCGAATTTGGACCTGATGCGGAGTATTACAATGTCTTGCTATGCCTTGAAAACATAAGACTTCTTGCCTAATTCCGTCACTTAAAACAATTATAACCAGCTAAAAGAATAAAATAGTTATATTGGAAAATAAAAAAAAGTTATTCGTGTTTAACATTGATTGACCACATTCGGACGATACCCTGTATATTCCTAGATTTTTTGAGAACTTTATACCAATAGCTACCCAAAGGCTTCTATATGCTTCCTTAAACATTTTAATTAAACAAGAAACATGCGAGACTACAGAATTGACAGGTTGACATTAGCATTGACTTATATTTACTACCTGTATGTTCCTCGGAGAACACTTCCATAGAGTACAAATTTTCTCCTGTTTGCAATTTCAAATTCAGCGCTCAGATTCTTCAAACAAAACTATAGCGTACCCTATTAATATAACGATTTTATGACAACACGATGACACAATACACTCTCGTCGCATTCCCATTCATTGAACTTGTCAACAACGATGACAGCCAACAAGACGTCATCTACTTCTCATGCCAAGCTCATACGAAGGACGGCAAATCCCAAAACAATCACAAAACTTTACCTCTATTTATCTTTTGACTTGCATCGGTCCGGAAATGAGACCGCAATTATTTTGCACAACCTAAAAGCAACCTTCGCACTTGTTCCAACTTTGGCTGGGCCATTACGTATTTTCTTTATCGAAGCACTTTATAACTGTTTATAGACACGAACGCACAATGAATTTCAAATAGTCGAAACGAACGCCATTTGTGTCACGTTATTATGTTAATGAAATGTCAATGTATCTTTTTCAATGCTCTGTCGTATGCATAGATACATAGATAGTATCCACTGTCTTGAGTCTTGTGGATAATTATTCGATTTGAATTTGCAAGGTAGGCGGATGATTGATCTTGCTAAGCAATTTACTCCGATGTCTTGCTTGATATGAGGTTTTCGACACATTTATGGACCGCCATGGTGTAGATGAAACCCTCTTTGTGGCGACATTTGAAGCACAACCTTGACGAGAAAACACATTTGCGTGGAATGTTAACAACGAAACTAATTGTTTGGAGCCCCGTTCTTGATTACGAGTCGTGTACGGCATTCCGCAGCGTCTATAAATATTTATTACAGATGACTTAACCGCAGCACGGTGACAATGACAATGTGTTCCGATGTTTAAGTATGAAACGAATACGACAGTATGAAGCACTGAATGACAGGCTTTATTCCTCATATATGCGTAGTGTACTTACTTACTTGAGAACGTTTGAAATTTGACACTACCGACACGGATTCGTAACCTATTCACCTATTAGATGGTGTCTCTGAAATCATAGGAAGCAGGAAGCATTTGTCATTCAATCTATGACAGGCGCTTCGAGTCAAAGTCGGATGGCATTCATGGGTGTGTCATAGATCTATTTGTACCTGACTAGCATTTGATGTTAAATCGATTACAAGCTCAATGGTGTTGGAGATATCAATGCAGTGAGATACCTTCAAATGTATCCTAAATGTGTTTATAATGGTTTACAGCCAGGACATCCCACCGAATAGCATTCATGGCCCCTGACATTGTAATGTTAAAGCGATTCATTTAAAATGAACATTCAAGTTGAAGCGAACGATTTATTCTGCGGATGTAGACCGATTCGTATGCCAGGCACGTATGCGATTAAAGTGAAACTATGTCGCATTGAAAGCTGCTTTTGCGATGCTTATAATCGTATGAGGCGTCGTAAAGATGTAAGACGTTATTTTTATTCTGGATACATTCTATGAAATGGTAAGTACGTTGGGACAAGTGCTTGAAAAATGTTCGAAAGAATTAATTTTTTACTTTCTTTTAAAAACCGACTATACAAGGTGGCGCAAAAATAACCTTCTGATGTTTTTTGGCTGTAATTTAAAAAAAAAATGAAAAACTTTGATTCTTCTTGTGGATTATTTTTATTTGGTCTTTTAATTTTTTTTACATCAAGTCCAGAATATGATGTCATATAAATGGCCGCCGCCACAGTTGATTGTCATTTGAGCCCTTTTAATGGCATTTTCCATCACTTTGGCCAAAACTTCCGGCGATAGGTCCTCACATTCTTGGCGGATATTGTCTTTAAGAGCTGCAAGAGTCTGAGGCTTGTTGACATAAACCCGCGACTTCAAAAAGCCCCACAAAAAGAAGTCTGGAGCGGTCAAATCAGGCGATCTTGCTGGCCAGTGCAAATCGTCAAAACGGGAGATTAGGCGCCCGGGAAATGTATCCTTCAGCATATCGGTTGTGGCACGTGCAGTGTGTGCCGTTGCACCGTCCTGTTGGAACCACATGTTTTCCAATCCCAATTCATCAAGTTGCGGCAAAAAGAACTCGTTGATCATTGCTCTGAAGCGCTCACCATTCACAGTAACCGTTTGGCCCGCGATGTCTTCGAAGAAAAAAGGTCCGATGACAGCACACCATACAGTGACTTTGAGCGGGTGTAATGGCTCTTCGTGGGTTACACGCGGATTTTCAGTGCCCCAGAAGCGTAAATTTTGCTTATTTACGTACCCGCAAAGATGGAAATGGGCCTCATCACTCATGATTATTTTTGATGAAAAATCATCTTCCTCTTGGTGGTGATTAAGGATGGCTTGAGCGTATGTTAGACGCGATTGGCGGTCAGCAGCTAACAGCTGATGCACCGTCTGGACTTTGTACGGAAACATCTTCAAATCTTGTACCAAAATTCGCTGTAAAGACCGTCGACTGATACCCATTTGCGTGGCACGTCGTCTGGTCGATGTCGACGGCGCTTCCATGACATCTTCGGCTACAGCAGCAATATTCTCTGCAGAACGACTACTCCGGGGACTGCCACGCCTGGCAGCATCTCGTGTTGTGCCAGTCTCTTCGAGGCGAGCGGCTAAACGTCGCAGTGTATACAATCGTTATACAAAAATAAAGTAGATTTCATTTTTTGGCAGTAGATTTAAATTTTGAAAAAATGCAGTAGATCTACTGCAGTTGCATTAAGTGGTAACGCAGCACATCTAGACGGCATGTGCGCATTAGAAAATGGGAATTAAGTTGATGATTACCACTCTCGATAAAATGTCACACGAAATCATTATTTTTAAACCAAAAGTTCAGATGTTCTGTATCGGACCCCTTTTTAGCCCCTTCCGTGGTGCCTCAAATTAACCATCTTGATCCTTCGGCTCTTGTTTGTCTAGCAATGATGCTGACCGTATCATATATATGTTGATACTGTTGAAATGAAAATCGGTAAGCACATTTCCCCCTCCGCAGACTCTTACCCACTTTCAACCTAAAGGCAAAATAAACAAAAATCCTGGAGCTCAATGTTATCAAATGACAGGCCATGACATACTCCCGTAAGCTTCTCCTACCAGTACCCAGATCCTATTTACCTTCTCTCCTTTCATGTGTGATTTATGTGTTAATTGTGACAGCGCTTTCATATTGATGACATCATTAGTATAGCCAACTCCGCAATTGGGTCTGTAAAACGCTGATCTAAAAACTTTTCAACCCTTATACAAGGTGAGCCAAAAGAAGTCATCCGATGTTGTTTGGCTCTCATTGTTTTTTAAATGAAAAATTTCGATTCTGTTTCTTGATTATGTTTATTTAAACCTTTAGAATTTTATTGGTCAAGTCGAGAAGATGATATCGGCCAAATGGACGCCGTCACAATTGATTGCCATACGGGCTCGTTTTATGACATTTTTCATCACTTCGGCGAGAACTTCGGGCGACAGATTCTCGCACTCGTGTCGAAAGTTATTTAGGCTATTAATGAGTATTAAAGAAATTGTGAATAAATAAACTTTAAAAAAGGGTCTCGGGCTTGTTCACAAAAACCCCACAAAAAAAGTCTGGAACGGTTAAATCGGGCGATCTTGCGGGCCAGTGCAAATCGCCAAAACGAGAGATGAGGCAACCCGGGAACGCCCCCTTCAGAATATCGGTTGTGGCTCGCGCAGTGTGTGCCGTTGCTCCGTCTTGTTGGAACCACATGTCCTCCAGTCCTAATTCGTCCAATTGCGGTAGAAAAAAACTCGGTTGACATGGCCCTATAGCGCGCACCGTCCACTGTTGTCGTTTGACCAGCGGCGTTCTTGAAAAAAATGGCCCGATGACTCCTCCAGCGTGAACAGCGCATCATGCAGTAACTTTGGGCTCCTCATGCATTTTTAGCGGGTTTTCGGTGTCCCAGAAGCGATAGTTTTGCTTGTTCACGTACCTGCTTAGGTGGAAATGAGCCTCATCGCTCATTATGATTTTGGTCGAAAAATCGTCTACTTCGCCTTCGAGATTGAGGATGGCTTGGGTATAGGTTACACGCGTTTGGCCGTCGACAGGCAGCAGCTCATGCATGGAGTGGACTGTACGGGAACATGACCAAAATTCGCCTTAGGGACGACAGCTAATTGCGAGGCACGGCGGCTGGTCGATGTTTCCGGCGACAGCTCGACATCCTCGGCAACAGCGTCGATATTCTCGGTACAACTGGCGCTCCGGGGCCGGCCACTCTTGGCAACGTCTCGTGTGATCCCATACTCTTCAAGGTTGCTGGCCCAACACTACAGACGAATTGTTACGCAAAAAATGGACACGATTATTCCGCGTTCTTGGGGAGTGTATCGCTCCATGGCTTGTTCAATTCTACATCTATCTAGTCCACAAATGTCAAAACAGAGTCGATATTGGCGGCCATTTGCAAAAATAAGAGCATCTACCAATAGGGTGATCTCTTATGGCCCACCTTGCACATATGTCTAACCCGCTGCAGTACAATAACCCCCGCGGAATTGAACCGCATCAGACTAAATTCTTAAAAGAGGAAATAGACAACGAGGGTCTTATTTCCTTTTCGAAATGGAAATAAGTCCTGCGGTTGGCAATGCCTTTTGCTTGTGGGACTTATTTCGTTTGTTTGCATCCAAACTCACACGAAACCCAAATCCAACAGTAAGCCCAAGCAGGGTGTTTTGTTTAATGTTGTTCCCTATCCCGGCCAATTGCCATCATGCGTTGGACAAATGAGGAGCGGGTGGTTGACGTCTTTACCTATTTTTCGAACGGATCTTCTGTTATTGCAATGCAATGCATCTTCCAAAATCGCTTCAATGTTGTCCAGGGCGTGAAATCTATTTTAGGAATGGTCACACTAATCGCGGGTGTGATAAGGTGAAGAACTGGAACCCTTAGATGCATCACATCATCTGAGAACATTAAAACAGTGAATGCTAAATGTAATCAGAGCGTTCTGCTAGCAAACATACGTACTGGACTTTTTGATCGTTCCGATTGGCGAATTCTTTGTGATGACCTCCATAAGATAGCGAACTTCTCGAAAACATTCCAAGGGACACAATGGCTTTTTGCAGTGATAAAGGCCATTTTTACTTCAGTAGATGCGTCACCAAACAGAAAGGACGCTACTGGGCTAAAGTCATAGTGTAATGTGTAATTTCCTCAAATGGGATTGCTTTGACAATGAATTTACTTACCTGAAGGATCTATACGAAATTTCGCTTTCATATCTTTTCTTAAAATTCACAACAGTATCGATAGCCATACTGGGGGGGGGGGATAAAAATGGGCACCAACGACACCAAGTAAGGACAAACACATACGTGAATCCCTCAGGCATCACAATGGGTCTGTATTGTGGAAAAAGGAACCAACAAAACATAACTATAAAAGCTTTCGAATGCGTCTTTGAAATCGATGAAAAGGTGGTGAGTGTCAATTTGGACTTCTTAAGTTTTTTTCCAGAAACCGCAAAGTGCGATGATTTTATCAGTTGAGGGCTTTCGTGACCTATTTCGTTGTTCATAAGGTAAACTAGACGTTTACTTTATAACCAGAAAGGATTTTAGAGGCAACGTTGATGTGTTTCATACATCTGCAATCGGCTGAACATTCATTCCCTAGGTGTAATTTCATCCGACCAAATTTTACTCTGTATACTCTTTACTAAGCGATTTCTACGGGTTTTATAGACTTGTTAAACTGACGTTTAGATACTGCAGAGGTGTTTTGTAGGCCTTATTTTCAGTTGCAGGCATCTGTCGGTATTCTTCATCGAACCAGAAGGTTGTGGCGTTTTGGATTACCGCCATTACCAGAAATTGTCTTAGTCTGTTGTAGCTTTTCGGAATGTTCTGACATCCAAAATATTGGAGCTCATGGCGCTTGTCTATCGCAATGTGGTCAATTTTAATGACCAGCTGTTGGTATATTTCATCGTATTTCCTGGATGTTGGTAATGTCAGCATTACATTATGTTGCGGCCTCCACTAGTTGTTTGGTTGCACTTTTTCTTTTGAGTGTTCCAATAGTTTCTTATGAAAAATTATTTTTCAATGTGATTAAGTGTTTATCCAAAACCACAACTTCAGACCCGTATTTTGAAGAGAAAATGTCATATATACCGAACAGGTCATTCTACAACACCCATTCTTATCCGGTAATTTTATTTTATTTTTTTTTTTTGCTTTTGGTCTCCTGAGGGTGATTTTTTGACATTTTTGTGTAAATCCAACCCTAACTGGGAAAAATTCATTCAAAGAAATGTTTTCCACCTCTAAGAGAAACATACCTACCTATGATTGAGTTTCGATAAAACAAATCCAGTAAAATAACATTTTAAAACCATCCTACGTAGGACAGGGGTTATCCCCAATAATAAAAATCCATATTTATACTATTAAAAGACCTTAAACATACCGACTTCTAAAACGTTTGTTTTTGTCATTTTAAATGGCTCTTAATCAACCTTCTACGGTTATCCGTTCCACTTTCTATCAGCTGCGTAACCAAACAAAAACTGAACCACTGGTCAGTGGACCTCAAGTATACGTCTCTACAAAGTCCAATTTTTATTTGATGTCCAATTTTTATTCCCACAAGATATGCTGAAAAAATACAAAAACCATTACGCAATCGGCACCTCGGGAAAGACTTGTTCCTCGAAATGACTCACTATTGACATTAAACATGCGGCTAGCACTAGCAAATGTGACTTAATACGCGGGCGCACACAATCCAGCCGTTTTAAAAAACAGGCTCTCTGCCCAGTGGTATGACCGTAAGCTATTAATAAACTCGAGTGGGCGATTTATGTCAGTGTTATCTAATACCGCACATATTTTGTAACTTTGCCGTATAACGTATCCAAAAATTATTTCTACTCCACAATTCATAGAATCGCGCTGCAGTTTTGTATCTGTAGCGGAGGAGGTGCCTCCCAGAGGCGATAGATCATTTTTTACGCTTCGCTAAATCGACAATCAAGATGTTTTGTAGCCATCCACCGATAACCTAAAAACCGTAACACCAACAACAATATAAACAGGTGGTTGATCGCGTACCAACATAGATGTGTTTGTTGGTGATGATGATGATGATAATGGTGCTTGTGGTGGTGTTATACTACTCAGTACAGCATAGAGCTTCGTTAAACTCATAAACACTTGCGTAACTACAAATCCAAACCAAGTCACGCTGCATATATTCACAACAAATGAACCCAGATACAACGTTTGTCTAATAGATACATGTTGGTGGGTTATTTTTTTTTTAATTTCGTAGCAATTAAGTTTCACGAACTGTGTTCTATCCCTTGGGGGGAGAATCTTAATTGAATCAATGCAGGCTGCCTGATAGCCTACACCACCCCATTAATAGTGCCCCTCGGCGAAGACAGCCGACGCGGCGTGTACTAAATGCAATGTATCTACAGAGTGTATCTGCATCTGTTCCGACTCATTCAGCACCATCGGCTAACTGCGGTGTGGTACCGTTGCATGATGTAGGTACCTACAGAACGAAGAGAATAACAGTCAAATAGAGTGTGTGTACGGGTACCGGATTCATTCTACGGTACAACACTCGCCACCTTGGTGCCTTATTGGCATGGATTCATGAGTGTGTGCAGTCGGTCATCACGAATAATCGCATGCAATGGATATGTTCAATGTGCACTATTAATTGCAACATAAAAACACATACAAACACATACACGGATATACATACTTTGGACATTCCGTTTTTTATTCTCCTTGCAGATTAATTAGATGCAGTTCAAGTGCGGTGGCGAAAAACGTGGGAAAACAATTTCCTCGCCGCGCACAAATTGAATTCCAGAAACGGTTCCCTTGTGCAATCGCCACTAGAAAATCTGTGGTATATGAGTTGTTGCAGACGTCACGATGCCCGAAGGGGGTGGTATTGCTGAAACTCGCGCTCTATCTATCTCTTCGATGGATCTAAGCAAAGTATGCACGGCGCGGATAGATCACGACCGAATTCGGTATCTTTCTTTCCTTTTGGGTGGGGTGTGCTAGTTCAATAGTAAAATTCACGGTCCATTTGGCCATTCCAAGTTATTTCGCAACCGTCTTTCAATTAGCAAACTAAGAGGCTACTCGCCCACCGCTATTTGCCTTTGAGGTTCAATTGACATTTTTCTTTCGTTTCGGTTCTTGCGAATTTCCTCTTTGGCCGGCTGCTGTTGGTGGGCACAAAAGTCATGGCACCTGACACTGCATAAATTACACGGTTCCGCGAACAACATCAGACCTGGTCGTCGCCGCACCTATTTCATTTGGGAGTCGGTCTAACATGCCGTTGAAACACAGACGCAAGGCGAATAGGTGTATATTTGTCATCTAGTTGTGGGTCAAGTTGTTGCTCAAGTTGAGGTGTACCGACAGGTTGGTTGGGGTCACCAACGAATGTGTATTACGAGTGGATGTGACGTCTGGCGGCAACACGTTGCGGTCATTTGTGTCTTAGGCAACGCTGCATATGCGGACTATGACGTGGGAAATTATAGAACACATTTGCTAATGACTCATGTGTGAGTTGGTCATGGAATCCTGGGCGTTGGGGATTGTCTTTGACATATTTGAGAGTTGTAATTTCTCAAATGTGGAACCCCACACCCTGTATGGATTTGTGGCCGTACAGATGTTAACCGGGATATGAATATAATGTGGTTGCATGCATGTGTAGTTTACATGCATCACAGGGTGTTGGAAACAGCAGCTCAAGAGTTAAATAAAAATCGTTGGACGTATGGTATAAGACGTCAGATAATCAATCCTAGTCAAATCATATCTCGTATATCTGAAGAGTTTTCTACTACTTCTGGGATTGATTAATACTAGGCCGAGAAACGTTTTAATTAAAAAAAATGTTGTGGGTAGGACTAGGAATCGAAAATTTAAACAAATTCTAGTGTTAGAAAACCGTTAGTAACGTAGAGAAGCTCTGGGTGGATCAGGGATTCTACTAATTTATATCAGACCTTGGGGAGAAATTCTGAAAAAAACAGCTCTCAAGTCATAGAGTTTCTTGTCATTTTTTTAGCTAGTCTGGTCAAACCGAAGGCAATGCCATTTTATGAAATCACTTACTATTTCACTCTGACTCACACTCTTCTAGTTTGGTACCTTGACCATATTTAGGATTTCAAACCCTGGGAAATCGAAGAGCCTCGCAAAAAGAAGAACATCCGTCAATTCTACAAGAAAGCCTAACAACTGGTAGCTAGCTTCAAAGTAAGAATGCAGGTTCTTCGAAGTAACAATGCCAACCTAGTCTCTGACGCGCAGGGAATTGTAGATGTATTCAGGCAGCATTTCCAGCAGCTGCCTAATGGACATAATGTCGAGAGGGTGATAGGGCAAGAAACCGGCCCATCTCCAGTCTCAAAGTATATAGAAGAAGTTGGAGCAGCAATAATAAAACTCAAGGCAGCCGGTTCTGATGGATTACCAGCTGAAGTCTTCAAATGCGGAGGCGTTGCTTTCGAAGTGTGCATGCATCAAACCATCAAAAAATTCTGGGCGGATGAGAGCAGTCCGATGACTGGAATATCAGCACCATATTATATCCAATCATCGAAAAAGGCGGTCCCATGTCTTGCACCAACTACGGAGGCATATTCCTGCTAAATGTAGCATATAAGATCCTATCTAACGGATTGTGTGAACGTCTTAAGCCTTTTTGCAAAACACTATCGGCACGTACCAGTGTGGCTTTCGGCCCGAACCATAGACCAAATTTTCACTCTAAGGCTAATCCTATGGTAGAAGCATTCGCGTACATTAGGGAAGAGATGAAACGCGATGGGCTTGTAGTTAACGAGGGAAAGACAAAGTATATGCGACGCACAACCTTGGACAAAATGTCAATATAGAAATAATTTTGAGGTAGTTAAAGAGTTCATCTTTCTCGGAGTCAACATCAACCCCACGAATGACATCTTTGTGGAGATACGACAAAGACTGATCCTTGGAAGCCGATGCTACTTCGGTAAAGCATAACAAATGGGATCGAAACTCTTTACCCTAAAGTTCAAATGATTGCTCTACCGGACCCTATTCTATCAGTCCTACTTTACGGGGCCGAGTGCTTTCGAAGGAATAGTTCTTCGTCGTACTTTTGGTCCTCCATGCAAGGAAGTTGAATGGAGGAGAAGATACAACCGCGAACTTTATGAGCTGTACCAAGAAGTGGATGTAGTACAAAAGGTATGACCAGGTAGACTACATTAGCTCGACCTAATCGAATGAATGAACAATAATACTCCGGCCAAAGGAATCTTCGAATCCCAGCATTCAGGTTCGAGGCGAACTAACCTCCGATTAAAGGATCAAACGATCGTGGATGCCAGAGTGCATAAATGGCAGCAGCGTGTCCAGAATCGAAGAGGATGAAAGTCTCTCTTGTTTTCAGACCCTCAACAGATCGGGAGCCCGTTAAGTAAGTGTGAAATTGAATTGGAGAATATACAGAACTATCGAGGTATCCGTTTGAATTGAAATGGAGAATATAGAGGCCTATCGAGGTATCCGTTTGAAATCGAAAAAAATCTCTACCGAGGTTTTCGTTCAGATTAGCATTTCGATAAGATCTTTTGAAGAAATGTATCGCACATGATTGCGCAGCGACATAATGCGCAAAGTCAACAATTTTCGACAGCTACACGTTGATTTCTTTCGAAATTTCCGACGAAGAATTGTTTCGGAATCCATAGAACGCGATTGAAAGCTTAATTTATTTTGTTCTTCAACACATGAGTTCCGATTGGAACTGACTTTTGTTTCGGAAATTCTTCGAACTGGTATAAAGATAGGGTAGATACGGTTTCGTTACAACATATGCATCGGTCACCCCAACTATATTCTTCTATAAGGTACAAATATTTAATTTCCACAAACAATTATTTGTATAGGCCCTATATAGTACTTGTGCGCGGAGGTTGAGCATTTTGGCAGTCGATTGTTTGGGTAGAAGCTTGTATAAGACATTATGCAGAAAAATTCATAAGCATTACCGAAATTATGATGGCGTAACTTCTGTAAGCTTCCGGAGATGTGTGTACATGTACCATAAGTTAAGATTTTTCGGTAAAACTTCGCACGAAGTTAATTCGTTAATAAGTGGCGCTACAGTCCGGGATGAACCTTGGCCTCAACCAACATGCCTCTTCAATTAGCCCGGTCCTAAGCTAACTCCCTCCAGTTACGCACTCCAAGTTGGTTGAGGTCGGTTTCTACTTGTGCGCGCCACTTAAGGTGAGGTCTTCCTCTACTGCGTCCGACGTCTGGCTGGGAATCGAAGACTCTGCGAGCCGGATTATTTGTGTCCATTCGTTCTACATGTCCTGTCCATCTTAGACGTCCAATGCGGAGTTTTTTGACTAGGGGTATGTCGCTATACAGCTCGTATAGTTCGTGGTTGAATCTTCGTCTCCATTGCCCGTCAACGCAAACGGGACCGACGATTTTTTTCAAAGGATTTTTCTCTCGAATCGACCAAGGATTTCTTCATCCGCGTTTGATACGTTCCATGCTTCAGCGCCGTAGAGCAGGACTGGGATAATCAGGGTCTTATATAGGATCTCCTTAGTAGTTCGAGTGAGGGCTTTACTACTAAATTGCCTTCTTAGCCCGAAGAAACAGCGATTGGTAAGAGTGATTCTTCGTTTGATTTCTGACGAGATGTTGCTGTCACAGTTAATAGCGGAGCCGAGGTAGACAAAGTCCCGTACTACCTCAAAGTTACATCTGTCAATGGTGACGTTCTGTCCAATTCGTCGATGTTGTGTGTCCTTTCGTGTTGACAGCATATACGTCGTCTTACCCTCATTTACTGCTAAACCCATTTTTGCCGCTTCCTTCTCTATACCAGCAAAGGTGGCTATGACATCACGTTGAGTCCTACCAATGATGTCAATATCGTCAGCGTATGCTAGTAGTTGCACCGATTTTTGGAAAATTGTGCCTCTGGTGTTGGCTCGGGAGTTTTGCACAATGCTCTCAAGAATCAAATTGAAAAAGTCACATGACAGCGCATCGCCTTGCCTAAATCCTATTTTGTTATCGAATGTGTCGGTGAGGTCGTTTCCGACCCTGATTGTGCAGCGAGAATTCTCCATCGTCATCCTACACAAACGGACGAGTTAGGCGGTATACCAAAAATAGACATGGCTCTGTATAGTTCGTCTCTATAGAGAATCTTCTACTCCACCAACCCGTAAACCTAACCTATTTCTATTGCAACTAAGTATTCGACTTATCTAGCATTTTTTTTATCACGAGTATATAATATGTTTGGCAGGTAACTTTCCTTTGAGAGTTCCTGCTTTTTCTGCAATTTATAGCGCGGTTTGTTATTATCGGGCCAAATCTAAGGGTTTAGTTCTTTGAAGATGCTGCAATATATTTGTTTCGTCAAGAATTTGGAGGACTGTTGTGTTAACGTGTCACAATAAACGTTTTTTATGTTTTCGTGCAAAATTTTTTGTTTCATCTTTCACCGCGGGAATACCCAGATCTCTGCTAAGATCCTCGTTCCTTATGTACCACGGCGCATTGACGAATGATCTTAACACATTGTTTTCAAAAGTTTGTAGAATGTTTAGATTCGTTTCACTGGTACAACCCCATAGTTGTATACCATATGTCCAAATCGGTTTTAGCACTTGCTTGTATAATAGCAGCTTGTTATAAGGGGTTAAGCTTCGAATATTTTCCGAGCAACCAGTACAGTTATCTGAATTTATTTTTAAGTTCTTCGCATTTCTTTTTTACATGCGACTTCCATATTAATTTTGCATCGAGTGTCATTCCGAGATATTTCGCTTGATTTGCAAACGGGACTCGAGCCGTATTTAGAAATACAGGCAAATAGTTTGTCCGTTTATATGAAAAATCTATATGAATCGATTCCATTCATTAACCTCGTTAAGAGCGTCTTGTAATTTCATATTTGTTTCCTCTATTGTTGTCCCATTGTCCCAACTGTTAGTATAGCAGTATCTTCAGCAAACGGTGCAACTATTGTATCGTTTATTTGTGGGATATCACGTGTGAATAGGATGTACATGAGTGGTCTAAGGACGCTTCCTTGGGGTACTCCTGCCATTATTTCTTTGAACTCTGAATATTCGTTTCCAAGTTTCACACGGAAGAGTCTATGCTCAAGATACGACACGAGGATTTTATATAATTTTTCAAGAAAACTTGTCTTAATTTGTATTGAAGGCCTCTATGCCAAACCTTGTCAAAAGCTTGCGACACGTCAAAAATACGGCTGAGCAAATTTTCTTTTCTTCGAAAGCCTTGTCAATTACGTCGGTAATTCGATGTGCTTGGTCCACAGTCGAATGTTTACTTCTAAACCCAAAAGGTAAAATGCGTTTCTGATTAATAATGGGGTGTGAGCGCCCGAGTAATATCCTTTCATAAACCTTTTAAATTTTGTAAGAAGTCAAATTGGTCTTTAAGAATTTATTTCATTCGATGATTTTCCTGGTTTTATAACCATAATCACTTCCGCGACTATCCACTGTCTTGGTATGTACTCTAATCTAATTGCCGCGTGTTTATAATAAAAAGAAGCTTAGTTAATGCTTTCCGAGGCATAATTTTAAGAAGTTCTCCCGTAATCAGGTCATAGCCCTAAGCTTTTTTAGGCTGTAGTTTCTATATTTCCCGTTTAAGCTCGCATATCTTACTAACGGGTGATTTTTTAGCTGGTTTGGTTTTGGCAACACTGGTTTTGACAGCTGACGTGTGTTAAGTACCTTGTGTCACTGTCAAACAGCTTCAGTTTGGTTTGCAATTTAACCATGGATCGTCTTACAAATGAACAACGCTTGCAAATTATTGAATTTTACTATCAAAATTCGTGCTCGGTTCGAAATGTTCATCGCGCGCTGCTTCCATTTTATGATCGGCATTCTCGACCTTCTGAGCAGTCTATTCGGAAGATTGTGACCAAATTTCGCACCAAATTTACTCTGTGCGTAGTGAAGAAAATATTGCGGCCGTATCAGCTAGTGTGACAGAAGACCGCGAAATGTCGATTCGGCGCCGTTCCCAGCAGTTAGGCCTTTGTTACAGCACTACGTGGAAAATTTTGCGGAAGGATTTGGGCGTAAAGCCTTTTAAGATACAGCTGGTGCAAGAACTAAAGCCAGCCGACCTACCACAATGCCGAATTTTTGGTGAATGGGCTCTTGGAAAGCTGGCCGAGGATCCGCTTTTTTATCGAAAAATTGTGTTCAGCGATGAGGCTCATTTTTGGTTGAATGGGTACGTAAATAAGCAAAATTGCCGCATTTGGAGTGAAGATCAGCCAGAAGCATTGCAACAGCTACCAATGCATCCCGAAAAAGCCACTGTTTGGTGCGGTTTATGGGCCGGCGGCATTATTGGGCCATATTTCTTCAAAGATGATGCGAATCGCAGCGTTACTGTCAATGGTGAACGCTACCGAGCGATGATAACAAACTTTTTTTTGCCCGAAATGGAAGTTCTTGACTTGCATGATATGTGGTTTCAACAAGACGGTGCCACATGCCACACAGCACGCGAAACAATGGCGCAATTGCGAGGCGAGTTTGGTGAACAGTTAATTTCACGTTTCGGGCCGGTCAATTGGCCGCCTAGATCGTGCGATTTGACACCATTAGATTATTTTTTGTGGGGTATGTCAAGGCTAATGTCTATAGGGAAAAGCCCGCTTCGATTGACGCACTGGAAGCCAACATCCATGCATTCATTCGTGAGATACCGGCCGATATGTGTGAAAGAGTATGCCAAAATTGGACTCAGCGGATGGGCTACCTGAGACGCAGCCGCGGTCAACATTTGCATGAAATTATCTTTAAACATTAAATTGCAAGGTTCATACTATCGATTCAAATAAATATTTCATTCATTTTTTCGAATTTTTTGTGTTTTTTTTTTAAAAAAAGTTCTATACCTCTTAAAAAATCACCCGTTATATTGTTATCGGTTGTACTCTCGAATATATTAATGTTTTCATTTTGCGCTGGACCAGCAAATGGCTTAAATGTTTCCTCAAGATGTGAGGCAAAAACGTCAGATTTTTCCTTATCGCTTTTTGCCCAAACGTATTGAGTTACCCTAATTGGCGGCACAGCGTTTTTTGGCCGTTTTATGACTCTTATTTGCTTTCCAGAGCGAATAGTTCGATTCCTTTCCAGCGGTTAGGCTTTGCAGATAAGTTTCTACTGCATGGTTTTTAAAATAATCGAATTTAATCGAATTTGATAGCAAATTACTCAACCGATTGAGATGTGTTTTATCTTGCGGGGCACGAGTTTGGTGCCATCTTTTACGAGCTTTTCTTTTTTGTCTTACTTAATCTTGTATTTCTCGGGGGTACTTAATTTTACTATCGCTCACTATTTTGTTTTGTTAATGAGTGTTATTCCATGCTGCTTTTTGGATGGTATCGATAAAAGAGTCAACCGCGACTTCGAGTTCCAATGGGCTTCTAAGCGATACACCCAGTCGGATATTATTTTTAATATCGTTTTTGAAACCTTCCCAGTTGGTTTTCCCGTTTGTTAGTCTGGGTGGTTTTTCGTTTATAATCAGTGACTCGCTCGTTGTTAAAAGGACTGGAGAATGATCAGAGGAAAGATCAAAGCATTCTTCAACTTTGATTCGATTGGACGGCAGACCTTTTACAATGAAAAAATCGATCAAATCCGGTATTTTTCTAACATCAGTTGGCCAGTAAGTTGGTTTTCCCGTAGAATGAAATTTGGTATTGTATTTTCTACCTACATCATAAAGCATCCTATCTTTCTGTGATATGCATCTAGATCCCCAGAATGTATGTTTTGCATTAAAGTCCCCTCCGATGACAAAACGTTGTCCGAGGGAATTAAGTAAGTTTTCAAAGTCAATTTTCTCAACCTTGCATCGTGGTGGGGAGTAAATAAACGATATCTTCACAAAGGATTTTTGACTTGTATAGAGCTAACTTGCATTGTTTCGATTTCTAGTTTAAGATCAATCGAATGTTCGATACACTCTTTTATATATAGTGAGGCTCAACCTCTAGCCTTATTCGATGGATGTAGAGCATGATAGTCGAGGTAACCTTTAATCTTTAAGTTCGAATTACTCTTTGCGTGAGTTTCGGATATTAAACAGATGTCTATATCTTTTTCCTGTATAAATAATTCAAGTTCTCCAATAATTCAAGGCATTCCACGAATGAATTTTAAGCAATCTATTCATGTTAACATTTGATTCACCAGCTCTGTCAGTAGATAGGAAGTGAGTTTCTCTCCAGTTGCCGCTCATACAATAAATTCGTATGAACAGCTTGATTTAAGCTACTGTTTTGTAGATTTGAGTATCTGCAAGAAATAAAGAAACCACCATATCATTTTGATATGTCAAAAATATTGGACAGTTTTTCAAATCGCAAATTTTTTTTATACGTAGCGAAAAAAAACACAGATGACATTTATATTTGTTTTCCATTTAAAATGATTTTGCTAGTCAGTTTTCAGTTAAATCCAACTGTTCAAATATTTATGCAGCCATTTTATTGGTCAAGTCATTATTGATTGAAAAGCCTTGTATAAGAGTATCGCCATATTGAAAACTACAAATAAAAACTTTTCCACTCCTATGCGGTTTGACAGCTGCTATAATTCTGTCAATAGCCTGTCACCAGATGTCACTTCACCCGGTGCCCCCTCAAAGGCATTATTATATTTTATTCAGTACAACATTGCCATTCAATTAATTTTCTTTTTTTTTTTATTCCAGCTGATGCTACATGACAGGTTGGTATGGTATTCAAATTCATTATTTACCTCATTTGTGCAGCATTATCGAAACGTCAGTTATTGCCCGACAGGTTGTCAGAACTTTACCAATCATTGGCAAAGATTACGCTAAAGCGCAGCAGGCCTCCTCATTAAAACCCTAATTTCTAGAAATATGTCGATAAATCGTCGAAAGACATTCAGAATATTTCACAACTCAATTACTCGGCTTATTGTTAGTTATTACACAATCACACACTAATGCAAGTTCTCCCACACGCACCAACCGAAGGACCTACAACATGCTTCGCCAATAGATCAAAGTTCATCGGGTCAGTTGTTGGAATGAGACAACACTAAGGCAACAGCAACAGCGTCAAGTGCCAATGATTTATGAAGTAATAATTCCAACAACAAACGTGACCAATTAGCCTTTGACTATCATGGGGCTCATGTTCACGCTCATGAAATCCAATTGACGGAAACTCTGAGAAGCATAGTTTGTTTTTTTGTTTATTCACACTCATACACGACGCCTGAGAACTCACCTCCACAACACACCGTGTGAATGGATAGTTTTGGGATCCGTTAGTTTTCCAAGTACTAGACCCAGTCGGTAGCAGAAATTTCATTTCGAGATACTCTTTCGCAATAAATCAAACCGTGTCCCGTACCGAAGCTTTATTTGGCCAACAGAAGGCAAAATACACGCAGACCCAAGGAGAGAAAGGTCAGCTCAATGAAACTGGAAAAAATGAAGACCGAACCCAGCATAGCCTTGGGCAGAAGTGGTTTAAGGTATATATTTACTTAGCTGGACCATTGTTGTGTCTTGTGGCCGGGTGGGGGGGAAGCTCTAAAATGACCCTTAACTGCTTTTCGATGGAAATTCTTTTGGGAAGCTGGAAAAAGGGCTACAAAGTACGTGATATTTTAAAGTTTTTTTTTATTGTTCCGTTGTGGAGCTCTTTTCGTCTAGGTATATGGGGCAACAGTACTTTGTTGGGATTTCATGTGAATGGTTTGGTCAGTTTGCGTGCTACCCATTAATGGCGCCACAGGGTTATCCTTCGTTGGTGGATGCTGGGCGGTAACTGCATCAAGTCAACCCTTTACAGTATGCGGACACGTCTTTATTGAGGTTCCTGCTATTTAGAGGGATTCTTCTCGATTTTAATAGCGCCATTTGGATGTGGTAAGAAAAAATAAACGATCGACATCTACAGCTTTGTGGGGCTGCGGGTGGTACAGAAATAAAAATGAAATAGTGCTAAGGCGGTGTAGGGGTGAGACAGGAGGGTGTCTGGAAACTGGAACGTGATGTTTTAAGGACTGGTGTTTTGAATTTAAAGGGTTTTATTATAAATCCTGTCGGGGGGATTGACATTTCAAGGTCCGATATAATGAATCAATTGTTTAGGTGACCTTATTGTCTGACGATAAAATGCTTAAGAATTTGATACCGAAGTCTATTATATGAATTATTTACAACCTTCAATATTTTAAGCAGATGAAGCTTATTTATTCATTTATTAGCCTTCAAAACAGTTCAAAAAAAGAGTCACGCCATTTGAACTCTGGAAGCATTATGATTTTCAATCCTACGCCATTATTTTCAAAATATTTGGTTCTATTCCCATGCTGGATCGGCATGGATCAAACATCTTTACCCATGTCCTCTTTGAAAAGTTTTACCTGATAATCATGCATACATGGCACGGTTCAGAAGTGAATTAATTGCATTTTTTTTAAACCCTATCAGATCTGTGTCGTGGCGAGCTTAATACAAGCAGCATCTACGAGCAGAGATTTGCCACAGCATATAATATGCATCCACAGGCTCATCATTTAGTACATTTGTTAGTGGGACATAACAGAACATAGAAGTTATAATGTTTGACATCACTAACAAAATCAGTAAACGATGAAATTACAATTTAGCTATATACAATTTTACATACACTTATTACGACTCTAGCATACAATGTCGCAGAGTATTTTTTAAATCTACACAGAGTTGGATTTATTGACGATAACGTTAATGTATTTATTAAACTCCATTTTGGGATCAAAATAAACACCAAGATCTTTAAAACTGTCTACACGACAGAGAGTGTGCCCGGACAGAGTATATTTAAAATTACATGGAGCGCGATTTCGTGATGACATATGTTGGCACTTTGTAGGGTTCAGATTCAAACCGTTTTTTTTTAAATTCTGACCTGCCTAAGCAGTAATATACACATCGACCTAAAAGATCTATTGTGCTTGCCGTCAGATGTTTTTTTTTTAGGTTAGTAGCGCTTCTACTTTCCTAATGTAGCTGATAATACTTTCAGCCGAAGATTTCCTCAGTTCTTCGGGACTTCAAAATTCCCTGAAGAAAGATTCCCTTCTCATACCGTAAAGGGCTGGGCATTCACATATGATATGCTCGGCTGTTTCGCCTTCTTCTAGACATAGTCTGCACTCCGGTGAGTCGACTAGACGCATTTTGTTTAGGTGATATCGCAGACCGTGATGACCAGTTAGGTAGCCTATTAAGTTTTTGATATCGTGCCTGCGAAGATTTAGTATCTTGTTGGCATCTGATTTGAAGGGCTGAATAGCTCTTTTGTTCCCAGTTTTTTATTACCAGATTTATGGCTGATTTGGGGATTGCACAGAAGGGTTCAGGTCCAATGAAGGGGGGAACCTTTTCTGGCTAGTTCATCAGCTTTTTCGTTACCTTCAACTCCCTTATGTCCGGGGACCCACCATAGTCTGGTTTTGTTCCTGGAACTGAGTGTTTGGAGGGAGTGGAAGCAGTGTAGTACTGATTTGGAGTCAATGATGTGTGAGTTAAGGCTTTTATAGCTGCTTGACTGTCCGTGAATATATGGATGTTTGTGCCTTTAATACCTGAGTTGTGTATTAGGTTTGCGCATTTTTTTATGGCATGGAGCTCAGCTTGGAATACACTATGGTTTTTTCCCATAGGTATTGAGATGTTTTTATTTGGTCCATGTATACCAGCTCCTACCCCTGAGTCCATTTTAGAACCATCCGTATACCACTTTAAGCCGTTTAGGCAGTTTGGTGGGTTGTTGCTACACCATGCTTCTCTGGTTGTGATCTCCGTTGAGAATCTTTTGTCGAAGCATAGTATCTTTGGTAAGCGGTCTGTAACCGCACAGATCATGTCAAGTTCTGGAAGTTCGGATAGAAGTTCAATTAGTTGTAGATGTTCACTAATGTCTAATTCTTCCGAATAAACTATTAATCCTTTTCAGGTTTATAGGGGGTGAGTCATCTATCATGTGTTCATGAAACTCACTTGTGATTGTAGAGCCGGGAAAGTGTACCTGAAGAAGTGTGGTCAACGTTTCTTCCCGGTCGCATGTGATTTTACCGTCAGATTTGATTAGTAATCCCATGCAGTTTGTTTTATCTTTCGAGAGTGCTCTCTGGAGACGCGCCACCGCCGGAAGCTCTTCGAGTTCCTCACAGTATTTGCGCCAGGACGCTCTTTTTGATTTTCGCAACTCTATGTTTTATTTCCTTATTTAATATAACTAAATTGTTGCTATACAGGTATTCTAATAAAGACTCACCTTTTTTGTTTATATCTCGACTGCCCCATATTGTGTTATGCGCGTTGGCGTCTCAGCCGAAGATAAGATGTAGTTGCTGGGTCTGGCAGTATTGGACAAGTTCCTGTAGTGGGCGAGGTGGTATTTCGTCATCTCCAGCAAAGTACGCCGATGAGCATACAATTTTTTGTAGCTCTCGGCCGTTGCGTCTTTCTAAAAGGACAGCCACCAGATCTTTGGTAACGAAACCTGGAATGGGAGAGCATTTTATATCTTTTGAAAATAAAAGAGCTGCCCTTGGTCTAAAATTTCCCCGGGCGAAGATGAGCTCTCTGGTTTTACTTTGTAAACCAAATATCTTACCCTCTGTTGCCCATGCCTCCTGGATTAAACCTAGAGCGATGTTCCCTTCGGCACATCTTTGGTTGTAGGTGTCCGAGGCACCTATAGCTCGGTGCAGGTTTGCCTGCAGCACATTTAGTAGGGTGGTCATCGTTTCCTACCGTGCTCAGGGTTTCGTACCCTATAAGGCTTGTTATCGCCTCTTCTACGTACGATAGCCTGTTGAGAGAGACCTTCGTGTCTATCTCTCGGACCGTTCTTTCGCTGTCCGTGTTTTTGCCATTCACGCGCCCGTTCCGCAGCTAGCTTTGGTCTAAACTGTTGCTGGCTGATGTTTACGTTGTTCATACTAGGGGCGTTTGGCGATACTGTCGTAGGCAGTGAACCAGTCTTCTTTATATCGCTTCCGGCGGCAGTACTAATACTGGCTGCTGGTTGCGACGAGCTGGCGCTTGTTTTTTCTGACGACTTTTTCTTTGTATCAGTGTCAGCTGTCAGTGTCACTATTTTTTCGGGCTTGAATTGCAGACTTGTCGGATCCCTTAAGGATGATCTTGATTTGTACAAATCTATATGATACCATCCCCTTTAGCTCCGCAAGCCTACGCATCGCACTCTCGTTTATTGCAAAGACCATGTGGGCGACGTCTTTCTCGTCCGATCTTTGCAGAACTCTCCACGTTCTCGTATTCAGGTCTCTATTTTGACCGTTTAGTATTGCCAGTATTCTCTCATTTGTGACTCCGGTTCTCTGCGGGAAGAAAGCTCTGACAATATGTGGTTTCGGAAAGTCTTCCTCTCCCACAAGCATTACTTCCAACTCGCATTTCTCCTTCAGTCTGAGGAAGTTGGTTTTCATCCACTCTGAAGTAGTGATGTCCGCACATACTAACAAGAGCCATCCGGCTTTGAAAGTTGTCCCGCGGAAAGCTGGCTTTGCATCCCCGTCGCGCAGTTCGATCGTGATGTCCATAATCCTCTCTTATATCTGAACCATTTGTTCATTTGTGAGAGGATTGCGATCGATATCGACTGGTACGACACCCAATCTGACATAGCTCGCTATATCTCTATAGGTGGTTCTGTCAGAGGTTGTTTTCCCAGTGCGAGCTCGTTTCGCTTCGGACTGAGGTGGTGTGTTGTCCTCAGATCTCATGCGTTTGGCTTCTTGAGCATCATCTTTTGTTTTTGCAAAGATGCGGGCTTGCTCTATGCTGCTACCCTGTTTCAGCGCTCTGTTGAAACGACGATGTTCCGCTGGCGTGAATCTGATGCGCTTGGAATCAGTTTGAGACGTTTTGCCAGGGGTCCCTGGCGCTTCTGTATATTCCGGATGCAATTCATCCGAGAGTATACTGAGTATACAGTATACAGTACTTGATTCCGAGGCTGAGTCTCTCAGATGAGACAATTTCTCTTCTAGGCTCATCATCTCGAAATCACTGATTTGTGACCCTTCCCGATTGGCAGGTGTCGTGTCGGTTTCGACAGGGTATTCTAAAACATCCCTAGTTGTTGATGCATTTGTAGAGGCATCATTCTCTATGTTTTTTTCTTTTGGTACTTCAATTTTTCTCACGAGTAGGCGGGATTTATTGGTCTCCCGTGGTCTACCCGTCTAACCACAGGAAGGCTATCTTGAGATCGGAGGTAGGCCGGTATCCGAAATTCGCAAACTAGCGCTTATAACTCCCTTTTTAGCCATGCATCCTTCGGCGTTTGCTGTTCCACCTTGGATTTGGGTTTACGGGTTTTCTCCCATCTCAAACTTATGGTTCCCGCTTGTACATTGATCGTGCGTTGCAACGTGTTACAGCGCACGGTCAATATCTAAGTGGGACCCTTGGCTGACACTAAACAGGCATGCTGTTTAGTCATTTTCAGTTGGGCGCCCGCGAGAAGGAATGAAAGATGAGGATTTTGCCCAACCCTAAAATACCATATGGTAAAACTATCTAAATCGATTTGTAGTGAAAGCGAATCTCCTAGACAATTGAAAATGTTCATATCATCAGCATATATCAATATTTTGCTATCTCGAATACAAACTTTTACATCGTTAATTGCAAGTATAAATAAAATTGGTCCCAAATGACTTCCTTGAGGTACTCCAGATTGAGCAACAAAAGGGTTTGTCTTGGAATCTCTAAATTTTTATCACAAATAATATGTTCAAATAACTTAGGAATGTAAGATAGTTTTGAGATAGGTCTATAATTAGAGATATCTCCTCGCTCGCCTTTTTTAAAAACAGGTGTTATAAATGCACTTTTCCATTGGGTTGGGAATACTCCTGTGGCAAGGGAGATTTCAAACATACACTTAAGGTATGGCAAAAGAGCATCTTTGCATTGCTTTACGACTATTGGTCGGATTCCATCGGGCCCCGCAGAATAATCATTGTTTAATGAAGGTATATATTTAAGTAGTGTCTCATCGTCATATGTAACATTGCTGAAACTAACTTGAGGACAGTCATTGAGATAACTGAAATAATCCTCGTCTAAGACTGGAGGGGTATCAATAAATGATTTACTGAAGCTCTCTGCGAATAAGTTTGACACAATTAGAGAGATCGATGTTTTTGAATTATTGGAAGAGAAGTTGGCTGGATATCCATCCGTTTTTCTCTTCGAATTGACAAATCCCCAAAAGCGTTTTGGGTCACTTTTAAGAGCGTTCTCCATATTGACTATATAGCCATTATATAAACTACTAGACATCGCAGACAATTCATTAAAGTAATTCAGGTACTTATCATAGTCGTAATGATTCTGGCTTTTAACAAAATTATTCCAGGCCCGGTTTCGTCTGTTTCGAAGAGATTGAAGCTCTTTCGTGTACCACGGGTGCTGGATTTGGGCATTTTTACAATGCTTGACTGGGATAGTCTTATCCATGCAATCTTTTATTATAAAATAGGAGTTTTTAACAGCTTCTTCTAAATTGGATAAGCCGTCAATCTTCATATTCGAAATAATAATTTCTTCGGATAGCCTTTGAAAGTTTGCTCTCCGAAAGTCAAAAGAGTATGAACGATCGTACGAGTCAGCGTTTTCGTACAGATGTCCGCCTATGTCAACGAAAATATCTAGTGGAGGATGATTTTTGTCTATGTTAGTAATGTTGGTAATAGCTTCTACTGTAGTACTAACAGAGTCAGTAGAAAAAACTAAATCGAGATTTCGATTATTATGATTTTTTATACAGCTTTTTGCTGTAAGTCAAATGATAAAATGTTATCAAGTAATAAAAGTATAAAATGAGGTTCTCCCTCTGAATGCACCCATTCAATGTGTGGTAAGTTGAAATCGCCCAGCAACAAAATAGTACTGTCACAACAAGATAAGTCAAAGATGTATTCTAAAGCCTTCGAATACAGAATGCATAGACGATATGAAGGAATGTACGCATTTGCCACATAAAGATATTTATTTCCAATTGCTATCTTAACACAGATTATTTCAATGTTAAGAGGGAATGGAAATTCTATTTTCTCAGAGGTAAGATGACTGCGAACTGCAGTAAGAACACCTCCACCAAGCGCTTTTAGGTCATTTATATGGCGGTCACTCCTATAGACTAAGAACTCATGATTAAAGAGTTCCGAATCAAGTATACTGGCGTTAAGCCACGTTTCTGTTAAGGAGAATATATCATGAGAAAAGGCTTAAGAATTAAGAAAATATGTTTTAGTTTTTGTTCGGAGCCCTCTTACATTTTGGTAGTAGAGGGACAGTCGGTAGAGTTTTTTGATGCTGAGTTAACTCCGCGTTTAGCTCTACGTGGCCTAAACTCATTGACAATAGTGTTTAAAGGCCATGAGTCAGTATCGCATACTTTGTCAAATACATTTGGAGGTACTACTTCAAGGTGGCGCAAAAGTAATCCTCCTATCAGAAAATGCTATAAATTTTGCGATTGGCCCCTAATGGCAGTTCTGTTTTGACATTTGTGTAGTAAACACATGCGAAATACACGTTAATAAACAATGTTACGCTACACTGCTCCAGAACGCGGAATATTGGTGACTATTTATTTGAGCAATAATCGGTCGGTGACTTTGGCACAACGTGAATTTCGTCGCAGATTTCCTAGCCGTCCAACGCCTACTGGTGAAACACTGCGACGTTTAGCCGCTCGCCTCGAAGAGACTGGCACAACACGAGATGCTGCCAGGCGTGGCAGACCCCGGAGTAGCCGTTCTGCAGAGAATATTGCTGCTGTAGCCGAAGATGTCATGGAAGCGCCGTCGACATCGACCAGACGACGTGCCACGCAAATGGGTATCAGTCGACGGTCTTTACAGCGAATTTTGGTACAGGATTTGAAGATGTTTCCGTACAAAGTCCAGACGGTGCATCAGCTGTTAGCTGCTGACCGCCAATCGCGTCTAACATACGCTCAAGCCATCCTTAATCACCACCAAGAGGAAGATGATTTTTCATCAAAAATAATCATGAGTGATGAGGACCATTTCCATCTTAGCGGGTACGTAAATAAGCAAAATTTACGCTTCTGGGGCACTGAAAATCCGCGTGTAATCCACGAAGAGCCATTACACCCGCTCAAAGTCACTGTATGGTGTGTTGTTTTCGCTGGAGGAGTCATCGGACCTTTTTTCTTCGAAGACGTCGCGGGCCAAACGGTTACTGTGAATGGTGAGCGCTACAGAGCAATGATCAACGAGTTCTTTTTGCCACAACTTGATGAATTGGGATTGGAAAACATCTGGTTCCAACAGGACGGTGCAACGGCACACACTGCACGTGCCACAACCGATATGCTGAAGGATGCATTTCCCGGGCGTCTAATCTCCCGTTTTGACGATTTGCACTGGCCAGCAAGATCGCCTGATTTGACCGCTCCAGACTTCTTTTTGTGGGGCTTTTTGAAGTCGCGGGTTTATGTCAACAAGCCTCAGACTCTTGCAGCTCTTAAAGACAATATCCGTCAAGAATGTAATGACCTATCGCCGGAAGTTTTGGCCAAAGTGATGGAAAATGCCATAAAAAGGGCTCAAATGACAATCAATTGTGGCGGCGGCCATTTACATGACATCATATTCTCGACTTGATGTAAAAAAAATTAAAAGACCAAATAAAAATAATCCACAAGAAGAATCAAAGTTTTTCATTTTTTTTTTTTAAATTACAGCCAAAAAACATCGGAAGGTTATTTTTGCGCCACCTTGTATTTTAAACGATGAAACGAAACTATCCTGTTTACTAAGTTTTGTACATTTAATAGAAGTACGTGTAGGGACTAGATTTTTTGAAAATAAGTGACTAATCACGTCTTCGGAGGAAGTGCTTGGTTTCAGGCGTGATATAAAGATCGATTTTGGTTTTGGTATCAATTCAATGGAAGAAGCAGATGCAGTCACTGTTGGAACTACACTATATGATGGGGCAGTAGGAGAAGTATTAGTTGGAGGCGACCCAACTGACAGATTTGGAATCAAATTATTTTTGTTTTGATCCTGACTTTTGAGATTAGAGCGTTTAGCTGTCGGATGAGCCGTTGATGAGTTGGTGTCATGCTTACGCTTTCCTTTAATGGTGACAACTTTATCACTGGCTGCATAGGACGCGACAGATTGTACGGACGGTATTTCAGGATGGTTAATGATATGAGCTTCTTCTTTGGAAGTGCTATGGTCAAATGTTTGCAAAGGCTCTGTAGACGTGGAAGCGTCGACGGACAGACATGGTTCTGAAAATGCAGACACTGTGGATAGTGCCTGCTTAAAATTGTCTTACAAGTCCTTAAAGCCTTTCGACAGCTTAACAATGTCAGCTTTCAAAGCCGACATCTTAAAAGCAAGACTTGATATGGATAACTTACGGCACGCAGTGCAATACCAGAAAGCGCCTTCAGTTGCGTTTATTTTATCCATAAATGCGTTAGTAGATCCAACGCCGTGATTTGAACCCACGACTTTCAAGAACGTTCTCGCCAATGTTGCTGAACGCCTTACCACTTGGGCTAATACGGTTGCTGTTAATTTGTGTTATTTATTATGGGTGATAGGAAGGCTATGGGAGAAGTCAGAATTTAAAAAGAAAATTTAACACGCAAATAACTGTGGAACTAGGGAGAGTACAACACAAGAGATGATACAACGAAAATACCGCTTACCACGAGAATATGACAATTTTAATTTTTTCACATGAAATATTAAATTTTTATTAAATAAATACTGCTATTTAATGTTTTAATTAATAATGTTAAACACTAATATGTGGCGCAACCAGCGAAGCATGAACATTTCATTCGGTGAAGTAACAGTTTGATCCTCAGTTCCACATCAACTCTGTTGTTCCTCACTTTATGGGGTTCAAGATGCAATTCAACAAAAAGCTGACTACTGTACAAAGTCTGCATGAAGAATGGGGTGAGCGACGCGAAAGCCAACTGACGAAAATAAAATCACTGAGCTCGTCGACTTCTTTATCGCAAAAGGGTTAACTAAAAATCTCACGGAAGTCGAAGAATGCTATGATCTAAGACCACTCAGCAGTCACTCTGAAAATGGAAGACTAGCAAAAAAAAAAAAAAGAAAAGCGCCTAGGGACTGGGAAAAGATTGCAAAGAAAATGTTGGTTTAAATATGGCAGCATAGGCACCGCTCAAAATAGAAGACGAAATTGACAATCTCATGGAAGCTATTCAGAGCGTAGCGTGAAAAAACACTTCCACCCAGAAGACAGAAACACGCAACAACAATGTCAAATATGAGCCTGAAATTGAAGACCTAATACGAGAATAGAGGAGAGCGCAAGAGATGGCAACAATCACACGGATCTCCTGATATGACATATTTGAACCATTTTTGCAACAAACTCAAGAATGAGCTGCAGGATTTAAGAAACTTCTACACACCTCGAAGGCTTGACTGCTAACAAGAGATCAAACTATTCACTATGGAAAGCCTTGAAGTCCATAAAAAAAACCCAAAATGCACCCGCCACCAATAAGAAAAGTTAACGGCGAATGGGCAGAAGGAGACAAAGAGAAAGTGAATTTATTTGTGGAGAAGAAACGTTCAAGCCAAGCGATGGGAAACTTTTACACGAGGAACAGAATGCTAATACGGCACCCGATAACTATAAAGAAAAAGCCGAATCCCTGTCCGAGCTTCGAATGACAATAAGAAAGTTGAAAGATATCAAAGTTTCAGGATATAATCACTAGCGAAATTCCGAAGGAGCTACCGAAAAAAGTTGTAGTTAAATTTCTCCACATTATAAATGCTTCTCTGAGACTTTTATATGTTCCAAGTCAATGCAAAGTCGCCGAAGTCATTATGGTTCCGAAACTGGGAAAAGTACAAACGTCAAGAAATCATATAGACCCATTTCGCTCCTGCCGATAATATCTAAGGTTTTCGAGAAAATTGTGCGAAAATAATTGCCACCAGTAATTGAAGAAAGACGCTTGATCCCAGATCATCAATTCGGCTTCCGGTTCAAACATTCCACTGTCGATCAGGTGTATCGAATAACATAGGAAATTAAAAAAGCTTTAGAAAAGAAGAAGATCTGCTCTAGGACTTTTCTCGACGTATCACAAGCTTTCGACATGGTATAGCAAAAAAAAAGTCTAAGGACAATCCTACCGGAAAAATTATACAAAATACTGAAATCGTACTTTGAAAATAGACTCTCTCGTGCTCAATATGAGACTGAATTGTAAGCATTCAAAGAAATCAACGCCGGTGTTCCGTAAGGAAGTGTTCTCGGCACAATACTATTCCTGCTCTACACAAAAGATATACAACAAGATGAAGGGACCATCGTAGCAATGTTCGCAGACGATACGGCTGTCCTCGCAGTGGATGAGTTAGTCGAATAATCAACAGGAAAACTCCAACGGGCTCTTAACAAAGTATGCGAGTTTACAACGACCTGGCGAATCGCCCTTAACGAGACCAAGTCAACGCATGTCAATTTCACGTACAGAAAGATAGGGAAAGTGATCTTCACAGAGATCTAGGAATTGATACCGTGAGTAATGAAGTAACAAACTTTGCTTCGTAAACTTCCTACTCATTGCAATAATGAAATAATCCGTACTTTGGACGTGACAAACCTTGAGCGCCGACTAGTCGGAGTCATCACAAAGAAAATGAAAAAAATCAGAGGAACAAAATTCATGTGAGCGCGGGCGGCCAGTTCTCATAGTGCCTCATAGTGCCTTACCCCGTAAGCATATATTGACAGACGCTAATGATATTGTCAGGGCAGAAAAATATGAATCAGCCATAACCAATGGTATGGACCATTGGTATCGTTGGAAGATTCCTTACCTCTTGGCGCAACCGAAAAAAAAAAACAAAAAAACTTTATCGCAGCAAGTGCATACAACGAATAAATCTCATTTTGGCAGTATGCATACGTGATCGGATCTTATTTGTATTCGCCAAGGGATGTGAATTCTTCAATAGCTCCTCACTGGAACTAAAGATGGAACCGGTCTTTCTAACTTTTTAATTAATCTGCTGCTTTCTGGAAAAATGAAGAGGTAGCTTATTAAAGGGACACACTCCCACCGCTCTCAGGGTTATAACTTATCTCCATTTACAAGCCATATAATGGGTGCAGTGACCGCGGGTTCCTTATTTCAAATCCCTAAAGTGACAACACTATTTTTTTTTATTGGGCCACCTCTTGCGAAAGCTTCTCAAAAATAATAACTTTGCTCATAAAAATAAAGTTAAAAGCAAGCTTTTAGTCCCTGTATGGGCCTGTAATTTTCATTACATGGCATAGGATCTTTCATAAGTTTGGGTATGAGTAGCATGCGCCACCTATATCCCATGTATCCCATACTTCAAAGGAATCATATCCCGTCTCGGACTACCACTTTACCAGTCTTTCAATATTATACCAGGTTTGAGAAAAAATGCCCATTGCTCCAGCACAGATTGACATTTTCTCACGACATCAACACAAAACCATCCTTGCACTAAGTCAGTCCTCGCATAGGCACATACCAAAAGTCTAGCGTTGTTGTCGCAGTTGTTGCAGCTAAGTCAGTGCTCGCATGGGCACATTCCAAAAGTCAGGCATTGTGGCCGGACTGACTCTCAGACATCTGATTGGAGTCAATTATGAAATATCCCACCAGCTAACGCTTGTCGCATTTGGACTCTTCTCGAGCCTTATTAACTCTTACATTTATGTTGCCATCCGACTAAGGCAAGTCATTGTTGGACCACCCAACTGCTGGACTTGCTAAACATCGTTCCTATCATCTCGTTCGTTGTCTATTGGCGAATCGGTGTGATGCCTCAGATAAGGGAAATCATTACAACTGTCAGATCTCATAAGTGTCTCACGTTCGGTATCGTTTGCTATTAGGTTGGTATTCGTCTTTGGTATCGTATTCTTTGTCGGCGACCGCAACTCGATAACTGTAGCAAACATTCAAAGAATGACAGCCATCAGACACATACAATGAAGGCACAGCAATTCAACACAAGCAGATAAACACAAAAAAAAAACACAAAAGAGGATCGTTAATTACCTCCATTAGTCGCAGGACTAATTCGCGAATCTTGTGTTATACCACTGAAGGCAAGTCAACCACAATTTAACAATTAGTCGGCTTAAGCTGCGTGTGTAATCCGGTACTCCAATGCACTGCATTATCTACTGTCTGGGTATGTCATGCCTTGAGACATACCTTTTACCAGGGCACACTGTACACGAACAAATTCATCGGGACTCATGGCAAGATCAAAGACTTCAATGTAGTCGGCACCTATATGCACGGTCCGTCGGCACGTCACGTTGTCTGGGAGTGTGTACACCTCCAACTCGTCCAACTAATCATTCTTAATCAACGTTAAGTACACCGAAAAGACATTTGCCCGCCTCTGGTTGGTTTGCGCGCAAAAGATGCAGAATACCGAGAACCTACTGACAGCGCACCAGGGAAGATGGACTATCTTTTCACTCTCAGTCCAGGAATTTTGTTTACAAATCGTATACACTTGGTTATGGTCATGTGTCTGGCATATACTGGCTGAAGGGCTTAATTACCTGTCGCGATAAGTGATCTAAGCCATTGACTGGGACGTACATAATTGCATGTCAGTGCGTTTATTCGAGGTTTAAGATGTCCTGCAAGCTGTGCAAAGGCATTAAAATGGCAAAGGCTCAAGGCTGCTGTGAGGGATTTAGTATCTAAGGTAATCGAGGTTCTACTTTTGAAGTTATGAAAACATTTAGAATTATATTTAGTATATCCGTAGTTTGTGTTGGCTGTTGTTGACTGAAGTACTCGTCCATGGTTGGGGACCGTCGGGAGCGGGTGATAAATTTGGATTCTATTCGTTTTTTTTTTGCATAATCGACGATGAAACCTGAATGTAAAATGTCACATGCGATGGAAATATTTTTTTTCTTTTTATGGCAGCTGAGACTTATAATCACCCTACGGACATAAACCTTGATATTCCGCAAAATGTAAGTCTTATTGTTGATCTTTCATGGTTCGGATGTTTAATATCGATTTGTATCTAGCGTCTTTGTCAAATAGTCCCAAAATGTCAGGTCGGTTTTCGCATTTCGTGAGACAGGTTCGAAAGGTAAGAAGCTCTTTAATTTCTCTGACTGCACCACAGGATGTGAGATCTTTAAAAGGAGCTAATAGTCGGTTTTCCTGATCATTGCAGAAGCCTTATACTGACTGAAAGAGAATGTAATATCTGCCAAGGATATTAGCATTTTCTCGGACAGCCTAACGGCCATCAAATCCGTGTAATCAGTCTTAACAAATTCAAAGACAACCCTAGATTGCCGATCATCTCTGCAGGAGATGTCCACGCATTTTAACATTCACCAATGCTGGGTGCTGATGAACTCGCCAGAAAGGGAACCAACTTACCAGTCGTACCCGAGACGGGTGCATTAAGGTATTCCTATCGCTACATGCAAAAGCTAAGCTTGATAGACCGTATATTTGCGACACCATTGGTGTCATCACGGGATACTGCTTAATAGGTAGGCCCGCGGAAAGGCTAGTCCTCTTCTCAAACGGCTTCAGCATGGACGAAGAGGAAGAAGAAACAATACTTCATCTTCTTTGTAACTGCCCAGCCCTATCAAACAAAAGGATGCTACATCTTGGAGCTTACTATTTTCAAAATCTCAGTGATTTGGCAAAAACGGAAGTGAAAAACCCCCTCTGCTTCATTAAAAGCTCAGAGTGTTTTTCCCATGGAGAGTGAGGAGAATGGAAAAAATCCACATGGTATCACAATGGACCAAAATGGTCTAAGTGTGCTGGCGAACACTAGCTGCCACTCTAACCTAACCTTACCTAAAGCCCCCACTCGAACTAACGAGATCCAATACAAGACCCTGGATATCCCAGTGCCGCTCTAGTGCGCCGAAGCATGGATTGAATCAAAGGTACATTAATAAATCTTTGGTCGATTTTCTGCGTTGACGGAATACGGAGACCAAGATTCAACCAAGAACTATACAAGCGATATTTCCTCAGTAAACAAAAACTCCGCATTGGACGTTTGAAATGGCTAAGACATGTAGAACGAATGGACACCAATACTCCGGCTCGAAGAGTCTTCAATTCCTATCCAGACGTCGTGCGCAGTTGAAGAAGACTCGCCTTTAGTGGCGCGCACAAGTAGAAACCAACCTCAACCAACTTGGAGTACGAAAGTGGAGGTAGTTAGCTAAGGACCGGGATATTTGTAGAGGCATGTTGGTTAAGGCCCAGGTTCATTCTGGACTATAACAAAACTTAGGTAAAATTCTCTCCTGTGTAATAATCTCAGGAATTAGCCAGTATACTGAAAGTCATACCTACAATCGTCTACCACTCTTCCCGCGGGACTGCCTTAAGGTATTGAGTCGCTGGGTTGGTTAGCCTCTTAGGCTGTAATATCTTCTTCGTTTGGCGAGGCGGTCTGTTGTATTAGACTATCAATTGTCCTCAATTCGTTTGGGACGCTAATAACAACATGATTTATTGTGTTCCATGTTTTCTCCGACAGGGTCATCTCGCAACTATATGGTTTGCGTCTTCTTTCATTCTCGCAAAACATGGACATTGGCAAATGTCCAAATATGCAGAGCATTAGAGATTGATCTTTCCTCACTCTGGATTAATCAATTTGCTATGAGTTGGTTGCTAGCACATTTCCTCATTTAGATTCTTTTCATTTCGTTGCCATGGATGTCAATGGACATTATTCTGGCTAGGACTCTTGCTGTTTGCACTTAGCCTGTACTCGTTTCTAGCCATTGGGTCAGCCCAGACTGGTGCTGCGTGCATTAGGTCAAGGCCAGCAGACTCCAACCAGGCATTGATAACAAATATCGCTTCGATTGTTCTCTGTTTGATCTGATGGATATAATTTGCACAGTAACGTCATCAGCCTACTCAGTGACGCGATCACTTTGGACGCTCGATCTGCCACATTGATTGTCACACCCAATTACCTTACCAAAATACTGTAGCTTGGAACTTGATTAGAGCCGGGATCCTTCATCCATCCAGTCGCATAACCTTGTTTAGCTTTCTTTGTGCACTTTTGGTATTTTTTGCCTTTATCACCGCAGCGATATAATCTGCAATCTGGTTGTGTTGGGAAAAACGTGTCCACAATTCCGCTCATATGTTTGTCCTTGTGGGCAGCATTGGCCACCTGATCTCCAAGATTCCACATTACAATCCTGTGGCATAGTCCCCAGTCGTTCGCATACCCTCCCACTTCTGTTTTTTGTTCGAATTGGTGGCCTCCCTCAGATCGTATATTTTTGTTCCTAACTCCACTAGGGCATCATCCATAGACTCTGTGTGTCTTCTCCTTACCCTAGTGACTTTGCGTCTAAGATGAAGGCATCTCCTCCAAAGAGCTGCCATATCCCTCGTTCACCAACACACTGGGACCTTTGATGCATCGTGACTCCAGCTTCTGTTTCTACAGATCCATCCACTTGAAGTACGGCCCCTTTTCCATTTTCAATCACAGAAGAGAGAAGCTCATTGCTGAGCCTATTCGCGGGTCCGTGTTTTGTTCCGATTATTCCGATTAGAGGCTCGTTGATTACTTTCTAATTTCTTTCTTACGATGGTCGCTGCCCTTATATTCATCGATGACTCTCCAGTTTTGAGTTCTTGTGGATGGGATGTTAATTCCGTCGCGAAGGTTACGTCCGGGATGGCGCATTCACAGCCAGGTCTCTTGAAAGTGACGTGTTTCCTACGTTTGCTACCTACACACGAGGTGTGTCTGTAATTGGCATTCTCCACTCCTGGGCTCTGGCGTTAAAGTTTCCGGCGGCGACCAGGACTTCGTCTTCGTACTCCAGATCTTCTAATTTCTGACGGGACTCGTCGATTATTCGTTTGGACTGAGTTAGGTTCTGCTTACTTTGGGTCTATCGAACTTCACCCACACAAAGCCTCTTTGTGCAGCTTTTGAGCGAGCGGTTCCTAAGGTTTCCGCGATCCAGTTTGGTCCTTTATTTTGCCCAGTAGATTTTCTGCGATTTGGCTTCTGTGGAGGTTACATTATAGTATTCTGGTATTCCTCGCCTTTTCAAGTGATTCCCTGAACAATTATCATTTGTTGCCGGACCCCGCATACCTTTTGATGCAGATGGTTCTATTGTACAGGAATTTTTTCTGCAGATGATGGATCCATCTTCAAAGTTCTCTCGTGTAGCGTTTTATTCCGTGGGAGCCAAGTGTGCTACTTTCGAGATTTCCACATCTTTTTGATTTGTGGTATCATTGTCTCTTAAGGAGTTCGCTTAAACGAATCGTTGGACTCTTTTCTTGTAGCATTACTTGTTAGATCTGTGAACTGTTGTTCTGCCCCTGTAGTTGGCAAAATTCAGTGGGTCGACGATGAGGTTTCAGTCTTAAGGCATACATTCATCCGACTACGTCTTCCTATTGGATTTGTGTATTGGTCTTAAAAACTCATACTCACCGGCTTGGCAGGAAAGTCGTCATTTCCTGCAGCCTTGTTAAGCCTGGGGGCTCAGTGGCGCGATGGTTAGTGCGATGAACTGCCGCGCAGGAGGTCTGGGTTCGATTCCCAGCCGTAGCAACACCTAAATGATTTTTCACTGGCCCTCCTCTCGTGATGATCTGACAAATCATCCGGGTAGTATCAATTGTCAAGAATAGCTTATCTCAACTTAGCCGTTCGGAGTCGGCATAAAACAGGAGGTCCCGCCATCGTGCAAGAAGTACACACGCACACATGAATGGTTGTGAGAAAGCTAGGCCCTGGGTACTAACGAGCCTGTTGCGCCAAAAATTTGTATTTGTATTTGTTAAGCCTTAGTTTATATATTGCTATTTCCACTTCATAAGGGTCGGCTGGTTGCTTGTTTTCATTTTCGTTGCCAATTGAATGATTCGTTCTGTCTGTAAGCGGAAGATTTTTCGGCAGTACCGTTTAAAAATCTGCAAAAGTGGTCCTTCCATGTTCTTTAGCGTCGACTGTTGCTCAATTACGATCTTTCCTTGTCAATCTCGTCAGTATTCTGTTTAGAGATTACATCCCTGACTTTGATATTAATTTGATATTTTTCTCTTCTTCTTTACCTTAAAGCTCAATGGCAGCAATGGTTAAGCAATCTCACATCGGATCTTGATTATATTTTTAAATCAACAACACAATACGCAAAGTTCTAGAGGAGTCACTGTTTGTTTGTCTACCTTTAGAGTATGGATTGCAGTTGATTCACCCGAGAGAGCAATATCATCTTCCTCTGTCGACCTTTCAATACCAGATCTTTATGAGATGTGACAGCAGTCATACTGACACAGTTTCTCATCCTGCAAATGTTGCCTCTATCGTGACTGTTCAAACTCAAATACCTTATTCAATCAATCAAATCCTGTCTCTATCTCCAGGAATTCTATTACCAGGTTTCTAGCCCACAGTCGGTGTTCCACCCTTAATTATATTCGTATTTGTTGTTATCTCCCTTCTTTCATCATTCGACACAGAAAGTATTTTGCATTTGTTCGAGACAAATCACTAAAGTCCCTTCACTAGTTTACATATAAATCAGGAGACCACCTCCGATGTTCCAAACCCCAGCTAACTGAAGACAAAGAAAAATTAAAAAAAAACAACAAAACTCCGACATTCCAATTCAAGGCAGCACACGCACAAGTGAGCCATTGCCATTGTAAATAAAATTTTAAGTGAACCAAAAAAAGAAAAAAAAGACCGTTCATCGTCAGATACATCTAAAAGATACAATGAATAATTTATCGCAAAAAATTGATTTATTTTAGGCACAAGCCAAATACGAGTACACGACCTTCTCGAAAATGTTTGGAGTATATTCTTATCCCGGCGGGTCTGGAAGCTGCTCCCAAAAGGATTATCCCATTTGAACATGTATTCCATGAAGTTATCCTTTATGCATTCGCATGATGATAACTATTCCATTGATTTCATTTTACGTTGCGTTCCGTCGTCGCTCTTGTCGTCTACATCTTCGACGTCGTCGTCTTTATTACTCTTTCAACTTTTTTATCTGATTTCGGGAGAACACAAAAAAGTCCTAGATAAACCTTTGTACTTGGTGGAGTTGTATGCAAATTTTTCCATGAAATTATCCTCCGGCATATACTCCTCCACTCTAACATACCACACACATACACAAAGGATAAAACAAATAACATAGATGAGCTGGCGAGAACAAGTCAAACAAGCAACAGTGAAACAAGAGAACAACAAGTTGTAAAATTTTATGACCTCTCTTAAATGGTTCATCCCTCTTGTAGATACACGGGGTTTTCGGGGCAAAGCCCTACCCTATGTTCCGACAAGGTACTCCCTAAGTCAAATCAGAGGGAAACCCGTCCAAGGGGGATATTAAAGTGAAAAATAATGAAACTCCAGTGAGAGAGCGCATGTAGCGTTTTTCGGAGGGCTGGAGGGGGCTTCATAATTCCAAGAGGCACATAGTTAAACAAAACGAAAGTTAAATGAAAATAAAAGGGACACAGGGTGGAGGGATTATAAAATTGCGTTCCGCTGGTGATGATGGCTAAAAGTAGGACCGGCTCGGGATCTCTCGCATAATCGAGATATAGTCGAGACGAGTTGACAGGTAGGTAAATGACGTCTTTTTTTGTTCTGGTGTTAATCGCGTTGCGGGGATTAAGTTGAAGGCGGCGTGATGAGTTGCGGTGGGCCGTAATCATAAGTCTTCGCAACGGTTCGAATGCGTTTAATTTAAAATTTTACAATAGTCATTGTCATGGTGTCGTTATTTTCGGTGTAGCGTCATGATGTGATGACAATTGTTAAGGATTTTAAAATGACAGCGACGATATAGATGCTGGTGGTATTATTCTTTATGGGGCATCAAGTGTGCCAGAGACATTTTCGGCGTATCTTAAAAAAAAAACAAGTATACAAAGGCGATGATATTACTTCTGTACAAAACATTCTTTTACTGCTTTAATGCATAGAAATATATTTATACCCTATCCCATAGGGGTATATTATTTGTGAACATAGAGAAATAATTTCGATATACAAGGTGGCGCAAAAGTTGTCACCCGATGTTTTTTGGCCGCCATTTTTTAAAGTGTTTTGCAAAAAAATCGAAACAATTATTATAGGTGGCGCATAAGACATGAATCATGGAATAATTTTTTCTACTTTTTTTGCTGAAGAATTTAAATATTTGCAACCAAAAAACATCGGGTGACAGCTTTTGCGACGGGTGACAACTTTTGCGCCACCTTGTACATACCTCAAAGTATATGGATCGACTCACAATCGCTAGCTGAGTCGATCTAGCCATGTCTGTCTGTTCCGTACGTCTGTGTGTCACCGATTTTAGGCCTTAAATTTTGAGATAGAGTGTTGAAATTTGGTTTATAGACTCTCTGCCCGACAAAGCAGAACAAGTGTAACAGTTTTCGAAATCCGCAAACTTCCACGCCCTCTTTTTAAATAAACGTCTTTTCTGATCAAATCATTAGATGTTTTAAAAATATGTCATTGTCTATATTTCATCCATATAAATATTTTAGCCACTCCCACTTTTTGTGGGCGTTTTATAAAAAAAAACAATTTTCAAATGTTTAGTAAAATTCGATGTTTTGATGTAAATACTTCTAAAACAATGTAAGATGCATATTTTGTCCAGTTATCACGCCTACTGTTTGGGGACTTTTTCCTACAAAAACCATTTGTATACCCTTCCCCATAGCATGTGCAATACAAAAACGTTGTTTTGGTGAAACATAAAATATTTTGATAAACTATCTGAGCAGTATTTTGAAAATGCCACTCCCACGTTTCAGGGATGTTTACTTATGGGATGGAGTTGGATAGGGTAGTCAAAGATTCGTACAGTGGATTGTAGCCTTCACATATGTTTTTCCTCCTACTTGGTTGATTTGGTTTTCCCAAGGCAATGTTATATTAAAGATCACCAAGAATTTTTTAACTGTACCTACATTTCCAAGCCTTTGATTTCTTATGGTTAAGTAGGAGACCATATATGTTAGAGCAACTATCTCATGATAGTTATTTACACAGCTTGCAACACACTCAAATAGACCAAGAGGAGAGCTCATAAAATTGAGTTGAGCTGTGAGTTAATAAATATGGTAGTTCATTCAGATATAATGAAAACAATGATGGTCTGAGTAAATAACCCTGCGGCGGTCCGCTCGTTTAGGTAGGAAGTCCGACAAAACATTATTTAATATGACAGATTGCGTTCTACCTGATAAATAGGAAGATAAAACGAGTGGTGGGTGCACGACTGGGTCGTAAGCAACTTTCTCTTTCACAGCAAGTTGGGTGTTAGATCAAATAGTAAGTATGCATTTTGATTATTGATGCTAAAAATGATATAAAAAATGTCGAAATGTGATTATACGAACGTTTACTCCGAAATTTGAAGTTATCGGTGTCTATGTGAATAATAATAATTTTCCGTCATTGGCCAAAACTTCAAATTCCGTTTAGTGATAGTTGGGCTAAAACTAATTATGTGGAATTGTTTCAAACTATAATAGTAGTATATATATAAAATTTCATTCAATTTGGTATAGCAGTTTGCGAGAAATTAACAATTTTCTTTTTATGGCCTATATGACAAAATCCGTTATATGGATTTTCTCGCAAAAACTGGGTATGCAGTTTTGTTGGAACTATTATGCTTATAGTATATATAAAGTTTAATCAAAATCGTTAGAGCCGTTTTCGAGAAAATTGAGGTTATGTGTAATTTTTATATGGCAGGTACCGTTAATAACATGGCTAAAAGCAAACAAAAAAAATGGCCTAGAATTATGACCAAAACAAGCTTGGATACGAAGTTTAGAGAAAATCGGCCAAGCCGTTTAGGCTGGGGAGACCATTACGGACAGACGGACCGACGGACCGACGGACCGACAGACCGACAGACCGACAGACCGACGGACCGACGGACGGAATTCCAAAAACCACTTTTTTAGGCTCCGCTATCATCGTAATGTTAGAATCAATCAAAATCTCGAGGTCGAAAATGTTCACGAAAACAATATCTTTCTCTTTGTAAGAGAAAGTTAAAAATGGATTCCATATATTGAGAAGTTAAAAGGCCTGTTTAACTTATAACATAGAATTGAATGATCAACCGTATCAAATACAGCAAATAGCAAAGGAATACGGCCATAGTAGTATTGACAGGAGAAAGACAAATAAGAATAACGACCTTATTGAATAAAAAAGGATATTATCAGAAGGATTTATTTTAGATACTCAAAGGTAGCACCTCCAATAATTGTTCTTCACCAGCTCTTCCCTTGATATGATCTGTCAGGTCATTGGATTGCTATTAATTTAAAAAAAAGGGATGGTCTCAACGCACCCGTTTCGATACGGCATGGAATTACTGTTTGGGATAACCCAGTTATCCATAAAGCATTCACAAAAATGCCTTTGTTCAAACATCAACGACATTCACTTGAAAATATCTTGGGAAGTTTTGCTAGGTCTTTTCGGACCGATTTTGTTTAAGAATCTCAAGTAGTAAGGGACAAATATTTTAAGAACACTTATTTCGGCGAGAAACAGCTATTATGGTTTCAGCAATAAAGAAATGTGCCGGGCTTAATGCGGTTGAATTCATATCCGATATAATCTGCATAGGCCGAGAATTCAATATTTCCTCAACCTGTATTAACAGGGTGAACATTTAATTAATCGTTAGCTTATAATCTTTACTGACCCACTTTAGATGAAACTTTCATCAGGCCTCCCATAGCTCACCAAAATGAGGTGCAGAAGGGGGAATGAATTTTCATGTGATTTTTTCCTTGGATAAGTGGTCTGCCATAATGTTATTTTGTTGTTGACTCATGAGTAGCTGGAACATCTCATCTAATTGTCTTTTTCTTCCGTGGAAATTTGTTCCATTGTCGCTTTAGTATTTCCGTAAGCATGACTATGTCCAACGCAAATCGATCGATGACAGCAAGAAAAGCTTATAAAGTGAGGTGTCCAAATAGTTATAAACGAAGTGAACAAATGCCGTGATGTAGATCTTGACGAATTTCGGGTTTCGTCGTATAGCTAGGCGCAATGTTATGGGTCCCACACAGTCAACAACAACTAAACTGAAGGAACTCAAAAATCGAACCCGCTATGAATGTAGATTTTCCGTTAGTTGCGTTGACGTTGATTTCTGATGGCAGAACCAATCGACGCATTCATGTACAACACTTCGCACTGTATATTCTTGGCAATAAGCTTTGCAAAACGATTGTTTTTTTCTCAGTTATTATTAGGTGCTTAATCGAAAAAGATATATCTGATGACCAAAGATGCGTAGGACACAGTATGTATCTAAAAATGAAGTCCATGATGCCAACTTGTTGCATTTCTACAAATGTTCCTTCATCTTCCGTATTTCAGACCAAAAACTAACCGATTGGTGAACTCAATTAGTGTTAGTTTTTCCATCGAAAGTTCACTTGACGACAATAAAATAAAGCGATGGCCATACTACACGAATGGCCTTTAAGTAACGCGAGGAAATTTTGAATAAGCGTTTCCATAAAGTTTATATCCAACTTGAATGAGCTGATTTTTAGTGTTGTTCAAAGTTTTTCTCATTGATCTCGTTCCTGCTTTATCCACGATGGCCCATGTCACCACAACTCAATATTTAATAAATGGGACCGTGTAATGCAACTAGATGCGTGTCAGCATAGAACCATGATTCTCTCGATAAAGTGGAAGAATTTCTGAGGCGCGACACCTTTTAAGCAAGCCTAGAGCCAATAAGTAACAATTACCGAAACGGTTCAAAAACTACATCTGTATTGCAAAGATGTTTTAAGTTTTTTATCAACCGTGTTAGAAGTAACAACTTTCAGAGGTGCTAATCTGCTTTTACTGGCGACGATCGAACACGTTACATTACCAGTTGATTCCGTACTTCTGCAGTATGCTATACTGATCAACATATTCCGTGGAAAAGCTACAGCTTCTATTGTCGGAAGCTGTTCTCGAATATATCGCCATTTATTTCGAACTCTGACGAAATGGTGTCGTCAACATTTTTCGCCAAATCTGCTGAAAGAGTATCTGAATTTAGATGACAACAGGAGACAAAAATCCTAATGGATAGAATATTTTCGATAATTCTATGTCAGAATGCTACGCTTAGTAATTGATAGATTGTCACTTAGATTAACTTTGTATGAAAAAGTATCTCGAGCATGTGACCACTGTAAGCCTAGTAATTTGACTGAGTTGTCTTCTTCAAAGACATTTTAGAGCAATTGGCTGGTGGTCCATTTCCTTAGGTTAAAACCTCCAGATTCAAGAAGGCGAATTATTTATTTATGGAAGAAAGTAACTTCATCTATCAAATCAGCTCTGGTCATTACGTCATCGACGTAGAAATCGTTAAGCAATATTTCAACCTCCCGTGGATAGGTATCCATAGAATCGAATGCGAATTGATAGTGTACGTACGACCAAGAAAAGAGCACATACACGTTTTAATGGTTCTTCTATAGAGTCCCTTCACAGAATCCGTTGAAATTCCGAGTGATTTCTGGTAAAATCTGGAAGCTTCTTCTCTAGACCGATTAGCAGCATTTAATTACGTGACTTGTGGTTACCAGACTAAGCTGATCCGCTGAAAGCTACCCTGACCTGCTTTGTACTATACTGTCTTCTTTTATCACGGCAGTATGTGATAGCATTTATTCGTCTTCCTTGTTATTTTTACTTAATTTCAAATGTATTTTCGATTATTCTTTCAAAACTTAAGGAACAAAGCAAAACGAATAAACTTATTTTTGACAGGCTCGTTAAGCTCGAAAATAGTATTCGCAATAGAAGTACCCCACCTTTAACATGAATAGATTGCTTAAAATTTTTACGTGGAATGCCAATGGCCTTTGGCAAAAACTTGGAGAACTTGAATTATTTATGCAGGAAAAAGATATAGACATCTGTTTAATATCCGAAACTCACGCAAAGAGTAATTCGAACTTAAAAATTAAAGGTATGCTCTACATCCATCGAATAAGGCTAGAGGTGGAGCCTCACTATATATAAAAGAGTGTATCGAACTTTCGATTGATCTTAAACTAGAAATCGAAACAATGCAAGTTAGCTTTATACAAGTCAAAAGCAGACAATCCTTTCTGAAGATATCGTGTATTTACTGCCCACCACGATGCAAGGTTGAGAAAATTGACTTTGAAAACTTGCTTAATTCCCTCGGACAACGTTTTGTCATCGGAGGGGACTTTAATGCAAAACATACATTCTGGGGATCTAGATGCATATCACAGAAAGGTAGAAAGTACAATACCGAATTTCATTCTACGGGAAAACCAACTTACTGGCCAACTGATGTTAGAAAAATACCGGATTTGATCGATTTTTTCATTGTAAAAGGTCTGCCGTCCAATCGAATCAAAGTTGAAGAATGCTTTGATCTTTCCTCTGATCATTCTCCAGTCCTTTTAACAACGAGCGAGTCACTGATTATAAATGAAAAACCACCCAGATTAACAAACGCGAAAACCAACTGGGAAGGTTTCAAAAACGATATTGAAAATAATATCCGACTGGGTGTATCGCTTAGAACCCCATTGGAACTCAAAGTCGCTGTTGACTCATTTATCAATACCATCCAAAAAGCAGCATGGAATAATACTCCTCAACAGAACAAAATTGTGAGCGATAATAAAATTAAGTACCCCCGAGAAATACAAGATTAAGTAAGATAAAAAAGAAAAGCTCGTAAAAGATGGCACCAAACTCGTGCCCCGCAAGATAAAACACATCTCAATCGGTTGAGTAATTTGCTATCAAATTCGATTAAATTCGATTATTTTGCAGTAGAAACTTATCTGCAAAGCCTAACCCCTGGAAAGGAATCGAATTATTCGCTCTGGAAAGCAATTAGAATCATAAAACGGCCAAAAATCGCTGTGTCGCCAATTAGGGTTACTCAAGACGTTTGGGCAAAAAGCGATAAGGAAAAAGCTGACGTTTTTGCCTCACATCTTGAGGAAACATTTTAGCCATTTGATGGTCCAGCGCAAAATGAAAACATTACTATATTCGAGAGTACAACCGATAATAATATAGTAAGATATGTGAGCCTAAACGGGAAATATAGAAACTAAAGCCTAAAAAAGCTCCGGGTTATGACGTGATTACAGGAGAACTTCTTAAAATGTTGCCTCGGAAAGCATTAACTAAGCTTCTTTTTATTATAAATGCAGCAATCAGATTAGAATACATACCAAGACAGTGGAAAGTCGCATGGTTCTAAAACCAGGAAAATCACCAAATGAAATAAAATCCTACAGGCCTATTTCACTTCTTCCAATCATTTCAAAAGTTTTTGAATGGATATTACTCGGTCGCTTACACCCCATAATTGAACAGAAACGTCTTTTACCTGACCATCAATTTGGGTTTAGAAGTAAACATTCAACGGTGGACCAAGTACATCGAGTTACAGATGTAATTGAGAAAGCTGGGGCAAGAAAATTCGGGCTATAAAAACCAGTAGCCCGTATATGTTCCCGCAAATAAATAAAATTTTCAGGCGAAAGGATCATAACGACATTCCATGTGTCCGAATTTCCCAAACGACAGAGAACAGACAGACACTCACGGCTGTTGGTATAAGTCCGGAAAGTGTTGACTCTAACGACGGTTTTTTCACGATCGAAGATCCTCAGGAGAAGGCGAATTCGATAGGCGCTGTCTTCGAGACCGTGTATACGGTCAATCCTGGAGAGAGCCTTTCTGAATCACTTTTATCTACGTACCGAACTTCAAGCTTGGCGATCTGAGAATAACGGTTTTACCGTATTCAATGACGAAAACCCTTCAAATGGCATAGTCGCCAATAGCCTGATGCTGTTCGTGCAAAAAGATGAACTCCTGGACATCTTGGTATCACTGAAGAATAAAAAGTCGGCGGGAGAGGACGGGGTCCCAAACGTCGTGTTGAGATACCTGCCAATAGAGGCAGTCGATATTTTCACCACGCTGTTTAACAATGCACTGAATAATGCACATTATCCGGTGCACTGGAAAACGGCGTTGGTACATCCCATCCCCAAAAAGGACAAGGACAGAACAAACCCTGCAAATCTTCGGTCAATAAGCCTTCTGCCGAATGTAAGCAAGGTATTCGAGAAGATAGTCAATAGGGCTCTGCTTGACTGGGTCGAGGAAAATAAAATTATCCCGGAAAATCAGTTTGGTTTTCGAGCGAGGCATGACACTATTCATGCCGCGTCGAAACTAGTCTCCAACATCCAATGGAATAAATCCAAAGGACAATGCACAGGGGCCTGTCTGGTTGACTTTGAGAAGGCATTCGACACCGTATGTTTAGAAGGGCTTTTCTACAAGCTAACCAGACTTGGCATGCGTAAGCCCATGCTATATATGATTTATGAAATGCTTATGGGAAAGAAGTTCGTCGTCAAATGCGGCAACGTAACTTCGAGTAAAGTCTTTGAAATTAAAAACGGTTTACAACAGGGGGCGGTGAACTCCCCGATATTGTTTAACATTTATACAAGTGATCTTGTAGGTTCCCTTAGTCACGCTATAGCGTATGCAGATGATCTGGTGGCGTACAGATCAGGTCCGAAAATCGGAGTCATCAACATACTTTTGCAACGTGACTTCGATCACATCAAGGGATATTGCGACGATTGGAAATTGAAGATCAATTGAAGATCAATTTCCAAAAAACCGAAACAATTCTGTTCAGGACCCCAGTGCAGAGGGCATCTTACGATACCAGAAAAAACTGGAAAAAATTGTGCATCATTGGACAGCATGGACGGCCGTTGGCGCTGAGAACTGAAGTCATATACCTTGGCATCTGGCTTGACAAGTTTCTGTATTTTAATAAAAATGTGGATGCTTGTCTGGCTAGGGCTAGGGGTGCTTATGCTCTGACAAGAAGATTGTTTCAAAGCATTCAACTTGATTCAAGGGTGAAAGTCATTTGCTACATGGCCCTCATAAGGCCGATCATCGCCTACGGTTGTCCTGTGTGGTTCAATATTTCACCATCCTACATGGAAAGGATACGGCTGTTTGAGAGGCGTTGTCTCCGATCCTGCTTAGGATTGTACCGAACGCCGGACTCTGAGTACATAAAATATTATCGCAACGAGGTTCTTTACAATGGGGCCCAGCTGAACAGAATCGACAATTTCCTTATTAAGGTGATTCGAAGGCACGCTGCAAGGGCGATGGCTAGCGACAACAGCCTGATCTTCAGGGCTTATTACCCCAATGATACATACATGGAGAGTACGCTTGTGTCTGGCTGTATTCCGCCAGAGGCATTTATTTATATCGATTCGTTAGGGTTGGTACAGGACAGGAACGGTATCCAGGTTTTATACCACCGCTACCGTGACGCGCGTGACAAGCGGCTAATCCGCGACGGGTATGTCGACAATGCTCCGGAGCTCCTCCGCTTAACCACTTCGGTATCGGATCGCGATAGGACCGATGCTGAAAGGCAGAGAACGGAATTTTGGTGGCTACGTGAGGGAAGTGATCCTGCACTTCCTCAGGTCTTTGCGGACTTTTAGTACACTCCTTAATTGTAAGACAAATAAAATTTAGAAACGAGGTCCGGGGCGCGGCATGTGCACCATATTGGCGTACAATATGGTGGAATACATGCAGCCTGGGGGCCAAAAGTCTCGATCGGGATGGCGACCCCTCGGGGCATTTGCAACGAGCGCTCGCCACCCCGATTATAATTAAGTTAGGTGTAAGTAGTTTTAAGTAGTATTAATTAGTATTAAGTAGTCTTAAGTTAGTTTTTAATCTAGTTTAAGCTTTTTTATACAAAACAAAAAATTTTTACTGATCAAAGTTTTTTTAAATTTTCTTTGAACAAAAAAAAATGATCTACAAAATAAAAAAAAACGACTAAAGCTGAAAAGCAAATAAAAAAGTTAATTTAAGCTTAGAGCGCCCGCTTAGGACCGATAAGTTAGTATAAGAAAAATGTTAATTATAAGTTAGATTTAATCATTTTTGTCTAGTTTTAAGTTAGTATTTTAAGATAATAAAAAATGAATTTAAAAAGTAAAAAGTAAAGCTTTCGAAGAAAAGAACATTTGGTCAGCCGTATTGCTTGACGTGTCGCCAGCTTTTGACAAGGTGTGGCACAAAGGCCTTACTTATAAACTAAGTCAAGTTCTGCCAGAACAATTATATAAAATCCTCGTGTCGTATCTTGAGCATAGACTCTTCCGAGCGAAACTTGGAAGCGAATATTCCGAGTTCAAAGAAATAATGGCAGGTGTACCGCAAGGAAGCGTCCTTGGACCAATCCTGTACCTCCTATTCACTCGTGATATCCCACAAACAAACGATACAATAGTTGCAACGTTTGCTGTCGATACTGCTATACTAGCAGTTGGCACAACAATAGAGGAAACAAATATCAAATTACAAAACGCTCTTAACGAGGTTAATGAATGGATTAAATCCTGACGGATTGCACTTAATGAGAGCAAATCGATCCATGTAGATTTTTCGTATAAACGGACAAACAATTGTAAGCAATAATAAACACGTCCGAATCAGTTTAAGGTACAACGTTTAATGATCTCTCATCTCTGTTACATTCTACTCAATACTTATATCTATAACACATACTGACACACACTTAAGAATAACACACGCTTAAGATCTAAGAGTGGTGTACTCTCTTTAATAATAACATATACGTACACCAACTTAATACTACTACACAATTTGCCTGTATTTCTAAATACGGTTCGAGTCCCGTTTGCAAATGAAGCGAAATATCTCGGTATGACACTCGATGCAAAATTAAAATGGAAGTCGCATATAAAAAAGAAATGCGAAGAACTAAAGAATAAATACAGAGAACTGTACTGGTTGCTCGGAAAATATTCGAAGCGTAACCTTGATAACAAGCTGCTATTATACAAGCAAGTGCTAAAACCGATTTGGACATATGGTATACAACTATGGGGTTGTACCAGTGAAACGAATCTAAACATTCTACAAACTTTTGAAAACAAAATGTTAAGATCATTCGTCAATGCGCCGTGGTACGTAAGGAACGAAGATCTACGCAGAGATCTGGGTATTCCCGCGGTTAAATATGAAAAAAAAAATTTTGCACGAAAACATAAAAAACGTTTATTAAGACACGTTAACACAACAGTCCTCCAAATTCTTGACGAAACAAATATATTGCAGCACCTTCAAAGAACTAAACCCTTAGATTTGGCCCGATAATAACAAACCGCGCTATAAATTGCGAAAAAAGCAGGAACTCTCAAAGGAAAGTTACCTGCCAAACATATTATATGCTCGTGATAAAAAATTGCTAGATAAGTCGAATACTTAGTTGCAATAGAAATACAAAATGGGTGGTGGTTTTAGTGAGAAAAAATCTCACACTACTTTGGGCATGTGCTCATCGTGTCTATGAAGATTTCCACCAGCCCACGGAAAAAAAAAATTTTACTTAATGGTATTTCTTCCATGTCCCAAAGACTTGCATGAATGCGACATATTTTTTGCGGATACTTATTGGACGAGATTTTCCGTACATTATATGTTTATAGAGAAGTTGGATCCGACTAGATGTAATGGCCCCTCAATAGCATTCACATGCCACCCACTGTACAAGCATAAATCGATTTAAACCATCAAAATGTGCTTAATACCTCCCCAAATCCGCTCAGTTAATTTTTCAACTGAATACGTTAAATTAATTTACCCCCTTCCGCCCTCCAAATCGTATTATGTAATTTTAATTTACGCCCATGTTATAGTTTTAATTGGTTCCACCAAATGCTTTCAATACCCTTTTGAGCTGCTTAATTTCAGGTTATGTCATCCGTCATCCGCACTACATTCGATTAACTACAACTGATACCGTCGCACGAGTATACACGTTCCGATTCACGACTTTTGTGTAACGCCTCAGGCAGGACTTAAAAACGAAACAACCAACCTGACATAGACATCATAATCACTATGCCAGCCAAGCCTGTTTCGGGGGGCATATTTTAATTGAATACCAAAGTTCAAGTGGCAACAGCACAATTTGACAATATTCAACCAACAGCGAAGCCCCACCAAACCCATCGAGCGATGCCATAAAGCAAAGCTATTCAAGCCTCGGGGTTGATATTTGATTTCAATCTAAAAACCGTTTCAATCGTGGGACACAAAATTTTGCGCCGTTCAAGCTGCCAGGTGCTAATCAATTTGAATTAGCGAGCCGAATTTACTGAGTCTCTGATGGTATCTGAAATACAAGAGAATTCTATTGAACGCAGAAGCGCAAAGATTTAATGAAATAGATTGTGCAACCAATTAGGAGGAACGATTTGCCTAATGGGACTCGCACTTGTGAAATTTTGGAAATCTCCTTCATGAAATTATTCTGCCAGAATGTACATCTGTGGTTGGGATAAGTGAGCGATGGTCATTACGGCCATACAAAATAAATAGATACGACCCTTAAAACGGCTTGTGTGCTCCCACTTTAGACTCTTTTAATAATGCAGACTCATTTGGGAGAATTTCGTTGGATGAATTTTTCAAATGATTTCTATAATTCATTGGAAGGGTGTGGAAGTTAACGCACGAGGCTTCCTTTTTATTATAATTTCTGTACAATATTCTTCACCTCCAGCTGGAGTGGATTGTTTAAACAGAAGTTAGTTTCACGTGGGTAATACGGCTATAAGCCCAGCGGGGTTTTACATAACAAGTTGGTCAACATTCAAGGAAGTACAATTAATTTAAGTATAATGTGGGTTTCGCGGATGTGTTTACTTTATGAGCTCCATGTAGGATGCATTTGTTTACAGTCTTGAAATGAATTTTAATCAAACAACAGCTGAAATAAATTTCTAGATGATTTATGTAGGATAAATGTAAATTTTGTGGTTGATGGTTACTGGTATTTTTAACTTGCATTAATGCATACAGTACTTTACCGTAACCATACATTTTATATACTAAATAGGTTCCTGACCCCGTTCTTCCAATTATTCAATCCAATCGCCCTACCATCAGCGATTGCTTGATACTGGTCATTAAACCAGAGGCTTGTTCTTCCTTGTCGATTCGTAACTGAATGCTGGGATTCAAAGATTCTTTTAGCTAGGCCATACATTTTAATTCCTCCCTGCTTTGTCAAGTATTCGACTCCGTTAAAAAGGTCTGGTAGAGCAAACTTTTGGACTTTCATGTTTAGAATTTGGATCTCGCTAAAACGAAGTTGCATCGGGTGCAACAGGTGTTGTCTTGAGTTATTTCCATAGTCATGAGGTGTTTTTTGACTTGACAATGTCCAGTAAGGAATATTCGAATCAGACTCCTAGTTAGATGTAAGGGTTGTTTTGTTCTTGTGTGGGAAGTGTTTGGCATAAACATCTTGGCTCGTCTGTTACTTTCAATATTAGTCCAGTAAGGATTGGCTCTGTTTTTCAGCCATGTTTTAATATGGAATTTAGCAGTGCTGATGAGTAGTCCACAGAATGGTCTTGGCATCATAAAAGTTGATGCCCATCCTTTTCTGGCTAGTATGTCTGCTATTCCGTTGCCTACGTGTCCACTGTGTCCTGGCACCCAGGTGAGATGTACTCTGTTTGTGCTGGCTAGCAATGTGAGTAGTTTTAGGCAATCCCATACTTGTTTTGATGTTATCTTGGAACATTGTAAGGCTATGAGTGCTGCTTTGCTGTTAGAGAAAATATATATGTTCTTGTTTGTTATGGAATTATTTAGATTTTCTCTGAGACATATTTCTATTCCAAAGATTTCTGCTTAAAATACGGAGTTACATTTGTCCATGCTTGTGTAGATGAATGTTTTATTTTTAACAACGTTCCAGCTCCTACTTCTTCATTTGTTTTTGATCCATCTGTTTACACTACATGAGAATCGTTGGAAAATGTTGATTTGTTCTGTTCCCAATTCTGACGATTTGGGAATGTTACCTTGAAGTTTTGGCTGAAGTTGTATTTGGGTAGACAGTATTATCTGTCATGGTGATTCCAAGTATTTTATCGTTTTACAATTCCATAACAATTTCAGGATGGATTAGCTGGAGTTATTGGATATGAGCATGAAAGCATTTGTCATGCCTTCTTTCTGTATCTGAAGATGTAGAGGTGGAAGGTTTTGTATAACTTCCAGCGCTGAAGTAGGAATTGTTGTCATTGCGCTAGTAATGCATACACAAGCTTGTCTTTGAAGTTTATTGAGCTTGTCTTGTATTGACTTTTGTTTCGTTTTTTTGCCACCTTGCGGGAGCTGCATATGTGACAATTGGTCTGGTTATGTCTGTGTAGAGCCATAATATGATTTTGGGGTTTATCCCCCAGCTTTAACCAATTAGACTTCTGCTGGTCCACAGAGAGATCCTGACTTTATCTATGGTTTTTGCGAGGTGAGAGTTCCAAGTGAGTTTTTCATCCAGAGTAAGTCCCAGGTATTTAACTTCTTTTTAAAACTCCATTGTTTCACCAAGCAGAGTTGGTTTTTTAAGCTTATCCCGATTCCTTCTTTTCGTGAATGCAATTATGATACTTTTTTAGGGTTGACAGTTAGCCCAACTTTTTTCCACCAGTCGGCAACGAGGTTTAGTGTCCTCTTTAGGAGTGCTGAGATTGTTTAGCATTATTATTTCTGACTTCATAGTTTCTCAATTGAATGGCATTGACGTGAAAGAGTTTTGCTTTCAACTAAATGACGCAACATGTCACTTGGAGCGCGACACTATCAACTTATTGCGAGAAACTTTTTCTGAACTCATAATTTCTCGTAAAGGTACAGGTCCTTACCTCCACGATCCTGTGATCTCACACCTTTAGATTACTTTCTTTGGGGGTATGTGAAGTCACTACTCTATGATGATGAACCGGAGACGTTGGACGATTTAGAAGTCAACTTTCTTCGTGTTATAGCCAATATACGAAACCAGTTGCTCGATAAAGTTGTCGAAAACGAAAGCGAAACGACTGCGCTTCATTCGAGCTAGCCGGGGCACTCATATGCCCGAAATCATCATTAAATTCATCACACTAGCTTATGTATTAAATTTAATAAAAATCGTTTACAGCGTTTTCGAAAAAAAAATTATTCAACAACAACCGGCAAACGTTGTTTTTGCTTCAAATTTTATATTTCGTAACATTACCGATCAGACTTTCTGTTGGAGATTGTGAGGTGGTAATCCGGGTAATTCCAACATTCCACCGATTTGCAAGCAAATTCACTTTGATTCATAAAATTCAATTCGTCGACATCAATGTTTTTTGCAGCCAATATAGCACGTTCGCTCAACCAAAAATGATTTTTGTAATTGTGTGCAATGTTTGAAAGTATCTTTCGGATGAGATTGGATTTTGACTCCTACAAACATGCATAAAGTTCATCGGCTGGCGTTGACCGTGAAATAACTGGTAATGTTTGCCGAAAATCACCTACCAACAGAATCTTCTCACCACCAAACCATCTATGAATGTTTCGTAAATACGGTTGCCAGAACCATTGTCCCGCTTATAGAAATATCCCGTCATTGTCCCGCTTTTTCGACATTTTCATTTTTATTCTATATAATTGTTTATATCATTTTTTAACCTTTCCTTACAAAGAGAAAGGTATAGTTTTCGTGAAAAAGTTCTACCTTCAGATTTTGATTGATTCGAACATTTCATGGTAATCATGGTTTTTGAAATCCCGTCCGTCGGTCCGCCTGTCCGTAATGCTCACTCCAGCCTATACGTCTTGACCGATTTTCTTCAAGTTTTTTTTAAATAACTCTACGATTCTTTTTAACTTTTTCTTACATTTATATCTTTTCCGTGAAAAAATAGACCTCGAGATTTTGATTGATTCTAATTGAACCCAAAAATGTGGTTTTTGGAATTCCGTCCGTCGCGTCGGTTCGCCTGTCCGTAGTCGTCCAGCATAAACGGCTTGACCGACTTTCTTCAAACTTCGTATCCAGGATTTCTTTGATCATGATTCTAGGCCGTTTTTTTTTTGTTTCACATTAAGCTATGATATTACCGGTACCTGCCATATAAAAATTATAAATAATTAAATTATAATACAATTTTCTCGAAAATTACTGTAACGATTTTGATTAAATTGTATATTTACTATAAGCATATTTGTTCCAACAAAACTACATACCCAGTTTTTTTTTCGAGAAAATCCATTTATTGGATTTAGCCATTTAAAGAAAATTCTCAATTTCTCGCAAACGATTTGGTCAAAATGAATGAAATTTAATTTATATTCCAATATTACGGTTTGCAATAATTTCACATTATTAGTTTTAGTCCAACTATCCCTAAACGGAATTTTCAGTTTTGGCCAATAACGGAAAATCATTATAATTCCCATCGACACTGATTTCCTTTAAATTCCGGAATTAAAATTCTTATAATCATTTTTCTTTTAACATCATTAACTTAAATCAACTTAAGTGTTTTATCTGGCCAAACTATAAAAATCGACCACTATTTTTTGGACTCGAGGTACCTCAAAACATAAGAATCTATAAAAATCTCAACATCGATGGTGGTGCGATGGTTAGTGCGATGAACTACCGCGCAGAAGGTCTGGGTTCGATTCCCAGCCGTAGCAAAACCAAAATGATTTTTCCCTGGCCCTCCTCTTTGGATGATCTATCTGACAAATCATTCGAGTAGTATCGATTGTCATGAATAGATTATAACAACTTAGCCGTTCGGTTTCGGCATAAAACAGGAGGTCCCGACATTGTGACAGAAGTACACACGCACACATGAATCGTTGTGAGAAAGTTAGGCCAAAAATGTGTCCTTTTTTTGTAACTTCGAATTTTCGCACCATCACAATAATTCGCTATACTACGTATGCTGGGGAAGTAAAATCTATTCCGCAGATTCTTCTATACCTCACAAAATAGTATTTGAAACAATTTCGCCTTAAGCAGCTTTGGAAATAACTTTAAACTTCGTTGATGATTTAACTGCATGATGTTACCGATCATTGTTAGAGGAGAGGTATTAAAATTAAGTTGCGCTGTAGCGCTATAATTAATCACAAATCGATCCTTTGCTTAGCACTTTCCCAAGCTATTATTTTTATTATTATTATTTTATTATATCGACGAATACATAGTAAAGGGGCAATGATTGTCCCGATCGAACATTAAAGAGGTTACCTACTCTGGTTTTGTGTGTGTGTTAGTGTGCCATTTGACAGCTTATTGTTTATCTTTAGGCCGTAGTTATAGCTATCATTGAAAACCATCATTTGAAATTTTCTTTTACTCATTGCGGCTTTGGTGTCAAAATAAAGCTTATGGATTTTAGAACATGATTATCCAAAAATATTTTAATTTCTAATTATAGTTTTCGCAGAAAATCACTTTTTAGTTTTCACTGATCACAAAAAACACAAATCAAACTGCGAAATGCAATCTTCAAACTGACATAAGTCAGATGTTAAATGTTTTTGTGTTGGTGTTGGTGCATGTAGGTGTCAATCTCACTTGGGATCCAGATTCTTCAAAAGTGCTCTAGAGTAAAAAAAGATTGTTTTTTGTATCCCAATCGAAAACGCTTTTAAAGAAATAACGTTTCGAAATATCTCTGTAGCCAATACCATTTAACGTAACGTGACGGTCATTTTCATCTACGAAAAAAAAAATGGCCGAATGTCGCCACTGGCATGAAAACCGCACTAAACACTAAACAGTGACTTTTTGCAGATGAAGTGCGGTTTCATGAAGCACATGGGGGTTCTCACCTGTCCAGTAATCCATATTTTGTTTATTGACGATGATGATTTTGCGATGAAATTCTTTCACCATGTCCAGAGACCAATTCGAGAACGTACGTCGCTTCATACGATAAAATGGCTTTAGATCATGAGTCAGCTTGATCTTGTAAGGGTTTAGTCCAAGAGGACTCCGTAAAATAGACTAATTTGGCTCGTTTGCGACGGATGCATCTACGGCATCTATGTTCTCCACACTTCAGGTAAAAAGTTGTCTCACTGGCAATGCAACATCAATCAGCGAATATTCTGATTAAATTTTTTTTCACTCGCCTATGAGGACGTCGGGGACGAGAATTACGGCATAAAATTGACGTTAACGCTCTTAAAGTTGCGACCACTAACTCGGACTTTCGGTAATAAATTTTAATTATTTGTAAACAATGTTTCTTTATGTACTTCATCATGATGAAAATGTTGATTTTACTGAATATTTTGACATTACAGTTCGGTAATCGGTTTAAGGGTGCGTTCACACTGAAAGTTTGAAGTTGTCAAGTCGCTAATTTAATACCATTATAACCTTTTCCAGGCTTTTGGCCCATTAGTATTTCGTCAGTACAATAATCCTAACTTAGCAAACAGCTATCTCATTTCTTTCCATTGCCAACACATGTTTCAAATCACCAAGCTAATGTAGGTACTGACATATTAAATACTAGTAATACATTCAAAGCAGTTACTGTAAACGACGGCATTTATCTTCCTCTTGAAATAATCTTTTCATGGATTATTATGAATAGTGCTATCTCCGCATCGACATCGTTACGAATTACCTAACGTTTTCCTTAATTGGCGAAAGTCAACTCACTCCCCTGCGTATCTTTTACAAAAAAACATTAACGACTCCATTCACTTTCATTGCATTCTGACAACCGTCTAACTCCGCTAGATGAAATCTTAAGCCAACATAAACGATCTGCAAATTATGCGCGAAGATAACACTTGAAATAATTCAGTTCCCACATTCTATAATGGGGCGGCTCTCTTGGAGGTCTGACTCACTGTCCAAACTATGCGAGATGTCCAAATCTGATTCTCTCTTACCCAATTCGCGTTGCCTTTGCCTTTGTTTTCTGATTCTTTTTTCGGCCTCGTTTTGCCTTTATTTGCATTTGAAAATATTTCCAAAGATAATGATCACGATGACCCACAATCAGACGTAAAAGATGCCCGTCAGCTTTCTTCTGAGGACATTGTCAGACAACGTATTTATTCTTTTTTTACGATAGAAAGTCAACACAATTCATAAAGCGAGATCTCGAATAATACTCGAAATTATCGCATTCCTATGAATGGGAAATTAGATTCTATCCCCCCAACCTATTCCTCTCAGCTCGGTGGATGATGGAAACCCACAGAAGATATAGAATCCCTAAAAATAGATGTGTCGACTAACTCACTCCAGAAAAGATGTGAACTTTACCGCTTTCGGATTAAGGTGAACAGAGAGTGTACCACCCTCCAAATTCAAAAGTCTACCTTTGGAATCGAGCACTCCTTGCAAAACATCATAAAAATGAAATTTTCAAAAATAAATTATACCGCGTTTTATTCCACCCTCCCCGCGCAATCATCTTATACGGGTTGTTGGGTTGATTTTTTTTTCTTAAGAGCCAAAGGACACCGAAACGACGTGAATTCTCATAGATGGAAATAAAATGCTTTTAACGACAACGACGATATAGAGAGAAAGGAATTCTCCTTACAATGAAAATCACTGCTTCCATTTGCATACGATCCGTGTGGAAGGAAAGGAAGGAAGAACGCCTACGCGTGAAATGGAATTTCGGATACTTCTGTTTGTGTGTGAAATATACAAACCGTAATATTAGGGATTTATGGATGGATGTCTGAGGTCTGACAAATCCTACTGGATGTATGGAAAATAAATTCCAATTTCGTTTGTGTGTGTGATTGTTTTTTTTTTCTGTGTGTTTCTAATTCGCAGAATCAAACACTAAAGAATGCGCCACCAAGGAATTTTTGTTGGATTCTCAAAGGATGTTAGGCGGGGTGGAAAGTATCCTTTTTTTTAAATCTGTTTATGAAAATAAGTCTGGCATGAGTTCATAACCAGTGTTTTCAGGTTTTCGGGATGTATAATGCGAGTTTTTAGGAATTTAATTATTTTTCTTTATCATGAACGATGTCGGCGAGATTATGTGGGGGGGTTAGCAAAAAGGTGGTTTCTGGAGATTCGAGGTATTACTCCAGAGACAAGGGACTCATTTGCGATTGAATGTGGTTAAGTCTCTGTAAACAAAATTAAAATAAATAGCATTTTAATGAGGAGTATTCACCTTTCGATAGAAAGCTACTAAATATTAATTTTATTTGAAATTCTGGATTTATACAATGATGCTTGTTTTCAGTCAGTCATGTAGCTTTATCGACAGTGGTATAACCCAAATGACTTGAAAAGAACATGTGTTTATGTTCCACATATTAATTTCTGTAAAAATGTTTTAAATTCGGCGTAATTTGCATATTTTCACATTTTGTTGCATACCTATCGGCGCATGGGGAAATATAAATCCTTCGTTTTTAATCACTTTAATATGGAAAACTGAATATTTGGCATATATTGCAAATTGGAAAATTATTAGATTTTGGAATTCTTCATATGCTTTTGATGGCGTGGACTTTATGGCTGCATCTTATCAAGTAGACAGGTGTGTAGCACTCATTCGATACATCCAACGCAATTCCAGAAGACGATTAGATCTTTGTTTCCATTATACGCCAGATCGTCAAGGTTATCGAAAAATAGTTTATCTGGTATTTAGATTTAGATAAAATGGTTTACCTGGTGTTAACCAAGACCCCCAGAAAGGATTATTTTATTATTGACTACCATGCTAAATGCAAAACGGACAACGACCGACGTTAGTATCTGCATTTGGAATGTGAGAGCATTCCACAGGAGAGGTGGAGACGAACAATTAGCGGAAGTCCTAAGCTGCTACAAAGCTCTGAACAGAGCTTCTATTTTTATAACGGTGAGAGTAATAACAGGTCACAATCTGTTGTGTAAGCACTCCAACAGAATTAGACTAACTGACCCACACCAACTATGCGGAAATGCGGAGATCCAAACGTGGAGGAGGACATCACCCACCTACTTCGTCACTACCCCGCGATCAGCAACAGCCGCAACATACTCCTTGATAACTATTACTACGACTACTTGACGGGGCTAGCAAATATCCCTCCTGCACAGATCGTCCGTTTCTTTTGCAAATCGGGATTGAGCAATAGCTTTATAGCTAATCGAACAACACAAATCACTAAAGTATCACTCTTTTCACTAACGCAACATTTTTTCAGGTACAACAACATTATGGTGTCGCTATGGGCTCACGTAGACTTGTGCGTGTTTGACTGCTCACGTGAGCGTCAACAACCCATTAAACCTAACCTAACCTAACCCGACATTACTGCCATCCAGGAAATACGGGATAGACCAGACGATGTGATGTGAATACACATCAAATGTGCTTATTTTTTACCTCCAAGTTACCCGGTCTGGCATACCAGGCGAACCTAGATGAGCTCCTTTGACATATTCGGACAGCAGGTTATCTAGGAATCTCAAGGGTAAGTCAGGCCCCTTGAACAGAAATGGTGATGGATGAACCGAAAGGTCAACTGCAGCGCTCATTCCCGTAGTGGATACTGATGGCCCCGTGTCCTAGGGGTATCTAATAAATTGGAACTGGCCCTCCAGGTTGAAGGTTGTACTTTGGGTTAACTACCCATCCATGGAAAAAAAACATTGTTACGAAGCAACAAATAGCCTCGGAAAGGACTGATATTATTGTTGACGACCATGCTAAACGAAAAAAGGACAACGACGTACTTATCTGCACCTGGAATGTTAGAACATTAAACAGGAGAGGTGCAGGCGAACAACTAGCAAAAGCCCTAAACTGCTACAAAGCAGATATTACTGCCATCTAGGACTTTCGATGGGATGGGCCGTGCAAAAAGAGGATGAAAAACTGTGACATATACTATGGACTCCTTGACGAAACCTATAAGCGACTACCAAAGTACGATGTTAAAATCATGCTGGAGATTTTAACGTAAAGGTGGAAAGAGAAGACATTTTTAGCGGAATAATTGAAAATATAGCCTACACGACAACACGTCTGGTAACGGACTTAACATCCACCAACTCATAAGCCAAATCTGGTCGGATGAAAGTATGCCTGAAGAATGGAACCTCAGCATTGTTAGCCCAATCCACAAAGAAGGAATGTGAGTCAACTACAGAGGCATAAGTCTCCTCAACATCGCCTACAAGATCCCATTTGCAGTAATATGTGAATGCCCTAAACCGTTTACCAACAACCACTTATCAGTGTGATTTTATTCCAGGAAAGTCCACAACCGATCAAATTTTCACACTTCGCAGATCATGGAAACAACCCAAGAAGTCCAAATCGATACCCACCACCTATTCATCGATTTCAAAGCCGAATTCGATAGCATTTAAAAGGAAGAACTATACAGCGGCATGTGTAGTTTTGGTATACCACACAAACTCCTCCGTCCGTACATAATGACGATGGAGAGTTCTCGGAATCGACCTCACCGACATATTCAATACCAAAAAGGGATTTAGGCAATGCGATGCACAGTTATATAACTTTTTTAATCTGATTCTTGTGAGGATTGTGCAAAACTCCCGAGCCAACACCAAGTCCATCATTGGTCGGACTCAACGAGATATCATAGCCATGGGGCTTTAATGGATTTAGCATTTAATGAGGATAAGACTAAGTATATGCTGTGAACACAAAAGGAAACACCATATTGACGAAATGGACAGAACGTCACCATTGACAGACACAACCTTGAGGTAGTACGAAACTTTGTGTAGCTCGGCTCCGCTATTACCTCTGACAACAACATTTCGTCAGAAACTAAACAGTAGGAAAGCCCTCACTCGATCTACTAAGGAGATCCCTTACAAGACGCTGATCATCCCGGTTCTGCTCTACGGCGCGCGCTGAAGCATGGACGGTATCAAAATTGGATAAAGAAATAAATCTTTGGTCGATTTGGTAGAAAAATTCTTCGAAAAAACTTCGGTCCCGTTTGCGTTGACGGCTATGGAGACGTAGATTCAACGAAGAACTGAACAATCCATACTAGGTGGCTCATCCGCCACCATCTTTTTTCAAAGGGCCTGACTTACCAATGAGGTTCCTAGATGACCTGGGCCCTATTCCACAAAACAACTTTTCAACTTTGCACTTTGCTCACTTTTCGTCAATTTGCAAAACTTTATGTTCCTCAGAACTATAAAATTTGATGAGTGACATGTTGAAATTGAAAGTGTAAATTGCAAAGTCTTTGCAATTTTTATATTCTCTTTGCAATTTCTGTTCCACATGTTCTCTTTTGCAAAGTGCAAAGTTAATATTAAAAAGTGTAATTTGCAAAGACTTTGCAAATAATTATGCTGTTTCGTTCCACAAAAACTGTAAACTCTATTTTTGCAAAGCAAATTTTGATAATTTTGTCAAAAGTTTGCAAGGTAAACGATCGCTTTACAAATTCATATTGTCATACTAGTGAAGCTTTCAAAATGTTAAGACATGAGTTTTTGTTCGACGATAGTGAAGACGCGGTTATTACAAGAAATTACAGAGACCGAATTAATTTTTCGGGATTACAAAACTTTAATTTTAAAGAGTGCTTTCGTTTAAATCAAATTCAAGTTGATTTCCTCTTAAATAAAGTTGGGGAAAAATTAGAGCACAATACACAGCGCAATGATGCTTTGTCGGCTGAAAATCAAGTGCTACTGTGCTTGCATTGGCTCGGAAATGGGTGCCAGTACCATGGTGTTGCAGCTATGCATGGTGTTGTAAAATCAACAGTTTGCAGAACCATCTATAGAGTTGTCGACGTTATAATAGACGTTTTGTTTCAAAACATAGCACTCATTAAATGTGATGATGATATGCGGGCCAGAATACACATTTTACAGTGTAAATTCAAGTTGGCCGGGCAGCGTTCACGACTCAAGGAATTCGGCTGTAAGTCAAAGATCTGACAATGGATGGAGACCATTTCCGGATGCTGTTGTTTTGGGTGATATTGGTTACGGACTGAAAAACTGGTTAATACCACCACTACGCCGAAATCCTGCTGAAGAGGCTTTCAATCGTTGCCACAAAAAAACACGGCCGAAAATAGTTTTGGCATTCTTAAAGAAAGATTCCCGTGTCTAAATTATTTGCGACTGAGGCCTGAGTTTTCAGGTAAGGTAGTAACTGTTTGTGCCATCTTACACAATATTGCTTGTAGCATCGGAAGGAGTAATGAAAACATACAACCCACTGAAGACAATGACAATGAAATCGAAGAATTGGATTTGGAAAATGCTGAAGAAGAAAATTATGCCCTTAATAATATGGATCATGCGAGTGGAATGGAAAGGCTTACTTCTCTGCTGCAATACTTCTTCCTAATGCCGACTGTTATAGTATTGTTTTCAAATAAAATTGTTTTTTGGCTATGACCTTTTTCCACTGCAAAAGCGTTGTTTCTTTTGAGGGCATTTTTTGGGGTTTTAGATTAAAATCTCAAAATATAAATAATATAAGACGTAAAAATATGTAATTCACTTATTGTTTATTTGGTAATAAAAAAATTAACATAAAAAAATAATAAATAAAACTAATAAATCATAAAAAACTTAAAACTCCTCAAACGACAGACTCCTCGGGGTTTGTGATGCATTTGCAGTTGCTGCCGCTGCAATTTCCCGTGTAATGCCAGAGGCAGGAAGTTGTAGCTCCCTCTCCAATTTCAGGCATATAAGTTTCCTGTGGTAAACTTCAACATCCAGAAGCTCCAGCCGACATTTCTTCTCTCTATCCAAAGTGTCACATGGAAACTTGGTAGAGCTCTTCCTCTTCCTTGGGTTTGGAGGTGGATGGGTAGGTCTTTCCTTTGTCATCGATATTATGGAATCACACTCAGCTGATGGTAGATTTTCTGAATTTCCATAGCTTTCTGGCAAATTCAGTCCATCTACCGCAGCTGAGTCTGATTCCAGAATATCGAGGATTGCCAAGTCAGCTTCATCCATAACGCTGTTCTTCCCACCTCCGGACCCAGTTTTTCGGGCGTTATCCTTTTTTGTCTGAAAATTAACAAAATTAAATTCATGGGTAAATCTAAATGAAATTGAAACATAGCAAATAATTATATTGTGCATAAACCGGTTCTTCTATCAGCAAGAGTTGTCTCGTTGAGTGCACTGTTAACTCACAACAACATTGTCGATGCAAATATGGTTTGTATTGTTGTTATATACAAGATGCTTGTTACTTATTAGCACTGCACAATATTGAAATTAATAGAGATTCCAATAAAAAGAAATGATGCAAATATAATTATTTGCTATTTGTAGGAAATAAGTTGTTTTACTTACCAATGTCCGACTCTTCCAGAGCCCAAACAAACTGTCCCTCGCATATGTCCATGTTTTTTGGGCCGAAGCCAATTGCAAGGATTGGGCTTTTTTTAAAAAATCCTCCCAGGCAGCCTGTTTATCTATTTTATTTATTTTATTATTTTGGAAGCTAGCAAATAATATTTTTTTTTTGTCTTTTATAAATTGCAACACTGCAAGTTTTTTTTCCATTTTTATTTTGCGGCTCATTCTAACAACTTGTATATGCAAAGTGAAACGGGTTATGACAGAAATGCAAAGATGATTAAATGCTTTGTGGAACACTATGCACACTCACTTTGCAGGAGAGCGCAAAGACTTTGCAGGGGAGCGCAAAGACTTTGCAAAAATTTGCTAGTGCAAAATGAGATTTGCAAAGAATATTGTGGAACAGAAACACTTGTTACTTTGCCAAAAAAAGGAATTTGAGAAGTGCAAAGTGCAAAGTTGATGAAAGTTTTGTGGAATAGGGCCCTGTTGTCCGAATATCTCGAAGCAGCTCATTTAGGTCCATCTCAACTGGGACTGTAGACGCCACTGTAGAATCCATATTGGGAGTTCTTCCGCTGCCGTCTGAAAATGGAATATGTGAATTAGAGTACATGTCTTCGCCCCGCTTCATCTACTGCCGCCAAGACTTTACACAGGGATTCAGACCCCATCTACCGTCAAGGCACTCAGCGGTCGCCACAGAATATCGCAAAATAATTTGTACTTGTAATTTTGCTTTAGCGCCCCACGTACTTTATCAGTCTTTTCATATAAGAAGTGGTTCCCCTTGGCGTAACAGTGTGTATCCTTAATGCCCGCATTGCACCAGAACATATAAACGCTATTCATAGCCCTTTGAGTCCCCGAATCAAAAACAACAAGCTACGGTACAAAAAGCCTCCAACTTTATTTATTCATACTCCTAAGATACTTTTCTAGATTTATCTGTTTTAACCATCAACGCCGTCCAGCTCCGCATCAGTCGAAATACTCATACTAGCGCCTTTCACAGTGAGAAACTATAGAAACCAAATTCGCTCGTAATTCATGAAAAATTTCAAACCATTTAATTCACAACCCCATTCCTTGACAATTTTCTAATTTAATTTGTTTTCTTTCTTTTTCAGATTTCTCGAAACTATTAACCGTAAGTGTCTTCATACAGCCCTCCGAGGAGTGTCTAACAAATACCGACAATCACTAATGGTTGTCAAGTCTATGCATTAAAATGTTGCACACAAACTCAATTATCAGCAAGCACTCGTTAAGTGTTTTCATCTCATAAAGCTCGGTAATTCCAATGTTAGACTCCATTTAAAAATTACACTTCACTCCTTTACACACACACACACATACACAAAAAGGACACACATCTACAGAGAACGACTGCTCTTAGATGCTTGTCAGTCATTGCACCCTGGGTGGCTATGTCTACTAAAAGGACATTTTACGGGCCAAGTCAATTGCGTGCAGACCTGAGCAGAGTACCCAGCTTATACCCCCATTTGAAAGTTTCCCCCCATATCCTCTAGCTGTAGGTCACAAGGCGTACTCATACCCAGAGATACAACATCGCTGCGATTCGTGAAGTGAATCAGCAAAATGCTATCTGGGCTTAACTATATGTATGTGTCTGCCACCCTCTCTCAACTTGTTGAATCAGCTAAAAGGCATGCGATGTATTTTGACAGCAAAGCCCACACATATACAAGCACAAACCCAGGGTATTATGATGAAGACGTTCGTTCGTTTACAGCGATGCTTGCCCTCGGTATCAGACGGCATCGACGTAAGCTAAACAAATCATTTGCTCAGAGAATTCGAACAAAACCAAACGACATTCCCAAACAAAAGCCAGGCGATTATTCACCCCTCGTATGGGGGCGGTGATCATAGGGTACTAAAAAATTGATTGCCATCATCAGGAGTAACAAAAACGAAAGCAGTTTCAAAGGACTTTTCTTTTATTTGGAAATATTTGTCTGTGCACGAGAAAAAGGTGTGCGGGACTCGTGTAAAACCTCTCGGCGGAGCACCAAGATTAAAAACTTTTTCACCCACAAGGGGTAGCCTTTTAATGGCTATGACATGAGTGTCATGTTTTATACTTTTAAGCTAATTCTCGGTATTAGCACTTAGCAGGAATCTCAGAAATTGGTTTCAAAGGATTATTTTGCATTTTACATGTGCAAGTGTCTGGAGCAAATATGTCTGTAACGTATTTTGACCTGATCCTGATGTCTTTAAGTGATTCGATTTGCTTCAAGGACTTCTTGAGTGGGTTGGAGTGAGTAGGCCTTTTGTATGATGTTTGAAAATGGAACGAGTAAGTTTATTTGTAAGCGAAGGTTTGCAGATAATGAATTACAAGTCTCATGTCCTGTACTCAAATCTAGCTTCTCCATTAATTTCTGTGTGTCAAGTTATATTTTTGCCACAAATAATGGGAGCCTAACATCAATTCCGAATGGCAAATTTAAAAAACTTCTCATAAGCCCTTTATACTCTTGGGTATTTCTCAAACTTTCAAAGGCGGTAGCGCAGTAAACAAATTTAGCTGTTGTAATTTTTAGAGCAGAAACGCCATGTTAGGTTGGCCTCTAAGAAAACATTTTGCACCCACCCGATATTCAGCTATTCAACAGTCGAGCTATTTTTTGGTGGACAATCTTTACAAATGTCTGTACATTGAGGGTCTTTAGCCCATTTTTTTGCGATTGGCCATTGCAGCTCTGCACAGACATAACTTTGAGGAAGTCTTAACTGTTCTTTTATTTTTTGTTTTGAAGCAGATGTTCCTTTCGTGTGGGAACATCTTTGAGGACAGATAAACAGAGTTTTCATTTTGAAGGCTTTTCCTGTAGAGAAGCAATGCACGTCGGTTTTTTTGGCCAACATGAGTCTATTTAGCTTAATTTCGATGTTCCATGATGGTTTTGCATAGGCAACAATAATGCCATGGACTGTTTGTTTAATCAACCGAGGTTTTGGTTGATTAGTATTGATTACCATCATTTATATTGCACTCGGTTATGTTCAAACAACTTTAGTTTCGGCCTCAAAGATGATGGAATTTACCAAATTGCTTTTAGTACTGCCTGTGGTGTTTGATTTATATTTGTTCCAAATAAATTATATCAACGTGAACTCTTGAAACTTCCCACCGCGGTATAGTAGTAATGTGTTCACCTGTTGAGTGGAAGGTTGCGCGTTAAATCCGAGCCAAAATCCATGAAAACTTTATTTGAAGAAATAAAAAATAGGTCGATAGTTACTTCTAAAAGTATATACCATCTAGGAAGTTCTGCAAATTTAACGAACACAAAAAAGTGACTCCCGTAGTTAGTTCGGATACCACCTATGAAGTAAGTCTCCACTACATCCAAAATATGGTTCTTCCACTTATCTAACGCTCGTACTATTTTTAAACATTAAAAGGGTATTCATAACCCATTGAGTGCGATCAAGTTATACAAAAAACATATGAGAGGCTACAATCCGCTATGCGGATCGTTGAATACCCTATCCCATCCCATCCTTTAAATTAATATCCTCAAAATATAGGCCTTATGGCAATGAAATACAGAAAATGACATTGTCACAATATATTGCTCAGACAGTTTCTCAAAATCTTGTGTGGTTCGTATTTCTATTGCTAATGCCTTGGGATGGGGTATACAAACGGTTTTTGTAAGAAAACGCCCCCAAAATGTGGGCGTAGGTGAAAAACTTTGTATGAACGAAATATAGATATTAGGATTGTCTAAATATGCTGCTCAGACACTTTTTTGAAATTCCTTACGGTTTGGCCAAAAAATAAGTTTTTCTAAAAAGGGGGCGTGGCAGTGGGCGGATTTCAAAAATGTTTACACTTGTTCTGGTGGCACGGACGAGGATCCTACATACCAAATTTCATTATCCTAGCTCAAAATTTAAGGCCCAAAAATCGGTGACGAACAGACAGACGGACGGACGGACGGACGGACGGACGGACAGACAGACATGGCTAATTCGACTCAGCTAGCGATTCTGAGTCGATCCATATACTTTGAGGTATATGTAGCAAAATTATTTCTCTATGTTACAAACTAAGTATCAAAACTAATATACCCCCCTATGGGATAGGGTATAAAAATAAAATTAGAGTTGGATAGTCCATAACTTATCAAATCTCCACACTTTCCCGGATCGTAGACAGAAACAGAAAAAGTCCAAATCGATACCAACCCATACTGCAGCCACATATATCGCTATTAGTCCCTGCTGCAAGGACTCCAGTGTGAAGATATGCTCTCTTTAATGTTAGCGACCCCAAAAATCTAACCAAAGCTACATACTCCACCTTTCGGAGACTCCCAAACTTCGATAAAACCATCAAAACTATCCTCGAGAAACACAGAAATTTAATCTTAGCCAAAAGAACGGTTATAAAACTGAATACACCTGACTACGTCATTCCATTCGAAACAAACAGACCACATAGCACCTCGTTTAAAAAACAGTTAATTCCATCATGTTTTGTGTATTATCGGGTGATTTTTTAAGAGTTAAATTTTTTTAAGGTTGACAGCACTGGTTAGAAATGGCATCCAAACGTCATCTGTGAAAAGTTTTCAGTAGACTCTGCCATTTAATCATGGAAAAACTTAGAAACGAGCAACGATTGCAAATTATTGAAATTTATTATCAAAATTCGTGCTCTGAGAAAAATGTGCACCGTTTGTTCCGACCATATTATGGTCGTCATAATCGACCTGGTGAATCAACAATTCGTGCTGTTATCACCAAATTTCGCAATTTACCTTGTTGGACATTAAACCATCGACTCGTCGGCGTTCTCAGCAATTGGGCATGTGTTAGTTAGCCACATGGCCTACCCCATAGCATATGCAATAGAAAAACGTCAATTTTTGTCAAACCATGTTGTGACAATGTCATTTTCAAATTTCAACCCCAAAAAGGTTTAAGCCACTCCCGCTTTTTGGGGATATTAGTTTTAAAGATACAATTGGATGGGATAGGTTAGTAAACGATTCGCAGAGCGGATTGTAGCCTTCTCATATCTTTTGAATTAAAGTCAATCCAATAACCTAACGGGAAGAGCTGGTAAAGAACAATTATTGGAGGTGCAACCATTGGGAATCTAAAACAAATCCTTCTTTTCAATGTCGGCAAACCCAGTTTTAAGCGAAACGAGTGAAGCCGGTATTAAACAATTTGTCGCCGTTCATAAGGATTGGGCATCTCTCATAAAACGTTGTGTTGAATTTTTAAGCATGATCTTGGTTTAAAAGCGTATAAAATACAGCACGTATAAGATATGAAGCCGACTAACTTTGGTTTACGTTTTCATTTCGGTTTGTGGGCTTTGGAACATCAATAAGCAACATTTCAGTATTTGGGACGATGAATAGCCAGAGCCAATCCAAAAGCCAATTCAACCCCAAAAATGCACTGTTTGGTATGGTTTGTGGGCAGGCGTAGTCATCGGCTCGTATTTCTTTAAAAATGCGAAAGGAGCGCGAGTAGAGAATCCTTTTTCGATGATGGCATATATTTCGTTTTGTCCTCATTTACAGCCAAATCAATTTTTGCCGCCTCCGATTCAATACATTCAAACGCATCCGCATATGCAAGTAATTGAACAGACTTTTGAAAAATTGTACCTCTGGTGTTGGCGTTTGAGTTTCATACAATTTCTTCAAGTACGATGTTAAATAAAAGACATGATAGTGCGTCACCTTGTCTTAAACCTTTTCCGACATCCAATGGTTCGGTGGTGTTCTTGCCAATTTTGACGGAGCAGCAAGATTTCTCCAACGTCATCCTGCACAACCAGACGAGTTTGGTAGAGATGCCGAGACTTAACATGGCTTTATACAGCTCGTCTCTATATATACGCTACAATAGGCGACTTTAAAATCGATGAATAGATGGTGAGTATCGATTTGAAGTTCCTGGGTTTTCTCCAATATCTGACGGAGTGTGATGATCTGATCGATGGTTGACTTTCCTGGCCTAAAACCACACTGATAATGGCCCGTCAGGTTGCTGACAAACGGTTTTTGGCGTTCACACCGAATTAGTGTAGCTCCCTTGTGGTTAAAACAGGATGACGCTATATGTCTTGCAGCTAACGAATCAATCGCTTTATTTAGGGAAATGTTCTATAAAAACAACATCTCAAGAAATGGTCCTCTCAATTGGCCATCAAGGTCTTGTGATATCACTCCAATGGATTATTTTCCATTGAAATATGTGAAATCTCTTATTTATGACGATATACCCAAGACGATTGAAAGCCAACATAACTTGTGTTTGCTTGGGCGTAGGTTACACGCTTTTGGCGGTCGACAGGCAGCAGCTGATGCACGGACTAGGCTTTGTACGGGAACATGCGCAAGTCTTTGACCAAAATTCGCCTTAGGGACGACCGGCTGATGGCTAATTGCGAGGCACTGTCGCACTCGACAGCTCGACATCCTCGGCAACAGCGGTGATATTCTTGGAACAACGGGCGCTCCGGGGCCGGCCACTCTTGGCAACGTCTCGTGTGATCCCTTACTCTTCAAGGTTGGTGGCGAAACAGCGCAGTGTTTCCGCAGTTGGTGTCGGACGGCCGGGGAATCGGCGACGGAATTCACGCTGCGCCAACACTACGGACGAATTGTTACGCAAAAACATAGACACGATTATTCCGCGTTCTTGGGGAGTGTATCGCTCTATGGCTTGTTCACTTGTATTATAGTCTAGTCCACAAATTTCAAAACAGATTTGACATTGGCGGCCATTTGCAAAAATAAGAGCATCTTCTAATAGTCTCCGGGTAGTGTCTGTGAGTAAACTGTCTTTGCAGACCTTTAAGCCTAGCGTTCGTTATTAGCAATCGATAATTTTTCGTTGTCATACAAACCTTCTCGATCCAATTTAACTGGAGTAAATGTCAGTCAGTTGCATCCTTATTGTCAAGTTTCTGATTGTCGATGGAAATAATACTCTCTTTATAATTCTATTGAAGTGCGACTAGTTTTTGCTCTGACAGTAGAAAGAACGCACTTGGTCGACTCTTCCACAGCTTAGTTTGCTCGTTTAAAATGATCACTGTCGTACTCGAAAGCTGGTACACAGTTCCAGTTGGTAAGAATACGTAAACTGTTAGTAAACGTGTCAAATCGTTTGTTTTGTCATGCGTTTCATTTAACTATTCCTGTAGTTCTTCGTAAAATAATAATAAGAGAGAGAGACCCTCCCTCTGTGAGAGAACTTCGTCTGAGAAATTAAACCCACTTAAAGAATTTTTTTTATTGTGAAAATCCTGGAAGAGGCCAATCGATTAACAAATCCTTAAATGCTGACCTGGTTTAATATAAAAAAAGTTTAAAGGATCTTTTTCTTGTAATTGTTACAAAACAACGAATATATATGTTATGACACACAAAACGACTACAAAGCCTATTCACCTAAACCACAACTTTCAACGGACAAAACATCGAACCAACATGTACTACAAGTCGAACATGGACAATGGAAATTGTAGGTTAAGGATGCCCCCCTCCCCCTTTCGTTTCTGTTCTTTAGCTCATTGTTATAGGTTTGAAAGTGATTCAATTGTCAATTTGAATCGATTGGGAATTTATAAACACACGGATACACACAACACATGTATGTAGCGCGCAAAAAGGTAACAACTCGATAAATGCCTTGAAAGGGCCTCCAAACCGAATCGTAACACAATAGCAATGGCAGAGGTAGATCTAAATGTAGAAGCAGAGACATAAAGCAATCGAATTCTCGAATGCGATATAAATACAATTTTATCGGGAACGGGAACACAATTCACCTACGACGACGTTTTGCTCTCGCCTCTGCCGCATCGAAAGATAGTGCTTTGCCATTCAGCTGGTTACCAGTTGCCATTGTTATAGAACATTGATGTCTCTATACTTTATGGTCTATTCATCAGCAGAAATTGTCTAGCACATCCTGGCGTAGTTATACAGAAGAAACACGAATAATGCGGAGGGACAGTGGCAAGAGAAGATGACAAAAACGAAATTCGATGGAATTGTTAGAGGGGCTTACGACCGAAAACGATTTCTTTCGAAAAATATTAGTTTATTGTTTCAGCTGTAATGGACGATTCCTTGATACACTAATACAGCAGGACAGTCGATCTCTTAGCTGTAGCGATGAATCGAATTTCAACTAAAGAGGATTAAGAAGTTTTCTGAAGGAGATACGTACCCATCCGTATCTGAGAACCCTACCAAATTGGGGAAGAATTCTGATAAGGAAAAATGAAGAATCGTTTGACGTACCTTATTTGTCTTGAGAGTTTTTGAAGTAAAACTTCTTTGGGCTCGTCGGGGTTAATCCAAATTCACATGAAACGAAATTTTAACACGAAAAGTCATGGGTATGGGAAGGCCAGCGTGGTGGGACAGCGGCGGGCAACAACAACAACAAGCAAAAACTTGTTTCAACAAAAGAGAGCGAGAGCTTAAGCATGAGAGAGCACTCTGGAGAGAATCCAAACTCCAAAGCATGCACATCAGAGAATTGAATGGGTAGTGGGCAAGGGCGGACAGCAGTACAAATACGCGTTGAATAACAACATGCGAAAACTTGTTTCCGAAAAAAGAGCGAGAGAAACGTCGATGCATGAAGTTTCACTTCAATAGCACTCTATGGTCTCTTTTTTTAAGTTCTCGAAAAATTTCTAAGCGAAGTTTCATTAGTGGTTGTAATGTGCCCTAAAATAATTTGGATTGATATCCAACCTTTGCAAAAAATCTCAGGGCTCTGCACGCATAATGAATCTTCCCAGCGATCATTACTTTTCGTGCAATATGGACGCCATAACTACTGTAATGGTTAGTTAGTTAGTTAGATTGGCTGTTCGTACAAGACGAAACACAATTAGCGCTGAGGCGCGCCGTTTTGATGCCAAAAACTCGTGCGGTTAAATGTTATGTCTTGTTGTTAGTTGGCGTGTACTAAATCCAACCAGTGGCAATCAGTTCTTTGATGTGTTTATCAGAGAGGTCGCGGATATTGTCAAAGAAAGGTTTGCCTAGGGTTCGTTGTCTTGCTCTTGACAGAGCCGGGCATTTGCACGGAAAGTGAGTTAAAGTTTCCTTCTCCCCCGCCTCCTTGCAACTGCGACAGTTGGTGTTGTGGGGTATACCCATTCTAACAGCATGGTCACCGATGGGCCAGTGTCCAGTGGTAATTGCTATCACCCTGGAGACTTCCTTACGGGATCTGCTTAAGAGGTCCCGTGTTTTAGTCTTGTTGTAGCGAGGCCACATATCTCTTGAAATGGCGCACCCACTGGGGTTACGCCACCTATTTTCTGCTGTTTTATTCATGATAGTTTTTAAAGGAGTGAGAATGCCGAATGCACGTGAGCTGGGAAGGGACGAGCCCAACCTGGCTAGGGCATCAGCCTGTTCATTTCCATCTATGTCACTGTGGCCTGGAACCCATATGAGAGTGATACTGTATCGACTCCCAATGGAGGCCAGTTCGTTTTGGCATTGAAGTACTAGTTTTGATGACGTCGATACCGAAATAATCGCCTTAATAGCGGCTTGACTATCGACAAAAATAGCGATATTTGGGAGTACTATCGTGTTTAATCGCGTGACATGCCTCCCTAATAGCCAACAATTCCGCTTGGAATACGCTGGAGGAATCTGGGAGGCGAAACGATTTTTTTATTTTTAGTGTGTCCGAGTAGACACCTGCGCCCACTTCGCAGTCCATTTTGGAGCCGTCGGTGTAAATAAGTGTGTCAAAATCTTTTTCAACCAATGCGTTTTTCCAATCCTCTCTAGTTGGAAAGCCAGCGGTGAAGTGATTGTGGAAGTTCAGTTTGGGTATCATGTAGTCGGTATGATGGTCAGCTAGACCTGCTGGCAATGAATCTAGGATATTGCTGTGCCCATAGGGCTTATTGAACCAGCCAGATTATTTGAGCCTGACTGCACTACACATTGCAATAGAGGGAGAAGGTGGAGAAGAACCGTTAAGGCATCAGTGGGACAAGATCTCATGGCCCCAGTTGTGCCGATACAAGCAGTTCTTTGTACCCTCTTAAGTTTGTCAATGATATACCCTTTACTCACAGAAGGCCACCAGACTAGTGCCCCATAGGTGAGTATCGGCCGAACAACAGCAGCCCCATCTTTTGCCGAATGTTTTTCTACAGGCATAGAAAGCTATACATGCTTTCTTGACCCTTTGTTCTATGTTGGTTTTCCAATTAAGCTTAGTATCTAGGATAGTCCCTAGATATTGTAATGGTACTGAACTTGAGAACCAGCTGGGTGGAATGACCGATAGCATCTGTAAATCAGGAAAAAAAATCCATAATGCGGCAAATACAGGCATAACACTGCAATGGAACTGTAGGTTTCAAATTATTCCAAAGGTTTTTCACCCATAACTGCCGTGGAAACATCTAGGTACTCAAATTGTACTAACTTACGTAATGGGCTTCCGATCCAAGACCAAACATTCGACGAAGAATTTTTATTTTTCTTACGGCTGGTAGGGTTAGAGTCCTCAAACTAATAGTAGGCTTTTCATAGCAGGCGATATATTATTGCCTTTTTATTAATCTCTTAAAAAAACATGGTAGTTAACCAACCAGGAACTTGACATGTTAGGTTTTCTACCACTGTTCGCAAAGCAAATAATTTAAGTGGCGCTACAGCCTACCCTTTCCAATTAGCCCTGTTCCTTCAGTTGCCAACTTGAATTTTGTTAAGGTCGATTTCTACTTGTACGGGCCACGAATGGTCCAAATTAAGTAGCGCTACAATACGGAATGGACCTGGGTCTCAACCAACATGCTTTTCCAATTATGCGGATTCCAAGTTAACTGCTTTCAGTTCCGCACTTCAAGTTGGGTACAGTCGATTTCTACTTGTCCTGGTCACGTATGACATCTTTACATAGTACGGAACTAGGTAACTCCTTTCATTTCAATCCAGTAATAGTTGGTGCGGTGAAAATGAAGACGGAAGAGAGGAACGATCTCAGATTTTGAGAGTAGTCGTTGAGTTATATCTTTTGTAGTATAGAGGGGCTATCGATCATTGCCGGTTTTGCGCTTCTTCGCAATATCTTAGATTTAGCTGTAGCACCTTTATATTCTTCTCTTGGCTTTAATAACTTCTAAAGATACCGGGTATACTGCGCTTTCTGCCACGTGTTTATTATTTGCATACCCCATTTTCACGCAGAGGACGCAGCTTGCATCCTGTTGTGTTCTTGCATTCAATTGCTAGATAACCAAAGCGGTACACACCTTTATTCGACATACCGACCAGCCAGCTTTTATTTTACCAACCTCAAGAACTGTCTTAGCAGTGTTAATTGGTAGGCTAATCACGGCAATTTACGTCCCTGCATAGGCTTTCCTAATGGAAATAATAAATGGGACTTGCAAAATGAGACGCGCTTCACAAACTGGTCTGGGAAAACTTGCTGGATCTCTGTCTTTGTGGTGATGGCATCTAGGTCTATACACTCAATGAGCACCTCCTGCGTAAGTGATCTCACTTTCCCAAGGGCTTTTCTTACTTTTCTGCTCCTTGGGTTCTGGTATTTCCATGGGTTCCTTTCTTAAGCCCCAGCAGTAGCTCACCATTTGCCGTCTTTCGTATCGGGATTACAACGGACCTCACATCGGATTACATCTTTGTCCTCAGGGTTGGTTCAAACTTTATGAATCAGGAGGTAGGAGGTTTTTCTAGCATCCTTGGTTAAATCTAGTGAATGCACAAAGACCAATCTTTCTCAAGAGATATGCATACAGCTTGTATTTAAGGCTTCAAAGAATTATTTTTGATCCGTTGTTTCTTTTTTGTGGACCAAAATCTATAGTCTTTCTCTTACGCCATGTAAGTGTACGCAGTGGACATTGACTTGTTATATCCCAGAATCCCTCGAATATTGAAGAATTCATTTAAAAGTTTCGTGTTGGTAATGGTGTTAGTTTTACAAATAACAAATTGTTCACAATGGAATAGTCTACCTCGTAGATTCGAATAAAAAAAATAGTTTACCCCTACAATTGGCCAACAGATACATATTTTGTACTAATGTTGTCTGGGAAATGTCCATATGTAGGTATTCCAGTCTTTCTATGACTGAGTATAGTCCGTTCTTGGCAAAAAAAAGTAAAAGACGGCATCATATCTCTAACCAGGACACTTTTTAAATTAAAATGTTCCAAAAGATGAAATTTCTAAATTCTGCTGCTTCTGGGTTACCCAAGCAACGTAAGTCCATTACAGCTTCTTTCGACAACTGCTTAGAGGTGTAAATGCGGTTTTACTTCTCATTCCCATATCACTGATAAAGAATAATTTTATACCGGTGACCGGTCTACTCTGCAATTGTCATTCTTAAAATGTCCTTTCTGAAATTTTACTTCACAGATATCTGCACAATGGATATTAAAATCGCAGGCTAAAACTTAAATTCGTTCTCCATAGTCCGCGCATCCCTAATGGAACTATAACCAGCAACACTTTGTTTCATGCTGAACTCGTCTTCGGCACATGCACTCTCCCAATGTCTATCCAATCCTGATATTAGGCCGAATCGCCTTTATCCATTTTCCACAACAGGCGTTCAATTATGTATGTACCTCGAAAGGTGGCTTTCCGTGAGCTTATCTCCACGCAGTACGCTCGGTTAGACTGACCGCAAGTGTTCCCTGAAATATTATTTTTTAATGTTGCTATGTACAGCCTGTCGAAGCCTCATAATGCCATCATCGTGCTAATCTCTCCAATGGTTGATTGTGATGCATAATTCAGATTGATTTTCATTTCAATTTCTATTTATTATTTTCCACACACAAATTGATCGAAACAACTTCTATACCAGATACAAATACGTATCTATGATTTCCAGTGCGTATCATCATGAAAGTCCAGCGAAAGTGGTTAGGTCGTTCGCGCTAAAAAAAAAACCTCTCACACCACATTCATCGACCATCGTCAATTATATCAGGCAATTACCGTTAGTATCTAATCGAAGGCTCATTAAAATGGAACAACATACCTGGTCACGGACCTTGATTGAAAATAAAAGTCTTGATAATGGCGGTTCAATGACTTGACACCTTGTGTACACAGAGATTAAACAAGACCACCATTTCCTGTCGGTCCTTTGTAGAAGGAAGAGAAATGAAATTAGCCCAATCCACCGACAAACGAGAAGAAAACTCACCTAAAATTAGATAAAAGTATAAAAACGAATTTACCTGCCCGACCGTAACATCCCAATTAACTGGAGAGGTTTATACATGTGCGTCTTGAGTTTGTGCGCCCGGCCAGAGCTGTCTTCTGTCAGCATACACAATACACATGTTTGGTTATTCGTTGCCATTCAAAGGAAAACATCCACAATATTGTGTGTAGCTTAATAGGTGCTCATTAATTCGAAATACGAGTACCCCAACCATAGGATCGGTGGGCCATCATAGACTTGCGCAAAAAAGTTGCAAACAAAAAATAGAAACGGAACAACTAAACAAAAAGTTTGCTTTTGGGAGTAATTGGTCCGTGAGCAGGGTCCAAATTGTGAGGAAGGAACTTCTGCATGAAGTGGCGTGTGAAAATGGAATAATTGCCGAGTTCTTAAGTTGATTAGTTCCTCAAGTCATATGGGACAGGAAGGAATTTTGAAATCAATTACAGGTACTGAGATAGGAACGTTAAGGATGAGGAGTTGTATTCGTGTTTATTTTTTGGGCGGGAAATTAATGAGGTCATGGGACATGTAATTATCATCATCATTCTCAAATAACATATGGGGTTCTTAGAAGCTTATTATTTAATCTTCGGTCGTATCTTAAGCTAGATGGGCCGCAGCAAGTAAAAAATAGATTTCAGGCTATTTGAAGCCATCTATAATACTAAGGTGGTCTACCTAGGAGACGTATATCAAATGGTACTACCTCTATCTGGAATTACATTCCCATTTCGATTTCTTGCTAAATCATCAGGCGACAAGGACAGATTTCGATTTTATTGCAGCCACCTAATTTAAGGTAAACTTTGAGGATACTTAACATGTGGTACAGCAATCATGAAGTGCAATTTTTTTTTATAATTTTCGCGAGCTCAAGTTGCTTTTATTACCCTTTATTGCGGGAGTTAGGGAAATTGGAAATAAGAAGAGAAGAAAGGTACCGCTACAAATTACGCTGTAAGCTATCCTGGGAAGAAAACCATCCCGTCGAATCCAACTAATGATATCAATATCGTCGGCGTATGCTAGTAATTGCACTGATTCTTGGAAGATTGTGCTTCTGGTGTTTTGCTGAATCATCTCAAGAATGAGTTTAAAGAAGTCACATGACAGTGCGTCGCGTTTCCTATTTCCCTTTTGGTATCGAATGTTCACCAAGTCATTTTCGATCCTGAAGGAACAGCGAGAATTCTTTATCGTCATCCTGCACAGACTGAAGAGTTTGAGCGGTATACCAAAACTAGACATGGACCTGTATAGTTCGTCTCTATAAATGCTGTCGAATGCGGCTTTGAAATCGAAGAACAGGTAGTGGGTATCGATTTGCACTTCTTGACTTTTCTCCAGGATCTGCCAAAGTGTGAAGAATTGCTCAGTTTTGGACTTTCTTGGCCTAAAACCTTACTGATAAGTACCAATAAGGTTTTTGGTAATGGGTTTCAGGCGTTCACATATTACTGCAGATAGGATCTTGTAAGCGATGTTGAGGGAATTTATGCCTCTGTAGTTGGCTCAGTTGTGGATCCTTGGCTCCTTTTTGTGGATGGGGCAAACGAAGCTGAAGTTGCATTCTTCAGGAATACTTTTATCCGACCAGATTTGGCTGATGAGTTGTTAAATGGTACCTACCAAGTCATATCCGCCAGCATTATAAAGCTCAGCGGGAAGGCCGTCATTTCTGGCGGCCTTATTAAGCTTGAGTGTCAATATTGAATGGTTCGTTCTGCCTGACAACGGAATACTGTTCGTCATTGCCTTAACAATCTACAGAAGTGGTTCTTCCATATTCTCAGCATCGACTGTGTCTCAACTACTATATTTCCTTGTTAATCTCGATTGGATTCTGTTCGATACTTGTATCCTTGGCTTTGACGTTTTACACTTTGGTAAAACTTGCAAACATCGTTCGTGGAGTCGAACCTCTATATATCCTCGATCGAGCGCTTTTCTTGCTCTTTTTTCTTCTTTCTGAAAAGCCGGTGTTCTTCCCTTCTTCTTCGCCCATAGAGCTCAATGGCTGCGAGTATCTGACGGCATTCCTAATCAAACCAATGGTTTTTTGCTGACTCGAGAACCTTACCTTGGTTTGTTGGCATCGTTGCCATTATGCTTCGACATTCGATGCTGGTGGTATGGTGTGAATCGAGAGGTTAAGGGATACGCGTTGCGCGAAGGTCTTGGGGGGTCTCTTGCGATTGCAGTCATTCGACATTAAATTCTATTTCACAGTATTTCTGGTTTTTTGTGGTGTGGTGTGGTGGATATCCGCATCCTTACCTTGGCTGCAACGAGGTAGTATTCCGAGTCGATGTTAGCCCCCCGGAATGTTCGGTAATCCGAAAAACTGGATGCGTGCCTCTTGTCTATCGCAAAGTGATCAAATTGGTTGACTGTTCGTTTATCTGGAGACCGCCATGTCCCCTTATGGATATCGAGGTGAGGAAACCGTGTGCCCTCTATAGCGACATTTCGTTCTGTAACGAAGTCTATTAGCCCAAGTCCGTTACCAGACGTGTTGTCGTGTAGGCTATATTTTCTGCTAAATACAATACTGCTAAAGATGTCTTCTCTTCCTACCTATGCGTCAAAACTTCTCAGCACGATTTTAACATCGTACTCTGTCGCTGATAGGTTTTGTCGAGGAGCTCGTAAAAGCAATCCTTAGTTATATCATCATTTTCCTCCGTCGGAGCATGAGCTTATGTTGAGAATTTGGCCTTGATGAGGCTTGTAACAATGCGTTCGCTAATGTATTGGAAACATGAGACTTCTTGCCTAAGTCTGGCATCCGCGTCCGAATAGTAGATGTTTCTGCTCGCTATAACACGGTCCATAGTAGATGTCACAGTCCTTGATCCTCTTTTTGCCCGGCCCATCCCATCCGAATTTCCTTTATGGCAGTAATGTGTGCTTTGTAGTTTTTCGCCTGCACCTCCTGTTTAATGTTCTCACATCCCAGGTGCAGATACAAACGTCGTTGTCACTTTTTTGTTTAGCAGGGTCGGCAACAATAAGATCAGTTCTTTCCGACGCTATTGGTTGCATCGTAACATATGTTTTTTTTGGGTAGGTAGTTAATCCAAAGCACAACCCCCAACCTGGAGGGCCAGTTCCAATTTATTAGATACCCCAAGTACATGGGGCCATCAGTATCCGCACTACGGGATTGAGCGCTTCCGTTGGCCACCATCTCTGTTCAAGGGGCCTGACTTACCCTTGAGGATTCCAAAATAACCTGTGTTCCGAATATGTTCATCTAGGTTCGGCTGGGACGGCATGCCGGGTATTCATTCCTTGCCATTCTGACCAGGGTGTTTATAGTGTTGATGTTTTTGGTCTTGTTATCAAACACATTCACTTATCGTTTAACAAAGTCAAATCCGGTTGGGTGAGACCAGTACCCGATGGTTACCTCTTGAAGGTTAAAAAAAACACATTTGATATGCAGTCAGAGTTACAACCACTGGGCATTGCTAAGTTAAAGCGAATCAGAGTCTGCCAACCATGTTTGTTGGTGATTTAGTTTTTTGAAAGAGTTATTGGGTTTCGAAGATCCAGAACTGATCAGTATCAAATAGGGAGCCATCTTCTGTTTTTTTTACAGAATGTTTGTTGAAAGTTTATCCTCCTATAATCAACAGCATAAATAGTCGTTTCAACATACCGGTTTGCTGCATCTTCAACTTTCGCAGCTCAGGCGTTATTTTTTTTCAAGCTATAGTAGGCTATAGTAGTTTCAACTTTAACTAAACTATACTTATCGGTTTCTCATCAAAAGTCTTCGGTTAGCTGTGTCCAGTGGCTTATTGCCTTCTTACTGAACTCTAGTGCTTTGACACGGTGCACTCCCAGAAATGTGGTATATAAAACTTGGACAAAATAGCCGTTGTAATAGCAGCTAAAAAGCTTCGAATAGACATTACCTCTGAGGAAACAATAATACTCAAAGTACACTTCGTCATGTTTCATTACCCCACTGTCTAAGGTTGACTCAAAATTAATCCCTCCGGCTACCTCATAGTTTACCACCAAATTAGAAACATAAATCGTTTCAACAAAACGCACGTCTTCCTGCTGCAAGTACCCAACCGCTGATTTGGCCATACAACCACCAATCCGTGAACACATAAATTCGGCCAAATTAATACGACACACTGACGGTTTTATTACCCACTTCATGGGAATAACAATGTATCAGCACCATATGGTGGTCGAATGTATACCAGATCCGCCCCAATACCGACTACCCCTCGAATAGTTCCAGCAAAAATAACAATTTCGTCCATTAGGTTACGTATACGTCAAAGGAATCGTTTAATTTTGCCAGCTCGCCGAAGGGGAGGGGACCTGACGAAAAACTTAACTCGAAACTCTAATCCGCGATGACTATAAGCCAGCGGACTTTATTATGGCTTCGGGGGAAGCTAGATAATATGCAAGCAAACTATCCTGTGTCTGTGGCAATGAGGTTCCCCATCATTAGTTTCCGAGAGAGTTACGTACTTAAACTGTTGCAATGAGCGAAACTTTATGAACTCAGTGCACCAGATAAGTGAGGACGGGTATTTGCAAGTACTTGAGATGCTTATGAGGAACGCTTGGTAGCAACAAATTGCGCATTATGGCCTGCGATTCGTGAATATGCGGAAGCAATTAGTTCTGATGGAATGCCGTCTGACGTCGTCGTATGGAAGTTTGCTGAAGAGCGGTCTTCAAAGGGGAGACTAGATAGTCGGATGGAGTTGGAAATCGGTCGAAAGTGGCAAACACTTACTTTGATGGATTGGATGAAGTGGACGGTTCTGTTTGAAGTTTTGTTTTTTTTTTTTCAGATGATGGGCTTTCGTGTTGAGGTTATTGAACGACCGAGGTCAATATCTGATCGATTGATTTAATTCACTGAAAGTTAATAATTATCGAATGATGAATTTTTGTTTTATCTAGCAGATGTCCACAATATAGTGATTGAACATATTGAGGTATTTAAGGCGACCACTGGTTTAACCTAACCCTCCTAAAAAATTTATTTTTAATCGGTTTTGTAGCCTTTTGCGACCTCTTGTAGAAAAGTTGAACGGTGTAAACAGGCTTCGTAGTACACACAATACAGCTTTGTTCTCACCACTATAGAGGTGTGCCTGTGGACTTCATGAAGGTTATCGGATCTTGTAATTTTATGCCGAATCCATGTTGTTAGAAAACTTACTCGGGGCACTGCTCCAGAAGGGAATACTTTTTTAAAAACTCAACTGAAAACAGAATAAATTCAATCCTTGAGGATACAGAAAATATTTTCTTTGCATAATATAACAAAAGGGCAAACAGTGGGGATCTAACCAACCATCTTGGAGCTTACTTCTTACAAATTCTTCTCACTGCACTCTAGTTCTCTGGAACGGTACACTCACAGAAATGTGGTATACCACTTGGACATAATAGCAGTTGAAGAGCTTCGAATAGACATTACCTCCGAGGAAACAATAATTTCCACTAAATACTCAAAGTATACTTCGTCACGTTTCACAATAGTCTAAACGCAATGAAATCATTATCCCACTGCCCAAGGTTGACTCAAAATGAATCCCTCTGGCTACCGGCTTACTTCTTTCAAATTCTCAGCGATTTGACAAACACGGAAACTAGAAGACTCCTCCGGTTAATTGACAGCTCAGATTGTTTTTTTTACAGGTAACAAGAAGAATGGACAAGATTCAGGTGTTTATCACAATGGCACAAAAATTGGTCTGAATGTCCTGGCGAATCGCTGGCAGCCACTCTAAGCTAACCTAACCAAAGATCTGTTGTAAAATATAAAGAAATTGGATTGAACGTACAAAATTATTTTTTCAAGTTATTGACTTCGTCACTTTTATAGGTCAGTAGAAATGCCCAATTATAAAGGAAGATGTCGGATAATAAACTTTAAGTCTTTGAAAAACATTAGACCTATTCAGGTCATAACGTTTATAAAAAGCATCGCTTTCTGAAACTTTTTATTATCTAATCTTTCTTTTTACGTACCGAGCATAATGTTACGTTAATACGCTTAAAAAATGTAAGAATGCAATAAAATCCCAACTAAAAATTTCGCTTCGATAAAGCACTATCGAAGTTATGTCCCCTCCAGCAATATTTACTGTATCAAGTCTTATGGAAAAACATTTGGGGCACTTTTTTCATAAGACTTCTTAAAATACTTTTAATATACCTTACAGAAAAAACTTCGTTTGCTTAAAAAATGCCTTACAGAAGCAAACTACAGGCTTCACAAGAAGTCTTTCCGAAAACGGAACAAATTTACTTTAGCAAAAACGCACTTTTTTCACTTTTTTTGATTCCACTAATATTTTATGCTGATAATTTAGCAATTTTTTAAAATCGTCGCTCTCAATTAGTTTAAAAGTTATTCAACAATCAAAATTCGAAAAATCCCTATAGAATTGTGTGAAAAAAGAATTTTAATTTTTCGCGGGAAAAAAGAATTTTAACTGTCTTTCTGGGGACAGTCCACGCTCACGCAACTTCGTTGCTCTGCTCAGGGTATGTAAAGTCGTCAGGCAGGCGCCTTAGTCAACAGTTTTTTTCGTTAATAGTACCCTGGGTGGCCCGCTTTGCGGAAAAAAAGGATTTTAACTCTCTTTCTGGGGACAGTCCACGCTCACCCAACTTCGTTGCTCCGCTCAGGGTATGTAAAGTCCTCAGGCAGGACCCTTAGTCAACAGTTTTTTAAGTTATTTTTTTTTTTTTATATGTTTTTTTTGAACATGGCAATGCCGCGTAAACCACTTAAGTAAAAAAAAAACAGAAATGTCAAATAACAAACAATTTGTATGGAAATATAACCCAAAAGTGAAATTTTGTCATAAGCATAACTCTTAAAATAAATGTGAGCGACCATTTTCAAAAACGGATAAATGATCAGCAAAAAAAATGAAAAAAAGTGAGTTTTTTCTAAAGTAAATTTATGACTCGAAAACATTTACAAGCCTTATCGAAGTTGAAAAATATATATAAAAGTTCTTATCTTACTGGGATTAGAACTCGGGTTCTCTCATACGGTAGTCCAACACGCTATCCACTAAGTTCTTAAAGTTCTTATCTTACTGGGATTAGAACTCGGGTTCTCTCATACGGTAGTCCAACACGCTATCCACTAGGCTATACTCTGGAACATGTAACAGTAACAACAACGAAGAAGTTTAATCGTGTTTTTAGTTTAAGTTAGCGCGATCGTCTTTAAGAAATGACCCGAACCAATAACATTGTAAACGAACCAAGTAACCACAGCTGTTACTAGTAAAGCTATCCGCGGGATGCAGATATTTAAATGGGCGGTATAGTTAGCACGATCATCTTTAAGAAATTACCCCAAAGAAGAAATGCAAATACGCAGATTTTGGGTCAGAACTCAGAGCGCAAACATAGTAAACGCAATATGTAAACACTCTTTCAATTTCGTCTTCTTTATTAAAACCACCATCGGTATTAACATTTCAGTAAGAACTGCCTTCGGATGCATCAAACAAAACAATCTAAACTATAAATGTGTTCCAAAACACATTGAAACAAACGATGACATTCCCAAATCTATGGAATATCTATGGTTTTCGTCAGACTCTTCATCCGAAACATTTCACTGAACATTTCTGAAGCTTAAATAATTATGATGAGTGCAACGATGATTTATACGTCTTGATTTTAATAAAATATATCGAAAACTTTACGTGCTCCTCGCAGAATTGACTCATTATCCTTCTGAACTATTCTCCAGTAGGTTCCCGATCTTCTCACCTTTTTCCCGATCTTTTCACCTTTTTCCATGACTTAATCATTCGAAAAACTCTTTTACTAATTGATTTCTTATGACAACAAAATTATGATAAATATTTTGTGTTGTGTATTTGACGTTTAGTGAAGTCCATGTCACATTATATTTTTATTTAATATTAGTCTTAAGTCGGAAGCTCTAAACGGGTTATTCTTCAGTAATACTTCATGCCCGAAGCTCCCTATACATAAATCAGTTATAGTAATGAAATTGACACGTGAGTTAAAAAAATTATGAAAATAAATGTTTGTGTTTCTTCGACTGGGAATAGAACCTGGAACTTTGGCAAGGTAGTTCATCGCCTAAGATACACAGTAGTAATAGCTTTTTTAAGCCTTCATTTGTAAGCCCTATACATGTTATGCTTCGGATTAACTTCGTGCAAAGCTCTACCGAAACATCATAACGTATGAAACATATACACACATCTCCGGAAGCTTAAAAACTATATTACTGAAGTTATACCATCATAAAATCGGTTATGCTTGTCAATTTTCCTGCAAAATGCATTAACTATGCTTTTACCCAAACAATCGACTGTAAAAATGCTCAGCTTTCGCTCACAATCGCTATATAAGGCCTACAGAAATAATTGCTTGTGAAAATGAAATTTCATTTTAATTTTTTTTTTAATTTATTTTTTATGAATTTTTGTTTACATTTTTTTTCGCTTTTAACTGTCATTTTCAGGATATTTTAATATTTTTTTTTTACTTTATTATAAATTTTGCTAAACAATATTTTTTGTTTTGCTTCAAGAATATTTTCTTATATATCTATATAGTCAGTAATTTGCTTAAAGAAGACTTAAATTTAAAAAAACAAAAAATATTCCATTTACTTGTAGAAATTTAGTTATTCATTGTTATCAACATCGTTAGATACCTTATAGAGTGTGTAAAAAAAAATCGTAGATGGTGGTTAATTTTAGAGTTAGTAGTCCAATCAAAAACCTTTCTGTAAGACCACCAAAAACAACCATACCCAAAATGTTAGTCAAGTTCACCAGTATCGGCTCCACTATAATATACTATAGACGACAGATCACAAACTTCGGAAGGCAGAAATACATACATACATGAAAACATAAAAAATCTCAACTTTGAATTTTCGCGCAAAAATCGTCTATACTATGTACGTATACGGGGGAAGTAAAACAATAACCCATTAAAGTGAGAATCAAAAAGAACGAACTTTTTTACTCCGTTTTGAATGGTTGTCAACAGCGTTGCCGAAAGTACTCCCATAGGAGTCTTGTACTACTTTCAACACCTCCGTACTCCCGTACTCCTCCTTTCACATTCGTACTCCTATTTGTTAAAAACCTAAAATACACTTGCAGCTAGGTGATTGTCAACCAAAATAAATTTAATTCACTTCAAATTCAAAACTGTCATCAAAAAGTGATTTTCATTCTTTCTTGTGTGTTTATTCCCTATCCCATAGCTGTATAATTGTTTTGATTTAATAATTAATAATAATTGTGATCACTTTTTATTTTTAAACCAAATGTTTTACATCGTTCAACTGCATACAGTCACGACGCTCTATTTTTAAACATGCAAAATGTGTTTTCGCAATAAATACTTAAGGGTCTATCTTTATTGATCTCTACAATCATTTTCGTTTAGCAATATACCTTAAAGTATATGGTTCGACTCAGAATTGCTAGCTGAGTCGAATTAGCCTGTCTGTCCCTCACCAAATTTAAGGCCTTAAAAAACACGCCCGCTTTTTAGTAAAACGTTGTTTTTGGCCAAACGGTAAAGAACTTTCAAAATGTTTTTGTATAACATATTTAGAAAATCTCAAAACCTATAATTCATACATATAAATCTTTTAGCCAGGCCCCCTTTTTCGATCGTTTTTAGTAAACAACGGTTTTAGGTACAATTTAAAAAAGGTTCGTAAGTAATTCTATGAACATTTAGTCCATACATCATTTTAACCCACTATATTTGGGGACGTTTTCGTAAACTATTTGTAAAAACGATCCTATAGATAAAGGCCTTTTTTTCGAACCAAGAAATAAGATAAACTTTCTTAAAATGATGTGACATTTTCTATATTTCTTCTCCATTCAGTTTTAGACATATTTACACTTTTTGGGGTCATTTATTTTAAGGATGGTTGCACAGACAATTAATATAAATCTTTTATGGTTCGACAAAACAATTTTTTTTATGGCATATGCTATGGGGTTGGGTCATCGTTGCCAGATTTTTTTCGGGCAAAGCGGGATTCTGAAACCTTTTTGATAAAAGCGGGACATAAAGAGCATAAGTAGTCAGTATTTTTTGAATACTTATTTTTTTAGTTGAACCGAAGTTTACATTTGCATTGTCAGCTTAATATGAAGTTACTTGCGATAATTGTAAGCTATGTCTTGAAAGTGGGACTGTGCCTGTCCCGAGCGGAAATTTAATTTTGGGCTAAAAATCGGGACGTCCCACCAAATCGGAATGTCTGGCAACGCTTGGTAGGCTATACAAATGCTTTTTGTAGGAAAACACCCCCAAAAATTGAATGAAAATGATATATGGCTACGAAATGTTTTTTTGTTGAAAATCTCATTTTTTTTAAAAACGCCGGCAAAAATTGGTCAAAAACTATATATGAAAGAAATATAGATAATGACATAGCATACATTTTTTACTCAGTCACTTTTTTTTTTAAATTTCTTATGATTTGGTCAGCAAAGACGTTTATTCCGCTTCGTCGGAAAGTGAGTCTATACACTAAATTTCATCACTCTAGCTCAAAATTCAGGTATAAAGGGCCAAAAATCGGTGACACACAAACGAAAGGACCGACAGACAGACAGAGATCGACTAAGAATGGCTAGCTGATATACTTTAAGGTATACAATTTTAAAAACTTAACGTAAAAACAAGACTTATATACACCTATGGGATAGGGTATACAAAGATGTTGTGCACATACTTTTTTTTAAAGACTAAAAATGTCTGTACTCCTATATTTTTCAAAATACTCCCCTTGTTTGGCTGCAGTACTCCCTTATAATATTTCTCTCCGGCAACACTGGTTGTCAAGATAGTAAAATAAGTGACGCACGTTTGCTACGGACTGAGAAAACTCTAGAGACAAGTTGATTTGGGCTCGCAGGTCCTCCAACCTCGAAAGATTAACCGCATCATAATTGGATGAAATTTTAGATTTAAATGAAAAATAAACACCTGCACGTCTAAATTCATGTCGGAATAAAAACTAACTTATTTTTTCTATTAAGCTTAGCCTTCTGATTCTCTAAAGATTGTAGAAAATTCGATGTTTAAAACCTCACATTTACTAAGACGCCATCATGTACATCATGGTTGTTCAATTGATGAAAGAAAAAGTCAGTAATCATGACTCTATAGTGGTCAACACTGACTGTAACATTCTTGCCAGCATCGTTTTTAAAGAAGTACGACCAATTATTCCACCAACCCATAAAGCAAAAGTCAGTTTTTGTGGATGTAACGGTGTTTCAATAAACACTTGAGGATTATCATCACTCCAAATACGGTAGTTTTGTTTATTTGGAGGACAATATTCGCCGCGTTAGTGCCGATATACGTCCACACCACATAATGTTGAAAAAATACATAGCAAATTGGACCTCCAAATTAGACTACGTCCGAGCCAGCCGTTCATATGCCAGAAATCATATTTCAATTATAATGCCTGAAGATTATCTTTCTATACCTACCTCTAAAAAGTAACACCCAAACAAAATTGCTTTGGGTACGATTTGCACAAGGGATTGTAGCTGTATTCTATTTGGATTAGCTGTTTTCAAATTTCTGGACTCCATCTTTTCCATAGCGATTTGTTTTACTGATGAAACAATTTCTGGAACTCCTCAATTGGAATAGAGTTCTGTTCCTTCAGTCTAACTCGACCAACATAATATTGTGTTGACGATAGCGAATAACACTATTCGGTAGATTTGTTTGCCCATTCTGTACCATAGAAATAATCATCGCCAGCATTTTGATGTTCAGCTATATTTTTTCCATCTTCTCCAATATCACAAACTTCATTTGGTTCGATAACCACATCTTTTTCAATACATCGTCAAACATTATACAAATCAAAATAATCAAGATTAATCAAGATCAAGTCCTCTTTGTCTATGAATGGATAAATTTCTTCAAATCCTTCGCCGCCATTAAGGACTCTTCAATTCTCTGCTAAATGATTAATGTGATTAAATAACAATTAAAATCTAAAATGGTCTGGCCACTCTCATGTGTAAGTCCGAGGATTAAAGTAGCACTATTCGTGCGCCACCATGTAAACAAATTTCATCAGGATTGGGCTGTTGTTTATTGTCATCAAAAACGATGGTACATTGCTACCGAAACTATTGGCAAAGTCCCTTCATCAGGATGGTAGTCGGCTACAAACGTTAAATATGGTTAATGTCAACATTTGGTCCATAGACATCTTACTTAGAATTCAAACGAACTGAGCCACTGCACCCGCATGTATAGTTGAACCATAACACCGACACCGTTCTAATAAAATAATCAAGGGGCTCCTTAACTTAATGCTTCAACAGCAACCACAAGCCTATATTCAAGATCTCTAAAGCCCCAACATATCAAACAAAACGAATCAAAACTATTCCCGGTTGGTTTTCTCTGTTCACATTTTAATGACCACAATTTTAATCGGCAGTGTTCCATAAAATTGTGTATGTATCGCAAGTTAGTACCTAAGCCACATAGACCGCCCCCGAAGCACATGTCGATATTTAATCAATTAATCTACCTCACCGTCCACAAAATGAGTTAATTCCACGTTCGAAGTAATCAATGTTGATGACTGGGGTAGTCCATTCTGGTGGCGTCGTAATTAAAAAAAAAACTCCAAACACGCACGCAATGCATCCATGTGAGGTCCAATCGCGTCGAACTATAGGAAGACCACTATACCACCTTAGCCATCACCATCTATCATAAAACCTAAATAAGGTGGACGTGCTGTGCCATTTATCAAATTACCTGTGTATGGCCAACCTCTCCTTAAAGCAAACAGTGTGCATCCATGACAAAGTACCTGGTGGTGTACACCGCCCGTTTGCGCTCCACCACGTAGTAGACTATTAGTCTTTCAAATATAAGGTGATCCTTAGAGCTGTGCGGATGTATGTGTATTTTTGTAGAACATCGCGTTTCAAGACCTCATTAGCATGCAACAAGTGAAGCAATTAAAATTTTCGAAAATACATCAATTAATCGATTATTATTACTTAAGAGCTGGTCGCACATAGCGGAGACTGGAGCTTCATTCTATATCCTTCTGTTGGGGCAGGAGATTTATGTCTGCATAAGGAAAGATATTTGTACTCGCAAATGATGTTGGACACAAGTCGAAGTCTTGCAGTTGTTGGGCTGTCAATGTTATGGCGTTACGGAACACGAACAAAATGTTCGATTGATCTGTAGTTGAGAATACGCACGGGGATAGTACAGGGTGTCACAGATTGGTGATGTCTATACCCTATCCCAAAGGGGTATATTAGTTTTGATACATAGCTTGTAATATAGAGAAATAATTTAGCTATATATACCTTAAAGTATATTTGCATTCTTCATAAAAATCATTCACCATATGTGACCAAACAAAATCGACTAGTGACTTCAATCGAAGCACTATGTGAGATTTTCAAAAATTTTGTGTAATCATCTTTTAAGGTTGTTTACCTATAACTATTTTGATAAAAACAAAAACATTTATAAACAGATATTTTCAAGTAAACAAAACTGAAGTATTTTATAATGTTTGTAATATTTGTTTATTAAAAAAGAGGATTCGAGAGTGGGCAAATTTAAAAAAAAATGTTGCTTAGGCCCTAAGCGCTTCAATTATAAAACAAACGAAAAAACATATGAGAAGGCTCCAATCAGCTGTGCGAATCGTTGAATACCATTCCATCCTATCTTTAAAACTAATATCCCCAAAATGTGTTCGTGGCTAAAAACATTATGGGGATAAAATTGTCACAATATACTGTTTGTGGTAGGGTATATAAATAGTTTGTTAAGAAATCGGCCCCCACATTTTTTTTTCTTTTGTAGGTTGGTGGAAATCTTCATAGACACGATGAGCACGTGCCCAAAGTAGTATGAGATTTTTACTCACTAAAACCACCACCCATTTTGTATTTATATTGCAACTAAGTATTCGACTTATCTAGCAATTTTTTTTATCACGAGTATATAGATAATATGTTTGGCAGGTAACTTTCCTTTGAGAGTTCCTGCTTTTTCCGTAATTTATAGCGCGGTTTGTTATTATCGGGCCAAATCTAAGGGGGTTGAAATGCCTATGGACGAAATATTCATGTTAATATAACAATGATATTGCATCAAAAATGTTTTCGAAAATCTAAAAATTTGACTGAACATTTGTTTTTTAATGAAAATGCCCCCAAAAAGTGGATGAGATAAAAAAAACTGTATATGGATGAAATACAGATATTGAGATTATCTATGTAATATGCTATTCAGATGTTTTTTTCAAAATTTCCTAGCGTTTGGCAAAAAACAACGTTTCCCAAAAAAATGGGCGTGGCTGTACACTCTTCTGTTACATATTTCATTATCCTAGCTCAAAATGTAAGACCTAACAATCGGTGACGTACAGACGGACAGACAGACTTAGCTTATCGACTCAACTAGCGATTCTGAGTTGACCCATATACTTTACGATATATCTATCGAAACTATTCCTCAACGTTACAAACTTTATTTAAAAACTAATATACCCCTATGGGATAAGGTATGAAGTGAAACTGAATTGGACGCATTCGTCGGAATTCTTTTGGCAGCCGGTGTTTCACACAACAGGTTTTGTGACATTCAGATAACCTACCTATATACATATATTTATATCTGTTATGACTTATCATCGATTCATTGTGCTGACATGATATATTCGTTTTGATGATAGTAGAACTCTCTTACATCGTCTGCGCGATGACAAAGCTGCACCGATCCGAGATATATGGAACTTTTTGAATGAAAATTTAGCCAACAAAAATTATAGTCATCATGAAAATATTACAATTGACGAGCAACTATTTTCATATGGTGAACAAACTAAATTCACACATCGAAACCAGCAAAATAAGGTATTGAAGTTTGGTGTGGTTGTTGGGAAAATTTATACAGGCCGACAACAAGGCGAAAATGTTATATTACAACTCGAAGGGCCGTACACGTATAGTGGCCGTAAATTTTTCGCTGAGAATTTGTTTAACACATTGGACTGAGTAAAGCATCTGACCAAACTCGGCCTTGCATTCGTAGTTACCATTTGGTCCAATAAAAGACGTACCCCCGAAGAAATGAGAAAACATCCCTCTCGTCCTGTTCGTCCATCATTATTTTGATTTCATGAAGATTTGATCTCAATATGCATATTATACGTGCCAAACGTACTTTCATTATAGAAAAGATTGTGAAAGCGAATCAATGCAAATATACTTTAAGGTATATCTGCATTTGCTACATCTTGTTGGAACCAAGTCCTCCTGCTCTGGGTCATTGAGCGTTTCTGGATTATGATTAGAGTCACTCCATATAATTCCCATCTGACATAAACAAGCAATTTATCAACTTATTATCTTCTTGGGACATTTCAAAATTTTTTTGGCAAAATTCCAGACGAATAACAAATCCAGGAGGTTTAACTTGCTCGTAATTTGAATTTTGTACGGAAACAAGTTTCACTCACCATGAATTATCCGTTTTCATGACCGTCTGCTTACTTCCATTTGCGTGGATAAGTTGGGAGTGGAAAGCTTGGATTTGTCTGTATTGATGAGGCTGTTTTGCGATGCTTCCATATTTGGCGAGCATGTTTACCAGTCTCATATTGGACCATCTACTTGGGGGAGTGCCGCCTAAAGTCCCTTTATGCGGAAATGATGGACTGCAAAGCATGGTTCCGCTACACAATCCAAATCCTCGTTTCGTTATCACAGGCATTCATTTTAATAAGTCTAAATATTAACCCACAAAACCAAAAAAAAAAAAACCGATTACTCACACAGAAAAAAGGTCTTACTTTTGTTTTTGTAGCACGATACTCCATATATAGAGGCTCAGCTAATTCTAAATCTGTTGCTTCTATAAGGCCTATTCAGAACTATGTTTGAAGTTTAATTAAGGTCGAATAGAATTTTAAAGGAAATGCGGAATATGCTTAAGCAAAAAAAAAAAAGCATTCGAATCCAACAAGTTCAACGGATATTTATATATCCGTTGCAGTAGAGTGGAAGGTTTATAATCGATCGAAAACATTATGCGTGTTTTCGTGAGATTTCGCTACCAAGTGAAGTAAGATTTCACAAGGAGTACAAATACAACAAATGATTGGGAATTACAAAGTAAGATTGAGTTGGGATAGACTGTACATCCTAACAAAGAGTATACAACTACATAGAGTGCACATCTTAAAAAAAAATTTACTGATGTTGATACCCCAGTGTTCAAATTGCCATGCCAACAACAAGCAACGGCATAGCTTATGCATACGAGCGACGGAAATTCCCCTTCGCACTTACCGCCCGCGTCAGAAACGGCTACAACATTTTTAGCTATCATGCGTACTCTTGTAGTTCTATACCTCTTTGATCCTACTCAACATCAGGGGTCATTAAAAAACAAATCTTTGAATTTCTGAGTTTGGCACCCCTTCCATAGATTGACATTTCTTGTTTTTCATTGAAAGAAAATGGACGGCCACAGTGGGAAAACTTTTCAAAATCCTTTGCGAAAATTTTGCGTGTGCTTAAAATTTATTTTCTGGAATAGCAAATATTGTACCTAAACTTCAAAGCTTCATATTTTAAAATCAGTCGAAAGATTCGGCTGATACAGGTAGTCAAATTCTCCTTATTTTTAAAATCAAAGAAAAATTATTTTTTTGTGAACATTTTTAGAGTTTTGGAGTAAAAATTAAGAAACAAGGTTAAACAATTTTATTTTCTTTATTTTGGCTTATAAAAAGGACCATTTCTATAGCAATTAAGATCCAATTTTATTTTATTTTGCAATACAAATATGTATTGCAAAGTTTAAGCTGTTTTTGACCATATATAAATATTTAAATATTTGAATGAAAAACATTATTTCAGTTGATCTTTTCTTTTTGCATACCCACCAATATTCCTGTAGTTTTTTTAGAAATGCTTTGTATATTTTTGGACGTTAATTTTTTTTTCACAAATTAAATTCATAAAAAAGACGTATTTCAACACATGATTCTTAAACAACCTGTGTACCAATTTTTTTTAAAACTCACGAAATTGGTAGCTGTGGGTTTCACCTGTACTGTGTATTTTGACAACTAAAGTCATCTGACTGCGAGTAGGCGCACCAATCTTCAAATATTAAGTAGCCGATAGAGTTTGGATCGTCTTTTTGAGAATCTTTTACTTTGCGTTTCATAATTCTCACGAAAACACGCCTATTATAATATCCCCTGATAATGAAAAAAAGTGTCATAAATGACCGCAGTAGATGTTGTCACTTAACATATTCAACATCCCCATACATTTTTTGGAATGACTACAATAACTTTTCGAATGATTACTAGTTAATTTATGTGGTCTTAGAATTAACCCTAAAAAAACAAACTGCTCAGGAAATAACGGGTCCGCCATCTAACGTTTTTTTTCAACTAGTGCTTATTTGTTGAATGGTAACACTTAGCTCATTTCTGATTTGACAGATAATTAGTTTTATCCTTCCGCTAAACGAATATGGTTATGTATACGCTTGAACAACGCTGGAAAATATTGCGACATTACTTTGAAAATCATGGTAATGTTGCAGAATGTGTCCGAAAATTGCGTACGGATTTTGGAAGAAGAGAAGCACCGTCAGCTTCGTTTGTTCGTTATCTTGTGAAAAAAGTGAAAGCAACTGGCATCCTCATCGATAAACCAAAGTGTGAAAAGCCAAAAACAGTGCGTACACCCGAGAATATTCCTGCTGTGGCAGAAAGTGTGCGTGAAGCGCCTTCAACATCAATTCACCGTCGTTCTCAACAATTGAACATTTCGGAGACATCATTGAGACGAATTTGGAATAAAGACCTTGGTATGACGCCAACTGACCATCCAATGCGTTTTCGCTTCGCTAAGTGGGCCTGCGATCGACTTAGAGAAGATGCCGATTTTGCCAAAAAAAAATTATCTTTTCAGATGAAGCTCATTTTGATCTTCGCGGGTATGTAAACAAGAAAAATTGTCACATTTGGGGCACAGAAAACCCGCACGCATACATTGAAAAGCCGATACACCCAAAACGAGTCACTGTTTGGTGCGGATTTTGGTCCAGAGGCATAATTGGGCCATTTTTCTTCGAAAATGAGCAAGGAGTGGCCGTTACAGTCAATGGCGATCATTATCGGGCCATGTTGAACGAATTTTTGTACACAAAAATTGAAGAGGAGGATATTGGCAACATTTGGTTTCAACAGGACGGCGCTACGTGCCACACAGCCGAAGCTACACTCGATGTTTTGCGCCCAGTTTTTGAAGATCGCATTATCAGCCGCAGAGCTGATGTCTTTTGGCCACCTCGGAGCTGCGATTTGACACCGTTGGACTATTATTTGTGGAGTGCCGTAAAAGATAGTGTTACACCGACAAGCCAGAGAAAATTGACGCTTTAAAGGACAATATTCGTGAAACCATTGGTGAAATACAGCTGCACACAATCGATAATGTGCTTTAAAATTGGACCGATCGTGTAGGCTACTGCATGGCCAGCCGAGGCAGCCATTTGAATGAAATTATTTATCATTATTAACCGGAAGGATTGTACTTTCAAATAAGAAAAGCAATTTGAGAACATATTAAGTCGTTTTTATTTGTAGCATTTTCAAAAAAAAAATTATTTGGCGGACCCTTTAGAAGTCCAGGACATTGACCCGTTAAAGCTCAATATAGTAGATAATACTTACTTACTTAAGTGGCGCTACAGTCCGGGATGAACCTGAGCCTCAACCAACATGCCTCTCAAATTAGCCCGGTCCTTAGCTAACTGCCTCCAGTTGCGCACTCCAAGTTGGTTGAGGTCGGTTTCTACATGTGCGTGCCACTTAAGGCGAGGTCTTCCTCTACTGCGTCTGACGTCTGGCTGGGAATCGATGACTCTGCGAGCCGGAGTATTGTCCAATGCGGAGTTTTTTGACCATTGGTATGTCGCTGTTCAGCTCATATAGTTCGTGGATGAATCTTCGTCTCCATAGCCTACTAAAATTTTGCATGTAGCATTAGGAATTCCTAGTGCACCCTTGTCGGGTACAGCTGGTAATTTAGTCCCACGTCTGGCGAGTTCAACGACTGGCGAGTTCAACGACTGTACAGGTGCAGGTACGAACGTTTAGCAGGGTTGTCAACAATAATATCAGTCCTTTCCGAGGCTATTGGTTGCTTCGTAAATATGTTTTTTTCCATGGGTGGGTAGTTGACATAAAGCACAACCCGTAACCTGGAGGGCCAGTTGCTGGTTTAAGTCTTGTTATCAACACTCGCACTTATCGTTTAGCAAGTCAAATCCGGTTGGATGAAACCAGTAACCGATGTGTAGTCAGAGTTGCAACGACTGGGCATTGCCAAGGTAAAGCCAATCAGAGTCTACCCTTGTTCTACAACATTCAGTCTAAATTTTAATCCACCAAGTACCCAAGTCTGGTCTTGGACATGAAATTTAACTACTATGCCCATATTCAGGACCGCATGCCATTCCGCAGCTTGTGTAGCTGTAACTGAGAATAAATTACAATAGAAACGCTCTTAGCGTGGGCACATACATATTTTTTGTCACCTAACTTACTTCTTAGTGGGTTCCTGCCGGTTGGAGGTCTACCGCCATCCTCTTCGATCCTGGACACATTGCTGTCAGTAATTCATTTCAAGTATTTTGGCATCCGCGAACGCTTGATCATTAAACCGGAGGGTCGATTTTCCTTGACACTTTGAACCAGATGGCTGAGATTCGAAGATTCTTTTGCTGGAGCATTATTGTTCATTCCATCAATGTGGACGAGCCGTTGAGTCTACGTGTTTTATATTTTTTTATTACATTCACATCTTGCAGCTCAAAAAATTCGAGATTGTATCTTCTACTTTATTCGCGTTCCTCGCATACAGGTCCAAAAATAAAAGAAGATATGCCACGGTAATTGGTGCAAGACATGGTATCGCCTTTAGATAGGACTTATGGAGCTGATATTCCAGTCGTCAGGCATTCTCTTATCCAGACAGACTTTGTTGATAGTTTGATGCAGGGATATGCCACGATAATTGGTGCAAGACATGGTATCGCCTTTAGATAGGACTTATGAAGGTGATATTCAAGTCGTCAGGCATTCTCTTATCCAGACAGACTTTGTTGATAGTTTGATGCATGCATACTCACAGCAACATCTCCGTATTTGAAGAGTTCTTATGGAACCGTCTGCCTTGTTGTTCTCCAGTACATATTTTTATGGCTGCTCTAACTGCTGCTCAATACTGGGAAGGAGCTTAACCTCAAGGTTTTCAACGATATCACGAAACCATTCGTTATCAAAAATAGCGATACTCAATTTGATGCATTCTCATTTGATTCCTTCAGCTGACACAATCTTCTACAAGATGCCAGCATTCGCAGGCAATATCGACATCGCTACTAACGTGACTTGGTAGAAGCATTTACAGCAATTGATGTTCAGGCAAATTTCGTCGATCTTGTAGTTAACGAGGACAAGACAAAGAAATGCTAATAAAAACATATTACTGTCGACTATTAGACCTTTCAACCATCTCATTTGAAGAGCGCAAATTAATGGCCAGCCTTTATCTAAGACACAGCAATTAAGTGACAATTGCCACAATAACCAACAAACTTTAGAAATCTCGTCAACATTTTCCATAATCCGCGTTAGTTATTGTCAAAAGGACAAAAGTGACAGACGAAAGACCCCGTCTATGTATCGCACTATAAAGTAGCCATTTGCATTCACAGCCATCATTGAAAATGCCATTTAATCATCACAATGACAATGTCAAAAATTCAGCTCCTATACCCATACCTAACCCACCTCTGCTATAGAATGAGTGGTTTGTATTCATAAGCTTATGTCAACATAAAAAGCGTGCCGAAACGAAGACCGAATAAAATGTCAAAATTATGTAGTTTCGTCAAGGGTCCTTTACCTCCGCATTCCGATTGTAATGTAAAAAATTCATTTCATTTTTTTTATTTTTATTATTTTATCAAGAACAACGAATACAACGACGTCATTCAAAACATTTCATTTGAATACTCGTACTTTCATTGTCCACATAACGACGTTAACAGAAACGTCTTTATATGAGTGCCGCCTCAGCCTTCCTTGCAACAGTCCAAAAGAGGTGAATAACTTTTGTCGTTCTTCTTGCTATCCCTGTTGACTTTATTGACATGTATCACGAGAACGTGCCTTGCATTCGACGGTTAGTATTAGAAATCGCAAAAAAAATGAAAACAAACAATACACCGACCAAAACCATACTCATGTACGAAAACGAAGATACCCGCGGGAGTTTAGGGAGTCATCTGGTGGTATCTTATGTGAATTATAATGCTTTGTCGTCTGGAAGGCACTTTTCGAGAAATATTTGGTTTTTTTTCTTTTTATTTTGGAATGGTATTCGGAAATTAAATTTGATAAGCAATAATGCCTTTTATCGGCTGTGTCGACGTGCAGTGAATGTTTACACTTTGGGATATTTTTGCACTTTTATGAGCAAATACTAGATGGCGCGAATTTCAACAACGTATCAGATTCGGAAGTTGCTCTAGTTTTTGGAGAAGTCATTGTAACATTTGTGAAGTAAACAGAAGTAAAATTTCATTCATTTATACCTTAATTTATTTAGTATTTATTTATTGCATTAGGTTCGTATATACATGAAATTGACTTAAATTTAAGATTAACAATACATGAAAGCTAGTTTATGACAAATTGATATTTAAGGGTGATTTTTTAAGCGTATTTTCTAAAAATCGAATAAAACACTTAAATTTGCATCAAATATTATTTTTTTTATTGTAATCGATAAATAGGCCGTTGCCATTTACGTTTAAAGACAACTTCATGTAAATGTTGTCCGCGGCTCCGTTTCAAATGGTCCATTCGGAAGGTCCAATTTGCGTCCCTTTTTCGAGCATTTCCATTCCACGAATTACTCGTGTTATGTTATCCTGTATGGCTTCAATCGTGTTCGACTAGTCCACATAGACTAACGACTTTACATAACCCCATAAGAAATAATCAAGAGGCGTTTAATCGCATGATCTTGGCGGCCAACTCACAGGGCCATTTCGAGAGATAAGCTGCTCACCAAATTCAGCCTTCAACATTTCCATTGTTTCACGAGCTGTGTGCCATGTGGCACCGTCTTGATGAAACCACATGTCAACCAAGTTCCACTCAGCCAACTGGGGCAAAAAAAGTCGGGTATCATGGCTCGATATGGTTCGCCGTTGACGGTACCGTTTCTTCCACGGTCGTCTTTGAAGAAAAATGGACCGATGATGCCACCAGCCCATAAACCACACCAAACTGTCGTTTTTTCGGGATGTATCAGTGATTCTTGTGGCTATTCATCACTCCAGATACGAAAGTTCTGCTTATTTACGTATCCGTTAAGCTAGAAATGAGCCAATTTTTCGATAAAACAGCGCATTTTCATGGAGCTGTTTTCTAAGGCCCATTCACCAAAAATTAGATCCTGTGGTAGGTCATTCAACTTAAATTCTTGCACAAGTTTAATTTTATAGATTTTCAAACCCAAATCGACACGTAACATTTTCCATGTGGTTGAGTAACACATGTCCAATTGTTGAGAACGGCGACGAATTGACATTTCACGATCTTCGTTAACATTGGACGCTACGACTGCAATATTCTCTTCGGTACGCACTGTATGCATGCAAGTCGATGGTTTAATGTCCAACAAAGTAAATTTGGTGCGAAATTTAGTGATTACAGCAGGAATTCTTGATTCACCAGGCCGATTATGACGACCATAATATGGTCGTAACAAACGGTGCACATTTTTCACAGAGCACGAATTTTGATAATAAATTTCAATAATTTGCAAACGTTGCTCGTTTATAAGTCTTTCCATGATTAAATTGCAGAGTATACTGAAAACTTTTCACTTTTACAGATGACGTTTGGACGCCATTACTAACTAGTGCAGCCAACCTAAAAAACTTAGCACTTAAAAAATCACTCGTTAAAAGGAAATAGAAATAATATTTTATACAATTCTTAAAGAGAAAAGGAAAAACAAAGACAAAAACAAGGAAAGAAAGAGAATGTTGTTAAATTTATGTACTTTTAAATTTTACAGAATTTCAATGTGAAAAATTAAATCTTAGTTAATCATAAAGTTTTGCTGCGTTGTCAATTACTTCTATGAGACGCGGCAAAAAATCCCCATAGCCTAAAAGAGTAAACGAAAAATTGACATTCCGATATAACACTGGTGGTATAGATACCATGGCGTTGATACCATTGAATTAGCAATACCTTCACATACACACGCTTCATATAGTATGCATGAGTAAAGAAATGCAATTGCAAAATATACATAGTTCTTCGAGTACCACTTAGAAAGAATGGCGCTGCGATCGATAGAATTCTATGTATAACACGGTAAAAATATTATTATGTTTATTTTATTATATGTCTCAATTATGTATGGAACAAAATATCGGCCAAATGGCCGCCGCGACCTCGGCGGCACACCTCCATCCGATGGTCCAAATTTTCGATGACGCTGAGGCATATTTGAGGTTCTATGCCGTTAATGTGCCAAATTATCTCATCCTTATCCTTTAGCTCTTGAACTGTTGCTGCCTCACGACGTACACCTTTTCGTTCAAATAACCCCAAAGAAAGAACTCCAACGGTGTCAAATCACAATTGACATCGCCACCACGTTAGATAACACGGCCATTGAATTTGTCGCGCAAAAGAGCCATTGTTTCGTTAGCTGTATGGCAAGTGGAACCGTCCTGTTGAAACCACATATCGTATAGATCCATATCTTCCAATTTGGGCCATAAAAAGTTCGTTTTCATCTCACGATAGCGAACACCATTCACAGTAACTGCCTGACCGGCCTCATTTTTAAAAAAAATAAGGCCCGATGATGCCGCCAGCCCATAAACCGCACCAAACAGTCACTCTTTGTGGGTGCATTGGTTTTTCGACAATCACTCTTGGATTATCATTCGCGGCCATTCTGCTTATTGAAGAATCCACTGAGATGAAAATGTGCCTCATGAGATGATTTTCTTCGAAAATTGATCATCTAATGTTGCTATTTCTTGCCACCATTCTGACCATTGAAGACGCTTCAAATGGTCAAGAGGCTTTAGTTCTTGAGTCAATTGCACCTTTAACTTTAACGCGTAGCTCGATTGTGTATCTTTCCATGGTTCAAATTGAGTTCCTCTGAAATTGATAAATGTAAATGAAATGCAGAAAAAAACTTGACGTTTAGGTGTTTTTTTTTTTTTGGTTTTAAGTGGCGCTACAGTCCGGAATGAACCTGGGCCTCAACCAACATGCCTCTCCAATTAGCCCGGTCCTTAGCTAACTGCCTCCAGTTGCGCACTCCAAGTTAGTTGAGGTCGGTTTCCACTTGTGCGCGCCACTTAAGGCGAGGTCTTCCTCTACTGCGTCCGACGTCTGGCTGGGAATCGAAGACTCTGCGAGCCGGAGTATTGGTGTCCATTCGTTCTACATGTCCTAGCCATCTTAAACGTCCAATGCGGAGTTTTTTGACCAGGGGCATGTCGCTGTACAGCTCGTATAGTTCTTGGTTGAATCTTCATCTCCATAGCCCGTCAACGCAAACGGGACCGAAGATTTTTCGAAGAATTTTCCTCTCGAATCTACCAAGGATTTCTTCATCCGCTTTTGATACGGTCCATGCTTCAGCGCCGTAGAGCAGGACTGGGATGATCAGGGTCTTATATAGGATCTCCTTAGTAGTTCGAGTGAGGGCTTTACTACTAAATTGCCTTCTTAGCCCGAAGAAACAGCGGTTGGCAAGAGTAATTCTTCGTTTAATTTCTGACGAGATGTTGTTGTCAGAGCTAATAGCGGAGCCGAGGTAGACAAAGTCCCGTACTACCTCAAAGTTATATCTGTCAATGGTGACGTTCTGTCCAATTCGTCGATGTTGTGAGTCCTTTCGTGATGACAGCATATACTTAGTCTTACCCTCATTTACTGCTAAACCCATTTTCGCCGCTTCCTTCTCTATACTAGCAAACGTGGCTATGACATCACGTTGAGTCCTACCAATGATGTCAATATCGTCAGCGTATGCTAGTAGTTGCACCGACTTTTGGAAAATTGTGCCTCTGGTGTTGGCTTTGGAGTTTTGCACAATTCTCTCAAGAATCAGATTAAAGAAGTCACATGAAAGCGCATCGCCTTGCCTAAATCCTTTTTTGGTATCGAATGTGTCGGTGAGGTCGTTTCCGACCCTGATGGAGCAGCGAGAATTCTCCATCGTCATCCTACACAAACGGACGAGTTTGGGCGGTATACCAAAACTAGACATGGCTCTGTACAGTTCGTCTCTATAAATGCTGTCATATGCGGCTTTGAAATCGATGAATAGGTGGTGGGTATCGATTTGGACTTCTTGAGTTTTTTCCAGGATCTGCCGAAGTGTGAAAATTTGATCGGTTGTGGACTTTCCTGGCCTAAAACCACACTGATAAGGGCCAATCAGGTTGTTGGTACACGGTTTCAGGCGTTCACATATTACGGCAGATAGGATCTTGTAGGCGATGTTGAGGAGACTTATGCCTCTGTAGTTGGTGTGGTTTAGGTGTGGTTCACATTTAACATCGGCCCTTAAAATTTAACCCGTCATATCATGTTTTTGAATTGAACTTGGTTTACTTTACTCTCAACATTTAACAGCCTTGCTGGGTATTACTTGAGCATCTTTTCAAATACATTTACTCTCAAGATATAACTTCACAGCTATATGCCACTACATCGATTTTTATTACGAATAATAATCCCGCATCCAATAATAAGGACATAAAAGTAAACCACTTGCAAGTTTTCCCTACTGAAGAAGAAGAAAACGGGATGCTGGCGCAATATGTAGACACCATGTTTGATGCAAACTTTTCCAATTTAACAAAAATCGTTGGCAATTTATTGATTGCCCTTTAAACGGTCTGACATATTGTTAATTAACACATCGACGTGACAATAAAGTCCTTAGCAAAAAGAAAAGAAGGAATAAGTGACACCATAAAAGTGCAACGACGACGGTGTCCTCAGACGAACTTCAACTACATCGTTTACTTTATACCCAAGAGGTGACTATTTCGGCAGAGTGTTAAGGTAACACTTCATGCCAAGTATCTCTACCTACCCTAGATCCTGGGGTTTTTCACTGTTACGTTATGGATTGTCGTGTGAAATTACACTTTTGTTGGCACAAGTCCTTTATTTGGAAAACGACGTTGTCTACGAAGGACTAGAGAAATTACATTTCCCCGTACGAGAAGGGATACGAACGACATTTTAATTTGATCGTGTCAACTGTCAAAACGAGTGAAGTGAAATTGGACACTTAAAGATAGTTGTTGTAGCAATTATCACGATTTGTTGAAGATAAAAGATAAACTTATGGCAAATGACACGCAAGAGGAACTGTATGCCCAGTCAAATGTGAGCTGAGTTTTGTAATGAGTAGGCAAGGATACATAAAGAAAATCCTTAAAATGTTTTTCATTTTTTAGTTTATTTAGTTGTCAAGTTTTTTTTGGGTTAGGTTAATTGGTGGTTTGGTGGAAGTCATTACAGTTTAGTTGGAAAAAAAATTGGGAAAGTCCTAAAAGACGAGTTAGTGTTAATATTACTGGAAATTTTTTTTGTTTTGAGAAATATAAATTATTAAATTTATTAAGTCTCAATGTGAGGAATTTAATATTTCCTAGTGAACAGGACCAATTCAGTGTTCAGTTGGGGTTGAATCTAAGACCACAATTAAATGCACATTTGGAAAGTTTAAGAACTGCTTTTTGGAGAAGTTCCTTAAGTATATTCAACTGCTTCCCTGAGACTGCGATAGCAACGTCATCCGCATCCCGTGACACGAGTAAAAGCTGCTTCACAAATAAGTTCCAGAGAAGAGGGAATAGGACTCCACCTTGTGGGGTCCCTTTACTGACAAGTACCATCCAGCTTTGTGTTAATAATCTGGCTGTTAAATGATCGACTTTCAGACATGTTAGCCATCCCGAACTCACGTTGTTAAAAGCACCTTCAATAGCTGATAAACATCAGCGGGCCACTGTGGAGATGAATATCTATCAATATCCCAAGATTTTCAGGAGGAATAACGATAAGCTAATCGGTCTCAGTTGTTTTAGATTGACGTGATGTACATTGCCTTCAGGTCTTGTGGATTTGAAGGGCTTGAAACTGTGTACAGCCTAACATATTTTATCTTTGTGATACGACTGTAGGAGTTACAGGCTAATAGATTATCTCTATTTATATCGTCTTGGAAAGCTTCCTCGGAGCTACCTGTGAAATCAATGTCCATTAGTAGCTTTAGTATTCCTTACTTGAAGTCGTCCAAGTCCCATTTGCTTTTTTGAGATAGCTTCACTAGTGTAGAGGATTTTTTGGAGTATAGACCCCTCGGGAGTCTCTTCTTTTTTATCACAAAAGGGTCTCCAGTATTTGCGCTTTCTTTTTATATGTTGATAGTGTCTCTTTGTAGGAGATTCAGTCAGTGGCTTCTTTCAAACTTTTAGAAGCGTTTTCTGCATTTCTGCCTAAGAATTCGTAGATCTGCAGATCATCATGGAGGTTTTTGTTTCCCTCTAGTTTGTTCTTAATGGACAAGAGGATGACAGAGATAGATTGAAATCGGATATTAACTTATTAACCAGTGTATCAAGCTCTAGGGATGGACATTCAGCATCGAATTTCCTTCAACTTTTATCCAAAAGCGTTTTTTTTTCACTGAAAACACCCCAAAAAAGTCCCGAGATTGTCTAAATATCGGACGCTTTTTCAAAATTCCTTGCGGTTTGAAGTATAACTTAAAATGTTTACTCTTGTTCTGCGAAGAGCAACAAACTTACCAATTCTCATCATCATCCCAGCTGTAAAGAGAAGACCTCCTGCTTAACGCCGAATCCAAGAAGCTTCTCATGTCTCTTGGATTTTTGTCAGACTTTCGCCAGAGGTAGGGCAGTGAGCGAAACTTAGGTGTTGTTACTTTCGGAATTTTCAATTTTCATTAACATTTTAAGTTTTTTTTTAAACTTTACACTTTTCACGATAAAACTTTTTCCACCAAAACTTTTTTTATTCTGAATCGGCCAACGATATGTACATGTAAATACATTGTACATCTTCCCTTAACAAGATCCATGCGCAGATCTGCGCATTTATATAAGAGTGGGATAGTTAGGATCTTGTCCACCATTTCCTTTATGGTGAATTATCTAATTTATCAAGAAGAATGATTGGGAAAGGTTCTTCTTCGCTTGAGTTCTGGTTTAGTGGGTGAGCGATAACAATGCCAAACGACACAACGTCCATTACCATCACAGTTTAGCTTGTATCCTCATTAACTTGGTATTGGCCTCTTTCTTTTACACATTTTGTGGTTATTAAAAAAACTGTCCAGCGCTCATTACCAGAAACAGACTGGAGCTTGATTTTATTCCAACCTGAATATCCCGATAACATTTTTCTCACTAATATACCTTTCAAATCCAGTTTACCGTCACGTTAAATCAGAACAAATGGACGTGCCTATCTACCTCAATCCAATATCGTTCGTTATTCCAAAGTCATTCGATTGGAAAGCGCATGTTCATACCGATCCAAGAATAATTTATCATCTGCAGCGATATGGTTCCACGATAGTGGTCACTATTTTTCTAGACGACAAAAAAAAATAAAACCGCAACATACCGTCAATGCTCTCCTCCATCAATTTTATCAAAGCGATTCCCTTACATCCGTTCTCTAGCCAATGAAGCACATCGTACCTCGTACAGTCGCTATCGTACACAATTCCCCAGGAGAAACAGGACACAAACCAACAAACACAAAACCTAGTTCGGTCTGATTATGAGACAAGTCGCAACTCCATGATATCTATTTATGATCCCGGTAACCAACATTGCTCAATGAGCATAAAACCAGAGCACAACACCCCATCATCATCATCATCCTTGGACTGGTATCTCTGTGCTAATAATGAAATTTACGAAGCCGCAAACTGTCCCATTTCTGTCCCATGCTCACAAGCGATTGTACGCGTGCGCGCCAGCTCGAGCACCCACTGATTGCCATCGCACCGCGCATTGAAATTTATAGCGCCCCATAAAGATTTCCCAAGACCGCCACTGCTTGTATCTATTGTCGATCGCCAAGACACTGGATGACGAGAAATCGCTGACGAGCAGCTCCCTCCGGCTGAGTTGGTTCTAGAAGGCGTGCTTTCTGCAGTTTTGTTGTTTTCCTCTTCTTATTTGGTTTGTGTACCTCCAGGTTTAATGTGCTAATCGTGAAATTTCTGTCCCAGAGCAGAGAGCCATTGTCACGCCTGCAGTGCGGCGAACGCTCTGTGAAATAGACGTCCGTCGCCTCAACAGGATTTATGTTCAGATTCGAATCACTAGTAGTTATTGACTCTTTGCATGTCTACCGAAGCGCTAGGCGTGCTGTGGTGTGGTGGGGCGGCCCAACACGCTTCCGTCAATTGGTTTCTCGAAGATAGTGTGATTGAGTGCTGCACGGATGTAACGAGTTCGGGCTGGCGCTGCAGCTATGGTTACGTTGCCTGTTGTTGTGGCGTTTTCCTAAATTTTAATCGATGACGGCGTTTGTTCAATGGGTTGAAAGAATAATGGCGCGGCAGGTAGACAGGGGAAATGGAAATTTTCTAAGACTTTGGTTGGGTTTCTATAGTCTTGGGGGCTCATTGGAGTAGATGATTGATTGGACTGGTAGAGGAGTGGAGAGTCCGAGTCGAAGATGGATGTTTTGTAACAGCGTATATAGAGGACACGGGAAATAATTAAACGCACCCTTATGAATATAAAGGGTGTGCTTTGATATAAAAGTGAGGTTAAGAATTTGCGACTTGAAAGTTAAGTATGCTATAAGGTATATTATAGAGACAGACTTAATACAGAACAATGTAGTCCAAAGGAGAAGTCATGATCCACATAATCAACAAGCGCTTGACCTCTCTAAAGTCCCCATTGAACCAAAGGGGCTTTTATGAATAATACCAAAGTTGAGATCATTTTAGGGGAAAAAATGCAAATATTGTTATTATTGTAAAATAACATCTAGAATGAGCTATGAGAAAGCATAGCCGGGCTGTCAAACATTTAGGAAACAGAGCCATGCCCAACGACTGTGCAACGTAATACCGGGGGTAATTACTTGGTAAGGAGCATATCGCAAATCAGTTACAAAAAAGTATGCCTGTAAAATGTTGCCCTATCCAACATGTGAACGCATACCACTGGATTTGGTATGCAGGTATCATCAATATAACCTATTAGAACGCCTGAAATCGTTCACCAACAACTTGATCGGCTCTTATCAGAGTGATTTTCAATCAGAAATGTGCACAACTATTACAATCTTCATACTTCGGCGGATCCTGCCAAGTAGTCCAAGTCGATAAGCCTACCAAATAAACGATTTGTACAGGGCAATGGTTTTCTGGATCTTTTACCGGACTTGTTAAGAAACCGTTTAGTGATAAACTCTATAAGAACTATCCCAATCTTTTTCTACAGTGCAGAAGCATTGACCATACCATAATCGGATGAAGACATCCTTGGTGCTTTGAGCTGAAAATTCTTCGGAAAATCTTAACTCCCGTTTGTGTTGGCTATGGAGACGAAATTTCAACCAAGAACCTTACGAGCTGTACACCGATAAAGACCTGGTCGAAAAGCTCTGCATTGGTCGCTTAAGATTGCTAAGACATGTAAATGGAATTGACACCCATACTCCGACTCACATAGCCTACTATTGCCGGCCTCAAATAGTACTTTGGAATTAAATTGCCAAAAACGAAAACATCTTTGGTGGGTTTGTTGGAGAGCACAGGCTTCACGAAATGGTAATAGATAGATAAGGCTTACGGCTAACTGACTTTGCAGCAGCATGTGATGTTATGATCAACAGCACAAGCTTTTCTAGACTTTGAATCCATAAAGCAACCTTGTGATCTTCAGATTGTCTAGCCGCCAATCAAATCGATCATATATACTAATGAATGTGAGGCTCGCTTCCTATATCCTAGATAAACACATATTAAGAGGTGCAAAGAGCCAAAGCTCGAGTATCCAACAAGAAAAGGCTTCGAATCGTGAAGAAAAAGAGACTTCAGGGTCTAGATGGAACAGGAACAGAATTCCGCGCTGTGCACGAATCGTTCACCTATAATAAGAGACAGAGGATACTGTATCGCAATGTCTGTAAAAAAGTAGCCAAATAAACCATAGGTTACAAGATACCTCAAAAGAGATGCTAGCAGTATACCAAAAAGAGGTGAGCGAATGGCGCTATCAAGGTGCTTTAACGCAAAACCCATCCCGTGTTAACGAGCCAGGAGAAGAGAAGAAAACCTTGCTGGGAAAAAGTCAACATGCAGACAATCTCATGGAAATCGAACTGTCCCGCGACAAAAACAACATCCGTCAATTCTACAAGAAGCCAAACAACTGTGGCATCCTAGTCACAGCACCTTCATAATAGACATCATCTCGAGAGATAGATTGTGCAAGTAGCTGACTCAACTCTAGTCAACGAAGAGGGTTGATGAAGTTAGCGCAGTCATCAAAAACCAAAGGAACAACAAGGCAGCCGGTTTGGAAGAATTACCAGCAGAACTCTTCAAATACGGAGGTATTGCTATGGAAGTGTCCATGAACAATCTCTATGGATGAAAGCTTTTTCGATGAATGATTCCACGAACTATATAGGCATGTTGCGTATAAGATCCTATCCAACGTCTGTGATAATGTGTGTGGATACCGTTCCTGCAATTCGACCAAAGACAAAATGTTCACACTAAGTCAAATCCTGAAAAAGACCAACGAATTTCAAGTCGAGACATATCATCATTTCCCAGGGCGCGCATCCATCGCGTTGAGCTTTATAAAACGATGGCAGAATTCGGGATACCGCTGTGTCGCCTTTGAAAACAGCTCGTCAGAACTTTTTCGCTCATCTGAAATGAGACGCACTGGAACTGATTTTTTTTATAAACTTTTCTCAGGTGAGGCAAACCTATAACGATCCTTGAAATGATGCTCTCAGATATTTATTGACTCTGGTATTGACTTGTTGTAGATTGTATACTGGTGGAAATACGTCTCCTGGAAGCTCATTCCATTGTTTGCTTGTTCTGTAACAAAAAGAATTTTGGTACTGCGTAGTTCGTGTCGTTGTTAGATTGACACTGTGTCTGTGAGCTGAAACAAGGCAGGTCCTTGAAATGCAACAAGTTCCTCTAAGAATCTGCTGTTATAATATCTGTAATAAAGGAGACAGATCTCCTGCAAGTCTTCAATGCACCAAAAGGGTGCAGATTTGAGGTTAGGGAAGAATCGTCTATAAGGCGGATTGCAGGATAGAGTCCAGTAAGTTCAGTACTTGGGTGTTATACAATGACATCAAAAATACGACGAAGACTGACCCTCGGTTTCCTGGACTTATTTCACTTAAGTTAAACGAATGAGGTCAAAACTATTAAACCGAAACTCCTAATGTTTTTGGTCCTGTATGCGAGGAAGGCGAATGGAGGAGAAGAAATAGCCGCGAACTTAATGAGCTGTGCCATGATGTGGACGTAGTACAAAGGTAAAAAGACGTTGACTATATATCTTAAGCCAATAGAATCTTCGTATCTCAGCCTTCAGGTTCGAGGTAATAAGCAAGATCAACCCTCCAGTTTACGGATCAAGAGATCGTTTATGCCAGAGGGCATGGACTGAATAGCTGGGAACAATGTTTCGAAAGCTGCCTTGTATCAGACACTCTCGGGTAGTGTTTGGTTGGCTTATTAATAAAAAATTAGCCTTGCAGTCACATACTTATGGTAATTTGACTTTATCCTAAGCAGGCGGATTGAAACAGGGTCATTAATGAATTCTGACGAAACCCATACATTTATTTTTGGTCGCTTTGAGATTTTTCTTATTTTTGTCTGATCTGGGATAGTGTAACATATCTAAAAATTTGGGGAGAAGTGACATTTTTCACATTTAGTCGCAGACAAATGTACCAAGTGGACGTGCAGTTACAGTGAATTCAGAGCATAATGTGCAATGTTAGACGACTTCTTGGTGGCTGAATTGCAAAACTTACTCACGCACCTCCAATAAATCCATGCCACAAGTTCATAATATATTCCCTGGGAAATTAATCTCCAGGAGAGGCGTCATAAATTGGCATCCACGCACTATTTATGAAACCCGTATTGACAATTTCCTGTGTAGTTATCACAAATATAAGGATTGCGCCGATAAATCGACCATTAGTCCACACACTCATTAGGAAATATTTAAGGCTCACAGCTTGAAAGGATTTACAAGTCCAAATTTACAAAACGATTCCAAAATCAATCTCCAATCAAATATAAGGCCTCATAAGCTATCTCTAAAAAAATTATCTCCTTAGTGACCATAACTTTTGTTTTCGACAGAAACGATATACCGGTGATCTAATGGTCTATATTAGTGAAAAATGATATCGTAGCGTTCACCGATTCGGTGACTGTAGAATTGTTGATCTGGATATCTCAAATGCCTTCGATAGAGTGTGTCATAACTCTCATGTCCATAAGCTCAATCAATACTTTTCTGGGTAACAGATCAATACAAGTTCTAAAGGGTGTTTTTTGAAGCGAAGGGAGCATTTTTACGGACGGTCGGTGGGTCACGTATAAAACTTATTCAAAATGATGGGGAGTGAACCGAAAAAAAGAAAATCGTCACCGTACCGTTAACTTCCCCCTCCATGACGCACTTGGAAGATGGGGGTGAACCGAGAAAAAGCGAAATCGTGACCGTCACCGTACCGTTACCGTACCGCCATACCGTCAACGTCACATGGGCCAGGCCAATACGTAAAAGCTTCGCTTCTTTCGGCCGTCCCACGACGCACGGCTCCATGTTTTTTTTAGAGGTATAGAACTTCTGATAGGAATAACTGTCAAACTACCTGTCATACTTATGAAGTGTAGAGATACTTTTTTCAATAGCCTTTTTTGACAGATCACGTGTGAGTCGTGTCATGCTGTCATGTTATTTTTGTTTAGTATTGTTTGGCATTTCATAATGGAAAGACTTACGCGTGAACAACGTTTAAAAATTGTTCAACTTTATTATGAAAATTCACGTTCTGTGAGGAATGTGTTTCGTGCACTTCGCTCAACTTATGGTCAACATAATCGGCCTACTGTGCGTACTATTCGCAACACCATCACCCATTTTGAGACCCAGCATTCATTATTGGATAATATTCGACCGAATAGGCCGTAGCTGAGAGTGTACACGAAGACCGTAGAGAGTCGATTCGGCGCCGTTCGCAGCAACTCGGACTGACGTATGGAACGACTTGGCGCATTTTACTTCAAGATCTTAAATTGAAAGCGTACAAAATACAGCTTGTGCAACAACTGAAGCCGCTCGACCTTCCCAAGCGACATCGCTACGCTTTATGGGCTCTTGAAAAGTTCCAAGAAGATCCGACGTTTTCGAGGCAAATTTTGTTTAGCGATGAGGCCCATTTCTGGCTCAATGGGTATGTAAACAAACAAAATTGCCGCTTTAGGACGAAGAGCAACCTGAAGAGATTGAAGAACTGCCACTTCATCCAGAAAAAACAACGGTTTGGTGTGGTTTGTGGGCCGGTGGAATCATCGGTCCATATTTCTTTAAAAATTATGCCGGTGCGAACGTAACCGTCAATGGCGACCGTTATCGTGCCATGATAACCGACTATTTGATGCCTGAAATTGAAGCTCGTGATCTCGGCGACATTTGGTTTCAGCAAGACGGCGCCACTTCCCACACATCGCATCAATCAATGGACTTATTATCAAAAGCTTATGCCGACAAACCCGCTTCGATTCAGGCCTTGGAGGAAAACATCACGCGTGTCATTCGCCAGTTACCAGTCGAAATGCTCGAACGAGTGATCGAAAATTGGACTCAACGGATGGACCATCTGCGACGTAGCAACGGCCAACATTTGATAGACATAATCTTCAAAAAATAAATGCCAAAGAATGTTCTTTCAAATGATAATAAACATTCTCCATTAAATTTGAATTTTCTGTGTTTTTTTCTTTAAAAAAGTAGGGAACCTCGAAATGGATCACCCTTTACTTTGGCAAATCACAACGGAAAGACATACACCAGAACAACATTTACAAATCGTGGAAATTCATTTCCAAAATTCGCGCTCTGTTCGCCAAACTTAAAGAACCCAAATTTATCGATCCGAAGCCGTTCTAAGCAACTCGGTCTCTGCCCGTCCACTACTTGGAAAATTTTGAGGAAAGAACTTGGCCTACATCCATATAAGAACCAACTGGTGCAATTGCGTCGTGTGTTCCGTGAATGGGCTGAGAATCAACTGAGAACAAGCAGAATTGTCGTTTTTGGAGTGAGCACAATCCTAATGAGACTCTGTTTACATGCCGAAGGCTTCATCTGCCCATTTGTCTTTAAATCCAAAAACCGGTGCCAACATTTGAACGCTACAGACAGCACGTATTTTAGCCCAGAATTTTGTTGGAAAAGGTGGTGCTAGATGCCTAAGGTTCTTCAAACGATGTAAACGGTTTTTTACTCCAACGGAATTAAAGCTAAGAAATCAAAAGGTTGTTAAGGTTTTTTGCGTATACTTTCCAGGTAATAGCGCTAACGATGAGAAGAGAATTAGCTTTAAAAACGATTTAAGAAGGCTTTTCACCATAAACGGCGATTTCGTAATTGGTGGAGACCTTAATTCCAGACATAGGAATTGGGGTTGTGTTCGAGCAAATGCTTGGGGAAACCTACTTGCTGATTTTCCTGTTATACTGCCAATATCTGTTTTGTTTCCTCCTAGTCCAACTTACGTTCCAGCCAGTTCTCGTGGTAGTCCTTCCGTCCTTGACTTATTTATTACAAATGTCCCTTGTCTTATAACAAATCCAGTATCACTTAATGAACTTAGCTCCGATCATAATCCGGTTTTCTGTCGTCTCATGTCGTCAAGGGAAATAAAAGTGCAATATATCCAGGATTTAAAAAATGCTAACTGGACACGTTTTCGTTCAGAGATTAAATCAAAACTAAGAAATATCACCCTGAATATTGACGACATTTCAACTACGGAAGACGTTGACTGCCTTGTAAATGATTTTTCTGATCACGTTCTTAGCGCGGTGGATGCTAGTATCCCAACTATTCCTAAAAAGTTTTACTGTTTTAAACTGCCCCCTCATATATTATCTTTAATAAAACTGCGTAATATATGTAGACGAGATTGGCAAAGGTACCGACAACCTGTATTCCGGCATCAAATGTCATACTTGAACAAACAAATAGCCTTACAAATTTTAAAACACAGAAATATAGAATGGAACACTAAACTCAATATACTGGACAAAAACGGTAAACCCTTTTGGAACATCGTCAAATTAGTAAAAAATAAAAACAGACAGTTACCCTTCTTAAAAAACTCATCGGGCACTTACTTTACTGATATCGAAAAAGCCAACGCACTTGCCATAAACTTTTTCAATAACCATGTTGTCTCACAAAACTTAGGTGATGCTTATACCAGCACCCTAGTGAGTAACACAATTCAAGCTTTTTCAGCCAATGTAATTAATCATTCTTCTTCCATCACATTTGTTACGGAAGAAGATATAGAATTTTTAATTAACAATCTACATGCAAAGAAATCTGGAGGTATTGATATGCTAAGAAACATTTACCTCAAGCAGTTGCCCAGAACAGGTATACGATTTGTCACGCTTATTGTAAATGCATGCCTTAAAATGCAATACTTTCCCGATATCTGGAAACTTGCAAAAGTGGTACCAATTTTAAAAGCTGGTAAGTCTTCTGAAAGGCCGGAAAGTTATAGATCTATCAGCCTTCTTAGTAATCTTAGCAAAATATATGAAAAGGTGTTGAAAGAACAAATTTTAAAATTCATTGATGTTCAAAAAATTTACCCCGATGAACAGTTTGGATTTAGGCGTCACCACAGTACATCCCATCAGGCACTGAGAATATGTAACTGTATTAAATTCAATCGAAGCCAAGGAAAATCTACAGGTATGGTCTTACTGGACATTGAAAAAGCATTTGACTCAGTTTGGCACCAGGGCCTGATATACAAAATGATAAGTCTTAACTTCCCTCCATATATTTGTAATATAGTCCAAAGCTTTTTGTCCAATCGCTGTTTTAATGTCCATGTTAATAGTAGTGTTTCCGACTTGGTATATGTTCCATCAGGTGTTCCACAAGGCTCAGTTCTTGCCCCAATATTATACAACATATTTACACATGATATTCCAAAATTACCGCACTGTAATATAGCCATCTTTGCAGATGATACCGCAATATTTTCATCCCATGAATTCGCTCTCAGTATTGAGAGGAATCTCCAAAATGGACTGGAAATATTTATAAAATATTATCACAAATGGAAAATAAAATTGAATGAAGGGAAAACTCAAGCTATCTATTTCACCCGAAAAAGAAAGTCTTGTTTTCTTCCCACCGGTCACCTTCAATTCAATGGAAATAATATTAATTGGGAACCTTCTGTTAGATATCTAGGTATTTATTTAGATACCAAGTTAACTTTTAAGGACCACATTAATAAATCTATAAAGAAAATAGGTATAGGAATTAAGATGCTTTACCCGTTTATTAACCGAAAATCATTACTTTCTACTGACAACAAAATAATTTTATATAAAGTAATTTTCCAGGCAATTCTCTTATATGGGTGTCAGGTATGGGGCAACTCAGCAAAGTGTCATATACAAAAATTGCAAGTATCGCAAAACAAACTTTTAAAAATGATTCTAGATTTACCTTGGCACCACTCAACTATTGACATTCATGAAAGAGCGAATGTTGAATTGATAGCTGATGGAATTTTAAAACTTAACAACACTTTCAAAACAAGATGCAGTTTCGCTGACAATCCTCTTGTAAATCAACTAAATACCTAATATTGTTCATTTATAAATTCTACATACTCGTACTTATTGTTTTTATTTACATTATTGCTGTACAAAGTTGTTATTTCTTATTTATGTGATATTTGTTATTTGTTTCCTTAATGTATAATAATGTTTATTATTTATCTAACCTTACTATTTGTTTATTTATTTTTGTTGTTGTTTATTTAATTATTTATGTACTAATGTATTTATTAATTATTTATTACCAACTTATTTATTTACTTATTTATTTATTTATTTATTTATTTATTTATTTATTTATTTATTTATTTATTTATTTTGTTATTTATTTATTTATTTATTTATTTATTTATTTATTTATTTATTTATTTATTTATTTATTTATTTATTTATTTATTTTTTTTTATTTATTTATTTATTTATTTATTTAATTATTTATTTATTTATTTATTTATTTATTTTGTTATTTATTTATTTATTTATTTATTTATTTATTTATTTATTTATTTATTTATTTATTTATTTATTTATTTATTTATTTATTTATTTATTTATTTATTTATTTATTTATTTATTTATTTATTTATTTATTTATTTATTTATTTATTTATTTATTTATTTATTTATTTATTTATTTATTTATTTATTTATTTATTTATTTATTTATTTATTTATTTATTTATTTATTTATTTATTTATTTATTTACTAATTCACTTGTTTATTTATTTATTTATTTGTCTTTTTTATTTATTTAATTATTTATCAAGTACCAATTTAATGGCAATTGTAAATTTTTTTTTTCTTATATTGGAGGTTTTTTTTCGTATTTTCCTTCAAGTTTATCCTTTTTTTTCTTTATAAATTCTTCTAACCATTAAAAATAATATTTCAGTAGAAAGATAAAATCATCATCAAATCTCTGTAAAATGTGCAATAACATCATTATGTAAAAATATTCATATACGAAATAAATATATCTATCTACTCCAACGGATTTATTTAATATTTTGAAAGCTTACATTAGTTCAAGACTCGAATACAACTTGCACACATGGGCGGGTGCTCCTGCAAATTGCTTGAGTCCACTTGATCGAGCCCAGCGTCATTTTATCAAACTGATTGACAACCAAGTAAATTGTAGCCTAATACCTTAATGTTGGATGCCTTGCATTTTTTAAAGACACTTCCACCGTTAATGTTGATATGAAATATATGATTATATTCCGCTGGTCCTTCTGTTTAATCCTAATACTCGTGCGGTCTCTTACGCCCATCCAAATTGCTTAATACCTGTTTTTGGTTGTTTTTGATAAGGAATGACTTGCCTTCTTCAATATGTCCGGATGAATACAATCTACAGAGATACGAAATAAACGCATACCATCAATCGTTTCCCTCAAACAATCCAATCTCTAACTATTCTACAAACCCTTTTCCTCCTCTCCATAACTGTATTTTATTACTTTAAAAGACTGAAGAATATTAAAGTGCTGATGAAAAATATTTAACAAAAAATATTCTAAGGACGATGCAATCCTATTTTATTACAGTATCTTCGATTGGATGTTCAAATGATCTTGTAAAATGGATTTAATGATTGACGAATTGCCAAATTTATTACCCGAAAACATCTCCAAGTTCATGCCAAAAGTTTAAGATGAAATGTGTACTTAAACTCCTTTTTATGTAATGTTTATGTAAACCTCCTTCAAATGTTACATTTAACTTGTATCCCATCACGATTTCGCATAAATTGTACCCGCATGCACTTAGGTGACACATTACACTGAAGCCTTGAAATTCCTTCACGCTTACCCATTAAATTCCACGTGACGTGTATTCCGTTCACGTACTTTAAAACCATTAAATCCTTTCATATCCACCATCGTGTGTCGTATGTCGCGCACGAATGGCAACTATTTAACCATAGCCCATGTTTATGTCTCCTTTAAACAGGCACCCACCCATCGTCCTTTTTTTTTTTGTTTGTTCAATTCCATTTAAACTCGAATTAAAATTAATTTCCATTTCTTAATTGCCTTACGTTATACACATCGGAAATAAAGGCACGCCAGCCATCTGCTTTGCATAAATGATTCAAGCAAATATCCTTACACCTGCCTGTGTGCGTGCGTGTGCCGGAGTTCTCAAGCAACCAATCACGTAGTAAATAAAAACATTTCAACGGCACTGAATTGTTTCGCCATCGAAATTGTCCTCCAACTCATCGCCCGAATCTTCCTGTTCATAACTTTTAATGAAAGCAATTCGCTGGCAATACTACCAACCCAACAGCACTCGAAAAAGACGTGTAACCAAGCAGAGTTTTCACAAAGTAGACCCGTTTCACGCGTGTACCGGCAACCAAATCACTGTCGTCGCATAAATTTAAATTGCAGTCCCGAGCCGGAGGTATCTACCCACTGTATGAAGTGAGGATCTCCTGTGTTTTAAAAAGCAGTCCACATGGTGGTACAAAGACCGGGCCAACAGTAATAACCGCGCTAATGGTTTTACTCATCGAGGAAAGCGCGCCACGATTTGCGAACTAATTACGGCGGTTTTTGCTTCTGTTCTACGGGAAATTTAATTTATTTGTCCAGCTCTTGCTGGACGCAATGTGAGACCTCCATAATTAAAGCTATAATTTGAACTTGACAAACAAAAAAACTCCGGTTGGGACTATTGTGTGGATTCTAAAGATACTCGTACACACTTGACAGTGTTTATGACTAAACAGGGATGGGAGTTGTTAACCTGTGTCACAGGGTCAAAGACTCCTCGCTGTGTGATGTGAATTATTTGTACCTGTTAGCGAGGTTTTAATTAAAATCTTAAAGATACCACTTAGCAGGGGGTGTTTTACGTTGACGACTAATTATGGTCGTAGGGCTGAAGTCCGGGTATGGAAGTGTTTATTTGCATGCCAATTTGTAGGATCATTTGGTAAGAAATAAACAGAGGTGTAGGATTCGTCGGGGGAAGGGATCTATTCTGTGTTCAGAAAAAATACATTAAAGTTACCAGGCATTGCACCAATACTCCTTTGCAGAAGACCGTCCTCCTTTAAAGGGTAATGTCCTCAACATAAACAAAAATTTCCTTTCAAATAGATTTGTGGAGTATCCATCGTGAGTCTAGGCTTAAACCAATTCGCCTTATCTGTCTTTAGTAAACTGCCTTCAGTAGCATACCTTAAGATGGTAGAAATCGGTTTATACTTTTGCATAAGGCTAGGTCTCTCCATATTGCGTCCACCATTCTTTTGTCATTGCCTTTCTTTTCTAAAGGAAGTCCATTATTGAAATTTGGATTTGCCGTAGGTACCAGCCTGTCATACCTAAAAACCGACGGAGTTGTTTGGAGGTCAGTCTGCAGGCAACCATTTCTCACCATATGCAGACACTGGGCTTAGGTATTACTTCGAGCTGATGCATCTCAAACGACCAATGTGGTGTGTTTTTTTTGACCAGGTCTATGACGCTATGAATCTCGTATGGTCATCGTTAAATAGTAAGTGGTTATCACTGAAAATTGCATTTGCGGGAATCGGGTAAATGGTAGGCATCCGATTGCAAGACAATACATGCGATTTTTATGAACTATGAACTCCTATGAACTCCGACCTTCAGTCTCCACTTGGCGACCGCTGAACACTGAATGGCTAGTACCTTGACCGTATATTGGATATTTACCAATTTTAAAATGTTGGCTTTTGCACACAGCGGGTGTTAATGTTCCTTTCATTAAAGCAGCTCTTCTTTCTCCCAGACTATAAACTAAGAGGAAATAGCGTAACAGTAGCCATATGTCTATTCTTAAATTATTGGTTTTCAAAAACGGATTTTCTTAAAAGTCCTTCACACGATTTTCTAAAAAGTGGCTATTGATTTTCTTAACTGATCTGGAAGTCTGGATGCATCTAACTACCACCGTATTTTGTTTCTGGGGATAGGCCTGAATTCAATTATTTAGACAAAATACCGTAATCCGTCTTCGACCACCTCAAGACACGTTCTTCTTATACGAAAATCCTCCATCTGAAAAATTGCACGAATGCTCAATGAAACCATTGAACAGTGATACACGGAAATAATTTTTTTTTTTTTTCAAAAAACGAAAAGAAAACCGTTTTATTTTTAATACCCAAGCGAATGGTCTAATTGTTGAGTCTTGGTTAACATTCATTATGGGAACTTCATCCAAAATACAACGTAGGCTGCGAACGTTTTTAATTGATGAACCTAAGATATCAATCACCGATCTATTAATGTCGAGTTTTGACACCCCAGCCACATCGATACCCTTACTCTGACAGTCCTGCACTATTTCAATACCTCTTCCACACGCTCGCCTAATGGAAAATGCACACTGGTCCTCAACCAACACGTCTCTCCAATTAGCCCGATCTGGCTAACTTACTCTAGTTGCGCACCTTAATTAGGCTGAAGTCGGTGTCTCCTTGTGCTCGCCACTTAAGACGAGAGGTCCTCTACTGCGTCGAACGTCTGACTGCGAAGCGAAGACTCTGTGAGCTGAAGAATTGGTGTCCGTTCGCTTTATATCTCCTAGCTATTTTCAAAGTCCAATTCGGAGTTTAATTTTGACTAGGGGTATGTCGCTGTATAGGTCGTATAGTTCATAATTGTTCGAAGAATTTTTCTCTCAACACGACCAAGGATTGCTTCATCCACTTTTGATACGGTCCATGCTTCAGCGCCGTAGAGCAGGCGTTCACGTATTACGGCAGATAGGATTTTATAGGCAATGTTGAGGAGACTTATGCCTCTGTTGTTGGCGCAGTTCAGAGAGTCTCCTTTTTGTGGATCGGCAACCGATGCCGAGGTTCCATTCTTCAGGCATACTTTCATCCTACCAAACTTTGCTTATGAATTGGTAAATTTTACTTGCCAAGTCGTCTCCGCTGGCTTTAAATAGCCCGTCGGATAGGCCGTCAATTGCGGCAGTCTTGTTAAGCTTAAGTGAAGATATTGCTATCCTCACTTCACTTAGGTCGGGTGGTTGGTCGCCAATATTGAATGGTTGCGTATGTCTGACATTGGAGAATGTTCTTAATCGCTTTTTAACGGTATTCAGAAGCGGTTCTTCCACATTCTCAGTATCGACTGTGTCTTAAAAAAAATATTCTGTTGAGCTCAAAACTATTATTGAAATACTGACTTAACGGTCTTTTTAATATTCGGTGTATCGTATAAAGGAACGGAGTGATTTTAGCAGCAAAAGATGACTTGGACCGACTGATTACATAATTGAGGATTACGTTTACAAGTTTACAACAAAATAGCACCAAAATAACGGCTGCTTTTGGTCAACAGTTTTAAAAGATTTTATTTTTTCTGGAACAAGTGTGAATGAATTTTATAAATCTACTTAGTTAATTTCGTTCCTTTATGGAAAGGTAGGTGTCGATTATTGTATGAAATATGTAAAAAAACAATATTTTCTCAGAACAACTTCGACATCCTACGTTTTATAAAATTACACTTCCAGTGTTTCAATTAAATTATAAAAGTTTTAAAACAGCAAATCAATACGTTTTATGGAATAGCAATTTTTTTCCAGGACATTGTTTCTATAAGTACACTTGAAACATAACAACTCCAAGACAACCCTTTGCACGTTTTTATTTATATTTATTTTGTAAATTATTCTTTTTTTTCAGGAATCAACAATATGTTCTAGAAACCTAACAGCAGACCAACGCAACGTGACGATATTTTTGGATTAAAATTACTGCTTTCAATATTTAAGGTAAGTTGTAACTTTAAAGAAGTATTAGATTCTACACTCTTAAAAATGTTTCTTAAAGCGAAAACTTATAGGAGACGAAACATAAATAATGTGAGTTGGTTACCATTATGTAAGAAACGTAAATAATTAATATTTACTTGAGAAAATGATATCGGTTCAATGAACACCTCCTTTACGGCATTTTTCCGTTTTCTGTTTACAACAGGCGGATGAGTTTTAAAGTTACCTACCGACGACAAATTACAAAATTCTTTAAAAAATCCCAGAGATACGAAAAGGGGTCTGTACATGATTATTTCTGACAAATTTATTGGGATCTAAAAATCTTTGAAATCTACTCAGATTACATTCTAAACGATGTTAATCAATCAACTAAAGACATTCTTGTCAAACATTATCGCTCAAACATCCGGACCAAAACGCTTATAAAGTTGATGAATACTTGAAGATTTCGTAATTGTGAGTCAATTTCTACTTCTTGAAAATGGAGACATTAAAAAGTAACTCTGAGAAATAAAAACCTAAATATAAATATTAAAATGCCGCCAGTTTTTGTCCATCAATTTATTAAAAATTTCGCAATCTGATCCAATATCTTACTACAAAATTAACAGTCGAAAACGTCAACATTATGATACTGAAATTTAGTTTTTGGGAAGGTTCCGATCAATTTCAATTTCTTCAATTTCAATCAGGGATTATTATGATCTCTACTATGACTATACATATAGGGTGAGACATGACATATGTTGTTTCTCGGAAACACTTCCTCTCTCTCTCCTTACCGCTTAAACCACTTCTTTGGAACGTCTTGGGTGTTGATGAACGGCATCTCGACGATATTTCACTGTCCGTGCTCAACAAAATTCTACACCAAACGACGAAAAGTGTTGTTTGGTGGCCACGATATTTACGAGAACTGCAGGACTATTTTCAAACTGCACAGTCACCATTTCGGCGTTTTTTTCGATATGAAATTTATTTATTGTACTTGTCATAAGTTATAGTCGTAAACTTTAAATCTCAATATAACTGATGCCAAATTCGGACTCCAAAACAAACAGAGCCAACCGTCGATTTTACATAATAATATCTGAACGCGCTCATTGAAATGAGCTGTCAATTGTATTGCGAAAGAAACTTTTTCACGCGCCACATGTCTTTGGAGTCGGAACTCGTGGCGATGAATTGCTAAAAATATTACGTAAAGGGTCCGCCAAATAACATTTTTTTGAAAATGCTATAAAACAAAAAACTACTGAATATTTTCTTAAATTTCTTTTTTTATTTGAAAGTACTATCCTTCCGGTTAATAATGGAAAATAATTTTATTCAAATAACTGCCTCCTCGGCTGGCCATGCAGTGGCCTTCACGATCGGTCCAATTTTTAAGCACATTATCGATTGTGTGCAGCTGTATCTCACCAATGGCTTCACGAATATTGTCCTTATCGGCTTTTCAATGTATGCGTGCGGGTTTTCTGTGCCCCAAATGCGACTATTTTTCTTGTTTACATACCCGCCAAGATCAGAATGAGCTTCATCTGAAAAGATGATTTTTTTTTGCAAAATCGGCATCTTCTCTAAGTCGATCGCAGGCCCACTTAGCGAAGCGAAAACGCATTGGATGGTCAGTTGGCTTCAACTCCTGAACCAATTGGACTTTGTATGGCGTCATACCAAGGTCTTTATTCCAAATTCGTCTCAATGATGTCTCCGAAATGTTCAATTGTTGAGAACGACGGTGAATTGATGTTGATGGCGCTTCACGCACACTTTCTGCCACAGCAGCAATTTTCTCGGGTTTACGCACTGTTTTTGGCTTTTCGCGCTTTGGTTTATCGATGAAGATGCCAGTTTTTTTTTCACTTTTTTCTGAAGATAACGAACATACGGAGCTGACGGTGCTTCTCTTCTTCCAAAATCCGTACGAAATATTCGCACTCATTCTGTAATGTCGCAATATTTCCCAGCGTTGTTCAAGCGTATACACAACAATATTCGTTCAGCGAAAGGATAAAACTAAGTATCTGTCAGACATGAGTTAAGTGTTACCGTTCATGAAATAAGCACTGGTTGAGAAAAAAACGTTAGATAGCGGACCCGTTATTATTTCCCTTCATATTATGAAAATGCTTATCCATTTAATTTAGAGACTAAACAAACTAAAATTCACCACACAAAACCACACAATTCCCTCTGACTTCATAGGCAGTGACAATACTGAATTGACGTTTAATCGGTTCATAAATGTCAAGATGGCGCACCCTGTATGTGTCAAGAAAGCAAGCTATACTTTCATAAAAAACAGTACTGGTTTGCATAATTGATTTGTATAGGCCGCATTAAGAAAATTTTTGTTAATTTGAAATCTTATGTATATAACCTAACATAACAGATACATACCATTCGGTCTAGATGATCATATCCCAGCAAACCGATTTTGAAATCATGCAAAAAACCGATTGGCTAAAATATAGGGAATGCTTAGGCAGAAGTAGAGAAAACTTTTCAATAAAGCTCAAAGCTTGAACGAATCGTCTAACTGGATCTAATAAAAGAGACCCTATCAATATATATAAAAGGAACTAAGAAAGTCTAAGCGCAAATCCTGGAGACTCTTTTGTGATAAGAGAGACTTTATGATAGGAGAGACTTCCGACTCCGAGGAGTCTAGATTCTGGAAAATCATATCCACTATTCCAACTAATCTAAGCTATCTCAAAAAAACAGATGGCAATTGAATGACTTCCAGCTACTATTGTACACCCATTTCCCAGGTTGCTCACAGGAAGCATTCCAAGACGACATCAATAGAACCATTGACCGGTAACTTACAAGATGTTATCGCAAAAGATAAAATACTTAAAACCCTTTAAATCCGCGGGACATGATGGCATTCGACCAGCCAAGTTACAGCACTCTTCGGATCTCTTCCTACCATTGTTGGAAGCTGATTTTAAGGGCTGATGGTTAAGGGCTGATTTACATTCCCAAGCTTTGGAGGGAAGTGAAAGTAGTATTCATACCCAAATCTGGTAAAAGTTCTCACGTCAATCCGAAATACCTGAGACCGATCAGCTTATCACCATTCTTTCTGAAAACCCTGGAAAGATTGATTGACATTCATCACCGCAGCAGCATATAAATCAGCTATCAGCCAACATGCGTACTGTAAGGGCAAATCTGTAGAAACAGCCCCACACACAATGCTACGTTTTATCGAAATGTCGTAGTGCTGTAAGGTTGCATGCCTAGACATTGAAGGTGCTTTTAACAACGTTAATTCGGGAGCGATCATTAAGCCTGTCTAAAAGTCAATCACTCACTTGGAATGTTAATTAATTTGCTATTAAACAGCAGTATTATCAACACAAAACGGGATGGCGCTTCGGCCAGAAGACATGTCAGTAGAGGACCCCGCAAGGTGGAGTCCTGTGCCGTCTTATTTTAAACTTTGTGGCAAACGAGCTTTTACTCATCCTGGAAGCAGAGGGATGCCACGTTGATATCGCAGTCTCTCCAAAATGCACTACACAAACCTTTCAAATGGCTCCTGTTCACTAGGAAATATTAAATTCCTCACATTGACCCCCCGTCACTAAACGGAATCAAACTAGTCATCTCAGACAAAATACCTGGAAATTATTTTGGACAGTAAGCTCAACTGGATGCTAAACATAACAGAAAGAGTAAAGAAAGCTACAGTCGCACTCTATTCCCGCTAGAAAGGCATAGGCTTTAAATGGGGAATAAAACCTCGTATCACGCATTGGCTCTATATCTCGTTTATAAGACCGATACTTCTTTATGGAATAGTAGTATGGTGGACAGCGCTAGAGATAGCTATAAACAGCAAAAAAAACTAACCAAGGTATAAAGAACTGCGTGTCTGTGTATCGGTGGTGCACTCCGTACTACTAATACCACTAGATATTTTCGGCAAGCAAATGGCAGCAAATCCAGCCATCCAACAGTGGTCAAATATACAAACTGGCTACTCAAAAATTCTAAACGAACATACAAATATTTCTGAAAATACCGATTACACCCTTATCAGGTAAGACTTTGATAAGAGTTTCCAGGTCACAATCCCATGCAGATCGTCATTGGACAGTAACGAACTTGTGCAAAATGACTCGATCCATTTGTATACCGATGGCTCCAAAACCAATGATGGAGTGGGTGCTGGTGTCTTTTCCGACAGGCTAAACCTCAGCCTATCTTTCCACCTTCCTGATCAGTGTGTTCCAGACGTAACTCAGGGCGATTAAAAAAAGCCTTATCCTGGCTGAAAGAGAATGTTATGTCTGCCAAGAATATAGCATTTTCTCGGACAGCCAATCGGCCATCCAATCCCTGGAATCCTGTTTAAAGGCAGGCTGTCAGGCACGCAGAAAGGCTAGGCCTCCACTTCTGTAGGACCTGCATGGATGAAGAGTAAGAAGAAACAATACTTCATCTGCATTGTAACTACCTGGCCCTATCAAAAAAAGGAAGCTCTGTCTTGAAAGCTTACTACTTTCAAAATCTCAACGATTTGACAAAAATGAAAAGTCTCCTCCGTTTCATTAGAACCTCAGAATGGTTTTCTCATGGAAAATAAGTAGAATGGACAATATCCACGTGGTATCAGGAATGGACCAAAAATGGTCTAAGTATGCTGAGGATCTCGCTGGCAGCCACTCTAACCTAACCTAAGCTATGTATTAAACACAAAATCCGATAAATTTCCTCCTCATGACTCATGGGACTCGTTCATCCTTGAGTCAAATCTCGTCTTTTAATCCTGGAATTGTTCTTGGGTTATTGGCTTACACTTTTCCTTACAAAAAAAAAATCCCAAAGAAAGAAAACTAATGCCTTCTAAACGCATGACTTTGATACCAATTCCAACCGACGCAGCTCGAAAAAACTCCTACTAAAAATGTCGGCTGCATAGCTTCTATTGATTAGTTTACTGGCTATGTGGTATGTTGCTATGTCTTATTGAAACAACATTTAAGCTCGATTTCTGTTCTGGTCCTACACTTCACTACCACCAAAGCACTATAAAAATAAAACTAGCCTGAATGCGGTTCATAATAATTTAACAAATTCTTCTCGGATGCCTTCTCCAACCACACAAGTCTCACCTACTGACTTCCTTTCACTGCGCCATATTTTCCATCATGCATTCTCCAAGCATCAAAATCATCCAACATAACCTAAAAAAAGAATAATAACAATATCTTCGCTCTAGATAACAACGGAACAAAGAAGACAAAGCTAAGCGAAAGAGAGATAGAGACAGAGATGACGAACGAATATTTTTAATCATCAATCGCCTTTCCCAGTTTCCCCTAAAAACGCAACCAAAAACAATGGAAAACCCCATCGTTCACATAAATCGCCCATCTCTACCTCAACAAATCTCCTCATCGTATAGTCTCTGCTTCAAACTCGCAATCTCAAACTCTGAACCAACTTTTGTGGTGGCTGTCCAGCAATTTTCCAGATGAACGCAACTAGATAGATCTACTCTGTTTCCAATCAGTGGCGGCGGGGGCCGTTGCACTATTTCTTTATGAAGAGTCCACAACTAAGCATCCTTTGCCCCCTGACCATACCGCATCATGCAATGCCACACGGAACAACCGTCAACTCTCAGAAAAATGGAAGAATAACAAAAAGGAACCATACCAAGTTAAAGTTGTAAACTTGCAGAGTTAATTCAACGCGAACGTATAGAACTCACAGTTTACAACTGGTCCCGTTTTTTGTTGTGTGTGTCTTTGGTTGATACAGTTTTTATTTTGATTCCCCTTCTCTATTGCGCTCGCTGTGGACTAACCGAAGACCAGAGTTGCGGCAGCGGAATACATGCTGTTGTGACTGTTATTACCGCAAAGATGTATATAAGTTCACTATCTCTGGACAGGTACTTACTCTGGAGTGGATGTGGAGTCCGGACTCCGGACCGAAAAATGTTATAAGAAAATAGCGTGACTTGATAATCTGACCTCTCCCCGGTGGTGGTTTTGGTTGTATCTGTTGCAGCACTGTACTTCGCATAGAACAACTCATGGCAGCGGGCAGCAGGGACCAAAAAAAAAACAAAAAATGGGTGGAAGCCAATGTACATTGCCACATTCCATGTCAAAAAAAAATAGGTAAACAAAATCAAAGTAAGAGATCAAAGTAAATAAACAAAAATCATTGATATTGCACCCAAGTGAGCTGAGCACAGTGCGGTCTTAACAGTAAATAAGAGGGCAATCAAATAATAGTTTAAAACCAAAAACATTGATAGAACAACTTCCATGTCATCATAGTTTTCATGTGTGATCAATGCGTTTCTTGTATTAAGCTGTTATTATGCCTTTTATGTGGACTGCAATTTTTTTATTTTTGATCCTAGTCATAAGGTTCTCGATAGTACAATGTGGCAGTGACGGTATTCGTGAAAAGGAACTTATCCCAACTAGCTTTTTTTCAAAATCTAGAATAGGTTCGTATTTTTTCCTGAATTTGGTACTTTTTAAGTAAAAAGTTGCAACTTGTTGATTCATTGGTAATGGAGAAAAAGTTCCTTCTTGTTGATTCTCATTTTTTAAGTGATGCTAAATGTTCGTTGATTTCAAAATTAATAAAACAAAGTCTATCGTGTTCAGACTTGTAATATTGGGGGTGCCAACATTAAAGTTGTACTACAAGGTCGGCTAAAAGAAGTCATCCGATGTTGTTTGGCCCTTCAGGATATCTATCGGTTGTGGCTCGCGCAGTGTGTGCCGTTGCTCCGCCGTGTTTGAACCACATGTTCTCCAGTCCTAATTCGTCCAAATGCGGCAGAAAAAACTCGGTTAACATGGCGCTATAGCGCGCACCGTCGAAAATTTGAACAAAATTCGCCTTAGGGTCGACCGGCTGATGGCTAATTGCGAGGCACGGCGTCTGGTCGATGTTTGCGGCGACAGCTCGACATCCTCGGCAACAGCGGTGATATTCTCGGAACAATGGGCGCTCCGTGTGATCCCATACTCTTCAAGGTTGGTGGCCAAACGGAGCAGTGTTTGCGCAGTCGGTGTCGGATGGCCGGGGAATCTGCGACGGAATTCGCGCTGCGCCAACACTACAGACGAATTGTTACCCAAAAAATGGACACGATTATTCCGCGTTCTTGGGGAGTGTATCGCTCCATGGCTTGTTCACTTGTATTGTACATCTATCTATTCTAATGCCTAATATTTGCTTCGCTTTCCTGCTTATTGTCCATCACTCGGCGCCGTAAAGTAGGAGTTGTAGGATTAGAGTCCGGTAAAGCAAACATTTGGACCTTCTGGTTAAGAGTTTTGATCTCATTTGTTTCGCTTAACCGAAAGAGGATCAGTTTCCTAGGATCAGTCTTTGTCGTATCTCCATTGGGGTACTCTTCGTGGCTTCGAGGTAGATGCATGTTTAATTTATAATCATTGCGTATGTGAAGGCGTCTTTCCTGGGAGTCTTAAATGTGCAAATGGTTTTCCATTACAAAAATGGTTCTGATGCAGATAGATATAAATAACTATCGGCCTATCAGTTTTTTTTCAAAAAAAATTTCGAAAAACTTATGATATCCAAAAATTTTAAATAATAAAACCAGGTTTTTCAATCCCGCCCAACTTTTTTAAGGCAAATCGACAGAAGATGCGCTCTTACAGTTTTGTTTCCAAATAATGTCTCAACTTGATGAAAAAAATGCACAGCTGGCCAATTTATTGACATTACCAAAGCATCTGACATAGCCAACCCCAATATCTCGCTAAAAAAAAAAAAACTAGAAAAAGCTGGTTTCGTGGTTTTATGATCCACTAGCCTCCCTATGTTCTGTGCCCTGAAAATTCTTCCTGTTCGTCATTTGTATTGTTTTACGGTGCTAAAAACATTCATTATGAAGTCTGGCAATCTTTATTTTGAATGATTGAATTTACAACAACAACTTGTGTACAACAACACTATTTGGTTGGAATTATAGCTATTTCGGACATTACCAAGTGTCCTCATCAGATTCCTTGTAATAGTGATGCTGATTTTAGTTTATTTTCCAATTATACCCTTCGTGGACGCCTATCAAACTTCCTACGCATTATCTGTTCCGAGAGATACGAGACTGAAGAAATCGCATGATAGCGAATCTCCTTGTCGGATTCCGGTACATGTCTTGGAATAGTTCAGATGTGCAGTTTTCAAAGTGAACGTTGCATCGCGTGTCCTCCAGTGTTAGGCGACACAGCTGTGCCCGGTTTGATAGTATCCCGAATTCCTCCATCGCTTTATAAACATCGTATGATTATACTCGGCCTTCAAGTCGATGAAAAGATGATGTGTCTCAAATTCAAATTGGTGATCTTTTCCAGGATTTGCATTTGAAAATGGTCTATTATTGATCTGTTGGGCCGAAAGCCACACTGGTACGTGCCGATAAGTGTTTTGCAGAAAGGCTTAAGACTTCCTAATATGCGACATTTAACAAGGATATGCCTGGGTAGTTGGTGCAAGACATAGGATCGTTTTTTTGCAGATTAGGCAAACGGAGCTGATATTCCAGTCATCGAACATGCATGGTGGATGAGAATCCATCCAGACTTTATTGATGGTTTGGTGCATGCAAAATTCTTAAGCTACATTTCAGTATATTTGACGAATTCTGAACCGACTGCCTTGTTGTTTTTCAGTTATTTTTATGGCTGCTCTAACTTCTTCAATACTGGGAGAAAGCGTTAGCTCTTCGTTGGCTGGTTTCTTGCCCTATCACTTTCTCCACATTTTGTCAATTAAACAGTTGGTGGAAATTCTGCCTGAATACATCTAAATACAATTCCCTGCGCATCAGTGACTAGGTACCCATTGTTATTTCTTATTGTTGGGAGACTCTTCGATTTCCCCGAGATGTAAGGCTGTGTTTTTTTCTATTTTTTTCTACTCAGGATTTTCTTCTTTTCCCATCTCCCGGCTCTGTACTCTTCCCGTGCGACAGGTGTTTTGCATCGTAGTGCCTTGATATCATCACTTTTTGGTACTTACAAATATCATCATACCACGGACATCTTTTCGTGAGTGGTCAGTCGCCTATGGAGATTTCAGCTACTTCTTTGATGATATTGCGATACCGTATCCACTTGGTGTTGATATTGGTGGAGAATGAGTGTACAACGGGGAGTCAGTTCTCCCTGCGTTGTTTTTTGAAGACTCTGACAATCTCCGGCTCACTAAGGCGACCAACGTGAAGATTCTTTTTTTGCACCATTTGTAGCTTCTTCTCGTCAGGTTATGAATTCGGCTGCGACGAGAAAATGGTCAGAGTCGACGTTTGCCACTCTGAATGTGTGTACCCACACGATGTTAAATGCGTGCCTCGCAGCTATGAGCATTATCTCCCTCAGCGTGTTCTACTTGGTGGACTTTTTTTTAAATCTTTTCAATCTTGGTGGACTATCAAATCTTTTCAGAAATCAAAATAATTGTTCCTTCAGCGGCAAGGTTATTGAGGATATCTTTGAAAAGACTCTGATAATCCTCGACTAACTTTATGTTGCTAAAGCAAAAAAGCGGATGTAGATATCCTTGGCCCTTAAGGAGTCAAAATTTCTCGAAAAATCTTCCGTGTGGACTGTTAAGCATACGTTTCTTACCAAGCTACCTCATTATGCCTTGTAGATCTTGCCATTGGTCAAATAAAGTTTTTATGTTTGATGGGTATTTTGATCATCATGCAGTTTTTTTGGTTTGTTGCGTCACCAAGCAAACATTATTGTCACTTTCATATTTAAAGCCCCCACTGTGGAGCCAACGAAAAAAACGCACCATAACTGCCTCCCCGAAAAAATGCTTAACCCAACTCGAATGGTATTATTTACGGGAAACATTCTCTTACTGTATTCTGTTCGTTTCGCTCCTCTATCTTTTCTGACTACCAAAGCCATCGTTGGGCTGTGTAATGACTGCTTCACACGGCACACCTCTCCTGGGGTTTATTTTATTTAGTGCAGAGAAGAGGCTGTTCCACAATTGCACGTCATGCACACTCTCCAACCTGTCGTGCTGATTAGAGACTTGGGCACAATTGTTTGCCAACGGGACTGAATCGATTTCTTTGTTTACAAAAAGGGTAACACAGCTTGCATCACTTTTTTGGTATTCGGTTTTCAGTGTTCAGTCCGTTGACAACGACATCGACGACCTGGATACCAAAGTCCCCATCAATGGCTGACCCACTATGTACACCTCGCATTCGACTAAATTAATGCGATTTGAGATCCTTGTCTAATTTTCTTATTTAATTAGTAGCTCCCGCAACAGGATGTTCGTCTGGGGCATGCTTTATAAATTTGGCATTCGAGTTGGAAACTCTTTTGAAATTCGATTTTGACACGAAATACTACACGACGACAATGAAGGCTGTCCCTAGGGGATATACCAAGTAACGTGCCCCGGATATTACCACAAAACCCAGTAGCATCGTAATTGGGCTGTTGCTAGGTTAAGCGGCTACAGATAGAGGCGATATGAATGAATTGTGTAAAAAGGATTTACGTGGAATGAGAGGGTGGCTTACAAATTTGGTGACATTCTCTAGGGTGATATTCTCTAGAGTTTTATGTTAATGGCATGGCTGCAGCCTGCAGTCAATGTGCTAAATTTTCGAAATAGCCCCATAAAAATGTGTGACACGTGACAGTGTGTGGATTTTTGAATTATTTAGTCGTGGCATGCAATTGGCAACTGCATTCCACCCACCACACTTGGTTACTTGTTGAATTAAGAATTAGTGTTGGAAAATATGGAAATTGGTAGCAAGGAGGTTGTTTTTATTTTTTATGGAAATGTCCGTATGGTTGGGGTGGTATAAAAAGTTTGGAATCGTTTCGTACTAAAAACATTTTATTGCGTTGGTAATACTTTAAACCTATAATGGATGTGACAGGCGGAACTGAAGTAGCAAAGCTTTCGTGTTCATAGTGATGAATATTCAATGTGTCCCAAGTTGAAACATGGTAACAAAATGTAATGCTACCCGCTTTGGTATCAGGTCGTAGAATTTCTGATGCTATGACGTTTAGTTGTGGACACTTTTTTAATAAGTTGATGGGTAGTTCCAAATGATTTAGCCTTGACAACACGAAAGTCTGTTTTACCTCCAAACCATCAAGCAAATCTAGCCCAATTATTTGTGGGAGAATAGAATGTAGTACTGTTAGCAGAGAGGACTCGACTTCGTTCTAGGACGCACCAGGTTCGTTTTTGGAGGTTCGTTTTCTTTGGGAGAAATTATGTCCTGTTGACAATTAGAGGTTAAATTTTGTGCATGGTTACGGAAACCTCTTACACTGTACTTCTTACACTGTAATGGTCCCAAAAGAAACAAACTATGCGACAACAAGATTCTATCGCAGAGAAACAAATGATGGAGCTTTTCTCTTAATGGTTCCTACAATTCAATGCAATATGTCATATTGTTAAATAGATTGAGCAACAGGAGGGCAATGACCTCAAAAATATGAATCTTTTTCCCTGTTTATTTCTAGAACGAAGGCGAGTTCTCTCTGTTAACAATACTGACGCACTATCTCGTCAATTATGTGGAATTGTGGAGTGAACTGCAAGAAAAGAAATAAATCACCATCCAACGAGTATGGATGGTTGTATGTTGTTAAACGAGCGCGAACCTTGGTCGGCATTAATACAGCTAAGCCCAATTGTCGTAACGCCATTTGACTAAACATCAATTGTGCTTATTTTACATCCGAGTGGTGACTATCGGTAACTGGTCTCATCCAACCGGATTTGACTTGCTAAACCTTTATGTGCGATTGTTGAAATTCCCCCCCAGGTTGGGTATTGTGCCGGGCTCAATAGTTGTTACAAATCAACTAACAACATCGGAAAGGAACGTTTTTTTATGATGATGACCTGGAATGTGCGAACATTAAATAACAGACTTTCCTAAGCTGGTAAAAAAACATTACTGCCATCCAGGAAATACGATGTGCGAACATAAAATATCAGACTGCCCTAAGCTGGTACAAAGCAGAAAGGAAATAAGATGAGATTGGCCAGGCAAAAAAAAAAAGATGAAAAAGATGATGACGATAGCAAAAACTGCCAACCACCCGACCTTTTTAAAGTGAGGATATCAATATCTAACCTTAAGCTTAACAAGGCTGACGGAAATGACAGCCTTCCCGCCGAGCTTTACAAAGTCGGTAGAGATGATTTGTTAAGTAGCATTCACCAACTCATTAGCAAACTTTTATCGGATGAAAGTATGCTTGAGGAATGGAACCACAGCATTATTTGCATTTGACATCCATGAAACACCATTGCACGACCAAAATGTGACTATTTGGGCCGGCATTTGTGATGTAAAACGCAGCAAATTTTTTCTTTTGTCAATAGAGGCTCCACTTGATTAATGTTGTATTCAAACTTTAAACGTGACTAGGTTTTGTAGTAGGGATCGACACCAATGCTTTGTTCCGCAGAACCTTTACTTCAAAATCAGATTACGCGGTAAAGGAACACCCTACCTGACGTGCCATGCGTATTTAGAAATCGATCTCGACTAATTCGAAGTACGCATCTTAAGGCAGTAAGCTATGAACCGGGCTTAATGAAGAGGCATGACGGTTGAACCTAGATACACCAACAAAACGATCCGCTGTAGAGGAAATAACATTTACTCACAAACCTTCAGTGCTCTTGAATGGTTTCGTCCTCCATCATTGTTTCTTGCCCGTAAAGTAAGGGCTTCATTTGCCACCCACCCGCAAATATTAAGATTTTAAAAAAACTTTCCACTTTTCAAAGATCTAGGTCAAAGAAAATCAAACCAAAATCTTCCTAATCAAAGAGGATAACCTATGTTCCGCTCTAAAGAGTGATAAAACGCCAACTATACCCACCAATGTATCAAAGGAATGCTAAAGACGGACTATTCTCTTTGTAAATGCTCGCCGACAAATGATAACAAGATTGGAAATTTCCACCTCAACATCTTATTACCCTTTCCATGGCTGATTGGGTACACCGATGTACACTCCACTCCATGTGCGCATCATTTCAAACAAAATCCCAAATGGTCCAGCAGAATGTTGACACCAATGCCCACTAGATTCACAAGAAAGGAATAATCCTACAACAAACTCAGTATTGATCGGAAACGATAAGCTTCGCGTTGCCTCTATTGGACTACTTCCCGCCACTATCTCCGCCACACCAATCAATATAGGCAAAGTCATGGCAAGGGACTGGCACTTGTGAGTCTTGCCTCTTATGTACGCGAAGCCCAAATGGGAAACAACGAATTTTCACATTATTATTACTGTTCTCGTTCTTCCTCCGGTTGTTGTTGGCTGATTCCTATTTATACACCTATTTATAGGTCCTTGTTGGACCATGACGCTGCACGCTGGTGATACAACTAAACGAGCTGCGCAGATGAGGCCGAGGTGGAAACAATGTATCTCTGGTGTAGGCACGCTCGGGATAATGGTTGCACATGGTTACACAGAAATTGGTTTTGTTTTTCTATTCTTTTGGTTGTTTTCCTGTTTACATAGCTCTCGTGCAGGAGCTGCGGAATCCCTTTTCGGCATGAATTGGAATTTGTGGCAGGAATATTATCTTGGCGAAGCGCCTTTTCTGTCGTTTTTGTTTGTGCATATTTGTTTCAATTCGCTGGGGAGGTTTTTATTTTTTTTTGTTGGCCATTTTAATTGAATAATCAAATTGGAATAGAGAAGTCAAATGGTGTTGAGTTATTACAGGAACGTTAACTTTTGACATTTCCTTTGTGGTAGCTGGTCAGGGAATATTGTACTGCCCTTATGAGTTTGTTGGAAAGTTGTACGCTTATAATTTACATTTTCTTTTGCTATGTTTAGATAGGGATTTGTGTTTTAAATTAATTTTTATTTTATTTAAAGCAAATGGCGGCTATTGGCTTTTGTGAGAGATGTTAATTAATTTTGTATTTTTCTTTTTCTTAAGTGATTATGCGCATAAGACTCCTGGAAAGATAGGTATACATTGAGGTGAGTCATTTTGACTTTCTTTATAGGTTCAATGCCAGAAAAAGTAAAAACATATGACTTCATATGACATTTATGTTTTGAGAAATATTCAAAGAATATTTCCGTTATGTCCCAAAATTTTTAAAATCTAAAAAAAGTAACGAAAAACTACTAAAGGCAGTTTCTTATCTGAAGACTTGGTCATACGTAACGGGTGATCCAAGTAGAGATACTTTTTTCGATAGCCTTTTTTGACAGATCACGTGTGAGTCGTGTCATGCTGTCATGTTATTTTTGTTTAGTATTGTTTGGCATTTCATAATGGAAAGACTTACGCGTGAACAACGTTTACAAATTGTTCAACTTTATTATGAAAATTCACGTTCTGTGAGGAATGTGTTTCGTGCACTTCGCTCAACTTATGGTCAACATAATCGGCCTACTGAGCGTACTATTCGCAACACCATCACCCATTTTGAGACCCAGCATTCATTATTGGATAATACTCGACCGAATAGGCCACGTCCAGCACGCTGTGAAGAAAATATAGCGGCCGTAGCCGAGAGTGTACACGAAGACCGTAGAGAGTCGATTCGGCGCCGTTCGCAGCAACTCGGACTGACGTATGGAACGACTTGGCGCATTTGACGTCAAGATCTTAAATTGAAAGCGTACAAAATACAGCTTGTGCAACAACTGAAGCCGCTCGACCTGCCCAAGCGACATCGCTTCGCTCTATGGGCTCTTGAAAAGTTCCAAGAAGATCCGACGTTTTCGAGGCAAATTTTGTTTAGCGATGAGGCCCATTTCTGGCTCAATGGGTATGTAAACAAACAAAATTTGGGACGAAGAGCAACTTGAAGAGATTGAAGAACTGCCACTTCATCCAGAAAAAACAACGGTTTGGTGTGGTTTGTGGGCCGGTGGAATCATCGGTCCATATTTCTTTAAAAATTATGCCGGTGCGAACGTAACCGTCAATGGCGACAGTTATCGTGCCATGATAACCGACAATTTGATGCCTGAAATTGAAGCTCGTGATCTCGGCGACATTTGGTTTCAGCAAGACGGCGCCACTTCCCACACATCGCATCAATCAATGGACTTATTGAGAGAACATTTCGGTGAGCACATAATTTCACGTTTTGGGCCGGTCGATTGGCCACCAAGATCGTGTGATATCACACCGTTAGACTTTTTTCTGTGGGGATATGTAAAGTCAAAAGCTTATGCCGACAAACCCGCTTCGATTCAGGCCTTGGAGGAAAACATCACGCGTGTCATTCGCCAGTTACCAGTCGAAATGCTCGAACGAGTGATCGAAAATTGGACTCAACGGATGGACCATCTGCGACATAGCAACGGCCAACATTTGATAGACATAATCTTCAAAAAATAAATGCCAAAGAATGTTCTTTCAAATGATAATAAACATTCTCCATTAAAATTTAATTTTCTGTGTTCTTTTCTTTAAAAAAGTAGGGAACCTCGAAATGGATCACCCTTTACGTGCTTCTTTTAGACTTTTAGACTCAAGACTTCCATTAAAATGTTAGCCAGTCTATTGTCTATTTTTGACAATTAGTGAGTCAAATGGTAGGCAATGCGATTATATGAAACTTGAGTTTTCACCTAGCTGATGCCAACCAACTCCGACTCTCAGCCTTTACGTGGCGACCGCCGGCCGAAAGGCCAACGGTAGCGCTCAATCCTGTAGTGTATACTTCTGGACCCGTGCTTAATAAATTGGAACCTCTATATTGGGGATTGTGCTTTGGGGGAACTACCCACCCACGGAAAAAAAACTCTTATTATGTAGCAACCAATAGCCTCGAGACTGATTTTATTATTGACGGCCACGCTAAATGAAAAAAGGACGACGACGTTCATATCTGCACCTGGAACGTGAGAACATTAGACATGGGAGGTACGGGCAAACAACTAGCGGAAGCCCTAAGCTGCTACAAAGCAGACATTACTGCCATCCATTAAATACGATAAAAAGAGGATTTAACTGTGACATCTAATACGGACCGTGTTGCAGAAACAGTGACAATTCGGATGTAGATTTGTTAGGAGTGCCAGACTTAGGCAAAAGGCTTATGTTTTCAAGACATAAGCGAACGCATTGTAACAGTCCACATCCAGGTCACCATAATCCTTAGGCCGCGGTTACGACCAACGTTAGTAAGCTGGAAATGTTGAAGGATGAATTCGGTGAGCATCTTATCTCTCGAAATGGCCCTGTGGGTTGGTCTCCAAGATCATGCGATTTAACGCCTCTTGATTATTTCTTGTGTGGTTATGTAAAGTCGTTACTCTATGTGGCCAAGCCGAACAGATTGAAGCCTTAGAGGATAACATAACAAGCGTAATTCGTCGAATACAGGCCGAAATACGCGAAAAAGTGAGTCGAAATTGGACCTTCCGAATGGACCATTTGATACGGAGCCGAGGACAACATTTACATAAAGTTGTCTTTAAAATTTTAGTGTTTTATTCGATTTAAAAAAAAAACTACGCTTAAAAAATCACCCGTTACTAACATTATTTGTATATGCTTAATGGAGTGTGAGTGCTCAAGGGTGTCGCCATCTCCATACCTATTTTTTGATTTTAGTATTTACCTTACATCCTTCCGTTTATATATTTTGCATCACGTTTCTCCGATCTCCCGACCATAGGACTATTCTGCAAAACCTATTTATATGATTGCACCGGTCTAAGTAGTAGACACATAAACTGCCCACGAAGCTGTCTTTTTTTTAAATGTGTGAACCCAGTATTACGCCACTCTTAATACCCAACAAAACTTCTATTTTTTACGTGCCTTTCGAAATTTCAAGAACGCAAATAATCTCACACTGTCATAATGACATATACGGAACCATTTTAATCACAACTAGGTGTCAATGTGCAATCTGTAAACGTCATAATTTGCATTCACTTTTTCCGCACTCTGAATGTGGGAAAACCTCATTCTCAACATAGAGTGTGTACATTCATAAAACTCTTCGCCAAACGCCTTTCAGCATTAGGTAAACACTCTCGTTGAGTGTCGCGCTGCTATACTTCGTATATAATTGGACAGAAAGGCGAATATGGTAATTGTCAGCGAACGTCAGAGTTGAAGTTGTTCTTGAACACGTGTGATATTAAGAGTTCAGGTTTGCATGTTGAAAATTATGAAATGTCTGGATTGTTTATTGTCACTCTGGAAGCATTCGAGAGTTTCTCAATAATTTTGAGGTTTTAAAGACTGCAAAGAGGAGTCTTCCGAGACAGACAGAATGACTTTAATTATTTAAAATGTCACACTATTATCCATGGAAATAATTATGTTGACAAAGTTATTTGATGCTACAGTGACAGCGTAATAAGTGTCACAATTATTGCGATGTATTTATAGGTTATGCTAGAGTGTAGTGTCAGAAAAACATTGATCAACATCCAATTTCCACATCGTTAGGCGATGTTCTTTTTAACATCGTCAGTAAAATTAGAAATTAGAAAACATGTTATCGTTGATAACGGTGTGGATTTTGCTGTGTCATTGTGCTTCAGGCATAAAATATCGACAGAGCACTGTGTAGGGCAGATAAATATTTTTTAATTCACCAAACATTTTCGAATTGCTTTGGCAGATGGGTACATTTGATTTCAACCACATTTTGATGACATTTAAACAGAGAAAACAAATTAAATATCTGACATTTCACATTACGAGGCCATACTTGGGTCTCAAACCTAGCTTCTCCATTAATTTGTGTGTAATTTATATATTTGCCACAAAGATAGAACCTCAAGTTTAACGCCGTTTCCGAACTGCAAACTAGTGAAATTTCTCAGGGCAGTTTTATACTCTTGGAAATTTGGCAGTGAAATAACGTAGGTTTTTTAACCAGAGACCCCGCTAACCACTAGGCTACTAAATGCCTCTACAGATTTTAGCAAAGAAGTTGTTCAATCTCATTAAATTTAGGATTGTTCGATTGTTTGACCGATTGCAGTACCTCATTTTAAACTACATTTCACAGAAAGATGGCGGCAATTGATGAGTGGAAAAGTTTGTATGAGCTACGTTTTCTTTGGCTTGGATGTATTATACCAGGAGGCAAGCTGTACGATCTTAACGAACGCGTCAATACTTGAGAACTAATTTATTAACCGACATCGGACAATTTAAAATTGTCTCACAAAGTCTCAATCAGCTGACAATAAATTGCAAAAACTGAAATTGCGTGTTCAGACGATTGTATGACGATGGTATGGTCTAACAATTGCCGATAGTAAATTGTCTTACAATGTCGTCACACAAAATTGGGAGTTCAGACGGTAGGAAGACATTTGGAACAATTTGTTTACTGACATGTATGACAAAATTGGGAGATCTTCCAATCATCTGAACGTAGCTTAACGGATTCAAATCGCACAATCTCGGTGGCCAGTTTACCAATGATTCCACCAACCCAAAATTCTCACCAAACAGTGCATTGGACGCTCTTTTTCTCTCATGTCGATTGATCCCAAATTCGACAATTTGTTTGTTGACGTACCCATTCATGCAGAAATGGACCTCATCGCTGAACATGATTTTTGTGGAAATTAGGGTCAGTTTCCAGCTGCTTCGGAGCCCATTCAGCGAACACACCGCGTTATTTTTGGTCATACCTTCAGCTCCTGAATAAGTTGAATTTTGTATGGGTGCAGGATCAAGTCACGACGCGAGATTCGCCAAGTTGTGGTCTACGAGTAGTTGTGAGCGACGCGAAATCAACTGCATCGGTTTCTCCTCCACACTCCCATGGACTGCGGCGATGTTTTCGGCAAATCTTGCGTTTCGTCGACGTACGGGTGATGGTTTATCATTTACTGAACCAGTGGACTCAAATTTATCCACCAGACTGCGAAAAATCCTTCAAATAGGAAGATCATGTCGACAATAAAATGGGCGAAGCGCGCAGCACGTTGACCGAACAGAACGCACATTTCGATAAAACGAATTCCATGGTGATTTGTCAAAACAGACTGAATAAATGACATCCAATTTGAAAGATGTACTTACTTACTTACTTAAGTGGCGCTACAGTCCGGGATGAACCTGGGCCTCAACCAACATGCCTCTCCAATTAGCCGGTTTCTACTTGTGCCCGCCACTTAAGGCGAGGTCTTCCTCTACTGCGTCCGACGTCTGGCTGGGAATCGAAGACTCTGCGAGCCGGAGTATTGGTGTCCATTCGTTCTACATGTCCTAGCCATCTTTAACGTCCAATGCGGAGTTTTTTGACTAGAGGTATGTCGCTGTATAGCTCGTATAGTTCGTGGTTGAATCTTCGTCTCCATAGCCCGTCAACGCAAACGGGACCGAAGATTTTCCGAAGAATTTTTCTCTCGAATCGACCAAGGATTTCTTCATCCGCTTTTGATACGGTCCATGCTTCAGCGCCGTAGAGCAGGGATAATCAGGGTCTTATATAGGATCTCCTTAGTAGTTCGAGTGAGGGCTTTACTAATAAATTGCCTTCTTAGCCCGAAGAAACAGCGATTGGCAAGAGTAATTCTTCGTTTGATTTCTGACGAGATGTTGTTGTCAGAGTTAATAGCGGAGCCGAGATAGACAAAGTCCCGTACTACCTCAAAGTTATATCTGTCAATGGTGACGTTCTGTCCAATTCGTCGATGTTGTGTGTCCTTTCGTGTTGACAGCATATACTTTGTCTTACCCTCATTTACTGCTAAACCCATTTTTGCCGCTTCCTTCTCTATACTAGCAAACGTGGCTATGACATCACGTTGAGTCCTAACAATGATGTCAATATCGTCGGCGGATTCTAGTAGTTGCACCGATTTTTGGAAAATTGTGCCTCTGGTGTTGGCTCGGGAGTTTTGCATAATCCTCTCAAGAATCAAATTGAAGAAGTCACATGACAGCGCATCGCCTTGCCTAAATCCTTTTTTGGTATCGAATGTGTCGGCGAGGTCGTTTCCGACCCTGATGATGCAGCGAGAATTCTCCATCGTCATCCTACACAAACGGACGAGGGCGGTATACCAAAACTAGACATGGCTCTGTATAGTTCGTCTCTATAAATGCTGTCGTATGCGGCTTTGAAATCGATAAATAGGTGGTGGGTATCGATTTGGACTTCTTGGGTTTTTTTCAGGATCTGCCGAAGTGTGAAAATTTGATCGATTGTGGACTTTCCTGGCCTAAAACCACACTGATAAGGTCCGATCAGGTTGTTGGTAAACGGTTTCAAGCGTTCACATATTACGGCAGATAGGATCTTGTAAGCGATGTTGAGTAGACTTATGCCTCTGTAGTTGGCGCAGCTCAGAGGGTCTCCTTTTTTGTGGATCGGGCAAACGATGCTGAGGTTCCATTCTTCAGGCATGCTTTCAACCGACCAGATTTGGCTTATGAGTTGGTGGATGTTGCTTACCAAGTCATCTCCGCCAGCTTTATAAAGCTCAGCGGGAAGGCCGTCATTTCCGGCGGCCGTCTTCGGTTCTTCTGCCTTCTGCGGTCTCTGGCGATTGCAGTCTTTCGACATTAAATTTTTTCACAGTATTTCTGTTTTTTTTGTGGCGTGGTGGATATCCGCATCCTTACCTTGGCTACAACAAGGTAGTGGTCCGAGTCGATGTTAGCCCTTTGGAATGTTCGGACATAAAAAAAACCGGATGCGTGCCTCTTGTCTATCGCAATGTGATCAATTTGGTTGACTGTTCGTTGATCTGAAGACCGCCATGTCCCCTTATGGATATCGAGGTGAGGAAACCGTGTGCTGGCTATAGTGGCATTACGTTCCGAAGCGAAGTCAATTAGCCTAGGTCCGTTACCAGACGTGATGTCGTGTAGGCTATATTTTCCGACAGTACTGCTAAAGATGTCTTCTCTTCCTACCTTTGCGATTTTAACTCCCAGCACGATTTTAACATCGTACTTTGGTAGTCGCTCATAGGTTTTGTCGAGGAGCTCGTAGAAGCAATATTTAGTTATATCATCTTTTTCCTCCGTCGGAGCATGAGCGCATATAAGGCTTATGTTGGCGAATTTGGCCTTAATGCAGATTATTACAATGCGTTCGCTAATGTCTTGAAAACATAAGACTTCTTGCCTAAGTCTGGCACTTATAACAAATCCGCATCCAAATAGTCACTGTTTCTGCTCACTATAACACGGTCCATAGTAGATGTCACAGTTTTTCATCCTCTTTTTGCCCGGCCCATCCCAACGTATTTCCTGGATGGCAGTAATGTCTGCTTTGTAGCAGTTTAGGGCTTCCGCTAGTTGTTCGCCTGCACCTCTCCTGTTTAATGTTCTCACATTCCAGGTGCAGATACGAACGTCGTTGTCCTTTTTTCGTTTAGCATGGTCGTCAACAATAATATCAGTCCTTTCCTAGGCTATTGGTTGCTTCGGAACATAATCTCTTGTTTTGACCCTAGGACAGCGGTGGTGTTCAAATATGTCGAAGCAGCTCATATAGGGATTGCACTACCAGTTCGATCAAACTGGGGCTGTAGGCGCCACCGTTGACTCCATCTAGGGAATTCCTCCGCTGCCGCCTGAAGAGTGAGTGCCTTAGTGAGAGGACACAATTTGAAAGATGTAGCTTCAACAATATGGCCGCTATCAACATTCAAAGTTCGGAAGTCGCTTTTGGAAGACCCTTTATTTTCTAAAATTAGTTGAAATAAAGCCTGATGTCCTGGTTTAAATTCCGAAAATGACAAATACTAAGTTATTTCGCTGCTCCACCTATTGCGAAAGTCTGACAAACATTCATTAACACTGTCATACGAAGCTTCTCAAATTTACCATTCGGATTCGGGGAGGTCCACTTCTTTGTGGTAAAAATAATAACTTTGCACCCATAATTGAAGGGAGTAGCTTGGTTTGAAGCTTGTATGGGCCGTAAATGCCATATATATATTTTTTCAAATATCCTATTTGATTATATTTGTGAGGATGTTAAAATTTGGTTCACAAAATATTACTCTTAAAGGTATCTCCTTTATTAAATTGTTTTCTTATTTTTTTAATAAAATATGAGTATGCTATGCGAAATTGACAACATATCTACTTCTTTACAAGATTTTAACATGAAAAAAACTCTCTAAAAAAGTCGTTAACGTATTAGCTTCATATATCCATGGTCCATCCATGGTGACAACCAGCAAGAGAATAATAAAAGAAAATGCTTATTTGATAAGCTTTTCTTGATTATTTTACCTGGTAGTTGTCTGACTTTTGCAAAGGCCTTTTGATGTTTTCTATGTATCTGGTCTTTTGTTGGGCGCTATTCAATCAAAGACTCCACGCAATTCTGAACAAATAAATAGGTACAATCCCTCAATTCTCAGACATTAAAGTGTTTTCTTAACCAGCAAAATTTGCTCCGAACTTAAGCTTATTGCAGTCACACTAACACATACCTATATACCAATAGTACCGCCCGTCATGCATTCATTTTTTTGTTGCCTCACGACAAAATTTTGAATTTAATTTGATCCGAAGACAGAACGTATATTTCCCTGGAAACCCCTTTGGGATGCTGGAAACCTTTGGCCAACAACGACGACGACGCGACGTTAACCACGATAATTTTAAAGCAGCTACCTTTTCATCTTGTTATGCAGTGTATCCTTGTTTTGACTTCAGAGAGAACGATACGATAAAAAAGCATGTATAAGATGTACAAAAAAATAAAAGGAATCTTGATCCTTTGATTTTTTTTATTCTTTGTAACCTTTCTCATTTTAAAGTCAGAGAAAATCCGCTTGTTTCTTTCTGCTTTTTTTTATGAGCCAAGGAGAAAGTCTCATGAATCGCACCAATAAATTCACAACACAGCAGCACACTCTCGAACAAGGATACACACAATTGCAAAGAAGTCATTCCAAGTATGGAATTCGCTTTGGACCATACAACTCCTCATTTTAACAAGTTGTTGCATGGGCCTGGGCGTCTCGCCGACTATTGTGTATTCCATCTTCGTGTTCGTTTGCCTTTGTGTTAACCTAATTGCTAGTTGGTATCTAGGGGATTGTGAAATGGGATATCCTTTTTATGAGATTAATAGCACTGCAGCTCTGAAGTTTCAATGGTGACTTGTGCTGTAATTGAGATTTTCCGGATTATAATTATTAGCCAAATTGTGTTGGAACATATTTTTTTTAAACAATTTTGTTGTTTAAATATTTTTTATCTAGAAAAATTTGTATCTCATTTTAAATTTAAGGATAATAGTTTAACGAATGTTTTCAAGTTTTTATGTTAAGACTTCTGGATTGGGTTGAGTCCCAGAAAATCATAGATTGATTGATTATTGTTATATTTGGTGAAAAAAAGATTAAAGCCATCACATTTGGAGCCACATGTTTTGCGAACAACAATTCAAAACGCGGCAAGGCGATCATAAATGTTCATCAACTCAGGAGAGTGTATTTGGACCGATATTATTTTTACTTCTCCAGTATACGTAGTATAGGGAAGTATTGTGATGAAGCTAAATTTTAGAAATTCTGATGTTATTAGGTGTCTAAAAAAGTGATTTTAAAAAAGCGTATGTCTGCTTTCTGGAGTCTGCTATTGACACTAGAGCCCAAACAACTCGGTCCATTTGATTAAAATGTCGGCTATGGGTGTTTTTGGTGGTCTTAGAGAGGGGTTTTTGAAATTGAGGATATATCTTCTATATAACAAACTTTTTAAAAATCAATTATCCTGATAACGACTATATCGGTGTAGCAACAGAATGTCACAGAATACCCGGTCTGCTGTCCCAGGCGAACCTATATGATGAGCTGCCTCGACATATTCGGACAACAGGTTATTTAGGAATCTGAAGGGCAAGTCAGGCCCGATAGGTAATAAATTGGAACTGGCCCTCCAGGTTAGGGGTTGTGCTTTGGGCCGACAACCAACCCATGGAAAAAAATATTGTTACGAAGCAACCAATAGCCTCGAAAAGGACTGATTTTATTGTTGACGGCCCTGGTAAACGTAAAAAGTACAACGACGTTCGTATCTGCACCTGGCATGTGAGAACATTAAACAGGATAGGTCCAAGCGAACAACTAGCGGAAGCCCTAAGCGGCTACAAAGCAAACATTACTGCCATCCAGACGATGGGATGGGCAGGGCAAAGTGAGCTGAAACGGCGATGCGAAGGCGGATTTTTTTTAAGTGCCTGACGTGCAAGATGTCTTATGTTTCCAAGACATTTGCGAGTGCATTGTAACAATTCGCATCAAGGCCGAATTCGCCAACATAAGGCTTATATGCACTTACGCCCCGACGAAAAAGGCAATTCAGTAGTAAAGCCCTCACTCGAACTACTAAGGAGATCCTATATATGACCCTGATTATCCCAGTCCCGCTCCAAAGTGGATGACGAAATCCTTGGTCGATTTGAGAAAAAAATCCTTCCAAAAATCTTTGATCCCGTTTGCGTTGACGGGCTAAGGCGACGAAGATTCAACCAAGATTTGTACGAGCTATACAGCGATATATACCCATAGTCAAAAATCTCCGCATTGGACTTTTAAAATGGCTAGGACATGTAGATCGTTTGGATATCAATATTCCGGCTCGCAGAGTCTTCGATTCTAAGCCAGACGTTGGATGTATTAGAAGAAGCATAAGTAGAAACCGACCTCAACCAACTTGGAGTACGCAACTGGAGGTAGTTAGCTAAGGACGGTTAGCAAAAGTGCGATCAACAGTCCTAAACGCACCTCCTGGCGTAACTTCTGTTGCAGTGTAGAAAGCACTACTGAATTAGCTATACTTAGAAAAATAATCGCCAAAGAACCGGCTGTGCCAGGGTACCTCAAGCTCCCCTATGGGGACTGGACACAGTCCACCCATGAATCTTTAACACATCTACTGGAAACCCACTTTCCAGGATGTGATTCATACTCCGGTAGGACCCCAGACACAACCGTCTATAATTGCAACCCCATAACAGCAGCAATGGAGGATATGGTTAGTGTAGAAAGAATCAATTGGGCAATTGACTCCTTCTCCCCCTATAAATCCCCAGGAGTCGATGGTATTATCCCGATCATCCTACAAAAATCGAAACACCTCGTAAGAGCATTCCTACACAAACTGTTTGTTAGTAGTCTAAAATGCGGTTACATCCCTAGGTGCTGGCGGGAAGTAAAGGTAGTCTTTATCCCGAAAGCCGGCAAGCCCAGTCACACGAGCGCGAAGGACTTTAGACCAATAAGTCTTACATCCTTCATACAAAAAACCTATGAAAAACTAATGGATATCTACATTCGTGACAAACTCGACCCCCAATACATATCCTCGGCCCAGCATGCTTACACCAAAGGTAAGGGAGTCGAAGCTGCCCTACATGATATCGTTAGTACAATAGAAAAACCTCTTCACGAGAAGGAATATACACTCGCTGCATTTCTCGACATTGAAGGAGCCTTCAATAATGTGAACACAAACGCAGTCGAAAGAAACCTCGCGAAGAACAACGTGGACCAACCTCTAATACATATTATTGGAAGTATGCTCAACCACAGAAATATAAATGCGAATCTGGGAGACACCCATGTGGAAGTAATAGCATCAAGAGGCACACCACAAGGAGGCGTTATCTCACCTCTGTTGTGGAACATAGTCATCAATGAGATACTCATAAAGCTAGAGCGAAATGGGGTAAAAGTCATAGCCTACGCAGACGATGTAGCGATACTAGTTAAAGGGAAATTCCTACCCACTATTAGTGAACTACTCGAGCGGGCATTGAAAACTCTCAACGAGTGGACAAAACAATGTGGGCTTGGCATCAACCCCCAGAAAACAGAACTCGTTCTCTTTACGAACAAGAGGAAGATACCAATATTCGACCTACCGGCTATCGATGGGACTACCCTCAAACTAGCCGATAGTGCAAAGTATCTGGGTTTCATTCTTGATAGAAAACTCAACTGGAACCTAAATGTGCGCGAGCGCATTAAAAAGGCCACAGTCGCTTTCTATACGTGTAATCGTATATTCGGAAAAAACTGGGGTCCGAACCCCAAGATCATCCTATGGATGTACACGGCCATTGTGAGACCTATATTAACATATGGGGGGCTTGTCTGGTGGCAATCCAAAAATAAAGTCACCCATCTGAAAAATATGACAAAGGTAAAAAGGATAGCATGTGTGGGCGCTACTGGCGCAATGAGAACCACACCAACAGCGGGACTGGAAACCATCCTTAACCTGCTACCGCTAGACCTTTGCAAGAATCTGCAGCCAAAAGTGCTCTAAGAATCAGCCAGCTCAACTGCTGGAAATCGAACTCAGGAGGACATTCCCAAATTCTACACAGATATCTGGGCTCAGCTGTATCCTCTGACTACATGCTGCCTCACCATGACTTTCAAAGACCATTCTCCTGCATCCTCCCAAGCAGAGAGGAGTGGGAGAGGAACGAATTGGGCCCCGAAACCATATCCATCTACACTGATGGTTCAAAAATTGATGTAGGCGTTGGAGTTTTCAGAAACACTTACGCTTAACAGCACCTTTCGTCTCCCTGAGCACAGCAGTGTCTTCCAAGCCGAAATATTGGCAGTAGCAGAGGCAGCCAAAGCGACCTCAATGCTGGCGATACCACCAGATGATATCACCATCTTTATTGACAGCCAGGCTGCAATAAAAACTATCTCTGCTGTCGAAATAAAATCTCGGCTTGTGAAACGTTGTCGTGAAGAGCTAAAGGTTCTTGGCGTCCAACATAATGTTAAGCTCTGCTGGGTCCCCGGACACAGAGGCATACAGGGCAATGAAATTGCTGACGAACTGGCAAGAAAAGGATCTGCCTCCAGCATTGACCAAGCAGACCAGTCTGTCAAACCACCACTATGTGACCTCAAATTTCGGGTGGGACAGAAAACACTGATCACTGCCAAAAACAGGTGGAACTCCCTTCCCACCTGTGCAACTTCCAAAAGGATGTGGCCTGAGTATGACAAAGCCAGAACCCATAAACTACTTCGTAGAAACAGGAAATCTGTCTCTACTATAGTTGGGATTCTCTTACTGGACACAACTTACTAAAAAGCCACAAACTGAAAATGCATCTCATAGATGATGACCTCTGTAGAGGCTGCGGTGATGAAGAAATACACGAGGATACCCTCCACTTTCTGTGCCACTGCCCAGGCCTCAGCCAATTAAGAATGAGAACCTTAGGAAAATACTTTTTCCATGACCTCACGGATCTATCCGAAATCCCTCTCCCTAATCTTTTCAGGTTTGCAACAACATCTGGATGGCTTGAAAGAGGCTAACAGCAATTGACAGTAACGGGACAATGAATGAACCAACCACACAAGTGGACCCCCAACGGGCATCACAATGGGTCTATATTGACCTGAGTGCAATGAGGGAAGACACACACCGTCTGCCTCATCAACCCACCAACCTAACCTAACCTAGCCAAGGACCTGTCTGATTGGAGAGGCATTTGGATTATTTCGAGAATAGAGCCAGTGAAAAATAATTTAGGTGCTGCTACGGCTGGGTATTGAACCCAGACCTTCTGCGTGACATTTCATCACACTTACCAGTAGCGTGTCGCGATTAGTAAAATTAATAAATGAAAGTTGCCGCATAGTTTGGCTGAACAAATAATTTTATACGTGAGTTGCTGCTTTAAAATTATTGTGAGTTTGACTGAAGCACAACTAACCACTTGGTGAACCGGACGCTTTATTGAGCTGCTTTCTTGCATGAAAGAGGTCGTCAAAGACTAAATGTAGTAGTTCGACCTTACTCGAACTATGGGCGCCACAGTTGTTTTTTTATTTTAATTCATCCGCTCCCATTCTTTTTTTTCAGCAGTGTAACCAGATTTTCTTAAATTGCTCCTTCGTTGATTACATTTCCATATCCTCTTCCACCAACTTAAGTGCACACCATTACACGATTTTTTTTTTAGAAAATATTTCCTCTCGCATTAGCCCAGATCTCGCCGTTCTCCTCAATATTCATAGATTTTCCGATTTTCTGAACAAAAATACAATTACATCATCTACCACATCTACGAAGGAACTATCCAACTTAAACCAACGATAGTTTAGTTGTGTTCATGTCGATTCCTTTTTTTTCTATTAATTTATTTATACAAGTCTGCTCTGAATCCTTATAAATGTTTTCTCTTTCCTCTTTTTTTTCAGATGAAAATGGATGCTAAATGCCCGGAAATAATCACTGAAAATACAATATCCTCTTAAGGATATCCAAGCTGACGAAAAAAAAAATATTTCAAGGAGGACATTTTTAAGACAGATCCAAAGAAATTCTCACGGAATGTGTATTTTCTTCTGTTCTTCTTTGACATAAATTAAATCCAAACAGGATGCCAATGATATTCAATTAAGGACTTGAAAACGGATGTACCTTTTGCTTTAAGGATTCTTCTTTTTTTACGCCAAAACTTTTTAAAACGAAGAGCACACAAACTAAAAACTAATCCAATAATTAGTGCAAAAGGACGAATTGTTGATCCTGCAACTTTATTTTTCCAAAGTCAAATTCATTAGCGTTGCTAGTGGTGGAATTCGTCCAACACAGCCAATACACATAGGAACCATGCATGAACGTCGAGTGAAAAAGTAAGCCTTTTACATGAAGCATAAAAGTTTCGTTTTATAGTTTTGTCCTTTCGTTCGTCCCTTTGCAGACTCAAAAGTGGGCACTATGTTGCGACACATGGCCGCCTCACACCCGATCCACCGTATGTGCACTCGAATCGTGGCTACTCCACCGATGGTGAGGAATCCCATCGAGCACCCTCGGAACGTACCATGTCCGAGTATACGATGGCGAATGAGCGCACATCGCCAGGACATTACAATTCAGCGAGAAAGTCCCGAATGAACGGTGTGCACACCACGGATAGTGGGATTGGTAATGGGGGAGGTAGTTCGGCAGGTAATGGTGGACCAAGGTCATTAGGTCCAATGAATGGCCCACCAACACGGATACCACCGAGAGCGCCATCTGCTCTGAGCTACGACCATGGTGGTGATGCTGGAAGTGATATTTATGTCACGAGTGCTGCTTACAAGGCGCCATCGGAAATAAGGTGAGCATTTGGAGTTTTATTTTATTTCTGAGTGTGTTTGTGTGTGTGTCTGCTTAGTTAACGGTGCATGCATGTTTGCTTCATGCCTAGGATGCTGTATAAATAGCTAACCATGCAATGGTGAATGTGACTCGTCAAAGGGAATCCAATTGCAAGTTGGACAAACGTGTGGTTGCAGCAGTGCTGATGGGGATGGGGGATAAAACCAAATTTTACCGTATGTCAGGAAGTGAGGCAGATTTGTTTTAGTTTTTGTATTGTAGACCATAGAGGTCTCGTCGTTTAGTTGTTTAGTTGAAACAACTTTGAGTACGTTTCGTCATCATATTTGTTGGGCATTGTGCCTGAGATGTGTCCTAGGGTTATGTAAGCATTTAAACTACAAAATGTAAATAAATGGAAGCCTTAATGAGTTTTTAACTTGGACAGCTTCATTTTGGAATTCTGTTAGTTTCTGGTAAAGTGAAAGTCACAACCAAGCGTGGGGGTTTCAGGCATAAATTGTGGTGTGGTTAGACGCCTGGTTGTTCTGGAGTACCTCCTTTTTGACGGTAATGACTACAGGCAGAGTGCGATGAGACCGCAAAATTTATACAAACAAAATGTATCTTTAATCTATCCGGACATGTGAATAAGAGTACAGTAAAAATTTAAATAGAGAGCTACACAGGAGTGAAGTTGGCTGCTGATAAATACTTCGTGTATCAGAATAGATATTTTCCATCTTAGTCGGTAGTTTCATCGTACTGGGTTTCCCGAAATGTAAAAGCCCACATATATACTATACTCCCCAAGATCGCGAAATACTCGTGACTACTGTTAACGTAATAACTAGTCAGTGATTTTTTGGCGAATCTGAATTTCGGCACAGAGTTCCCGGCTTTCCTGTGGCTAATATATTCAAAAACTATGATGTTCGGCCTCTCACGTCGAAAAGACTGGAATAACACATTCTTGTTCGGCAGCGAATATCGACAGTCCATCAGTTAAGGTCTGTAGACCCCCAATCGCGTCTAAACTACGCTCAGACTGTCCTAAAAGTCAATATTGCGATGATGAGGTCGATGAGGTTTTTTATCTGAACGTACATTAACGAACAAGAAGAGCCATTACTCCGAGCCCAATCCGGATTAATCTTCAGGTGTAATCTTTTCAAGGACGCCGTGGATAATAGGGATACTGTTAGTGTCAGGAGTTACTAAACCATGATCAACATGGTTGTACTGCAGCAAATTGATGTATTGGAACTTGAAGACAGATGGCTCCAAAGGATGGTGCATAAGACGACTCCCGCTATCATGGATATCTTGAGGATGCGTAGGTCGCCTAATGTTTCGTTTTGTCTATTGGCATTCATGGAAAACTCTGGTTTAACGAGGAGTGCCGATAGTTATTCTCGGAGCCAAAAATGAGGTCTACAACTTAAAGCTATAGGTGAAGACCAGCCATTGAGTTTTATAAGCAAATAAAGAGGAGAGGAAACACCATTGTTTCAAAAAGAGCAAGAAAAGCGCGTGATCGAAGATATAGAGATATGCCAATCCAGGACCAGGAATGGTGTTCATAAGTGTTGCCAGGGAACAAGGAAAAATCATAGATGATTCACAGTTAATACTTACTTACTTACTTAGGTGGCGCTACAGTCCGGAGTGAACCTGGGCATCAACCAACATGCCTCTCCAATTAGCCCGGTCCTTAGTTAACTGCCTCCAGTTGCGCACTCCAAGTTGGTTGAGGTCGGTTTCCACTTGTGCGCGCCACTTAAGGCGAGGTCTTCCTCTACTGCGTCCGACGTCTGGCTGGGATTCGAAGATCTGCGAGCCGGAGTATTGGTGTCCATTCGTTCTACATGTCCTAGCCATCTTAAACGTCCAATGCGGAGTTTTTTGACCAGGGGCATGTCGCTGTACAGCTCGTATAGTTCTTGGTTGAATCTTCGTCTCCATAGCCCGTCAACGCAAACGGGACCGAAGATTTTTCGAAGAATTTTCCTCTCGAATCTACCAAGGATTTCTTCATCCGCTTTTGATACGGTCCATGCTTCAGCGCCGTAGAGCAGGACTGGGATGATCAGGGTCTTATATAGGATCTCCTTAGTAGTTCGAGTGAGGGCTTTACTACTAAATTACCTTCTTAGCCCGAAGAAACAGCGGTTGGCAAGAGTAATTCTTCGTTTAATTTCTGACGAGATGTTGTTGTCAGAGTTAATAGCGGAGCCGAGGTAGACAAAGTCCCGTACTACCTCAAAGTTATATCTGTCAATGGTGACGTTCTGTCCAATTCGTCGATGTTGTGTGTCCTTTCGTGTTGACAGCATATATTTAGTCTTACCCTCATTTACTGCTAAACCCATTTTCGCCGCTTCCTTCTCTATACTAGCAAACGTGGCTATGACATCACGTTGAGTCCTACCAATGATGTCAATATCGGCAGCGTATGCTAGTAGTTGCACCGACTTTTGGAAAATTGTGCCTCTGGTGTTGGCTTTGGAGTTTTGCACAATTCTCTCAAGAATCAGATTAAAGAAGTCACATGACAGCGCATTGCCTTGCCTAAATCCTTTTTTGGTATCGAATGTGTCGGTGAGGTTGTTTCCGACCCTGATGGAGCAGCGATAATTCTCCATCGTCATCCTACACAAACGGTCGAGTTTGGGCGGTATACCAAAACTAGACATTGCTCTGTACAGTTCGTCTCTATAAATGCTGTCATATGCGGCTTTGAAATCGATGAATAGGTGGTGGGTACCGATTTGGACTTCTTGAGTTTTTTCCAGGATCTGCCGAAGTGTGAAAATTTGATCGGTTGTGGACTTTCCTGGCCTAAAACCACACTGATAAGGGCCAATCAGGTTGTTGGTAAACGGTTTCAGGCGTTCACATATTACGGCAGATAGGATCTTGATTCACAGTTAATGCTGATAGTATATTTCATTTAAGCATCAGTACCAGACGTTTTTATACCCTATCCCATAGGGGTATATTAGTTTTGATACATAGTTTGTAACATAGAGAAATAATTTAGCTAGATATACCTCAAGGTATATGGATCGACTCAGAATCGATAGCTGAGTCGATTTAGCCATGTCTGTCCGTCCGTACTTCACCAGTTTTTGGGCCTTAAATTTTTAGCTAGAAGGAAGAAATTAGGTACGCGTGCTCTTTGTTGCTCCCAGCAGAACAAGTGTTAAAATTTTTGAAATCCGCCCACTGCCATGCTCTTTTTTTTAGAAAAACGTATTTTTTGGCCAAACCGTTAGAAATTTTAAAAAAAATGTCTGAGCAGCATATTTAGAATCGTAATATCTATATTTCGTTCATATAAAGTTTTTTGCCAAGCCCACTTTTTGGGGGCGTTTTTAATAAAAAAAACGTTTTTCGGCCAAATTTTAAAATCTAAAAAAACGAGTGGTGGGTGCACGACTGGGTCGTACGCAACTTTCTCTTTCACAGCGAGTTGGGTGTTAGATCAAATAGTAAGTATGCATTTTGATTATTGATGCTAAAAATGATATAAAAAATGTCGAAATGTGATTATGCGAACGTTTACTCCGAAATTTGAAGTTATCGGTGTCTATGTGAATAATAATGATTTTCCGTTATTGGCCAAAAGTTAAAATTCCGTTTTGTGATAGTTGGGCTAAAACTAATTATGTGGAATTGTTTCAAACTATAATAGTAGTATATATATTAAATTTCATTCAATTTGGCATAGCAGTTTGCGAGAAATTAACAATTTTCTTTATATGGCCTAAATGACAAAATCCGTTATACGGATTTTCTCGCAAAAACTGGGTATGCAGTTTTGTTGAAACTAATATGCTTATAGTATATATAAAGTTTAATCAAAATCGTTAGAGCCGTTTTCGAGAAAATTGAGATTATGTGTAATTTTTATATGGCAGGTACCGTTATTAACATGGCTAAAAGCAAACAAAAAAAATGGCCTAGAATTATGACCAAAACAAACTTGGATACGAAGTTTGAAGAAGATCGGTCAAGCCGTTTAGGCTGGGGAGACCATTACGGACAGACGGACCGACGGACGGAATTCCAAAAACCACTTTTTTAGGCTCCGCTATCATCGTAATGTTAGAATCAATCAAAATCTCGAGGTCGAAAATTTTCACGAAAACAATATCTTTCTCTTTGTAAGAGAAAGTTAAAAATTGATGCAGAATCGTTAGTAATATTAATATCAACATTTCGTCAATAGACCATTTTAACCCACGCCCACTTTTTGGGGGCGTTTTTATATAAAAACCATTTTTATACACTACCCCATAACAAATGCAGGAGAAAATCTCGTGTTTTGTTGAACCGTAAAAGTGTTTTGTAAGCAGTCTGAAGAACTTGTTGTCACTATTTAATTTTTGCTATTTTATCCACATCGTGTTTTTAGCCATGCCCACTTTTTTGGGGATTTTAATTTTACAGATAGGATGGGATAGGGTATTCAACGATCCGCACAGCGGATCTCTCATATGTTTTTTTTTAATTGGTCTGGGAACAAACATTCTGTTAGACAATTGTTATAGAGTTTCAAAAACAGCTTTAGCATTTTGTTTGGTATACCATCCAATCCAAGTGACTTGGTATTAGGCATGTTCGGGTGAAAATTATGCAAAGCAAAGTATAAGATTCTCAAAAAGACGATCCAAACTCAATCTGGTATTTAATATTTAAAGATTATAACTTACAAAATTCAAACAAGCCAGAAATGACTGTAATTCCCATTTAAGACGTGTCAAATTCCTCTACAACCAAAAAAAAATCGGCATCATCATCAGTTCCGACGCTCATTCACAATGACATTCCACCTGTCACCCATTTAGGCAAAACCAATCTGCTCGCAGCTCATTTCGCAGCCAGTTTTAGATTGCCAGATTGTGCCCAGTCTCCTCTTGTACTTGAGAACGTAGATCACTCCATGTTATAAATTCACTTTTGTACTCGTTCAGTTGCAAGAGTTTTATTTATTTTATTTTTTCCGACTCTCTTTCTCATTTTTATAAATGATCTCCTGTCTGCAACTTCTGATCAAATTCATTCCTTCGTTGATGAGAGTGCTTCTTCGAACGTGGATTCTAAACGACAAAATATGTTTAGCTAATTGAATTCCGACCTTGACAGCATCATCAAATGGGGTAAATCCAACCGAATATTATTCAATGCTTCCAAAACACAATCTTGCCTTATTTCATTAAAGCAAAACCATTATCCATGAATAGCACTTACATCGAAGAAACCGAAAAACTTTCCTTGCTGTGTTTTTGTGTGTAAGTAACAACTTACATTGGAACGACCACATATTCCAAGTCGCTAAAAATAAAGTGTAATGTCTAGGTTTCCTTAATCGATGTAAGCAATATTTCACCCCTTCTGACCTGGTCACAATATATAAACCGTTTATACGCCTTAAACTTGCGTTCAACTCACACGTCTGGTCGGGTGCGCCAAAAACAACATTGCACCTAGATAGGATTCAAACGCGTGTGAAAAAAAACTTATAGCAGACATTAGAATGCGAACTCTTTAGTTTCGCTCGAACATCGTTGAAATATCTCCTGCCGTACATTGTTTTATCGCTATTTTAACAACCAAATCTCAAATGAAATAGCTAGCTGCATTCCACCCATTTAACAATTCAGTCGCTATGAATGTAAATCAGTTTACCCTCAAGCCTATCTTCGGACGAAAGATGAAGTATAGAGTTTCGTACATAAACCGAATAACACGAATGTGGAATGCTCTACCAAAATCTGTTATTCCTTTCCATTATAACTTACAGGCGTTTAAAACCAATGTGCATCGGTATCTCCTTTTTTCTTATCCCGAATTTCCTTTACGCTCACATATAAAGGGTATTTATAAGTCCTTGAGTGCGCGCAAATTGTGAAAAAAAGCTTGTCCGTTATGACATGAGTTTACGTTCTTGAGCAACCTTAGCTGATGTCAGATCCTAAGTCATGGGTTGTGACCTACTGGTTAGTGCTTTGGGCTACTGATCGCAGGGTCCCTGGTTCAAATCCCAAAAGTGTCAACATCAAATTTGTTTTCCTTCTTTTATCAACTAGCAGGGTAATGAACTAGAAATTATGGGCATTTTTTTGGGTAGTCCAGGGTGTTGATTAACCGATAATGATGTAATAAATGACTCCTCCTGGATTTGTATTTCTCACCAAAACCTGTTTATCTAATTCGTCAACTATGAAATATGAGCTGCTATTCGTTTATAAAGGTAACCTTCTCCACTTTAGTTGCTTCTCACGACCTACACAGGTCCCAAGGATACATGTTAAATTACGTTAATGAAAGTGGTGGCATTTGTTATTGTTTATCTTACGCAAAACTTTTCCCTCAGACCTGATTCCGCGTATATCCATTCAACACTTCTTTCCTCCAACCTGCGATATCCTTTTCTTCTCAGAAACAAAGGTATTTGCATTGTATGATGTCCTTATTACAAAAAAGAAAACTTAATTAAACCTCCCTGCGAACACTTGGAACCTGAGTTATAAATGATCACAACATCAGTCAAATGCAAAAAACCCTTCAGAACGCCAAGGGCTAAGGAAATTATTAATAAAAACAAAATCTACACATCAGTGAAACTTCCTTTAGTTTGCCTTATTTCCCCATTAGCATCCTTTCAACATCTAGCGTCATTAATCCTGGCAACACATTGTTTTGCGCAGCTCTGAACTTGGACCGTTGGTCATTAATTTCATTAGACATGCTACACTGCCCCTGAATAGAAAGTAATACACATAGCATCCATCAGAAATGTAATATTTTCATAAAAAATATTCTTTGCACTTGTCCATCTCCTTCGTCCTTCTGTTGGCCTGACAATTAGCACGCATGCATTTTGAAATCCCGCACATGACTGATTTGCCTTAAAAGGGCTGGTCAACTAAATGAACTTTGATAAATAAAAATTCATACACCAGCAAAGTGTGATCCAGGCTCACAAGCACTGCACGAGTCCTATGATTACCCTAAGCTATAACCAAAATGTCGGACCTAATTGGACGGATTTGGCCGCAACCAAAATTTCATAATCCAAAGGGCTGACAACGGAATTTAATTAGGTTTGCTTTTGTCAAGTGTTTTGTTCGTATCTCCAGGATACAGGATATTACCCCTCGACTGATGGGCCTGGCATACGTAAGCTACTTACTGGAGTTAATTAATTTCAAACACAATTAGTCAAGAAGTATCATCAATGTCACCACTAGATCTGAATAAAGCCCACTTGTGGATACAAGTCGTTCCTTTGATTTTTAATGAAAACGTAACCATTGTCAACGTAAGTAAGTTAAACGTCACCTCAAGGTCGCTATATTATTCAGAGACAAAGCCACCCTACCTGTTTCAACTTGGGAAACAAAATTTCAATATGAAAGGACTAAAATTCCTTGTTGGCCATTGTTGCTTACAAAGTTCACTTGAAAGGATAGCTTTTGTACCGCCTTTTTCCTGCTAAATATAAACTCTTAACAGGAAGGATGGTGCAGTTGTTTAATTTATAGACCAGAAGTACCTTCCTGTGTGAAACAAAAGTTTAAAATTGCAACCTTACCCTGTCACAAAATGATAAATGTAAGGTAGGTCTTGGTATGTCCTCCTTAATTATGAGAATATACATACACACGTTTAAGATCTGAAGTTATTCGCATTTGTAGGCAGGAATGGAAGCGTCGTTAATGATACTTTTGGTAAATTGCCCTTACGGCATTTATTTTGATGGAGTGTGAGTATAAGATAACAGATTATGGAATATTTCTCACATAGATAATCAGCAAACAAATACATGTGAGTCTGTTGAGTGCGAGTTATCCTTTGCATTCAAATCACGTTTGGTGAGAGTTTTACATGACATATAGAATCGCCTAAAGATTTATCGAAACTGTGCTGTCTGGAAACGAAACGTGTTTTTCGTTTTTATATAAACAGATGACCGTTATCAGTGTGAGGTTATCATTTGATGAATTTGATATTAAGCAGAGTAGCTAACAAGGCTAATGAGGCTCACGCATCAATGTGTATAATCATGTTAGGTAACATATGCAATCCATGTTTACCTGGGGCCTCATTCCGTAGAATGATTATCGTTTGACGATAACATTTGGACGGTACATCTTGCATCACTTAAGATAAATAGTCGTTCTCGCTGTCGGCGATATCACTTTATTTGCCTTACTTAAAACAATAACCGTCAAATCACAGACGATTATTGTATCTGAGTGATAATCGTTTTCAAAATTACGGAATGACCCCTCTGCAGCGTTACCAGATAAATTTTTTTAAACCTGCTAAAGCTAGGACGAAAAACTGCAAAACCTGCTAGACAACAATGTAAAAAAATGCTAAAAAAACTGCGATCGATTTTTCCTTGAGAAATACGTTTTTTTTTAGTTCAAAAAATATATATACAGTTACATTTGTTATTATATAAGATGATTTATAAAAGATGATAATTTTTAAATTTAAATATGTCCAAAGTTATTAATTTAAATCGTTCGGAATCTTTATACAGAATTTTTGAATTTATTAATGTTGCCATTTTATTTGTTTGAACAAAGTTATAACAGCCTCCACCTTAAGAAACCCACTGCTTTACTTGCAAAGCAACATTTTCGTTACTGAAGCGATTACGGTTTTTAGTTTTTAACGAATTTACCTGCGAAAATATTGTTTCACAAGCAGTATTAGATGTCAGTAAGCATGCATATTGCAAATTTAGTTATTGTTGGATACTTATTGCTGTTTACTGATATTCCTTTTATTTTTTTCATCAATATAGTGAATATTGGCATAATCGCTTTGAAATACCTATAATGTTGAATTTGTTAACCATAGGTAAAATGTAATCCATATCATTAAAACTATTAAAAATAAATTCGTTTTGGGACAGAATTTGTTGTTAAATATTCACCTTGGAAATACAGTTTTAATGCACTCCATTGTTCTATAATTTGATTTACGCAAGCATGTAGCTATAGCCATCTAATGTCTTAGTGGCGCAAACTCCTATGCTTTTCTGTTTCAAAAAAACTCTTGGAATTCTAAAAATTCTCGTTATCTTTTACTACTATGAGAAAAGTATGATTTAACCAATTGCTCAGTGGATCTTGGCAATTTCTTACTGGTATGACTGACAGCTAGAGCAACCGACTGACGTACGCATTTAATAAATACACAATTTGGATTGAGTGTCGTTGTGCAAGCAATGCCTATGTAAATAATATAATAACTATCTGAGTCCTTTCTTTTGCAAATGCTACACAGTAACATCAATAGGTATCCACCACACCGACACCACCCATAAAAAGCTGTGTTTACTTTTTTTGCTTTCTGACCCTAACTCTGCATATTTGAATTTCTTCTTTGGGGTCATTATACCCTATCCCATAGGGGTATATTAGTTTTGATACTTAGTTTGTAACATTGAGAAATAATTTAGCTACATATACCTCAAAGTATATAAATCGACTCAGAATCGCTAGCTGAGTCGAATTAGCCATGTCTGTCTGTCCGTCCGTCCGTCCGTCCGTCCGTGTGTCCGTCTGTCTGTTCGTCACCGATTTTTGGGCCTTAAATGTTGAGCTAGGATAATGAAATTTGGTATTTAGGATCCTTGGCCGAGTCACCAGAACAAGTGTAAACATTTTTAAAATCCGCCTACTGCCACGCCCCCTTTTAGAAAAAACGTAGTTTTAAGCCAAACCGTAAGGAATTTCATGAAAGTGTGTTAGCAACATATTTAGACAATCCTAATATCTATATTTCGTCCATACAAAGTTTTTTGCCACGCCCACTTTTTGGGGGCATTTTAGTAAAAAGCGTTTTTTGTCCAAATTTTAAAACTTTCGAAAAAAATTTTGATGCAAATACTTCTGCAATGGTAATATAAACATTTTCACCTACGCCCACATTTTGGGGGCGTTTTCTTGCAAAAACCATTTGTATACCCCATCCCAAGGCATTAGCAATAGAAAACCGTTGTTTTTTGTCGAACCACAAACGATTTTGATAAACTGTCTGAGCAATATATTGTGACAATGTCATTTTCTGTATTTCATCGCCATAAGGCCTATATTTTGAGGATATTAATTTTAAGGATGGGATGGGATAGGGTTTTCAACGATCTATGTTTTTTCTTGAAGACGATCGTGTTTTCGTGTTTACCGTCGCCCAAACGATTAAAAACATGTATAAATTTTTTTTGTTTAAAAACTGCCAAAAACTGCTAAAATTTAAGAAAATGCTAAAAAAACTGCTGCAGGTCATTTTCATGATCAAAAACTGCTAAAATCACAGGAAACTGCTAAATCTGGTAACGCTGCCCCTCTGATTATATTCTCCACTACACTACAATCACCTTTAGCAATTTTTGTGTCCCAGAAAGACGATATCAAAGCAGCAAGAACCTCGGGAGCAGGAAAATGAAATCTACAATGACGGGATGCGGAAGGTTCTAGTGTATTCCATGCTTGACTTATTGCAATTTATAAGGTTGCATCAATCATATCTTTTAAAGAACTAATTGCACCGAGTATTGCAATATTTATAAACAGCGATTAAGGGGAATAGCATGTTTACTTGAGTGACGCTGTAGTCCGGAATGAAATTGGGCCTGAATCAACATACCTCACCAAGCTAGGTCCCTTGCTAACTGCGCCTCCAGTTGCACACTTAAAGTTCTTTGATATCGGTTTCTACAAGATTTGAAGATGTTTCCGTACAAAGTCCAGACGGTGCATCAGCTGTTAGCTGCTGACCGCCAATCGCGTCTAACATACGCTCAAGCCATCCTTAATCACCACCAAGAGGAAGATGATTTTTCATCAAAAATAATCATGAGTGATGAGGCCCATTTCCATCTTAGCGGGTACGTAAATAAGCAAAATTTACGCTTCTGGGGCACTGAAAATCCGCGTGTAACCCACGAAGAGCCATTACACCCGCTCAAAGTCACTGTATGGTGTGCTGTTTTCGCTGGAGGAGTCATCGGACCTTTGTTCTTCGAAGACGTCGCGGTCCAAACGGTGACTGTGAATGGTGAGCGCTACAGAGCAATGATCAACGAGTTCTTTTTGCCGCAACTTGATGAATTGGGATAGGAAAACATGTGGTTCCAACAGGACGGTGCAACGGCACACAGTGCACGTGCCACAACCGATATGCTGAAGGATGCATTTCCCGGGCGCCTAATCTCCCGTTTTGGCGATTTGCACTGGCCAGCAAGATCGCCTGATTTGTTCAGAAACTTTTTTAAAATTCCTTACGGTTTGGTCAAAAACTGAGTTTTTCTTAAAAGGGGCGTGGCAGTGGGCGGATTTCAAAATTTTTTACACTTGTTCTGTAGGCAGAGACGATGATCCTATATACCAAATTTCATTATCCTAGCTCAAAATTTAAGGCCTAAAAATTGGTGACGTACAGACGGACGGACGGACGGACACACAGATATGGCTTAATCGACTCAGCTAGCGATTCTGAGTCGAATCCATATACTTTGAGGTATATATAGCAAAATTATTTCTCTATGTTACAAACAAAGTATCAAAACTAATATACCCCTATGGGATAGGGTATAAAAATGAAAAGACCAAATAAACATATGAGAAGAGTACAATCCCCTGTGCGGATCGTTTAATACCCTATCCCATCCCATCCTTAAAATTAATATCTCCAAAAAGGGGGCTTTATTGGCCTATAATATAGAAAATGACATTGTCACAACACATTGTTCAAACAGTTTAGCAGAATCTTTTGGTTTTTGACAAAACACATCGTTTTCCTCCTGCATATGCTATGGGGTAAAGTATACAAACGGTTTTTGTAAGAAAACGCCCTCAAAAAGTGGGCGTGGGCTAAAATGATCTATGGACGAAATGTTTATATTAATATTACTAACTATTCTGCATCAAAATTTTTTTCGAAAATTTTAAAATTTGAACGTAAAACGTTTTTTATTAAAAACGCCCCTAAAAAGTGGGCGTAGCAAAAAACTTTATATGAACGAAATATAGATATTACGATTCTCTAACTACGTTTCTCAGACACCTTTTTAAAATTCCTTATGGTTTAGCCAAAAAACACGTTTTTCTAAAAAGGGGGCGTGGCAGTGGGCGGATTTCAAAATTTTTTACACTTGTTCTGCTGGGAGCAACAAACAGCACGTGTACCAAATTTCATCCTTCTAGCTCAAAATTTAAGGCCCAAAAACTGGTGACGTACGGACGGACGGACGGACAGACATGGCTAAATCGACTCAGCTATCGATTCTGAGTCGATCCATATACTTTGAGGTATATGTAGCTAAATTACTTCTCTATGTTACAAACTATGTATCAAAACTAATATACCCCTATGGGATAGGGTATAAAAATAATCCACAAGAATCAAAGTTTTTCATTATACCCTATCCCATAGGGGGGTATATTAGTTTTGACATTAAGTTTGTAACATAGAGAAATAATTTCGATACATATACCTCAAAGTATATGGATCGATTCAGAATCGCTAGCTGAGTCGATTAAGCCATGTCTGTCTGTCCGTCCGTCCGTCCGTCCGTCCGTCCGTCCGTCCGTCCGTCCGTCCGTCCGTCCGTCCGTCTGTGTGTCACCGATTTTTGGGCCTTAAATTTTGAGCTAGAGTGTTGAAATTTGGTATATAGACTCTCTGGCCGACGAAGCAGAACAAGTGTAAAAATTTTTGAAATCCGCCCACTGCCACGCCCCCTTTTTAGAAAAACTTATTTTTTGGCCAAACCGTAAGGAATTTCAAAAAAGTGTCTTTGCAACATATTTAGACAATCCTAATATCTATATTTCGTTCATACAAAGTTTTTTGCCACGCCCACTTTTTGGGGGCGTTTTTAGTAAAAAACGCTTTTTGTCCAAATTTTAAAACTTTCGAAAAAAATTTTGATGCAAATACTTCCGCAATGGTAATACAAACATTTTGTCCATAGATCATTTTCACCTACGCCCACATTTTGGGGGCGTTTTCTTACAAAAACCATTTGTATACCCCATCCCAAGGCATTAGCAATAGAAATACGTTGTTTTTTGTCGAACCACACAAGATTTTGAGAAACTGTCTGAGCAATATATTGTGACAATGTCATTTTCTGTATTTCATCGCCATAAGGCCTATATTTTGAGGATATTAATTTAAAGGATGGGATGGGATAGGGTATTCATTATACCCTATCCCATAGGGGGGTATATTAGTTTTGATACTTAGTTTGTAACATAGAGAAATAATTTTGCTACATATACCTCAAAGTATATGGATCGACTCAGAATCGCTAGCTGAGTCGAATTAGCCATGTCTGTCTGTCCGTCCGTCCGTCCGTCCGTCCGTCCGTCCGTCCGTCTGTCTGTTCGTCAGCGGTTTTTGGGCCTTAAATTTTGAGCTAGGATAATGAAATTTGGTATATAGGATCCTCGTCCGTGCCACCAGAACAAGTGTAAAAATTTTTAAAATCCGCCCACTGCCACGCCCCCTTTTTAGGAAAACTTATTTTTTGGCCAAACCGTAAGGAATTTCAAAAAAGTGTCTGAGTAGCATATTTAGACAATCCTAATATCTATATTTCGTTCATACAAAGTTTTTTGCCACGCCCACTTTTTGGGGGCGTTTTTAGTAAAAAACGCTTTTTGTCCAAATTTTAAAACTTTCGAAAAAAAATTTGATGCAAATACTTCCGAAATGGTAATATAAACATTTTGTCCATAGATCATTTTCACCTACGCCCACATTTTGGGGGCGTTTTCTTACAAAAACCGTTTGTATACCCCATCCCAAGGCATTAGCAATAGAAATACGAACCACACAAGATTTTGAGAAACTGTCTGAGCAATATATTGTGACAATGTCATTTTCTGTATTTCATTGCCATAAGGCCTATATTTTGAGGATATTAATTTAAAGGATAGGATGGGATAGGGTATTCAACGATCCGCATAGCGGATTGTAGCCTCTCATATGTTTATACCCTATCCCATAGGGGGGTATATTAGTTTTGATACATAGTTTGTAACATAGAGAAATAATTTTGCTACATATACCTCAAAGTATATGGATCGACTCAGAATCGCTAGCTGAGTCGAATTAGCCATGTCTGTCTGTCCGTCCGTCCGTCCGTCCGTCCGTCCGTCCGTCCGTCTGTCTGTTCGTCACCGATTTTTGGGCCTTAAATTTTGAGCTAGGATAATGAAATTTGGTATATAGGATCCTTGTGCGAGTCACCAGAACAAGTGTAAAAATTTTTGAAATCCGCCCACTGCCACGCCCCCTTTTTAGAAAAACTTATTTTTTGGCCAAACCGTAAGGAATTTCAAAAAAGTGTCTGAGCAGGATATTTAGACAATCCTAATATCTATATTTCGTTTATACAAAGTTTTTTGCCACGCCCACTTTTTGGGGGCGTTTTTAGTAAAAAACGCTTTTAGTCCAAATTTTAAAACTTTCGAAAAAATTTTTGATGCAAATACTTCCGCAATGGTAATATAAACATTTTGTCCATAGATCATTTTCACCTACGCCCACATTTTGGGGGCGTTTTCTTACAAAAACCATTTGTGTACCCCATCCCAAGGCATTAGCAATAGAAAACCGTTGTTTTTTGTCGAACCACAAAAGATTTTGAGAAACTGTCTGAGCAATATATTGTGACAATGTCATTTTCTGTATTTCATCGCCATAAAGCCTATATTTTGAGGATATTAATTTAAAGGATGGGATGGGATAGGGTATTCAACGATCCGCATAGCGGATTGTAGCCTCTCATATGTTTATACCCTATCCCATAGGGGGGTATATTAGTTTTGATACATAGTTTGTAACATAGAGAAATAATTTTGCTACATATACCTCAAAGTATATGGATCGACTCAGAATCGCTAGCTGAGTCGAATTAGCCATGTCTGTCTGTCCGTCCGTCCGTCCGTCCGTCCGTCCGTCCGTCTGTCTGTTCGTCACCGATTTTTGGGCCTTAAATTTTGAGCTAGGATAATGAAATTTGGTATATAGGATCCTTGTGCGAGTCACCAGAACAAGTGTAAAAATTTTTGAAATCCGCCCACTGCCACGCCCCCTTTTTAGAAAAACTTATTTTTTGGCCAAACCGTAAGGAATTTCAAAAAAGTGTCTGAGCAGGATATTTAGACAATCCTAATATCTATATTTCGTTTATACAAAGTTTTTTGCCACGCCCACTTTTTGGGGGCGTTTTTAGTAAAAAACGCTTTTAGTCCAAATTTTAAAACTTTCGAAAAAATTTTTGATGCAAATACTTCCGCAATGGTAATATAAACATTTTGTCCATAGATCATTTTCACCTACGCCCACATTTTGGGGGCGTTTTCTTACAAAAACCATTTGTGTACCCCATCCCAAGGCATTAGCAATAGAAAACCGTTGTTTTTTGTCGAACCACAAAAGATTTTGAGAAACTGTCTGAGCAATATATTGTGACAATGTCATTTTCTGTATTTCATCGCCATAAAGCCTATATTTTGAGGATATTAATTTAAAGGATGGGATGGGATAGGGTATTCAACGATCCGCATAGCGGATTGTAGCCTCTCATATGTTTTTTTTTAAATTACAGCCAAAAAACATCGGAAGGTTATTTTTGCGCCACCTTGTACTTGTGTGCCCATAGATGAGGTCTTCATCTACTGCTTCCTATGCCTGGCTGGGAATCGAAGACTTTTAGCCGGAGTATTGGTGTTACTTCGCTCTACATGTCCTAGTCATGTCCTAGTCTGCTACATCTAGGCAGGCTTTTATTATTAAATTGCCTATAGTAGCCCAAAGAAACAGCGGTTGGCAAGAGTGATTCTTCGTTTTTTTCTTTCAGACGAGACGTTGCTGTCAGAGTCAGAATTCGTCCAATTCGTCGATGTTGTGTTTCCTTTTGTGTATACTTGGTCGTACCCTCATTTACCGCTAAACTCATATTTGTCGCTTCCTTCTCTATACTAGCAAGCTTGGCTATGAAATCACGTTGAGTCCGACCAATGCCTCTGATGTTGGCTCGTGAGTTTTGCACAATCATCTCAAGAATGATGTTAAAGAAGTGACATTCCATCCGCCTTGCCTAAATCCTTTTTGGTATCAAATGTTTCGGTGAGGTCTATCGACCCAGATATAGCAGAGAGAATTCTCCATAGTCATCCTGCATAAGTGAAATAATTTGGGTGGTATACCAACTCTAGGATCTGTATATTTCGTCTCTATAAATGCTCTTGTAAGCGGCTTTTGAATCTATGAATAGGTGGTGGGTATCGAAATGGACTTCTTGGGTTTTTAGTCCAATATCTGCGGATTGTGAAGATTTGATAATTTATAGGCTTTTCACCCAGCAAATGCTCTGTTTAAATCGTCCCTATTGGACTATCATACACTTCCTAAAATACGATTATTAGGTGAGGGGTATCGAATTGGACTTTTTTGGATTGTTTCGTCATCTGCAGAAATTTAAAGACCTGATCAGTTGTGGTCTTTACTTTAGCGTTAAACCACATTGACAGCTCATGCGTTCTCATTTACGGTAGACAGGATTAAATAGGCGATGTAAACAAGACGAATGCCTCTGCAACAAAAAATATTGTTGTCGTAACAGGCTCGTTATTACCCTGGGCCTTGCGTTTTCTGACAACCATTCATTCATAGTGTCTCCTTTCTTGGGGATCGGGCCAACGATGTTGAGTTTTCGTTCTCCAGCCATATGGAAGTATTGCTCTTGACCAAATGTTTCTAATAAGTTATTGTATGGTGCATTACAAGTCATCTGCCGTTTATAAAGCTTGGCAGGAAGGCTGCAATTTTCGGCTCCCTTATTAAGCACTAGATTAGATAAGGTCAAGATAATGGTGGGTTTCGCTATTGTCGCCAATATTATATGGTTCATTCTGCTTATGCTTGCAGCGGGACTTATTTTTGGCTGCAAGCATCTGTTGACATTCTTCGCCAAACCAGGGTTTCTTATAAATATGCTGGAGACAACCAGTTTGCACATAAATTGCGGGCCTTCCTATGGCTTGTTGACAGTGTTGATTTGTCCTCGACATTTCAGTGCGATCGATAAAGTCGTAGGAACATAATAAATCTTGAACAAGTCAGTCACATATTATAAAAAAGCATCGGTCACAGATTCTGTACACTACATCGTGGATTGTTGTAAATGTCGAAGTTCAGCCTCCTCCTTTTGCCTATCTTGTCTTAGCGTCTCTGCTAGTTGTTCAGCTACACCCTTTCTGTTCAGGATTCTAACATTTCAGTGGCAGACACGAACACTAGGACTGGTCACAACTTACCAGATAATCAACTAAAAAAATTGCTATGGTTAACATAGAGAAATAATTTATCAAGATATGCCTCAATGTATATATATCGACTCAGAATTTTATGATTCGATAAAGTCATGTCTGTCCGTCCTTTCCTCTGTCTGTCATCGATTTTTAGGCCTTACATTTTGAAATTGGTATATAGGATCCTTTTGCGTTGCTTTAGAACAAGTGTTTTAAAATCCGCCCACTGCCATGCCCACTTTTCAGAAAAACGTTGTTTTTGGGCAAACGGTAGGAAATTTTGAAAAAATGTCTGAATAACATATTTAGACAATCCCAATATCTATATTTTTTTCTATACGAAGTTTTTTGTCACACCCACTTTTTGAGGTCGTTTTCATAAAAAACAAACGATTTTCAGTTAAATTTCAAAATATTCGAAACAATTTAGCAAAACTTTTTATGCAAAATCATTAATAATATAACATAACATGAATATTTCGTCCATAGATCATTTAAGCCCACATTTTGGGTGGTGTTTTCCTAACAAAACGGTTATTTGTCGAACCATAAAAGATTTTGATCAACTGTCTGTGATTTTATACCCATAAAGCTTTAAGCCACGCCCACTTATTGGGAATATTAATTTTAAATACAGGATGGGATGGGATAGGGTATTGAACCATTCGCAGAGCGGATTGTAGCCTTCTTATATGTTTTTAAATGGATTGATTAAGAAACAAAATGATGAGTTCTGCGCCGTTGGGTATTCTAAAATTATTCTTCTTGGTCTCAACTAAAGATGTTTATGTAGTGGTAAACCAGCCTCGAGAGAGTCTTTGTATTCCACATTGACTACCATGTTCTCAGACATTTCTGAATTTATTAATTAATTTATTTGCTTTAAAATTTGTCTTTCTACCCTTTTCCAGCCGCTATAGTCATCGACCTCAATCTCGAGGTGGGCCACGCAGTGTCTACTCCGTAGCGAGCACGGCAAAAACGGGACGCAGTGGTCGTTCACAGAAACAAAGAGGTGCCAAAATCGAAGCGATGTCAGCCCCAAATCCATTCTGCCCGAATGTCAAAGGTGTATGCTGCCTAATGCTGCTCCTGAACTTAGGTCTTATTCTAGTGACATTGGGTTTCGTGATTGTTATCCAATTCTTTGAGCCGACATTTGTGTGGTAAGTTAATAAAGTCCATCATCCCAAAACAACCTTTCTAACAAATTCTATTTGCTCTCAGGGTTTTGGGAATAATATTCCTCATCTTTGGCTTCCTCACATTAATCGGGAGCATGGTGTACTGCGTGTATGTGTGTCGGGATGCGAAAACACCCTCTCAAGTCCGAAACGAAGACCTATACTGGACGCGTCACTGGCAAAAGAATATTGGCTACACTCCACAGGAGATCAACTACAAAGCTGACAAATACGATGGCTACTCGGATCGGTATTCCGTGAGCAAAATGAGCGGCAAATATTCCGACAGAGAGAGCAATCGTTATTAAATCAAAAGGCTTTAGCTTTGGCCTGTATTTTCAAAATGCCATAACCGGGAACGTGGGTGTTTTCTTACTTTTTTTTTTAATATTATTTGCGAGGATAATGTAGTTTGGAGCTAGAAGTGTGCGACCCTTAATGAGTATAGATGAAGATGAATAATGGCCCTGAGGGTATAAGTCAGTTTCGACAAAGAATATTAATTAATGTATAATCGATTAAATGAACTAAGTATAATTATATGTTTATAATTAGCCGGCCGCTAACAATTTGTTTCAAACTTATATAATTTTCTTTTTGTATAACAAAATGTAAATTTTAATATTAAAATACAAATATTAAAGTTATTGTATTTAACTTTAAGGTAAATAACTATTTTTTTTTAACTGTAAATTAACAAAGGTTTTTATTTACTTGTTTGTGTATTATTTTTAAATGTTAAAACAAAAAATAATAATAATATAAAAAATACGATATATTTTTGATCTTTTGTAAATAATAAACATATGAATTTAAATTGAATAAATAATACCGTAAAAAAACAAATCAGAGGTATTTTTCTGGGAAGTAGAAGGATGGCATAATTTCAGACTTTTTTTCAAAAGAGCGAACAAATTTGTCATTTCTTCGAGTAGGGGAATTGACACCTGTAAAGGACAAAATGTTCGCCAAGTTTTTTGATGACATCTCTGATTAGTTGTTTTCTCGATCTTACCATTATTCATTATATCGTCATTTATCTGGTGAATTGCTTTTGGCTTATTGGTTCCAACCTATTTGGAAGAATTTCAAAAGCGCCAAGTCACACGATTCTAAGCTGCCAATTGACTTTGCTGTTTCGAAAGATTATGCAACCTGGGAACATTCTATCAAATCGGGCAACTCTAATGTCATTTATGTTCAGTTTTTTTTGCTATTTCATCATGAACAGTTTGACAAATAAACAGCGCTTGCAAATCCTGCAAATTTATTTTGAAAATAATGGCTCAGTTCGCGAAGTTTACCGCAAGCTCCGTCCGTTTTATGGTCGACATAATCGTCCATCAGAGCAATTAATTCGGTTAACCATCTCGACCGTTTTCGCACTACGTTTACTCTATGTGATAATTAATACTCATCCGCAGAGATGTCAAACAGTGCGCACCGAAGAAACAATTGCCGCTGTAGAGTAAAGTGTTGAAGAGGACCCGAATAAATCGATTTGCCACCGTGCACAGCAATTAGAGCTTTCTCCATCAACTTTATGGAATATCAAGATCCAGCTTTTTCCGCGAGACAATGCAATGCGTCGTGATTTTGGTGAATGAGCCGAAAATGATATTGATCTCGATGCTAATTTCCACCGCAAAATTTTTTTAAGTGATGAGGCTCATTTTTGATTGAATGGCTAAGTCAACAAGCAAAATTGCCGCATTTGGAGTGAAGAGAATCCACATGAGACCCTTGAGACATCCACAAAAACTGACTGTTTAGTGTACTCTATGGGCTGGTGGAGACCGGTATAGAGCCATGATCACCGACTATTTTGTTCCCGAATTGGATGGCATGAATGTGGATGAAATGTGGTTCCAACAAGACGGCGCTACATGCCACTCAGCGCATGTCACAATCGATTTATTGAAGGAAACATTCGATGAGCGATCCACCAAGATCGTGTGATTTGACACCATTGGATTATATTCTTTGAGGATATGTGAAGTCGCTCGTCTACGCCAACAAGCCAGCAACGTTAGGGGACTTGGAAGCCAACATTCGTGGCCGACATACTGCCCCAAATGCTAGAAAAAGTGGTTGGAATTTGGACCTCTAGACTTGGCTTTATTCGAACCAGCCACGGCAGCCACATGCAGGAAATCATATTTAAACAATACTTACTTACTTAAGTGGAGCTACAGTCCGGAATGAACCTGGGCCTCAACCACATGCCTCTCCAACTAGCCCGGTCCTTAGCTAACTGCCTCCAGTTGCGCACTCCAAGTTGGTTGAGGTCGGTTTCCACTTGTGCGCGCCACGTAAGGCGAGGTCTTCCTCTACTGCGTCCGACGTCTGGCTGGGAATCGAAGACTCTGCGAGCCGGAGTATTGGTGTCCATTCGTTCTACATGTCCTAGCCATCTTAAACGTCCAATGCGGAGTTTTTTGACCAGAGGCATGTCGCTGTACAGCTCGTATAGTTCTTGGTTGAATCTTCGTCTCCATAGCCCGTCAACGCAAACGGGACCGAAGATTTTTCGAAGGATTTTTCTCTCGAATCTACCAAGGATTTTCTTAATCCGCTTTTGATATGGTCCTTGCTTCAGCGCCGTAGAGCAGGACTGGGATGATCAGGGTCTTATATAGGATCTCCTTAGTAGTTCGAGTGAGGGCTTTACTACTAAATTGCCTTCTTAGCCCGAAGAAACAGCGGATGGCAAGAGTAATTCTTCGTTTAATTTCTGACGAGATGTTGTTGTCAGAGTTAATAGCGGAGCCGAGGTAGACAAAGTCCCGTACTACCTCAAAGATATATCTGTCAATGGTGACGTTCAGTCCAATTCGTCGATGTTGTGAGTCCTTTCGTGATGACAGCATATACTTAGTCTTACCCTCATTTACTGCTAAACCCATTATCGCCGCTTCCTTCTCTATACTAGCAAACGTGGCTATGACATCACGTTGAGTCCTACCAATGATGTCAATATCGTCGGCGTATGCTAGTAGTTGCACCGACTTTTGGAAAATGGTGCCTCTGGTGTTGGCTTTGGAGTCTTGCTCAATTCTCTCAAGAATCACATGTTCGCGCACTTTAGCAATGTTTTCTGGTTCGACTGCCACTGACTTTGTTTCCTGGAAGTAAGTTGATTCTGTTAACCAAACAAAACCACAAATTGCGCCATACGCATTTTTGTTTCCTTCTTATAATAGACTTTTAGAACTTAAGGTTACATGTTGATGCCATAATTCATCTGACCAGATTGTAATGTCTTGCTAATGCATGGATTCTTCTGATTTGAGGACTGTATTCTCCATTTTAATTTGCGGAACTCTGGACTTGTTCTTTTTTGCAAATGCGGTGTTTTCTTTGAGTTGAATTGAACTAGGTTTTCCTTATTTCCATTGTATCAGCCATTGTAGATATTCGTTTATGTAGCAGATTTGTTCTCATCTCTTCTGGTGAGCAGCACTAGCGGTAATAGGCGATTTATTTGAGTTGGTTGTCCACAAAAAATGATGAATGTGCAGCATGAATAGAGTGGATAAGAGAATTGATCCTTGTAGTACCCCAGCGTATATAGAAAATCTGCCCGAGGAATTGCCATACACCACTACTTGCAAAGATCTATCTTTAAGAAAGTTTTCAATCCAAGCACACAGTATTTGAGGAAGTCTGTATACTGTCAATTTGGCTAGGGAAGCCTTGCGGCAAACTCGATCGAAACCCTTGGAAATTTCAAGTGCAACAGCTTTGGATATTGTTTATAATGACGAGTTATATATCTTAGCTGGTCCCCAACTGAGGGTTGCTTTCTGAACCCATATTGCCTATAAAACCATACCATACCTCTATAGCTAATCAGCAATATCGGTATTAATTGTTTTTCTTTTTTATTGTCCTTAAAAATATGTATAACAAAGTAATGTGTCAATAGTTTCCAGACTTGCAATTTTTTCCCTCTTTTGTGAAAAGTTGGCTTCGATCAATTTTCCAATAACTCGGGAAAACCTGTTGATCATATGACATAATAAAATAACCTGCAAAGAGCGGCTGCAAGTTCGGGTTCTCATTTTTGAAGCGCGTGAAGGTAGCTTTTTTTAAGGACGGTCGGTATAAAACTTATTCAAAAAGATGGGGAGTGAACCGAAAAAATAGGAAATCGTCGCCGTACCGTTAACTTCCCCCTCAATGTTCTTTTAAGTACAATATGTGAAATTCCCTGCTCTACGCCGCTGAAGTATGGAGTAGGTCTGTATCAAAAGTGCATAAAGAAATCCTTGGTCGATTTGAGAGAAAAAATCTTCGTTCCGGTTGCAATCAAGACATACCCCGAGTCGAAAAAAAACTCTGCATTGGATGTTTAAGATGGCTAGGACATGTAGAGCAAATGGACACCAAAACTCTGGCTCGCATCTTTGGTGCCCAGCCAGACGTCGGACGAAGTATATAAGCCTTTGAAATAAGGGAAGAATTGTCTATAAGGAGAATTGTCTTTGTATGAAGTCCAATTAGTTTATTGTATATTTCAGGGCCGACATCCAAACATAAAAACAGTTAAAAGAGCTGTGCCCTCACTCTGTAAAGTGATTATCGTTTGACGATAACATTTCGACAGTACTCGTAAGATCAATAGTTTCACTTCACGTTTCACGCGATATCACTTTATTTGCTTCAATCAAAGCAATAATCGTCAAATCACAAAGGATTATTGAGCGATTGCTCATGAGGTCCTCGACTACCATCTGAATGATAATCGTTTTCAATGTTACGGAAAGACTCCCCTGGTCGTTCTTGGGCTCTATACCGAAGAAAAGCCGGGCTGCTGTAAAATATATCTTATCTCTGAAAAGGTAGCTTAGTTACTTGTTGTTGCCGTGATACATCTGAACCAATTGTGATGCCTAGCAGATGAGTATATTCTTCTGATTTGACGACTTTATTCTCCATTTCGTTTTGCGGAACTGTGGACCTGTTCTTCTTCTTGTAAATACTGTATTTTCTTTCAGTTGAATGAAATTAGATTTTCCTTTCCCCATTTTAGTTATATCCTTTTGTATGTATTTTATAGACCAGATTTGAGCAGTAATAGCGGTTATAGGAGTATTGTTTGAGTTAGACTCTTTTAGAGTACTCTTATCTGCAAAACTAAAAATCAGAAGATCATTAATGTGGAGCAGAAATATTGCGAGTGAGAGAATTGACCCTTGAGGTACCCCAGCATGTATAGAGAACCTATCTGACAAAACGTAATATTCCACTACTTGCAAATAGGTCTGTAATTTTCAGGGATGTATTTTCTTCCCTTTTTGGAAATCGGTTGGATTTGAGCTTATGGTGCTGAAATATTCTCATTATCATCTAAAAATTGACACTTCCCATCCTATAACTAGTTTTTTTTACTCTGGTCCTGTGGGTTTTTTACAATCCATATTATATATTTAAATAGAGCAGACCTAAAAAATAAACTTAAACGTGTGCTCATACATCAACACAAGCATATACTTTTTTACCAATTTCAAGACTACTCACACTCAGTATTTACGAAATTAAAAATAGTAGAATTTCAGCTAAGTACGCCATGACATTTTAATTTAAAACATTTCTTATTAAAAGAAAAATAACGAAATACTTATTAATTTATTCGGAAAAATGTTGTTCATGAAGCGGTTCGGTAAGTGCATATAAATGTATCAAACATTTTAATTAATATTTCAAACAACGATTTTAGTTCTTAATAGAGGTTTTGTGCCCAAATGTTCCATAATCTCCCAGCGATTCATTAATCTTTCATCGCAACTTAATGGTAATGGTAAGTACTACCACTAAACCTGTGAAAGTGTATTGAAATAAAAGTAAAATTGAATATAACCCTAGCAAATGACCATCCAAGTCCAAAGAAGTCAGCGAGGATATGTCTTCCAAAACCCTTAGTTGGGAAGGTCTCGAATTTTCATTTTCATTGTAACGTTTTCTATTGGTTTAAAAATGTTGTTTGAAAAGTTCTGTAAAGTTTTCTGTAGCTTTTGAGTTATAAAACCCTACCAGGAATTCTTTCTATTAAAAAAAGGCAAAACTTTTCTGACAACTCTGTTTTGACCAATTAGAATAATTTGTAGAAAAAAATCTCAGAATCAGCACATCAGATACCTTTTTAGATTTACTCAGTTATCGGACCAGTTGTCGATGTTATTTTTGAAGATGAAATACCAAATCTTCTCAATGCACTCGAGGTTAAGCTAGATCACCCACAAAGACTGGTTCTCGAGGTTAGTCAAATTACTCACAAATACTTTTTATTTTATGTTATTTTCATAATTTTAAGGTTTTTCATCATATCGGACATAACATTGTTCGTACTGTGGCTATGGATAGCACAGAAGGTCTTGTACGAGGTCTGGATGTTATCGATAGCGGCTACCCAATAAGAGTTCCAGTTGGGCGAGCAACACTCGGTCGTATCATGAATGTAATTGGTGAACCAATAGATGAACGCGGTCCTATCGAATCCAAACACCAATCCTTCATTCACGCTGACGCTCCAGAACTTATCGAGCTTAATGTTCAGCCGATTATGCTAGAGACTGGTATTAAGGTTATCGATCTGTTGGCACCTTATGTGAAAGGTGGCAAAATTGGCCTCTTTGGAGGAGCAGGCGTCGGTAAAACAGTTCTAATAATGGAACTTATAAATAACATCGCCAAAAAGCATGGAGGTTATTCAGTGTTTGTAGGAGCTGGCGAAAGGACACGGGAAGGCAATGATCTGTACATGGAGATGATCGAATCAAAAGTGATTTCTTTAGAAGATGAAAGCTCAAAGGTTGCTCTAGTCTATGGACAAATGAATGAACCCCCAGGAGCTAGAGCAAGAGTGGTATTGACGGGTTTATCGATTGCTGAGTACTTTAGAGATTTTGAAGGTCAAGATGTGTTGTTGTTCATCGATAACATTTATCGATTCACTCAAGCTGGTGCCGAGCTTTCTGCACTTTTAGGAAGAATTCCTTCGGCAGTTGGCTACCAACCAACTTTGGGTACAGATATGGGTTCCATGCAGGAAAGAATTACAAGTACAAATTATGGATCAATCACGTCGGTTCAGGCTGTTTATGTACCAGCAGATGATCTTAGTGATCCAGCTCCTGCTGCTACTTTTTCTCATTTGGATGCCACCACTGTGCTGTCACGCTCAACTGCCGAATTGGGTATATTCCCAGCTGTAGATGCGTTGGATTCAACTTCAAGGATATTAGATCCTGCAATTATTGGCGAATTGCATTATCAAGTAGCAAGAGATGTACAGAAGTTGCTCCAGAGCTATAAGTCGTTGCAGGTATTATGTTTATATAGTTTTGTTATGATTAGAAAATAATCATTTATATTGTTCAAAAATGTTGAATGTTCCATTGATAAAAAATATGTCATCGGATATCGGAAGCGTTTCGTCGAATAAAATCCAGAAGCGAGTTACATTCTGATATTAAAACATACATTTTAATAGTTCCGATAACATATTTTTTACTAATGGAAAATGCAACATATTTGATATAATGATTATTTTCTATCCTTAAAATTAATTTAAAAAAAAATTCTGATTGTTATTGATAATTTATTTTATCAAGTGGAAACTGATTAGGTAATGTTACTTTACACATTTTCTCGATTTCATCTTCTAGGACATTATAGCAATTTTGGGTATGGATGAATTGTCGGAAGATGACAAAATCACAGTTTCAAGAGCACGGAAAACACAAAGATTCCTATCGCAGCCTTTTCACGTAGCTGAAGTATTTACTGGTCAAGAAGGTAAACTCGTTCCTTTGGCCAAAACTATTGAGGGGTTCAAAAAGATTCTTGATGGAGAGATGGATGATTATCCAGAAATATCCTTCTATATGGTGGGTGATATGGATGAAGTCCATGAAAAGGCTAAAAAGCTAGTCAGTCAGATGCAAAGAATATAAATAGTTTTTGTTCGATTTCGTTGATTTGGTTTTAATATTGTTTATTATTTTTAATAAATAAAAAAATATTCCTAAATAAAATAAAACTAAACGGTCCCTTAGAAATTTTCATTCGCTGCCTCACTGGGTCAATCTTCTCATAAGTTGGGAACTTTTTTCTGCTTTCCTACTTCGCAGGTTATAATAATTATGAATTTCCTTCATTCGTTCCATTTACACAAGAATAGTCAATAAGTTAACTCGAGCACTTCGTTGTGGATTTTATAAATGAGGCCCATTTTCACGAAGCAGATATTGCAGAACTTCTGGAATAGAGGGGTATACTATCTGGACAAGACACATCATTCTGTTTCAATATTCAATATCGAAGCATCATTTAGTGGGTGAACAAGAGCATTATTCTTATACTCATTCAAGAGTCGAACACCCTTAATAGGGTCTTCATCCATGTGTAGTGGACACTGATGGCCTCATATCCTTGGGATATCTGTATCTAATAAATTGGTAGGTACGAAACAAGCAAGAGCCTCGGAAAGGACTGTTGGCGACTATGCTAAACAAAAAACGGACAATGACTTTCCTATCTGCACCTGGAATGTGAGAACTTTAAACAGGAGGAGGAGAGGTGCAGGCAAAAAACTAACGGAAGACCCAAACTTATGGGCGACTACAGAAGTACGATGTTAAAATCATCGTTGATGATTTCAACGTAAAGGTAATGAGAAGACCATTTTAGCAGTATTGTCGAAAAACACAGCCTACGTGACCACACGTCTGGCAATGTACTTAGGCTAATTAACTTCGATGTGGAACGAAATACCACCTCGATATTCATAAGGACACATGGTGGTTTCCATATCAACGAACGGTCAATCAATAGACAATAGTCACGCATCCAGTATTTTGGATGTCCAAACATTCCGATTGACTAACATCGACTCGGACCACTACCTTGTTGCAGCTAAGTTAAGAATGTGGATATCAATCACGCCTCAACAAATCAGAAATACTGTAAAAAATTCATTGTCATAAGACTGCAATCGCAAGAGGCCGCCAAGTCCTTGGCAGAACGCGTAACCCTTAACCTCTCCATTAAGACCATATCAACAGCAGGTAATGTCAGCCGCAACTGATGTGTTAGGGCTCTCGCGCCCACCAGCAGGAAACTCTTTGTTTGATGACGAATGAAGGTAGATGATCGCAGCCTACAAGATTAATCTGCAGGTGAAGACGAGAGCTGCCATTGAGCTCTATAAGCAAAGATGGAGGAAAATAAGCCGGATTTTCAGAAAAAAAGAGCAAAGAGCAAAAAAAAGCGCACTGTCGAGTATATAGAGAGGTGCCACTCCAGGAATGATGTTCGCAAGTTTTACCAAAGTGTAAACCGTCAAAGCCAGGGGTACAAGGCGCGAACAGAATCCTGTTGAGATGAACAAGGAAATATCACAACTGAGACACATCCCATGCTGAGGTTATGGAAGAACCACTTCTGCAGACTGTTAAATGACGATGACGAACAATCTCCCGATCTCATGCAAATCGAACAAATTCTTTAGAAGATTGTGCAAAGCTCCCAAGCCAACACAAGACCCACAATCTTCCATAAATCGATGCAACAACTGAAGAATTGTTCTTGCCAACTGCTGTTTCTTTGGACTAAGTAGGCTTTACTACTAAATTAGTAGTAATAAGCCTACTTACTTAGGAGATCACAAGACCCTGATCACCTCAGGTCTGCTCTATAGCGTGGAAGCATGGACCGTATTAAAAGGGGATAAAGAAATCCTTGGTCGTTTTGGGAGAAAAAATCGTTGGTCCCGTTTGCGTTGGCTGGCTATGGAAAAAAAGATTCCACCAAGAACTACTCCGCTTTTAGCGTCACCATTTGGCACCCCAAATAAATGAAAAAAATTAATCTTCCAATAGTAAACTCTATCTGTAGAACATTTCTACCCACGGCAACTTTTTCGGGTGTTTATTTAAAGGATGGGATGGAAAAAGGTATTAAAAGATTCGGATAGCGAATATGATTAGTCCTTATTTTGTAAAAAAAAAAGAGTTGTTAAGACTATTGCCAACAAATTTGATATTTATCACTTTTGCACTCCTTTATGTTAAGTTGTTTCATGTATGATAGCAACAATTTATTTATTAATCGAAATATTGTCCGCATTTATCTTTTCTCCTCTCATCCAGTATTTTGGATGTCCAAACATTCCGATTGACTAACATCGACTCGGACCACTACCTTGTTGCAGCTAAGTTAAGAATGTGGATATCAATCACGCCTCAACAAATCAGAAATACTGTTAAAAATTCATTGTCATAAGACTGCAATCGCAAGAGGCCGCCAAGTCCTTGGCAGAACGCGTAACCCTTAACCTCTCCATTAAGACCATATCAACAGCAGGTAATGTCAGCCGCAACTGATGTGTTAGGGCTCTCGCGCCCACCAGCAGGAAACTCTTTGTTTGATGACGAATGAAGGTAGATGATCGCAGCCTACAAGATTAATCTGCAGGTGAAGACGAGAGCTGCCATTGAGCTCTATAAGCAAAGATGGAGGAAAATAAGCCGGATTTTCAGAAAAAAAGAGCAAAGAGCAAAAAAAAGCGCACTGTCGAGTATATAGAGAGGTGCCACTCCAGGAATGATGTTCGCAAGTTTTACCAAAGTGTAAACCGTCAAAGCCAGGGGTACAAGGCGCGAACAGAATCCTGTTGAGATGAACAAGGAAATATCACAACTGAGACACATCCCATGCTGAGGTTATGGAAGAACCACTTCTGCAGACTGTTAAATGACGATGACGAACAATCTCCCGATCTCATGCAAATCGAACAAATTCTTTAGAAGATTGTGCAAAGCTCCCAAGCCAACACAAGACCCACAATCTTCCATAAATCGATGCAACAACTGAAGAATTGTTCTTGCCAACTGCTGTTTCTTTGGACTAAGTAGGCTTTACTACTAAATTAGTAGTAATAAGCCTACTTACTTAGGAGATCACAAGACCCTGATCACCTCAGGTCTGCTCTATAGCGTGGAAGCATGGACCGTATTAAAAGGGGATAAAGAAATCCTTGGTCGTTTTGGGAGAAAAAATCGTTGGTCCCGTTTGCGTTGGCTGGCTATGGAAAAAAAGATTCCACCAAGAACTACTCCGCTTTTAGCGTCACCATTTGGCACCCCAAATAAATGAAAAAAATTAATCTTCCAATAGTAAACTCTATCTGTAGAACATTTCTACCCACGGCAACTTTTTCGGGTGTTTATTTAAAGGATGGGATGGAAAAAGGTATTAAAAGATTCGGATAGCGAATATGATTAGTCCTTATTTTGTAAAAAAAAAAGAGTTGTTAAGACTATTGCCAACAAATTTGATATTTATCACTTTTGCACTCCTTTATGTTAAGTTGTTTCATGTATGATAGCAACAATTTATTTATTAATCGAAATATTGTCCGCATTTATCTTTTCTCCTCTCATCCAGTATTTTGGATGTCCAAACATTCCGATTGACTAACATCGACTCGGACCACTACCTTGTTGCAGCTAAGTTAAGAATGTGGATATCAATCACGCCTCAACAAATCAGAAATACTGTAAAAAATTCATTGTCATAAGACTGCAATCGCAAGAGGCCGCCAAGTCCTTGGCAGAACGCGTAACCCTTAACCTCTCCATTAAGACCATATCAACAGCAGGTAATGTCAGCCGCAACTGATGTGTTAGGTTTCTCGCGCCCACCAGCAGGAAACTCTTTGTTTGATGACGAATGAAGGTAGATGATCGCAGCCTACAAGATTAATCTGCAGGTGAAGACGAGAGCTGCCATTGAGCTCTATAAGCAAAGATGGAGGAAAATAAGCCGGATTTTCAGAAAAAAAGAGCAAAGAGCAAAAAAAGCGCACTGTCGAGTATATAGAGAGGTGCCACTCCAGGAATGATGTTCGCAAGTTTTACCAAAGTGTAAACCGTCAAAGCCAGGGGTACAAGGCGCGAACAGAATCCTGTTGAGATGAACAAGGAAATATCACAACTGAGACACATCCCATGCTGAGGTTATGGAAGAACCACTTCTGCAGACTGTTAAATGACGATGACGAACAATCTCCCGATCTCATGCAAATCGAACAAATTCTTTAGAAGATTGTGCAAAGCTCCCAAGCCAACACAAGACCCACAATCTTCCATAAATCGATGCAACAACTGAAGAATTGTTCTTGCCAACTGCTGTTTCTTTGGACTAAGTAGGCTTTACTACTAAATTAGTAGTAATAAGCCTACTTACTTAGGAGATCACAAGACCCTGATCACCTCAGGTCTGCTCTATAGCGCGGAAGCATGGACCGTATTAAAAGGGGATAAAGAAATCCTTGGTCGTTTTGGGAGAAAAAATCGTTGGTCCCATTTGCGTTGGCTGGCTATGGAAAAAAAGATTCCACCAAGAACTACTCCGCTTTTAGCGTCACCATTTGGCACCCCAAATAAATGAAAAAAATTAATCTTCCAATAGTAAACTCTATCTGTAGAACATTTCTACCCACGGCAACTTTTTCGGGTGTTTATTTAAAGGATGGGATGGAAAAAGGTATTAAAAGATTCGGATAGCGAATATGATTAGTCCTTATTTTGTAAAAAAAAAAGAGTTGTTAAGACTATTGCCAACAAATTTGATATTTATCACTTTTGCACTCCTTTATGTTAAGTTGTTTCATGTATGATAGCAACAATTTATTTATTAATCGAAATATTGTCCGCATTTATCTTTTCTCTTCTAAAATGTCAGTTAAACCAAATAATTCATTTCATGCATATCATTTTTAGCCAATCGAAAACAATTGTTGCACTTGCGATTAAAGATTGGCCTACTAAAATCGGCAGCCAGCAGGTAATTTTTAAAATTCTCTTTCAAATAACTCCACTAGATGTCACCCTTCCATCCTATACAACAACCATTATTATTTGTTCCATTTCATTCTCCAGAAGAGCTTTTAACTTCATTGTTTATTTCCCTCAATACCACCCCTGTAAGCAGCCAACCCTATTTTCTATTTTGAAACGTGTTCCATCTGTCAGATGGTTTCACTGTCAACTAGTTCGAGTATTGCCATCGCAACAGCCTCCGTTTCATATGGCAAATTAGAGCAGAAAATCGATGAGGGAGGGGTTTATAATATTTCAAAGAACGTATACACAAACACAAATCGATGTAAATAAAAAAACATCTTTTTAATCACTCCCATTCCCTGTTTACAGTAAAACAACTCATTTGTGATTTAAAAAAAAACTCCTAACCATGTGACAACGGCAACCTTTTACCGAACACTCATCGAATTCCCCCGTAGAAAAGCATCTTTTCTGTTCCATTCATCCGCATTCATTCATTGAACTTCTTAGAATCCACCCGCACAGTCACTGTGTGACGACGAAAAATAAACGAAATTCCACGCAAAAATGTCATCTACAGCGAGCACCAGTAGCACCCCGACCAATACTTCACGCACCCCTACCATCAATGCCAATCTGGAGTTTGTGCGTGAAGAAGACTTTGTCGAATACTTCATCTTCCCAGCTGCGACAAAGACGAACGAAGATTCCATGAACAAAGAACTGAAGAATCTTCTGCAGAAGATTAACACACAACTGGACCAACATACGCGTGACTATATCTGGCACAAGGATAGGTTTAATCTAAACATTCGGACCGACGCCCAACACGAGCTAATCGAGGAGCAGAACAATGAGAAACACAGTAAGTTGGCAGTTGTCTTTGTCGTTTGGCCTATTTTTAGTTTTCTTCTTTTTGTTTAGCTGAACTCCCTCCCCACCTTCATGGGATAACCCACTACGGCGATAACATCCAAGACGAGTGGTTTATCGTTTATATACTCTATGAAATCACACGTGAGAATCCCGGAGTTGTGGCCCGTATCGTAGATGCCGATGGAGAGTTTCTTGTCATCGAAGCAGCGGACCATCTACCCAAGTGGGCAAACCCAGACACATGCGAACAAAGGGTAAGTGGGTGCAGCAGTTATGGGGCTTTGTTGCAGTGCATGCGGAAGTAGATAAAAGGTGGGGTTAGTTTCTATTGTTGTCTGATGTGTGGTTGTTGTCTGTCTTGCAGGTGTACATATCAGATGGGTATTTGCAACTGGTGCAGAATTCCCCATCGAATTCGACGAATGTTCTTCCAGTGGCCACTGCCATAATGAAAATTGCTCAAAATCCGACACTCTATCGTGTATCTAGTGAGATCCAGCACTGCATCGATGAGCGGCTGAAGGAGTTCACTGCCGAGCAACGTTTAGCGGCTATTCATACGCAAATTGTTCGTCTTCCAATGGGTGTGGCAGCAATCCTGAAGGAGCAGCCTTCACTGATTGCACCCGCTTGTAGGGCTTTTTGCGAGCGTGATCCCATCGACACTAAGGCGTGCAGGGCTATGAGATTCTTCCCGCCCGAAGATAGGGTGAGTACAGCTGTCAAGTTTTCACGGTGTTTATACGCAATGATTATGCACAGCGAGTATACGCCTGATCGCCGCACTGGATGGAATCTTCCATCTATCATCAACTCGGAGGAGTACAAGGAGGATCTCCTTGGCGTAAAAATCGCATGTGGCTTCGAAATACTTGCGACTCAAGCGCGAGAGAACGGGTGCCTGGAGAACGAGCCAGCTTGGCGCACATATCTGAAAAGTCTCACCAACAAGGGATACTTCAAGGACAACCTTGAGGGCTCAGCTAAGTACAATCAACTCTTGGAGGACGCAAAGTCTTTCTTTAATCTCAATCGTGAAAGATTTCGAACCCGCCGCGAGGTAGGTAAGGAAATTGTTCAATTACTACGGTCTTTAGACGCCGCCAGTTGCGAGCAGATTCGTGAGGAAGAAAACAATCTGCCCAACAGTGACAGCGACGATTGGCTCAACATTTCCTCCGAAGAATTGGACACAATGCTGACGCAGAAATATGGAGTGAAGAAGCTTTTCACTCCAACCGGGGATATGAATGCAAAGGAATTCACCTCCAACATTACCGAGTTCCTTGACCGACAATCAGAGTTCGACGGCATCGACGATGAGATTCCAGTGCCCTCGCCTCGCAAAACAAACATCCGCAAGAATGCCTCCATGAGAAAAGCGGTAAAAGAACACCCAATCGCAGCGCCATCGCCAGACCAATCGGTGAGTTTCGACCCAGACTCCTTCTCGACGCACGTCAAAAACTTTCTCGACTTTGTCATTCCCGAGGATAACTGGGAATCCAACTCGGAAATGAGTGACTATGAGGATGAGGACGATCTCGAGCGCAACATGGAGGAAATGACAAATTCCGATGTTAACATCGAGTCCAACATCAAGGCGTACATGGATCAAATGGACAAGGAGCTATCACGGACCACAATTGGAAAGACTTTTGAAAAAAGTGATGAAAAGCGTCCCAAATCATCGGCCGATGATGACTTTGACGACATTGAGTCCTTCAAACCGATCGACATTAATGTAAACGCTCTGAAAAATATGATGCACAGCTACAAGTCACAGATGGGTGGCTCTGGCCCGGCGTCAAACCTACTCAACGCCATGGGAGTAGGTATGGAGAGTGCTGATGCTACTAAAAAAGACGCCGAACTGACTGAATCGACTGTTTGAGGGCGGCGCAGCACCTACCAAGTACTTAAACCACGGTTTCCTCGAACATTTACATAAACTTGCATTTCATCAGCACACATACAAATAATCCAACACACTAAATAGCTTTAATTATCTTTTTTTTATTTAATTCATTCGTTCGTCCACCTTACCACAATACTCCTGCTTGGGAGTGACCAAAGCAATAAAAAGTATTTTTTCGTTCTTCTCTTAAGCAATAAAAAAAAACACAAAAATCATTATTTCGCTCGTTATCTCTGATTGTTCCAGTTTTCCCTCCGTTGGTCCGGATGATAATCTCGATTATCTCGATTGTTTCGTCGGTCGCGGTTATAGGGGCGACGTCCTTGGTTATTGTTGTTCCAGCGTCGATATTCTTTAGCATGATTACCGTGTGAGTATCGATTGAAGGGTCTATTTTCGCCCCAGTTTTGTACCACTGGGGGATCGGGTGGCGCCTGTGAGCAGTGTTTAATGAACTCCAAGTCGTCGTCGGTGAAGCGATTTGGAAATTCCTCTTCGCATTCGTCAAGAAATTCGATATCTTTATCAGTAAGACGATTAATTTTTCGATTTGGATCCACCATGTTTCTTTGATGTCTTGTAGACAACTTAACAAATGAGATTTAGAAAGAAAACCACGAATTTAACACCAAGAAAATTTACAAAAACAAATTAGTTAAAATGCCAAAAAGGAGGTCACAATGGTGGTGGAATTAGCCGACATATTCAAATTGGTTAAGGGTGATGTCACATTTCAAATTTTGTTGTGTCACAATCACCTTTATTCCACATGGTGTTTTTATTAAACGACAAATGGCGTTTTTTGAGTCGATTCATTTTAGTGTCGGTAATCTATTCTCTGAACGCCTCCGCTCTCATTTTTTTACATTCCACATGAGGTTCACAGCAACAGCTGATGAATGAGAGATAGGCAATTTGTTTTGCAATTTCAAATGAACATTCATTTATTATTTATAAAAACTACATTCGTTAGTTTATTTCCTGTGCTTTTACTTTATTTTGATTATTACTAAATTACTAAATGCAAATATGAACAACATTGTGATTTTTCTATCGTGGATTAGCGAAGTGCAAATCAATAAAAGGGATTTCATAAGAATAAGCAGAAGTATAAGATCAAAATCTTAAAAAAAAATGTTGTCTAGCAAATGATATGTATACTTTTTGCCATTTTGTTCTCTTATCGGTGGTCCAAAACCGTTGAATACTGCACGTCTTTCCATCCAATATATCTAATTGTGGGACATCTCTTTTAAAATGTATTGCCAGATTAGGTTACTTTTCCATCAACTCTACCAGGCGTTTCATCTGTTGTGGATTCGTTATTTTCACCCTTGAAGACAAATAAATAACTAAATAACTTATACCTATACTAAATAGTTGAAAATATGAACAAAACTCACATTTAAATCGATTTTTACTACTTGGCGTTTGAAAATTTCCAAACGACAAGAAATGACGTTTAAGTTGTCGTTTTGTGAGACTTAAACCCATAATAAAATACGAAGTCGAACAAGAAATTAAGTTCCACGTGAACTAAAACGACATCTAGCGTTTAATGACGTAAAACGACTCATAAAACGCCTGCTGTAATGCCGAGTAGAACATTGTCGTTTTGTGACTTGTCGTTAGAAGAATGTTTGGATTAAGGGTGATTAATAGACGCTTTGTTTTTTCTTATATTATGAGTATTCAATGCTCCTAGTGGTACCAGTTCACTTTTTTGGGGCTAAGAACAACTTTTTTAAGAACAACATAAAATTTCCTTTGAGATATAAAGCGTGTTTTTATTATTTACCGCTCTGGAGTTTTGGCTTCATTTGTCAGCTTTTTGGCCAACAAATTGGATTTTTTCAAATTTGAGCGACGAGCGTCGGGTTAACGTCGTTTAATCGAGCACAAATGTTGGCTATCTCAATATCTGGAAAGGGGAATCGTTGTATGGAGTCCTGACGAACAAAATCGTCACCCTAGTATTCATACAACGTCGGAAAACGTGGTAAAATTACGACGTAATAAATGAAATGTCAAAATGGGAAATCTTTTACAACAATATCGGAAATTTCACACAGGAATTGGGTGTGCAAACTGAGATAGTAAACGTTGTAAACTTTTAAAATACTTTTTTGGCATATAATCAGACACTTGCACGCACCAAACGCATGCGCTAAACTGAAAAAAAATATCGAGAACGGAAAGCGAACAATAGGAACAAAATTCTATCAATAAATAAATTACTAAAATGAGATTGAATTCAGTGGTGCAGTTTTAGGGTCGTTCGTGAAACGTCGTCGTAAAATTACAATTTTTCGCATGTAGTTAAACTACAACGTTGCATGTGTATAACACATTTTCCATTGGTAAAATCGTGTTCCATTTGCAATAAAACAAAACAAAATTCGAAATAACTAATGAAAAATAATAGTATTCTATATAGGGTAGCCTTTGTTAACATAATATTCGAAGATAGTTGATAACAATTGCAACAAATTAGCTTGGTAACACATTTTATATCCAGGCTAAGGGCATACATAAGACTAGATGTATATCCAGGCTTAACTAAACCTATATAGACTAAAGAAGATGTTGCATTTTGCTATTGAATTGTTTTCTGAAGGCAGTAGATGAATTGGCGTCTACTGTCCCAGTTGGAATGGTCAAACTCAACATAACCTGTTGTGAAAATCATACTTGGAGACTTCAATGCAAAAATCGGTAAGTAAAACATCTATGGCGGGGTTATAGTTGGAAAATACAACATCCACGAAACGTCAATGACTTGCGACTTACAAACTTTTCAGAAACATATAATAAGATCACAGTAGTACTAGGTAACGTCTTCGAATTCGAGACAATAACACATTAAATATTGCTAAATATAATTACTTACTTACTTAAGTGGCCTTTCTCTATATCCTTAATCGCGAATTTTGCTTGTTTATTTTTCTGAAAGTCCGGCGTTTTTTCCTGCTTTTTTGTCTATAATCTGTAGGCATTCTTCATCAAACTAATCGGATTATTGCTTGTGGGCCTTTTCTTGTAAAGAAAATTGTTCTTTGGTAATGACGAATAATTCACTAGTGTGCTTACCATCTCTCTCACTCCTCAGTAGATACATATACCAAATGTCAAAAATTTTCGACTGGAAAAATGTTAGCGAGCGGTTAAAAATTCACTGGCTACAATTTTAACGAAATTGGCACACGACCTAAAGTTAAAACAGTTCGTTAAAACAAATCATTTGTAAAGATTATTTTTAAAAATATATAAATTATTATATTGCAATTGTGACCCAACCCCAACTATTCACATCAAATAATTGACACTTGACAGCTTAACCATGTGTAGTTTCTGCATAATGAAAATAAACAAACACTAGAAATAGAAAACAAGATGTTATCGAATCTTGTAGTAACCACTCAGAAATTCGTTTTAATAATTGGTAAAAAATATCATTTATATTTTCGTGCATTTTTTCATAATAAATCCTTCTAGACAATGTTGGTCAGGAACGAATTGCATCGACAACCATCAAAGGTTTATTGCAGGAACAAGGACAATGTGATCCTGTAAAAACTCTTAATATCTTTGATGACAATTGTGCCTTAAGATGTACTACGCTGCTGGAAGATTGCTCAGCAAGTGAGACAAAAGTAAATGTCCTTATGCCAGCTCTAAGTGATATAAATCTGCACCATCCTAAGAAATCTGATCTCTTTCAATTAATTCACAAACTCAAGCTGCACCGTAATGTTAAGCAGATATTCGTGTGGGCTTCAACTCCTCATCTCTTTGAAACATTTACCGTCGCATGCCTTGAATATATGGCGGACATAGTACTGCGTATCGAAAACAAAGATAGTCTATCCATTTTAATTAAGAAATCCGGCGGTTCAGTGACAAATAAGGTTGATTCGTTGTTTACATTTAAATTACAATTTGCTTTTTAATCGTTTATTACAGCGCTATAGTTATAAAAAAACTGGAAATAGCTTCGAAGTAGAGGAGATCAAGAAAACAAATAAAAAGACAGAGAAACCGCCCATGAAGCCCGAACAGCTGGGTACCTTTAAAATCGAATTGGAGGAGGATGAGCTTGTGGCTAGGAAAGCTTTGAAAATGCCTTATGAAAAGTAAGTTGTAGATAGGTATGGAAAAGAAACGTACGACGTTATTGGACATTTTTTGTAGGACAAGTGAAGCGGAAGTTTCTGGTGGCGGTAATATAATATATACTCCGGACAAGGATGATGATTTCGATGAGGAGGATCCGGATGATGACTTGTATATATAGCACTTTCAGGGGAGATTGAACCCATGTCTAGTAGCAGGATAAAACTGTTGTAAATATTGGAAACAAACGAGATAATAAACGTCAAAGTTACCTAGCAACTGTGAGATTTTGTCTGACTTTTCAAGGGAAAGTCGTCTAAATTATTCCAGAAATCCCGATGTGCAGTATTGAAATGTACAGTGGAACGATTAGCTAGAAAATTCATTTAATTTATTTTTTTCCTAACGATAAATTGTTTAATTATCCATTTTTCAGTCAATTCAAATAAAATGCACGTTGCAAATGTCGTGTTCACCATTTTCCTGATTGCTTTTATAACTAGAGCCTGACTGCCCTTAGATATATCTCTGTTTTGTCGACTATTTTCACTTTACATTTGAGAGGATGCCTGTCGAAACAATGCAGAAATTCTTGCCGACCCGTTAGGTAAAATGTGTTCACGTCTATTGCAACCTATTTATTCTATTTCACTGGAGCAACGTATTTCGGGCTACAAGGTGAAATTTTCGTTCCAAATCACTTATACCTTTACGCGGTTGTAATCCCTGTCAAAGACTGGAAATCAATTGTCACTTGAGTCACTGTGACAAGTCGAAGAACTGGAGTGCCTCGGTCCATCATATTACCTAATGATCGTGTTCCTGATTAGTTAGAAATTTTAATTGAAACTCTAGGCCCTCATTCAGTCAAGTCAATTTTTTTTTATCATCATCATTTGACGATAACATTTCGACGGTACATCTTGCATCATGTAAGATCAATAGTCGTTTTTGCTGTCGGCGATATAACTTTATTTGCTTAAAACAATAATCGTTAAAATGTCAGACGATTATTTAACGATTGCTCATGAGGTCTCGACTAACGTCTAATCAAATCTTTACATTATGGTAGATTCTGGAAAAAAAAACCCAAGAAGTCCAAATCGATTCCCACCACCTATTCATCATTTCAAAGCCGCATACGACAGCATTTATAGAGACTATACAGAGCCATGTCGTCCGTCTGTGAAAAGGATTTAGGCAGGGCGATGCACTGTCATGTGACTTCTTTAATCTTATTCTTGAGAGGATTTTGCGAAACTCCCGAGCCAACACTCAATGCATAATATTCCATAAATCGGTGCAACTACTAACATAGGCTGACGATATAGACATCATTGGTCGGACTCAACAGGCAGTCATAGCCAAGTTTGTTAGCATGTATAGAGAAGGAAGGCAAAAATGGATTTAGCTGTAAATAAGGGTAAGACCAAGTATATGCTGTCAACACGAAAGGACACACAAAATCGACGTATTAAACAGAACGTCACAATTGACAGATTTTACTTTGAAGTAATACCGGACTTTGTTGACCTCCGCTCCACTATTAACTCAACAACATCTCGTCAGAAATTAAACGAAGAATTACTCTTGCCAACAGCGGTTTATTCGGGCTAAGAATGCAATTCAGTAGCAAAGTCCTAACTCGAACTACATAGAAGATCCTATAAAAGACCCTGATCATCGCAGTGCTGCTCTATGGCGTTGAAACATGGACCGTATCCAAAGTGGATAAAGAAATCCTTGGTCGATTTGAAAGAAAAATTCTTCGAAAAATCTATGGTCCCGCTTGCGTTGACGGGCTTGAAGTGCGCAACTGGAGGCAGTTAGCTAAGGACCGTGCTAATTGGAGAGGCACGTTGGTTGAGGACCAGGTTCATTCCGGACTGTAAGTAAATATGTTAAGTGAAAACATAGAGCCACTCTTACATCGAAAATTTATGAAGAATATATGGTCAACATAATTACACCAAATAATGGGTACAAAAAATCCATTCCAACTTCTCTCAGAGATATAATAAAAAATATATTAAAACCGAATGCTTCAAATCCACCAAAAAACAAGATGTAGACAGCCAGAAAAAGTAAAAAAAAATGTGTGCCATTTGCCCATCCTCAAAGAGAAGTATGAGTAATAGCGTTTTCGATTGGGATTTTCAGATTTCCTCTCAAATTTCAGATTTTACCCGCCCCAATCGAACATAAGATGTTGATCTGGTTTTGTGTGTGTTAGTGTGCCATTTGAAAAATGTTTATCATTAGGCCGCAGTTATAGCTATCATTGAAACCCATCATTTAAAATTTTGTTTTACTCATTGCGGCTTTTTTTTATAAATTCAACCATTGGCTAGTTGGTGTCAAAACAAAGTTTAATAATTTTAGAACAGGATTATCCAAAAATATTTTAATTTCTAATTTTAGTTTTCGCGGAAAATTACTTTTTAATTTTCACTGACCACAAAAACACAAATCAAACTGCGAAATGCAAACTTCAAACTGACATAAGTCAGATGTTAACTGTTTTTGTGTTGGTGCATGTAGATGTAAATCTCACTTGGAATCCAGATTCTTCAAAAGTGCTCTAAAGTTAAAAAAAAGGTCTGTTCCCGTACAAAATAATATTTACTGATTCTTACTGATTTTTACTTATTGCAGTTCCCGTATGCAACAATAAGTAAAAGAGACAGCTCACGAGATAGCAAAAAACTACCCCTCCATAAAAATCTGTAAAAAAAATTTACTACAGAAATTTCTGTTGGTAAAAATCAAACTGTCAGTTGGTATCTAAAAGTGACAACTTGCTTGTTTTTTTCAGGTGATTTATGTCATTTGTTCTTTAAAAGGCATACAAAATATTTAATCTTACTGGTTTTTACTTAAACGCGTTCCCGTACTTTTTGGTAATTTTGTCTCTTTCTGAGATAATATACCCCCACTCCAAGATATTTGAGAATTTACTAATTTTTACTGAAAAAGTACGGGAACAGACCTAAAAGGAGTGCTTTTTGTATCAATCGAAAACGCTATTAGTCACTATGCGTCCAGTGCGAAAAAACATTCGTATCGAGCACAAAGTTAAAGTGTATCACTCATCCACAAAAAATAAATTTACTTTTATTTTTTTTATCATTACATAGCTAATCTTTTAATTCTAAAAATAAAACAAAAATAGTAAAATGTCTGCTTTTAAAGAGAATCTTTATAAAACTAAACGAGTGGTGGGTGCACGACTGGGTCGTACGCAACTTTCTCTTTCACAGCGAGTTGGAGTTAGGCGTTAGATCAAATAGTACGCATTTTGATTATTGATGCTAAAAATGATATAAATAATGTCGAAATGTGATTATACGAACGTCTACTCCGAAATTTGAAGGAATTGGTGTCTATGTGAATAATAATGATTTTACGTTATTGGCCAAATCTGAAAATTCCGTTTAGTGATAGTTGGGCTAAAACTAATTATGTGGATTTGTTTAAAACGATAATAGTAGTATATATATTAAATTTCATTCAATTTGACATAGTCGATTGCGAGAAATTAACAATTTTCTTTTTATGGCCTGAATGACAAAATCCGTTATATGGATTTTTTTCGTAAAAACTGAGTATGCAGTTTTGTTGGAACTAATATGCTTATAGTATATATAAAGGTTAATCAAAATCGTTATAGCCGTTTTCGAGAAAATTGAGGTTATGTTTAATTTTTATATAGCAGGTACCGTTAATAATAATGCTAAAGCAAACAAAATAAAACGCCTAGAATTATGACCAAAAGAAACTTGGATACGAAATTTGAAGAAAATCGGTCAAGCCGTTTAGGCTGGGGAGACCATTACCTACGGACAGACGGACCGACGAACCGACGCGACGGACGGAATTCCAAAAACCACTTTTTTGGGTTCCGCTATCATAGTAATGTTAGAATTAATCAAAATCTCGAGGTCGAAAATTTTCTCGAAAACAATCAGCCCAATTCTAAATGAAATCTCCCTGGGAGTTTATTCCAATTTCTCTATTCTCTTATTCCAAATGAAAATTTCCCGGGAGTTTTGTTCCCTATTCCTATTTCCAATATTCTAAACTGACTTCGAATTTTGGGAAAAGTACTCTGGGAAAAAAGTACGTATTCTAAATGCCAAAAAGGGGGGAGTTAAAATTCATTTGACGCGAGTTTGTTCCCGACACATTTGCTGGGGAGCCAACAAAAAAAAGTAAGTTATTTCCTTTTTGCAACAAAAATGTATATTAAAATTATTATATTAAAGGTCGAAAACTACAAATAAATCTCAGCTACAAATGCTTTTGAATATGATGGAAGATCAACAGGATATTGCGTGTGGCTTTCATAAACGAAGCAAAGAAGAACTTGCATTGTTTTGGCAAAGGGTTGAACATCAATTAAATTCTTCAGGACCACCAAGCAAAACTATAATGGAGTGGAAAAAGGTATTTATATGAAATAGAAAATAGTTTGTGGATTTAAGTTTACTTTACATTTTCTGTAACCATAGGTGTGGACTGATCAAAAAAAATATGTCAGAGCAAAGGCGGCAATGAACATCAAAGCTAGGAAAGGGACTGGTGGTGGACCCAATAAGGAACAAACATTTGACCCGGCTACAGGTGTTCTATGAGGCGTTAGAAGCCACTGTTCCAAAGGATATCCTGCGTCAACTATAAATATTACAAATGAGTTAATGTGTGTGATAATTTATGTTTATGGTTAATAACTTACCAAGAAGCCAAACATTTCTTGTCCCACTTAAATACACCTGCTCAAAATGCAATCTCAATGAGCTTACATTCCAAATGAAGGAATCGTGACATGCCCCGGGATGGGAAGCATCGACGTATTGAATTCTCAATTTATCATCACAAACTAGCATGACATTTAAGCTATAAGTTCCTTTCCGATTATAAAATAAATGTTTGTTCACAGCAGGGGGAATGATCCGAACGTGTGTTCCGTCGAGGCACCCAACAATGCCTGGAAAATTGTGTTGAGAGTAGAATGCCAATGCAATTTTCCTTTTTTCTATGGTCGTTTTGCATATGTTTATCCAATGTGGACATAGCTCCTGTTCCAAGATTTCCAAGACTTCGGCGAGGACCTTACTAAAACTAGATTGGGCTAGACCAACACCGTAGTCATTTCCAACACCTGTTTGGTATCCTCCTTCAGCAAAGAAACGCAAACATGCAACTAATTTTATAATTGGTGGAATTCTAAAACGTTTTTTAGCTGGCTGACATGACCTCGTGAGTACATCCAACAAATATTTAAAAGCATCCTTATTAACTCTATAACACTTTTGGAACCTAAGAAACAAATGTTGAGGCAAATACAACAAACAAATTTAATTTATTTTTGTATGTACTTACAAACATTGAGGCAACTCCAAAGGGTTGGAGCAATCGCGTAATGATCTTCTAATAGCCCTTGGCTGTCGAAGGTCCCTTTTTTCAAACTCTTCTTCTTCATCAAACAAAGTCCTTAAGGCAATACTGAACATTTTATTTTATTTTACAAATCATGACGTAAGCAATTCGTTATGTCAAATGATGCGAAACAGCTGTTCGAACATTCGAAATTCGCATTCCCGCATTCGAAGGGAAAAATGTTCTCCCGGGGAATTCGGAATTAGGGAATTTTACTCCCGGGAGAATGCAATTCCCGGGGAGATCTTTTCCCTGGGAATATTTAGAATTGGGCTGAATATCTTTCTCTTTGTAAGAGAAAGTAAATAAACATCAAATTCTATGTAGTATTACACTGCCCCCCATCTGAATAGGTTCAACTTTTTTTTCAACTTACTGTAACTTCTATTTATACTTATATATTGGTTTAACAATTATAAATTATGGCGTTTTACATTGGGAAATCTAGATTTTGATCTTTTTGGATGTCAATGGAACACGATTCAGATTTTTTTTTTGTCATTGTATTGGTGTCATGTTGCGTCAGTGAAGTTAGCGTCGGTGTAACTGCCAACATTAAAAACATAACAAAAATTTGAAAATACAGAAATTATCTTCATCTTTTTCCAAAGACGAATTTAATAGTTCACGTATAACTTTATTTTCTGTGTCTATATCCATTAATAAATCCAAACGCAAAGCACTCTTGTTTTTCACAACTAAAGTAATAAATTAAAATAAAACGCCATTAGTTTAACAAGAAAAGTAATCTATATATATAAAAATGGATCTTGGTTTGTTCGGATGCTTAAAACTCGAAAACGACTGGACCAAATTGGATACTTCCTTCTGCGGATTTGTTCGTAATTGCTCCGCGAAGGTTTAGGAAAAAAAAAAAAAAGTGGCGCTGTAGGCGGTCATTCCATTTGATAATGGCAAAACAATGTTTGACGGGCCAGCTTGTTGTAATATAATAATTGATTTTGCACATGTGTTTAGTTACGAACGAATATCAATAATTACTTATGAGTATTTCTCAATTTTTCAACGCAGGTTTGTAAAATCGATTTGGAATGGAATCATAAAAAAATGTCTATTTTTTGAAGCGAAATTTCGTTTTAAATGCTCGTATTAATGACTTTTTATCTTCGGATTGTCTCCCTGACTCGTATTCCTTACGTGAAAGAAGTCCCCCAATATTCTCTTTGATATTGTGGTCAGGGGAGTATGGAGGTCACATCAATATATTTACATTTTGGCTCTCAATCCACTGTTTTACCGTCCTTCCGGATGAGTAGGGACATTTATCATGTTGAAATGTTTACCGTATTGGTCCAAACAGGTAAAAAATATGAGGGAACGACTTTTCCAACACACCCTTATAAGCATTTGCATTCATTCTTTATTTAAGAAATTAGAGTTCGAAGGGCCCGTTGAAGGAAATAGCCCCCACCCCATGAGCATGAAGGCAGTTTAAACAATGCTCCTCTTTTCGAAGGTCATGAAAATAGTTATTATAGCCATCGGAGCCCTCTAAATTAATTTTTTTTTATCCGAAAAGATCACAAAATTGGAGACGATTTTCATTTTAAAAGCTTTAAGCGGTGTTTTTTTTTAAACTTTCTTTCTCTTAAAATGTTTAGCACTTTCAATTACTCGTTTTACCGTAACCGAATTACAATTTACAAGGGTTCTTGTCTTTATTTTTGACACAGAGTCATGGGAATTGGAAGCAGTTCGGATGATTGTTGAAGAATAATTTTTCTGAATAGATAAAAGTAAATAAAAATCTATAAATGTGGAAAAACGAAATTGCAAAATAAGGGTTGGTATAGTTTGACATTTACATTGCCATTCATTAAGATTTTGCGTTCCACATCGCCTCAACTCATTTTGCAGTTAAAATCTAAAAACCGGAACCCGGCCATATAAAGAGAGGTTTACAGTAAGGTGAATAAAAAGATAAAAGTTAAAAAGTAAGGAGGACTCCGGCCTCCGCACATGAGATTAGTTTAACTCTGGTGTAAAACTGTGTCCCACCATAATGCCGGCAGAACAAATTCTATATATGAACCCCTTTTCATTTTTTGTTAGTAATTCTATAGAATTTGACATTTGCCTTGAGTACTTTTGACAATTTGCAAGCTCTTAGGTTTGTGTGAGAGTATATGCAATTACATGGTTTTCAACCTTCTTCAACCGCACAAACTCGGTTGAAGATTTTCAACCATTTTCTCTCCGTATACCTCAGTCCCCTCGCCAATAAAACCGGTTTCACACCAAAATATTCATCTCATGTGCGGAGGCCCATTCAAATGAGCGGCAGTGTAATATATTTTTATAACTTATAAGAATAAACAATTTCGTTTTTTTGTTAAATGTTTGAAAAAATAGTATTTTTTGTTTTGTAGTCTAATCGACGAAGGTGTATCAACATTCAACAGCCAATTGAAATATTTAAGTAATCTAGGCCCTAGGGTTATATATTTTCATTCGTCTCCAAATGTTGAAAGTTATAAGTTCGCATCAGCTGAGAAAAGTTATTAAAAAAATGTAGATATTCGAAAAAATAAATTTTATTTTTCTATAATTGTTACATTAAACAATTTGTTTGCGTTACTAAATATTTACAAAATATTTTATTTCAATATTCTACATACATCCATAACTTTTTTTTTAAATTATAACAAACAAAAATATTGCTTACATTTTTAAAAATAATTTCTTGGATTCAGGTTTGCGAAATATCAAGTAGCAATTGACAGATCTGTTCCCGTACAATATTATTTTTACTAATTCTAACTGATTTTTATTAGTTGCTATTCCCGTAGGAGGAGAGAGCTTATAGGTAGTAAAAAACGATCTCGCCATAATAATTTATAAAATTATTGACTACAGAAATGTATGTTGATTAAAATCAGTAAACTTTCAGTTGATGTCTGAGACTGTCAAATCATTTGTTTTGGCATTTGTTTTATTTAATTTGCTCCAAACGAAACGAATACAGGTAGTGTTTTACTTTATTGCATACCAGTAGTTTCTCTCACTATCTGAGAGAATTTATTATACCCCATGCCAGGAAATTTAAGAAATTATAATCTGAACTGCAAAAGTACAGGAACAGACCTATTGTTATTCTGATAAAAGTCTGATTAAAATAAAAAGGGTTTAAGTGTGTAACAGACAAAATAATTGCAACATTTTGCACTTCAGGCTGTTTGTTTTAATTAATGTAGAGTACTTTAAAATAAAACATTAGGTACACTAAAATATATTGTGCAAATAAACAAATAAACTTGATTTCGATATGTACATTTATTTTTAGTTTTTACATATTATACCTACTAAGATGCGAATTTTATTTAATTTACTTACAGTATTTCAAAAATCGCCTCTTACTTAAATTTTGTTTTCGAATTGAATAATGCATAATTATTCTCTATTTACATAACCGCATTTTGTATCGATTTAATTCGTGAGGAAGAATATTGAATTGTAAGATGATAAAGAAGAAACAATTAAATAAGGACATGTGTATATAATTATTATCGATTGACAGTGTGGAATTTATCTGACTTTATACGAATTGGATATGCATTTGAACAAACGCCGAACCCCGATCGACGTTAACTTGGCAACGCCTAGTCGTTGTAACTTTGACTAAACGTCAATTGTGCTTATTTTACCTCCCAGTAGTACCAGCGGATACTGATGCCATCCAACCGGATTTGACTTGCTAAAGTGCCAGTATTGATAAAAAGACGAAAACACTGTAAAAACCCTAGCCAGAATGACAAGTACGGAATATCCGGCCAGCTGTCCTCATGTGAAAGCATGGGCCTGGTCCTCCAGCTTGGGGATTGTGCTTTGGGCTAAATACCCACTCACGTTAAAAAAAGTTATGTGAAGCAACTAATAGCTTTCGAAAGGACTGATTCTATTGTTGACGACCATGCTAAACGAAAAAGGACAACGACGTTCGTGTCTACTCCTGGAATGTAAGAACATTAAGCTGCTACAAAGCAGACATTACTGTCATCTAGGAAATACGACGGTATGCGCTGTGCCGGACAGGACGAAAAACTGTGACATCTACTATATGAGCTCACGCTTCGATGGACGAAAAAGAAGATATTGCGAAAGATTGCTTTTAAGAGCTCCTTGGCAAAACATAAAAACGACAACCAAAGTACGATGTTAAAATCATGCTGGGAGATTTTATCGCAAAGATCGGAAGAGAAGGCATATTTAGCAGTATTGTCGGAAAACGCATCAATCGACTTAACCTAATTGACATCGATGCGGAACGAAAGGCCCACCTCGTCTCGATAGCACCATACCACCAGCATCTAATGTCAAATAGCAATGGCGACGACGATGTAAACAAGCCATTAGATCAGCCGTAACGGATGTACTGATGTAACTTGCGCCCACCAGACAGAAACCCCTGGTTTTATGAAGAATGCAGACAGATGCTCGCAGCCAAAACGAGCCATATAAGGCAAAGCTGCAGGTGAAAACGAGAGCTGCTTTGAGCTTTATCTGCATTTCAGGAAAAGAAAAATAGGCGCCACTTCAGTAACAGAATCTTGTCGAGATGAACAAGAAAAAATCGTAGTTGAGACCCAGTCGATACTGGGAATATTTAAGTACTACTTCTGCAGACTATTAAACAGCGATGGCGAACAATCTTCCGCTGTTAGGCAGAACAAACCATTCAGTTTTGTCGATAGCGAAAACTTCCAACCACTCGATCTAAGAGAAGCGAGGAAAGCAATATCTGAACTTAACAAGGCCACCGGAAAAGACGCGCCCCACCTAGCTTTATAAAGGTGAGGACAACTACAGAAGCGTTATATGTGTGTAATCGGCCCTTATCAGTGTGGTTTTAAGCCAGGAAAGTTCACAACTGATCAAATCTTCCTCCGGCAGATCCTGAGAAAAAAGCCAAGAAGTCCACTACCTATTCATCGATTTCTAAGCCGCATACGACAACATTTGCATAGGCGTAATATACAGATCCATTTCTAGTTTAGATATACCGCCCAAGCTCGTCCGTCAGTGCAGGATGACGATATAGAATTCTTGCTGCTTCATCAGGGTTTGTAAGTAAAGGGAAGGAATAGGCTAAGGATGGTAATAAGGAAGTTTGTCTACTTTAAATACGCATTAGCTCAGACAGCGATATCTCGTCAGAAATCAAACGAAGGATTACGCTGCTGCTTCTTGGGTCTAACGAGGCAATTTTCTAAAAACGCGTTCACTCCAATTATTAAGAATTTCTCATATTAGAGTCTGATCATCGAAGTCCACATCAACGGCGCTGAGGCATGAACCGCGTCAAATGCAAATGAAGAAATCTTTGGTCATTTGGAGCGCTCTCGCTTGCGTTGACGGGACGATTAAACCAAGGACTTTCGGAGCTGCACAGTGACATAGACCTGTTCAAACAATTTAAATTGCGAAACGGATAGTCTTCGATTTCCAGCTAGTTTACAAAAACAATAGAGGAAGACCTTGCTTTAAACGGCGCGCACAAGTAAAAACCAACCTTAACCAACTTAAAGAGCGTGTGGCGCAGTCAACAACCTTTACCCCACCCAGTGAACAATTACCAACAATCCCAGAAACAAACCCACAACCAACGGGTACAGGAGTAAACCATTTTAAATGCAGATACTGTCCCAGATCGGACTTCAAGAGTCAACGTGGACTAGACTAGAGTCTATACCCGAGCAGCACACCCAGACCAAAGGAACGAGGAAGTATGTGTTGATCGAGTTAAGAAGCAGTGGTCGGATGAAGAACTTCGAATGATGGCGAGACTAGAAGCGAAAGGAATCAAAGACAACTAATGCGTCATCAAGCAAAACTTAAACAGGAAATTCCAAATCGATCCTTGGAAGCTATTAAAGGAGCACGAAGGAATCCCGAGTATAAGGAACTCGTCTAGATGGCCATTTTCGAACTCGACAGTGATGACATCCCTCAAGCAGGAACCAGCAACACATCAGGACCAACCAACAACCACCAACTATCTGAGACGATCCTGAACCTCATTCTGGAAATAGGAAATACACAAGAATTCATGGCACCCGAATTAATTGATCTGGCCAGGCTATGTGTAAGCGGTAATGTCTCCGTAAACTGTCTGACATGGATACAGTCAGTCTTCTCGCCACCAACACCAAGACACCCATCCACTAGAACAAAAAGACAATAACGAATGACACCATACGAACATGGAGACAGATACGACGAGACTACGCCAAAATGCAGATGCTTTTTAGAAAGGATATTGGAGCAGCTGCCAAAATGTCTCTCGATGGGCCCATCATAGTTGAACTACCATCATTAACATCAATGGTTGAATACTGGAAACCTATTCTAGAAGAGCCTTCAACACCAACAGCGGATGAACCAATGATCATATAAATCATATTTTGTATGGTTGTCGATGACGTTCTAAAAGTCATACCATCAGACGTAGGATATAACATCAACGGGAACCGAATAAACGCCTTCGCGTATGCAGCCGATATCAGTCTGGTGACAACAACAAAACTCGGCATGCAGACTACTCTTGAAAAAGTTAAGGAGAAGGCGCAACAAAAAGGGCTTCAAATGAATGCATTGAAGTGTGGAGCTTTTTCCATTGTCCCTGATGGAAAGAAGAAAACTTATAAGTACTAGACACACTCAAAAGGCAACAATAACTAGGTGGCAAAACATTAAGAATTTCAAACACACCGAAGACCTATGGCCGGAATTAAGCGGTTGCAAATCAAAGATTATAGCTCTGAACAGAACTTCTATTTCTATAGCGATGAGAGTGATAAAAGGTCACAATAAGCTGGATAAGCACTCCCATAGAATCAACCAAATTGACTCACACAAACTATGCACGAAATGCGGAGATCCAGACGTCGAGGAGGACATAACACACCTACTGTGTCACTGTCCCGCGATCAGCAACAGCAGTAACAAACTCCTTGGCAGCTTTTACTACGACGACTTGACTAAGCTAGCAACAATCCCTATATCACAGATTGTCCGTTTCTGCTGCAAATCGGGATGGAGCAATTACCTCTTTGAAGCGAATGGAGCAGCACAAATCACATAAGTATCACACTTTACTATAGTAAAACATTCTTTTCAGGTACGAATATTCTTCAACAATTGGGTATCGCTATGGGCCCACGTAGGCCTATGCGAATTTGACAGCTTACTTGAGCGTCAACAGCCCATCAAACCTAACCTAACCTATGGTATTTTACGATTTCCATTTCGGATTTTATCCTTGTTGCATCAATGTTAGGCTGATGAACTCGTCATGGAACATGAAACTACATTACCAGTTGTACCCGACACGGGTGCACTAGGTATTCCTATCGCTACATATAAAAGCTTACTAGCGCAACATGCTAACAGCATATCAAGCCTCAAGTCTTGGCACGACGTGTCAAATAACCAAGAAAATTTGGCCAAAGCTGGATTTGAGCAGATCCAAGGGACTGATTAAGCTGGATAGATCATACATTAGCGCAACTATAGGTGTCATCACTGGACACTGTTTCCAGAAAGGCTAGGTCTCCACTCAAATGACTTCTGTAGGAGCTGCATAGACGAAGAGGTACAAGAAACAATACTTCAACTTCAGATTGTACCACTTGACAGCAATATGGCACAAATAAACAGATAGGTAGTGTAAAATAATGTAAGCACTGACTTTAGGTGAAGTAGAATGATTCCATTCACCATCTCCACTTACAAGAAAGCCGTCTTAAAACGGGCTTACAATTTTTTCTATCGAATTCTAACACACAACACCAGAATATTTTTTTTTCCTACGAAAATGACGATTCCTCTTTTGTATATTTGTTACGTTTTCTTCGAGTTTTTTTATAAAATATTTTATAATTTATTTTTTAACTGTACAATATGTTTTGTTCTTTAAAAAAATAAAACTTTTTTTTTTATCAAAAATAAATACATTGCGCGTCGCGTGCAAACAAATGCATTGATCTCTGTTTTGTTTTGATTATGTTTAAACTTACCCTCTAAGGAGGTGATAATGGTGCTTTTTACAAGGCCAGGAGGAGGGGGATGTATGTTATAACAAAATTATAATAAATTCTCTACGATAAAACAAAAATAAAAAATTTTAATAAATAAGCTAAGTATTTGGCGTTGTCTTTAACCTATCTGCGACGATGCAGCAGAGCGTCTACATCACTTTTGGGGTCAGGAGATAGCGAACTCCAGTCGGTTGCTTTGCATAGTGGAAACGTTGACTCTTTCGTTGTTGTCGACTCACTGACTATACATGTATCACGTATGAGGAAGAACTTACTGACCAGCTCATCTAACCAATTGAGGAGACTGCTAGCTGAGCGTTTGGCATTCGTCTGTACGAGCTCTTTAAGTATTCTCACGTCCTCCGCTGGTGGTAAATGTTGTTGCCACTCGGCTGGGTATGTTATGTCCTGTGGACTACCCAGGTGTAATATTTGGGAGCGGGTGTAACTTATCGGTTTGCCTTGCTCGATGGTCAGCGGGGAGATAAGGAATTTCGTCTGAGCATATACAGAGGAGCGACCAATTAGTTTGACTGTCCATATGCCCGGTGTAAGTGGATGTTTGAGGTTGGCTTTGGAGAAATTTATTGCATCCGATTGAGTGTCTTCGACGTGGATTTCATTGAAATCCTGTAATGTGCCTGAGGGATCGACCCAGAGCACTGTTAAGTTGTATGAATGGCTGTCGGTGTGCGCTGAACCGGCAAAGGTAAAACTTAAAACTATATCTGTAGATGGTCCTAAAAATTTCGCTAGATTCCTAGATATCTGCTCCTTTTGATCGAAATCTGAGCTGACCTCAAAGTTTCGAACGCGTTTTGCAAATTTCGATGTGCGTGCTACTTTTGGATATTGTGTTGGGCGAATACGCGTCTCATACTCCACTGTTATGTTGGTTGTTGTCAACTGAGCGGTGTATCTCAACAGAAAGCCCTTGTACTCTTCATTGCTTAAGAAATTCGTAATTTCTTTAAGAGAAAACGTTCGATAGTTTAACTTGCGTCCAATGATTCTAAGTAGACTATTTGCCGCAGTTAGATAGAGATCATCGGTCGGCGACCGTTTGTCCTTATGATGATAAAGGCTCTGCCAATAGGAGTTCAAATTCACATACTCACTGGTGTAGGGTCCAAACAGCCACTCTTCCAGTTGTAGTATAATAGCCTGGTTTATAATGGGTTCGAATTTTCTTGCAAAGAAGAGCATTTTCTGTTCTGTTCCCTGAAGTCGCGACCAGTCATCGGGCTTAAAATCATTTGGACTGCAACCGCACCAGTCCACGACATGTTTGTATTGGCACTTGCATCCCAACTTTCGCTTCCAATTGGTTACGTGTAGATTATTGTCAACGTAGGTGTGACAGAATTGCGAGTTCCTTAGCACCGTGTGAAAGAATGACTCAGCCGGCAGCAGAGTGTGACGGAATATTGTGAGCAATCCCTCCAGAAGCTCATTTCCTTCGTTGTTTGTCACATACTGCACAAATGGTTTTGATAATGCCACCCAGTCACTACCGCCATCCACCTGTATACCGTCGGGGAGAACCCGATCGCCGATACGCCACATGTGAGTGTCGCACTCAACGAATGTTTTGTCCAAACCTTGTTTCTGAATGAAACGCTGCGTTTCACGACCATGACTTTTCACGAAATTCCTACCCCTATTCGCGGTAAGGAAGTTGACTAACTTTTCCACTGGTTTCACAGGAAAATCACTTTCGCTAAGGTTTATCACAAAGTCCCATTCCCAAGTGGACTCGAGGAGGTCCTTCATGCAATGCATCAGCATAGTGAGTAATGAGGCGCCACCCCATATCGTGGAGAAGCGATTACGAGCTAAACGGATATTGTGGAACTTTGCTTCGAGTTGTAGGAGTTGGCGGTACAGATAGTCTTGACGCTGCAAAGAAAAGAGAAATAAAATGGTTTATTATAAACTAATGGATTTGTTATGAGACGTGTGCGATTGACGCTTTCCACTTCGTTATATTTCTTGTTTACTAATGATACTCGTAAAATAAAATTTAATGCTCTCAAGGGGATACTTGAGTGCAAGCAAGGTTTTAAAATACTTTCCCTTCAACAAACACTTGAACTCTCGTAAATTGCGTCAACGAAATTGTTTAGTGTATACAGTCTGTCTTGCAAGTATGTTGCGATTGACCCTTGACAATCTGTCTTATTAGTCTGAATAAAATTGATCCTCAATGTAAAAGGTTTTTTTAAGCATCTAGCACATCATGATTACTTCAACCCATGGATTAAGGAGGTTTAGCTTATCTTATAGCATATCGAAGTACTTTCAAGGTTGTAAAAAAAATAAATTATTGAAAAAACTTTGAACAACACTGGAAGTGAAACGTCCATTGAGGAATTTTTTGTAACAACTACAACTGCAATTATAAAGGGTGTTCCATAATTCACACAAAATTTGAATTCTGCGCCATTTAATAGTACTGTGTTGCCAGCGAAAAAAAAAACATGTGACAGCTGACACTTCGGGATTAGTAAAAATGGAGGGCTATACAAAAGGATAATACTACGTTCTCACTGGATTTCAAATGAGCTGATTTCTTTTTTTTTTTATAAAATTTGAATTTACAAAAAAACCGCAAGAAGTAAAACAAAATTTCCAATGAAGTTTTTCAACGATAGCTATAACAGGGCCCTAAGAAACCATATTTCCAACAAATGTGATGGTATTATCACATTACGTCAATTTGATTTTGTATGGGAAATTCATTAAAATTCGATCGTAATTGAAAATTTAATGCCGATATGAGCGTATTTGCAGGTGAGAACGTACGCGTTTTAATTGTTGAGCAATATTTTATTGTTGACAATTCGGAGTTAATGGAGCGCTATACGAACGAACGATGCATTTTCATTGTTGAGCAATATTTTTAAAATAATGGACCATTCTTCTGGTTAGCCAGCATATAATGTCGAAGAACAATGGCAACGATGCCAACAAGCCATTAGATCAGCCGCAACTGATGTGCTAGTTTTCTCCCGGCAACCAGCAAGAAACCCGTGGTTTGCGACAGATGCTCGCAGCCAAGAACGAGGCCTACAAGGCTAAGCTGTAGGTGAAGACGAGAGCTGCCATTGAGCTCCATAGGCAAAGAAGAAGGGAAGAACATGGGCTTTTCAGAAGGAAGAAAAAAGTGCAAGAAAAGCGCGCAATCGAGGATATAGAGAGGTGCCACTCCAGGAACGATGTTCGCAAGTTTTACCAAAGTGTAAAACGTAAAAGCCAAGGCTACAAGGCTCGAACAGAATCCTGTCGAGATAAACAAGGAAATATCGTAGTTGAGACACAGTCGATGCTGAGGATATGGAAGAACCACTTCTGCAGACTGTTAAACGGCGATGACGAACAACATTCCGCTGTCAAGCAGAACGAACATTTTAATCTTGGCAACGACAGCGAAAACTGCCAACCACCCGACGTAAGTTAGGTGAGGAAAGCAATATCTAAGCGGAGATGACTTGGTAGGTAACATCCACCAACTCATAAGCCAAGTCTGGTCGGTTGAAAGCATGCCTGAAGAATGGAACCTCAGCATCGTTTGCCCGACCCACAAAAAAGGAGATCCTCTGTCCCTCTGAGCTGCACCAACTACAGAGGCATAAGTCTGCTCAACATCGCCTACAAGATCCTATCTGCCGTAATATGTGAACGCCTGAAACCGTTTACCAACAACCTGATCGACCCTTATCAGTGTGGTTTTAGGCCAGGAAAGCCCACAATCGATAACATTTTCACACTTCGGCAGATCCTGGAAAAAACCCAAGAAGTCCAAATCGACACCCACCACCTATTTATCGATTTCAAAGCCCCATACGACAGCATTTATAGAGACGAACTATACAGAGCCATATCTAGTTTTGGTATACCGTCCAAACACGTCCGTTTGTGTATGATGACGATGGAGAATTCTCGCTGAACCATCAGGTCGGAAACGACCTTACCGACACATTCAATACCAAAGCAGGATTTAGGCAAGGCGATGCGCTGTCATGTGACTTCTTCAATTTGATTCTTGAGAGGCTTGCGCAAAACTCCCGAGCCAACACCAGAGGCACAATTTTCCAAAAATCGGTGCAACTACTAGCATACGCCGACGATATTGACATCATTGGTAGGACTCAACGTGATGTCATAGCCATCTTTGCTAGTATAGAGAAAGAAGCGGCAAAAATGGGTTTAGCAGTAAATGAGGGTAAGACTAAGTATATGCTGTCAACACGAAAGGACACACAACATCGACGAATTGGACAGATATAACTTTGAGGTAGTACGGGACTTTGTCTACCTCGGCTCCGCTAATTACTCTGACAACAACATCTCGTCAGAAATCAAACGAAGAATTACTCTTGCCAATCGCTGTTTCTTCGGGCAAAGAACGCAATTTAGTAGTAAAGCCCTCACTCGAACTACTAAGGAGATTCTATATAAGACCCTGGTCATCCCAGTCCTGCTCTACGGCGCTGAAGCATGGACCGTATCAAAACCGGATGAAGAAATCCTTGGTCGATTCGAGAGAAAAATTCTTCGGAAAATCTTCGGTCCCGTTTGCGTTGACGGGCTATGGAGACGAAGATTCAACCACGAACTATACGAGCTGTAAAGCGACATACTCCGCATTGGACGTTTAAGATGGCTAGGACATGTAGAAAGAATGGACACCAATACTCCGGCTCGCAGAGTCTTCGATTCCCAGCCAGACGTCGGACGCAGTAGAGGAAGACCTCAACTTAAGTGGCGCGCACAAGTAGAAACCGACCTCAACCAACTTGGAGTGCGCAACTGGAGGCAGTTAGCTAAGGACTGGGCTAATTGGAAAGGCATGTTGGTTGAGGCCAAGGTTCATCCCGGACTGTAGCGCCACTTAAGTAAGTAAGTAAGTTTTATTCTGGTTAGACAGAAACATTAAATGGTGTTTGTCGTCTCGATAACTGATAACTCAGTTTTTAATGCCTAAATTACAAGATATGGATGTGACTAAAATGTGGTTTAAACAAGACAGTGTTACACTGCATACAGCCAGAGAAACAATTCAATTATTGCATTGCAAACACAAAACAAAACATTTTGCAAGCTCAGCCACCCGCCTTAAAGCCATCCAACATTGGTCAAATATACAAACTGGCCACTCAAAAATTCATTCTAAACAAACATACAAATATTCCTGAAAAAATCGTTTACACCCTTACCAGGTTAAACTTTGCCAAGATTTTTCAGGTCACAATACCAGATGGCTCAAAAAAATGGCATATTGGGTGCTGGTGTCTTCCCCGACAGGCTAAATCTCAGACTATCTTTATGTCTTCCTGATCACTGCAGCGTTTCCCAGGTGGAACTCACGGTGATCAAAGAAGCCTAATCTTGGCTGAAAGAGAATGTAATATCTGCCAAGGATATTAACATCTTCTCGGACAGCCAAGCGGCCATCAAATCTCCAGAATAAGTCTCAACAAACTCAAAGACCAAATCAAAACTACCCAATACAATAGGTTTATTTAATTAATTTTTTTTCTGATAAAGAATAATTTTTCCGACTAGATAAAAGTTAACGACCACATCACCCCACCTTATCTTTCAGCTGTAATCTGCAATCCGGAATACGGCCATTTTTTTTCAACTGGCTTGTCTACATGACGTTTGTGTTCAGTATGCATTGTCATCATGAATATGTACAACGCTTACTAATTGTTGAAACATCTTTCCAAAACCAGCATGAAATTGATTCATTTTTTGATCGAAAAATAGTTTTTAGCGACGAAGCTCAATTTTGATTAAACGGCGACGTTAATAAACAAAATTCCGGTATGTGGGCCGATGAACAGCCAGAGGAAATCCAACAGCTACCAAAAATGCACTGTTTGGTGCAGTGTATGGACAGGCGGCATCATCGGATCGTATTTCTTTAAAAATGTCAATAGAGATCGCTACAGATCAATGATCAATGAATTGCTGTTGCCGAAAATTCAAGGATACGTTTTAATAGGATAGCGGTACATACACTCCGCTTCAACTAAATAGACACAACATTATTCGAAGGTATGGATGCATAGAAATTCGGAGTAACATGGGCAGACCGAAATTTCTTAACAATGGTTGAAAAGGCCAAACTCGACTTACTTAAGGAGTAAGCATTAACCGGATGTGCTATTGCTATAAAAATTCGACGAAGCTTTATTGTGATCTTCTCTTACTTGAGGAACAAAGAATAGTATGGAAAAAATATGAAGGAGGTAATAAAACGTCAACAACAGCGGCTGATAGAAGAATAATATTGCGTTCTGATTCCAATTCCTGCGACTCAGCTGCGAAAATGCATCAAAAAACTAGTGTAACTGATAGTTTTTCCACAGTTAGAAGATGATTAATAGTTCCAATCACCTAAAACTTTCAAAAACAGCTTCAGTTTGGTTTGCAATTTAACCATGGATCGTCTTACAAATGAACAACGCTTGCAAATTATTGAATTTTACTATCAAAATTCGTGCTCGGTTCGAAATGTTCATCGCGCGCTGCTTCCATTTTATGATCGGCATTCTCGACCTTCTGAGCAGTCTATTCGGAAGATTGTGACCAAATTTCGCACCAAATTTACTTTGTTGGACATTAAACCACCAACACGTTTACGTACTGTGCGTAGTGAAGAAAATATTGCGGCCGTATCAGCAAGTGTGACAGAAGACCGTGAAATGTCGATTCGGCGCCGTTCCCAGCAGTTAGGCCTTTGTTACAGCACTACGTGGAAAATTTTGCGGAAGGATTTGGGCGTAAAGCCTTTTCAGATACAGCTGGTGCAAGAACTAAAGCCAGCCGACCTACCACAACGCCGAATTTTTGGTGAATGGGCTCTTGGAAAGCTGGCCGAGGATCCGCTTTTTTATCGAAAAATTGTGTTCAGCGATGAGGCTCATTTTTGGTTGAATGGGTACGTAAATAAGCAAAATTGCCGCATTTGGAGTGAAGATCAGCCAGAAGCATTGCAACAGCTACCAATGCATCCCGAAAAAGCCACTGTTTGGTGCGGTTTATGGGCCGGCGGCATTATTGGGCCATATTTCTTCAAAGATGATGCGAATCGCAGCGTTACTGTCAATGGTGAACGCTACCGAGCGACGATAACAAACTTTTTTTTGCCCGAAATGGAAGTTCTTGACTTGCATGATATGTGGTTTCAACAAGACGGTGCCACATGCCACACAGCACGCGAAACAATGGCGCAATTGCGAGGCGAGTTTGGTGAACAGTTAATTTCACGTTTCGGGCCGGTCAATTGGCCGCCTAGATCGTGCGATTTGACACCATTAGATTATTTTTTGTGGGGGTATGTCAAGGCTAATGTCTATAGGGACAAGCCCGCTTCGATTGACGCACTGGAAGCCAACATCCATGCATTCATTCGTGAGATACCGGCCGATATGTGTGAAAGAGTATGCCAAAATTGGACTCAGCGGATGGGCTACCTGAGACGCAGCCGCGGTCAACATTTGCATGAAATTATCTTTAAACATTAAATTGCAAGGTTCAAACTATCGATTCAAATAAATATTTCATTCATTTTTTTCGAATTTTTTGTGTTTTTTTTTTAAAAAAAAGTTCTAAACCTCTTAAAAAATCACCCGTTATTTTGGTATAGGGAGCAGTAAGCTACCTACTATGCAACTGTTGAACCTTAGTTGTAAACAGCAAAAATGGCTGCAATATCCGTCAATGGAATATTAGAAAGCAATTTTCCCAAATATTGCGATATTTTTGGACACATAAATTGGACTTTCCAGCATGAAAACGCATCCATTCATACGGCGGGGATAGTAAAAAAATTGGTTAAGAGAGCAAAATGTCTAATTGTTTCAGGGGCCAACGTGCTCATCGGTACTGAACCTTATTGATACCGTTTTGGGATGGTTAGTCCGAAAAGTCAGTGTCAATTTAAAGACAGAGAATCTCTTATTGAAGCCATTAAATTAGTCTGGAGAGAAATTTCATTGCATTTCTTAAAGCGCGTTACGATTCCATGCCGCACAGAATTTGTGAAGTAATTATGAATAAAGGAGCTAGTGCACACTACTAGAATTAACCAATTGAATGATTTGTCAAAGAAAAACTTGTTTTGTTTATTTCCATCATAGACAACCAGTTAGCAGCAAGAAATGATAAATTCACGTACAATATTTGGAATTACTGAATCCCATAGCTTCGAAAATTGTTGTGTCTATTCAGTTGAAGCGGAGTGTAAAGATTTTCCTCAATAGATTGATTTTTTTGTGTTTTATTATTTTGCGATTAAGAGTGACTTGCACCAACTGATTGATTTTAGGTAGCTAGCCACCCACTTGTTAGTTGAATGAATGCTTTAGTTCAATTGGCTGAAGTGGGCATTATATCCATTTTAACATCGAGGTAAGTCTTGTCGTAAGAGGAATCCTATTCAAAATAATAAATAGGAACGAGTCGAAGAAAAGATCTATTTGGTGTGTTTATGATCCCTTTATCCGGATATATATCAATGTCAATAAGAATATAACAGAAGCTTCTGTTTAACTTAACCCAATTAGTGGTAACCTATCTTTCCTCATATACTGTACGATAAGTTTATTTGTTAAGATCATAGAATATGATAGACAATATTTTGGCTTGAAGCCAACTCTCCTAAATTCAGCCACTCCAACCAAGTGCACAACACACAACAACTTGTTTATCCAGTGATACGCCATTTGCTTTAAGAATATTAGCCGCAAGCAACACACTCCAAAACCCACAAGTACAACACGTTGCACGACGTGTACCTTTAAGTGCAGTTTAAGTGGATTTGATTGGACCAAACGAACATTTGTCGTGTTTGTGTATGTGTATACTGTATATGTTAATCCTAGAAGTGATGTTTGGGGGGAAAGAACTACCGATTTGCTCCATTTTCGTGCTCCTTCTCGTCACTTGTCTGGTTGCCACCTAAAACCGAATTCAAAACGTAGAAATGGCAGCATTGCCTAATGCCACCACTATTAGGGAATTCACTTGCGTTTGCACTTTTGTTCGATGACATTCGATCGGTTTCATGCTCCAACCGTAGCGGTAGTATTCCCACACCATGTCGAGACCAACTACCTACGATTTTTCGCCACCCAGATAAAGTTCTATAAGTGCAGAGGGTAATTGCAGTTCATTATGGTAATGAAGCCCGCGTGTGGGGCACACAATCACCGACAACCCTCATCATCTGAGAGGCCAGTTGCTGGACATAGAACACTCCGTCGTAATTTGGTTACTTAATCGCTCCTATGGCAATATGCCGCCACTTGACATAATTCCATTACTAACCCAGATAGAGGGGATTTAGTCAGAAACTACTTGCGCCCCCCCTCCTCCTGCCAGCAAATAGACAAATGCATTTCCCGGTAAGAGAGTGCGTGCTAGCGTACCTATTTGAAGGCGGCAATCTTAATTCCCCTTAATGAAACTAAAGACAACAAGCTGAAGATGCATTACTTGGGTACTTACCGAATCCACATGAATGTAGAACACATGATTGGGCGAGTAGAGCGCTTTGATTAGACGATGCACTTGACGCAGTGCGCGGCCATTCAAAGTAAGCAGGAATGCGATTCGGACACGGTCGGTTTCCGGTTTTGGTACGGTCTCAGCTACTTGTGGAGAAAATTCTGGAAAGAAAATCGATTACCATAAAAAAATGGGTGGACAAACAAGAAACGATTAAGATATAATATGAGTTGCAAGATAAACCAGATGCAGTGTTGTAGTTCCAATTATTTATGTGAAATGAAAGTTTAATAATTTAGTGGCAGTTGCTTTTAATGGATAGGGGATACATTTATGAGCGCTTGAAATTGCACCCGTTTGAGTGCCGAATGCAATTGATCTAAATTGGAACATCTTGATCGTAAATCATAGTATTGAGTTGGCAGTTGGCAATGATTTCTGTAATTATTTGCATGAGAAAATAACAGTATGCAATGGAATCGCATTCTTAATAAGAAAGTTCTAATTTCGAAACTAAAGAAAACATGTGTTGAACAGAGATCAGCCGAAAGGCCAACGGCAGCGCTCAATCCCGTATTAGATTATGATGGCCACGTGTCCGAGGGGTATATAATAAATTGGAATTGCCCCTCCATGTTGGGGTTGTGCCTTGGGTTAACTATATGAGTGACTACCGAAGTACGATGTTAAAATCGTGTTGCGGAATTTTAACGCAAAGGTAGGAGGAAAAGACATTTTTAGCAGTATTGTCGGAAAGCACAGCCTACACCAAAAGACGTCTGGAAACGGACTTGGGCTATTTGACTTCGCTGCGAAACGAAATGGCACTACAGCCAGCATACGGTTTTCTCGTATTGATATTCATGGCGGTTTCCAGATCAACGAACGGTCAATCAAATTGATAACACATTGCGACACGAGGCACGCATCCAGTATTTTGGATGTCCAAACATTCCGAGGGACTAACATTGACTCGGGCCACTAACTTGTTGAAGCCAAGGTAAGAACGCGAACATTTAAAGCGTCCACACACCACTCATGCAGACATGCGCAATATAGTGATTGCGCATGCAAACTGAGAGTGTGTGGTGCTAACGGTGTGGTTGTGCATGCGGCATGAGTGATTTCAAAACGTTTTGACATTTTCTTGTTTGCACATGCAAGAATGTCTGGTTTGTGTGCAAAATTGTGCAGTTAGGAGAACACCATCGCTCAGAGAGTACATTTTTACATTAATAATGATGACCTGCCTCAGTCAGCGACAACACACGAATGATTACTGGGCGGTTTGCATGAATAGTGTGTGGAGGAACCATGATTGCGCATGCATGCATGTGTAGTGTATTGGCGCTATTACCACACCACAACAAGTTCAAGTCATTCGCAGAACGCGTATCGCTTAACTTCTCGATTAACACCATACCACCACAATCTGATGTCGAAGAACTATAGCAACGATGTCAATAAACCCTTCGATCATCCGCAACTGCTGTGCGCCCACCAGCAAGAAACCCTTGGTAAGTGAAGAATGCCGATAGATGCTAGCTCACAGCAAAGAACGAGTCCTACAAGGCTAAGCTGCAGATGAAGACGAGAACTGCCATTGAGCTCTATAGGCAAAGAAGGAGGGATGATGTCTGCAAGTGTTAAAACGCCAAAGCCAGGGATACAATGCTCGAACAGAATAGTGTCGAGATGAGCAAGGTAATGTTGTAGTTGTAGTTAAAAAGCGATGACGAACAATCTTTGGCGAAAACTACCAACAACCCGACCTTAGTGAAGTAATGATAGCAATATGTAAACTCAAGCTTAACAAGGCACCGGAAATGACGCCATTCCCGTTTTATTTTATAAAGCCGGCGAAGATGAATTTGTAAGTAACTTTCATCAACTCATAAGACAAATTTGGTCGGATAAAAGTATGCCGAAGGATGCAACCTTAGAATCGTTTGCCAAGAAAAGGAGACCCTCTGAACTGCGCCAACTAAAGAGGCAAAAGTATCCACTATAACGCCTACAAGACCCTATCTGATGTGAACTCCTGAAATCGTTTACCAACAAACCGATCGGCCCTTAGCAGTGTGGTTTGGAACAGGAAAATCCACAATTATTCAAATCTTTGCATTTCGGCAGATCCTGGAAAAAACCCCCTAGAAGCCCATATCAGCATTTATAGACAAGAACTATATAGAGTCATGTCTAGTATTGGTATACTGCCCAGACATGTCGGTCTAAGCGGGATGATGATGGAGAGTTCTCAAAGGATGTTGGCAAGGCGACCCACTGTCATGTGACTTCTTTAACATCATTCTTCCGAGCCAATACCAAAGGCACAGTCTTCCATAAATCAGTGCAACTTCTAGCATACGCCGAGGATATTGACATCATTGATCGTGATGCTATAGCCAAGTTTGCTAGTATAGAGAAGGAAGCGGAAAAATGGGTTTAGCTGTAAATGAGGGTAAGACTAAGTACAGTGGTGGTCCAGTATAACGAATGCCGATATAACGAATGATCGATATAACGTACACTTTTTTCAATTCCATTGGTGTCTCTATATAACGTATGAAAAAAAGCGTTGACATTCTATATAAAGGATGTTTCTGTTAAACATATATGTATGTACATACGTATGTAGGCAGGTGTAAAGCAACTCTCTGGATTGTGAGTTTATGTATGTATGGTTATGGGCCTGTTGTAAAACTGTTAGCTACTACGATCATTAAAGAAAGGTGAATACCCAAAAATGGAACAGGCATTATACAAATGGTTTATTACCCAACGTGAAAGACACATTTCCGTAAATGGAAACATTCTGAAAGCCAAAGCTATGGAGATCCAAAAAAAATATTACCTCGGAGAATTTTCAGCGAGCAACGGTTGGCTGACAAAATTTAAAAAGCGCTTTGGGATTCGTATTCTTAAACAGTCTGGCGAAAAGCTTTCACCACGAGCAGATCTTGTTAACCCATTTAAAAACAAATTGGCTAAAATCATAAAAGAAAATAAACTCAGCTTAGATGCGTAATCAATGCCGACGAAACTGGTCTTTATTGGAAAATGCTGCCCGACAGTACGTATGTTCATGCCGGAGAAGCAAGCGCTCCAGGGAGGAAAATTTCCAAAGAACGCCTTACGTTCCTTGCATGCTCGAATGCTACTGGTTTAAAAAAAATAAAGCCACTTATAATCGGGAAGTCAAGAAAGCCGCGGGCTTTTAAAAATAAAACTCTACCAATTGACTATGCGTTTTCTAAATCTGCATGGATGAATGCTGGTCTTTTCAAAACTTGGTTTTTCAAGAATTTTATACCACAGGTTCGAAATTAAAAAAAAAATACAAATTGTTCTTTAATTCTATGTACCTACTTATTTTTTATAGGTTGAAGAGTTTCTGGAAGAGCAAAATCTACCAATACAGGCTTTGTTCCTTCTAGATAATGCGCCTAGTCATCCTCCCGAAGAGGAATTAGTAAAAGAAACGGCCGATGGAAAAATTTGGGTGGTGTACATGCCACCTAATGTTACACCATTGATCCAACCAATGGATCAGAATGCGATCCGCTTAACTAAGCTATTTTATAGAAGTAGCTTGCTGAGCAAAATTGTGAGTTTCGGAAAAGGCATAACAGATGCTCTGAAGGAGCTCAATCTTTTTGAGGCTGTTTCACTCATTGCCTTGGCATGGAAAAATGTATCAGCGGTTGTGCTTCACAAGTGCTGGAAAAACATATTAGCTCCAACGCCGGATACGGAGTTTGATGAGGAGGATGATATTCCCCTGTCAGTTTTACGGAGCCAAGATGAGATGGTCGTAGTAACAAACACTTTGAATCTTGTCCAAAATATTTTCCCAGAGGTTAGAATCACTTTCAAATAAGGTATTGTTTTATAAGCTATACATTTTACATTACATATGTAATGTACTTTAGGCTAACTTCACTGGAGAGGATTTGGAGTCTTGGAACAATGCTGAAATGTTTCTTGCAGAAGATAGTCGTACCAGCACATTTCAAGAAAACGATGTTATTGATGTTGACAATGATGAAGATGATAGGTCCTCAGAAACGGGTCCAAACTCTGTTCAGAAAATAAAACATAATAAAACATCAAGGGCAAATTCATTATTCGGTTTTTTGAAAAGAAATTCCTTTGATTTCAAAGACCCTTATATGATTTTTTAAGAGGTTTAGAACTTTTTTTAAAAAAAAAAACACAAACACATTCGAAAAAATGAATGAAATATTTATTTGAATCGATAGTTTGAACCTTGCAATTTAATGTTTAATATAATAATTTCATGCAAATGTTGACCGCGGCTGCGTCTCAGGTAGCCCATCCGCTGAGTCCAATTTTGGCATACTCTTTCACACATATCGGCCGGTATCTCACGAATGAATGCATGGATGTTGGCTTCCAGTGCGTCAATCGAAGCGGGCTTGTCCCTATAGACATTAGCCTTGACATACCCCCACAAAAAATAATCTATTGGTGTCAAATCGCACGATCTAGGCGGCCAATTGACCGGCCCGAAACGTGAAATTAACTGTTCACCAAACTCGCCTCGCAATTGCGCCATTGTTTCGCGTGCTGTGTGGCATGTGGCACCGTCTTGTTGAAACCACATATCATGCAAGTCAAGAACTTCCATTTCGGGCAAAAAAAAGTTTGTTACCATCGCTCGGTAGCGTTCACCATTGACAGTAACGCTGCGATTCGCATCATCTTTGAAGAAATATGGCCCAATAATGCCGCCGGCCCATAAACCGCACCAAACAGTGGCTTTTTCGGGATGCATTGGTAGCTGTTGCAATGCTTCTGGCTGATCTTCACTCCAAATGCGGCAATTTTGCTTATTTACGTACCCATTCAACCAAAAATGAGCCTCATCGCTGAACACAATTTTTCGATAAAAAAGCGGATCCTCGGCCAGCTTTCCAAGAGCCCATTCACCAAAAATTCGGCGTTGTGGTAGGTCGGCTGGCTTTAGTTCTTGCACCAGCTGTATCTTAAAAGGCTTTACGCCCAAATCCTTCCGCAAGATTTTTCACGTAGTGCTGTAACAAAGGCCTAACTGCTGGGAACGGCGCCGAATCGACATTTCGCGGTCTTCTGTCACACTAGCTGATACGGCCGCAATATTTTCTTCACTACGCACAGTACGTAAACGTGTTGGTGGTTTAATGTCCAACAAAGTAAATTTGGTGCGAAATTTGGTCACAATCTTCCGAATAGACTGCTCAGAAGGTCGAGAATGCCGATCATAAAATGGAAGCAGCGCGCGATGAACATTTCGAACCGAGCACGAATTTTGATAGTAAAATTGGGCTTGCAAACTCTTTCTACTCGAAGGAAGTTAACAGGCGTTATGTTCATTAGGGATATTATATGTTCTCGGATAAATTCATCCGAATTGCTAGCTTGTCTTAATATTTATGCACCTGTGAGACACCTTCGCCCAAAAGATATGTTCATAGCAAATAGGCACAGAACAGCTTATTGCCAAAATGAACCAATATCAAGATGCATCACATATTTCAACGAAATGTGCAGTTCTGATGAATGCGAATATTCAAAAAGTAGATTAGCATTTAAAAAAGATCTTTCCATCCAGTTAGTTATGAACCGAGCTAGTTAAAGGCGCATTTAAAGTTACAGCCTATAGCGATATTTAAATAAGGAAGGATTGGTTATAAACTAGTTCATATATTCAAAAATAAAAATAAATGGAGAAATTTGAGTGCTGTTCTTGAAGTGGATAGTGCAAGCTTTAGTAAAATGGTTGAACTGGAATATATTAAAATTGGATGGGTAAAATGCCCAATAAGAGAGTACTTTAATATTACTAGGTGTTTTAAGTGTCAAGGATTCAACCATAAGTCAAGTACATGTAAAAACAAAACTGCGTGTATGAAATGTGGTGGTGACCATCAAATTATGAACTGTACCAATAATGAAGCTTTGTGTACTAATTGTACAGAATTGAATAGAGCATTGGGAATGAATGTAAACTGTGAACATCCAGCGAATGACAAAAACTGTCCTGTATTCCTTCGTAAAATAAAGGTTATTAAAGAAAGAACTCAATATTAGCAACCAAACCAATTGAACTATTGGTATATACTAATGTTCAAGGACTATTAAACAACTTCAATGAAATAGAATTCTTAGTGAATAATAATAGTTTTGAAATAATTGCCTTCTCAGAAACTCATTTGACAAAGTATATAGAAAATAGTGAAATAAACCTCCAAAACTACAGTACCCCCCTACGATGTGATAGTACAAGTAGTCACACAGGTGGTGTAGTGTTTTATTTCAAAAAAGGTCTACGTTATAGACTAATAAATGAAATCAACATTCCAATGCAGTTATGGTGTTTGTGTTACGAGATCTTTTCTAATGAATTTAGAGAAACTGTTGCCATTTTTTATAGATCTCCAAGTAGTTCTGAGCGCGAATTTTGCAGACATTTTTCAAATTGGATTGATATGGTACTTCATTCAAATCCCAACATAGTGATTTTTGGTGACTTTAATATTAATTTACTAGACATTGAATATACATACACCAAAGCATTCTATGAAATTTTAATACAAAATAATTTAAAACAAGTGATAAATAAAGCAACAAGAATTACAGATACTACTAGGACTTTAATTGACTTCGTTATATGCCCAAGAGAAAAACATCTTTCTGCAGATACAGACCCGGAATTGAAAGTTAGTGATCATGAAGCAATATTAACAAAAGTGCCAGTTATAAAGAAGCAAAATAACGAGAAGAAATATATTGAGGTGTTCAAATATAATAAAAATCAATTTAGAGCCCTTCTTAGTGAAAAATGCGGACAGATCAATTTTAATATCGACTTTAATGTTTTATCATTATCACTGCAACAAAATTTAATATATTGTGTAAATAAACAAACAAAAACAACCATAGTACATGATAATAATAAATGGTTTACCGATGAACTCAGAACCCTTAAATATAATAAAATAAACAGTTTTCGAAAGGCGAGTATATTTAATAGGCCAGTAGATTGGATTACTTACAGAAATATCCGTAACACATACAAAAATAAACTCTATCTGACAAAAAGGAATTATATATGTAATAAAATTCAATGCTGTCAAAATCAAAAAGACATGTGGAAAACCATAAAAAAATTAGTTTTAAATAAAAAACAAAGTGAAATTGGCGAAGTTCAATTTGGTGATAAATTAGAATCTGAAAACTCCATAATCGCTAATAATTTCAATGAGTATTTTATAAAAAGCATAAATACAATTAGCAATTCTATACCCGTCATCAATAATAATGAAAATAATCAGCAAAACATTGAACTACCCGACACACAAAATGTATTCAAATTCCATGAAATTAATTTCAGTGAACTAAGAATAATATGTAAAAAAATTAACTCTAAAAATGCGTTTAACCTTAATATAAACATTATAATAGATTGTTTTGACATAATCGGCCCAATAATATTACAAATAGTAAATGAGTCCTTTAGAACTGGTGTTTTTCCAAACAACCTTAAGGAATCTACTGTTATCCCAATACCTAAAGAGAGTGGCACAAATGATTGTACGAAGTTTAGACCAATAAATATGATGCCAATAATGGAAAAAATAGTTGAAAAGTGCGCGTATGAACAATTTTATAAATATGTGTGTGATGTTAATTTGTTAATAGAAAATCAATCAGGCTTTCGACATAACCACTCATGTGAAACGTCATTGAATTGGCTAATAATGAGTATGAAGGAAGAAAGACATAGTGGCAACAAAATCATTGCAGTTTTTTTTGGACTTTCAAAGAGCATTTGAAACAGTGGATCGCAATAGACTTTTAAAAAAATTGTTTCAATATGGTGTTAATGGTGTTGAACTTAATTGGAAGAACTCAAAAGACTTGTGTAAATAATTCAACATCAAGTGCAATAAACACACATTTCGGTGTACCACAGGGAACTATACTAGGTCCACTATTGTTCCTCATATATATTAATGATATATGCAGCATTTTGAAGATGTCGAAAATATCTCTGTTTGCAGATGATGCTCTCATGTTCGTGAGTGGTAAAAATATCTTTGAACTTATAGACTATATTAAGGAAGATTTACATCACTTGTGTACATGGTTACATGTAAATAGACTTAAAATCAATGTTAAAAAAACGAAATGCATGGTGATTTATAGCAATGATCTGATTAATTTATCAATTGAAGGTGAAACACTTGAACAATTAAATGAAATAAAATATTTAGGAGTGATACTGGACAATAAATTATCTTTTAATAGCCATATGGTTTATATAGCAAAAAAAGTTTCGAAAAAAATTGGATTCCTAAAACGCATAAGAAAAAACATAACCACAATCTGCGCAGTTAATATTTATAACACAATTATTAAACCCCATTTTGAATTTTGTTCAACAATTCTATTTTTAGGTAATAATGAGCACATAAATAAACTGCAAGTATTACAAAACAAGGCGATGCGAACCATTCTAAAATGCAATTTTTATACACCAATCGTGTGGATGCTATCGTGTCTTAGATGGTTAAATATTAAGCAGAGAATAATGTTCAACACTTTAATGTTCATATTTAAAATGAGAAATAACCTGGTACCTAAATATTTAACGACAAATTTATCCTATGTGGGTAGCAGTCAATCTTATAATTTAAGATCGAATGATAATTTTAGACTTCAACTGTATAGAGACTCTAGAACACAAAATATGCTTAAATATCGAGGATTAAAATTATTTAATGAATTGCCTACAGAAATGACACTATCGTGATTGAATTACAGTCGGTGGTGGGATTATATAAAAAAAAACACTTCTGTAGACATTTGAAGGCGATGGCTTAAAATTGGTCGCTATTAGGCAGAAGGAATAATTTAAAATTAGCTTGCAGCAGTCGAAGCCATCTTACACCCGACATAAATGAATTGAGGCCATCAAATAAACTAGCGCTTAACAATGCTGCTGAAAAGGATGACATTCCTGTCGATATAAATAGAGTTGTGGTAGATGAATTCATAAGAAGCATACACCAATCCACTAGCAATGTGTGGTATATCGAAAGACTGGAATCTAATAAGTCTTCTCAACATCATCTAGAAGATTCTATCTGCGTGATATGTGCACACCTGAAATCGTTACCACCAACTTGATCGGGCCATATAGTGAAGTTTAGGCCAGGAAAGTCCACAATTCCAATTGATTAAATCCTCACACATTGGCAAAACCCGAAATATATAAAATAAAGAGTTGAAAACTAGAACGATGTCTAGATTAAGAATACTGCCAAACGAGTTTGGACTAAACAAGAAAAGCTCTATATAGCACGTCTCTATAAATCTTGAAATGCCCCAAGAGATAATATATTTTGAGAAACGTAAAGTTGTATAAAATTTAGTCAACGCAAATGTTGTATACTATTCGATAGTACTTTGTTCGACAGTGTTATTGCTCTTTTAATAGTACCGGTTATGATGCATAAAACCGGAATCATCAAAAGAAAACAACAAACGTAAACAAATGATGAACCATATAAACAAACATGGATTTGTTTACTTTTCTCGTTACTATGACATTTCGTTTTGCTTTGAGATGTGATAATGACAATATGACATGGATATTGAATGAGATTGTAAATATCTAGATAAATAAAGTAACATCCAAAGGGAAGCAATCTTTGATATCAAATTTAAAAATTTCAGCTCGTCATAGTGTCCTCCAAATATTTCAAACTTGTTGCACTGCCTGCCAGTGAAATTCAATGACAATTAAATTTATCTACGCCATCCGTGTACAAAGCCTCCAGCTAACACAAGTATCCTTCTGAATAGCATTTGAAAGGAAATCGATAGAAATTCGATTCAAAATGAAATTATGCAAGAATAAGCTATGAAAGGATTTACAAGGAGAACTCTTAGGATTGTATTCCAACAACCCACAAAACCAATATGAACTACAGAATGCAAGTAGATAGCAATACAATTAAACAGGACAAAACATCATACAGACAGGTGTACTCACTTGCAATGCCAGTCTCGAAGACATTCATGCTAAAGTATCCGCCGCACACCTCCTTGCCATCACCAGGACACTTCATATTACAGCTTGAATCGGGTAGCTTTGCAGCGGATGGCGGTATATCGACTCCACAAAAGCACTCGGTTGCATACTGCACACCGCCATAGGGGAATCCCGACTGAAGGCACATTTGGATGCATTTCTTTGGTGAGTTGTTTCGTTTGAAATTCGTAAAGTAACCGGACAACAGGCGATACTCCTTCTCATCGCGATAACATCCGAGTGGTTTGTTTGCCGTGTAATTGGTGGTAACACAGTAATTGGGCAAGCGACGTGCGTAGAACTCACCCGATTGTATGGCACAAGCAACACTCGCGATATGCTTGCGACAGTCTTTCGTTTTGGCTCTATGCAATGCGGATATGGCCTCCTTTGCAGCTATGTCACACGGTGGCTGAAAACCCAATTGATCCAAATTCAGACTGCCGCTGTGTCCACCCGAGTTGAGATCCCTCTTCGCAGGACTTCCATTCAGATCCTCATCGTCAGCAACGGAATTATCATTCGGACTCCGTCGAGTCTTCGACTTACTATCCAACGACGAGAAGAGGTTGTTGCCGCCACTGAAGTTCAGCTCTGGTATACCGAGGGATTTGTAGGCAAGAAAAACCTGAAGTCCGATTATAAGCAGGCCGATAAGGAAGAAAAACTTGTAGCGGCGCATCCATCGCACAGCGAGATTATCCGACATTATAGCAGCAACGACAATAAACAGACGAGAACTTCTGCGCGTATTTGCATGTCAAATGGGATGGAATAAGCTACGAGTAGCAGAAAGCGAAGGGGATTATACACAACAATTGCAGCAAACAACCTTGGGAGCGTTGCGCTGGAACGAGGGGAGCAAAAGTAATCGGGTTTTCTATCGTTTCTATTGTTTGCGCACGAATTCACACATTTTAGCAACTGCACAGGGGGAAGGCGATTTTAGATTTGCTAGGCGCGATAACTTCAAAAAGGGAATAAACCTGTAATTGCACGCGAATTCCACAAGCAATTCGATTTGTTGTCGAGCGAAATCTTTGCACGATTCGACTGCGCGAAGAAAAGGTTGGAGAAAAACTATTTTCATGACACAAAAAAAAGTTCAAAGTGTCAGCTGAATGTCATCGTGACAGGAGGATTAGTTATGAGAGATTACCGCAAGATGTCGGAATCAGGGTGATAATTCACAATCGTCGAATGAGGAACTTACATCGAATGTGGTAAAACAATATTTTAAGGGCCCAGTTATGGCTATCATTGAAAAACATCCTTGGAAATTTTCTTTTACTTCTTTCTTTTACTTCTTTTTTTATAAAGCTTATGCATTTTAGAACATGATTATCCAAACATATTTTAATTTTTAATTGTACAAATACAAATTTTTGGCGCAACAGGCTCGTTAGTACCCAGGGCCTAGCTTTCTCACAACCATTCATGTGTGCGTGTGTACTTCTTGCACGATGGCGGGACCTCCTGTTTTATGCCGACTCCGAACGGCTAAGTTGAGATAAGCTATTCTTGACAATTTATACTACTCGGATGATTTGTCAGATCATCACGAGAGGAGGGCCAGTGAAAAATCATTTAGGTGTTGCTACGGCTGGGAATCGAACCCAGACCTCCTGCGCGGCAGTTCATCGCACTAATTGAGTTTAATTGTAGTTATCGCAGAAAATCACTTTTTATTTTTCACTGATCATGATATATTTCTGTGAAGTTATGTTTGTCGTTCCACCGAAATGAAACGAAATTTTCCTACGATTCCTATAAGCAGCTATGGAGGTAAAATTTCAATTCTATCATGTTTTGTGTTCCAATGAAGTTGTTCAATGATAGCTACATAGGCTGTGGTTATAGCGATCATTGAACAACTTCATTGGAACAAAAAACATGATGGAATTGAAATTTTACCTCCATCTATCAAGTCTTTGACAATGTGTGGAACGATGGCTGAAAATTAAAATTAAGACAAGTTCTCCCAGGTCGCCTACACAATATCCTAGAATCATATCTCGGGAATAGAATCTTCCGTGTTAGACATTGAAACGACTACTCGGAGCTTAAATAAAGTTTGGCCAGCGTACTTATTATATACTCGTGATGTACCGATGAAGATGGCACTATTTTTGCTATGTTTGCTGATGACACCGCTATCCTAGCAGTATGTAAAGCGATCGAAGAAACGACTGCAAAACTACAAAACACACTGAATAAAGTAAATAAATAGACGAGGGACTTGCGGATCGCCCTCAAGGAAACTAGATCTGTTCACGTGAATTTGACCCAGAAGAAATAAAGAGACATGCCAATTTCTAATTTGTGAATTAGAGGATAATTATTCATTTTTTGTAAATACGGCATCGGTTTTAGCACTTGCTTTTATAATGGCAGCTTGATATTAATATTAACCTGTGGGGAGTCATTCCGAGATATTTCGCTTCATTTGCAAACGGCCGTCGAACGGTATTTATAAATACAAACAAGCTGCTCGTTGATATGATAAATCTACATGAATCGGTTTGGTCTTCTATAGCGCACCTGCCAGGATTTTGTCCTTGTTTCTTATAGTTATATATTCATTTCCTCTACTATTGTGCCAACTGCTACAATAGCAGTATCGGCAGCAAGGGTGGCGACTATTGTGTCGTTTGTTTGTGGATTATCACGTGTAAAGAGGAAGTTTAAGAGTGGTGCAAGGGACGCTTCCTTGAGATATACCTACCATTATTTCTTAGAATTCCATATATTCGTTTTCAGGTTTTACCTGAATTATTCTATTCTCAAGATACGATACGAGCTATAAAGTCAATCTGCTACGAAGCTTTTTTTATATTTGAAGATTGGTGCGCCTACTCGCAGTCATCCTGTCGTTAGTTGTCAAAACTTATACAAGACATTTGACCCGATTTCCATTTTTTACTCAGGGTGTTTCAAAATCTTGTGTTGCAATGTATTTTTTTATCAAATAATCTGTCTGTTTATTATTCGCAATGGAAACAGTCTCGGCTTTTTTGAATAGTTTAAAAACAACACAGAAATTATATTATTTTAAAGTTTATAACCCTTTTTTTAGTTGCATTACCTCTAAAAGAGTTAATTTGACAATAATTTTGTTCTTAGCAATGTGAAAAAAAGTTAACGATCAGAATATACAAAGCTTTTAAAAAAACTGCAAAATGTTTTTCAAATATTTAAGTTTTAATCAAGAATACATTTTTTTTAAAAAAAAAACTTGTTCGCTTATAGATTTGAAGTTAAAAACTGTTAACCAAGATTAACGAAACAATAATAAATAAAAAATAGATTTTTTATTTAAATTAAATTAGGGGTAATTCTCAACAAACTTATCGTATTTGGCAAGTATTGTTCTATTGGCCGCATTCCATAAATTCTGTCTGGTTTTCAGTTTTCAATTTCAATTTTCCATTGAGTTTGGACTAATGCCATTTTATTGTATTTTTATAACTCAACTTTAAGTAAAATATGGGGTCAAAACGGCTTTCTGAAAATCTTAAAATTTAGCAAAATAAAAAAAAAAATTAAATCATAATTGTAATACAAATGCTCATATTTACAATCCCAAATAAAAAAACCTATAATTAGATTTAAGATTTTTACGCCGAAACCCTTAAAATTTTCATAAAAAAAATGTTCTTTGATTTTGAAAATAAGAAAACTTCGACTACTGTTTCAGCCGAATTTTCGACCGATTTTAAAATTTCTATCGGCTTTTAAAGGTTTCAATATTTCCTAAACGGATTTTGAAAATTTGTCCCATTGTGGCCGTCCATTTTCATAAAACCAAAAACTAGAAATGTCAATCATAAATCCATTGTTCGAATGACACTTCGTTGGGCGCCATTTATCCAAATAAAACAAAAGTGTCTTTTCGCTTGGTCCATGTGACCAAAATATATTTATTTTAAATGTATTTATACAATTTTATTCTTCTACAGTAAAATTATTTAATATTAAATATAACTTTTACAAACATGTATTTTTATTAAAAAAAAATTACAAAGCCATTTGCTGTACGTTTGTTTATGCAATTATTTCCATGAAAAAATTGTTTGCACAATGTCGTATATTGTTCATGCTTAAAAATGAAATAAATTGTTCAGTTAATTTTAAAATAATTTTTAAAAATAAATAAAAAAATACAAAATACTTTGAGACTATGTTTGCGACATGAATGTACACAATTAAAATAATAACCACTCGAACATCTCTATTGGAACTAAAACTCTGTAAACGAATAATCAAGGTAACTCGATAGCACAGTATTCATAATGACGAAGAAAAAGCAATAAACACAGAAACATAAGGACATGAAGTGTTGGACAACCCATAGTGTGATCAATCTCCGATGGCTGTATACAAAGATTATCACAATTAGAGGGCACCAATCCACCTCCTGTTCATCACAAAATCACAGCACCACATTGGTAATAAATTACTTGTCAATTATTCTATATTGGGTCTACATCATACTGCAGAAGGCGTAAAGCAGATTCCTGTCCTCGAAGTGGTAAACGTTGTTTATGTGACGCAGCACACGTCCATCTACCAAGTGCTTGGCATAGTGAATGGCTTCAAGGCGATCCTTAGCCAAGCCGACTTCTATTAGCCAATTGACAAAGTCACTGCCGTAGAATACTTTGCGGTAGACTTTAATACGCCACCTAGGGGGAGATTAAATGGCTTAGCTAAAGTGGTTTGTTGGAATTTGAATAAAACCTACCTCTTATCGGTTGCAATGTCCTTTTTGCAGTTCTCCAAATGATGATTGCGGAACTGTTCGCAAATATGCCTTGTCTCTGGGGTAACCGAAGCCCAATGTGGCAGTGTAAGCACATTGGCACCATACCTGCAAAGGAAAGTGAATTTAAGAAATAATTCAACCTACATAGGGGTGTCGTACTCACCACATCTTTCTCCAATATTTTCCAAGTGGAATAAGCAACTCACTAGTGTCGGTGATAAAGACGGCAAGCACTATCAAACTTTGGCCAAAGTTGAGAAATGCATCGAGGAAGCTGAGTTCCAGATATATACCAGACATTCCCTCCATCACCAAAGTCCAAATGGACACAGCAAGGCTCTGAAATACCAAGTCATCAACACCATAACACATTTTTTCGCTACTCCATTTCCCACTCACCACAAACATAGAGCAGAGGAGAATAATCAAGAGAACCATGTGCTTCAGGGTTTGATGTTCATCACCGTCGTTTGGGAACTCCAGGGGTTCAAGGCCCTTCCTCGACTGTTCTTCATACTGCTGGATGATGGTCTGGCAGTTCTGTCGCGATGGACCAGCACAGCTAAACGATGGACTGCACATACTAGCGCGTATTCCAAAGTTCCTACACAGATGTTCGTATATATTCTGGTCAATAAATGGTAAGGTCCTACTTACCCATCATCATCAAACTGATGACTCTGGCGACGCTGCTGATCCGTCTTACTAACACGAGTACCTCCGCGTTTGAGCAAATCTTCAATATCTACAACAGTTGTGGTGTTTGTCGATGTTGAACAGCAGTTTCCATTGCCACTACCACAACTCGTTTCTGGTTTAGCGATTTCCTCATCATCCGACGAGGAGAACGAGGTGTTCCTACGACGGGCCGTCCCCACAGATCTATCAGCTGCATTGGCTAATAGATCCGCCGTCGATACTGATGAGCCTATGATGTCTGATTGTTCTGTAAGGAGGGAGATTTTAAAATGTTGGTAACCAAGGAGTTTTAGAGAATATCATACCTAATTCAGGATTCGACAGCTCCTTAGATAGGGTTAAATATTTTTCGAAGCGTCGCTTGTACCTTTGGTGCATCACCAAACAGCCAACAGTAACTGAAAGAAGGAAACGTTGCTTCTATTAGATATCTGATTGAAATCATTTGGAATCAGCTAAGGAGATGATCAAGATCAGGTTGAAAACTTGGTCGTCACTGAAAAACTTGCTCACCAAGGATACCCTTCTATGCCGAATTCAATATGTGTAGCACTCAATGCTGCGACTTAACTTCGCAGCAGATTTAAATGTCACAGATATAAACTCGAGGCACGAGTACCCATTGGATAGATGTAAGTTTGTCATAACTTGTCGGAAAGGTTATTTGTCATCATGTTTCAGACATTTTACGAACTACAGATTGAAGTTCACTTACCGATGAAGCACATCACAAGAATAAAAACTGAAATGGCCGCTTGTGCGTTTCCATACTGGAAGCTAGGATTATGTCGTCCTCTTGTAAACACATTCTCATCGAAGACTATCAGAAGTGCTGATATTATTGCCGGAAGTCCCCAAGCAAATGCAATCTGGAAAGGGGTTATAGATTAAATACTTTCCGATATTCCATTTGATTAAAGTACTCACCATGTATGGCCACATCTTGAGTACAAAACAAAGGCTGCGACATTGTAAGAAGAGCAAGCTTATCGCCAGAATAGCCGTCCAAAGTCTGCTGCTGTACGCTCCGATATTAAACATAAAGAACTGTACATACATAATCCAATCATTAGAGTTGTTTAACTTGGACCAAAGGATTACACCGATGCAGCAGAAGAGCTAAACACATTAAAGTCATCAGCCATCATATTTACTTGAACAAGAATCAACGCCTTTTACCTGCGATAGAACTAAGCACACTGTGATCCTATGGGGCATTCGTCGCAGTCGTTTTGTGAATGCTAACAGGAGAATTATCCAAACACACGCCACGACACCGGTCACGCTAATGTCAAAGGAGAATTCGTCCAGCTCGTGCAGATAATCCGTTGGATTCAAGTTGGTCAGAGAAATCATCTTCGCCGAGATGAACATCAGAGGAGCACTGATGAAAGTAGATGCCACCATGCTCTTTGCAATCTGTAGACAAAAAAGTCATGAGAACTTACAAATAACCTCCCATTGCCAAACACTTACCAACTCCACTTCCATATTATATTGCGTAGCGATGACAAACGCGCCCGGCGCAGATGGAAACGTTCCGTACAAAAACCCAAAAGTACTAAGCTCGGTTGTTTCGTTGAAGTTCTCGCCTGCCTGCATAATGTTAACCGTCTGACGCATAACTAACGGCAGCACAAGACTAAAGACATGACACCACAATCAAAACATGAAAATCCATACAATGCTACACCAACTTACATCTTAACGAGTATCAAAATGCCAGGAATCAGAAATCCAGATCCTCTCAGTGTAGTGCCCTGTCCGACAATCTTCAGGCCGAGTAAAAACAAAGCCGTCGCGGAAAAGGAATTTCCCAGTACCCGCAGTACTCCAGCGAATATCTCTGGCAAACCATTCGGAAATGCAAGTCCACCCAACACACCCAACAGCGTCATCAGTAACATTGGATTGAAGAAAATCGATTTAATAGTCCTCAGGACAACCATCGTCTTTTCATTCAACAAACAATTGTTAGCATTTTGTTGCTCTACAGCTGGACAAATCGGCAGAGTCGTCGTATGTTCGACTTTATTCTTCTGATTCATTTTTTGCGAGATCTCCATAAGGATGTAGCCAATTGGATTGAGAACGGCCAGTGATATTGGTGCCATCAGGTACAAATAGGCGGCATATTCAGGATGAATTTTCTTATACAATGCACCAACTAGAAAGACATTTTAAAAAAAAACAACGCTAAACAAAGCAAATGAAACCTACCAATTGGAAAGCCAATTGCAAAGTCATTACTTTGCGTACAAAAGATTGCCAGCAATCCAGCACGACCATAGTTGAGGGGTCTGGCGATTAGTAGCGACACCCCGATGACGGCGAAGAAGACTATTGCCTTGGAAATTAAAATCGATAATAGGAACATCCAGTTGACAGTACTCCAGTCTAGCTCGACTAGAGATAGGAAAATAAGCGAGGGTAAGGCGAAAGTCCCCACAAAGGTACCAAGACCTTTGGTTTCAGCATTTGAGATTATTTTCAATCGTCCAGCGATATATCTGAGGAAAGAGAACAAAATGTTTGATAAAATTAATAAATCATTATTTTTTGTACGGTATAATAGCTTGATCACCTACGGATTGCTCCTATGCCCAAATACCTAAGCAATAGGCCTCATCGCTTAACAAACTTTTATTCGAAAACGGTAGATTTTCTAAAAAGGTTTTAAAAGAGACCAAGCTAAGAAACAGTAACGATTCAGAGGGTTGGATAGCTTCACTGACATTTAATCAAGATCATATGCCAAGTTGTTCCATAGGACAACCAAAGGGATAGAGAATGGCGCCGAATCCATTCATCATCCAGGAAATACGATGGGATGGGCCAGGCAAAAGCAGAATGGAAAACCACCAGGCCACAACAAATGCGAAATACTGTAAAACTAATTTAATGCAAAAGACAGATCAAGAAAATAGCGCGATCGAAGGCATAGATAGGTATCACTTCAGAAGAGATATTCGTAAGTTTTATCAAAGTGTAAAACATTATTACGGATGAATATATGCCTGAAGAATGGAACCCCAGCTTCGTTTGCCGGATGCACACAAAAGAAGACCCTCTGCCACAACCCCAGTTCCACTTACAGAAACATAAGTTTTCTCAACATCTGCTACAAGATCCTATCTGCCGTAATATGTGAACGACTGAAACTGTTTGTCAACAACTTGATCGACAGTTGATCAAATCTTCACACTTTCGCAGATCCTAGAAGAAAACAAGAAGTCGATACCCACCACCTATTCATGGAGAATTCTCAATGCTCCCGCAGGGCAGGCAACGACCTTACCGAAACATTATTTACCAATCAAAATATTTAGGCAAGGCGATGCACTGTCATGTGATTTGTTTAACACCATCATGAGAGAATTGTGCAAAATAATAGCAGACGCCGACAATATTGGGATCATTGGTCGCACTCAACAAGTATATAATAGCATCACTAAAGGAGACACAACATATCGACGAATTGGACAGAACATCACCATTGACAGATATAACTATGAGGTAGTATGGGACTTTGTCTATCTCCGCCCCGCTATTAACTTTGACAATGACATCGCTCCAGAAATGCAACGAGGGAATTACTCTTGCCAACTGTTTTTCCTTCGGGCTAAGAAGCCAAATTAGTAGTAAAGCCCGTACTCGAGCTACTAACGAGATCCTTTATAAGGCTCTTAGCATGCTGCTCAACGGCGCTAAAACATGGACTGTATAAACATCGGATAAAGAAATCCTTGGTCGTTTTGAGCGAAAAATTCTTTGAAAAATCTTCGAAAAACAACTTTGGACGTTTATGATAGGTAGGGCATGTAGAGCGAGAGCGAATGCACATCGATACTTCGGCGCACAGCCTTAAAGTTGTGTGTAATAGTGCCTTCCGTGATAACACCTGCCCTAAACACTTTCTGTTGCAGACCGAAATTCATGAAATAGCATGATAGCGGATTTACTTGTCATCCAGTGTTACATTACACAGCTGTATCTTAATGTGGATGAAAAGATGTTGTGCATTGGCTTGCAATTCGATGGTCTTTTCCAGGATTTGTCCACACTAGTACGTGCCGATAAATGTGTAGCAGAAAGTCTTCAGACGTCCGAACGTTGGGACGTTGCGGAGGAACATATATTAAGGGTGTCCCATAACTCACGCAAAATTTGAAATTTGCGCCATTTAATAGTATTGTGTTGCAAACCGAAAAAAAGATAGCAATGTGACAGCTGCCAGTTCGGGTTAAGTAAAAATGGAGCGTTATACGAAAGAACAGTGCATTTTCATTGTTGGGCAATATTTTAAAAATAACGAAGGTTTGTGCAAAAATGTTCGCACAAACTATGGCCGTCATTGTGATTTAAAACCATCAACTGTGAAGATAATATTTGAAAAATTCAGGGAGACTGGATCAATTAGCGATCTTTATCAATCTGGGTGTCATTCCACAAGTCGTTTAACAGAAAATATAGAGGCAGTTATCAGAGTATTGCAGACAGTCGAGGAACATTAATTCGGCACCGTAGTCAAGAATGAGGCATTACGAGAAGCTCTATACAGCGAATTCTCACGAAAGACTTTAAACTTCATGCTTACAAAGTTCATTTGACTCAAGAACAAAAGACTACTGACCATGCAGCCCGAAGAGAGTTCGTTGAATGTATTTTAGAGCAACAACAAGGGGATGCTGATTTTCGAACAAAATCATCTTCAGTGATGAAGTTCATTTTCATCTTGATGCTTCGTTAATCGTGAAAATTGTTTCATTTGGGGTTCAGAAAAACCACGAGTAATTGTTGAGAATCAAATACATTCACAATGCGTGACAGTTTGATGCGGATTTTGGACTGGAGGCATTGGGCGAGTTCATAATTGCAACATTGTTGCACATGCCATGCAGAAAATATTGATTTCATGCAGTTATGAACAGAAATACTGCTGCATGTTTGCAGAAATTATGCGTTTCCAAAAAAAGTGTTCATATATGCAGTAGACAGTAGCTTGTAGCTTCTCTTTCTTCTTTTAGTGATGGTTGTGTTCTATACAAAACCTTGTTGAGAATGTCCATTACAAGAATAAGGATTGGTTCTTAATCACTTAAATGGATTAAGCAAAATTCAAAGAAAAAGGAAGATTACTTTGATATGAACTGAATTTCAAGAAACATTCCATTCGTACGAAAAAGGCCACATTTCAGGGTCGTTTTTTTTATAATGCAATGTTATTTAGACCTTGAATCAATCAATTCTTCAACAGTTTATTGAAAAGGAGATTTGTCCACTTTTGATCGACCCAAAACCTCTCTGAGGCTGGCACTTTTGTTATTTGGAAGCTTTTTCTCAAAGGATAGATAGTTTTATTCGCTCATTCCTAAACGAAAAGAAATAACCAATTTGGCGTCAAAAAATATTTTAATTTGTTAATAATAAAAAACTTCCTTTCTTTTGGCAAAATCTATTAAATTTCAATTATATTGCATACTTACATTATATTCTCCTGCAACTCGGCAACAAAACAAAGTTCAATGCAGAGTTGATCGCAGTTTGACTGTCAATTTGCTTATATGAACGCAGATGACAACTGCCTTCATGCAAAGAAAATGCCTGTTTTTACATTAATGAACGCAAAAATTGCAGTCCTGCCGCATTTTTACTTTTATGAACTCGGCCATTATTGGTCCATTCTTCTTTGAAAATGAGGCCAGTTAGGCAGTAACAATTAATGATGTTCGTTATTACTTATTAGTTATTAGTTCTTAAATTACAAGATATGGATGTGACCAACATTTGGTTTCAACAAGACGATGCAATACACCCAGTAATCGTCCGTTTTTGCGATCAGAGTGAGCCATACAGATCTGGCGATTTAACGCCATTGGACTTTTTTCTTTGGAATTTTTTGAAGTCAAAGTTCTATGCAAACAAGGCCATGACCACCAACACCTTGAAAGACAAAATTGGGCTGTGTATTAATGAAATTCGGCCACATTTAAACTAAATGGTCATAGAAAATTTCAATATAATAGTACATAGTTTTCAGCAAATTTAGCATTTATCCGATGTGATATTCCATACATAACCCCAATCTGTATACTCTATAAATCAAGCCCTCTAATTTCAATGGTCAACCGAAAAGCAGGTTTCCTAAATGCATATATGGACAACGAATAAAAGGTAAATTCTTCACTGTAGTCTAAGAGTTATCGGACGTGGTATCCTTGAATTGACACCTTTTCTAAGGGTCAATAAGCTAATATAATCGTAACATCAGATTACACGAAATTTGACAGTGTTGTGTATTTGGTTTCAAAGCAACACAACTAGTCTTCCTACCTAGCTTAAAATACATTCAAAGTCTGTTCCAATTGTCAACATTGATATCACCCAGTGAAGACTTATAGTAGGTCAATGCGTAGCTTAAAACCCAATTGCTCTAACGACAGCGAATTTTGTAGTCCATGGCCAAATTTGAGTGCATTTGAAATAGTAATTCAAATCTATGCACCATTTGAAATTATATTTCGATCAACCAACTGAATGCGTCACAACTTCGTTATTTTTGTCATTCATTCGTTTCAGATAGACATTTTGGAGTAAGCCATCTTTAACGACTGGGACTTCCCAAACGAATGATTGATTTGGATCATACCGTGGGTTGTTTCTGTGGTTTTCAACAAGTTTTTTTGTTTGCAATGGTTTATTGATATTGATTTTATTTAGTACGAAAACATCAATAAAATGTAGAAATGAATTTGAAACACTCAAAGCACCAACTAAGTGCGCAAATGAAATTAATTCGCTGGTGTCGCTGTCGATATGCTCACCACAAAGGCATTTGGTATTTTCGCAGAATTGGCTCAAGTTTTGTTTTGATTTAAATTTATCACGTTTTTTTCAAACTTTTATCAAGGTCATTGTTTCAATCGCTCATGACGTATTTAGTTTTAAATAATTTGAGGATTAAATGATAACAATACCGACTGTGCGGTTAATGCACTGAGAGTGGTTCAAAATTTACACAGAAAGTGAGGTTAACAACTTTCCAGTTGAATATTATTTGTCGGATTTTGAAAAATACGAGTATAATAAAAAAGGATTTATTAAAATGTATTAAGGGATTAACCCAAAGAACCCGTTCTAAACGTCACGTTGACGTATGCAACTGCGCAAATTTGTTTGTTGTTAAATTGTGTTGCCTAATAATTTACAAAAAAAATCCTTGAAATTAAACAACAAGATTTCGCAACCAAGTGACTACTTAAATGTCGAACAAAAACAGAAACGTGGGTCTGTTCTGTTCCCTTTTAAGTCAAAATGCATAACACCTTCTCAAAAATTTAAGATGATGAATTTTTCCAAATTTTTAAGATGTAAAGAGAAAGGTAAAACGGCTTTTCAGAAACATGAAATGAAAATGAAACTTAAAGGATTTAAAAACCAGTCACTTACAAACCTGTACCTTAGCGAAAACAAGAAATAGTGACAATATGTTCAACATGATGCAAAGAGCAGGCGAATAATTGTGCGATATTGCAAAGTACAGGGTGGCCTAGACCACAAATGTTAACCATGAATAACTTTTTTACTTTCCAATATTATTTAAAATTATTGTTGTTTTATTTTTATTTCTGTCAACGATCAATATTATAATTCAATATAAGATCCCATAGCCTTTATGATTAGGAGTTTGGTCGACAGTTTTGAGGAACGGGGTTCAGAGGCCGACCATCCTAGAAGAGGGGCTCATCGAAATATTCATACTGAAGACAACGTGGAAGCTCTGCGACAGAGTATTGCAAATAATCCATCTGTCTCAACTTTTCGTCTTTCGGGTCAATTGGCCATGTCAAAAATGTTGGATCTTAAGATGTACCTATACAATATTTAATGTGGATTTATGTGGGTGGCCGTGGTGTAGTGGTAATGTGTTCGCTTGTTGAGTGGAAGGTTGCGCGTTCAATCCCAGCCAAAAACCATGAGACTTTTATTCAAAGAAATAAAAAAGGTCGGTAGTTACTCCTAGAAGTATACACCATCTTAAAAGCTCTGCGAATTTAACGAAACACAAAAAACAGTGACTCCCCGAAGTAAGTTCCGGACACCACCCATGGAGTAAGTCTCCACTACATCCAAAATTCTTTCCTATCACTCTCTTTCTCCCCCTTCTCTAACGCTCGTACTGTGGTCAAATATTTAAAGGGTATTCATAACCACTTGAGTGGTTAAGTTGCAGTGCCTGCAGTGGCTACAATTAGAACATAACGATCCGTTGTGGTACCACGTGGTTCTGTCTAGTTTCCTAATTTCGCCTAATTGAACCATTCAGAGCTGACTATATAGCGTAGGAGATTTCTGACATTGATATTAGCCAGATTACCGAAGAAGTAGTTTCCCAGATGGAGTTTTCCTTTATCTCAGAGAGCTGGACAAGATCATAGAAGGTGAGTTATATTCTTCCTAATTATAATAATAATCCTCTTCTTCGACCAAGCAGCTTCCATAGAAGTAATTGCTGAAAAGTAATAGTCTTATTGCGTGTTAGCCTATAGGACAGTGGTGCTGATATTTGATCTGTTTAGCATTGTCAAGCAGATGGAGTGCTTCTGATTAAAGTTTGACCAGAGTTGACTGGATATTTGACACGTTGTGCCGTTTATCCATCAACGGTTTGCTTTATTGATTTGTTATTAACATGTGGCGAGGGGCATACCTAACATATCTACTGGTGGTAGAATATCAAGGGTAGTGCCCTGTCTGCCAAGCTTATCCGCCATGTAATTCCCTGGTATGTCTCTGTGGCCCGGCACCCAAAAGAGGTGAATGGTAAAGTGCACTGCCATCTCATTAAGATATAGTCGGCATTCGTGGGCTGATTTCGATTTGAACGAGATGGATTCCAGGGATTTGATTGACGCTTGTCTGTCACTGAAGCCAGAACAAGGCTTCTTTAATTGCCATGATTTCCGTATGGAAATCGCTACAATGATGGAAGGCAAAAGGATATGCTTAGGTTAAGCATCTTCGAGAAAACAACTCCACCCACTGCAGATTCAGTTTTAGACCCATCAAGTCGACTGGGAATGGTTGTTCTGAAGTTATGCTCAAAACTGAGTTGGGTTGTGATGTGGTCTGTGGTTCTGCGATGCAGAATCTTTGTGTGTATTCACCCTGTGTGACGAGTCTCTCAGTGTCACACACCTGCACAAGCCGCTAACAAGTGGTTAGTCAACAAGTTAAACTGTAGATTGTGGGGCTCCGAAAATCCAAGGACAACTCACCAGAATCAGCTACACAACAAGGAAGCGGAGGAATTCCTCGATGGAATCAAAGTATACTGTCCCAGTTAAGATGGACAGATTGAAAAAACGTAAATGCTGCTTCGACATTTTTCGGACAACAGATCATCTAGGAATCTCAATGATCTCTTAGGCTCTTTGAACAGATATGGTGGCGGAAGAGCCGAAAGGCCAATGGCAGCGATCAATCTCGTAGTGGATACTGATGACCCAGTGCCCTAGGGGTATTTAATAAATTATAGAGCTGGTCCTCCAGTTTGGGGGTTGTGCTGCAATCTACCCAATCACGAAAAAAAAAATTTATACGAAGCAACCAAGACCCTCGACAAGGACTGATTTCATTGTTGACGACCATGGTAAACAAAAAAAGGGCAACGACGTTCGTATCTGCATCTTGAATGTGAGAACATTAAACAAGAGATGTGCAGCCGAACGAACAACTCGCGGAAACCCTCAGCTGCTACAAAGCAGACTTTCTGCCATCCAGGAAATACCATGGGATGGGCCGGGGAAAATGAAATATGAAAAACTGTATAGTACAGCGAGAAAAAACAGCGACAATTCGGACGTGGATTTGTAATAAGTGCCAGACTTAAACAAGGAGTCTTATAGTTTGAAGACATTGGACAATGCAGCGTAAGCCGTATATGCTTTTCCGACGGAAAAAAATGATGACATTGCTAGAGACTGGTTTGATAAAGATTGCCGACAGATGCTCGCTGCCAAGAACGAGGACTACAAGTCATGACTACAAATAAGGAGAAAAGAACACAGGCTTTTCAGAGACAAGAAAAAAGAGCTAGAAAAGCTAGCTATCTAAGAGGTGACACTCCAGGAAAGATGTTCGTTAATTTTATAAAAGTGTAAAACGTCAATGTGAGGAATACATGGCGCGAACAGAATCCTGTCGAAATGAACAAGGAAGATCGTAGTTGAGACACAGTCGATGCTGACGACATGGAAGAATCACTTAGGGGGACTGTTAAACGGCGATGACGAACAATCTCCCACTGTTAAGCAGAACGAAACATTCAATATTGGCGATGATAGCGAACACTAAAAATTACCCGACCTAAGTGAAGGGAGGATAGCAATATTTTAACTTATGCTCAACAAGATTGCCGAATTAGCATCTTTTACCCGATCCGCAATAAATAAGACATCGCCTACAAGGTCCTATCTGCCGTAATTTGTGAACTCCTGAAAACGATTACCAACAACCTGATCTTATTAATGTGGCCAGGAAAGTTCACATCCGATCAAATCTTTACACTTAGGCAGATACTGAAAAAAAAACAAGAAGTCCCAATTGATATCCACCACCTATTGATCTATTTCAAACCCGCATACGACAGCATGATGACAACTCGTCCGTCTGCACACCAGAGTCAGCATAGAAGGTGAAGAATTGTTGTGTGACTTCTTCATCCTCATTGTATAATACTCCCAAGCCAACACCAGGGGCACAATTTAACATAAATCTGTTCAACGTCACCGCTGTGTTAATAAAAAAATTGAAGCGACGAAAATAGGTCTAGCAGGACCCGGCTCACCCGCCACCAACTAGACAGGACAAACAATTGGACAGTATACATCGCAATTGGACAGTACGTCAAAATCGATAGCTACAACCTTGAAGTAATTAGGAACTATATCTTTCTCGGCTATAAACCCTGACAACGACATATCGTCAGAAACCAAAGAAATGAATTACTCCTGCAAACATTTGCTTCTTTCGGCTGAGAAGGCATTTGCCAATAAGGCACTAAGGAGATCATATAATGACCCTTATTACCTGACCACTTGCTCTAAGTAAGTAGCTTAACTTAGCTTGAGCAAGTTAACCCTGTCTTTAGTAAAAAATTTAAGATGGAATATGGTTGGGAGTACCTAAAGTAAAGTAAGTTCCTATTTGTTACTTAAACAGATAAGTATTTGCAAATTTGAGACTTGAACGCCAAGCTATTTTAGCTTTTTGGTCACATTATAAATTATAATGTGACCACCCTCCAATTTGTAATTACCAATCGATATAATGAGATAATGCGCTTCTGTGCTGTCGTATGACTATAATCATGCAATCATTCAAAAATATGTTACTTATCATCGAAGCACCTGCAATCAAGTTCCTCTCTCAGAGTTGTTGACATGTGTAATTATTATCAGCTCCAAACCCAGTACATCATGAGGTTTATGCAACTGACAAGTATCTGAAATGCAACTGCATTCAGATTTAGATTAGATCAGCAAATTGCATATAATTGGAGTGTCACATATTACGTCTGTATTTATACTTCCAAGTAAAAACTGTAAATAATACGTTTGTGTTTGTATACTTCAATACTGTCAATGTCAAAATTTAGTTCCGCAGAACTCATTTTAAAACGCATACAAATTAATTCTTACATGTCAGAGCGATAACGTGACAGGTAAACCTTATAAACAAATAATTGCAATCTTATGTGCAGCAAATGAAACATCTTTGCATGTCAGTTCGTTGTAATTGACGGTTTATTTAATTGTCGTGCTAATGTTACTGCACACTTTGTATTTTATCCAAATGAAAATAGTTCTTAATATATGAACATCATGTAACATTTTGTAATAGTGCTATAAATGATGTTTGTTATAATAATTTCTTTTAGTAATTTTATTCATTTATTTAAAAAAAAATGGAAACCACCTAATGTGTTACGTGTCAAAAAGGTATTGTTTTTAATTGCGAAATAATTTTGATTTGATTATATGTCAGCAGAATAGCCATTGTTTTTTTTATTGTTTATTGAAACAAAGCCACTTCACACGAACAGACAACTTAATATTTTCAAATTAATGAAGTTATGATTCAAGATGATTTATTTATGTTTATCTTTTCTGTCATAGGCGTTTGCTGTTAGAAATTAAACATACAAATGCGTATCAATAATTGAAATGTGAATTATATGAGTCACAAGCTGGCCCGTCAAACGTTGTTTTGCCATTATCAAATGGAATGACCGCCTACAGCGCCACCTGTTGAGAATTTTTCAATTTTTCTTTTTTCCTAAACCTTCGCGGAGCAATTACGAACAAATCCGCAGAAGGAAGTATCCAATTTGGTCCAGTCGTTTTCGAGTTTTAAGCATCCGAACAAACCAAGATCCATTTTTATATATATAGATAGAAGATAGACAAGCTGGCCCGTCAAACGTTGTTTTGACATTATCAAATGGAATGACCGCCTACAGCGCCACCTGTTGAGAATTTTTCAATTTTTCTTTTTCCTAAACCTTCGCGGAGCAATTACGAACATATCCGCAGAAGGAAGTATCCAATTTGGTCCAGTCGTTTTCGAGTTTTAAGCATCCGAACAAACCAAGATCCATTTTTATATATATAGATATAGATATAGTCATACAATACAAGGATGTTGTTTTAAATGATGATTGAAATTCCCTTATTCAGTCTATAATGTGTGCGAATTTACATTGGCTATTGTAATTCATAATTAACATTATGGGGGACTTGTCTGGTGGCAATCCACAAATAAAGTTACCCATCTGAAAAAAAATGATAAAGCTACAAAGGATAGCATGTGTGGGCGCTACTAGTGCAATGAGAACCCCACCAACAGCGGGACTGGAAACAATCTTCGACCTACTACTCCTAGATCTTTACATGCAAGAATCTGCAGCCAAAAGTGCACTAATAATCAGCCAGCTCAACTGCTGGAAAATGAACTCAGTAGGACACGCTCGAATTTGAAACAGATACCTTGGCTCAGCTGTATCTTCTAACTACATATAACATCTGTCCAATTAGAGAGGAGTGGGAGAGGAACGAACTGGGCACCAAAACCTTATCCATCCATACTGATGGTGCAAAACGGACGTAAGCTTTGGAACGGGAGTGTGTTCGGAAACACTTAACAATACTTTTCGTCTCCCTGAGCACAGCAGTGTCTTCAAGACCTAGCTATCGGCAGTAACAGACGCAGCCAAAGACCTCAATGCTGGCGATACCACTAGATGATATCACCATCTTTCTTGATATTCAGGCTGCAATTAAAGCAATATCTGCTGTCAAAATAAAGTCCAAACTTGTGAAGCGTTGTCGTGAAGAGCTGAAGGTTCTTGGCGTCCATAATGTTAAGCTCTGCTGGTCCCCCAGGTACGGAGGTATACAGGGCAATGATATTGCTGGTGAACTAACGAGGAAAGTATCTGCCACCAGCATTGATCAAGCAGATCAGTCTGTCAAACCGCCACTGTGTAACCTCAAATCACGGGTGCGACAGAAAACACTGGTTATTCCCAAAAACAGGTGGAACTCCTTCCCCACCCTTAAAACATCCAAGAGCATGTGGACAGAGTATGACACAGCCTGAACCCACAAACTCCTTCGAAGAAACAGGACATCTGTTTCGACACTGTTGGGAATACTTACCGGACACAACTTACTCAAAAGTCACAAGCTCAGTCAACTAAGAAAAATAACTTTAGGAAAATACTTTTTCCATAACCTCTCTCTAATCTTTTCAGGTTTGAAAACGGAAAAGAACTAATAATGGACATTAACGGTACAAAGAAGGAGCCACGAACGCATATGGACCCACAACGGGCATCACAATGGGTCTTAATTGACCTGAGTGTGACGTGGGAAGCAGAGTATATCTACTTACAGTGAGTAGCAGTGGGAAGAACCCACCAACCGAAACTACTTAGTTTATATACACCCTCAAGATGGCCGCTAAATATTTTATAAAATCGATTTTATTTAAAATTGAAAGTGTCCAGTTGGTGTAGATTTTGGTCGGATGTATCGGTTCTGTGCTGAAAGAAGTTGACAGAAGTGCCATTCCAGGAATCATGTTCAAAAGTATAAACAAAAACCAGCAAACCAGAAAGCATTAGCCCACGCAGATGCAACTTAAGAAAAATGACTAGTTTCCATCAACCAACCATAGAATTAACAACAAAAGAGTAACTAACAAACTTCTGGCTAGTTCAGTAGGATGTACAACCCTATCGAGGTTGCATGCATCTAGGCAATTGGGTTACAACTGCCAAATCAGCAGCGTCCAAACCAAGTTACCTTTTTAGAGCTAAAAGATATTTTACACCAGCCCAGATTGTTTATTTTCTCTATGAAGCCCAAATCTTGATAAAGTTCTTATGTTTGGAGTTCAGCCACGAATCATACGACTGTTGAAAGCGGCCATATTGTTCAAGCTACATCTTTCAAATTGCTGTAATTTATTCAGTCTGTTTTTGGGCGGACGGACATAGCGTTCAACAACAACAACTGATAAAATTGTTTTATCAACTCGGCCTTTCGCAGAGCACAACTTGTCGAATTTTGCTTCGTGACTAGAGCCTGCACACGTATGAAATTCAACTTACCCACGAGCTGAAGGTAAACGACCATAGACAACGAAGTGTGTTCGATGAATGGGTTGCCACTTGAAAATAAAATTTGTTACCAAAATTTAAGGAGAAGCGACAAAACGCAGTAAAAAGTTACCAAAGTACTTAAAATTTGAAAACGTTGTATGAAATACACCAAAAATCATAGAGTTTGCCATTTTTATACCCTATCCCATGAGGTATATTAGTTTTGATACATAGTTTGTAACAGAGAAATAATTTAGCAATTGCTGAGTCGATTAAGCCATGTCTGTCTGTCCGTCCGTCTACATTTCACCGATTTTTAGCCCTAAAATATAAGCTTAGAGAATGAAATTTGGTATATAGAATTCTTTTGCAGTGAAGCAAAACAAGTTCCACGCCCCTTTTTTTAGGAAACGGTAATTTTTGGCTAAACCCTAAGGAATTTCTAAAAAGTGTGTGAGCAACATAATTACAGAATTTATCCCATAAAGTCACTGTTTGGTGTGGTTTTAAGGCTGGCGGCATCATCGGTCCATTTTGTTTAAGAACGACGTTGGCCGGGCCATCACCGTCAACAACGAGCGCTAATGGTCGATGATTAGAAACTTCTTTGGCCTGAATGGGATGATATGGACACCAATGACATTTGGTTTCAACAGGTCGGCGCTATGTGCACAGCACACTGCACACAACTCACGCCACATTGGAAATTGTCATCTCACGTGGAGGTGATGTAAACTGGCCATCGAGATCGTGCTATTTGACCGCGTTAGACTTTTTCTTGTGGCGTTTTCTGAAGTCGTAGGTCTATGCGAATAAGCCACAAACCACAGCGGCTCTTAAAGCCATCGGTCAGATTGAGCCTGATTTATGCGCCAGTTATGGAAAATTGGACATTTCGGAATCCGCGGCGGAGATTTGAACGATAATGGCATCCATAGGCCTTTAAAACGTATGAAAAATCTCTATGATATCTCACACACACTTTGTTTTATTTAAATTTAAAGATTAGACGCGCTTAATGAAAGACCCTTTACGTATACTGAGGATGTAAAAAAGAAAGAAGCTACGCTACTTGGAGTGCGATAACCCAATTAAGACAGAAAAAATTAAAACACTAGATCTGTGCCACTACCGTTAAAAAAGAAAGACGCGTGAATCCTATCCAATACACTCAAGTTCCCAGTATCACCCAGCAATGAAAGTTCGCTATGGCTTTTGAGACATTCCTGTAGCTAGAGTTGGCAAGAGATGGCGGGACAAATATGTTTCTCACTCAAAGCCAACCAACAAATAAAGCAACTATACCTACACGTCGACTTGCAGTTAACAGTCATTGGCCGTGTTTCTGATTTCAGTTTTGTAAGATATCTTAGAGGAAGCTCTGTTCCCACTGGTCAATCGACTATTTTAGTCACATGACCTAAGTGGAAAAATGACTGACAAAACAAGATAAAAATCTTCACATGAGTAGGTAACCCGAACACAGTGAAACGGCAGATTTTTCTTCGTTCTGTCATGAAAGTGTTTTTGATTTCATTAAATTGCAAAATAAGCGTTGGCATTTACTTAACCATTCACTAAGATTTTGCATTCCAAATCACCTTTCCTTATTTTTCAGATATAATCTGAAACCCAGAACACGGCCATTGATTACGGTTAAATTGGATTTGCTTAAGGAATAGTTTTAAAATTCGGCTTTATTTCGCTCGGGGTTATTTTATGGCACCATCCAGAATAACACTCCAATTAAGTGCCAGGATGAAAATATTTACAATCAAAGTCGTGCCCGGAAAAAGGTATTTAAGTTTCGTGCAAAAAAAAATCTATCTAAGTGACAGAAATTCCAGACTTAATTGTATTAGAAACAAATGATATAGCAGCCATCAATCTAAGCATATGCGACTTAGCTAACAACAATCCAATTATTTATCCATTCTTACTACGAAGTGGAGATTCTTCTGTTGTCTCATTTTTCAAAAATTCCCGCCACATAATAGCATCCACGTGTGAATGATTTTCGCCAAAGTATCTACTTGTGCGGAATAAACTTATCAACACGTTTTCCTGTTTGCTACCGCAAGTTAATGGACTCAAACGACTAACAATCGTATAGCCAGACACTTTCAGAAGTAAGAAAAAAATAATGTTACTTAACACTTGATAAGCACACAGACTATTTGAACAGGCGCTGATGATTAGAAGTTGACAGACGCTGAAATGATTATGCATCATTATCGATTCAATTATCAATCAATTAAATTGTTTACTCGTTGAAATTGAATTGTTGGCTCCACTTGGCATGGGAGATGATTGTGATGATGATGTTGCTGATGAGTGTCTTATCAACGACTGATTTGGGACGTGTACAGCCTATTTATTGTTCATAAGTCAAAGAAGCTTTGTTAAGGAATAGTATGTACATTGTACATGATCATTTGAAATTATATTCATTTTTTAAAAAAATACACCTCATTATGCCGGTAGTAGAAACAACATACTGGTAACAAAAAAATCTTCAACTCGGTGTCGTGATTTGTAATTTGCATTCATTAAACGCTGTAGTGACGTACCATTCATCTGCCACACTAAATCATTGTCCGGCTGGTGTGCACTTTGTTCCATCTACGTCAATCCCCAATAGCTTGGACAGACTGCACTCCCGTTTATTAGGTAATGGTCGACGAATAAAAAAATTGGCTCAAATTGATGATTAATTCATTTCTCACGCTCAGAGGGGACTTGAGCTTGACAATTTTGCTAATTTATTTTTTATTGGGGTGACAAGTGAGATTTTTTCATGAAAAACAGGTACGTTTTGGGGATTTTTGTACGTACTTATCAGGTATTCTAGCCGCAAATGAATATGAGTTCTTTGAAAATCCAAAGGCCAACCACCTCTGATTTATTTTTTTCACTCGATCTAGTTAAAGCAAGGCCAGTCTCTCTCCGTGATGTGCGTCATGTATCCATGAGATGATACAACGCCTATTCGATTTGAAAACTTAACAAAGTGCCAAAATACGCCCTGAGCTAGAAAAGTGACAGGTAAACAACTGACAATTATGCAGTGTAATTGAGGTTGCTAATTGCAGTCGTAGTATTATATAATTATTGTCGCAAGATAAACGGGGCTTTTTTTTCTTAAACTGTTTTTCTTTTCCCAGCTCAAGTTGTTTACTTATGAATTTCTAGTCTTGCAGCGGTTAGCGGAACGCTCAAAGCCCCGTCAGGAACACCATAAATTTATCACTTTCGTGAGGAAAAAAATTAACTAACTATGCAGCTTTCTTATAGTGCAGTCGGGGTGTAACCTACATTTCGACCTTAATGCATTGTTGACAAAAATGTAAATCCACATGTAAATTAAGTTCCGTTGACTTTCTCTTTTTTTCTGGGGCGTTATTTACACGCGCGCTTAAATTGATTAGTTGTCATGTCACTGATGGTAGATGTCAACAACTCGGGTAGTACCTACGTATCATGATACAACTAAACATATATACACCCCTATCGAGGTATCCATTCGGAAGAATTTTTTCTTCGATTGGTTTGAAATCGGAGAATTTTAAACCGAGGTATCCATTCCGGTTAGCATTTTGAACAAATCTTTTGACGAAACATAACGCACATGATCGCGCATCGGCGATGTTCCGCAACGGATACATCAATAGCAAATTGAGCACTGAGGAACTGACTTTCGTTTCGTAATTTATTTCGAACGGATAGCCTTTTCTCGTTCTGCCCATATACGTCATCGACGCTCATCTAATGTAAACAAAGTAGTAGAATATTTTTTTTTAAATATACTAGATTTGTAAATTCTTTCTTTTGACAACCATCTTTAAGTTAAGCACCATTGAAAAATCGATAAGAGATAAGAATTTAAGAAACGTTGCTTGACGAAAGCTAAAATATTTAAGGATGTTTAACTAAACTCATAAGATACGGCTGTTAGTAACTAATTTGTTCATCCTGTTTTAGAAATTTTATCTGTTAAGCAACGATAATTTCTTACTTACTTGAGTAGCACTACAGTATACAACAACATTTGTCTTCAATTAGACCGGTCCTTAGCTAACTGCATCCTGCGTACTTCAAGGAAGTCGGAAGTAAAATTTCTAAATCAAACAAGTTGGATCATCCTGAACAATTTTGACTGTAGGAAAGCCACTGGACCTGACGAAATTTCCCCAACGTCCACCCGAACTTGTACCCATTCTTTGCTGGTTATTTTCTATGGGTGCCGTGACATAAGGCCAAATCTATGTCGTATGATCAACAGATTTTTTCCAGTTGCTGGAAATTTCCTCAAATCCTATCTATTTCCAAAAATTCACAGACTCATTGCTTTACTATCCATACTTTGAAAGATAATAGAGGAAACAATTAGCACAGGTATTAAAAATAATGGATTATGTTAAGCGACCGGCAATATGGGTTCCAAAAGAAACGGACAAATGGAGACCTCCATTGCTATGGAAACCTGAGATAGAAAAACATTAAGAATCGGAAAATGTTGCCCCGGGCATTTCGAAAGCTTTCGATCAAGTTTACCAAAGGAAAATTGACAGCATACGGACCATCTTAAATAGAAAACTCTCTTCAAAACAGATGTTTACAAGTAGTAAAGGATGCCGTTTCTTCAGATCAAGTCTCTATATAAAAGCTGGGATGCCTCAAGGGTCAATTCTTTATCCCACTCTTTGTCTGTTGCACATTTATGATCATCTGGAAACAACTAATCATCGTGTTTTTAGTTTTGCAGAAGTTTGTACTTTGATATCGAATAAATCAAATAAAATCGGATAAATCAAATGAAACACCAGTACAGATGCAAACAAATCGTTTTATAAACGAAGATCTACAAAGAAGAAAGTAACGGGTGATCCAAGTAGAGATACTTTATTCAATAGCCTTTTTTGACAGATCACGTGTGAGTCGTGTCATGCTGTCATGTTATTTTTGTTTAGTATTGTTTGGCATTTCATAATGTAAAGACTTACGCGTGAACAACGTTTACAAATTGTTCAACTTTATTATGAAAATTCACGTTCTGTTAGGAATATGTTTCGTGCACTTCGCTCAACTTATGGTCAAAATAATCGGCCTACTGAGCGTACTATTTGCAACACCATCACCCATTTTGTGACCCAGCATTCATTATTGGATAATATTCGACCGAATAGACCACGTCCAGCACGCTGTGAAGAAAATATAGCGGCCGTAGCTGAGAGTGCCGGTGCGAACGTAACCGTCAATGGCGACCGTTATCGTGCCATGATAACCGACTATTTGATGCCTGAAATTGAAGCTCGTGATTTCGGCGACATTTGGTTTCAGCAAGACGGCACTTCCCACACATCGCATCAAGCAATAGACTTATTGAGAGAACATTTCGGTGAGCACATAATTTCACGTTTTGGGCCGGTCTTTTTTCTGTGGGGTTATGTAAATTCAAAAGCTTATGCCGACAAACCCGCTTCGATTCAGGCCTTGGAGGAAAACATCACGCGTGTCATTCGCCAGTTACCAGTCGAAATGCTCGAACGAGTGATCGAAAATTGGACTCAACGGATGGACCATCTGCGACGTAGCAACGGCCAACATTTGATAGACATAATCTTCAAAACATAATTGCCAAAGAATGTTTTTTCAAATGATAATAAACATTCTCCATTAAATTTGAATTTTCTGTGTTTTTTTCTTTAAAAAAGTAGGGAACCTCGAAATGGATCACCCTTTAGTTGCAAAAAAGACGAAGTGCACAGTTCCGCAAATAGAATTGGAGAAAAAAGTCGAATCCATGCATCTGCTAACCGTCCTATTTTGGCCAGATGTATCATGTTATCTCTATTGCCAAATCAGTGGCGACTAAACTAAGTTACATTTAAGAAATATTTAACACCAGCCAAGCTTCTCTTTACCTACAAAACTCAAGTACGTAAATGTTGAATGATGTTGTTATGATTGTGAGTTTGGTCACAAATCATTCACTGAACTAATTGGACTCTATGCAAAGAAGAGCAATCCTCCAGGTTGATTATTTTCTATCTTTGAATATAAAACTTTTGGCACAGCAAAGACTGGTAGGAAAGGCACTATAACAGAAGATGTTCAAATGAGTTAAAAATATTACCAAAAGACTTGCTGCATTTCAAGGACCTAAAAATATTGGTCTAATAGCCACATCAGAATTACAAATTTTGTTTGCTGTGATGGAAATGATGATGATTTTTGACCCTGTCGTGATTAAAACCTTCAGATGAAATTGTTAGATGTATTTTGTTATTACCTTGCATGATTTTGATATACAAATATTCGCTGTTTCTACTCACTATAACACAGAACATTGTAGATGTGACATTTTGCCCACCTCATCCCATTGTATATTCTGGATGGCAGTAATATCTGCTTTGTTGGGCTGCACAATTTCTATTAAGGTGCAGATAGCATGTTTCCCAGGCTATTGGTTTTTTCGTTATAATATTGTTTCAGAACTTAACTCAAAACACAACACACATGCCCATGTTTTGACCATGTTTAGGACAGAAGGCTGGATATACTACCGCAGTCATTCTGACCAATCATTAGAAATTCTCCCAATAACATGTATTGAGAAGAATGCAATTATTCATTCGAACATATCAATAACACATGACATTGATATATCGTGTGTCCCATAATTCACGCAAAATTTGAATTTTGCGCCATTTAATAGTACTGTGTTGTCAACGGAAAAAAAATAACAATTTGAAAGCTGACAGTTCGGGGTTAGAAAAAATGGAGCAATATTTTAAAAATAATGGACCATTCTTCTTCGAAAAAGGGACAGGTAGTAACAATGAATGGTGTTTGTTATCGTGACATGATAACCCAGTTTTTAGTGCCTAAATTACAAGATATGGATATGACCAACATAAGGGATCAACAAGACGGTGCCACATGTCATGCAGCTATAGAAACAATTCAATTACTGCAGGAGTAATTTCCTAATCGTGTAGTAGCCGTTTTTGCGATCAGAATTGGTCATCCAGGTTTTACGATTTAATTGGACATCCATCTATGCAAACAAGCCCACGACCACCAACGCCTTGAAAGAGGAAATTTGGCGGTGCATTAATGAAAGCCACATTTATACGAAAAGATCATTGAAAATTTCAAAAGAAGAGTACCTACCAGTGGCGTGGCGTGGAAAATGTTATATGGTAAGTCGACAAAAATATGCACCTGCAAACGCTTTCTGAAATTATATTGTGTATTGCAAATCGCATATAAGTAAAGCAATTCAAGCCAATTTCGTATACTTCAAGTCATTAAAGCCAAAATTTACAATGAACCTGTAGTATAATAAAAGTGGCTTCGAAAGAAACCTTTTTTGGCAGATGCAAATGCAATACCTTTAAGAAAATTGATGGTAAAAAAAGGAACTTCAGAAATTACTTTTTGTTAAATTAAATAAATAAATAAATACAATAATAAAAAAATCCACATATAATATACACAAAAAAAGTTAAAAATAGGAAATAATAATGATAAGTAGGAATTTAAAAACAGCAAAAGTTTGAAAAAATTGTGAAAAGTTTTGCTAAACTGATTTTTTTTATTTGTACTCTAAGTCTATTCTCCGATCTTTTTTAACATATTCTGCAAGAACTTTTTCATAAAAGTTAGGTCTACTTTTCATTTTTAAAAGGAGTCGCTTTTCTATTGATAAAAGTGCTAAATCAGAGATCCTGTTTTCTCCTTGAGAATTTCTTAAATATGTATGAATTCTTTTCAGAGTGGAAAAAGATCTCTCCACGGAGGCAACAGTAAGCGGTAGTGTTAAAAATAGTGCAGTTAATTTTAAAATTTGGGAAAATGTTTCACGCAATATTTCGCTTCTCAAATGGTTATAAAGTGCTAGAACGTCAAGTTGTTGAAGTGAAGATGTAGTATAGAGAACTTTTAGTTCATTTTTCAAAGCTGTGAAATCGAAAATTCCAGGAAAAAAATTAATCAGAGAAGATATTTTATCATCTGGGCTTGATAGTGCAAAATTACTGTATTTTGATTTATTAAGTAGATCCAAAAAAATTAAATTCGTGAAAGATTTATATCTTGTCTGAAGTTGGGATATAATATTGTCCTTTATTTCTACAAGAAGGCGCTTATAGTGAGTTTTTAAATCAATATCGAGTAATCTGCGTTTACGTGGATGTTCAACACAATCGTTTATGCTTTCAAAAATGGAATCAAATTTGTTTAGAAAGTCAGTACAAAGCCAAGACTCAAAACACTCGATTTCTCGCTTAGCAACTTCAACATCCGTTTGTTTATTTTGTATTAAATTAAACAATACATCGGTTTTAGCAAAAATCTCGGAAAGCGTGTTCAATATAAAACAAAACTCTTTCCCTTCTAATTTAAGCAATAAACTTTCGGCCATTGAAAGTGCGTCATTATCCCATTCTTTTGGATTGCCTAATATTTGGTTAAAAGTTTCAATTATACCTAATCTACAGTTACAAATAACGTTAATTATTCGTGAATGGTAATGCCAGCGAGTTTCTGATACTCCCGGCATGCGTCGGTTTGCCTTTTGTTTCAAAAGATTTGAACGTTTAGTTGATTTATTGAAAAAGCGCACTACAGTATTTATATTGCCAAAAAAAACTTTTAACTCAGGTATATTTTCAAGTGATCGGGATAACACCAAATTTAAAACATGTGCGTAGCAAGGAATAAAATTAGCCATTGGACATGCATCGAGGACCTTTTTTTTAACTCCACCTACTTCCCCGGACATAACCGCGGCACCATTGTAAGATTGCCCTATTAACTTTTCCTTGCAACCGTATACATCAAGTATATTAAAAATGTGTTTTGAGAGCTCTTCTGCATTTCGACTCTCACTCACGTCAAAAAAACCAAGAAACCTTTCCTCTATTCCTTCCTCCGATAAGTATCGCAATACGGCACTTAGTTGTTCCCTATGGCTCACGTCTGGTGTTTCATCGATCATAATGGACACAAATCGCGTTTCACTTATTTCAACTTTAATTTCATCTTTAATCACTGCAGCGATACTATGTATCAAATCGTTTTGTATGTCATTTGAAAGACCCGAAAAAACTCGATGTGCACTTGAACACTGTTCTAAATGGGAGTCTATTAATGTGTCATACTTAGATAAGTATAAAATTTTTTCAACATAATTACCACGATTAATAGAATCTTGCTTTTCATTGTGACCCCGAAATGCTTGTTCCTGTTTGCCTCAAAAGAACTATTGTATCTATAAAACGTTCCATTAACTTACGGTTTCTATCAACTTTTTTGTTGTGAGCTTCAAAGGAATTACCTAAGGAGGTTTCAATGCGATTAGTGCCGAATTCGTGCAAAGATAAACAGCTTCGAATACGTTTTTCCGTTTTGACATGTTTATTTGCGGAATTAACTAAATTGTTTATGTCAGCGTAGCCAGTACGGCTCCAAACACTAGGGGAATTTGAAAAAAGAAGACAAGGAAAGCAAAACATTTTGTTAAGCTTACAACTGCCAGTCAACCAAGTATATTTTTGGTACATGGATGCATTAAAATGCGAAAAAAACCATCCTTGCGCTTATAATCTATTTTCATAGAAGGAGTAGAGCGCCCTATCTCTATAACTTTTTTTTTTTAAATCTACCAAACAACAATTTACAGTTAATAATGCCATTATCTCTTAATAATTAGCTATTTGAAATTATCTGAATTCAACTGAAAATACCACAATTTAAACTTTTCACACTTTTCACTGTTTTAAATTTCTTTTTTATTGCACATCAATAATTACACTCAAAATTTTCTTTAAGTTACGCATCGCAATCTGCTTCATAACTAATTTTTTCCAACAGAAATAATCTAAAAGAAAAGACAAAATTCACCAATAAGTCGTTGAACATCGGGTTATTTTTTTGCATAAGAAAGCGTGTGTTAAACAGAGAGGAGTCAAACACGGTGAACGATAAAGGGAAAACAAGGAAAGAAAACCAATTTGTTCTAGCCAGCCAGATATTTTACAACACGGCGTTTGTCGGGTTACACTTTGCTTTGTTTTGCTAGCGCTTTGCAGTTGTCTTTCTTATGGGCTATGAAATATGTGGAGTATGGGATAGAGAATAACCATGCAATGATGTGTGTAGGTGTGTGCGTAAAGCAGTAGAATGATATGAAAGCGGATGACTTGCAGCAGGTTGAGGGGTTGTTGATAGAATTTGTGGCTTGCGTGTGCTGTGCAGGTGTGGGAAACACAAATATTGTGTTTATATGGGGATATTAAGATTCATGTTGCTTGTTTTATTGGTACATTGTTGAAAAGTAGAATTTCAAAAGGTAACTCGGTAGGAATCGAGTTATATGGACGCCTCGCCACTGGTACCTACGTACTTGCCAGAAAAGTCGTGGAGGCCATTTATCCAATGTGCTATTCCATACATAACCCCAATTTGTATACTCTACAAATCAATAAAAAAAAAGTTAGATTTCTAATTAAAAATCTGTTCTGTCATAATGACATTTTGCGTGAATTATCAGACACTTAAATAATTGAACGTTGATTATAAGTTTAATGGTTTTCCGTTAATGGCCAAAATTTACCAATACATTTTGGCTAAAACTAACTTGAAGGCAACCATACACTAAAAAAAGAGTTTTACATTACATGGCGTTCAAACTGAACTGGTGTTTTCGGTAAAGTGGGATGCATTCATTTAGTGACATTTGTCGTAACACGGAAATTTTTGATATTACGTTGGTTGTTTCGAAAACAAAACTTCTATCTTATCGTCCACAAAATTACAAACTACAGAGCCAAAAATATTCTCAAAATAAATTTTTGTTTCTTTTGTTTTTCAAATTTTAATAAGAATTTTTTTTTGTTGAAATGGCTATGGTACTCGAACAGAACGGATGACGCAGGAAGACAGGCCAGTAGCTTGATCCAACACATTTCTGATATTCATAACAACTAACAACATAGTGATGTCAAAGCGTAGATGCAGTAACAGAGATCATTATTTTGGGTACAGAACTTATCGTTCCTTATCCTATGAAAAAATCAGGATCCAACAAACCATGGTTCAATAAGCAATGCTAGCAAGTTGTAGCAGACATGGTGCGCAACGAAACAGTGACTAACACGGACATTTTGGTCAATGGCGAAATGAGTCAAAAATAATTTTAGGCACTCTTCATTCTCTCCCTTAATCAGAACTGATATATTGCTAGCTACAAAACTCAAAACGAAAAGGCCTACTTAGTCGCTTGATTATTTTTAAAAATATATATATGCGTTCCGAAATGAATGCTTAACTGAAGACCCCCTAATTTATATAATCCGTATCTATAAACGTCTAGGATGGAAAATCATGGAGAATTGAGAGCCATTGCCCTGGATACTTTCAAGGGTTTGTAAGCCATATTGACAACATACGGACTTCCTCCAATACTATGCGGCTGGATGGAAAACTTTCTTAAAGACAGATCTTTGCTAGCATTAAGTAAGTCTCCACTTACTTACTTACTAACCCTCGTACTGTGGTAAAACATTTAAGGGGTGTTCATAACATCTTGAATGCACGCCAATTAAAAAAAAGGTGGTCGGTGGCACTTTCTCAGATAGATTCTCTTTAAACGCAAGGGTTCCTCAAGGATAAGATCTCTCACACACTCTTTTTGTGCATTTTGTAAAGATGATAGTACTCTAATAGCGACAACTCAATCGACACATCTATAAACGCTATTGCTAAACACCAGCAGAGATGCGAACAAATCTGCTCTATAAACGAAGGCCTACAAAAGAGTATGCAATGGGGAAAGGAAAACCTATTTCAATTCAACTCAAAGAAAAAAAAAGTTACAGTTCCGCAAACCAAAGCAAGCCTGAACTTACTGGACTCTATTCAAAGCCTTGTAGTCAATTCTTTCCTTACTTAAAAGCTGCAACCATTGGCACATCGAATACTTGTAGGAGATCTATCTCTTTATTACAGAACGACAGATATGTTTGCGAAAATCATCGTTAGGCCAGTCGCACATTGGATACGAATTTGTATCGTACGTTAACGAATGAAGACTGGTAGTACGAACTAACTGTGTGCGCACACTGAATACTTTTCTACGTCAAATAGACAGTATCCCGGTGTTATCGCACTCGTGAAGTGGTTTTAACTTACAAAACTGTTGAAAAATCCCAACAAGTTCGGATTGTTTTCGGACACTACGGTCAATACGTACGACCAGAGATCAAGTAAGATGAGATAGGAAATTTTCGTACGTCTACCCCTTTATCATGTGTTGTTTTGACACATAAATTACCAGGGCTGCATACAATTGTGTATCTGGTTTTGCCGTGGTGGGGAAATTATCTGTCAAAATCCTACAATTCCAGGATTAGCTTGTAGGCAAAACGTTAAGTCCTGGAAAGTTTCCTATCTCTTCTTTACCTGATCACTGCGTACTACTAACTTGCACACAATGTGCGCGCTCCCATATAGTACTTGGAAGGTCGGGATTGTTTGTGCGTATCCGTACTAAGTCAAATTCGTACGATAAAGCGTCCAATGTGCGACTGGCCTTAGACTTGATGTAAAGGGTGATCCAATAAGAGCTTAATAACTTTTTTTTTACACACAAAAAAATCATTGCATTGAGAAAAATCTTTATTTAAGGTGTTAGTTTGGATTATGTCATTTAATTATAATTACCTTCAAATGTTGCCCTCGACTAACTCTTACATGGTCCATTGTTTGGATCCAATTTTCGACTACTTTATCAATCATATATGCCGGTATTAAAACGCTTCGGTTTTATAGACATAAACAAGAGATTTCACATAGAAAGTAATTCAATGGTGTCAAATGACATGATCTCGATGGTCAATTGACAGGACCATTTTTTAAGATGTTTTCAGCCAACGTTTCTTTCAATAAACCAATTGATTCGTTGGCATGTAGCGCCATCCTGTTGAAACCACAAGTCAGCTACAGCAATATCTTGAATTTTTGGCAACAAAAATTCATTGATCATTGCTCTGTAGCGATCTCCATTGACAGTAACAAGCGCTCATCTTTAAAGATGAGCATCTATAAAGAAATACGGTACGATGACGCATGCCGCCTGCCAACAAACCGCACCAAACAGTGCATTTTTGGGTTTGAATTGGTATAGCTATAACCAAAAATGTAACTCTATAACCAAAAATGTAACTGTATAACTATTTTTAACTGACCACTGATTAAGGAAATAAGTTTCCCAAATTAGCAAGCGTTGTCTTTTCATGATGAAATGGCAGTGCGAATGCATACAGAACACAAACGCCATTGCCATATAGACAGGCCAGTTAACAAAAAAATATCAAAGATTTAAATTGAGAAAAGACATGGATGACTTGTTGTTAGTTCCACAGCTTTAAAGGCTGTTCATGAAGCAACCATTGCAATGTGTTTATAATTTTTCCAGTAAGTGAAAGAAGAAGAAAACGTAGCGCATTTTTTTATTTTAGGCCTCGAAAACCAAACACTTTGCACCTGAACAGGGATGTTAATTAAAAATTTCGATTGATTTCTCTTTGATTTATTATGATAAAAACATACCTGGGGTTTGACAGCACCCACTCTTCACTGTCAGATGTATGTGCCCACTTTAAATCTTATTAATCATCTTAATATCATTTTATGTAAGTGCAAATCAAGTCAGCTTACAGTGCTACTATAGTATGATAATTGCTTACAAACCGTCAAAACAAATTTCTGAATAAAATTATATTACACGATGAGGTGCTTCAGTCTCCAGCCACAGCCACTTATGACATATCTTAGCACATCTACAACTCTTCAACATGTTCGCTTAATCGGCGTTAGTGCACATTTGTTGGGTGCTTTTATGCAAATTTACTTCCGAAGCCGATATGCTGCTCATCGAGTAGTAATTATATACTCTAGGTGCAGCTATTCGATGCACCGGCCGGCGCTCGCCAGTTTACAGCGCGCGCGAATGTTGTGACATTTTCCGTGGTTATGGGAATAAATGTAATTCTTGCATGATTGGGAAATTTAAAACGGACGACGATAAAAACTATAAAGTTGTATGCAATCGTAAGATACTAATTTTGTGGTTATAAAAATGCATTATAGTTTCGTTTTTAAGGGAAGGGATTCATGCACTGATATAACAGATTGACATGCAATGAAACTGTTTACTTTTGTGAGACGGTTTATTTAAGTAAGAAAATACATGCCACATTATTTAACGCGGATATCATCATTAGTAGTGGGACACGATGGCGAGGTGGCGTACTCATGATCTGTTCATATAGTCATGATGGTACAGTACAACAAAAGATGTGTTCACATAGACACTTAAGAAAGAAAAAATCATGTTTGGGAGAAAAGGTACTTCTTTCTGAGAAAGTTACTTATTATGAAAGTCGGTGCATACATTTTTATTTCTTTTATTAGGTGCACGACTGGGTCGTATGTAACTATCAATTCACAATGGCCAATTTGCGAAAATCTGTTTTATGGATTTTTGGTAGAAAAACGGTTAGCAGCGATCGATTTTGACACTTTCCATCACATTTTTCCACATATCGCTCGGGACGTTGATAATTTTATATTGGATATTTATATTGGAAAATAAAAGAAGGTATAAACATAAAAAAGGCCCCAGGGTTTGATTTAATAACAGGGGAAATTTTAAAACAATTTTCAAAAAAAATACTGAAACATCTAGCGCAGATCATAAACGCTGTATTTAGATTAAGATATGTACCAAGCATATGGAAGGTCGCGGAGGTTATAATGATTCCAAAACCAGGTAAACCACCACCTCCAAGATATTATTGTAGAAAAATCGCTAGTGCCGAGCCATCAATTTGGGTTCAGGAATAAACACTCAACAATTGACCAAGTGCATAGAATCACTGATGAAAATGCGTTTGAAGAGAAAAAAGTATGCTCTACAGTATTTCTTTATATATCACAAGCTTTCGACAAAGTATGGCACAAAGGATTGATCCATAAATTACAAAAGCAACTGCCGAAGCAGTATTCAAAAATACTGGAGTCGTATATTCTACAGCGATTTTTCAGAATTAAACAAGAAACAACGTACCCAACATTAAGAGAAATTAATGCTGGTGTACCTCAAGGCAGTGTTCTAGGTCCAGTTCTATATCTCCTATTTGCTAGTGATCTACCAGAAAATGACGAAACCACTCTAGCTACCTTTGCAGATGATACTGCTATACTTTCTGTAGGAGAAACTGTCGAAATAGCTACAAAAAAGCTACAAAAGGGAGTAAACAATATCTCAGAATGGACTAAAAATTGGCAGATCAGTCAGTTCATACAAATTTTACGTTAAAAAATGTACCACACATTCCAGTATACATAAATAGTAATGTAGTGGAATATTCAAATACAGCTAAATATTTAGGGATGACTCTAGACGCCAATCTGCGCTGGAAAGCACATGTAAAGAAAAAAAAGGAGATGAGTTAAAAATCCGCTAAAATGTATTGGCTTATTAGGAGATACTCATCCTTATCCAAGTACAATAAATTATTGCTATATAAGCAGAGCCTATGGGCTCCAGCTGTGGACATTCAAATGCAAGACAAACTTACTAAGAATACAAACCTTCCAAAACAAAGTACTACAGAGCATAGTTAACGCACCATGGTACATACCTAACACCGATCTACATAGAGATCTATATATTGAAATGGTTGAAGATGAAGCTTAAAAAGTAGCTCTAAGACACATATATAGGCTTCTCAGAAAAAGCACAGCTTTTAAGAACCGACAATATAGTCAGGAGATTAATACGGGTTAAACCCCTGGAACTATGTAGCTTAAGAAAATCAGAAAATGCTATAAATTTTGCGATTGGCCCCTAATGTCAGTTCTGTTTTGACATTTGTGTAGTAAACACATGCGAAATACACGTTAATAAACAATGTTACGCTACACTGCTCCAGAACGCGGAATATTGGTGACTATTTATTTGAGCAATAATCGGTCGGTGACTTTGGCACAACGTGAATTTCGTCGCAGATTTCCTAGCCGTCCAACGCCTACTGGTGAAACACTGCGACGTTTAGCCGCTCGCCTCGAAGAGACTGGCACAACACGAGATGCTGCCAGGCGTGGCAGACCCCGGAGTAGCCGTTCAGCAGAGAATATTGCTGCTGTGGCCGAAGATGTCATGGAAGCGCCGTCGACATCGACCAGACGACGTGCCACGCAAATGGGTATCAGTCGACGGTCTTTACAGCGAATTTTGGTACAAGAATTGAAGATGTTTCCGTACAAAGTCCAGACGGTGCATCAGCTGTCAGCTGCTGACCGCCATTCGCGTCTAACATACACTCAAGCCATCCTTAATCACCACCAAGAGGAAGATGAATTTTCATCAAAAATAATCATGAGTGATAAGGCCCATTTCCATCTTAGCGGGTACGTAAATAAGCAAAATTTACGCTTCTGGGGCACTGAAAATCCGCGTGTAACCCACGAAGAGCCATTACACCCGCTCAAAGTCACTGTATGGTGTGCTGTTTTCGCTGGAGGAGTCATCGGACCTTTTTTCTTCGAAGACGTCGCGGGCCAAACGGTTACTGTGAATGGTGAGCGCTACAGAGCAATGATCAACGAGTTTTGCCGCAACTTGATGAATTGGGATTGGAAAACATGTGGTTCCAACAGGACGGTGAAACGGCACACACTGCACGTGCCACAACCGATATGCTGAAGGATGCATTTCCTGGGCGCCTAATCTCCCGTTTTGGCGATTTGCACTGGCCAGCAAGATCGCCTGATTTGACCGCTCCAGACTTCTTTTTTTGGGGCTTTTTGAAGTCGCGGGTTTATGTCAACAAGCCTCAGACTCTTGCAGCTCTTAAAGACAATATCCGTTAAGAATGTGAGGACCTATCGCCGGAAGTTTTTGCCAAAGTGATGGAAAATGCCATAAAAAGGGCTCAAATGACAATCAACTGTGGCGGCGGCCATTTACATGACATCATATTCTCGACTTGATGTAAAAAAAATTAAAAGACCAAATAAAAATAATCCACAAGAAGAATCAAAGTTTTTCATTTTTTTTTAAATTACAGCCAAAAAACATTGGAAGGTTATTTTTGCGCCACCTTGTATATATAAAAACAAAATACTGAAACTAAAGTACATTTTCAAACAAAACACATAGAAATCCGACCAACGTTGGAATTTCTTTTAAATTTAATATTTTTATAAAATATAATACATATGAAAGTCTTCGGGAGGTTTATTTAGATCGGTTTAAAGTCCCTCACTATTGCAGAAGGTTCCCTCGCGATAAAATCTCTGCAATGTCTTTCGATGATTTTTCCTACCAGCGAGAGAAAAAAAAATTGGATATTGTTCCTATTCTGCTCTAACGCTGTTGGCTTGTTTGCATATACAGTGCCGCTCACTTGAATAGCACCCCCCTTTGCTGTGAGTTTTAAGCTTAATATCTTCAAAAATAATTATGGTAATGACTTGTTTTTTTTCTAATGAAAGTTTATTAAATTCTGTAAATAAAACAGAAGGAATGGAATTCATATTTACAGTGGTAATTTTTTTTTATAGATTTTGAAGCGATATGACTCAAAATATACACATCACATTTTGGCTCACTTGAATAGCACCCCCCCTCTATTATCAGTTTTCGTGTGGAAGCCAAATCAGGTGGTTATGCAAAAGTATTTTCTAATAATCATTTAATTAATTTAAGATAATTTTAGTTAAAATGGGTCGTGGCAAATCACTGACAGAGGACGAGAAAGCTAAAATCAAGGCTTACAGTTAGTGTGGCCTGTCTATTCACCAAATAGCCAAAAAAAACTCAACGAAGCCGCAAAGTGATATCCACATTTTTACGGAACGAGTCCAACTATGGCAAAAACATGAAAGGACGAACAGTTAGTGCCGTTACCCCAGCTGGAAAAAGAGCAATTCTGCGGCTCGCGTCAAATTCGCATGACTCTGCAGCCAAAATAAGAGAAAAAAGTGGTGTTAAAGCAAGCGTGTCCACAGTAAAGCGGATTATTTCGAAGTCTAAACACTTAAAGCGATTGAAATTAAAGAAAAAACCACCGCTTAACCCATATCGCAAAGAGCAACGCCTTAGTTTCTGCCGTGCTAACATGACATGGAGCAAGGAATGGAAAAAAATTTAATTTAGAGGGTCCTGACGGTTTTAATTATTACTTTCATGATTTGCGGAAGGAGGAACATCAATTGGATCGTTTGCACAGTCGAGTTGGCGGTGTTATGATTTGGGGAGCCATAACGTACTATGGCACTTTGGAGTTGCAGTTCCTAACTCCTCGTATGAACGCTCAGTCCTACATTGGAGTACTAGAGAACGTTATCCCTTCCATTAATGGATTATTTAGTGACTTGCCGTGGAAATTGCAGCAGGATAACGCACCAATTCACAATGCCAGAGTGGTAAAACAATTTCTTGGGCGTCAAAACATTTTATTGTTGGATTGGCCACCATACTCGCCAGACCTAAACATCATCGAAAATGTTTGGGGATGGCTTGCTCGGAAGGTGTACGAATCAGGGAAGCAATACTCCAATAAGGAGGAGCTAATAGCAGCAATAAGAAGTAGCTGGGCCTCCATTTCGCTGGATTACATCAAGAAATTGTATGATTCCCTACCTAACAGGATGTATGAGGTTATTTATAACAAAGGCGGAAGCACCCGTTACTAATTTTTTTTTTTAATTCAAATTCAATTCAAAATTTAATTCTTAATTGTGTTCCTAATAAATTTTTAAGTCCAACAGTGTGAAAACATTTTTAAATAATTTTTTTATGAGGGGGTGCTATTCAAGTGAGCCAAAATGTGATGTGTATACTTTGAGTCATATCGCTTCAAAATCTATAAAAAAAAATTACCACTGTAAATATGAATTCCATTCCTTCTGTTTTATTTACAGAATTTAATAAACTTTCATTAGAAAAAAAAACAAGTCATTACCATAATTATTTTTGAAGATATTAAGCTTAAAACTCACAGCAAAGGGGGGTGCTATTCAAGTGAGCGGCACTGTAACTACGACTGAACGTAGCCCCATAAAATAGATATCCAAACACGTCATATTTTCCTACAGTTAAATTAAACGGCGCAGATATTCAGTTTGTCAATACTGCAAGGAATCTAGGCGCTACATTTACAAATAACCTTTTATGGGACTAACACATTCGTCTTGCTCTAGCTTCCCAACACATAACTCCAGTTGCAACAAGAAAAATTATATGTACAACTCTACTTGTTTTAATTATGCTCTTTGGTTGTGAGATTTTTGGTAACTGTTACTAAGAGCTTAATATTACATTCAACAGCATCGCACGTTACATTTGTGGACGTAGAAGATTTAACCACAACCACATATGCAAAATATTGTAGAGACCCGTCAACCACTTTATTTACTTAACCGAATCCCTTCCGCGCGTTCATTAAGAACATCAAAACTTGTTTCGATACGCTGGAATTATTTAGTTTCCAAACGCCAATATTTAAATTATGGAACTCCCTACCTCTAACTGTTCAACTAATGAGTTGCCCAATCCAAATAACATTGACGCTCTTGCAACATTTCGCGTTTCTTTTATGATAACCACTTTTCTTTTTAACTCTCTCTTACAAAGAGAAAGATATGTTGCTATCGTGCAAATTTTCGACCTCGAGGTTTTGATGGATTCTAAGGACCAATACCACGGAGCAACTGAAAAAAACTAAATCGGTTGGCAACTTGGGTTACAGACCATTTAAGTATTAAGCGGTGACTTGACTCGAGTAAAATCATCACCAATTAATATCTCTAGTTCGTTCAGTGTCGTTCGGAAGACTCGAGCGATAATCAAACCATCATGTTGTATTAATATCTTAGGAGGATGAGAAGAATAGTAAGAAGGTTTTGGGTACACCCATAACTTGAAAACAATTTTCAGAACCGTTTGTTTGTTGTTGCTAAACAGTTAGAACTTCCTGATTCGAAATGTTTAGCATTCTATAGAATGACTGAAGAAAGTTATTTGGAACTTGTAAAAGTGGTAAAAAACATACCTGTCCATTTAACGACATTTCCAACTTGTATCCACGACTCCCCTGATTCATCTTCGAATATCCGGGAAGGTGATAATTGTACAAAAACAGGTTGGTCTGTTGTTCGCTTATCTTCGAAACTGAAATCAATAGGCAACCCGACATGCAAATCCATAGACGACTGGTAAAAAACTGGTTTTTGTGAAACGCAAACGAGTTTTAGTAGCGTCGTGTGCGTCGTCCTATTTGATTACACACGGTATGACTGCAAACTCTATCAGGGCCTTGGCGCTTCAAATCATAAAGCCGCTTTAGTTCTTAAATTTATTTGATCTTGTCAAAGTATAGGCCAAGTTCTTTACGTGAATTTCGTCACAATGTGGACTGAGAGATTCCAATTTAGTCGTGCAATCGATTGATTTGTCTCATTTTGAGGGGTCAGGGGTTGTTTTTTGGAACATGACTTCATACTCTGTAGCCGTGTTCCGGATTTCAGATTACAACATAAAAATAAGGTAAGGTAACGTGTGAAGCAAAATCTTACTGAATGGTAATAGGGGCATTCATGCAACGTCGGAAAATCGTCGTAAACGTTGTAAACGTGATAAAATTACGACGTGATAAATGAACTGTCAAAATTTGTATGGGAAATCTTTTCCAACAATATCTGAATTTTCTCACAGGAATTGGTTGCGTAAACTGAGATGGTAAACGTTGTAAACTTTTGAAATTATCTATTCAGAATAATTATAAGAACAGAGCTTCATCAAGATATCTAACTAAAACTGAAACAGGAACACGGCCTATGAGTATATTCGTATGTGATGATTGTATGGTCTGGTCTATACATCAAACGTGCGTCGATATGGTATTAAGAGACATGCAAACAGTGGTGAAAAATAATTTTTTTGTTATTATTCACCACTGGTTGCATGTCTCATTATACCTAAAACATAAATAAGCATACTGTGATACACTTAAACGAAACGAAAAATAAATTAAAAACTTACTACAAACGTTTGCATATTAATAGTCAACACCGAAATCTTCAAAAATCTTTAAAAAATATACCAACAAATTTTTAAATGTTTCAAGAATAAAATAGAATTTCAAAGAACATTTTGTTTATATTCTTTCCAGAATTTTTTACACAAAATAAAAATTTTGCGAATTGAATATATTGGAAACCCGTCCGAATTTTATTTTATAATTGGCACGCGCTAAAGGGATTATGAACACCTTTATGTTTGAGCACAGCGTGGGCATTAAGGAAATTGAGGAGAAGATAAGAGGTGATACCTATGTGCGTTGGTTTTAAATTTCTATAAATTGTAATGAAGAAGCATTCCAATTTTGTGTTATTCCGTTTAGGAATGAATCTCTATATTTCATTAGAAATGGATTTGAAGTTTCGACAAGAGGTCATTAATAAAAACGTGAGTATCGGGGACAAAACGGAGCATTGGGGGACACCAGCATTTATTTGGTGATTACAGGACTAAAACCTTGGATTGAAACTAATCTATCGAAGAGGAGTATCATCGATAACAAAAGCACGCATTTTCAACAAAAGGGCTTTATACCAAACCCTGTGAAACACCTTTGTAATATAAAGTGCAACGATCTTGTTTTCGCCACCAAGGTGGATTGATGGGTTTCACTTTTTGCTGAGATATAAAAACCGTATTATTGGTGAATAAGAAGTTTTCGAGATTCAAGATATTTCACTCAGAAAGAGTCCTGATGAAAAGGACAGATGATAAGCTAACGCAGTGGTTTTGACAGAATCTTCAGAATTATGGGGGAGATACCATCTGAACCAGCAGATTTGTAAATGTCTGGATCAAGTAAAACTCTTGCAACTGTACGAGTGCGAAAGGGGATTGGTCCCATAGAATGTTTTACGTTCTCTAGTACAGCAGGACGCTGGGCATAATCTGGCAACGTGGAACTGGCTGGTCCTTAACTAACTTCCTCCAATTGCGCACTTCATGTTGGTTGGGGTCGGTCGTCTGGCTGTAAATCGAAGACTCTGTGAACCGGAGTGTTGGTGTCCATTCGCTCTAAATGTGCTAGCCGAGGTAGACAAAGTCCGATACTACCTCAATGTTATTACTGCCAATGGTGGCGTTAAAATCGTCGATGTTGTGCTTGCGTTCGTGTTGACAGCATATACTTGGTCTAAAACTCATTTACAGCTAAATCGATTTTTGCCACTTCTTTCTCCATGAAAGCAAACGTGGCTGTCACATATTTCCAACCTATAATAGCAATATCGGCGTAGCTGCACCGATTTATCAAAGATTGTGCCTCCGGTGTTAGCTCGGGAGTTTTGCACAATTTTGTGAAGAAAGCTTTACATAACAATCCTTCTTCACTTTACCTCAATTCTTTGTTGGTATCAAACGTTTCTGTGATGTGGTTTCCGACCCTAATGGAGTGGTGACAATGCTCCATCGTCATCCTGCATTGAAGGAAGAGTTTAGCAAACTAGACTTTGTTAAGTTCGTCTCTATAAATGCTGTCGTACCGGACTTGTGCGTATCAATTTGGATTTCTCGGGTGAAAATTTGATCAGTTGTCTACTTTCCTGGATCTTGTAGGCGATATTGAGGAGACGTATGCTTTTGTAGTTACCGCAGTTCAGATGGTCTACTTTTTTTGTGGATCGGGTTATCGATGTTGAAGTTCCATTTTTCAAAAATACTTTCATCCGATAAAATTACTTTCCATATGCTACTTTTAAAATAAGCTCCACCGCAGGTCGGTTGACTAGCATTTTTAGCTTTCGTTGTCAATTTTGAAAGTCCAGAACTTTGCCAGTGACTCTGATCACATTTTTTTATAATCTTGCTATTTTGGTTCTTTGATCATGTCTAGCAATCAAAAATCGGTTTGATCAGATGGTTACAGCTGGGTGGGAAAATAAGCTCAATTGATGCGTAGTCAACTACTGGGCGTTGTCGCAGGTATCTCTACTCAGTTTATACTCTCGTTCTACAACATCGAAATAGCTGATTCTGTAGACTCTTAAACTGACAATCTCCGACTGTTAAGCAACCAAATAATATTATCGACGAAAGCAAAAAAATTACACCTGTAGCTAACTGCACCGTGCTGTGTTGGCAAGGCAACCTCAAGAACAGGTAATTCATGGTTTCTTTAAGGATTTGGATGATTTGGAAGTTTACAAAAGCATTAATAATCTCCCTCTATAGGTAACTTGCCAAAAGGTTAAAAAGTTACAACTGCTCTTAGTAGATAAAATACATATCCCGTTCTTCCACACATACTAACATGATAACGCTGCCAATTTGTATCTTAAGTAGTATATTATTCAAACTTATCAAGCTGATTGGATACATACTCTGATAATGAATCTTGCAGTGTGCATTCGAAGAAAGATCCACAATAACATCGTTTAACCAAAGCAATCAGAAATGAGACTCTTTTCATTGCCATTGTGGCGTCCCTTTAGGGCCACGATTCAATGAGATTCTTGACAATTCCCTTTAAGAGGAATAGCATACCAATTTATATAAATGAAATCTGGGTCGCCCAGTGTATTGATCATTAGACCAGTTTACTCTTTTGTTATTTCACACATTTGCTAGGCGCAGATAACCTTATGCCCACACGTAGTTGACAATCCATTCGTACGTGCGATTAGAGCATATTTCGAATGAAACAAAAACTAAGGGTGGTTAAGAAAAATAAAATGGATTTTTTTGTTCATATTCGTGATGTCTCACATACCCTTATATCTCTAACGAGTACAAAACACCCCATCCTATGATTACTGCTGCCGTCAGCATTTTTTTTTATTCAACCTCCCACACAGCAACAAGCGGACGTGCCCAACCCTGGACAAAAAAGTAAAACTTACCCACAAATAATGATTCCAAAGCACTGTACCAATGCCGGATAGAAGTTGTCCATCGAAACAGCTGGTGTATCCGTATCGGGTCCATCTGTCGTTGACGACACAATGCTCATCGTTGTGTCCTCTGACATTTTGAGCTCACTTAGTTTTTCACCCCCAAAAAAATATGTTTAGTGCTTAATTCGACCCGTAGATAGTTTAAATTAGAAAATATGACTACTTTCACCCGCACATAATATTTACACGTTCTCACACGAGACACCACCGAATTTAAGCGTTTAACCGTCAAGGACAAAGTTGGATATCCTGCCACCAAGTGCTTACTCTATCCACAATTTTGTGCATTTCAGCAAGTAAATTGTTTCCATATTGACTTGGTTTACTGTAGAATTATGTTTTTGCAAACATTCAAGAGATATCACTTCGTAACCTTGAATTATGTCAAGGGTTTTAAAAGGAAGCGCTCCGCTAGACACTAATAGCACTTTCACTATCACGTAAGATATCCAATTTACGTAGTTATATGCGACTTAATGCGAAATAGATTATGGATAAGTGCAGTAAATTGTAATGTCAAGAATAGTGGCGACAGACAAATAGAAAAATCGCATCGACGATCAAGTGGGAAAATCGATCGAGAAGCGCGTTACGAGTGGAAATCCAACGAGAGAAGATTTTGTTATGAGGGTTTTGTCATTGTGGCCAAGCAAACTACATTTTTGACGGTACGTTTTGGAGTAGTTGACAGTTGACTTCAAGTGGGAACAGTTTTGCGTTGAAGTGGTTTTCGTAAGGGTAGGTAGTAAGAACGCAAAGCGATTTTTTTAAAATTGTACTAGAAGATATTATATTATAACATATTATTGGACCTCCGCACAAGAGTTTATGTTGAAGCATAAGCATATACTCTTGTGCTAAGGTTGAACTTCATGTTTGTAGGTTGTATGGGTGAGGAGGGAGCATAGTTTAATTTTGTATCCAAAATTAAGTGTTTGAAGAGGTGTAATCTAATAGCACATGCATGTTTATCTGACAGTTGTGATATTTAAAAAAAGACGACGGCTAATACTGTGTTAATCGAATTAGAACCTCATGATCTATGGCTCAGTAATCGTCTGTGATTTAACAGATAATGTAAGCATGCTTTACGTGAGCACCTAGTCTTTACGGCTCTTATCTCACGGTGGGCCTACCCACATACCGCAACCATTTTTAAGTGTGGTTAACACCCCAATGCAGGCCGCACTGCATCGGTAACATTTTGAAAATCATGTGTTAGGCACGAACTTCAACCTTGCTAAGGCCCGAGGCTATCTGCACCTCTTGCATTCTAAAGCCACCTCTTTAGAATGCCATACGCTTCAACGAACTTCTGACAACCACAACCACCACGATACTCCCACAAGGGGGCCTACCTCAAAATCAGTCTGGGACATTGTCCTAGGAGTTCTGATTCCCGTGGTACCATTATTATAGTCAATGGTGAGACTCCACACCGATTCCTTATGGGCTCCATAACAACCCAGTCCGGTCTCGAATGAACACACGTTTGTTCATTCAACAAAAAGAGCTTGACTGCCTCGCCTTTTCGGACAAATCTTTATTCGGTTACCGAACAAAGAATGTCCTTACGGCGATTTATGGCAGCCAAATGGTTGTGGATCCACATGAAGTTGGCTTGGATTGGTTCGCTATCGGCTTTCACAGTAAACTGCTATGACCACATTCACCGCAGATCGCTAAGTAACGAATTAACGAAACTAGCTTTCCTGCGGCTACCTCTATCCACCACCTGAGGACGCGCCCAGTAGGGGCCCAACCCCCCTGGGTCTGTGATTTAACAATAATTGTTTTAAGTGAAGCAAATAAAGTGATACTGCCGACAGCGAAAACTACTATTGATCTTGGTACGTGATGCAAGATGTACGCCGTTGAAATGTTATCGCCAAACGATAATCACTTTACGAAATGAGGGCCCTAGTGCTTAGCTAACTACATACAGTTGCGCACTTCATGTCATAGGATCTTAATCGTACAACGCGAAGTTTTTTGACCGCATCCTATGTCAATCTTGGTCTCCATAGCCCGTCCACACAAAAGAGACCAAACATTTTTCGCTGAAAACAACCAAGGATTTCTTCATCGAGTTTTAATACGGGATAGAAATTCTCTGTCACCGTCGACTGCGATTATGACTGCGGAACGAGCAACTATCTGTACACAAAAAAATTTACAATGTGTGTGTAGATTTAACTGTCATAAAGTCACGGGGAATTTACTAGTGCCGAACTATTTGTTACATAATTTCGAAAGGGAAATTTATCATTTGGCAAAACAGTGGCGACTATAAATTTTCAATTCTTCACTTAACAAAATAATTTATTTGAGAGCGTTTTATTTTATACATTCATGAAAAGAATACGTTTAGGATTCTTAAAGTAGATGTGTCAGTGAAAAATAAATGAAAACCATCGCTATTGGGTAGCGATTTATATCTTGCGTAGGTATGTGTATATGTTCCTTGCTTTAAATTGCATACTATTATATCTTGAATATTTTTTTTATTTTTTATTCCTTTTGGAACATGTTTCGATAAAAAACATATATCGTTGAATACCCTATCCTATTCCATTCTATGTATTGCTCAAACAGTTTATTAAAATCGTTTATAGTTCTGCAAGAAACAACGTTTTTCTTTTTATAAGGAAACGCCTCCAAAGAGTGGGTGTGGATTAAAATGATCTAGAGACGATATATTCACATTAACTTTACCAAAGTTTTTCCGAATTATTTTTAATATGACCAACATATGTTCTTTACTGAAAACGCCACCCAAAAAGTGGGCTTGGGAAAAAGCTTTAAATGAACGTATACATTTTAAGATTGTCTAAATATATTGTTTAGACACTTTTTTCAAAATTGTTAACCGTTTGATCAATAATAAAAAATAAAAAATTACAAAACTTGGAGTGGCAGTATGTGGATTTTGAACATTATCTTAGCTCAAAATTTAAGGCCTAAAAACCGGTAATTTTTAGCTTTTTTCATTCTTCCATAAGAAAATATTAAATTTTCTTCCGGAGTCAATTATTTTTTGATAATATAAATTAAAATCAAAGTGACAAATATCTAATGACAAACAGATGTTTTGATGTTAAATTGCGGATCAGCTACACCGACACTGTCTTCAAAATCTGAAACTACCAATGGAAAACACCATATAAGATAAATACCTAATTAGAATCGAATAACATCCCTGCCTTAGCACATAACGCAACCTAACAATACCCCTACAAAAATTGTGGTAGCACCTGGTAACAGTATAGAGTTGTTCAGGACAACGTCAGTGTCAATGACAAACTGACAGCATCTGTAGGAAAACAAACATTTGACATTTATATGAAGGCAAATTCATTGGCAAGGGACAGGGGTTGTTTTTTTGGAACATTTTTAAAATTGCTTTAAAATTGTGTAAAAGTGCTAAATGAGAACAGAACAATTTATAAACAAAATAAAAACATTCAGAGCTATTGTTGTTTGTGAAAACAAGAACATAATAGTCTTTACTACACGAAAACTAATCAACTTCGTTTGCACTCGGATTTAAGTTCACGCTTTGCAATGGCACTGGTTATCAATTTCACTCTTTTTATTTATATTTTATAATTATACACACTCTCTTAGTATCGTTATGTATTTATAATTTGAGTTTCACTTTGAAGAACTTATATTTTCATATTTCAAAGCAAATTATCCAAAAATTAGTACTCCCGCCATATAAAATATCACATTGTTTTCCTCCAATTGATTTTGACGTTTTAAAAAAAGAGACAACGCACTTGGGAGGGAGATAGTCTCATGAACAACTCTATTGTCCATCTCTGTTTTTCTACGCTATCTGTCAAAACACAAACAAGAAATTAGTCATCTTTTTAATAAATTTCCGAGACTTTGTCAGAAACTTCTAAGATTTTTATAATTCTTATTGCCTAAATCAAAAAAAAAAGAGATGAATCGCCTATTTGGTAAATCAAAACCCAAAGTACCACCACCAAATATCAACGATTGCATTGCCGGGGTGAGTACCAAAAAAATATAAATGTTCCAACGATTCATTTCCAAAATACCTTCAGATTGATACCCGAGCAAATTCAATCGACGAAAAAATTAACAAATTAGAAAATGAGCTACGCAAATACCGTGAACAGATGAGTAAGATGCGAGAGGGTCCCGCAAAGAATTCAGTCAAGCAAAAGGCTTTGCGCGTATTGAAGCAGAAAAAAGCGTAAGTGCTTATCTTTTGACGCGTATCGATGAAGTCATTTGGGACACTTGTTCTTTTAGTTATGAACAACAAGTCGAGAGCCTTCGCAATCAGGCATTCAACATGGAACAGGCCAATTATGCTGCTCAAACATTAAAGGATACCAATTCCACAGTCATCGCTATGAAGGATGGTGTTAAACAGATGAAAAAGGAATTCAAGAGCATTAACATTGATAGTATTGAAGTGGGTATTTGGTGTTTTAATCACTTGGCATAGCAATAATTTGAAACTTTCATATTATAGGATATCCATGATGATATGGCTGATATGCTCGAGCAAGCCGATGAAGTACAAGAGGCTCTTGGTCGAACATACGGTATGCCCGAGGTCGACGACGATGAACTCGAGGAAGAGCTGATGGCATTAGGTGATGAAATCGCATTGGATGATGATACCAGCTATTTGGATGATGTAGTAAAGGCTCCAGCTGCTCCTGACCGCGAACCAGGCGCAGATAGTATTAAACCATCGGTATCGGTGAGTTAGCATGCCTCTTATTGTGAGAACAACATTAGATGTGTGGATTTTTTCAGGGTGGAATCGAAGTTGATGAGTTTGGGCTGCCAAAGGTACCCACTTCGCTGAAGACATAAAACAATAGATATGTAGTTGCACATGGTGTATTAAATTGAAATCTATCTGAACTTGCTGCAAGTAAAAATTAAAGTGGACACACTCACGTACTAAATTGTTTTTAGCTTAAAAGGAGTTTCTGTTTTTAGTCCTTAAGTAGATTTTTTTGTCATTTCTATTGAATAAATCATTTACATTAGTAATGCATCTATACATTACTACTAGGACTTACTTTTGTTAAGCGGCGCTACTCTACCAGATGATCTCACTATATGCTTTCTAGGTAGTCAGCCCTGTAGCTAAGTGCCTCCAGTTGCGCGTTTTATTTTAGTTTTTGTCGGTTTCTACTTCTACTTGCGCTCAACTGAAGAGCTATGTCTTTCTACCTCTTATACGCTTACCATCTGTTTTGTAGTTGAAGACTATAAGGTCAGAGTAGGGGGTGGATATAGCTTCACATATACCAGCCATCTTAAATGCCAGTCGCGTATTTCAACTTCTCCTCTCGTATTTGTAGGTGAAACGGCCTAATGGTTAGTCGTTGAATTACCAATTGTGGAGAGCATATCCCGAAAGAACAAAATAGTGGGGTTGCCAACTGATGACATCTGCATGCGACGCTTCTTTGCCAAGAAGGAAGCCTAACACACGCGGCTCACCTTGTTACCGGTAGAATGATGACATCAAAGCCCTTCGATCAATGCGTCTGAGTGCCAGGCGAAAAGGGCAACCGGATTTCAATCAAAAGCTTGAAACCATCAACCTTTAAAAATGTCCATGGCTGTTGGATGTTAGACGAAAGTGAAATGCAACAGATCATCTCAACTTATTTGTCCAGTTATTCGTTGTAATGACACTCTTCCCGCGAACTTCCAACGAAGATATCCCACCAGGGACACATGAGAAACTACTAACGAAAGCACAATGGGTCGGAAACTCTCATGAATGTAGATCTGTATTACATCTGTGTCTGTGTCTAAAGAAAGGGACAATCCCCACCCACTTTTTCGTCAAGATGGGAAAAATCACAGAAAAGGTCATCTATAATAAACTAAAAGCAATAGCTGAAAAAATGGGCACACTATCAGATTACCTGTTTGGTTACAAAGGTACGTTATACAAAGGCAACGGCCATCGAGGGAGAACGGTGGCGATTTGGAACTAAGGAGTACTGTTCCGTTGTCACCCAAGACATCAAAAATTTCTTTAATTCCACAAACTGGTCGTGCATTATGAGCTATTCAAAATGAATGTGGCCAGCTACAGTCTGAGAATACTCTCTAACTACTTCAAGAACAGAAGACTAAGCTACGATAGCGACATAGGCGCGGAGTGCTATAACGTGTCAGTAGGCGTTCCACACGAATCTGTTGTAGGTCCTCTTCTGGTGAATATAATGCTGTTTTAAGGCTGCCACCCACAAATGATCGAAGTTGTGGGCTTTGGGATGGTGGTGTTATGATCGATAACAGACTTAACTTCAAGAACCACCTAGACTTCGCTGAAAAGAAAGCAGCGATCTTTAAGAACGATTTCCGCGTCTACATGAGGAAACGTGTTAGAAACCAGAGAGAGGAAAGAGGAATCTCCATTCAAGGTTGGAAAATGCTATTACAAGAAGATGAACACATCAACTTATCCCTGAAATAAGATAGGAAAATAGGATAGGAATAGGTAAACGGGAACTCTTAATTTCGATAACAACCAGTTTCTAGGCTTCAGAAAATACCTGCACAGATTCGGGCACGACACCTCACCAATCTGTCCATCATTTCCAGGTTTTGAGAATATTAATGCAGACCTCCAAGACGCAAACCGTATGAGATGTTTCTGGAGAGAGATGCTTCTTGCAGAGGAAACATGAAACAAAGTAAACTATTTTGTTATCTGCGTCCTAAACGAATTGAGGATTCTTGAAATTGTCTGAGTCGGTGATAGCCATACCCCTTTATAAAAGTCAAAGCTTCTGTGATAGCGAAACTACAGCATACCTTCTATTTTTTCGTCCTATCAATCAGAACCCTTTCCAAGAAAAGGGGATTTCATTAGCGACTCGACAACTTTAAACTTTCATTGTAAACACACCCTCTAACCAATTACCGAACTGTCAATGTCAACATTTTCAGTAGAATTAACATTTTCATCATGACGTTCTATAGAATTGGGTATCTCAAAGACCATATTATGGCTAATTTTGCGGAATGATCTTGGCCTACCCTTACAAGATCAAGCTGACTCATGAACTAAAGCCACATGATCATTTAAAGCGACTTACGTTTTCAAATTCGACTCTCATATAGATGGAAGAAAGTGAAGAATTTCATCGCAAAATCAGCTTCAGCGATGAAGCGTATTTTGGTCAAACGTTTTCGTCAATAAGCAAAATATCCTTTACTGGACATGTGCTTCACAAAACAGCACTTCATCCTCAAAAAGTCACTGTTTCGGCGGTTTTCATGCCGGTGACGTAATTGGGCCTTTTTTTGTCGATAAAATTAACTGTCACGTTATGGTAAATAGTATTCGCTACAGAGACATGTTGGAACGTTATTTCTTTAAGCAATTGCATGAATTGGACAACCGTAATACGTGGTTCCAACAGGACGGTGCCACATGAGTTGAGTGCGGCTGCAACAATTGAGTTATTAAAGTCTCAGTTCGGTGAACGTGTTATCTCGAGAAACGGACCCGTCGATTGGCCGCCGAGATCGTGTGATTTAACGCCTCCAGACATTTTTTTATGGGGCTACAATAAATCATTGGTCTATTCCAACCAATATAGCAGCCGTATCGGTCAAAATGTGCGATCGAGTCATCGCTTTTTAAAAGCGAAACAACGGCGAATCCAACCTAGCACGCAACCCAAATCCAACAATGAGTCCAAGCAGGGGTATTGCAGAAGGTAGCACCCTCCTTCACACGTAGGTACTCAAAGTTAGCATACACCCAAATTCGCATTCAGATGTTTACAAAATATGAAACCCTTAAAATGGATGTATGCAAAATTAAATAAGACCGAACATGGAAATTCGGCGTTATTTCACGGCACTCGCCCGTGATGGACATATGAACGAAGTCGAATTCCATTCATAAATGTTTTTTTAGCAATTACATTTTTTTCGACATATCTGAAGTAGATTTAAATTTTATTTAAAAAAACAGTTTTTAAGTCTTTGATGAAAAACTACATTTTTCAAATCTGCACAGAAAAAAACAAACCATCTCCTACTCCTACAGTTACCGCCCACTCATATTGCTTTTCACCGGTATGTACTATGGTTTTTGTATCAACAGGACCACTGGTGATATGGTGACCTATCTGAAATAAACAAGATTGTTGATTTTGATATTTCGAAAACATTTGTGACATCATTCTTTGTCGAAGATAAAAAAAAACTGCAATTGTTTAGCACATCTTTTGAAACAAATGAAATATACAGCGCATCAAACGTAGAAAATATTAAGGAAACTATACCATCTTTTTAAAACATTGTCAGTACTTGAATAGTTTCGAGAAATTTCACATCCAAGTTTATTCAAATTTAAGCTTGTACAAAAGTACGTGAACGGACCTAATTGACGACTGAAGGCTAGCATTTTTTCTCTTTTTTCTCTACTAGTCGCAAAAGTGGCGCTATTCGTATGGAAAAATAGCGCCAAATTAAAATTACATTTTTGTATTAAAATGATAATTTAATCGCTCAGCATTTCATATATTTAAAAAGTCCATTATTTATTCCATTAAATGCCATATCAACTTGTATATCACCTAATAGTAAAATGTTTGGAAATACGCGTTTGGACTTTCGTCTTAAACACAGTTTTCTTATGGTAATCCTGTATAAATGAAAATTTCCCTTAATTCTATAGCACTTAACATGTTCTTTTTTCCACATGTAGAGGCGCTTTTCAAACTTTTCCACTCGTCAATAGCGGTTTCGATTGGGATACAAAAATTAATTCTTTTTATGCTTTAGAGCACATTTTTTGATCTAGATCAATTTTTTTCGTTGTTGATTGGGATATAAAAAGCACCCTTTTTTTACACTAGAGCACTTTTGATGAATCTCGATTCCAAGTGAGATTTACACCTACATGCGCGAACACAAAAACATTTGACACCTAACTTATGCCAGTTTGAAGTTTGCATTTCGCAGTTTGATTGTGGTTTTTGTGATCAGTGAAAACTAAAAAGTGATTTTCTGCGAAAACTATAACTATCCAAATTAATTAAAATACAGTAGTCCCTCGATAATGTGAATTACCGATAATGTGAATTTCTCCAAAATGTGAATCGGCAAAACTTTACATTGTCATCTCTATAATGTGAACTTCCGAAATTTTCAACCTCTAAAATGTGAATTTTGTTTGTAAACGTTTCTCTTGCTCGTTTTGCGTGCGATATTAGGGACTAAATAACTGTTATTTGTCTCTAAATTGTAAACGCAGCTGCAGGGTATAAGGAGACAACAACTGCCATTGGGCCTGCGCACACGAGTATGCTTCAACCGTAGTCATTATGGTTACTTTCCAAACACACGGGAATATGTTCAACCGGTTGAATTTTGTGTAATATACCAAACTTTATATGTATGTGTAATTCGATTAACACCGAACTTAATACCACAACTGTCAGAAACGCATGCATGTGTTGGTAGATTCAACCTCTTCAACCACTTATTTTTGGGTGAAAAATTGCTCTCCAATGCCTCTCAAACTGTGCTCCCTCCTCACCCGTCCCACCGACAAACATGACGTTCAACCGGTTGAAGCATACTCGTGTGCGCAGGCCCATTTGTGTGGATATGGATATTTTATGATCAGTTGTGTTTATATTGGTTCAGTTAGTTGTGTCTTGTGTGATTCGTGTTTCTTATTTCGTTTTGTGTGTAACATAAGTTCAGTTCGTATCTACATAATGGCACCTAAACAGAAATTGCATCAATTTTTATCGATTAAAGATAAGTGCAAAATTTTACGCGAACTAGATGCTGGACATCCTGGATTTGCATTTTTGCATTTACGAAGTCACTCCAGCTGCTCCCAAAATAGCTAACTCGCAAGCAATCCAGTGTACAAATACGCTTCTTGAGTACGCCGATCAAAATGAATTGGACGCAGAAACGATTTCCAGTTTGCTGAAATTAAGGGCAAAAGCAATAGAAAGATCAACTCAAGCTATTTGTCAGTCCAAAATAACAAAATATTTTACCAAACATTTAGAATACCAATATCGGAATGTTTTTACTTTTGTTTTTTTTTTTAAATGAATAAAAATTTTTATATTAGTTTTTCTTCTAAAATAATAAATATTGAAACTGTAATTTTAAAAATCATTTTGTGTTGTTTTTAATGGATTTGAAAATCGTTTCAATCAGTTTAGAAAGCACTGAAAAAATGTTCCAGTAATGTGAATCCCTCTAAAATCCGAAAACGCATTGTTTTAATTAGTTCACATTATCGAGGGACTACTGTATTTTAAGTTAATCATGTTCTAAAATTCATAAGCTTTGTTTTGACACCAACTATCGCCAATGGTTGAATTTATAAAAAACACGCACTGAGTAAAAGAAAATTTCTAATTATGGTTTTCAATGATAGCTATAACTGCAGCCTAGAGGTAAACCATAAGCTGTCAAATGGCTCACTAACACACACAAAACCAGATCAAACCTCCTTTATGTTCGATTGGGACATCTGAAATCTGAAATCTGAGAGCAAATCTGAAAATCCCAATCGAAAACGCTATAAGTTTATGTAGATCGTTCTCGCACTCATGAACGGATCTTATGATTCCGTTCCAAAATTGTTTCCGACTTCTAACTTGAATCAAAAGAAATGAGAGTATTTCAATTTTATAGTTTGTCCTCACAAATTATTAATAAGGCTTTTACAAATAAAAGTATTTTCATTTTTGTACAGTAAAAATAGCACCTACACTTAAATATGGATTATCTTTAATGTTGCTGCTTGCGTTGATGCCAGCGAAAGCTGATAAGTGCCTGCCCCCAGCAGCGATTTATAACGTAATCAAAAAGATAGTAGGGGTCATCAATAAAAAATATACGTAACACAGTTTATAGATACTTTTGCGATGTAGCTACATTCAGATTTATTTATTTCAAAGTCAAACAACACTTTTAATGTCATTACTTTCAAAATATCAATGTACATATGTAATATATGCATAATTGATTTGGACAAATTTCAACGTAATATCTACTTCACAACTCTAAATTGTTGTCATCCTAGTCGCTGTTAAGGCTTATATATTGCTTAAAAACAAATTATAACATTCATGACGTTTATAGAAAAAACCATTGAAATAATTGGCATTAACGGCCCAAACAGGGTCCCAATCCTAGCTTTTCCATTCATTAGTGTGTGCGAAATTATAAGGGTATTCATGCAACGTCGTAATTTTATTACGTGCGAAAGATTGTAATTTTACGATGACGATTCATGAACGACCCTAAAACTGCATCACTAAATAATGCGGTAAACCACTGAATTCAATCTCATTTTAGTAATCTATTTATTGATAGAATTTTGTTCCTATTGTTCTCTTTCCGTTCTCGATAATTTTTTTTTCAGTTTAGCGCATACGTTTGATGTGTTTAAATGTCAAAATAGATATTGTTGGAAAAGTTGAAATCTAAAATCCGGAACACGGACAATTATTTTTTGGTTTCTGTCAAACTCCTGGGCAGTCATTATTTGACAGTTTTAATTTTTCCAGCTGCCCGCTGGAAATTTTCTCAGCACGCGTACGGCTTTGTGAAGTTTCACATCAATGTATGTTTACATTTACTCTTGCACATAAGTACCCGGATGGACCTAATGTGAACGAGACGGACGGCAAATTTGGGAAGCTTTTTATGACAACTTTATACTCTTGTATAAAGTGCAAAAAGTGCAAAAGTGCAAAAAGTTAGGTGTTATTACTTTTGGGATTTTTACCAGGGACAATGCAAAACGCTAACCATAACCACTAGGTTACTGATTTAAATTTAATTTGTAACTTTGACAGCAAAATACCATCAGCATAAGGAGTAATACAGCCAAACAATGCTGTAGGATTATGAGCAAAACGAATTGACGAATACGTCTGTATGTCATCGATTTTTTTTATACCCACGCCCACTTTTTGGGGACTTTTTTCTACAAAGACCATTTTCATAATACCCAACCCCATGATATTTGCAAAATAACGTTCTTTTTTTCGAAGATTTTGATAAACTGTTTGAACAATGTCATTTTCTATATTTCATCGCCATGAAGCCCGCATTTTAGGGATATTAATTTTAAGGATTTTTTAGGTTATTAAACTATTCACACAGCGGATTGTAGCCTACTCATATTTTTTTCACAATTATTGAGAATGTGGAGTTGGTCAGTTATTTGTATCCTTCTGATATTATTCCTGTTAGAAATCATGATGTATTTGCCTTACATAATGAAAAAGTTAAACTTGACTTCCGAGTCATCATCGTTAGTTAGGCTGCTTGAAAAATCTCCACTTTTTTCAATAAAATGTTGTTTAACGATGAGTCCCATTATAGTGCCTTAGACCCATTATATACTCGTATTTACCTTGGTTAGCTGCAGGAAAGCCTATGATTTGATTTATGAGTTAATTGCAAATATCAAATAATGAAATGAATACTGTCAAACTTCCATTTATTAATTTATTTACCAATATATATCCATTTGGATGTGTTTTAGCAAATTCTAAGGAATTCGTTGAGGTTACATATGGATTATCTAACGCCTTGTTGATGAACTGAGTCTTTGAATACTCAATGGCTTTTATTGAACAGAGTATTGTTTAGCGGTTTCATGACTTTCTCAAGAACGTCCTCTTGATAGCTTGTTGCTCTTGCTTTTTCGACTTGTTCACAAAAATGAAACTTGGTGTTACCATGAAGCACTCACTTCCCACTAAACTACAGGCATAGACCTTCACGTAACGTAAAAGACGTAAGTCAGAGCAATGCTTTTGCCATTTCATGCCTAATTTTCCTCAAGGTATTATTCAACCTCTGGCTGATGACTAGGCGATAAGCATTTATCCCTATTTGTCTATGATTAATTTTGCAGATCTGGATTTTTCGGCAGATTTACCCCTTCTTGCACTAATGCCAATCCAATTGATAGCCGTCAGATTGACAAGGGTGATTTACATTTTGATTTCTCATTATTTCGGTTTTGAAAAGCTATATTGTTATTATTAATAATTAAATCATTAAAATGAAAACCAACTTGATGGACTAGAAATTTGAAAGCTTCACGGACACGGAATTACACGAACAAAAAAGCCAACAAAAAATCAATCCGAAATCATGTTCCATAGAGTTGTGTAGGACAACGTCAGTGTCAATGACAAACTGACAGCATCTGTAGGAAAACAAACATATTTGACATTTGTATGATGGCAAATTCATTGGCAAGGGACAGGGGTTGTTTTTTGAATATTTTTAAAATTGCTTGAAAATTGTGTAAAAGTGCTAAATGAGTACAGAACAATTTATAAACAAAATAAAAATATTCAGAGTTGTTGTTGTTTGTGAAAACAAGAACATAATAATCTTAACTACACGAAAACTAATCAACTTCGTTTGCACTCGGATTTATGTTCACGCTTTGCAATGGCACTGGTTATCAATTTCACTGTTTTTATTCCTATTTTATAATTATACACACTCTCTTAGTATCGTCATGTCATGTATTTATTTATTTGAGTTTCACTTTGAACAACTTATATTTCCATATTTCAAAGCAAATTATCCAAAAAATAGAACTTCCGCCATATAAAATATCACATTGTTTTCTTCCAAGCGATTTTGACGTTTTAAAAAAAGAGACAACGCACTTGGGAGGGAGATAGTCTCATGAACAACTCTATTGTTTAGCGGTTTCATGACTTTCTCAAGAACGTCCTCTTGATAGCTTGTTGCTCTTGTTTTTACGACTTGTTCACAAAAATGAAACTTGGTGTTACCATGAAGCGCTCACTTCCCACTAAACAATGAACTCGGATGATGACCTATATTCGGACCCTGCCCATTATTTAATTTGCTTTCTGAGAATTACGAGCATAGACCTTCACCTAACCATTATGGCGGTTGAGATTTTCCTCTAGCGTAACGTTTTTTCCTCAAGGTATTATTCAACCTCTGGCCGATGACTCGGCGATAAGCATTTATCCCTATTTGTCTATGATTAATTTTGCAGATCTGGATTTTTCGGCAGATTTACCCCTTCTTGCACTAACGCCAATCCAATTGATAGCCGTCAGATTGACAAGGGTGATTAACATTTTGATTTCTCATTATTTCGGTTGTGAAAAGCTATATTGTTATTATTAATAATTAAATCATTAAAATGAAAACCAACTTGATGGACTAGAAATTTGAAAGCTTCACGGACACGGAATTACACAAACAAAAAAGCCAACAAAAAATCAATCCGAAATCATGTTCCATAGAGTTGTTTAGGACAACGTCAGTGTCAATGACAAACTGACAGCATCTGTAGGAAAACAAACATATTTGACATTGGTATGATGGCAAATTCATTGGCAAGGGACAGGGGTTGTTTTTTGAACATTTTTAAAATTGCTTGAAAATTGTGTAAAAGTGCTATATGAGAACAGAACAATTTATAAACAAAATAAAAATATTCAGAGTTGTTGTTGTTTGTGAAAACAAGAACATAATAATCTTAACTACACGAAAACTAATCAACTTCGTTTGCACTCGGAGTTATGTTCACGCTTTGCAATGGCACTGGTTATCAATTTCACTGTTTTTATTCCTATTTTATAATTATACACACGCTCTTAGTATCGTCATGTATTTATAATTTGAGTTACACTTTGAACAACTTATATTTCCATATTTCAAAGCAAATTATCCAAAAAATAGAACTTCCGCCATATAAAATATCACATTGTTTTCTTCCAAGCGATTTTGACGTTTTAAAAAAAGAGACAACGCACTTGGGAGGGAGATAGTCTCATGAACAACTCTATTGGCACCAAAAAACATCAAATTTCAGATCGAAATTTTAAATTGCCAATAGAAAACAACATTATTGTAAAAAGGTGAATATCAAACTATACCATGTTTAACAAATTCTAACAGTATTTATGGCACGACAACCCTCATATGTATAGTTAAATATACTGAACATTTATAAAATATAATGTTCTTGTCCTCCTGACTGTTTGTCTACGGTTTCCCATTGCCCTCCTTTGCGTACAACTACAAGTGACAAATCAAAAAAACAAATTCAGTTCACATACCTACCGTGCGTACTGATACGATACGTCAAACCATCGCAACGTATCGCATTGATTAGAACGAAAACGAACGTTCTCTTCGACTTCGACCAACAACGGAGCAACCTACGGCTACGGTACAATTTCTTGATAACCTTTCGGTGTCATCCTATTTTATTTTTTTTATATTTTGATATTCCAAGTAAAGTCTCATTTTGATTTTTATACGTTTCGCAAAAGAAAATTCATTTGTACTCGTGCTAGCAAAGTCGGCGGTCGGTGATAGTGTAGTTTCTGCTCCAAAAAAATGGTTGTAATCGCAAAAGTTTTCCAAACAAGTGTGCAAATCGCTGGTGTCTCAAGGAAACTGTTAAGATGTGCTACCAATCGACAGATTAGGTGTTTCAGTGTATGCAGTATTAAATTCGCAGGTATGTTTCCTGTTTTTATTTCATAAATTATGTAAATGCAAATTTCTGGTGCATTTCCATGCCGCAAGGCGAGTCACAATGAGTGCATTTGCCAAAAGTCAGCTGTTTATGGATATTGTGAATGGGGATGGGTTTGGTGTGTCGACAAGTTTGACGTTTATCGTGTTGTTGGGAGACTGTTGCGTCATTGTTAAGAGAAAATGAGCTTTTGCTTGCACAGTCTGTGCTGAAAGTACGAAGACATAACAGAAACGATATTATAATTCAATCCGTATAGTATTTTTTAAATTTTCGAATGGATCGTGCATTGTAAGTGCCGGTTACACTTTCATTGGAATGAAAGTCATCTCCAACGAGACGGGTAGATACAATGATAGCCAAAAGGAATATGGTAGATTGCACCGAGGATCCATTTCAAATTGAATTGTCGGTATTAGCATAATCGTTTCACTTTATTTTACTTACATATTTGAAATATGCACCGAGTGAAGACCTCAAGATCGGTACCAGAGAAACGAAAATATCAAGAAGTTGTTTTAAACTTCCGCGTGTTTCAGCTGTAGAAACTTGACTTCATTCCAATGACACTTTGTTCTTTGTGGGCACGGCGTTCATTGAAATGAGAATCGTTAAGAAAACTGCTACTACAATCCATATCAACATGATTTTGAAAATTATGTTTTTGTGCCTTATAATAGGTACTTACCCCTTTTTAATTCCAATCGAATCAAGAATTTTCACGTTATGCCTTTTTTCATATAGACAGCTCATATGAAAATTATGTTTGATCGGTTCTTCAATACGCTTAAACTGGCATTCTGCATATAAGATATTGTACGAAAGCATCCACAAATATAAACTTGTAGATCGTACCAGGACATCCAGTCGAGCATGAATTTTCAATTCTACTCGAGCAAATTTTCATTCCACTTGTTCCACTTACTGATCTTTGAAATATCCGCAAGATTATATGAAAAAATAAAATTTCTGGCTTAAAATGGCCTATACAGGGCTTTAAATCTAGCCACAAAGAAGACGACCTATGGCGTTAAATGCCGAATCCGAACGGACAATTTGAGAAGCTTATCATGACAGTGTTACTCTCGGAATTTTCTTAGACTGTCTGTGCATTTGGCCTCACTCAATAAATGTCAAACTTTGCGGGATTGCCTTCAACGAATCTGCTTACGATTTGTGGACCCCGATCTTTCCTTACGATTTGTGGGCCCCGATCGCTTTTACACGAAGAAGATTTTATAAGCAGTTCGCTCTTACACTTTTAGCAACTGCGCTTAGCCATATGGTGTTCAGGATCGATTTTGTAAGATTTTATATATGAAGCAAAAGCCTTTACATAATACCACCTATCCAGTCTTTTTCAAAGCACATTAAAACCTTTCAAAACTCTTTTCAGAACGTCGCTTCTCTGACAAGCATGAATGGGTCTCTGTCGAGGGCAACGTCGGCACAGTAGGAATCTCGCACTATGCCCAAGAAGCACTTGGAGATGTAGTGTACGCCCAGCTACCTGAGCCCGGCACAAAACTCGGTTTGCACGAGGAATGTGGGGCCCTGGAAAGTGTTAAAGCCGCCAGTGAAGTGTACTCACCAGTTTCTGGAACAGTTTCGGAGAAAAATACTCAAGTAGAAGAAACCCCAGCGTTGATCAATACCAATTGTTACGATAAAGGTAAGGACTTATCAATTCCCCCGCCCAACAAAACCATAACCTAATTCTTTCCCCAAATTCTTAGGTTGGCTATTTAAGATAACTTTAGGCGATGCCACCGAATTGGACAAACTCATGAGTGAAAAACAATATGAAGACTATCTCAAGTCACATGATCATTGAATCGTCTTTGATAGTTAGTCGTGTTATTTTTTTTTGAATTATTTTTAAGTTTTGTAGATTATAAGCTCAGAAAAACAGAAGCAAATTGTTATATAAAATTATATTTCAAATAAAATGTGAATTATTCACGTGGCACCGTTTATCAGTTTAAAAAATTAAGTCTTCTACATTTTTTAATTTCTTATCACAATTATAGTATGAATGACAATAGCTTGAACTCTCGGGGAGGTCCAACCGGCGACTTTAAACCTTGAACAATGTGACATTCATATCATCATATTTTATTATTAACAGTGTCACAGGGGCGCGTTTTTAACGAGGTTGTTGGGCTTTATTTTTGGTTTTCATAAGTGATGCCAATAGTTTTGATTAGAAGAGTCAATTTGGGAACACGTCTTTTGATAAAGTTAGAGTGATGACTTAGTTTAAACTTGTCTGCTCTTTGTCTCATTTTTATTTAAAAAGGTCAGTTGGTATGGAACGTTTTGCTTTCCTTTAATAATCTATAATGACATTCTCAATAAGAATACATCTTCTTGAATTATTTAATTTCAAATGCAACCTGTATATAAATTAAAATTATAGGAGTTGCTGCCGTTTGAAGAATGATATTTATTCGTTCAAGAAGTGTCAGAAGGGGTAAGTCAAATCAGATTTTAAGGCACCACGCGGTGGGGTCTTTTAAGGATAATCCTGAAATGAAGTAAATATTTGTTGCTTGCAAAACGTATCGAAAATATTTTAATATTGTTTTCTAGTGTTTACGGACTCCCGACCCGGAAGCGCCATCTATCCTCTTCGATTCTGGTCACGATGCTTCCAGTTATTCAGTACAAGCGTTCTGGCATCGGCGATCCTTAAACCTAAACCGGAGTCGATCTTGTCGCCGAGTTAATGTAGGCTACGTGTTTTTATCTTTTGTGCTACATGTATATCTTGTTACAGCTCATAAAGCTCGCAGTTGTATCTTCTCTTCCATTCACCTTCCTCGCATAGGACCAAAAATTCGACGAATAATTGTTCTATCCAAAGTGTCAACTATTTGATTCCCTTTCCTGCTTTTTGCCCAGCACTCGGTGACGTAAAGTAGGACTGGTAGGATTAGGGTCCGCTAGAGAAAACATTTGGACTTTCGGGTTAGGAGTTTTGATCCAATTTGTTTCGCTAAACCGATTGCTTTCCGTTGCGGTTAAACGCTCTAATTCTTTGCTCCTCACCCAACCACCATCCTTATTAAACAGAATTATAACTACTTGGATATAACTTAGTGCCATTATTCTTTTTGACTTTCTCTTATAAATGTTTGTCTATGATGATTGATGTTGCGAAAAGAAATAAAACAGACTAATTCAAAAGCCACCGTTATTTTTTCTCTGGCTCTCATGAAAAATTCATTTTTTTGCGCATCAACTGAATACCTAGTCCTGCCATAAGTTCTGTTATGCCTGAAATACATGTGCAGAATTCTCCTTGCAGAAAAGATAGAACACACAGTTTTCAATGGGAGCGAACACATGTAAAATCTTCAAGCGTTGCAGTACTGCAAGTTGTCTCTATTTCTAAATCGACTGCAAAAATTAAATGGCACCACAACACAAAAGAAAAAAAAAACGTAATATTAATAGCGTTTTCGATTGGGATACAAAAAGCACTCTTTTTTTACTCTAGAGTACTTTTGAAGAATCTGGATTCCAAGTCAGATTTATACCAACATGCACCAACACAAAAACATTTAATATCTGACTTATGTCATTTTGAAGTTTGCATTTCGTAATTTGATTTGTGTTTTTTGTTATTTCTGCGAAAACTATAATTATAAACTAAAATATTTTTGGATAATCATGTTCTAAAATTCATAAGCTTTGTTTTGACACCAACTCGCCAATGGTTGAATTTATAAAAAAGCCGCAATGATTAAAAGAAAATTTCATATGATGGTTTTCATTGTTAGCTAATAGCTATAATTGCGGCCTAAAGATAAACAATAAGCTGTCAAATGGCACACTTACACACATACAAAACCAGAGTAACCTCTTTAATGTTCGATTCGGACGGGTAAAATCTGAAATCTGAGAGTAAATCTTAAAATCCCAATCGAAAACGATAGACATTTGGCATCATTGAATTGTGACGTTTAATCCGCATAAAAAAAAACAAATAAATGCCATACCAAAACAAATGTATCAAAAATGAAAGAGACTTTTTCTCAACTCAACCATAACGAATGCCCCTACTACGAATCACAAGACGACTATATATAATTAAGAATATTGTTAACATGGCAAGTATGTACCATGCGGGCGCATTCCTTCCCTCCATACGGTATTGCTCGGACAATAGAGCTATGACCGACTGGAATGGAGTAAAAAGGCTGCTGGAGGATCCCAACTGTGCACTCACAAATTTCGATCACTATTGGCTGTTATATGAAAACTTACAAAAGCTGCAAATAGTAAACGAAGATATAAAGTGTAAATGGGTTAAGCGACTGTTTGAGAAATAAATTGTGAATTGCCAATAATGGCTAGCGAAGCTATAGTAGCTACCATATGCATATTTTTTTATTTATTTCATATAATGAAGCTCTATGAGGCAATTACATATCACCAAACACCACCACATTAAGCTGAATGTAATGACAGGAGCCACTGCACTGCATGTATGTCAAACAAAAAAATAATGCACGTGTTTTGCTTGCTGCACTGCGTGCCGCACTGCATGCAGAACCACTGCACGTGTGTTTCAGGCATAACACATATAAATCGCTATAAAGAACTTATGAGAATGCTACAATCCACTCTGCGAATCGTTTAATAGCATATCCTATCTTTAAAATGGGAATGAAATTAGAAAATAACATTGTCACAACATACTGGGGTGCCAGCACGTAACTTGATGCAATCGAGTTTTATCGAAACAATCGACGGTTGGCAGCACATATTTTGGTCCTCGATTGTACCATCAGATTTGACAGCACACAATCTTGAACATGACGTTTGAAACAAAAAAAAATCCCTCGATAGAAAATAGTTACCGTCTGCAGGAATCAACAAAAAAACAAAATTGAAATTTTGACAATTTTTATGAGTGGTCAAGATTAAGCTAAAGGGAAAAAAATTATATAGTTCTCTGCCCTGGAAGCAGTAGTTGAGGGAGTTTCAACATCAAAATCTGTGAACTTAAGAAATTGTTGTCTGTCACACTCGCCAATACATATTAGTACCGACATTGCTTTCGTAACCCCAATGTCTAGGAGACTCAGTCACCCCAAACGAGGTATCCTTTCGGAATAATTTCCGAAACGAAAGCCAGTTCCAATCGGAACTCTTTCGAGCTTTCCGTTGCGGATTAAAAGAAAAAAGCATACAAACGCGTTCGATTGATTCCGCAGCAATTCTTTGTCGGACAACTTCAGAGAAAATTAAACGCATAGCTGTCAAAAATTGTTGTCTGAGCGCATATCACCGATGCGCGACATGGCCGCGTTACATTTTATCGGAAGATTTGTCCGAAATGCTAATCGGATCGGATACCTCAGCAGAAAATTCTCCGATTTCAAACATATCAGAGAAAATTTAATTCCGAGCGGATACCTCGATAGGGGTGAGTGTTGCACAAAGCTGTACTACTGATGGAACTGCGTGAAACATCACGCATCGAAGTTTCTCAAATAACAGAAGTCCTTCCTCATCAAAAAAAAAAAATAAAATAAAGTGTGCAAAAATTAGTTATCCGGTATTTAATATTCAATACTTGAAATGATTATCGTTACCGAATATGTACTTCTCAAAGAGGCGTTATAGCTATCATTGAAAACCCTCATTGGAAATTTTCTTTTAGTTCTTGAAGCTTTTTTATAAATTGTTTAAAACATGATTATCCAAAAAACATATTCATTTTTGATTATAGTTTTCGCAGAATATCACTTTTTGTTTTTCAATGATCCCGATGAAACAGAATTTATTAAAGATTCCCATTGCCAGCTATGGAGGTAAAATTTCAATTCCATCATGTTTTTTGTTCCAATGAAGTTGTTCAATGACTGGACTGGACTAGTTATAACTGGACCCAAAGTATTCGTACTGATTACTCAGTTGCATGTTCACAATTCACAACACAAGCACTACCTCCAAAGAGGCAATGTAATGTACCTAAACCTTAGTATGCACATATTTAAAATACACAACATGGTTCCTTCCTTCATTTTGCTCTACTGTATAACTCTACATTATGCTGTGTTTTTATATTATAGCTATACACTGTTTCGTTTTTCTCTTCTCCTGCACTCTCATTACTCTCGTCAAGTCATCATCGTCAACATAAGTCTCACGCTCCCCTGTCCAATTTGATTACTTTTCTTTCTTCAATCAATTTCAAATTTCCCCGACAGTAGCCCATGAGTTACAACGTTTTGAGAGATCCATACTAAGAAAATGCATGATGAAATTTTGAAGAACTTCTGGCAAATGGTTTAGAAATAAGGTCATATATGAGAACTCAGGTGTTGTACCGGTATTATCCTACCTTACAAACTTAGCAAAATCAAGATTTCCTAACCTTAGACATCACAATAATAACATTATCCAAGATTTCTATAACGATAGCATTCGTTTTTCGATACTTGACAGATACTATATTTCCCCGATTAGCATCTTCAATGAACGGTCCACACCTCTTTTCGAGATGGTTGATGACTGTCATTTCTTACCCAAACCTTGGATGCTTTATGATGTAGGTAGAAAGTACAATACCGAATTTTATTCTACGGGAAAACCAACTTACTGGCCAACTGATGTTAGAAAAATACCGGATTTGATCGATTTTTTCATTGTAAAAGGTCTGCCGTCCAATCGAATCAAAGTTGAAGAATGCTTTGATCTTTCCTCTGATCATTGTCCAGTCATTTTAACATCGAGCGAGTCACTGATTATAAATGAAAAACCACCCAGATTAACAAAAGGGAAAACCAACTAAGAAGGTTTCAAAAACGATATTGAAAATAATATCCGACTGGGTGTATCGCTATTAGCTCTGACAACAACATCTCGTCAGAAATTAAACGAAGAATTACTCTTGCCAACCGCTGTTTCTTCGGGCTAAGAAGGCAATTTAGTAGTAAAGCCCTCACTCGAACTACTAAGGAGACCCTATATAAGACCCTGATCATCCCAGTCCTGCTCTACGGCGCTGAAGCATGGACCGTATCAAAAGCGGATGAAGAAATCCTTGGTAGATTCGAGAGGAAAATTCTTCGAAAAATCTTCGGTCCAGTTTGCGTTGACGGGCTATGGAGACGAAGATTCAACCAAGAACTATACGAGCTGTACAGCGACATGCCCCTGGTCAAAAAACTCCGCATTGGACGTTTAAGATGGCTAGGACATGTAGAACGAATGGACACCAATACTCCGGCTCGCAGAGTCTTCGATTCCCAGCCAGACGTCGGACGCAGTAGAGGAAGTGGCGCCTTAAGTGGCGCGCACAAGTGGAAACCGACCTCAACCAACTTGGAGTGCGCAACTGGAGGCAGTTAGCTAAGGACCGGGCTAATTGGAGAGGCATGTTGGTTGAGGCCCAGGTTCATTCCGGACTGTAGCGCCACTTAAGTAAGTAAGTGTATCGCTTAGAACACCATTGGAACGCAAGATAAAACACATCTCAATCGGTTGAGTAATTTGCTATCAAATTCGATTAAAAATTTTAAGAACCATGCAGTAGAAACTTATCTGCAAAGCCTCACCGCTGGAAAGGAATCGAATTATTCGCTCTGGAAAGCAATTAGAGTCATAAAACGACCAAAAATCGCTGTGCAGCCAATTAGGGTAACTCAAGACGTTTGGGTAACAAGAGATAAGGAAAAAGCTGACGTTTTTGCCGCACATCTTGAGGGAACATTTAAGCCATTTGATGGTCCAGCGCAAAATGAAAACATTAATATATTCGAGAGTACAACCGATAATAATATAGTAAGATATGCAAGTATTGCCGAGCTAAAACGGGAAATACAGAAACTAAAGCCTAAAAAAGCTCCGGGTTATGACCTGATTACAGGAAAACTTCTTAAAATGTTGCCTCGGAAAGCATTAACTAAGCTTCTTTTTATTATAAATGCAACAATCAGATTAGAATACGTACCAACTACCAAGACAGTGGAAAGTCGCGAAAGTGATTATGGTTCTAAAACCAAGAAAATCACCAAATGAAATAAAATCCTACAGGCCTATTTCACTTCTTCCAATAATTTCAAAAGTTTTTGAACGGATATTACTCGGTCGCTTACACCCCATAATTGAACAGAAACGTCTTTTACCTGACCATCAATTTGGGTTTAGAAGTAAACATTCAACGGTGGACCAAGTACATCGAATTACAGATGTAATTGAGAAAGCTTTCGAAGAAAAGACAATTTGTTCACCCGTATTTCTTGACGTATCGCAAGCTTTTGACAAGGTGTGGCACAAAGGCCTAAAGTCAAGTTCTGCCAGAACAATTATATAAAATCCTCGTGTCGAATCTTGAGCATAGACTCTTCCGTGTGAAACTTGGAAGCGAATATTCCGAGTTAAAAGAAATAATGGCAGGTATACCGCAAGGAAGCGTCCTTGGACCAATCCTGTACCTCCTATTCACTCGTTATATTCCACAAACAAACGATACAATAGTTGTAACGTTTGCTGACGATACTGCTATACTAGCCGTTGGCACAACAATAGAGGAAACAAATATCAAATTACAAAACGCTCTTAACGAGGTTATTGAATGGACTAAATCCTGGCGGATTGCACTTAATGAGAGCAAATCGATCCATTTAGATTTTTCGTATAAACGGACAAACAATTTGCCTGTATTTCTAAATACGGTTCGAGTCCCTTGTGCAAATGAAACGAAATATCTCGGTATGACACTCGATGCAAAATTAAAATGGAAGTCGCATGCAAAAAAGAAATGCGAAGAACTTAAGAATAAATACAGAGAACTGTACTGGTTGCTCGGAAAATATTCGAAGCTTAACTTTGATAACAAGCTGCTATTATACAAGCAAGTGCTAAAACCGGTTTGGACTTATGGTATACAACTATGGGGTTGTACCAGTGAAACGAATCTAAACTTTTGAAAACAAAATGTTAAGATCATTCGTCAATGCGCCGTGGTACGTAAGGAACGAAGATCTATGCAGAGATCTGGGTATTCCCGCGGTTAAAGATGAAACAAAAAATTTTGCACGAAAACATAAAAAACGTTTATTATGACACGTTAACACAACAGTCCTCCAAATTCTTGACGAAACAAATATATTGCGGCGTCTTCAAAGAACTAAACCCTTAGATTTGGCCCGATAATAACAAACCGCGTAATAAATTGCGGAAAAAGCAGGAACTCTCAAAGGAAAGTTACCTGCCAAACATATTATATACTCGTGATAAAAAAATAAATTGCTAGATAAGTCAAATACTTAGTTGCAATAGAAATACAAAATGGGTGGTGGTTTTAGTGAGTAAAAATCTCACACTACTTTGGGCACGTGCTCATCGTGTCTATGAACATTTCCACCAGCCCACGGAAAAAAAAATTCTTACCCAACTTCTACAAGAAAAGTAGTGTCCTAACCTATAGAGGATGAAACCCTTATTTCGCAAAAGGATAACTAAAAAGTTTAAGAACACATATATATAACACCCAAACCAATAACCTACTTTAAACTTACTAACATTTGCAAAATAACTGTAATTGATTTATTATATTCATTAGGCATTAGTTCTTTAAAACATAAATCTTCTGTTTCACCTTTCATGCAGTTTGGTATGACTGGTGCACAGCTTATTTATTTATTTTTTTTTTCGTTTTTCTTTTCTCTCTTGTTATATTGTTACCTAGTTCTAAGTCCTAAGTCCCATACGATCTGTCATGTTTCTATTGAGCGAACATGTTTAACTTCATTGAACACTGTCTAGTTTTATTACCTTTCTTTATCGTCAAACCATGTCAAATTCGAAATCTCTCTGTGACAGCCAGATCAATTCCAAGTCGGCTTTATAAATACTAATTTATGTAAGACAAAAATATTAATGTAAAAATCTTGAAGTCTCAATAAATCTACTACTACTACTACTTTCTTCAATCTCCATCTACACACACACTTTAAACTAAACCCTTGTTTTTTGTGTCAGAAACTCAGAAATCAGTATTCAAGTAATCAAAGTAATCACTGAGTAGAGTATATGAATGTCTGTAAAATGCTTCTTGATACTCTGGTTAGTTTTGACTGCGAGACAAAGTACAAAGTATCGAATACCAAATACAGAATACTGAATTTGAAGTAATCAATACTCATTTGTTACTCTTAAGTAATTAACTAGTGATGGGTACATCACACATGAGGCAATAGAAATGTCGCATACACAGCTCTGAAATGTCCCATCACCATACAAAGCAAAGCCATGTATTGTTTATTTGCTTCACACCCATCAAAAGCAACACACACAATAACACATCATTCGTGTTTCGTCTACACGCTACACCACTCCACTAAACTAACCAGTGACCAAGAACATTCACTGAAGAGTGCTCTTGCTTGTTGTTTGTCCTGTCGGCAGCGTTACCAGATAAATTTTTTAAAACCTGCTAAAGGTAGGACGAAAAACTGCAAAACCTGCTAGACAGAAGTGTAAAAAAATGCTAAAAAAACTGCGATCGATTTTTCCTTGAGAAATCAGTTTTTTTTTAGTTCAAAAAATACATAAACAGTTACATTTGTTATTATATAAGATGATAATTTAAAAAGGATGATAATTTTTAAATTTAAATATGTAGAAAGTTATTAATTTACATCGTTCGGCATCTTTATAGAGAATCTTTGATTTTATTGAAGTTACCATTTTATTTGTTGGAACATAGTTATAACAGCCTTCACCTTAAGAAACCCCCGGCTTTACTTGCAAAGCAACATTTTCGTTACTGAAGCGATTACGGTTTTTAGTTTTTAACTTTGAAATATAATGTTGAATTTGTTTACCATAGGTAAAAAGTAATCCATTGCATAACAAGTATTATTATACTGTCATTCAAACTATTCAAAATAAATTCGTTTGGGACAAAATTTGTTGTTAAATATTCAACATGGAAATGCAGTTTTAATGCACTCCATTGTTCTATAACTCGATTGACGCAATCATGTAGCGATAGCCATCTAATGTCTTAGTGGCGCAAAATCCTATGCTTTTCTGTTCCAAAAAAACTCTTGGAATTCTAAAAATTCTCTTTGTCTTTTACTACTTTGATAAAAGTATGATTAGACATCTTTGACCAATTGCTCAATGGATCTTGGCAATTTCTTACTGTCATGACTGACAGCTAGAGCAACCGAGTGACATACGCATAATAAATACACAATTTGGATTGAGTGTCGTTGTCCAAACAATGCCTATGTAAATAATATAATAACTATCTGCACCCTTTCCTTTTGGAAATGCTACGCAGTTACATCAATAGGTATCCACCACACCGACACTACCCATAAACAGCTGTTTTTGCTTTCTGACCCTAACTCTGTGTATTTGCATTTCTTCTTTGGGATCATTTTTCTTGAAGATGATCGTGTATTCGTATTTACTGTAGCCCAAACAATTAAAAGCATGTATAAAATTTTTTTTGTTTGAAAACTGCTGAAAACTGCTAAAATTTAGGAAAATGCTAAAAAAACTGCTGCAGGTCATTTTCATGATCAAAAACTGCTAAAATCGCAGGAAACTGCTAAATCTGGTAACGCTGCCTGTCGGTGTCATTACATGTCGTTACATTTGAGTTTGGATTTACCCCGACGAGCCCAAAGAAGTTTCACTTCAAAAATCAATCTTACAATTTGTCGATGTTATTCTTTTTTGAACACTTACTTATTTTCACATAATTCTAGTGAGTTGCTTTAATCTCTGAAATCCTTATTTTTGTATTTAGGTCCAAAGAATATCATTTTTTATTTGTACTTGGAATAAAGATTTACGAATTTGAAATTGAAAAATACTCATTTGGCATTTCACGTTATAGTTCATAATTACATTTTTAAGTCCAAATCTGAAATCAAAATCAATTTCGTTTCAAGTTACGTGCTGCCAAGAAACAATTGTTTTGAGTTGCAGTTCGAACAACAATCCTCGATAGAGTTGTTCAGGACAACGTCAGTGTCAAATGACAAACAGACAGCATCTTGTATATGAAAACAAATAGTTTATGCGGTAGAACATAATTGACAACCAGTACTTTCACCATTTTAGGTCTGAAAATCTGAAAAAAATTGTATGTCATTCAGCTCTCATACACGTTTCGATAGAATTACTAACACAATGAAAAGGGGTTAATGTATACAATTTATTCTGACGGCATATTCATCTCGTGTGCGGTTGCAATATGGTATGAAACCGGTCTTATGCCAGAGTTAAACTAATCTCGTGTGCGGATGCCCAATGTTACCAATTCTTTTGCATCAAATATTTGTTCCTTATATTTTAAAATTTGACTGAAAATTGTTTTTTTTTTCTAATGAATGCCCCAAAAAATTTGTTTATACGAAATATAGGTATTGGGACAAGACCCTTATCATCCCAGTCCTTCTCTACGGCGCTGAAGCATGGACCATATCAAAAGTGAATGAAGAAGTCCTTAGTCGTTTCCAGAAAAAAATTCATCGAAAATCTTTAATCCCATTTGCGTTGACAAGATATGGGGAAGAATCGACATGAAGTGCGCAACTGGAGGCAGTTAGCTAAGGACTGGACTGCTTGCTACTCAAGTAAGCTCTGAATATATATACCTATCTTTGAGGATCTAGAAATTTAAAAGAAGAACTCGACGAGCACGACGCTTAAGTTACCCGGAACTTTCTTTTATATTTTGACTTGACAGCTCAAAATATGTAGCCCGGTGGAAAGAATTGAGAACTGTCATTTTGTAGTGGTATTCAGAGCAGGATTACCACTACATGCTAACAAAATATTGCTATTTCGACAGCTTGATAATCTAAGCAGTTATAATTTTGTAAAATTTAAGCTGTCAAATTAAAAGTTATTAATAGTATCGAGCAAATGTTTTATTAATTTTGAAGAAAGCAACAATAAATAAAATAAATTATAAAGAAAACAAGCCAATTTTTTTGATTTTGTATAATTCAGATTTAGTAGCCATTTAAATTAACATACGTATATAATAATAATTCACTTAATGCATTAACACTGTGCATTACAATTTTCGTAAACTGCCTATTTTTTGAAACATTTTTTGTATATGTATTTTGTTTTTTTTTTTATATATATTTTATGCCATTTTTCTATCAAGATCAACACTTATCAATAGAAATAAGAAACAAATCATTTCGTTTTGCTTTTAAGTGATCCTGTAAAATCCTTTTCACAATCCTACACAACAATTCAATTACATGTTCTAATCTAATATTTAGGTACTATTCTTTTTAATAAATTTCCATATTCTAAATCTACATTTATAAGTTTTTTTTTATTTTCGAATTTTTGTTTCCTCATATTTCGGAATGATATGTATTCGTTGCGGGGCAGTTGTTGTCCAATAGACCTTTCAATAATTTTGTTAGTAGAAGCATATACATAATTTTATGTTTTTTTTTTGTAAAGTTTAACAAGTAAATAATACTATGATATGTATTTGGTTTTGTTTTTCTAGTTTTTTTTCTAAATTTGCCTTTTCTTTATTTACTTTTATTTTATGATTATACACATAATTTAATATTTATTACAGTAGCGTGCAAAATTACGTATAAATATAATTCTAATTTTAATAAATATATCTAACGTCTAAACAAATATTAAAAAATAATAAATAAAAGCAGCAGAGATAGGTGGTGTTAGTGTTTTAAAAAAATGTATTTATATTTTACCTGTGTGTATCTTTACATTAAAAAATTGCAAACATACATGATTATTTATGATATACATCATTATACTCATTGTCTTATTGTTTATATAGTAAAATACCCACCAAGTCCTTGTTGTAACTACGGTAGTAAAAATTATAGCCCCTTGTGACAAAAAAACAGCAGAGGCAAGAGGCAGGCCCAGAGGTTATGGCCTCAAAAATTTTCCACGAGTCAAAACTCATTTTTAATACCCTGGTTTTAAAAACAACATGTAGGGTTTGACAAGAGACAAAAAAATGCATAAAAAATGATAGCTATGAATCGGTTAAGACTGCAAAAAGTACCCTGCCATTTTCCATTATTCTAGTAACTACTAGCAAAGAGTATAAAACTACTTAGTGTCCGCATCTCATACAACGAAAATTTACTATGTGGGGTACTGATATTGATACGCCAGTGTTGACTTTGGTACCCCAGCATTAAACACGAGCATAGCGAGCATAATACGACGAAAATTCCCCTTCGTACTTACGCAATGTAGTTCTATACTCTTTGCAACTGGGCTTACGCCGATTATTTTAGACGTGTTCCATTAACGGATCCTTCAGAGAATTTTATTCTCTGTCTAAGCTGCGATGTTTTGATTCAGTGGAACAATATTCTCATGAGTTTTTCTGTCAAACAGCGATATGAAGCGAGAAATTCCCTTCATGATAAATACAAAGTGACGAGCTGTACTCTTTTAGTAGAATGGGTGACAAGACGAATCCAACAAAATTTAGTCTCAGCATATTGCAGAAAAAACTTCGCTTTACCATATGAGGAATATTCTTTGACTTACGGAGATCTCAGTGATAGCAGAGATATCCGTAAGTGGAACACGTCTATTGACATCATTTCGAGGACCAAACAAGATGTCACCGCTCGTTTGTTGAGAGTATGTTGAGAAGGAAACGGCATAAGACGTTTAGCAGTAAACGATAGCATGACCAAGTATATGCTGTCAACAAGAAATGGCTAAAACATCGACGAATTGGACAGAATCACAATTGACAGCTAGAACTTTTTACTAGTAAGGGCCTTTGTCTTTCTCGGCTCCGCTATGAACAACGACATTTCGTATGAAATTAAACGACGAAGTACACTTGCCAACCACTGTTTCTTCGGGCTATGAAGGCATTTTAGTAATAAAGCCCTGAGTCGAACACCTAAGAAGTCCCATTCATGTTTTACCGCTCCGAAGCATTGACCGTCCCAAAAGCGGATGAAGATATTCTTAATCGTGTTGAGCAAACTATTTTTCGGTCACGTTTGCGTTGACGCGCTAAGTAGGGGAAGATTCAACCAAACAATTTTCGAGTAATATTGTGACTTCTCATTGGACATTCAAGATGGCTAAGTCATATTGTGCGAAAGGACGACAATACTCCGGTTCGCCAAGTCTTCAATTCTCAACCAGACGTTAAACGCAGTCAAGTAAGACCTCGCCTTAAGCGGCAAGCAGAAGTAGAAACCAACATCAATCAACATGTTGAGTCATGTTGATGGAGGACCACTTAAGTAGGTAAGTTTGTAAGAAAAAAAATAAAAATACAGATTTTTGGAGCAAGAGGCTCGTTAATACCCAGACCTTAATTTTTCTAAAAACTAGTCATGTGCGTGTGTACTTCTTATACGTTGGCTGTACCTCCTTTTGCTGACAGTTGGCATTACTCGGATGATTTGTCAGATCATCGAGAGAGGAGGCCCGGTAAAAAATCATTGAGGTGTTACTGCGGCTGTGAATCGAACCCATACTTTTGGGCGCCAGTTCATCGGAAAAACCATCGCGCCACTCCAATAGTAGTAGGAAATTACTAAGTTACATCTACTTCGAGAACCTAAGGTCCCTGACAGATATCCTAAAAGCGCAAATTGCTCGGTTTTGCAGTAAATCGGAATAGACAAATAAAGCTAAAAAAACCAACACCTCATAAGAAAGGCTGAATTCCAAAAACCCAAACGGATTACTTCTATGAAATGCATACTTTTCCAAAACGCATTGTGAATGCATATACGCAGTGTTTATTCACAATGCGTACAAATTTTAGACCTTTTGGAAGTCAGCCTATCACTAGCTTGCTTAACTGTTACTTTATCTTTGCACTATAATAATTCAAAGGATATCGCTATACGCTAATATAGGCCTATGTACACAGCTCTTATAACATAGAACTTATACCAAATCTGGCAAACCAAACAATTCCTTATTAGGATTTAACCCGAACGATTTCAGGAGTTCAGGAGTCAGTCTAAAATTTAATATCCAAAATCCCTAATTCATTTCGGTCACAAACGCGAATGTAATCGATTATATTATGCTTAAGATTGTTTTTCCGAAAATTTTGGAAAATAATAGGTTTATTCCAGTGCTTTTGCAGTAAAAATTCTCAAATTCCTTGTATTGGAATTGACTCAGAAAGAGTCAAGAGAACATATGACATAATACAAATTTCAAAGCAAGCGACTAGCCACTTTCTGACCTAAACACCAAACTGATAGTTTACTGATTCTTATCAGCAGACATTTCTGCAGAAAATTATTTTACTGATTTTTATGGAGAGGTAGAGGTGTGGAAAAAGAGATTTTTTTACGGTAATAAGTAAAAATCAGTAAAATTCAGTAAAAATACTATTATAGGGGAACAGTCCTAATGTCTATTTAGCAACTCGTTGAATCGAAATTTTTTTTACTGACAAACCAAATTTTCGACTCCTTAAAAACCGACTAAAAACTTTTTTTTTTTTTACTCAAAACACAATTTCTGTTTCTTTTGCTGTTTACGTGACTATTTAAATTGATTTTTTAAACTAAATTTATTCAAATAATGTTACCTGTCAAATTAAAGCATAAAATCGGGCTATACAGAAATTTCAACTCGATTTCATGGAAACCAGGTCTGGACTGGATAGTAAATAGTGTTTCCTTTAGTACAAAAATATTTTATCATCATTTGTTTCATGCATGTTACTTGTCCTTGTAACACTTTAGAGAAAGTGTTTGAAAAACTATTTCACTACAAAAAAAAATTAAAATAAATAAAAAAACTACAAAATCATTTAACAGTATAGGTAAAATTATTATTATTTACGTTCAACAGTGTATAAATTTATGTGAAGATAACAATATCAAATATATCTAGATACAATGTACACTACAAACTAAAATATATATCTCTGCTAAAAAAAAAACAAATAAAACAAATCAAAAATAATGTGAGTAAACAAATTAATACACATATTTATTTAGATATGCATAAAAGATATTCAACAAGTGCTATAAATAATCAAAATTACAATAAAATTAATTTGTATACCTACTTAAAATTAAATATAAAATATTTTAAAAACAAAATAATTCTAAGAAAACAATGAAATTCTAAAAGATTTGAGAAACAATAACTACAAACAAAATGGTTTGTATAAGGAGTGTAGAGAAGAATCGTTTACAGTTTTTTTTTTAATTTTAAGGATGCTCTTGGTTAATATTTAGTTTTGTCCAAAACCAATTTTTTCATGTCCCTAGATTTATATATCTAAAAACAGCACAGAATGTAGTATCAGGGAGAGAAAATGTACGTTTTTTCGTTTCCTATCTTTTGCTCAACTAGATCCTGGTTTTGGGTCCGTTAATTTTATGGAGGATTTTAAGTTTGCGTTTACTTTGCTTCTTGGGGCCGGTTCGCGAAAAGTATATCTACGATATTTTCATCAGCCAGTGTAGAGGTATCGCCGACTTCTCGATCGTTGATAGCGATTTTTCGCAAAACTCTTCGCATAATTTTACCAGACCGCGTCTTGGGTAGACCTGGGGCATGCTGGACAACGTCTGGTTGTGCAAATGCACCAATACGCTCGCGGACTAATTTTTTTAGCTCATCGACCATTTTCTTGTCGAAGATTTCATTTTCGTTGGGGGTGATGAAGCAATAGAGACATTCACCTTTAACGGGATGTGGTCGGGATACTACGGCTGCCTCCGAAACGCGTGCATGCTCGGTAAGGACTGATTCAACTTCTGCGGTTGACATAAGATGGCCGGAGACGTTCAACATATCATCAACACGACCAGTAATCCAGAGGTAACCATCGGAATCACGTCGTGCACCTGAAAAGAATTGTTTAAAAATTAATAAGCTGGGTAACCCTGGTAAAATTTAAGAGTAAATGATTCTCTGCTCTTACTAATAATCATTAAGATAATACTGGTATTGATTTTGTATAAACATTATCGCTATTGTGAGACAATAAAATTTGAGCTTAGGTCCACAAATTTAATAGTACTGAGCTTTTTATTTTGCTTTATAAATGGTTTTCCAATAAGAGCGGGGCTTTATTCGAAAAACCAATGTATGGACATTAACATAATTCAAATGTCCGCAGCGGCTTTGCACGGTTGCACGGATTCGAGAGTTCCAATTTTTAATGATTCTGACGCATAGATCTGGCTGAATTTGAGAAATGGCCTGGGTTATGTTGAGTTTGAGTACAACGATCGATTGCGGCTTATTGACATAGACCTGCAAAAAAAGTCCAACGTGTTCAAATCGCATGATCTTTGTGGCAAATTCACGTCACCTCAGCGGGAGGCAACCCTACCCTCAAATTGTTCATTTTGAATATACATTGTGGCGTTGCACGTAGTGACGTCCTGCTGAAACCATATGTCGTCCACGTCCATATCAGGCTAAATAAAATTGGTTATCAATTAACATTGATAACCCTCGCCGTTGAAGGTGATGGCCTAACTAACGACGATTCCGAATAAGTATGAACCAATGACGCCACCGACCGGTCCTAAATTGTGGATGGATTGCCACTTGGTGAACCTCGTGGGTGTTGGCATCGTGCTATATACGGCGGTTTTCTTTGTCAAAATTGACATTGACCATCAAATGCAACTTCTCGCTAGTGATGATTTTTTGGCCAAAAGTGGGGTCCTCTTTATCGAAGCCCAGTAAGAGAACAAACGACGTTGTCATGATCATTAACTTTGAGCTTCTGGGTCTTGCCCAGGTTTTGACGCGCGAAAAGCCGAGTTCATGTTATTCTTCACAACGTCACGAAAATGATGTTCTGGCCTATTTCGACGTTTCTTTGACGATTCTACAATTTAAACACCAAACCTAAGATACTTTGAAGGGCGGTGGCCGTCTTTGCCTTAAAATGGGCCCAATGTTGGAACGAACGAACACCCATGTTTATACTTAATCATTTCAACGTGTTGCTCAATTGTGTAACTTGAGACATCAGTGACTGAGTAATAAAACATAACTGACAACCGCTGTAAAAACAAATTGACCGCCAATAACTGTCAATATAGTCATGTCCTTATTGGAAAACCCATTATATGAACAATCATTTTGACTTAACAAAAAATAATTAAAAAATATCACGTGGGTTTGAACTTACCATCTCCCGTGCAATAATACCCATGGAATTTTGAAAAATACGTGTCCTCGAATCGTTCATGGTTGTTATATATTGTCCTCATCATACCGGGCCATGGTTGTGAGAACACCAGGTATCCTTCGCCTTCGCCGGTTATTTCAATTCCACTCTCATCCAGCAACGTTGGTTTGACTCCGAAAAAGGGGAAAGACTACAAGAAGCAAAAAAATAGATTAAATCCATTCATCTGGACTATAAAACAGTGTATAACTTACAGCTGATCCTGGTTTCATTGGTGTACATCCAGGTAGTGGTGTTATCACATGTCCTCCAGTTTCTGTTTGCCAGAATGTATCCACAATTGAGCATTTTTCCTTGCCAATTTGCCTATAATACCAAAGCCAGGCTTCAGGATTTATCGGCTCTCCTACACTACCTAAGACTCTGAAAAAATCCAACAGCTTAAATAAGCCATACTGCATAATATGTGGTTTAAATATGCACAACTCACTTAAGTGTATTTAAGCTGTGCTTCTTGACGGGTGCATCTCCAAATTTCATCAAAGCACGAATTGCCGTGGGAGCTGTGTAAAACTGTGAAACCTTGTACTTGTCAATAACCGCCCAATACCGATCATTCTCGGGATAAAATGGGGTTCCTTCAAACTACAAAAATAATCATTAATTGGATGATAAAAAATGTTTAATAATGTCAACTTACCAGGACAGATGACGCCCCATTCGCAAGTGGACCATACACCACGTATGTATGGCCAGTAATCCAGCCAATATCGGCTGTACACCAGAAGATATCACCTGGCTTATAGTCAAATACAATCTTAAATGTGGTAGCAGCGTACAACAGATATCCAGCTGTTGTATGCAAAACTCCTTTTGGTTTGCCTGTTGATCCACTTGTGTACAGCATAAACAGCGGATCTTCAGCAGCCATCCATTCTGGGTAGCAGGCTGGCTCCTTGTCTTCCATTTCCTCATGCCACCAGTAATCTCTATCATCCATCCATGGAATGTCTTCCTCTGCGTAATTTTCCTTACACGGCGTTACACGTTTCAAATGTGACACCACAATACATTTCTCTACACTATGACCCATCTCCTCGACCTTTTCCAATGCAATATCACAGAGAGCTTTCAGGTAAAGTGGCTTCTCGCCACGCCATGCCCCATCGGCAGTTAGTAAAATCTTAGCCTTACAGTCAAACATCCTTTCTGCTAACGAATCTGACGAAAATCCAGCAAATACGATGGAATGTACTGCACCAATACGGGCGCATGCCAACATGGCAATTGGCAGTTCCAAAATCATTGGCATGTAAATTGATACACGATCACCCTTCTTTATACCATGATCCTTCAGAACGTTTGCAAAGCGACATACTTCTTCCAATAGCTTGCGGTAGGTGAGACCGCGTGAATAATCATCAGGATGGTTGCCTTCCCTAAAAAGAGATAGAAATCGTTTATTTAAAATAAAAATCCATTTCGATATATCTTTTAAATATCACAGTTGTTACTGTGAATGTATCTTAATTTAACCAAAGTCCTGGAATGGAATAATTTAATTAGGGATTCATATTTTCAAAGTTACTATTAAAGTAGGCTAGGTTAACAAAAAAAAATAATATCTTAATAAATGTTCAACTACTAAGTTCATAAATTGACGTTTGACAATAAGTAGTTACGCAAATACAGACTAATCACAAATTTACCACATTGAATTCGCTACTGTGACCATTTATAAAAATAAAACCTTTTGTTTAAACAATATTAGGTTCTTCGCTCAAACCATTAAATTAAAAAAAAAGTACTTGTGAACAAAAGTTGACATTCAAGTGTCAAATGATTTGATCGTGTACGGGTTAATGGATATATCAAGCTAATGAATGGATGAATTATGGAGATTTATCACGCACATAGCTAATTATACTTATTGAGAGGCGGTAGTAAGTAATTTTAGTTGTCAGCTCAAATAACGGGTGATTTTTTAGCTGGTTTGGTTTTGGCAACACTGGTTTTGACAGCTGACGTGTGTTTAGTACCTTGTGTCACTGTCAAACAGCTTCAGTTTAGTTTGCAATTTAACCATGGATCGTCTTACAAATGAACAACGCTTGCAAATTATTGAATTTTACTATCAAAATTCGTGCTCGGTTCGAAATGTTCATCGCGCGCTGCTTCCATTTTATGATCGTCATTCTCGACCTTCTGAGCAGTCTATTCGGAAGATTGTGACCAAATTTCGCACCAAATTTACTTTGTTGGACATTAAACCACCAACACGTTTACGTACTGTGCGTAGTGAAGAAAATATTGCTGCCGTATCAGCTAGTGTGACAGAAGACCGCGAAATGTCGATTCGGCGCCGTTCCCAGCAGTTAGGCCTTTGTTACAGCACTACGTGGAAAATTTTGCGGAAGGATTTGGGCGTAATGCCTTTTAAGATACAGCTGGTGCAAGAACTAAAGCCAGCCGACCTACCACAACGCCGAATTTTTGGTGAATGGGCTCTTGGAAAGCTGGCCGAGGATCCGCTTTTTTATCGAAAAATTGTGTTCAGCGATGAGGCTCATTTTTGGTTGAATGGGTACGTAAATAAGCAAAATTGCCGCATTTGGAGTGAAGATCAGCCAGAAGCATTGCAACAGCTACCAATGCATCCCGAAAAAGCCACTGTTTGGTGCGGTTTATGGGCCGGCGGCATTATTGGTCCATATTTCTTCAAAGATGATGCGAATCGCAGCGTTACTGTCAATGGTGAACGCTACCGAGCGATGATAACAAACTTTTTTTTGCCCGAAATGGAAGTTCTTGACTTGCATGATATGTGGTTTCAACAAGACGGTGCCACATGCCACACAGCACGCGAAACAATGGCGCAATTGCGAGGCGAGTTTGGTGAACAGGTAATTTCACGTTTCGGGCCGGTCAATTGGCCGCCTAGATCGTGCGATTTGACACCCTTAGATTTTTTTTTGTGGGGGTATGTCAAGGCTAATGTCTATAGGGACAAGCCCGCTTCGATTGACGAACTGGAAGCCAACATCCATGCATTCATTCGTGAGATACCGGCCGATATGTGTGAAAGAGTATGCCAAAATTGGACTCAGCGGATGGGCTACCTGAGACGCAGCCGCGGTCAACATTTGCATGAAATTATCTTTAAACAATAATATAATAATAATAATAATAATAAATTGCAAGGTTCAAACTATCGATTCAAATAAATATTTCATTCATTTTTTCGAATTTTTTGTGTTTTTTTTTTAAAAAAAGTTCTAAACCTCTTAAAAAACCCGTTATTATAAACTCAAAAATTTTGAAAGTTTGATAGACAACTTTTTTAGCAAAGAATATTTGTGAGCAAAACACGTTTCATACTCCTATTGACCCCGTTTTTGACGATTGTTTTTATTTATTTGTTTTTTTTTTCGAATTGAATTTAAATATCATTGACAGTCTCTTCATTTCAAAAAGTACCATAATAGACCATTTAAGCAAATAACAGTTCATTGACAAAATCGCTCCTGTAATTTGTTATTATTTATTAAACACCGAGAAGGTGTTAACCATCTCCAAGATGTATGACTGTTCATTGTTAGGATATTCAGAATAGATCAGAAACGATTTTGCAGTTTCATTGGCAAGCTGAATGATTGCTGTTTCTTGAGTAGAAATACCAATGAAAAACGCCAGTACGAAAGCATATTTCCTTACGTATATCCTCTTTAGCATTTGAGGGAAATCTGTCATCTTTGTTTTTCATATTTCTTCTGTCATCTTATAGTCAATCAACAATTCGCAACATAATGCCATGGGTATTTTTGTTAAGCTACTAATATATTTTTAAAATTTGTGGAGAAACTGTAAAAAAATGGTAGGTTGCAGTTTATTGTACTAAACTCCCACGTATACGTATTATTTGAATGCGACATTATTTACAATTATCACTTAATTGAAACACAACAACACTTTATTTCAGACACATGTAGTAAATAGATTCTCGTTATCTATTACGCATTATCCATTCATTATTAACAAAAAAAAGTTCATTAATACTGAAACTGATAATGATGTCCATGTCATCATGAGCGCACTCAATACTTTACCCTTTAAATGTTTTACCACATTGCGGGCCTTGGAGAAGGGGAAAACAGACAGTGATATGAAAGATTTTTCATGTAGTGGAAACTTACTCCAAACTTAATTCGGGGAGTCACTGTTATTTTGTGTTTGTAACATTCGCATTTAGCTTCAGCTGAAAACAAACCGTTTATCAATATTATGTTGCAATGTTAACAAATGTTTTTAAAAAGGAACACTGAGTCAGTTTAAGAATGGACTAACAATTCGCTTTATTTCTAACCATAAAAAAGGGAGAACCAGGTCATTATTTATTTTTATTGGTCTGAATGATTATATTTTACTTTTCACTTTCACAACATTTGAAAATATAAACAGTGACTGCCTATTTGCCCAATACCTTGACTAAGTTTATTCGTTTTTTTTGGCGAAATGATTAATATCTACTCATTCTGTGAGCTGGAGGGGACTTTGAATAGTATCTACGTCAGATGTTGAGAATATGCCATGATTAAGCTATCGGTTATAGATGATAAGCAAAGTTGGCCTAGTTACAAACTGTAGGTGCTGGTTAATTTCATTCATCTTGTCTAAGTCTTATTTGAACCAAAAAAGCTCCTTTACTGTTTATATTTAACCCAGACAAATTTGTCAGTCTTTTTGATAGTCTACAATTCTACATTATCAAATTACCGGCGAAATGATTTATTTTTCTATTTCACTTTGACTTTGATCGACTGACCAGCTGTTTGGGTGTTTACATACGAAATTTGTTTTTGTACGCAATTTGTCTGGTACACGTTTAAATAAATTAGGGTAACTCATATGCAGCCTGTAGACAATCACGTAGGCGGTTAAGATAACGTAGTGCTTGGACCTTATATTTGATTGTTTAGCTACTGATTGGATTGGGATTATGATGGATATTTGTGAATAGTATTAACTACGTGCGATTCCTCGTGCAGAAGCAAATTATTTCAAAACTACTAGGTCAAATGCATAATAGCTTTTAGGATGAAAATCATTTACAATAAAATGATGGTCTCCAATGCACAAAAAGCATTGACAGTTAAGATGCATTATTAACTATTAAATCTCGCTTAACAATGCATTTTGACAGAGAGGAGATACACATAGAAAATTATTTTGGCACGAGGCCAAATAAAATCGTGCTCAATATTTCAAAGTGTGGTTGACCCTGCTATTGAAACCACTGCTATGCATTTTGCAATCAAATAGAATAAAAAAAATGTGTCAGCAGACGTCAAATCAGTCTGAATATTGAATCTGCAAATCCAATTGAACTTGAACTTGTATGGAGATTTAGTATTTTCGTGTGTGTATTTATATTGTAATGTACATACGATTATGTAATTGAAGTTTAGCCGAGTGCGAGTAAAATTCCACATTTGACGTTTATATTTATTACCTGTCGTCTGCATATTTTTTGCGATGTTTTAATCGATTATAATAAGTGCTCTATACAGTTGAATTTGGTTTAATCGATTTTTAAGGGAATCAGTATTTGATTCTATTATCGTAATTTATATACGAGTATAGTGCTACTTAGAGGTTGAGAAATGCCAGAAAGGGCTAACAATATCACTGAATCACCGTCGATATAAAGAGCTTTTTGCAAAAGAGATAAATCGCATCTATAGGTATTTAAATATTCTGATAAGTACACTGCCGCTCACTTGATTAGCGCCCCCCGTTAGCAGGCGTGAATAATGTTAAATATTATCAATATATTTAAGCTAGAGCACTCAAACTTTTTTCTAATATTCTTTAAGCTATTATCTTTAATAAAAAGTAAGAATAGTTAGTGTTGAATGTTGATAAATATTTTATTAAATATTTTTAAAAAAGGTAAGAAACTGTTACATAAATTTTGGCTCATTAAATTAGCGCCCCTTTCATATTTATATTTAGATTTTCATTTTTCCAAAAAAATAATGAAGCATAATGACTAAAAACTAAACTTTAAATATTTATGCATATTTTAAAAGAAAATTAGTAATGTGTGGACCCGCCTTTTTTGATAATTACTTCATAGATTTGATCGGGAATTGAATCATAAAGTTTTTTTATATAGTCCAACTGAATGCTAGACCAAGCTTGTTTAATGGCTTCGATTAGCCTAGCCTTTGAAGAATACTGCTTTCCGGACTCATACACTTTCCTTGCCAGCCATCCCCACACGTTCTCTATAATATTTAAATCAGGAGAGTATGGTGGCCACTCCAGAACACCCACTTTTTGTGCATTAATCCACGATTTTACGGAATGGGCAGTATGAATTGGCGCATTGTCGTGCTGGAAACGCCACTTCAGATTGTGGAAGAGGTTTTGGAAGTGGGGAAATGCAGTTTTTAGAACGTCATTGTAGTTTTTTGCGTTCATTTTTGGCGATAAAAACTGCAATTCGCAAGTCCCGTAGTACGAAATGGCTCCCCACACCATTACTCCTCCCACTCGGCTGTGCAATCGGTCCAATTGATGCTCATCCTTACGGAGATCATGATAGTAATAATGAAATCCGTCGGGCCCCTCGAAATTAAATTTCTTTTCGTCAGAAAAGACAACCCGTTTCCACTCTGAAGACCAAGTCATATGCTCCTTTGCAAAATTCAGACGACATTCTTTTCTTACCGCATTAAGTGGCGGTTTTTTTTTTAGTTTTTGTCTTTGAATATGTTCAGCACTACGCTAATGCCAAACGATCAACATGATATCTGCATGGCTTAATACTAGCATTTTCACCGTGGTATACTACTGATCGCAGCGCCTTTCTTCCTAAGTGGTTCGTTGAAGAACTAAATTTTGTATTGCCATTTCTCAACTCATACTACATTAAGCTTGTGTCACCACCCAATGTATTACCAAAACAATTGTACCAATGCCATGGTATTTATACCACAAGTGTATCAAAGGTATTACACAGATAGTAGGTTAAACTTTCATGAGTGACAAAATACCGTCAAATTTTATTCACTTATAACTACGACCTAGGAGACTAATAATGCGAAAACAATGGTACAGCGGATAGATCATGTATTTGCGTCAAACACATGCGATATAATGAAATAATAACACTAATGTAGGACCACGCGTGTTCATTACGAATTGGACGGATCATTACGAATTCGCCGGATTATAAGTGGAAAACAATAATTAAAAAAAAAATACAAAATTACAGAAAAGAATGTAAATAAAATGCGAGAACTGCTGCAATGCCAGAATGAAAGTGAAGATCTGATGCAAAGCAACGTTTTTTAGGATTCAATTTTTTTAAGCCCGATTTGTACAATCAATGCCAACATTTCTATAAACAAATTAGAAAATGTAATCCGTTGATTGTTTTTCACGAGTCTTACGTATTTTTCGGTAAAGTTTTAGAAATATTTCATTCCCCAAATTTTGGAACTTATTATAGGTGAGGAACGTGAAACGAATCTGGCAGTTTTCTGTATCCCTACATTTTTGGGCAACGTGCCACTATAATTAATTTCGTTTAATACAGATGTTATGTTAGCAATGAAATTAACATTTGCTATTGTGAACTCCAAAATAGGATGATTTGCATTTGTTTCCGTATGAAGTATAATTGACTCGAATTATATTGTCAACAGACCGCCCACGTCACGGTCGCTTGTAATACGGCCAAAGAATGTTTCAAATGGTTGACACTGAGAGCATTATTACGGTTATTAAAGATCAATTAGTAAACGATAAATTTTATCAATCAATTCTGGTACAAAGAATTTCAATTGATAAACTTTAAGACTATTGTGAACACTGATAAAAAGATATGCGATTGTGAATAGACATTTGATTTGGCGTTTGAGTTTAATTTATTTTTCTTGTTCATTTAGGATGAGTTAAATAAAAAATCATCTCATATATGGAAATTGTTTTTTTTTTAAGTTATTCAATATTCACAAAAAGGAGATACTCTGAGCTGCATCAAATACGGAGGTATAAGTCTCCTCAACATAGTCTTCGAAATTCTATCTGCCGTAATATACGAACGTCTGAAACCGTTTACCAACAACCTAACCAGGCTTTATCAGTGTGGTTTTAGGCCAGGAAAGTCCACAACTGATCAAATCTTAACACTTCGGCAGATCCTGGAAAAAACTAAAGAAGTCCAAATCAATACCCACCACCTATTCATCGATTTCAAAGCCGCATAGAACGGTATTTATAGAGACGAACTTTGCAGCGCTAATTCTAGTTTTGATATACCGCCCAAATCCGGTCTGTGCATGAGTACCATGGGGAATTCACGCGCTACTCTATCAGGGTCGACAACAACCTCAACGCGACGAACGTCATGTTACTTCTTTAATCTCATTCTTGAGAGGATTGTCAAAACTCCCGAGCCAACACCAGAGGGACAACGGATGGAGTAATCTTTGGTAGTTTTCTAAAAATTCAAAATTCTTCGAAAATTCCAAAAAACTTCGCATTGGACCTTTGAGATGGCTAGGACATGTAGAGCGAAAACATCAATACTCCGGATGGCAGGGTCTTTCATTCCCAGCCAGTTTTCGGATGCAGTAGAAGAAGACCTCGCCTTATGTGGCACGAAGTGCGCAAATGAGGCAGTAAACTAAGGACTGGAATAATTGGATAGAGAAGTTGGTTGAGTACCAGGTTTATTCCGAACTATGGCGCCACTTAAGTAAGTACTTATTCTCAATATTCACATACCGACATCAAAGATGGCGCACGCTATATTTTGGTTATGGATTAGAATTTGTGGTCAAAATTTCACACCATCAGGTCCAGTGGTTCGGTTGTTGCTATATTCTATCACGGAACAGTTTTATGTAATATTTACGGATTCATATTCTGCAACAGACAGATTGTGTTCGATTCCCAACCGTAGCTACACAAAATTGATTTTTCACTCCTCTAGCAATGATCTGTCAAAACATATAGTAATGAATTATAATGTAAAGCTGATCTCAATTCAGCCATTCGGATTCAGAATCAAAGCATGATGCAAGATGTTCATAAACAGTTGTGTAGAAAAGTCTAGACAGTTGGTTTTAATTTATACAAGGTGGCGCAATAGTAATCCTCCTATCAGAAAATGCTATAAACTTTGCGATTGGCCCCTAATGTCAGTTCTGTTTTGACAAATAAGTTCTGGAGCAGTGTAGCGTAACATCGTTTATTAACGTGTATTTCGCATGTGTTTACTACACAAATGTCAAAACAGAACTGACATTAGGGGCCAATCGCAAAATTTATAGCATTTTCTGATAGGGGGATTACTTTTGCGCCAGCTGTTATTTTACTTGTAACTGTCAAATATTAAACTATAGATGCAGTTGTATATGAAATTGAAAAAGAATAACAAAACTCGAATTTCACATTCCACAGCCTAATGAACTACTGGTGTGATTGCTTCAAAATAAAAAAAAATTAATAGCTCATTAGTGTTACAGGTACATAAAACTAGAGCGGATTTCTGACTTGATAAATTCCTTGGTAGCTTTCTCTAGCCCATCAACTTAAATTCTCGCAAAACAATGGTATCGTTAAACGCAAAATAATATGTCCATTATTATCGAATTCTTTAACGCTATATTCAAGTAAGAGCAAATTAAATAAAAACTTGATATTAAAGTGTCATGTGTACAGTTTTGTCAGAAAAAAACCTAACACTTGAAAATGTTTCCATTAACGTTTTCAGTTAATAAATATTGACAGTTACGTAAATTTACACAAACACTTCAGAATATATCTACAACATAGGAATGGAATCGCAAATAAATTTAATTAAAATTCAAGAATTGAACATTTATTGTGGGCACTATGCGACTAAGTAGGTTTTGAATTAGCAAGTGACCGACCGCCAGCGCTTGAATTGTTTTAAGTGGATATAGTGGAACACTCTGGTTGACAACGACCTACAACAACATAAAGCAATTTACCTCGACGATGTAGTAATTCATAGATATTTTCTCAATTATCTACCTTCGCGTAGGATGGGGGAAGATAACATTTTCTAATTATCGGATATTTTTTTTATATTAAATTATGCAAATGCGAGATGAGCATGTGCTTCAAATGTCAGATATTATAGGGAGGATGAGTGTTTTGACGGAAGTTATCGCATAGAATATGATTTTATTTTATGTAGGGGTAGATATTTATTACGGAAAATGGAACCGATATGTATATTGAGTTTTGCTTCTCTAATCATTTATAATAGCTTTCATTTAAAATGTTTAAACAAAATATTGTAATATTTTTAAGTTTTAAGTTTATTATTGTAAATTAGTCTTTTAATGTATAAATTGGGTTTTAAATTAAGTTATTGGTAACACCCAAAAAAATAATCATTTGTAGCTCATAGAATGATATAATAAATGCATTGGGGAACATTTATTTTGAAATTTGCTATTGTGTTATTTAATTTAAAAATGATTTTATGTAAGACCAAACTGCTATAAGAGTTTAAACAATGTAAATCCAAAATTTGTAGGACTGTTCTGTAGGTTCACACCGTTTTTAGCACTTTTTTTTGTATAAAAACAGTTTTTTCGGTACTGATCTGAAAACGTTTCCACTGCAAATTCCATTTCAGCTTTGCGTCGTTCGTTTCCCAGGTATTTGACTTCGTTTGGGAGAGGTATTCGGAAGGTTTAGAAAAATTGGTCCGCTATTAGTTTTCTTGTAAACAAATTCACGGGAGTTTTGTAGTCGTTTCTTCGATCGCTTAAGCTACTGCTAGTATAGCAGTGTCATCAGCGATCGTATTAAGGGTTGTACCATTTTTATTTGCTATATCACAGGTAGGGAAACGCTCAGGAATACTTCCTTGTGGTACACCTGTCGAACTTTCTTTAAACTTTTTAAGGTAAGAGTATTCGTTTCAATGTCTTACCGTTTATTCCCGATAAATGATACTAGAATATCGTATAGGCGTACTAGCAGAAATTGTGGTTTGCATTTTATCATTTTTTTATTCGAATACTTTTTCGACCACGTCAATAATTCAATCGTCGAATGCTTATAACGGGTGATTTTTTAAGAGTTAGGTTTTTTAGGTTGGCAGCACTGGTTAGTAATGGCGTCCAAACTTCATCTGTCAAAGTGAAAAGTTTTCAGTATACTCTGCCATTTAATTATGGAAAGACTTACAAACGAGCAACGATTGCAAATTATTGAAATTTATGATCAAAATTCGTCCTATGTGAAAAATTTGCGAATCCGCTGTTTTATCGAAAAATTGTGTTCAGCGATGAGGCTCATTTCTGGCTCAATGAATACGTAAAAAAAACTGAAACTGTCGCATCTGGAGTGATGAACAGCCACATGCCATACAAGAATTACCGATGCATCCCGAAAAACATCCCGAAAAAACGGCAGTTTGGTGTGGTTTATGGGCTGGTGGCATCATAGGTTCAAAGAAGATCTTGGAAGAAACAGCGAACGATATCGAGCCATGATAAGTGACTTTTTTTTTGCCCCAGTTGGATTAGTTTAACTTGGTTGACAGGTGGTTTCATCAAGACGGTACCGCATCCCACACAGCTCGTGAAACAATGGAAATGTTGAAGGATGAATTTGGTGAGCAGCTTATCTCTCAAAATGGCCCTGTAAGTTGGCCAAGATCATGTGATTTAACGCCTCTTGATTATTTCTTGTAGGGTTATGTAAAGTCGTTAGTCTATGTGGGCAAGCCGAGCACCATTGAAGCCTTACAGGATAACATAACACGCGTAATTCGTGGAATACAGGCCAAAATGCTCGAAAAAGTGACGCAAAATTGGACCTTCCGAATGGACATTTACATGAAGCTGTCTTTAAAACGTAAATGGCAAAGGCCTATTTATCGATTACAATAAAAATTGCAAAAAATTACAATAAAAGATTAAAAAAAAATACGCTTAAAAAGTCACCCGTTACTTGATCCCAGACTGGTGGTCAGGGATAAGATATAACCAGCTGTAGACGCCTTAGTATAATATCCCCTCTAAATTTTGGGAGTTGGATTTTACTTGATTTAGCGGTTTTCCTGGTTTTGAAACCAATATGACTTTCGCCTCTTTCCTTTAGCTCGGCATGTGTTTTAATCTGAGTGGAGCATTTATAATAAAATTAAATAAATGAAATAATTGGCAGTAACGGCCCATACAGGGTTTTAAACTTAGGATCCTTTTTATTTGTTTATTGCAAAGTTAAAATTTTGTCACAAAGACCGACTATTGCCAAATCCAAATGACAGTTGGGTGTTTGTCAGACTTTCGGATGTTGGTCAGTCTTTCGCAAGAGTTAAAGCAGTGAAAATATTTAGGTGTTCCAGTTTTTGGATTTGAACCAAGGACCCCGCGTACAATGAAAAAATATGGAAATGCTTTGAGACCTTCTCCGGTGATCTAATCATAACCAGGTGCTCCAAGGTTTGAGATTCCCGATCTTATGTTTTATTTGCTCTTGCTAATGCTAAATCGTCAAATAGTAGTTCCGTCCTATTGACAATGACGTTAATCATTTGACTATCGAACGCTTCTCGTGCAGCCACCTCAGTCTAACTTAACCTAATTCAATTTTCCATAAAAGCAGCATATTGTCAATGTCCAAAAGACATCTCCCTCCTTTTTGAAGATCGACATTGCGATCGATTTTAAAATAGTTTTCATTCATCTTCTATATCCTTGCTAAAGACTGGCTGTCGCCCATGTCCCTCGAAATTTCTTTGACATTTGAAAAGTCTTTCTGTGGTGTTTTTGTAAACTTCCCTAAAAAAACACGATATTGACGTCGCTACCTACGAGTATGATCTGACAAATTATCAACTAAGCTTATCTCAACTAAGCCGTTGGGATATGACATGAAACCGGAGATTCTCACACGTAAATTTTGTGAGAAAAAGCTGGGTCTTGATGGCCCAAGAATTTTAATATTATATTTGTTTCCATGTGTGGAGCCGATGAGGTGCAATATTGCAAATTGTCCGATAAACTCCTAAAGGCTTAAGTAAGCGACAGAATTCATGATGGTAATTTACGGCTACGTTTACACTTGGGACTATAACCTGGGCTAAGCCTAGATGTAGCTACTTACATTACTGTAAATACATCAAACAAGAACCAAATAGGACACAAATCCAATTTAGGGTACCTGCACTTAAATAAACGTAACTTTTTATTCTGTCTTCCGTTAGATGTCACCATAAATTCAACTTTTCTACTTTGCCCCAGATATCAGCACACACTAGCATGTTACATTGCATTTTTATTTGTCTTATTCTCCCTTAAAGTTGGTCCTTATGCTTGTTTCTGTTTTTAGTAATTGCGGCTGATATTTTGAAACAGCATTTTAATTTGTTTGGTTACCCATTTCGAAACTATATTCACAGCTATATGGAATTTGACATTACAACAGCAATGCAAAAGATGTCGAATTAAGGCTATTCTAAACACAACTCTAACGGTAAAGAAATGTAAAATAAATATCACCTATCCCAAACTTCTTATCAATAAACGGCAGCACGAATCAATATTTTAAAAAAAAAGTTCCACATACGCCAGAGTGTCCTACGTTAAGAAACAAATTTAAAAAAAAAAACATAGTTTGACATTCAGTTCAGCTTCATCTTTTAGCTTTGCCTAACACCACAAGTGTACTTCCTACAAAGCTCTTCCAAAACAAATAAGCATTCGTTTGACAATGGAGGAACTAGAGTAGATCTGATAAAAACCCTGGTAATTCAATAAACTTGACAATAAAGTTCAACCGCTGGAAGTCGTTGGAAATTACTTTCCGTCAGATGAAGTTACGCGAGCACAAGTGTAACATGGATAATGAACTTGTACTATGCACATTCACGATTTTCGTGACGGATATACGCTATATCTTACTAATTGCTCAAAGATACATTGCAGCTATTATTTTTATAGGTTGGATTATTTTGTATGTTTATGTGTGCCTTGATAATGGCATCGGCGAAGGCTATTTGATTGGCCCTGGAACTAAAAAGAATGTCGTTTAGTGTTTGTTGTGGTTCTGAAAGAAAACTACTTTTACTGTTGAATAATTTAAGATTGTATTTCATATTTTACTCATTTTATAAATATCTATAGTAAAAGCATTTTCGTTTTGGGCATATTTATATGCCAATTTGTTATTATGACAGGTAAGATACTACTGCACAAAAAATGTATATTAAGCTTCTCAATTTGCTAGGAGGACGCAAACATATTATTTAAAGTCAAAAAGTAATTTCGAACTTTATGACATACTTAAATTCTGTACTTGTGTTTGTCAATGTCACTTTAAAAGAAGACAGTAGTTGTGTGACTCGCGCCTTTTGATTGAAGGTGTGAGGTAATTTATTTTTGGAAATGTCAATCATGAAAGGTTGCTAATTTATTTAAAGGCCGTTTTTTGTATTTGATGTGATAGTTATTGAATTTTTTCAAAACTTAAACACCGCACGACCATTTGCTTATCATTTCATTTGTCATATAGTTAGTTTTATTTCATTAGATGGACACCTCAAAATTGAGTTTCTAAAAATCGATTACTTTGATTGTTAAGATTTAAACTGATTTCTTAGTGTTTTGTAAAAAAATAACTCTTTTTATTATTTAGATCTGCCAAAAAAACTGATTTTGACAGTTGTTGTGATCTATTGGACAAACAATTTTACAGATCTGGATTTTTCGGTTGATTTACCCATTTTTGCACTAACAAATCTAGTTCGTGTACTTGGTCTATGTCGTTTTTATTGACTAAAAAATTAACTTATTCTGTCAAAAATGTTATGACGTCACTAAGTAGACGAACTATATTTGTTCCCGTTTTTTACTGCAAAAATGGGTAAATCTGCCGAAATCACATCTGTTCTAAACTCACTAATATATAAGCATTAAGGAGTCAATCAGTCAAAAATATAGCTGCCTGTTTTTACGTGGAATATGGGTTTTGAACATATTAGCGAAGAAAGCCACATTTGACAAAAATTTTTCTCAATGAACTGTCAGGCTGGATGCAAAAAAAAGCTCAAATCTACGAGTTAATCTACGAGTGCCACACGAGTTAAAGCAAAAAATCTGCGTTGACCGAATTTCCATTTGTAAATCGTCGTTGAATCGCAACAAAAATGAATAACTTACGACAGCCTCAAACGAAAACGGTCATCATCGAACCGCGGCCCAAACGGTGCCGAAGTAAGGACTGATGGCCAGGAAGGTTTTGCTGTGTGTTTGGTGGGAATGTCAGGGAATCATCAACTATGAGCTGCATTCCTATGGTAAAACTTTTAATCCGGACCTGTAAAATTAAAATCAACAATTGAAACGTCTTAAGAAAGCAATCACCCAGAATCGGCTGACTTTGATCAATAGGAGAGAAATTGTGTTTTATTAGGACAACACCAAGGCACACACATTAAATGTGACTTGTCTTAAGCTCCGATATCATAGTCCACCTTAGGCACCAAATTTTTTCACCGGTTCCTGCCCATGGCAAACGAATTTTCTGGTAAAAAATTCACCTAAAAAGAAGCTTGTGACAAACGACTGTCCGCCATCAATAGGGACGAGGTCTTCTATGAGAGGGAGAGCCATAATGCAATTACCTCCAAAATCGCAACAAGTTATCAAACTACATAGCGCACACACTTGCTCTTCAGAATCGAACGTTGGTATGGTTTTCGGTTCGAGTTATATAAGATGCGCCATCTTTTATATTGATTTGTAAACATTTAAAAATTGACATTTATGAAACGATTAACTTAAGTAAAATGTTAACCATAAATCGCTTCACACAGAAACAACGCCACGAAAAAGTGTCGCTGTACATTGAAAATAGTCGTCCAGTTTTGTTAACTCAACGTGCATATAGTCGCAAATATCGTGAAGTAAGAGAGCACGTTGCCGAGAACCCACTCAGCATTTTGGCTTCAGAGGATTTGCAAGAATGATTTCCATTTGTTTACGTATAAAGTGGAATTGACTCAAAGAATATTTCCGACAGACCATCCACGTCGCTTGGAATCCGTCCAAACAGTGGCTCAAATGGTAAACACTGAACCTGATTTTTGGGAGAACATTTTGATAACCGAAGAAGCCCTTTTCACACTCTCTGGAGTCATAAACAAACAAAATTCCTGCATTTGTGGAACGGAGAATCCACACGATATCCATGAAACACCATTGCATGACCAAAACTTGAATGTTTAGGCCGTCCAAAACCATCATTGGGGTATTTTTCTTCAGATAAGTTGAACCGGTAGATGGAAGTCAATATATTAACCCCCGTATTAAAAAACGCTGATTAACTAATCAATGGCAATCTGGACAGTTTTCCACATAAGAAATACTCGCGCAGATGTCAAAATTTAGTCGCTGATTAGCTAATCAGCGTTTATTAATAAGGGGGTAAATGTCTGCCTACAAATGTGTGAAAAAGTTCTGGATGATTACTGATTTCAATAAGACGATGTGCCATGTTACACTGTTAATCAAAAAATGCAGTTTTTGAAACGAAAATTCCCTGGAGGTGTGCTGTCAAATGACGACATTGAATGGGAACCCAGATCTGATTTGACCTCTCCGGATTTTTTTGTGAAGTTATATGAAAAGCAAAGCAATCCTCAAACCATTGACCACTGAAGAGCTCAAAGCTAACATTTATGTCAAAAAAGGGATGAAAACGCAGCAAAAAGGGACGATTTTTCTTTGGTCAATAGAGGCATCCTTTTGCTAGATGTTGTATTCAAAAACTAGTCCAAATAAATTGAAATACCTTATGTTTGTGTGAACGGTTTGTTTTTTTAAATGGCTCAACATATATAAGTGTATCTGGTATTAACGGCTCATACAGGACCTCAAATCAAGATTCTCCATTCAATTCTGTGTGCGAAGATATATTTTCTACATAGAATAGGTCGCATTCTATGTAGAAAACGCCGATTCCGAACGTCGAATTCGAAATGGTTCTTATGACATTTTTACACACAGGTGGGGAAGTGGAAAAAAAACTTAGATGTCGGGATTTAAACCAGGGTCCTAGCACTAGTAAGTAGTAGTAGTACGCTGAACCAGTGCGCATAAGGTCTGGTAACACCAAAATTGTTTTCACTGGGTCTTCCCTCTCAATGATATGACAAATCATTCGAATAGTATAAATAAACTTGAAAAGCGTATTTTAATTCAGTCCTATGGACTCGCAATAAAATAGTAGGTCCCGCCATCGCATCGGACAAGAAGTACCCACAAATGCAAATAGTTGCAAAAAAAGAAAATGGATAGGTCACACTAAACTTGTTAAGAAAAAAAAATTAATTTCAATATAAAACCTATTCGGAGAGAGCATTTATTTCTTAAAAAAAACTGACATTCCGTTCCTGATTGGAATGTTTTGTCAAACGTCATAATCAGAAAAACAAAAAGCATGACTTTGTTAAAACATATGAGAGGCTACAATCCGCTATGCGGATCGTTGAATACCCTATCCCATCCCATCCTTTAAATTAATATCCTCAAAATATAGGCCTTATAACGATGAAAAACAGAAAATGACATTGTCACAATATATTGCTCAGACAGTTTCTCAAAATCTTTTGTGGTTCGACAAAAAACAACGTATTTCTATTGCTAATGCCTTGGGATGGGGTATACAAATGGTTTTTGTAAGAAAACGCCCCCAAAATGTGGGCGTAGGTGAAAATGATCTATGGACAAAATGTTTATATTACCATTTCGGAAGTATTTGCATCAAAAAGTGGGCGTGGCAAAAAACTTTGTATGAACGAAATATAGATATTAGGATTGTCTAAATATGCTGCTCAGACACTATTTTGAAATTCCTTACGGTTTGGCTTAAAACTACGTTTTTCAAAAAGGGGGCGTGGCAGTGGGCGGATTTCAAAAAATTTTACACTTAGTCTGCTTCGTCGGACAGAGAGTCTATATACCAAATTTCAACACTCTAGCTCAAAATTTAAGGCCCAAAAATCGGTGACACACAGACGGACGGACGGTCGGACGGACGGACGGACAGACAGACATGGCTTAATCGACTCAGCTAGCGATTCTGAATCGATCCATATACTTTGAGGTATATGTATCGAAATTATTTCTCTATGTTACAAACTTAATGTCAAAACTAATATACCCCCCTATGGGATAGGGTATAAAAATCGATAAAGATTAGTAAAATCCATCAAAAACTTTTAAGTTGCATAATCTACATGATTGAAACTACAATTCAAAGATTCCATTTTTTTGTGTTATCACCAAGAGTGACAAATGGAAAATATCCCGAGTTCAAGGCGCACACCCCGAAATGTTATTCGAAAAAACAACGCGTGCCATCAATATGGAGATAAGTCATGGTGTCGTGCGTTATACAAGCAATGCGATTATGTATCGCCATCTGATGATTCGTCGCCAAAAAGCGTCCTACATTGAAATAAAGAATGGAATCCGTTGGTAATATGAGGGTTAGGTTTCAATGTTTCCAGTCACACCGAGAGCAAAGTTAGCTTTTAATTTTGAAAGCACCAGCAAAGAGCAACGAAACCCGATACAACATATTGTTAGCAACAGACAGTCGTGTAGATACACACCAGCTGACTAATAGTGTTGGCGAACTCAATGGCTAATATGTTCTAACTCCATTGGCCCGTACTCATCGGGCGATATTAATCGCGTGATTTTTATATATAATTTTTTTTTGCTTCTATCACGTTGCTCTTCTCTGCCTAGTGAACACGGAAACTTTGTATGGTTTGCTTTTTTATCATTATTGTTGGTTCATGTTATTAGATTTCTGAAAAGTTGTCTTGTTTTACTAAGGTAGGTGTAGCTAATCAATGTCACATGAACGAAATTAGGCAAGCAAAGTGTTTTAAACCAACAAGATAAGCAGTAGGTAGATCACCTATTGCTGATAAGATCTTCATATTGTAATGTTGCCATTATAATCTCGCTAGTGTGATAAAAATGGCTTGATGATTTCGAAAATGTAAGTTCAGAAGACAACAAGAGTCATTGCTTTCTTTTCATAACATACTTGCATCCTGATTAGACAAGCACTTGAATAATCATTCTATAAATTAGTACAATAAAAAACATATATTTTATAACTTTGACAAATTAAGAAATCAAACAAATTCACAATAAAAACTTTAACATTATATAATTTTTATTTGAAATCTTCTATTGTGAACTTCATTAATTAATATTCTTGATCTTAATTTCCGGGACTATAACTATAAGAACTATTAGAAACACCAAACAAATAATGGATTTACAATTCTTATACTTTTTCCGACCAATAGTTCACAATGGTGAATTAAGCAAATGAAATAAATACCGCTAGTGCGAATTTGGAAAACAAACCAGATGCTACTAATAATGATACTATTAGCACGCCATGTTTGCTAAAACGTATAGGTACTATCAAATGCCTAGTAACTAACAAGTTTATCAGAAAGACAAATACTAAAAACACATCATGAGTCAGAGATATAGAACCATATGGAAAATCATTATTACACAGGTTATACCCTTACTAATGCTGTTAATACTGCCGGTAATTCCACTATTCATGGCTGTTTTTCAATAATACAGAAAAGCTTTTACAATTCTGCGTACTGTAGAAATACCAAATACAGAGAAATTATGTTGGAAATAACACAGTGCCAATTTTAGTATTTTTATCTACCAGTAGTGCATAACAAATACTTGAGAAATTGTTTGTTTAATTATATTTGTAATAATGGTTCATGAATATGGCCTATAATGATTTTTCTTATGCTATGAGACGATGAAAACGTCCTGTAAACCTTCCATTAAGATATGACGCCAACGCCCTCTGGAACTCATAAATAGGAAATGATAAAAGAAATACGGCCATGTTAGTACTGGCGTCTTCCGCCATTCTTGATTTGTGAACATTTTTGAAGAGAAACTGCTTTTTTGACGGTGTGAATTAGATTTTGTGAAACATAAAAACGTCAGTTAGTTAGTTAGTTAGATTGGCTGTTCGTACAAGACGAAACACAATTAGCGCTGAGGTGCGCCGTTTTGATGCCAAAAACTCGTGCGGTTAAATGTTTTGTCTTATTGTTAGTTGGCGTGTACTAAATCCAACCAGTGGCATTAAGGAAGGCGATCAGTTCTTTGATGTGTTTATCAGAGAGGTCGCGGACATTGTCAAAGAAAGGTTTGCCTAGGGTTCGTTGTCTTGCTCTTGACAGAGCCGGGCATTTGCACAGAAAGTGAGTTAGAGTTTCCTTCTCCCCCACCTCCTTGCAACTGCGACAGTTGGTGTTGTTGGGTATACCCATTCTAACAGCATGGTCACCGATGGGCCAGTGTCCAGTGGTAATTGCTACCACCCTGGAGACTTCCTTACGGGATCTGCTTAAGAGGTCCCGTGTTTTAGTCTTGTTGTAGCGAGGCCACATATCTCTTGAAATGGCGCACCCACTGAGGTTACGCCACCTATGTTCAGCTGTTTTAAGAGAGTGTGTGTTGATATTATTCATGATAGTTTTTAAAGGAGTGAGAATGCCGATTGCACGTGAGCTGGGATCCCAACCTGGCTAGGGCATCAGCCTGTTCATTTCCATCTATGTCACTGTGACCTGGAACCCATATGAGAGTGATACTGTATCGACTCCCAATGGAGGCCAGTTCGTTTTGGCATTGAAGTACTAGTTTTGATGACGTCGATACCGAAATAATCGCCTTAATAGCGGTTTGACTGTCGACAAAAATAGCGATATTTTGCTTGGGAGTACTATCGTGTTTAATCGCGTGACATGCCTCCCTAATAGCTGGATTCCGCTTGGAATACGCTGGAGGAATCAGGGAGGCGAAACGATTTTTTTATTTTTAGTGTGTCCGAGTAGACACCGGCGCCCACTCCGCAGTCCATTTCGGAGCCGTCGGTGTAAATAAGTGTGTCAAAATCTTTTTCAACCAATGCGTTTTTCCAATCCTCTCCAGTTGGAAAGCCAGCGGTGAAGTGATTGTGGAAGTTCAGTTTGGGTATCATGTAGTCGGTATGATGGTCAGCTAGACCTGCTGGCAATGAATCTAGGATATTGCTGTGCCCATAGGGCTTATTGAACCAGCAGCCAGATTCTTTGAGCCTGACTGCACTACACATTGCAATATCTTTGATATGGATATCTAGAGGGAGAAGGTGGAGAAGAACCGTTAAGGCATCAGTGGGACAAGATCTCATGGCCCCAGTTGTGCCGATACAAGCAGTTCTTTGTACCCTCTTAAGTTTGTCAATGATATACCCTTTACTCACAGAAGGCCACCAGACTAGTGCCCCATAGGTGAGTATCGGCCGAACAACAGCAGTGTACATCCAAAGTGTCATCTTTGGTTGTAGGCCCCATCTTTTGCCGAATGTTTTTCTACAGGCATAGAAAGCTATACATGCTTTCTTGACCCTTTGTTCTATGTTGGTTTTCCAATTAAGCTTAGTATCTAGGATAGTCCCTAGATATTTGGCATTGGATGAGAGTGAGAGCGCTTGTCCATTAAGTCGGGGGAGGTTAAAGGCTGGTATTTTGGAAGACCATAAAAACGTCACGATGAAGGTGTTTTGATCCGGTACCTCATAAAAATACTAGCCACAACCGACGCTGCTTGATGTCCGTGATCAAGTGTTGTTGGTTTACTTGGTTTGTTAGAAGTGAAACTTATTTTTGGACGGCTGTTTGATTGTGTGTAATGAACGGATGTATGGATTTGTATCTCAGGCACCACGTACGTTGGTGTGCAAATAAAGGGATGGATTTTTTGCTGGCATGTTGGTTGGTAAAAGGACGTTGGTGCACCGATATGCACCAATAAAGTGTGTTGTCTGTCAAAAAGTAAATTTGGGTTCGTGGGATTGTGTATGAGCAAGATCAAATTATGAAACTCATCGGTGAGTTCAGGAAAGCAACATCCATTGTTGTAAGAAATTAAACGAAAGTTGCTACATATATGGATGGGACATTTGGTAACATGTAGGTGGAAAAAATGGTTATTTCCCTCTGAATGTTGAAATTACAGCTGATTTTTGTATCATAAATGTGTTTTAGGGAAGGTGTGTGTCTGACGTCCGGAGTTTGTAATTGAAGCTAGATATGTATGCCATTAGTGATAATGAAGATATATTTTTGGAATTGCACTGTTGCCTTTAGGAAGGACGGTGTTTTTCATATAACGACATTTTTAAACCGAGATTCTAGATATCGGGAAGCCTCTTACGATTGGACGAGAGAGGCTGCAGGATGAAGATGAATATTGGTATTCTGATTCGGATGGAATAACGTATTCAGTTGTATATCGGTACTCTTGGCTAAGATTGCCTTTTGAATGTTTGATAGTTTTATCGATATTTGGAGTCTTCCCGAAAGGTGGAGCATTGGATTTTGGATTTTTGTTGAATTTTGTGCTTACAATGAAAAGAAAATATCTTCACACTGGAGATCTTGTAGAAGGGACTAATGAGACTAAATATTTGTATGATTGTCTTTTTGAAGTGAAACTTCTTTTGTGACGTTGTGAAATTGATTTAATGAAACGAAAAAGCGTTACGAAAAAGAGAGCAAACAAAATATCGGCTTTCGTCCGATCACCTAAACCAAGCAGCGTCGGTCGCGGTTAGTGCTTAGACATGGGAACGCTTGTTGGTTATTGTAAGAGAATGAGATGAGTTCAACTTTCATGAAACCGGTATTATAGGTGAGGGAACTGAATTTTGCGGTAAGAAATAGTTGAAATTCTTCAACCGAGTTTGTGCAGTAAAACAAGGTTGAAAACAAATCAAAACACATTTTTCACCAACTAAGTCAATTAAATGTCAATATGTCAGTTCAACTCATCTCGAATGAAATAAATACACTATGGAGCTGGTAAACTGAGAGAGAGAGCGAGAAATTAAGCAGAGTACATTTTCACTTCTACCGCGTGTGAACTCACACTCTATTTTCTTGTTTTACAGTGTGCGAAAACTTTCGGGAGCCACCATATTTGTTTGTTAATTTGACATTTGCGAACAGTATATCATTTGTGGCCATGCCGTGTAATCGCATGTCACTACCCATACATCAACTGAGTTCACAAAATAACAATGAGAACCTATAATATATTCATAGACGCTCAGGGAATTGTAAATGAATTTAATCATCATTTCCAGCGGTTGCTAATTAGAGATAATATCGACAGAGTCACAAAAAGTACCTACTTGCGGGCTTACATTTAAAAAAAAATCACATTGCGGTTGTCGTTTATAAAACATCGTACAAACTAGATCGTTATCATTTAAATGCGCTTAGGTAAAACAAAAATCGTTCAAGATGTTTGTTTCTTATAGGGTTTTTCTTGGTTGTTTCTTATAGCGTCAAAACATCAAAAATGCCTGCATGCGAAGTATAGTGATTGCGCATGCAAACTGTGAGTGTATTGTGCATTCATGTGATTGTACATGTGTGCATGCGAAGTCTATGGGCCCTATTACCACTGAAATTTGGCGTTTGCCCTCAGATTAGATTTCATTTTCGATTGGAAAAAATGTGGTATTTTGTTTTACTCTAGATGAATTTTGAAAAAAGTCAGAATTACATCTTTAACTACACCAACATTTTCACAATATCCTAACGTTTCCTTTCATTGTCTCTTTACTCATTCGGTATAGAATTTTCTCGTTCCTCGTTTTCAATAATCGCTTTATGTCATGACTGTTATTTAATTCAGTATCGTTGACTTGCCACTCATTTCGTTAAACAGAATATGTCATTTAATTTAAAATCTGCCACTTGTTTCAAACACCACCGATACGATTACCTATTCAATCTGCAAACGGCGGAAGATGAAATACCACGATTATTTTTTTTAGACTTTTACACTATTCCAAGCTGCTATTCTAATCAATCAGAAAAAAAATAGCAATTTCGATACAATAAATGTATATTTTCGGTTTCTTCTATCCAACCATTTTTAGTTAAGTCAACGAAGTTCACAATAGCAAATTTTGTATACAAGAAAACTAATTTAAATGAAAAGTCCTCTGTCCTTACCAGCGACATAGGCCTGATCGTTGAACGTTAGATAGCTAGGATATGTGCTAGGTTTCTCGCGCCCACCAGCAAGAAACCCCTGGTTTGATGAGGAATGCCGACAGATGCTCGCAGCCAAGAACGAGGCCTACAAGGCTAAGCTGCAGGTGAAGACGAGAGCTGCCATTGAGCTCTATAGGCAAAGAAGAAGGGAAGAACATCGGCTTTTCAGCAAAAAGAAAAAAGAGCAAGAAAAGCGCGCGATCGAGGATATAGAGAGGTGCCACTCCAGGAACGATGTTCGCAAGTTTTACCAAAGTGTAAAACGTCAAAGCCAAGGATACAAGGCTCGAACAGAATCCTGTCGAGATGAACAAGGAAATATTGTAGTTGAAACACAGTCGATGCTGAGGATATGGAAGAACCACTTCTGCAGACTGTTAAACGGCGATGACGAACAACATTCCGCTGTCAGGCAGAACGAACCATTCAATATTGGCAACGACAGCGAAGACTGCCAACCACCCGACCTGAGTGAAGTGAGGATAGCAATATCTAAACTGAAGCTTAATAAGGCTGCCGGAAATGACGGCCTTCCCGCTGAGCTCTATAAGGCCGGCGGAGATGACTTGGTAAGTAACATCCACCAACTCATAAGCCAAATCTGGTCGGATGAAAATATGCCTGAAGAATGGAACCTCAGCATCGTTTGCCCGATCCACAAAAAAGGAGACCCTCTGAACTGCGCCAACTACAGAGGCATAAGTCTCCTCAACATCGCCTACAAGATCCTATCTGCCGTAATATGTGAACGCCTGAAACCGTTTACCAACAACCTGATTGGCCCTTATCAGTGTGGTTTTAGGCCAGGAAAGTCCACAACCGATCAAATTTTCACACTTCGGCAGATCCTGGAAAAAACTCAAGAAGTCCAAATCGATACCCACCACCTATTCATCGATTTCAAAGCCGCATATGACAGCATTTATAGAGACGAACTGTATAGAGCCATGTCTAGTTTTGGTATACCGCCCAAACTCGTCCGTTTGTGTAGGATGACGATAGAGAATTCTCGCTGCTCCATCAGGGTCGGAAACGACCTCACCGACACATTCGATACCAAAAAAGGATTTAGGCAAGGCGATGCGCTGTCATGCGACTTCTTTAATCTGATTCTTGAGAGAATTGTGCAAAACTCCAAAGCCAACACCAGAGGCACAATTTTCCAAAAGTCGGTGCAACTACTAGCATACGCTGACGATATTGACATCATTGGTAGGACTCAACGTGATGTCATAGCCACGTTTGCTAGTATAGAGAAGGAAGCGGCGAAAATGGGTTTAGCAGTAAATGAGGGTAAGACTAAGTATATGCTGTCATCACGAAAGGACTCACAACATCGACGAATTGGACAGAACGTCACCATTGACAGATATAACTTCGAGGTAGTACGGGACTTTGTCTACCTCGGCTCCGCTATTAGCTCTGACAACAACATCTCGTCAGAAATTAAACGAAGAATTACTCTTGCCAACCGCTGTTTCTTCGGGCTAAGAAGGCAATTTAGTAGTAAAGCCCTCACTCGAACTACTAAGGAGACCCTATATAAAACCCTGATCATCCCAGTCCTGCTCTACGGCGCTGAAGCATGGACCGTATCAAAAGCGGATGAAGAAATCCTTGGTAGATTCGAGAGGAAAATTCTTCGAAAAATCTTCGGTCCCGTTTGCGTTGACGGGCTATGGAGACGAAGATTCAACCAAGAACTATACGAGCTGTACAGCGACATGCCCCTGGTCAAAAAACTCCGCATTGGACGTTTAAGATGGCTAGGACATGTAGAACGAATGGACACCAATACTCCGGCTCGCAGAGTCTTCGATTCCCAGCCAGGCGTCGGACGCAGTAGAGGAAGACCTCGCCTTAAGTGGCGTGCACAAGTGGAAACCGACCTCAACCAACTTGGAGTGCGCAACTGGAGGCAGTTAGCTAAGGACCGGGCTAATTGGAGAGGCATGTTGGTTGAGGCCCAGGTTCATTCCGGACTGTAGCGCCACTTAAGTAAGTAAGTAAGTAAGCTAGGATATGTAGAGATGGACATCAATACCACAGAGTTTTAGCATTCCAGCCAGAGACGTTGGATGCAGCAGAGGAAATCGCACCTCAATGGCGCGCAACTGAAGGCAGTAAGGTGCGGACCATTCTGATTGGTAAGGCATGTTGGTTGAGGTGTATGTTGAGTCACTAGACAAGCGAGTAAGTAAAGTCTATTGACCTAGGTGATGGAGGATAATTTTCAGTCTTTCTTGTGTAATCATATAAACTTTCTACACAGGATACTAATAATCATTTTTAGTTACCAGTTTTTGATTTATGCCAATATTTTCTATAAAAATTAAGTAATTGTTTCATATAATTAGTTTTAGGTGAATATTTAAATGTTTGTTAGTAAGGTCATGGTCATACGACCAAAATTGCCGGAAGCAGCGCTTTAAATTTTACTAAACAAATTTTATATTATTTTATGAAAACAATTAAGTGAAGCTTAAAATTTGTTGTTATAGTCATTTATTGTGCATGTCCTTAATGCACCTTAATTATAATGGTTTCAATTTTATGATAAGTAAACAATAAAGTATAATATGTTAATTACTATTTTCAGCCCACTTACCTAACCGCGCTCTTGTCACTCCCAAGATGCTTATCCCTTAATAAACGCAAAATCGTTTTAAATTGTAAAAAAAAACCTGCTTTAATGTATAGGTAAATGTATTAACAATTTTATTTGTATTTATTTTGTGAGGTTATCACCGATCTTCCTTATGCAAAATTGTAAACTTTTGTATGCATACGTCAACAATAAGTTCTCAGACGAATTCCAATTTCGTTTGTTTACATTTTAAACATACAAAAAAGCAACAGAGGTCGAGGACTGTTGATTAGATAAACAGTTCAAAGCGTTCAACGTGATTTCATCTGTCAATTCGCTGGACACGAAGCAGTAAGTAAAAGTTCTTTGGTTGGATTATGGATGCGAGTTTAATGTTTTGATGTCAATAGTTTAAAAGAAGTTTATTGTATCTATAAATTATATTTAGGTACATTGTGTTTAAATATTTTTGATTTAGGTTGCAATATCAGATCCTAATAGGGTCCACACATTACACATGCATGCATGCGCATGCAAACTAAGAGTGTCTGGTGTTGACCGTGAGATTGTTTCTTGTTTCTCTATGCATGAATGTATGGTGTGTTTGCAAAACCGCACAGTTAAGACAAAAAATCGAGAGGAGAGTACATTTTTACATTAATAATGACGACCAGCTTCAATCAACGATGAACACACGAATAAGTACTGCCCAGTTTTCATTTATAGTGTGTGGAGAAATCGTGATTGTGCATGCCTGTGATTGCATATGCATCCATGCGTTGTCTATGGATCAAAGTAAGACGTAATTGACATAAGCTTCTGAGTCTCAAATTTGCTTTGATTTTCTCTCGATAGTTTCAGAAGTGCTTATTATTTCTGTTTTCTATTGACATATTTAAATTTAACGGAAAATAATCATTAATCAGTTAAATGTTAAAAAAAAAACATATACGAATCTCAGATTATGTCAAAATATATCTTTATCAGATAATATTCTTCTAGGAGCTTTTCCTATTCCTTACAAATGCTTGCGAGATTTTCCAATCCCTAGGCCAGGTTTACATTGCACGTGATGTTTTAAGATACCCACTGATGCTACAGAAAGTGAATGTATGACAGCTACGTTCATGTATGTTTCAAACATGATGAGCACCCACAAACATGATACAAGGTGGCGCAAAAGTAATCCTCCTATCAGAAAATGCTATAAATTTTGCGATTGGCCCCTAATGTCAGTTCTGTTTTGACATTTGTGTAGTAAACACATGCGAAATACACGTTAATAAACAATGTTACGCTACACTGCTCCAGAACGCGGAATATTGGTGATTATTTTTTACATACATTTTTTTTTTTAAATTACAGCCAAAAACCATCGGAAGGTTATTTTTGCGCCACCTTGTACAAAGCGACCACGTAAATGTTCATCTTTCAGTGAAGCTTTTGACACGCAAATACACCAAAAACTGTTAAAATGCCTTTTCCAGATCGGAATGGATAGAAAACTATCTATCCGACAGAATGGTAAGAGTGAGGGTTGAGAAAACAGTAGGTGACGTAAAGTAGACCTACTACGATGTATCTACACCAAGGATTCAAACTCAGCCAATTTCGTTCAACGTTTTTACGAATAAGCCTTTGTTTTTGAGAAAGCGACTCCATACGCAGATGACATCGCCAAAGTGGCCAAACACCAAAAACATGATAAACCAATGGCTGCAATGCAGAGGTAGTTTGACAAAATGTCAAATGATACCACGATCACAACTTGGTGATAATATAAATTGAATAAAGATATAAAATTATATTTCATCACAAATCCAACTTTTTTAAGAAAATTTTAAATTTAGAGATATTTGGCTACTATAAGTAGTGCGAATATCTTTTTTATTTTCTTTTTTACTGTTTGTAAAGTTGCGAATCGACTTTTTAAATATTGGAAGCCTGGTAGCTGAGGATCGTAACATATAGAATAATCTAAAGGGTACTTTTTTTAGAGGTTGGTTTTTCGAAAAGAGATAAAACTGACATCTTGTGGTCAAATTGGGCAACTCTAATGTCATTTATGTTCAATTTAGTTTGCCATTTTATCATGAACAGGTTGACAAATGAACAACGCTTGCAAATCATGTAAATTTATTTCGAAAATAATGGTTCAGCTCGCGAAGTTTACCTCGAGCTCCGTCCATTTGGAGCTTTGTCCATTAGCTTTATGGAAGATTTTGCGCAAAGATCTTGTCTAACGATCTTACAAGATTCAGCTTGTGCAAGAATTAAAGCCACAAGACCATGCAATGCTTCGTGATTTTGGTGTATGGGCCGAAAAGAAGATTGATCTCGATGCTGATTTTCATCGCAAAATTTTGTTCAGTGATGAGGCTCATTTTTGGTTGAATGGCTACGTCAACAAGCGAAATTGCCGCATTTGGAGTGAAGAGAATCCACATGAGACCCTTGAGACGCCATTACATCCACAAAAACTGACTGTTTGGTGTGCTCTATGGGCTGGTGGAGTGATTGGGCAATACTTCTTCCAAAATGATGCCATTCAGTTACCATTAATGGAGACATGATAACCGACTATTTTGTTCACGAATTGGATGGCATGAATGTGGATGAGATGTGGTTGTAACAAGACGGCGCTACATGCCACACAGCGCACGTCACAATTGATTTAATGAAGAGACATTCGATGACGCATAATTTCGCGAAATGACCTGTCAATTGGCCACCAAGATCCTGTGATTTGACACCATTGGTTAATTTTCTTTGGGAATATGTGAAGACGCTCGTCTACGTCAACAAACCAGAAACGTTATGGGACTTGGAAACCAACATTCGTGGCGTTATTGTCGACATACGGCCCCAAATGCTCGAAAAAGTGGTTGAAAATTGGACCTCTAGACTTGGCTTTATTCGAACAAGCCGCGGCGGCCACATGCCCGAAATCATATTTATTAATGGCATAAAATTATCCTTCCAATAATGCTTGATGGACATTAAAACGATTTTCTTGTGTTTTATTTGAATTCGAAGTTCTATACCCCTAAAAAAAAACACCAAAAACAAAAACGATTATTCAGTGACATCTTACTGACTTATTTGTTTTTTTTTTTTTTTTATTTTGATGTTCAAATGCAAAAATGTTCATTTACTTTTAATGGACATTACACCTGTCCTTTTTACGACCACATTAAAAAATCAAAAGCTTAAAGATGTCCTTGAATTTACAAGTGCAACAGCCGATTTATTGCAACAGCGTTTAAGATTTTTTTCATACTTAGTTTGCCGTCTAAACAAACATTAATACAATTGCAATGACTATAGCTAATCAAAGGCACGATTCTACAATTAAGCGAAAAAAAAATACTCCCCATATTAGCAATTTAAATAAATAAAATGAATGCTTACGTTTAAGGTGTAATTTAATGCAATTGTGACATTACACGCATACGTCACAGTCTGGTCGTATAATGAACTTTACTAACGCCATTTGGTGCGTTATGTATATCTGCCGACTTTTGTTGATCGGGTTGTTGCTAAGGTGTTAGTTGCATAAAATTAAGGAAAACGCAATAAAATTGAAATAAGACATTTTACTTCCGATTTGCTTAAAGGGGTTTCACCTTACTGGATTCTTAGTGGATTAAAAATAAATAATCGCTAAATTCATTAAGCGCATTGTACTTGTCTTTAGGGGATCGTTTTAGGTGTTTATTGTGTGTTCGCTTTGTGATGTAATTAGTTTAAAATGCTGTTTTCCTTGGGAGAAATTAATTCAAATAATTACTTTCGAGTGTCATTGGCTTTTTGACAAATTGGAGTGACATTTTTGTTTATAAAAGACGTTCGGCAGGTTGACAACTATTGACTCGATCTGTTTTCTACTAATTTTTTAAGTAATAAAGTTGCAATTTCATCCTTATTTTGTTGGTTGAGGCTAATCTGTATATGTTCTACTTATTCTTCCACAAGTCAAAGCTATACAATACTCAACACGTTCACTTGCACCTATTTCTGAGTAGTAATAGAAACACATTGGTATAAATATTCAAATATACAAAAATCTCTTTTCTGTTATGACAATTTACCCATTTTCGTGGTACCTACTCTTTCCTGTTTAGTTCTTGTTCATAAAACACAGCTACACTCATAAGTGTCACAATTCGGAAGGGCAGTGACATTTCTCAAAATTGCCCCCACCCAACGTAATTTTACACCCACCCTACATGTGATGATGCAATCCAACCAAGTGGGTGTCAAAAAGCATATTGACATAATATATCATATAACGAGCATGTAACGAGTCAACCGCCTATTGTCTACGATATTTATTTTCAAAACAAACATTTTTGTAAAGGCTAAGGTTGACACATGCCCACATACAGCGCAAATAATTAAAAGTAAGAAACCAATTCTCCAGTAATGGAACATTCCTTCGCTGTCCTTGACAGGACCACCAACAACAATAATGTATGTACATCATACAAAACGAAACTAGTTCAAGGATAAACAAGAGATATGACAGTTCGTATATCGATCCCACCATCAATTAAGAATTCTAAAATGAACCACCGTCCATCAGACAGATGATGGTAGTGGTGATGCTCATGCTCATATTTCTCGAAAGGTGTACAGAAGGTGCAGTGCAGGTGCAGTTTCCAGCTGAGAAAAGGATTATGCAATTTGACTAAAGTGGGCTCACATTTTGTAAAGGTGAGGGTTTCTTTATCAAGTGTACGTAACGTCATTCACTCGTGAGAGTGTGTGGTGTTTACAGGATTTAATTTGTGAGTAGCGTAACAAAATTTTCATTGTGTTCTTTGACAGAGAGTTTTTAAAGCGCATGTCCTTTGTAAAAACGAGGATTTTCGAGATGAAGCTTTTATTTAACTACAGTAGAAGTTGAAAAATTGTGCCATGAAGATATTGAAAAAAAATTGAGGTTTTATTTTGGTGGATTACCTACAAATTCACTTGTACTCACAAATAATGTTAATCTTTCTCTGTTCTCTAGTTAGGATTAGGGAATTGAAGAAATTTGTTACTCAGTGGACTCGGAAAACTATTCTTTTGTGTATTTCTGAAGGGGTATTATCTCACGCCTTAATTTTAAATACCTACCTACCCGTGTTCCACTTAAAGATCGCTAAGTGTAACAACATTCTAGCACAGGAGAACTTTTCTATCGAAACAACAGTTTCATAATAATAATGATGAATTACCTTCCTGATAAATAAAAAAAAAACAGCTTTACTTTTTTAGCAGAAATGGTGAGGATACGTATCCAACAAATTTAATTCGCAGCATATTGCAGAAAATTTCCCTTTCTTTTAAAAAGAATCTTGTTCAACTTATGAAAGGATTTGTGAACTTCAAAAACAAAAGACCTTGTAGCGTTTACGACTGAAGTTTTCTGATTTTGATTTCAGATTTGTACGTGCATAAACGGAAGTTATGATGTGTTTTTTCTGGCTTGTTTTACATATTTTATTAGCGATTTTCGCTTTGAGATATATTGTTAAATACAGACAAAACTATCAACAAAATATATATATTTCACTTGACATAAAAAAACATACCTTGCGTCTCCAGAATTGTTTACCGAATGCGAATCAAAATAAAAAATTTTGACTGACGTATAGGAGTTGTCAAATGTATTGTTATTGGTCCAAGTATGTGTAAATCTCGCTTGATTGTTCAGAAGCAAAAAAAAGATCTAGATAAAATCCCACAAACGGTTCTGGCATTATAGAAACACCCGTCTGCCAGTCGTTGCCATTATAATTTAAATGGTCGCTAACACTTTTACATGTCGTAACGTTATTTTGAAGAAATAAACATGAAATCAATTTTCATTTCAAATTACGTTCATATAAGTATGTGCCAAACCATCCATATAAGTTCAGTGCCAAACAAAAGTACATATTTAGAAAACCATTTATTTTCTGACATTCCAGTTTAACTTTATTGTCATTTCTACATAATCAAATCGTGTCAAATTGTATTTGCGGTTTTTATTGACAGTTGTATACAAAATAAAAATTATTGATTCTCATGGACATTTTGAAGTTTTTATGTAAACTAAAATGCCATTACAAATCCAGATATGGTAGTACAGATATTTCTGGTTAGCACTTCTCACTTAAGCTTAGTAAGCAGCTGGCGCTAAATTTTATCTTTACTACTCTCCATTTGTTTTCTCCAATCCAAAGATGAATGCTCTCTAAATTCGTACACAGCATATAGATGAGTCAGGGAAATGTCATACATTCGCAGATGTCAGTAAATGTCAGATAATCAGTCGCGTCAATATTCTTCTTCATTTTCTTCCATTTTGTTTTTATTATTTATTAAAATTTCGCCGATTTAAATGCCTCGCACATTAATTTCACGAGATAAACAAGTTGAGACCTGTCATCCGACGAGGATAACACTTTTCGTATAACACATAATATTGTTATACCCTACCTACATTTTGTGTGTCCCATCTTTATGAAGTTAAGAATTTATCTCGCGAGCTGCGTACTGCACTGATAAATTCGCTCGCTAAATTTTATCTCTGTAGTGATTTTTATAGGGGAGATACAATTTAGCGCGAGCTGCGTACTGGGGTTTATTGTAAATAATTTAAATAAGTTGGTCTCGGTAGTACCTACCTACAAATGACAGAAAGTCATTCTTATGTCTTCTCAAAATTGCATGTGTAATTTCATAATAAGTGACAATTTCTAGAACATGGGTTAATTTTTCTTATAATTATAAATAAAAATATGTACATATAATAGGTTCTGAAATACCATATACATATTTATTAAAAAAAATGGCCCATGGTTTTAATCAAACATGAACCTTATTTTAATTCACTGACGCATCGGAAAACCAAATTTTCAAACTGGGGGAATCCCTTGACAATAAAGAATTTAGTCATCAGTCGGCATAGAAGACATTCTTCAAAAAGACATTTATTTTTTCAATTATATACTTTAAGTTTAGATCGAGGGACGAAAATATTGCTGCAAGTTTAATACCACTTGAAGGGGTTAATTTTCAGAATCGTTGTTCCTAAATCGTGGAAAACTGTTTATTCATCCAAGTGCCAATAAGAAAAGTAGAAAAAAAAGATATTTTATCTAACCCATTAATATTTCGTTCACAGCTCAATGTAGGAGCTTAAAATCAACATCGGGTTTTCACGAGAGATTAAGCAGTGAAAAAAATGTTGGTGTTATGACTTTTGGAATTTCAACCAGAAATCTCTCGCTTAAAAGACAAATGTACTGAGCAATAATCCACGGCATGCTTTTCATAAACGTTATCTAGTTATGTTTTGTAAACTTCAATTGTTTCTTTGTTCTACTACAATTAGGTATACCTACTTTTAACCATGACATATGAGCTATGTCAAAAATGAAACGGAATTATGTAGTTTAGTTAACTTCCCAAATAATTGTAATTTGATTCCAAAAATAATTCATGCACCACAAAATTCAGAGTTGACTATTACCGTGAATAATATTTAACTCAAGATTTTCATTTAAATATAAATTGCCTATAAATAACATAAAACTAAGTTTAATTCAAGCGACGAAATAGTAAATCAACATCCCTGAATAGGTGCTTAAAGCTGTTTGACAATTGTGTAAAAATTAAGTTTTATTGCATCAACTGGCTAATTTTTGACATTTCTGCATGTGTACAAAAAAGTTGTTTTTTCTGTTTCAACTGCCAATCGCAGTAAATGGAATATTATTTTGAGCACTTTTTTCAATAATTTCCCAACAGAATTGCAACAACATTTATTTCTTTATATTTCCTTGTAATTAAAAAATGCCTAATAGATTTTTTAAAGATCATAAAAAATACTTAATTATTTATTATTGTCGGTAAATAAAATGTTGTTGTCTATTTGTCATCATGATTTAATTTTTTCTTCCTACATTGTTCAAGTTTAACAAGTTTCTATCAATATTCAGTAGGTATACCAACAAATAAAAAAATTAGCAAGATCCTGAACATGTTAAAATTTTAAATCTATATTCACCACGATAATGTAAACAATTATCCACTGGCTAAAATTTTAACGCAATTTGCACTCGACCTAAGGTTCTATGTTTGTTCCTCATAGTATAGTAGTAGTAAGTATTATTTCTATTTCTAGAAACAAATTGATTTAAAACGGCCAGAATAGGCAGAACAGCAAAATAAGATTTTTCTGAAAAAGAAGAATTTATAAAAAATATATAGTATATCCATCTGTTGGATTCTTTTTCCATTTGGATTTTTTCTTTTAGCCTAAATAAGATGGCGAGATTATCCATACCAGATTGTTATTGCTTCATCTCATCTATGTTTGACAATACATATTCAAAAATATCTGAAATCATTTTGTTGTTCAATTGATATCCAGAATGAGATATCATGTTATGACAGACACAAGATAATTAAAAATAAGTTAAGCATTTTTTTTATTCCTGGTGAAACAATCATCAGACCTCAATTAATACAGAAATTGGGATTTAAGCATTAAAGTTTGAGGTTACATTAAAACAAAAATAAAAGGAATCACTTGAAATATTTGACGATTTTTTATATGAACTAACATCAACATTGGTCACCAATCATCCAAAACACTTTGCACTCTTGCATCGACATTAAGGGTATTCATGCAACGTCGTAATTTTACTACGTGAGAAAGATTATAATTTTACGACGACTTTTCATGCACGACCCTAAAACTGCACCACTGAATAATGCGGTAACCCACTGAATTCAATCTCATTTTAGTTATTTATTTATTGATAGAATTTTATTCCTATTGTTCTCTTTGCGTTCTCGATAATTTTTTTTAGTTTAGCACATACGTTTGATGTGTGAAAGTGACTGATTAAATGTCAAAATAGCATTTCAAAAGTTTACAACGTTTAGCACCTCAGTTTACGCACCCAATTCCTGTGAGAAAATTCCGATAGTGTTGGAAAAGACTTCCATACAAATTTTGACAGTTCATTTATCACGCCGTAATTTTATCACGTTTACAACGTTTACGACGACTTTCCGACGTTGCATGAATACCCCTATTATTACTCCCTAACATTCTCACAAAAAAAAAAAACAAATATCTGTGCAAATTTTCTACACCCTCACTGTACTTTCAAACAACTTCCTCTAAGTCCTTTTGACAGCATAAATTAAAAAAAATCTCTATCGTAATCTATTTTCTCTATTCGAAAAATCAAATTCTCGAAAAAAATTCAAACACAATCATTCACAGGATCCCACAGTTCTCATGCTTACAAAAGTATTTCACAATTCAAATTCTGCCTACAACATGACAGTAGCGATGAAAAATCAATAAACCCCTATTGCCACTGCACTGATTTCATTGATTGTCATTGTCAAAGGACATTATTTCTAACTGTTTTTTTTTTTTAAACTTACCAATAATATGCAATAGTATCTCCAAGTCCGTTTCGTACATTTCTATCCAATAAATTATAACAGATATTTGTTGATGCACCCTCCATCCATTTAATGTAGACAGGTCCTTTGGAAACATTAAAGTTGTATTGAAGGAATTTGTTTTGATCGACTGGTGTTTCCCAATGGAATTGTTTGGCCACTCGTGACCAGAACTCTTCAGGATTGTCCATGGATTCTTCGTAGAACTTTCGATACTCATCTAAACTGGAAATGTATGCATTTTGGCTGATGGCCGGATTCGGGTTGTATATAGATTTTTCTGACGGCATTTTTATAAAAGTTAAAAAAAAATGTCTTTCTCTATTACAATGCACTTGTGTCACTTTAAAATTTTATTTATTTTCTAATTCACAGTGAACATGGATTTGAGTTATTGTTTTTTTTATTGATTAACTTGAAATCGTATTGTAGGATTAAATAAAACTAAAACGGAAAGAGTTTATTTTTTTGGTAATGTAGTGTTATATTGTGTTTTTATACTATTTGAGACGAAAAACCGTCTATTCGTCGTGAGTGTAATTCGCGAACTGAAGTTCCCGTAATCCCGTTTCGATTTTTTTGTTGTCGATTGTGTATAGTTTACTTGTGCTTGTCGCGCGAGTACGGGTACAAGTACAAGTTCGAGTACTGGCATTTCTCTGCAATATAGGGTGATGTGGGGGTGATATAAAAAAGCTTTCGTCTGTTTGAAGCTTTGAAACACTCTCTTCCAAGAAAAGTACGCGAACGCGAAAACGAAGTACTCTGTGCATAGTATAAACGTCATTTGTATGAACTTTGAGATGCATCATGGTGGCGTGTTAAGATTTTGTTTCTTGTGAATTACGTGGATTACTCGGATGTGTTATTAATAGGTAATTTGTGGAGGGTAGTGAAATGGGCTGTGTGAAAGCTTTTTGTGTGTGAGTTTTTCCTCGTACAAGGCAGACAGAGGTTTTTATTATCAAACGATATGATTTTGGTTCGCAATGGTATCGTCAAATTGTGCTTTCTTTCATCAGCTTTCATCATTGACAGTGAATTTGGGCTTGATTCATGGTCGATGAGCAATAGAATTCAAAAGAACTGTTTTTTTTCGTTCACGGTAGTGTTAAGCAAGTTTAAAAATATGGGAATTTCCCTGTTAATGGCCGATTTGCTGAGAAGGTTGTATATTATTTAGTGTTTCATTAGAAAAAACATATAAATACTAATATCAACATCAACAGTAAAAACCGTAAATAAATTAATTTTACTCAAAAAAATCAAAAAAACGCCATTAAAATATACGAGACGGCTACAGTAATAGGTATTGCAGAATCTTCTACGCGCTACAGTCGCCGAATCATTGCTTTTGAAAAGCAGTCACACGCATTCGCTATGAGAAATGCTGCACAGCGTTCCCCGGATTCGTGATCAATCAATTCGTCGCCATTTTCAAGGTTTGGCTTTGGGCTTCTCATATGGAACATTGTGGCGTATTTGAATTAAAGCGGCTTTAAGAATTGAAAAATTGTTTTTATCGGGGAAGCTTATTTTAGTTAAACGGCAACGTTTATATGCAAAATTTCCGTATTTGGGCCGATGAAAGCCCTCAGACAATCCAACAGCTATCAATGCATCCACAACAATGCACTGTTTGGTGCGACTTATAGGCAGGCGGCATTATCGGACCATATTTCTATAAAAATGCGGAAGGAGTACGTGTTACTGCCAATGGAGATCGATACAGATCAATGATCAATGAATTTTTGTTGCCGAAATTTCAAGATATTGCTGTAGCTGAATTTTAACAGGATGGCGCTACATGCCATACGAATCAATCTCTATATTGGCCGCCAAGATCTTGTGATTTTACACCATTGGATTACTTTCTATGGGAATACATGTGAAATCTCTTGTTTACGTTGATAAGCCCGAAACGGTTGAAGTTTTGGAAGGCAACATAACATATTCATGAAATAACATCCGATATGGTTGAAAGAGTGGTCGAACATTTTACCCACAGACTGGACCATTTAAGAGTTTATCGTTTGCAACATTTGAACAAAACTTACACCTCAAATAATAAATTTCCTCAATACATTGTTTTTTTTGTTTTAATAAGAAAAAAGTCAGGAAGCTCTTATTGGTCACCTTTTTTTCACCCTTCATATTTTAGTAAACTGTGTCATCGGAATTACAGCCGTATATATAAAAGCATTTTTGAGGTTGCTTACTTTAGAAAACCTCTAAGTACTGCCTAAGTGCAGAATAGGTACATATCTATAATCGATTTTCACATTAAGGCAATGTTTCCTAAAGGTCACCTAACTTAATAGCGAACGAAACCTGCCTAGAGACTGCCTAAGGAAATGTCATTTTAATTTTGATATATACAAGAGTTTCCATCTGGTAATTTATTTTGAGTTTTTGTTTGGTCACTTTTCAATAATGCGAAACTAAATTAATTAATTTTGATTGTTAGTTATTTAAGTGTAGTGGATATTATAAATTCATACATACCACGAGTACAAGCACAAGTACTTTGAATGTTTGTTTACAAATTACATGTTTTCAAACCAAATAAAAAAGCATCTGGTGTACACAATGTAGAAAAAATCCCATTTTTATACCCTATCCCATAGGGGTATATTAGTTTTGATACTTAGTTTGTAACATAGAGAAATAATTTTGCTACATATACCTCAAAGTATATGGATCGACTCAGAATCGCTAGCTGAGTCGATTTAGCCATGTCTGTCTGTCCGTCCGTCCGTCCGTCCGTCCGTCTGTACGTCACCGATTTTTAGGCCTTAAATTTTGAGCTAGGATAATGAAATTTGGTATATAGGATCCTCGTCTCTGCCTACAGAACAAGTGTAAAAATTTTTGAAATCCGCCCACTGCCACGCCCCCTTTTAAGAAAAACTCAGTTTTTGACCAAACCGTAAGGAATTTTAAAAAAGTTTCTGAACAACATATTTAGACAATATTAATATCTATATTTCGTCCATATAAAGTTTTTTGCCACGCCCACTTTTTGGGGGCGTTTTCAATAAAAAACTGTTTTCGGTCAAATTTTAAATTTTTCGAAAAAAATTTTGATGCAGAATCATTAACATTATTAATATGAACATTTCGTCTATATACCATTTTAACCCACGCCCACTTTTTGGGGGCGTTTTTATATAAAAACCATTTTTATACATAACCCCATAACATATGCAAGAGAAAACCTTGTCTTTTGTAGAACCGTTAAAGTGTTTTGTAAGCAGTCTGAAGAATTTGTTGTCACTATATCATTTTTTTTTTATCCACATCGTGTTTTTAGCCATGCCTCCCTTTTTTGGGGATTTTAGTTTTATGGATAGGATGGGATAGGGTATTCAACGATCCGCACAGTGGATTGTAGTCTTCTCATATGTTTTATACTAGATTTGTAACTTCTACTACGTATTTTGACATAACCTTCGCTTAGTTAGGCAGCAATGGAAAATTGATTATAGATATAAACTTAGGCAACGTTGCATAAAGATATCTTAAATATTTAGGCAACCTCTGAGACACCTCCTAGGGAAATCTTAAAATACGGCTGTTAGTGTTTAAGAGAAATATCGACGATTGCCATTTACCTACGGGGTCCTCGAAAAACTAGAACATTTTGATCAAGAATTGAAAATTATGACGGCCCAAAATTTCGAAAATTTAAAAAAATTTTGGAAAACATCGTGACCTCGGGATTGTCCGAATTTTTTTAAGTTTTGATCAAAAACTGAAAATTATCTTGACCCCGTGGACGTCAAGAAATTTAAAAAAAAAATTTTTTGATCACAAACTGAAAACTATTGTGACCCCAGGGTCGTCAGAAAATCTGAAAACTGTTGATAAAAAAAATCAATATCTTCCAAAAATGTCTGCAATGTCTAAGAGCATGTTTTTTGCTACGACCGCGGCGCAAATAAGGACTGTGATTAAGGTTATTTCCACATGCAAATTAGATTAAATAGAATAAAATCTTTGCTCTGATTTTTTGAACACAGTGCTTAGTAGCTGCCAAAAATGAGGCTTATAAGGCTAAGCTATCGTATTTGAGACACAGTCTATGCTGAGGATATGGAGGAATCACTGTTAAACGGCGATGGCGAACAATCTTCCGCTGTCAGCCAGAACGAACCATTTAATATTGACGTCCTAAGTGAAGTCAGGATAACAATATTCAAATTTAAGCTTAATAAGTCTGCCGGAAATAACGGCTTTACTGCCGAGCTATATGCGTAATATGTGAACTCCTGAAGCCGTTTACCAACAATCTGATCGGCCCTTATCAGTGTGGTTTTAGGCCAGGAAAGTGGAAAACTGATCAAATCTTCACACTTCGACAGATCCTCAAATAACCCCAAGAAGTCCAAATCGATACCCATCACCTATTCATCGATTTCAAAGCCGCATACGGCAGCATTTATAGAGACGTCCGTTTGTGAAGTATGACGATGGATAACTCGCGCTGCTCCTCACCGAAAAATTCGATACCAAAAAAGAAAAGACAACGCACTCCTATGTCACTTCTTAAATCTCATTCTTGAAAGGATTGTGCAAAACTCCCAACCCAACACCAGAGGCACAATCTTAAATAAATCGGTGCAACTATTTGCATATGCCGACGATAGTGGCATCACGTTTGTTAGTATAAGAAAGAAGCGGCAAAAATGTGTTTAGCTGTAAATGAGGGTGAGAAGACCAAGACACATGACGGAATGACACAAGACCCTGATGATCCCAGCCCTCCTCTTGGACGCTGAAGCATGAACCGTTTCAAAATTAGATAAAGAAATCCTTGGTCGTTTTGAGTGAAAAATTCTTTGAAAAATCTTTGGTCCAGTTTGCGTTGACAGGCTTTAGAGCAGAAGATTCAACCAAGAACTATACGAACTGTACAGCGACATACCCCTAGTTAATACACTCCGCATTGGATGTTTAAGAATGCTAGGACATGTAGAGCGAATGGACACCGATACTCCGGCTCGCAGGTATTTGATTCCCAGCCAGAGGTCGGACGCAGTAGAGGAAGACTTCGCCATAAGTGGCACGCAAATGTAGAAACCGACCTCAACCAACTTGAAGTGCGCAACTCAGTGGGGATCAGTTACTATGGACCGGGCTATAATTGGAGAGGCATGTTAGTTGAGGCCTAGGTTCATTCCGGACTGTAGCACCACTTACGTAAGTAAGTCAGTTTATTAATTGCAATAACGGTAATAATGCTCGTAATATATAATAATCCTCTGAGAAAAAGTGTTCCTCAAAGTACTTTTTTATTATTGAGTGTTATTGTCGTAATGATGTAAAATTGTTTAGGATTATTTCGCATATGACAATGCAACATATGCCCAAATTTGTTAATTCAGCCCTATAGCACTCTTACGTAGTGCCATTCCTGCAATGTACACTATTTAGGTGCTCATTACGCCAATGTGAAACTGTTTTATGTTCAAACACCAATCACTTGAAAGTGGTTATTTTTAAGCATTTTCTAAAATATTGGCGATTTATCGAACATGTGTTTTTTTTTTTTGAAAATAATGTCTTCACTATGTATTTATATATATATGGACGTTATTTATTATTATATGGCCGAAAACATACACATAAAGAAAATGATGAAATCCGCCGTGCAACAAATCCACTTGTGAAAAAAGATATAAAATACAAACTCTTCTGATTTCGGGAATTCTCTTATTGTTTTTATTTTTCCAATGTGTATTTAAAGATGTTCTCTTCAATTGGGGGAATTACCTTTTTACAATGATATCAAATAAATAATATTTATTGAACATAATGGCGTAACTATTTCTAAACAACATTGGGTAAGCTTAACGATACCCTATCCCATCCCATCCTTACAATTAATATTCCCAAAATATGGGCTTTATGGCAATGGAATATAGAAAATGACATTGTCACAACATATTGTTCAGACAGTTTTTCAAAATCTTTTATGGTTCGACAAGCTGCCTAGGCCCTTGGGGAGGGTATACATTTTTTTTGTAGAAAAAAGTCCTGAAAAAGTGGGCGGAATGGACGAAATATTTATATTCGCCCCTATCGTGGTATCCTTCGGAGCGGAAATTTCTCCGATTTTGTACGATTCGGAGGATTTATGGTAATCTTGAGGTATTCTTCCGAAAAACTGTTCGGAATATTTCTCCGACATTTTGTAACGCATTCCGGCGAATTGCGTTCAGGTGCATTTTTCGTGCATTTTTGACAGCTTAGTGCCATTATTTTTCCGATTTCCTTCTTCGAGGAATTTATTTACGAATTGTAGTGAAGTGGAGCCGTCGCGCCTGTGCATGACACATACCTCGAATGGAATTCGAACCATCGACTAAGTATGCGTTGCGGAAAATTGTCCGCTCCGACGGATACCTCAATAGGGCTGATATTAAAGTTTTTGCATCGAAAGTTGTTCAGAAACATTTTTCAAAATTCCTTACCGTTTGAACAAAAAGAACGTTTTTCTTTGAAGTGGGCGTGGCGGATTTTTAAAATGTTTACAAATGTTCTGTAGGCACGGACAAGGGTCCTTTATACCAAATTTCAATATCCTAGCTCAAAATTTAAGGCCTAAAAATCGGTGACGTACAGACGGACGGACAGACAGACAGGCATGGCTTAGTCACCTCAGCTAGCGATTTGTAGCTAGACTTTATCTAGCTAAATTATTTCTCTATGTTACAAACTATGTATCAAAACTAATATACCCCTAATGCTAAGGGTTAGGGTATAAACAGCTATACTCTGTTAGCACAAAAGGTGAAGACTGAAGAGACGAATTCGACAAATTTTAGACTTAGTGTATTGCAGAAAATCTCCGCTCTGCCAAGAGATTGGCCATTTACGGATCTTTTTGAGAAGATCTCAGAGGGTCCATAAGTGGAAAATGCCTTTTGTGTCAGTAGGTACATTTTAGCTTATGAACTAGAAATTACCGTTTGAAGAACTTATTAATATTTCTTGTTTTCTAATTTCATTTTTAAAGTTTTTTTTGGACAGACAATGTGTAATGATCGAAAAAGATTAAAACCACCAATAAGACACTAGAAAATGAATTAAGGACACAGAATCTCCAGTAAAATTTATTATCAAATTCACAAAATAGACACAAGTTTCCGAAAATCGATAACTTTGACTGGACTTTGAATTCGAAATATCACGACAACTTCAACAATTTTAAAATATCTATGCGGTATAAATAGTTATGTTTAGGCTAGGTCGATGATCCATAGGCCTTCTCATGACCTATTATTATTGTGATGGTTTAAATGCCTATTATTTACTTTGGATCACATCACTAAAATTATTAACTTTATTAGGTACACAGAAGTCGATTCGATAAACAAATATTTGAATGAAATACTTTCAAATACTGAATTAACCTTCACAGATTGCGGTTTTTATATTAATTGATGAAAAGGGAAGGATAATGCACAGGAAATACCAAACCTAATCTAAATATATATTGCCGACTTAATTGCTTATTAATGTTGATATGGGTATTAAAATATATAATCTGTTTAAAAATTAAATTGACAACTAACAAGAAACAATTAAAATACGTATGTTTACAGCGATGTATAATTAAATTTGACAATTGTTTTAAGAACTACAATAAGAGCTAATTAATAATTATTTGCAAAAACCTGAATTTTAAGATTATTGTAGTTTTACTTAATTTATTTAAGTGGTAACATTAATTATACAATCAAAATGACCATAAATGCTAAAACCTTATTTATAAAACTTAAACAACGTTTCATAGAGGCTGCATAACCTTAACGCGTCTGATGGTTGAATACTGCCTGTATAAGGGTGTTTTAAGTGTTTTGTCTATTTTTGTCACGAGCAGCTGAGCTTCAGGGTTACCATATACAATTTTAAGATTCAAACAAATCGTGAAGAAGTAAAATAGGGTCTTTAGGTATCGACTCATAATCGCTAGCTGAGTCGATTGTCACCGATTGTTAGGTCTTATATTTTGAGCTAGGATAATGAAATTTGGTATATAGAATCCTTGAACAAGTGTACACATTTTTAAAAACCGCCTACTGCCACCCACTTTTTAGAAAAAACTTTATTTTTGGTCAAACGGTTAAGAATGTTGAAAAAGTGTCTGAATAACATATTTAGACCATCTCAATTTATATTTTGTCTATATAAAAAACGTGGGTAATATTCAAATTAACTTTTCGTCTAAAAATCATTTTGACCCACGCCTACTTTTTGAAGGCGTTTTCCTACAAAAAAAACATTTGTATACGTTACCATAAGGAATATGCAATATAAAAACGTTGTTTTTTCTTGAACCTTAAAAGATTTTGATAAACTGGCTGAACAATATGTTGTAAAAATGCCATTTTCTATATTTCATCCCCATAAAGACCACATTCTGGGGATATTCATTTTAAGGCTGGAATGGTATAGGGTGGTAAACGATCCGCACAGCGGATTTCAGCTTTTTCATATGTTTGGTAATATATTTGACACAAACCATGAGTAAATATTATGAACGGGAAAATATTTTATGAATAAGGATTTGTTTTAAAAAGACTTTCAGATTGTGTACATTTAATTCTATCAAGATTTTTTTTTTATTTTTTCTTATTCAAAAAGGTTATAGCTGATTTCGGAATTTCAATGATCTTTTGTTGCCAGCATGTGTTCTCTGCCCTCTGTAGTTCAAATAGCGGTCTGTTATCACAATCGGATGATATTTTTCGCCGACAACACAATTGTTGACCCCTGACACTTCTCTCGCTTACAATGAGAAACGTTACCTCACATTTTCATTTTTTACTAAAAAAGCGAACCACCACTATAACCAGATAAGTTCAACAATTTAAATCATTTCAATTTTAGGTACAATTAGAGTATTGTTATGTTTTTTTTACCAATAATTACTTTTAATCATTGCTCTGAATTGTTGGTTAAACAATTGTGTACTAAATATTTAAGGTTGATCCTAAAATAATTATGAGTTCCGCTTATTGTTTTATTTTTTTTAAGATAATTCTGTAAAAAGGTGGCATGATAATAAGCTTTAGCATCGTCTTATCTGTCTGAAATGTTTAAGTTTTTTTTCGAAGCAAATAGTTGATAACAACTACTTGCGCCCTGCGCACGGTAAGCATTCATACCACGCGTCTCAATCACATTGCTCTTTGAATCACGATCATGTTTATTGTATTAAATGTGTGGAACTGATTTTAAATTGCATGTGAATGTCAGACTGGCAGCAAAGTGTGAATTTGGCAGAGACATATTCAATGATACTTAAATAAATATTACTGAGCCCTGCAATGTTTTACTTAAGAAATCTTTGTAAAGAAACAATATTAAGTAAAAAAAATTATATATGTACGGCGCTATTATGTCGCTTTCTAACGGGTCCACCATCTAACGTTTTTTTTTAACTAGTGCTTATTTCGTGAATGGTAACACTAAGGTCATTTGACAGATAATTAGTTTTATCCTTCCGCTGAACGAATATGGTTGTGTATACGCTTGAACAACGCTGGGAAATATTGCGACATTACTTTGAAAATCATGGTAATGTTGCAGAATGTGTGCGAAAATTGCGTACGGATTTTTGAAGAAGAGAAGCACCGTCAGCTCCGTATGTTCGTTATCTTGTGAAAAAAGTGAAAGAAACTGGCATCCTCATCGATAAACCAAAGCGTGAAAAGCCAAAAACAGTGCGTACATCCGAGAATATTGCTTCTGTGGCAGAAAGTGTGCGTGAAACGCCATCAACATCAATTCACCGTCGTTCTCAACAATTGAATATTTCGGAGACATCATTGAGACGAATTTTGCATAAAGACCTTGGTATTACGACATACAAAGTCCAATTGGTTCAGGAGTTGAAGCCAACTGACCATCCAATGCGTTTTCGCTTCGCTAAGTGGGCCTGCGATCGACTTAGAGAAGATGCCGATTTTGCCAAAAAAAATCATCTTTTCAGATAAAGCTTATTTTGATCTTGGCAGGTATGTAAACAAGCAAAATTGTCGCATTTGGGGCACAGAAAACCCGCACGCATACATTGAAAAGCCGATACACCCAAACCGAGTCACTGTTTGGTGCGGATTTTGGTCCAGAGGCATAATTGGGCCATTTTTCTTCGAAAATGAGCAAGGAGTGGCCGTTACAGTCAATGGCGATCGTTATCGGGCCATGTTGAAAGAATTTTTGTTCACAAAAATTGAAGAGGAGGATATTGACAACATTTGGTTTCAACAGGACGGCGCTACGTGCCATACAGCCGAAGCTACACTCGATGTTTTGCGCCCTGTTTTTGAAGATAGCATTACCAGCCGCAGAGCTGATGTCGTTGGACTATTATTTGTGGGGTGCTGTAAAAGATAAGTGCTACGCCGACAAGCCAGAGACAATTGACGCTTTAAAGGACAATATTCGTGAAGCCATTGGTGAAATACAGCTGCACACAATCGATAATGTGCTTAAAAATTGGACCGATCGTGTAGGCTACTGCATGGCCAGCCGAGACAGCCATTTGAATGAAATTATTTTCCATTATTAACCGGAAGGATTGTACTTTCAAATAAAAAAAGAAATTTGAGAAAATATTTAGTAGTTTTTTTTATAGCATTTTCAAAAAAACCTTTATTTGACAGAAAACAAGACATGTACCATTCAGATATCACACCGAAATCTCCTAAAATCCGTAAATGGAACACGATTCCTCACCTGAGGGATCGGAGTTTTTTTTTCAATTTTCGGAGGCTAATTATATCCTATCCCATGGGTATATTAGTTTTGATACATAGTTTGTGACAAAGAGAAATAATTTAGCTAGATATAACCAATGAGTATAGAACTACATAGAGTACGCATCTCATACAACGAAAATTTAATATGTGGGATACTGATATTGGTACCCCAGTGTTCATATTGGTATGGTACCCCAGCGTCAAACACGAGCATAGCCAAAGCATAACGAACGAAGAAAATTCGACTTTTCACTTACCGCCCGCGTGTTTAACGGCTACAAAATATTTAGCTGTCATGCGTACTCTATGTAGTTCTATACTCTTTAATATAACTTAAAGTATATGGATCGACTCAGAATCGCTAGTTGAGTCGATTTAGCCATGTCTGTCCGTCTGTCACCAGGTATTGTGCCTTAAATTTTGAACTAAAATGATAAAATTTGCTGTTTGTTGCTCTTTGCAGAAGAAGTGTAAAATCTTTATTCAATCGCCCACTGCCGCGCCCCCTTTTTAGAAAAACGTAGTTTTTATCAAACCGTAAGAAATTTTAAGGGGGTTTTAAGTAAAAAATTAAAAATTTTAAATTATTCGAAATAAGTTTCGATGCGAGGCCATTGGTTTTGATAATATAAACAATTTATGTATAGATCGTTTTAAACCATGCCCTCTTTTTGCGGGTATTTTTCTATAAAAACCATACCCCATAGCATATGCAATAGAAACATATGCGAAGGTTACAATTAGCTGTGCGAATCGTTGAACACCCTTTCAAATCCTATTCTAATAATAAATGTCCCCAAAAAGTGGGAGTTACTGAAAATTGAATGAATCTTGTTCAGACGGTTTATCTAAATCTTTTATAGTTCAACAAGAAAAATGACGTTTGTCTATGGATCTGTAATGGGGTGAGCTTTGCAAATCATTTTCTAGAATAACGCTCCTAAAAAGTGAGCGTGGGCTAAAATGATCTATAGATAAATGTTCAAAGTATTATTTTTGAATTTTCCTAAAACTGTACCGAAAAATGTTTTTTTTAAGAAAACGCCCCTAAAATGTTGACGTGGCAAAAGACTTTATATGGACGTAATATAGTTATTAATTAAGATTGTCTAAATACGCTATTCAGACACCTTTTCAAAATTCTTAACCGTTTGGCCCAAAACAACGTTTTACAGAAAAGAGCGCATGGCAGTGGGCGGTTATTCGTCGACAGAGATTATATACACCAAATTTCATCACCCTTGTTGAAAATTTAAGACTCAAAAAACCGGTGACACACACATAGACAGACTTGGCTAGATCAACTCAGCTAGTGATTCTGAGTCGATCCGTATACTTTAAGGTAAAGGGGATCCATTTCGAGGTTCCCTACTTTTTTAAAGAAAAAATCACAGAAAATTAAAATTTAATGGAGAATGTTTATTATCATTTGAAAGAACATTCTTTGGCATTTATTTTTTGAAGATTATGTCTATCAAATGTTGGCCGTTTTACGTCGCAGATGGTCCATCCGTTGAGTCCAATTTTCGATCACTCGTTCGAGCATTTCGACTGGTAACTGGCGAATGACACGCGTGATGTTTTCCTCCAAGGCCTGAATCGAAGCAGGTTTGTCGGCATAAGCTTTTGACTTTAAATATCCCCACAGGAAAGAGTCTAACGGTGTGATATCACACGATCTTGGTGGCCAATCGACCGGCCCAAAACGTGAAATTATGTGCTCACCGAAATGTTCTCTCAATAAGTCCATTGATTGATGTGATGTGTGGGAAGTGGCGCCGTCTTGCTGAAACCAAATGTCGCCGAGATCACGAGCTTCAATTTCCGGCATCAAATAGTCGGTTATCATGGTCCGAGTTGCTGCGAACGGCGCCGAATCGCTCTCCACGGTCTTCGTATACACTCTCAGCTACGGCCGCTATATTTTCTTCACAGCGTGCTGGACGTGGTCTATTCGGTCGAATATTATCCAATAATGAATGCTGGGTCCTAAAATGGGTGATGGTGTTGCGAATAGTACGCTCAGTAGGCCGATTATGTTGACCATAAGTTGAGCGAAGTGCACGAAACACATTCCTCACAACACGTGAATTTTCATAATAAAGTTGAACAATTTGTAAACATTGTTCACGCGTAAGTCTTTCCATTATGAAATGCCGAACAATACTAAACAAAGAATATGAGATGCTACAATCCGCTATGCGGATCGTTGAATACCCTATCCCATCCCATCCTTTAAATTAATATCCTCAAAATATAGGCCTTATGTCGATGAAATACAGAAAATGACATTTTCACAATATATTGCTCAGACAGTTTCTCAAAATCTTTTGTGGTTCGACAAAAAACAACGTATTTCTATTACTTATGCCTTGGGATGGGGTATACAAATGGTTTTTGTAAGAAAACGCCCCCAAAATGTGGGCGTAGGTGAAAATGATCTATGAACAAAATGTTTATATTACCATTGCGGAAGTATTTCCATCCAAAAAATTTTCGAAAGTTTTAAAATTTGGACAAAAAGCGTTTTTTACTAAAAACGCCCCCAAAAAGTGGGCGTGGCAAAAAACTTTGTATGAACGAAATATAGATATTAGGATTGTCTAAATATGCTGCTCAGACACTTTTTTAAAATTCCTTACGGTTTGGCCAAAAAATAAGTTTTCCTAAAAAGGGGGCGTTGCAGTGGGCGGATTTCAAAAATTTTTACACTTTTTCTGGTGGCACGGACGAGGCTCCTATATACCAAATTTCATTATCCTAGCTCAAAATTTAAGGCCCAAAAATCGGTGACGAACAGACAGACGGACGGACGGACGGACAGACATGGCTAAATCGACTCAGCTATCGATTCTGAGTCGATCCATATACTTTGAGGTATATGTAGCTAAATTATTTCTCTATGTTACAAACTATGTATCAAAACTAATATACCCCTATGGGATAGGGTATAAAAATAAAACCCCATTTAGGAAATATGTATCATGAAGGGAATTCATCTTTATTATGCTGCGGAATAAAGAAACTGAATCAACAAATCTCAGTTGATGCAGCTGAGAAAGATCTCTGAGGGAGCCGTAAGTTAAATACGCCTAATACATTCTAATTCTCAATGCAGATGTCAATGTCAAATTAATCTTTATTTCTTTGGTGGAAACACTTCGACATTCATTATTATTATTTTGATACCCTATCCCATAGGGGTATATTAGTTTTGATACATAGTTTGTAACATAGAGAAATAATTTAGCTATATATACCTCAAAGTATATGGATCGACTCAGAATCGATAGCTGAGTCGATTTAGCCATGTCTGTCCGTCCGTCCGTACGTCACCAGTTTTTGGGCCTTAAATTTTGAGCTAGAAGGATGAAATTTGGTACACGTGCTCTTTGTTGCTCCCAGCAGAACAAGTGTAAAAATTTTTGAAATCCGCCCACTGCCACGCCCCCTTTTTAGAAAAACGTATTTTTTGGCCAAACCATAAGGAATTTTGAAAAACTTTCTGAACAACATATTTAGACAATCTGAATATCTGTATTTCGTTCATATAAAGTTTTTTGCCACGCCCACTTTTTGGGGGCGTTTTTAATAAAAAAACGTTTTTCGGTCAAATTTTAAAATTTTCTAAAAAAAATTTTGATGCAGAATCATTAGTAATATAAATATAAACATTTCGTCAATAGACCATTTTAACCCACGCCCACTTTTTGGGGGCGTTTTTATATAAAAACCATTTTTATACACTACCCCATAACATATGCAGGAGAAAACATTGTCTTTTGTAGAACCGTAAACGTGTTTTATAAGCAGTCTGATGAATTTGTTGTCACCATGACATTTTCTTTATTTTATCCACATCGTGTGCTTAGCCATGTCCACTTTTTGGGGATTTTAGTTTTACAGATAGGATGGGATAGGGTATTCAACGATCCGCACAGCGGATTGCAGCCTTCTCATATGTTTTTTATTAAAACTAGGGTTATATTTAGTTTAGTGAACATGTACTAATAATGATTTAAATAACAGCAATTTAAAATATCATTATTTTATTTCTCTTAAAATCTTTTTTTGTAATTGTGAACAAACATATTTGTTATATTTTGACATTTGTAAGGTTTTCCATCCCAGACTATTGTGAACTGTCCGCATAAATTTGTTTACAAATTGTCAAGTGTCACTCATGTTATCAGATAAGCTTTTAGTTATTTCGCGTTGCGGTCTTCCACTATTGAATTGATATTTATGCCGTGATTTTCCACTAATTGAATTAAGTGAAACCACAGTGTGGCAGCGTAGCCTTAATAAATTTGTTACCTTATATACAAAACTCCTGCAATCCAAGTAAAACCACAAAAAAACTCAACAATGGTCGATGCTGACAGAGATTTAGATAAATGTTTCGAAGTCGTCATGGAATTAGTCAATCGAGCTGGAGAGGTTGCACTTCTTGTTTAATTAGCATGCATGCATTGCATGACTTTCAATAATTGTTTTCTTCTAACTTTGTGTGTAGATTGTCTCTGGGCGGAATGATAGTCGAACGAGTTTTGTTTGCAAAAGTGGTGACATTGACCTTGTCACGGAGACCGACAAGGAAGTAGAGGATCTACTTATCAATGGACTTAAGAAAGCCTTTCCATCACATAAGTAAGTCGAACTCGTCGAACTCAAAAATCGGTTTTTATGGTATTCAACAATATCTAGATTCATTGGAGAGGAAGCCAGCAGCTCGGGAATTGTCGCAAAATTAACCGAGGCTCCAACATGGATTATAGATCCTGTCGATGGAACAATGAATTTTGTTCATGGTTTTCCACACTCGTGCATTTCAGTGGGTTTGGTGGTGGATAAAGTCACGGAAATTGGAATTGTCTATAATCCAATGCTGAAGCAGAAGTTTACTGCTCGCAGGGGACAAGGAGCCTACTACAATGGTGCAAAAATCAACGTCAGTGGAGAGAAGGATATAACTAAGGCATTGATTACCACCGAGTATGGAACAACACGAGATGCAGAGAAGATGAAGATTGTCATGCAGAATTTAGCCAAGATGTCCGATTTGGTTCATGGGTAAGCAGCACTTAAGGCAAGGCATTGCGATGATATTGACTGTGTTCTTTGAAAGTATTCGCACTTTAGGTTCAGCTGCATTGAATATGGTTATGGTAGCAATGGGAGCTGCTGATGTCAATTACGAATTTGGTATCCATGCTTGGGATGTAGCTGCTGGCGACATAATAGTTCGTGAGGCAGGTGGTGTTACTATGGATCCAGCTGGTGGTGAATTTGACATGATGTCACGACGGGTGTTGGCTGCTTCTAGTCCAGAATTGGCTAATGATATCGTTAAAAATCTAACGCAATACTATCCTTTGCCAAGAGATGACTAAAGCCAACGCTTATTACACGGAAGCTATATGACCACATTTTTGTTGTTATGTGCAATATTCAGAATTTCTAAAGAATGTTATCTATGTTCTAAAAAATTGTATTTAACTTACTATTTATATGTATCGTGTATAATGTCCAGGAACTAATATACTCTAAACTCAGCAATGCAATCGGCATTTTGTCGTTTTGTTTTATGGAAGATTTTGGCCCGATGCTGACGCAACCTATCAAGCACAAAGTTGAAGAAATCACGTGAGAGGGCGTCAACTTGTCTACAACCGGATTTGTTATAGAATGGTTCTGTGAAGCAACGACTTGGTAAAGTAACGAATATTCTGCATATCGTCATTCTGCACAGGTGGATGATTTTGGGTAAACAAACTGGACACGACTGCATTGTTCGTGCCCATAAGTGCTATGGGAACTTAAGGCAATAACATAACAACCAAACGAATATCTTTGTAATGGCGAACTTCTTGAGGATGAGAGACTGAGATCCGCGTTGCTTTAATCCAACTAAATTCAATTGGGAAGTTAGTTTATGCGACTTGGCATGGTATCCCCCCGCGAGATATTCGCCTGGTTGCTAGCTTTAGTTTAAACATTATTATCTTCACATCGCATCGGTTAGGTCAGGTGGTCGGTACTTTTTGATATCGTAATGATTCGTTGTGCCTTCTTGCAGGACCTTAGTACCAACTATGACACCACTATGGTATTTGTGATGCCTTGTGCGGACAGTGTCGCCACTGATCATCTTCATTAGATGATGTCAGTATACATTTCATAAGGTGATTAGAGGATATCCAAAGATCTTCAAGTTGCGGGTTCACATGCACATCCCTAAAGTTCTTAGTTATTTGTCTCCAAGAACCGAGAATTTTTCGCTTAAAACGACGAAAGGTTTTTTCGGCTGCATTTGATACCTCCCAAGCTTCATGTTCGGTCTCAAGAGAGGTGTTCAAAAAATTACACGACAATGCTTGTTTAAATTCTTCTGAAGGTCGTTTTGGACCTTGGCGGCCGAATATTGTGGGTTACCAATGCTGTCGTATGCGGCTTTGAAATCGATGAATGTCTCAATTTGAAGATTTTCTTGGATCTGCTGTAGTATGACTGATCAGTTGTGGACTTTTCTCGTCTATGACCACCATTGATAGGTGTCTTTCAGGTAGTTATTGAACGATTTCTGGCGTTCACATATTACGGCAGACTGGGTAATGTAATCTTAGTTGATGGACCATTAACTTTTTGTGGATCAACGATGCTGAGGTTGCATTCGAGTTTGCTAACAAGTTGGTGAATGCTACTTATTGAATTATCTCTCCAGTTTAAAAAAATCTCCCCATGAAGGGGTCGTTTCTGGCATCTATGCTTCAGTTTATCTTTATTTAGATTGGTTAGTTGGTAGATTGCTTACCTTAGCATCGACTGTTATTTCAGGCCGGCCGAAAAAAAAAAAATAGGAAAACCAGATGCGGATGATATTATGGCATGTTAACAACGTTGCCATTTATCATCATGTCATTATATTGGCGTTAAAATTACCCAGCTCAATCTTACCATCCTTCTTGGTTAGTTGCTCAAAAGTTTTGTCCAGGACCTCCTTGACAAAGTCCCTAGTAATTTATTCCTTTCCGCCGTCGGAGCTATAGCGCATATATTACGTGAATACCTGACCATTACAGCCTACGTACAATAGAAGATCCATCGAATAGGGTTGGTTAATACTACCTTGGTACAATTAGTACCATGATAAGATAGACCACCATCCTTGTTGAGGGCCGACGTCCATAAAACACTTCTTGTACATATTCTATACTCCACCACTCCTTGATGTACTATTGGTTCCCATGATTTCGGCTAACCATAACTACCACGATACTCGTACTAGGGGTCTACCTCCTAAACAGTGTAAGCCAAACAGTACGCAGACCAATCACGTCTCATGGGCTTTTGACAGAATATGGCTTCTGAGATGACTTTGTAACCTGCTACTGCTAAGTTAATTTTCAGACGGGCTCCTTACAACCCGACAACTGTAGTGCCTAAGCAACCGATGGGCGGTGGTTAGTTTTCTTCAATTTCATAAAAATTCAGACCTATCCAACTCAGATCATTTTATTCGGATTAGGCTTTCTAATCTCATTTAGCAGGCAGAACAGAAATGTTGGCGGATGAGCCGAAAGGCCATTTTTTACCCACCCACGGTAAAAAAAATATCTTGTTACGAAGCAAGCAAGAGCCTTTGAAAGGATTAATTTTATTATTGACAAAAACGGACAACCACATTAGTATCTGAATGTCAGAACATTAAACAGGAGAGGTGCAGCCGAACAACTAGCGGAAGCAATAAGCTGCATAAAGTAGGCATTACTGCCATCCAGGAAATACTATGGGGTGGGCCGGTCAAAAAGACGATGAAAAACTGTGACATCTACTACGGACCGTGTAACAGTGAGCAGAAATAGTGACTAAAAGTCTTATGTTTTCAAGACATTAACAAACTCATCCGCGTGGGAGATTTTAACGCAAAGGTAGAAAGAGAAGACATCTTTAGCTGTATCGCATCAACGAACGGTCAATCAAATTGATGCCATTGCGATATACAAAAGGCAGTATTTTGAATGTCCGTACATTCCGAGGGGCAAACAACGAATCGGACCACTCAAAAGTTGCAGCCAAGGTTAGAGTGCGAATATCTACCACACAACAAAAAAATCAGAAATACTCTGAAAAAATTTAATGTCGAGAGACTGCAATCGCAAGAGATCGCCAAGGTCTTCCCTGAACGCGTATCCCTTAACCTTGCGATTAACACGGTTTAAGACGATTTAACGGTTTAAGACAAAAAGTAGAAAACTATCGACCTATATCAAAGCTTTCTCCAATTCCTAAATTGTTTGAAAGCATTGTTAAGGAGAAGCTTTTGTAGTAGTAGAAGAGGTAATCTCGAATAATCAACATGGTTTTATTCGAAGTAGATCATGTGCTACCAATTTAACTTTGTTAACTAATTATGTATTGAACAGCTTTGATGAACGATAACAAGTATAGATACTCTACACTGACTTCACAAAAGCCTTTGATATAGTGCACCACACTCTACTTTTATCGTTGGGTTTTCATTCCTCCATGCCTTAATGGTTTCATAATTATTTAACAAACAGAAAGGTTAAGATCGATGGTTAAACTTCTCGCGAAATTGATATAACATCCGGTGTCCCGCAAGGTAGCCATTTAGGCCCATTGCTTTTTGTTTTGTTTTTAAATGGCGTTCATAGTATTTTTAAATTTTGCAACATTTTAACTTTCGTGGACTATTTAAAATTATATTCTCGTATAGGTAATAAACAGATAAATAGTTTGTTGGCATGGTGTAGTCATACATAACGCTATGCAACTTAATATCTCGAAATGTAAAATGTTTACAGCATTCCGTATAAATGCACCTATATAATAAATGATTATTATATGAATGATTTTAGACTTCAGCGTACGTAAGAAATTAGAGATATCTGGGTCATATTTGACAAACAATTATAATTTCCATCTCATTATGATTACATATATAGCAAAATCAAACACAATGTTTTTAGGAAATGTATTTAGCCTTAAAACTACATACTGCTCGTTATTCAGATCGCAATTGGAATACACATCCATCATATGTAACATAATGCAGGCACTTAGATTAGAAAGCGTTCAGAAAAATTTCAGAGGCATGCATTAAATTATGTACGTTTGAAGAATTGCCTAGTTATGATAAAAGATGTGAACAAATTGGCTTGCAAACCTTCTTGTATCATATTTGTTCGCGATGTTGTTTCACCGGAATTGATTTCTCTTATTAATTTATATGCTCCCAAAGAATCGCGTAGGGAGCGAAATTTGTTAATATCGAACTCTCATAAAACCAACTATGGCAGCAATGAGACTATTACACGATGCATATGCTATCGCTATGCATGTTTCAACAAAATTGATTTGTGTTTGTGCCGGGTGGTTTTAAAAATGTTGTATATTCAATGGTTTTAAATTCAAATATTGTTTATTTGAATTAGTCTATAAGGTTGAAAAATCGGTAGATGACAGTTGCGCAACAAACACCAGTTGTGTAAAGGAATATTGAGAGCGTAGTGCTCTGTGATGCAAATAAAAAAAACACACACACCGCCAGAATCTAATATCGAAAATCAATGGCAACGATGTCAATGAGCCGCAACTCGCTCACAGCCAAGAACGAGGCCTGCAAGGCTAATCTGCAAGTGAAAACAAGAGCTGCCATTGAGCTCTGTAGTAGGGAAGAACACCGGCTTTTCAGAAAGAAGAAAAAAGAGCAAGAAAAGCTCTCTATCAGGGATATAAAGAGGTGCCACTCCAGCAGTGATGCGTTCGCAAGTTTTACCACAGTGTAAAACGTCAAAGCCAGGGATACCAGGCTCGAACAGAATCCTGTCGAGATGATCAGACGAATAGAATATGGAAGAACTAATTCTGCAGACTGTTAAACGGTGACGTCGAACAATACGCCGCTGTTAGGCAAAACAAAGCATTTAATATTGGCGAATTTTTGGTCTGATGAAAGGATGCCTGAAGAATGGAACCTCAGCATCTTTTGCCCGATTTACAAAAACAGGAGACCCTCTGAACTGCGCCAACTATAGATTTAATGTAAATAAATGTAAATAAATGGCCAGGAAAGTCTACGACTGATCAAATCTTTACACTTCGACAGATCCTGAAAAAAACCCAAGAAGTCGAAATCGATACCCACCACCTATTCATCGATTTCAAAGCCGCATACAATAGCATTTATAGAGACGAACTATACAGAGCCATGAATAGTTTTGTATATCTACCGCCCAAACTCGTCCATCTGTGCAGGATGACGATGGAAAATGCTCGCTGCTCCATCAGGGTCGGAAATGTCTTCACCAACACATTCGATACCAAAAAGGGATTTAGGCGAGCCAACACCAGAGGCACAATCTTCCAAATATCTGTGCAACTAGTAGCATAAGCCGACGATATTAGGTCTGTTCCCGTACAAAATAATATTTACTAATTTTTACTGATTTTTACTGCGGAAAATTATTTGCATGTAAAACTTGAGTACGGGAACGGGTTTAAGTAAAAATCAGTAAAAATCAGTAAAAATGAGTAAGAATCAGTAAATATTATATTGTACGGGAACAGACCTATTGACATCATTGGTAGGAGTCAACGTGATGTCATATCCACGTTTGCTGCCGTCAACACGAACAGAACGTCACCATTGACAGATATAAATAACTTTAAGGTAGTACGGGACTATGTCTACCTTGGCTCCGCTATTAACTCTGATAACAACATCACGTCAGAAATTAGACGATGAATTACTCTTGCCAACCGCTGTTTCTTCGGGCTAAGAAGGCAATTTATTAGTATCTAGTAAAGCCCTCAGTCAAACTACTAAGGAGATCCTATATAAGACCCTGATCATTCCAGTCCTGCTCTACGGCGCTGAAGCATGGACCGTATTAAAAATGGATGAAATCCTAGATAAATCGAGAGGAAAATTCTTCGAAAAATCTTTGGTCCCGTTTGCGTTGACGTTCTATGGAGATTAAGATTCATGGAACAAAGAGTTGCAGTTAGCAAGCGCATCTTTTGCGAAATTACAATCATAGATTTTTTTAAACCAACAAAGGACCGATGGGCTTTCTAAACGAATAATCTGAGATCTTTGTGCATAATTATCCTCAGGCTAGTGCGAGTTGATGTTCGTGAATTGAGTCTTACACTCACAGCACTCACACTCGTCTGTGCGTACCGTACGACGACGGGGACTATGAGTGTGCCATGATACCAGTCTCACGAACTTTTTGCACAAAATTTCTACTGCAGGCACGGTGGTTGCTTCATTCTGGCCAAAACTTATTTTCATATAAAGCACTTTTTGAGATACACTGCACTCACTTTGGAAATAAGTTTCCAACATTTCAACGTTGTTCAAGCGCAGAGCGAATCATTAGGTTCCGTGGAGGTATGATACTGACTTTCTGTCAAGATTTCGAGCGGGAAACAGCTGTCAGTATCAAAATAACCTATGATTTGAATAGAAACCACAAGATGGCCCACCTATAGATTGTGTGAACTCAAGGCCCTCTTTTTAGAATCTGGCCATTCGCAACCCATCCATAATTTAAAAGATTCAGAACATTTACAAGAGCTGGTTATACATGAGAGCAATAAAGACTGTTAGAATTAAGAGGTTATTTTTTAGTTATTTCTTCATTCCATGTTTTTTTTTCATTTCAACATTATCAAAATAAAAGTTTTATTATAAAAACTGAAAAGGCTGTTCCCCTACAAAATAATATTTACTGATTCTTACTGATTTTTACTTATTGCCTTTCCCGTACCCAAAAATAAGTAAAAGAGAGAGCTCACGAGAGAGCAAAAAACTGCCCCTACATAAAAATCTGTAAACAAATTTACTGCAGAAATTTCTGTTGGTAAAAAACAGTAAACTGTCAGTTGGTATCTAAAAGTGACAACTCGCTTGTTTTGACAGGTGTTTTGTGTCTTTTGTTCTTTCAAAGACATACAAAATATATAATTTTACTGTTTTTTCTCAAACGCGTTCCCGTACTTTTTGGTAATTTTGTCTCTTTCTGAGATAATTTACCCCCACTCCAAGAAATTTGAGATTTTACTAATTTTTTTACTGCAAAAGTACGAGAACAGACCTATTAAGTACTATTCTTGATTAACACTCCACACAGGAAAAACTCATTAAGTATAATTTTCACATTTACCTACGTGTTAAATAATTGTTTGCAATAGATATCAAAAATAAAACTATTTATTTGAAGGGTAAACATGTACTTTTTTTTATAATTAGCAAGCGCTAAATGGTTTATGAATACTCTTATAGTGTTTGGGCACAGCGCGGGCATTAAGGAAATTGGGGAGAAGAATAGAGGATATACCGATGTTCATTGGTTTTAAATTTTTGTAAATTGTAATGGGGAGGAAAGATTGAGTTTAGTTCGGTTTAGGAATGAATCTCTATATTTCATAGTACGTCTGAAGATAGGCTTGAGGGTGAATTGATTAGCATTCATGGCATGGCGAGTATTACGGTTGAAAGTTTGAAGGGCGGAATGCAGCTGGCTATTTCGATTGAGCATTTCCTGTTAAAATATCGGTAAAAAAGTGTTAGGCAAGAGATATTCCTACGATGTTCAAGCGAGACTATAGAGTTCGCTACGGTTGGATCTCCTATTAGTTTTATCGCACGCTTTTGTATCCTGTCCAGTAGGTGCAATGATGTTTTTGCTGCACCTGACCAGATGTGGGCGTTGAACTTAAGTTTGGGGCGTATATACGCTATATATATTGAGGCCAGGTCAGAAGGGGTGAGATATTTTTTGCATCGATTAAGGAAACCTAGACAATTCGCTGCGTTTTTAGCAATTTCGAATATGTGTTCGTTCCAACGAAGGTCGTTAATAACACACATATCGAGCATGGAAAGTTTTTCGGTTTCGGCGATGCAAGTGTCATTCATGAATAATGGCTGTAAATTTTGGTTTCGCTTAGATGACAGAAGATACGGCATTGTGTTTTGGAAGCATTAAATTCCACTCTATTGGATTTACCCCATTTCACTATGCTGTCAAGATCGGAATTTAATGAGCTTAACATATTTTGCCGTTTCTGTTCCACGTTCGAAGATGAAGGGCGTGGATTAGAGAACGCATATGAAAAGCTGAGAGTGCTGTCATCGGCAAAGAAGTAGATTGGATTAGAAGTTGCAGACAAGAGGTAATTAAGAAAAATGAGAAAGAGACAGAACGGAGGCCTGGGAAACAGCAGCATTTATTTGATGAGTAGCAGACTTGAAACCGTCCAAAACAACTTGAATTGAACGTTTCGAGAGATAGTTTCAAATCCATAGAAGAAGGGTTTCATCGATTCCAAAAGCACGCATTTTCGACTAAATGGCTTGATGCCAAATCCTGTCAAATGCCTTTGAAATATCAAGTGCAACGATCTTGTTTTCGCCAAGATTGGTTCCACTTTTCGGTGAGATATGTCATCAAATCACCAATGGACTTGTTGCAACGAAAACCGTATTGTCGGTCATTTAGGAGTTTTCGTGATTTAAGATATTTCATAAGCTGACGGTTTATCAGCGTTTCCATGACCATGACTCAGTGTAAATATATCTTTTCGATATCCGCAAAACTCGATCTATTAAACCCACAGAAGTATTTGAACCTCATTATCTGCAGAAGTTAATTTTGTTAGTTAGTGAGTTTTACCTTTGAACCGACGATATATAAGTTAAATAACCCTTGGCAATCTAAAAAAATTTAAATTTAATGTATACTATATAGTACTTGCTTTTTATACGTACATCTGAAAAGTAAATACACAAATGCTGACAGAGTCTGTTTTTGACAAGCCGTGGATACAACAGCAAGTTGTGTATTACATTTTTGACAGCCATTCACATTCTGGTTAGCCTTTTTTTTTAATAAAAAAAAATGAAATAAATTTCTTTTATCTTAAACAGCAATAAATTGAAAACAATTTCAAAGCCTTTTTGAGCAAATATAAGTCTTTCGTGATTTTATTTCATTACATTTCTAAAAATCCATTAAATTCTAAACGACATCCATTTATCTATTAGATTTATTTTCATATACGATATCTCTTCATGCGTGATCATTTATAATTATTTTAAGTTTTACTTTTACATAGATTCGGGGTTTTTTGTTTTTCTTTCTTCATAAACCTTTATCTTCATTTTAAATTCATAAAGATGCTCTGTGTGGATTTTCTTTAAAATATTAATATAACTTTCATTAGCTTATTTATTTTTTGACAGTAGGTATCTGCAAGAGGATTAGTACTGGTATATTTTTTTTTGCACTGCGAAACATAGTTGGTTGAAAATTGTTTGATTAAACTTTTCCTGTTTATTTGGTAAAAATATTTTTATTTTATATTGCGTAATATATGAATTAAAATAAATAAGAAAAATTAAATTTTCATGCACATATATATTTAGTTTTTTGCTCGACGAATATTTTATTTATTCTATTTTATGTATAATAAAAATTTGACACATATTTTTCTCTTTTTTAAGCTAATTGTCTAAGATAATATTGTATAACATTTATTATTTATTTATTTTTATATTTTTTTCTGAAGAAAAAAATTCTATTCTTCTTAGGAAAAAAAGAGATAAATTATAATTATCTCGCTCTAATTTTGGTTTTGTTTATCTAAAATATACACATACGTCAATTGTCATAAATGTCCGATATTGAATCGATTTAGTTTTTTTTTTTAAATTATCTAAATTGTTAAGTTAAGGTACACGAGGAATTAAATATGTATAATTTGATGTTTGAATAGTTTTTGTTTGTTTATTCACAAAGCATTTTATTTTTATTTTCTGATGAACAGGGTTAAAATAGCACCGCTAATTGTTGATTAAATATACATATTTATTTTGAAATATAATATAAGTTTGGGATAAAATTATAGCAGACCGTTGAAAAATGCGAAGGAAATTTTTAACAGCAAAATTGTCTTTTTTTTTTATTACATTTTTTCGATTCACAACCAGGATAAAAGCTACAAGTAATATTCGGGATTTATTACAGAAATATGTTTTTTTATTTGTTAAGTTTTAAAAAAAAAATAACAAACACGACCCATACCGAGATCTACAATATATTGTCCGATGATGGATTTTTTTGTTTAAAATGCTGAAGTATATCCTTTTTATTTCAAATCAAATAATAATTAACGTCGGTGACAAGGGTTAGCAGTCTTGAAGGATATTCGGAATAATTTTCTGATTTAGTTAATTCCTAAGCTTTCATTATTACTTTCTTACTGGTAAATTAGTAGACGTGTTTCGGATCCCTCTGAAATCTCCGACTAATCCGTACACGATTCCTCACTTGACAAAGCAGTGAGTTTCTAAAATATCCTGAGACTAAAAATCGTCTCCCAACTCTTTCTGCTAAAAAAGTGCAGATGGTTATTTTGTATGTAGGTAGTATGAAAGGAATTTGTGATTATTATTAGCTGTGAAGTAAGGGAACTTTTGACAAAAAAAGTTCTTCTTTACTGAACTCATTGTCCCAATCAATCAATAAATCTCAACAGAGAAAAATCTCTGAGTTATCAGAAGCGGAACACGCCTGTTGTCTCAGTGTCATTGTAAAATAGTTTTCGATATGAACTCCATGGAAATATTTAAAGTAATCAGTGTCTTCTAACGGTGGATATCGGTCTTCTCTTCAGCCCCTCTTTTTTAAAAACAAGAATTAGATGAACATTTCTCGCATTAAACAGTAGCTACCAGCAAGAACTATGACTTAAAAATTACAGCGCTCTCCAAAACGAGAACGCGATGTAACTTTTAGCTTCGAAGCTCCTCATCTAAATATTTCTAAACAACTACCGGATTCCGACAAGGAGATGAACTATCATGCGACATCATCAATCTGATGCTGGAAGAGATATCGCATAGGGTAAGTGTAAACACATAAGGCGCTATAATTTAAAAATCTGTCCCGCTACTGGGATACGCAGACAATGTCAATATCATTGGTCGCTCCCAACGTGCCGTTTTTGAACCATATAGGGCATGTGATGAACAGGTGAAGCGCGTTGGTCTTGTAGGACAAGACATAGTATATGCTTGCAACAAAAGACTAAGAACCTTAGACAAAATATCACTGTTGATAGCAAAAACTTAGAGATAAAGGGTCTTCTAATATAAGGACTTCCCAAATTTTACAGTTGATAGCGGCCATATTGAAGCTACATCTGTCAAATTGGCTGTGATTTAATCAGTTTGTTATGCCAAATCACCAAGGATGGACATAGGTTCAACAACACGTTTAATAATGATAAAGTTGTTTTATCACAATGGGTGTTCTTTTCGTGCAACGTTCCGCGCGCTTCGCCCAATTTACGCTCGCCATAACGTCCTATCGAGAGAACTATTCGCAGTGTGGATGATAAATTTGAGTTTATCAGTAAATGATAAACGAACACCCATACTTCGATGAAACGCAAGATCTGCCGAAAACATTTCCGCTGTCCGTGAGAGTGTGCAGGAGAATCCGAGACAATCGATTTTGCATAGCTTTGAACGAAAAATCATCTTTAGCGATGAGGCTCATTTCTGGATGAATGGATACGTCAACGAACAAAATTGTCGACTCTACGAACGTCCAATGCATTCCGAAAAAGTCATTGTTTGGTGTGGTTATGGCCTGGCGGCGTCATCGGTCCAATTTTTTTTTGAGAACGACGTAGGTCATCACCGTCAACAGCTAGAGCTATAGGTCTATGATTAACAAATTCTTTTAGCCTGAATTGGATGATATGGACACCAACGACGTGTGGTTTCAACAGAATGGCGCTACTTGCCACACAGCTCTCGCCACATTGGACATTCTGCACGACCGATTCGAGGTCATGGTCATCTCAAGTGGAGGTGATGTTTACTGGTGTTCGATTTTACCCCGTTAGACATTTTCTTGTGCGGTTTTCTGAAGTCGTAGGTCTATGGGAATAATGCACAAACCACAGCGGTCTTCAAAGCCAACGAAACCCATGCTTTCAATCAAATTCATCCTTAGTTATGGGCTAGAGTCATGGAAAATTTGGCATTTTGGATGCGCGCCTCCCAATGAAGCCGCGGCGAACATTTGAAAGATGTTATATTCCATACATAATGGCATTGATAGGCCTTTCAAAAAAAAATAAAAAATATCGATGATATCTTACACATGCTTTGATTTATTGACAGGAAGCGCTTAATGAAATATCATTTAGTATTTTAACAAAACAAATGTGATCAATACTCCTAACTAGTATAGTAAAATGCTTCCTCTGCGCCGAGTGCTGGACAGTTACCAAAAAACGGAGCGAGTATTAGGCACTTTCGAACTAAGAATTATTTTTTGCATTGTTGATCCTGTATGCGAGGAAGACGAATGGAGCAAAAGATACAACCACGTACTGTCCATGGATTGAAGTCTGACATGTCTCGGACAGAGGACCTCAATATATATCGGGTGCTAGTTAATTCGTTATTATGCATGTGATGAAGCGCCGGTTGCCAAGATATGTGATGTTGGGTAGCATTTATTTTGCATGTCGTTGGTGATGTCGTAGACCTGTATATGATCTTCTATACCTAATATGCTATTGTTAACACGTATTATTCTTATGGGATGCTTTCGCGTTGCTTTCAGATTCATATACAGTTGTTCCCTATGCTCATCGCTAATATGTAGCAGGTGGCGCAAAAGTTGTCACCCGTCGCAAAAGCTGTCACCCGATGTTTTTTGGTTGCAAATATTTAAATTCTTCAGCAAAAAAAGTAGACAAAATTATTCCATGATTCATATCTTATGCGCCACCTATAATAATTGTTTCGATTTTTTTGGCGGCCAAAAAACATCGGGTGACAACTTTTGCGACGGGTGACAACTTTTGCGCCACCTTGTATAAATACATATGATTAGGATAGCATAGCCATCCGCCTGAAATACAAAGGCTTTTAAACCCACAGATAAGTGCAGTCTAAATTATTGGTATCCACAAAGACGCCAGCACCAGGAACTACCTAGAACCAATGCTTCAAGGAAGGTAAAACCGCAACTTTTCCCTTCTGCAGAAGCGTAGGAGACAGTGTATCAGAAGGCATATCTTAATCACAATAGTCATGCCAAAAACTTCGGCGCTGTCTGAAGGCCCTGCATTCATTGTTTCTGAAACTGATACAAGTTTCTGAATCGGAAAATGTATTTCAGCCCCAGGCATAGACATTCTGTTTTTGGCAATAAGTCTTAGAAAAATTACTGGAAGGCTGAGAGTGCTATTTTGTATTTTGAAAACTTTATCTAGAAAAGCTTATTGTATAGAATGACTTTATAATATTAAGTTTCTAGAGTACTAAGCAAATCAGACCCCCCTTCTCGTAAAGAGAAAAACCTCGAATTTAAGGTTATTTATAATAAGCTCATTTCTAGTACACAAATTATAAAGCATGTCTAGATCCATTAGCCCATATTATTCAGTACAATAAAACATACCATATTACAGCACTTCGCATTGCTGTTCGCTGTTTCTTCGGGCTAAGGAGGCAATTTAGTAGTAAAGCCCTCACTCGACCTAATAAGGAGATCCTATATAAGACCCTGATCATCCCAGTCCTGCTCTACGGCGCTGAAGCATGGACCGTATCAAAAGGGGGTGAAGAAATCCTTGGTCGATTCGAGAGAAAAATTCTTCGAAAATTCTTCGGTCCCGTTTGCGTTGACGGGCTATGGAGACGAAGATTAAACCACGAACTATACGAGCTGTACAGCGACATACCCCTAGGACATGTAGAACGAATGGACACCAATACTCCGGCTCGCAGAGTCTTCGATTACCAGCCAGACGTCGGACGCAGTAGAGGAAGACCTCGCCTTAAGTGGCGCACACAAGTAGAAACCGACGTCAACCAACTTGGAGTGCGCAACTGGAGGCAGTTAGCTAAGGACCGGGCTAATTGGAGAGGCATGTTGATTGAGGCCCAGGTTCATCCCGGACTGTAGCGCCACTTAAGTAAGTATTCGATACGTTAACATTTGCATTATTGATCATCCCAATGTAGTTTCTCAATCATTCGATAACGTATGCATTTCACTGACTCGATAACTGATGTGGTAATTTGAACCCATTACTAGGCATTTTAAAACAATCAAAAAACCAACGGTCTTTCTTAATATGGAATATTAATAATACTTTATATCAACTTAGCTCAGTCGTTTATCTTGACATATCATCAATTCCAATGAATTGAGTTGATTTTGTACCAGAATATATGTATATCCGTTCGGGTACTTTTGTACAAAGAAACATAAAAATGTCAAATCGTCAAGATCAACGAAAATTAACCGTATATTTTCTCAAAGAAATATGAAAAACATCAAATTCTGAAGTAACGGGTGATCCAAGTAGAGATACTTTTTTCAATAGCCTTTTTTGACAGATCACGTGTGAGTCGTGTCATGCTGTCATGTTATTTTTGTTTAGTATTGTTTGGCATTTCATAATGGAAAGACTTAGGCGTGAACAACGTTTACAAATTGTTCAACTTCATTATGAAAATTCACGTTCTGTGAGGAATGTGTTTCGTGCACTTCGCTCAACTTATGGTCAACATAATCGGCCTACTGAGCGTACTATTCGCAACACCATCACCCATTTTGAGACCCAGCATTCATTATTGGATAATATTCGACCGAATAGACCACGTCCAGCACACTGTGAAGAAAATATAGCGGCCGTAGCTGAGAGTGTACACGAAGACCGTGGAGAGTCGATTCTCCATGATAACCGACTATTTGATGCCTGAAATTGAAGCTCGTGATCTCGGCGACATTTGGTTTCAGCAAGACGGCGCAACTTCCCACACATCGCATCAATCAATGGACTTATTGAGAGAACATTTCGGTGAGCACATAATTTCACGTTTTGGGCCGGTCGATTGGCCACCAATATCACACCGTTAGACTTTTTCCTGTGGGGATATGTAAAGTCAAAAGCTTATGCCGACAAACCCGCTTCGATTCAGGCCTTGGAGGAAAACATCACGCGTGTCATTCGCCAGTTACCAGTCGAAATGCTCGAACGAGTGATCGAAAATTGGACTCAACGGATGGACCATCTGCGACGTAGCAACGGCCAACATTTGATAGATATAATCTTCAAAAAATAAATGCCAAAGAATGTTCTTTCAAATGATAATAAACATTCTCCATTAAATTTGAATTTTCTGTGTTTTTTTCTTTAAAAAAGTAGGGAACCTCGAAATGGATCACTCTTTATATTGAAAGAGGCAACAAACAAAAACATACCTCAACTTAAGTTTTTTGCCTATTAAACCTTCGAAGATTATTTTAAGGAATTCAAATATTACAATAAATTCACAAAACATAAACATTTCCTCATAAATTTGCAATGAAAGGAAAAAAACTATTTTGTTGGTTTCTGTCAAACTCCTTTGACCAATATCAATATCTTATCACCCGAAATTTGGAGTAAAAAAAAATTGATAAGAAATTAACGAAACTAAAATTGTTTTTTCGTTCATCTTCTTACAATTTTCTCAGTACGCGTACGGTTTCGTAAAGTTTCACATCAAAGTTTATTCGAATTTTCTCTTGCACATGAGTTCACGAATGGACCTTACACATATCTGATAGATTATATTCTGGTAGGTATATACGAATTCACTATCGGAAGTGTTTTCCAATTAATACAATGCAGGTATGCGATTTAATAAATGACGGTTTTTAAGTGCGTTAACTCAGCATTTTAAGTTAACCATTTGACCCTGGATTAAATTTAATAATGATTTAACTTATGAAACAGTTTTTCAGTGGAGAATTCAATTTGATACTATACCTAAGTGGTGATAGAATATGGTAACACTGATAATTTATATAGAATCTAACAAATACAAATTTTTTTTTTTTTGGCGCAACAGGCTCGTTAGTACCCAGGGCCTAGCTTTCTCACAACCATTCATGTGTGCGTGTGTACAAGCACGATGGCGGGACCTCCTGTTTTATGCCGACTCCGAACGGCTAAGTTGAGATAAGCTATTCTTGACAATTGATACTACTCGGACGATTTGTCAGATCATTACGAGAGGAGGGCCAGTGAAAAATCATTTAGGTGTTGCTACGGCTGGGAATCGAACCCAGACCTTCTGCGCGGCAGTTCATCGCACTAAGTATCGCGCCACTGAGCGATTGTATATAGAATCTAACGGGTGGGTGAATTTTAAGGGCCGATGTTGAATGTGAACCACACCTAAACGTCAAGTTTTTTTCTGCATTTCATTTGACATTTCTCAATTTCAGACTAATAGCGTTTTCGATTGGGATTTTTATGGCGTTTTCCATTGGGAAATCTTGATTTTGATCTGAAATTTGATCTTTTTGAGTGTCAATGGAACACGAATCAGATTTATTTTTTTGTCATTGTATTGGTGTCATTTCGTGTCTGTGAAGTTAGCTGCCAACATTAAAAACATATCAAACATTTGAAAATACAGAAATTATCTTCATTTAATTCATTCAATCAATTTAAAAGTTCACGTATAACTTTCTTTTCTGTGTCTATATCCATTACATCAAAACCGAAGTAAAAAATCAAAATGAAAATCACTCTTGTCAAACTGACAGCTATCATTTGTATTGATATTGGTAAATCTGCCGAAAAATTCAGATTTGCAAAATTGATCTCTGATAAAAAAAAAAAACAATTTTTTCGCCCAATGGAACACAACAACTGTCAAAATCGGTCTTCAGATCAAGAAAAAAAATTGATTTTTTTCCCAATGGAAAACGCCATTAGATTTACTCTCAGATTTCAGATTTTACCCGTCCTAATTGGACATTAAAGAGGTTACTCTGGTTTTGTGTATGTGTTAGTGTGCCATTTGACAGCTTATTGTTTATCTTTAGGCCGCAATTATAGCTATTAGCTATCAATGTAAACCATCATTTGAAATTTTCTTTTACTCATTGCGGCTTTTTTATAAATTCAACCATTGGCGAGTTGGTGTCAAAACAAAGCTTATGAATTTTAGAACATGATTATCCAAAAATATTTTAGTTTCTAATTATAGTTTCCGCAGAAATAACAAAAAACACAAATCCACTTCAAACTGACATAAGTCAGATGTTAAATGTTTTTGTGTTGGTGCATGTTGGTGTAAATCTGACTTGGAATCCAGATTCTTCAGAAGTACTCTAGAGTAAAAAAAGAGTGCTTTTTGTATCCCAATCGAAAACGAAAAAAATAGATCTAGAGTAAAAAAAAGTGCTCTACAGTATAAAAACAGTGCTTTTTGTATCCCAATCGAAAACGCTATAACACAATTTGAACCATGGAAAGATACACAATCGAGCAACACGTTAAAGTTATTAAAAAATTTGAGCAAACCGGGTCTGTAGGAGATGTGAAAACACCAGTGCATGCTCGTACAACTCGTACTGCAGAATATATTGGTGCCACTCACGATATTGTGGCTGAAGAGCCGTCCACCTCAACTCTTCGTCGTGCCCAACAATTGCACCTCTCACGCTCGTCGTTGATGAACATTATGCATAATAACTTGCATATATATGCTTACAAGGTACTGACTCAAGAACTAAAGCCTTTTGACCATTTCAAGCGTCGTCAATGGTCAGAATGGTGGCAAGAAATGGCAACAGTAGATTGGCCGCCAATATCATGTGATTTGACACCGTTTTTTAGGGTTATTTGAAAAAAGGTGTACGTTAATAAGCCAGCAACAATTCAAGAGCTAAAGGAAGAGATTATTCGGCACATTAACGGCATAGAAGCTCAATTATGCATCAGCGTCATCGGAAATTTTGACCATCGGATGAAGGTGTGCCGCCGAGGTCGCGGCGGCCATTTGGCGGATATTTTATTCCATACATAATTGAACCATTCCAATATTATCATAACAAAAAGAAATGACAATAATTTCCTAAATAATTTGTGTTATGTTCAAAATCAACATCGGCCCTTAAAATTTAATCACCCTTTATAATAACACATTTCTAAGCTATTTGGAATACAAATGCTTTTGTCACGATCTTATAAGTCTTTTTCTTATTAAAACAATTATACTCAAAATTTAAAACAATTTCGAGTCGCTGAGATCTGAACCTGAATATGTCGTACCTACGCGTATTTATTTTCTAAAAATTATATTAAAATGTCCACATAAATGGAATTGAAAATAATTGTTGCTTGCTATCTAATCATTTGTCAAAAACATGTGATCATTTAATCCAGTATTAACTCCCCAAACTTGCTCGGTTAACTCGAGGTTAACTCTAGATTTAAATTGGAGTTTAATCCCCAAACTAGGATGATCTCGAATTGAAAAACCAAACCTAAGCGATCATTTCCGTTTTTTAAATTTAATTTGCAATATTTTTTTAAAACCTTGTAAATAAAATCGCCAAATTTGTAACATACGACAAAAAAATGTATCTAATATATTTTAGCTGTAGCTTTGCACACACCAGCAACAACGATTTTCGATCAAGGATATACTTCAAGGAATAAAAAGATTGTCATTTAAGTTTCACATATAAAAAGGAGTATAAAAGACTCGTATAAAAATAATAATAAAACGCATCACTTCAAACCAAAGAAAAATCATGTTTATATATTTAAATTTATAAAAATCTTAAACTTAAAAATTAAATTGAGAGGAGCCAATCAAAATAATAAAAAAAAACTATTTACACACTCCATAACTAAACAAAAAAATAATATAATGTCGACATTAAAAATAGAATCTTACAAAACAAAAAAAAAATTAAAAAAATTACGAGAAAGTTTTGCCGACCGACAGTCATTGAATTTTTTTTTTCTTAAATTAAAAAAAAAAACTAATACGTAAAGGATACTTGAAAATAAAATTATTGTACAGGTCTTTATGTTTTACTCTCTTTTACGCTTCGTAAAAATATTTCTTTCTTTAAAATATTTTATGTTAGGTATAGTAATTACTTTAAAAAGAAAAATGTATATGAAATAAATAATTGAACTGATATGTTTATACATATATAAAAAAGTGTGATTTTGCTTTTTTATCACTCACGTAACACGATTTGAATATCTATTCTGATTTTGTTTTCTTTTTTGTATTCATAAAAATTGATGTAAATTTTATTTGCTAAACTCTAATATGTTAAAAATAAATATTTTTTTTGTTTTCTTTTTAATTTTTTTTTTATATAAATTTTTTATTCAAAACTATTTAATTAGCCTTCATAACACTTTTAATTTAGTTTTTACTTCTTTTTGTCTTAAAAACAAAATTCTTTTTCTAATTTATTTAATTTTTAATTTTTTTACTTTTAAAAGTCAGACATTTTTCTTCTTCTTTTTATTCTTATATACAAAAAAATTAAGTATTTACTTTTAAAAATATTCACTTGTTTATAGCTATTTTTTTAATTTATAGATTCTACTAATTTTTTTTTTAATTATATTTGAGATAAATCATTTAATTTTTTTAAACGAGATAGAGACAACAGTCCAATAACGGAAAATATTGCATTTTTTTACGAGTGTGAGTGTTGGTTGTGATGTTTATATACTATTCACTAACTATATTTTATTTTATTTATAAAAATCTTATTACTCAACAAAATCGAAGAAGAAAATTAAAAAAGAGTATTCGCAGCCATTATAGTAGTGTTGTTATTTGTTTTCATATTTTTTATGCACATTGAGTGCAATAGTAAATTAAAATTTTTATGCATTTAAAAAGCCTAACATTTAAGAATTAAACCGCATGCACGCAATCCACAGCAAGGGGGCTTCCTATTCCTCCTGTTTGACCGGCCTCTATGATGTTGGCGAGGAGGTTGGGGAAATTGATGGTTCGTCATCCTGCTTGGGAATGTCAAAGATTTCAGCGAAGAGCGGCGGTAGCCGAAGCTTTGTCCAGTTAATTCGAAGCCAATTTAAATGTGAGAAATGGCCTGCACCAAGCGAATGCACTTCAGGGATTTTAGCCTCTAAGGCGGGTAGTAGTTGCATTGCTTGTGGTGAGCCGGCTCTAGAGCGAAGGATTTGCACTCGTAGTGCTTCAGTGACAAATTCTCGGGTTTGAAGAACTACTTTGCGTTCGGTGACGCCACTTCGTTCGTGCGCGAGCAGTACCATTACAGAGAAGAGACCAATTTCGGTGTCACTCAGATTGTAGCCATTTAGGGCGTTGGCGTAATTTATTAGAGATGCGATGAAGTCCTCCTGAAAAAATAAGGAAAACGCAATGAATACGTAATACAATATCAATTAAACAAATTTTATTAATAAAACATTTTTCTTTATAAAAGTCCACTTCGTGTAATACATTCAATAGGTAAAATTTAGTCAGATAAAAAGATGCTTAAAGAATGGACCTCAGCAAAGGAGACCCTCTGAACCAGCTTTGTCTACAAGATCCTATCTGCCGTAGTGAACGTCTGAAACCGTTTACCAACAACCTGATCGCCCCTTATCAGTGCGGTTTTAGGCCAGGAAAGTCCACAACTGATGAAATCATCACACTTCCTCCGCACTTCAAAGCCATTGACAGCATTTGTAGAGGCGAATACAGTGATATGTCTAATTTTGGTATATCGCCCAAAATCGTCCGTCCGTGCAGGATAACGATGGAGAATTCGAAAAAGAATGGATTTAGGCAAGGCGACGAACTGTAATGTGACTTCTTTAACATCATTCTGGAGATGATTGTGCAAAACTTCCGAATCAACACCGAGGCACAATTTTCCATAAATCGGTGCAACTATAATACATACTATCTATCATACGCCGTCGATACTGACATCACTGTTCAGACTCAACCTGATGTCATAGCCACGTTTGCTAGTATAGAGTCGGAAGCGACAAAAATGGTTTTAGCAGTGAATGTATTACATGTCAACATCAATGAATTGGATAGAACGTCACCTATGACAGTTATAACTTTGAGTCGTACGGAACTTTGTCTACCTCGGCTCCGCTTTTACCTCTGACAACAACACATGGTCAGAAATTAAACGAAGATTTACTCTTGCCAATCGTATTTCTTCGGACTAAGATGGCAATTTAGTAGTAAAGCCTTCACCGAAACTACTAAGGAGATCCTATACAGGACTCTGAATATCCCAGTCCTGCTCTACTGCGCTGAAGCATTTACTGTACTGAAATCTTTGGTCGTTTTAAGCGAACCTTTTTTCTTTATATCTTCAGTACCGTTCGTTGACGGGCTATTAACACAACGATTCAACCAAGATCTATACGAGCTGTATAGCGACATAGACCTATTTAAAAAAAATCCGCAATAGACGTTTAAGATGGCTAGGACATGTAGAGCGAATGGACACCAATACTCCAGCTTGCAGAGTCTATAATTCCCAGCCAGTTAAACATGAATAGTCAACTGTACGAAGATGGCGTTTTTAATTTTACAATCGTAGTTGGCATCAATGTGCACGGATATATGGTTTTACCAGGACTACTTAACTCGTTTAGGTCATCCTGTGATCAATAAAACGTGAATGGTGATTTTTGCATCCGACTTTGGTGTATTCTATGCTTCGGTGCAGTAATGCAGGACTGCTGTGATCGAGGTCTGATAAAGGATTTCCATAGTAGTTTGAGTGATGACTTTATTGCTAATTTACTTTCAAAGCCTGAAATAAATATCTTCTCTACACAAATAAAACAGCAACGATTTAAGCTTAAGAATGTGACATAATAAAGGTTATAATAAACATATAGCCCCAGATGATCCAAAAAATTATCAAAAATTGTACCGTTTGTTGCTTTTCTTGATATAGATGCAGACGCAATCACTTATGTACTTTCAGAAAAAAAAAAATTGATGATTCGTTGGGATAAATCAGCTACAATTATGGACAAAATTATTAACACAAATATTAGCGTGTCATCAAGGGGGCGTCCTAGGTGAATGATGCTAGGTGATTGCCTATGCAGATTACGTGACAATAGCTGTATCAGGGAAGTTTAATACACTTAAAGAACTATTAAAAAATGGCCTCTCTGTACTTTTTAAATAGCCCGCCAGATGTGGAAGTCCGACACATTGACCCTCCAAAACTTAATGGCGTTAGTCTCAAGTTCGCAGAACCAGCCAAGTACCGGGGTTTGGTCTTGGATAGCAAACTGAACTGGAAAGCGAATAGCCAAGAACGCGTAAAGAAATGCACCGAAGGCATAAAACATCCAAAGACATATTAATGTCCAATGTGGAGTTTTTTGACCAGAGGTATGTCGCTGTACAGCTCGTATAGTTCTTGGGTGAATCTTTATCTCCATAGCCCGTCAACGCAAACGGGACCGAAGATTTTTCGAAGAATTTTCCTCTCGAATCGACCAAGGATTTCATCACCCGCTTTTAATACGGTTCATGCTTCAGCGCCGTAGAGTAGGACTGGGAAGATTAGAGTCTTCTATAGGATTTTCTTATTAGTTCTAGTGAGGGCTTTACTACTAAATTGCCTTCTTAGCCCGAAGTAACAGTTGTTGAAAATAGTAATTCTTCGTTTAATTTCTGACGAGATGTTGTTGTCAAAGTTAATAGCGGAGCCGAGGTAGACAAAGTCCCATATTACCTCAAAGTTATATCTATCAATGGTGACGTTCTGTCCAATTCGTAGATGTTGTGTGTCCTTTCGTGTTGACAGCATATACTTATTTTTGCCGCTTTTACCTCTGGTGTTGAATCGGGAGTTTTGCACAATCCTCTCAAGAATCAAATTTAAGAAGTCACATGACAGCGCATCGCCTTGCCTAAATCCTTTTTTGGTATCGAATGTGCCGGTGAGGTCGTTTCCGACCCTGGTGGAGAAGCGAGAACAAGGGTTGAACAGCTGTTTTGTATTTTAAGATTGTACTAGTTTGCACCAGGTTTGGATCAAAATTTTTAGCAAACCCAAATTGTTTTCAATCGCATTATTCTCTTATTAACACATCAAAATAAGTTTAAGTCTAATCGTTGCAGTAAGTCTGGGCTTCCTGCGCATACAACAGAGTACAGGTTAAAGAGACTTAACCACTGGACCCTTAAAAAAATTTGATTTTAAAAATTTTAGTTACCTTTTGAGACTTTTGTAAATATCTCTCTGAGAGAATATAAAGAAATGAATTGTTTCTGCAAAAGTACGGTACCAGACCTGCACATTTCATTTTATACATTATACACAAAAAAAAAGTCAGACACGCGGAGGCGTATGTGGAATATTTATACCCTTTCGCACAGGGGTAAAATAATTTTGACATTAAGTTTGTAACATAGAGAAATAATTTCGATAGATATATTGACTCAGATTCGATAGCTGAGTCGATAGCCATATATATCTGTTCATCCGTCTGTATGTCACCGAATTTTGGGCTTTAAATTGTAAGTTAGATTTATGAAATTTGTCCGACGAAACAGAACAAGTGTACACATTTATAAAAAGTTAAAAAAAAGTTTTTATCCACTTTTGTGATAAAATATTTCGAGAACAATACTATGAACATTTCGTCTGTAGATCATTTTAACCCACGCATAATTTTTGGGTACGTTTTCCTAAAACAAAAACATTTGTAAAACATATCCCATAGAAAAACGTCCCTTTTTTGTCAAACCATAAGAGATTAAGATAAACTTTCTGCACAAGATGTGGTGACAATGTCATTTTTCACTTTTCAACGATTCGCACGGCGGACTGTAGCCTTCCCATATGTTCTTTATTCAATTCCAAAGATATAGCATAAGACAATAGGCTCATATATTATGGTCCATTTTCTAGAATAAACAAAATGTCAGATTAAATAAAAAAAAATTAAAAAAAGAATGCCGAAACCCGGGATCGAACCGGGGACCTTTAGATCTTCAGTCTAACGCTCTCCCAACTGAGCTATTTCGGCACATAAGAAATTGGTTTTCCATTGCATACTTCATATTGTGAATCAAAGGGTGCTTAACTAGGAATATTGTGTTGCATAGTTGTAGGCGGAAATAACATCTCGTGATCTCGGAAAAAGTAACGATGGTCATGCATTTCCACCAAAAGCCTCATTCTACTAGTGTAAAACAACCCTTTGTGATTGTATTCTGTGTATTACCAAAGCGGTATAAAACTACATAGAGTACGCATCGCAGCTAAAAAAGTTGTAGCCGTTTAAGACGCGTGGGTAAGTGCGAAGGGGAATTTTCGTCGTTCGTATGCATCGACTATGCTGTTGCTCGATGCTGGAATGTCAATGTGAACACAGTACCCCACACAGTAAATTTTCGTTGTATGAGATGCGCACTCTATGTAAAAATGAAAAAAACATCGACACATGACACATCGCATTGTTTTTTCCTGTTGTGCTTTTGATTTGTTGAAATTTTTGAAGAAACTTATTTTTCAAAGAACAGCTGTTTGTTATCCACAAATCACTATATGTCAAATTTTAGCGAGGATTTTAGCTAGTGTTTGGAGAAAAATAATGGAGAGCAGCTAAAATTTAGTTTCGCTCGAGCAGTGTACTAAGCTTTACACTAGCTAAAATCCTCGCTAAATTTTGACACAGAGTGCTTTGTGGATAAGTGTTACAACAAACAGCTGTTTTTTGAAAAATAAGTTTATTTCAACAACTCAATAGCACAACAGAAAAAAATAATACGATGTGTCAAAATTTAGCTTGTCCCGAACTATTAATGGGCGCGCTAAATTGTGACAGATACATCCAGTTCAGTCTGAAATGAAAGTTTGATTTTTTAGCTGAAGCAGCGTACCGCTCGGCTAAATGGATTCGCTTAAATTTAGCTCAGCTAATTTTTGGAGAGAATTTTGTATGGGAGCTAAAATTAAGTTCGAGCAGCGTACTAAGCTTTAACAGGAACTGAATCTCTCCAATAATTATGGAGTTTCTTTTCTCCTGCTAAGTTAGACATGTTTTTTTTTTGTTTCTTTTTATCGTTTATTCGTTTTTCCCTTAAAATATGTATATGAGAATACGTATTCGGAAAAAAATAACAGAGTAGTAGAACAGTGCACTTGAATAACACTTTTATTAAATTATTTCGTGGCAAATTACATTTTGACAGTTGACACCAATACGTCTACTACATTTTGCTACGTTAACTACATTAACTACTTCAGTTACGTAGCAGTGGTAACATATGTAGTTATTCAAAAAAGTGTAATTTCTGTTATCTCTGCTCAAGACTGAAGGGAAAACAACCTGGAAATGACATCTCCAGACACATGAAGATTCGAGAAATGACAGGAATTTTCCAAATCCGAACAATAACGAGCAGCTTTCATTCTAGCAAACATGTCGAGTATAAATAGCTTTACTGAGTAATATTATAGAAGAGCGATGAAATTGCGTAAATGATATCACAACTAGAAATATGAGTGTTTATACATAAATTATTGTTATACTGGGTATTTTATGTTTCAGATCGATGCATTTCTTCAATAACTATTATATGAAATAAAATTTTATAATTAATATTTTATTGATTGATTATATAGTCTTTAACATTATGTATGGAATATGATGTCGGTCAAGTGGGCGCCTCGGGCTGTGGTGCAAAGGCGAGCTCTTTTAGGCACATTCTGCATAACAATTTCTCAGACATCTGGTTTAATTTTAGCAATTTCGTTTCTAATGTTGTCCATAAGCATCGATTTTGTGGTTGGTTAATGCATATCTTTTCTCTCAAGTACCCCAATAGGAATAAATCGGGAGCTGTCAAATCAAGGATCGTGCGGGTCAGTCGATATCACGACACTTTTAACATTATTCAAACGGGAAAATTTTCTCGTAAAATTCGCATAGTAAAAATTTTAAGGGCCGATGTTGATTGTGAACCACACCAAAACGTCAAGTTTTTTTTGCATTTCATTTGACATTTCTAAATTTCAGACGAACTTAATTTGAACCATGGAAAGATACACAATCGAGCAACGCTTGAAAATGGGCGTTTAAATCAAAATGCATATCGTGCACTTCGTGATTTATTTTTTCGGTCAATTTAATCGTCCAAATGTGCGTACAATCGGAAAAATCGTGCAAAAATTTGAGCAAACCGGGTCTGTAGGAGATGTGAAAATACCAGTACCGTCCATCTCAACTCGTCATCGTGCCCAACAATTGCCAACAATTGCACTTCTCACGCTCGTCGTTGATGAACATTATGCATAAAGACTTGCATTTACACGCTTACAAGGTGCAATTGACTAAAGAACTAAAGCCTCTTGACCATTTCAAGCGTCGTCAATGATCAGAATGGTGGCAAGAAATGGCAACAGTGATCAATTTTCGAAGAAAATCATCTTCAGTGATGAGGCACATTTTCACCTCAGTGGTTTCGTCAATAAGCAGAATTGCCGCATTTGGGCATTTGCACCCACAAAGAGTGACTGTTTATGGGCTGGCGGCATCATCGGGCCGTATTTTTTCCAAACCGTTGGACTTCTTTCGATGGGGTTATTTGAAAGAAAACTTGTACGTCGATAAGCCAGCAACAATTCAGGAGCTAAAGGATGAGATAATTCGGCACATTAACGGCAAAGGACCTCAATTATGCCTCAGCGTCATCGAAAACTTGGACCATTGGATGGAGGTGTGCCGCCGAGGTCGCGGCGGCCATTTGGCCGATATTTTGTTCCATACACATTAACGGCAAAGGACCTCAATTATGCCTCAGCGTCATCGAAAACTTGGACCATCGGATGGAGGTGTGCCGCCGAGGTCGCGCGGCCATTTGGCCGATATTTTGTTCCATACATAATTGAACCATACCAATATTATCATAATAAAAAGAAATGACAATCATATCCTAAATAATTTGTGTTTTATTCAAAATCAACATCGGCCCTTAAAATTTAACCACCCTTTACTATGACAGCTGTATGTAAGGTAACATATTCTTGTTAGAACTTTTTGCCAAAAATTGTGGTCGTCTGTAGCGAGCTGTTACACTCGAGTGCTACAATCTCTTTGGCGTATTTTTCGCAGTCTTTACTTTATCTCCCTGTGTATAAAAATGATACGCTGAATGGCACATGATTAACACAAAAAATGTCACAAAAATACCAACCAGATAAACAGAAAAGTATTTTATCGAAGCCCAGTTTCTGGCCACAATAATTCAGTAATTCAAGAGCAGAGTCAATAAATATCTACAATCATCACCTTGGAAACACTTTGCACATTATGGGTTTGCCGTCAGCATAAACGATATTATACAATAAGAAATTCTTTGAGGAAGAGCAATTCAATCTATCTTGCTTGGACGAAAGTTGCTCCGCAATTCTGAGCTATAAAAACTAGAATACAAGATTTCGTAACCAACATATGAGAGGTGTCACTTTAAAAATCTTTTTTTTCAAGATCTACCACATTAAGGCGAAAGAACAACAAAGATAAAATGTGCATTAAACAAAAGATGTCGAGAGGAATAATAATAATAATTCTGTATAAAGAGTTAAAAATAGCCAACCCTTAGACATAGCAAGCAAATGGCAGCTAACTCAGTCATACGTCTTAAAGCCATCCAACAGTGGTCAAATACTCAATATGGCCACTCAAAAATTCTAAACAAATATACAAATATTCCTGAAAACACCGATTACACCCTCACCAGGTTAAACTTTGATAAGAGTTTCGGGGTCACAATCCCAGACAGAACTTCATGGGAGAGTAACGAACCTGTGCTAAACGACTCGATCCACTTTTATACCTATGGCTCCAAAACAAATGACGGTGTGGGTGCTGGTGTCTTCTCTGACAGGCTAAATCTCAGCCTATCTTTCCGTCTTCCTGATGATTTGCAGCGTGTTCCAGGCGGAACTCATGGCGATCAAAGAAGCCTTATCCTGGCTGAAAGAGAATGCAATATCTGCCAAGGTTATTAGCATTTTTTCGGACAGCCAAGCGGCCATTTAATCCCTGAAATTAGTCTCAACAAATTCAAAGACAACACTAGATTGCCGATCATCTCTGCAGGAGATGTCAACGCATTTTAACATTCCCCTATGCATAGTGACATTCGAGGGATCTTTAAGGCTGATGAACTCGTCAGAAATGGAAACGAATTACCAGTTGTACCCGACACGGGTGAACTAGGTATTCCTATCGCTAGATGCAAAAGCTTATTAGCACAACATGCTAACAGCAAATCAATCCACAGATGGAGTCTTGGCACGACGTGTCAAATAACGACGTGTCAAAATTTAGCCAAAGCTAGATTTGAGAAGATCAAAGGGACTGATTTCGCTTGATAGACTGTACATTTGCGCCACCATAGGTGTCATCACGGGACATTGCTTAATAGGTAAGCACGTAGAAAGGCTAGGCCTCTTCTCGAACGACTTCTGTAGGAGCTGCTTGGACGAAGAGGAAGAAGAAACAATACTGAATTTCCTTTGTAACTGCCCAGCCCTATCAGCAAAAGGAAGCTACATCTTGGATCCTACTATCTTCAAAATCTCAGTAATTTGGCAAAAATGGAAGTGAAAAGCCACCTCCGCTTCGTCAAAAGCTTAGAATGGTTTTCCCACGGATAGTAAGGAGAATGGACAAGATCCACGTGGTATCACAATGGACCAAAATGATCTAAGTGTGCTGGTGAACGCTGGCAGCCACTCTAACCTAACATTACCTAGGCATAGAAGTTGAATACAACAATTAAGTAACCGACAATATATCAAAAGCACTAACCAAGATGAGGGTATTAAAGGCCAGCTTTGTGAAAAGATGATCTACATTCTAAGATATTGAATGAAGCAAACAGTAACTCCAGCTTAACGAGATAGCCATGAAGTATGCAACTTAATGTTAAAACCTGTAGATTGAATTTAAAACCCTTTTGGCGGCAGCAGATGTGAGCTTTGTGGAATCTGTCCCTATCTTTCTTTTTCCCAAGCGGCAACGAAGGAATTCTAGACGGTGGAGTTTACTTTATCAGTTAGGCCTGACGAATTGAACAACCTATAATGGGAAAATTTATAGGGTTAGTCTCCAGGAATTATGTTCACAAATTTTAACAAAATGGAAAACATCAAAACCTGCGACACCCATACCAGGCCTAAATAGCGTAGAAAAAATTGTTTTCGATCATAGTTAATGCTGAGAAACTTAAAATAACCACTTCCGTAGTCATTCAAGGAAATAATTCAATATTTTCGACGACAGCGAAATTACCAGAAGTGAGGATGGCAATATCCAAACTTAAGAAGATGACGGCTTTCCTGCCGAGCTATATAATCCCGGTGGTAATTATAACACAGCAACTCATTAGAAGAAGAATGTTCGTTTTCATATTACGACAGATAGGAATTTCATATGATCTTAGAATCATAAGTCTCCAGATCTTCGCCTACAAATTTTTATCTATCGTAATATGAAAACGTTCACCAAAAACTGATCACCCCCTTATCAGTGTGGTTAAAGGCTAGGAAAGTTCACAACATATCAAATCTCACACGTCAAATCGATACCCACCACCTATTTATTGATTTTAAAGCCTCATATGACAGCATTTATAGAGGCGAACTACACGTAGACGAACTACACCTATTTTACGCCTAAACTCGTCCGTCTGAGCAGAATTACGTTTGAAAATACTCGCTGCTCCATCAGCGTCAGCAACAACCTCACCGAAGCTATCGATACCAAAAAAAGATGTAGGTAATGTGACTTCAGTAACATCAATCCTGAGAGGATTGTGCAAAACTCTCGGGCCAACACAATCTACAATAAATCTTTGCATCTATTGACTTGCATACGCCGACGATACTCACACCATTTCTTGCAGCCACATATTTTAAGACATTTCGGACCGTTTATTAAGCTCCTTTTCGTAAATCATGGTAACTTAGCCACTCTTAGACCCATTTCGAGTGGAGATTTCACCACACATGATAACAACCTCAAACCGTTTTCATACCTCCACAACCATGTCTATAGTAAGAGTTTAAAATATCAACAATCAGCTCTGAATAAGGACAATAAAAAGTTCCTGACTAAGATAAATGTTTTCGCCACGCACATAATAATCGATTTCTTCCACTGATTCGACACATTCATTTAAGTGAACCTTTTTAAATAGCCCCTTAGGCAATAACTTATCTCTTCTTTCGACACTTACATCATACATTAGTTCCAGGTGTTGACGCGTCATATAGGTTCCATCGTCGAACGTTAATGCCGTATCATTAATTAGTCGAGCCAAATGGGTTAGCCACACTTCAAAGAATCCCATCTTGATAAGGATCAATTGATCATCTTGCATAAAATCACAGAAGCCAGGTACACGTTTGGCAAACTCAACAACACGATGAATACCTGGTGTCATACGTAGGGAAAACTGTTGCCACAGCCAAATCTTTTGCAATTCCTCCCTCTCCTCCAAGGTGACAATCTATTAATAAAAAAAAATTAAATTATTATCCTTCATCATCCTTCAAATCTCCGTATTTAAAGAATGAACTCACCTCATGATCTTCTTTGATTCCATTTAGGGGCACCACTAAGGGCCGTCTTACTATCTCTCTCGTTTGTTCCTCGGTGAAGGTGCAGTATAAACGATGAGCCTGTGAGATGCACATAATAATATCATAGACAGAGAGTTCAGTTGCCGGTGGTGGTATATCAGGATCGGGTACTTCGGCCGCTTGAGGAGGTTGAGGATTTGAGCATCCCAAATCCTGCGGTGATGCTATGGAACACATTTGTGGTGTTTGCGTTGTATTTGGTGTGCCGGGCGTACTGACACGATTATTATGATCGTCTGACGTACCATTCAATTCACGTGAACGCTTAGGGACTCTACCATAACGAACAGCTAGAAAAAGAGACAGAGAGAGATGTATTTTAATAAGAATTAGTTGTAACGATATAGTAGATTGGAAACTGTAGGGTTGCTTCAATGATTTCAAGAATATTAAAAGATTTATCTACTTCTAGTGATGGGGAAGATCTGGGAGCTTGTAAGTTCACCTAGGATTATTGCCTTAAAGTTCCTTTTAAGTTTATGACTAAATATTTCAAAAAAAGTCACAAAAATTTGACAAAGTGATTGTGAAAAACGATTTGATTGTCAGATTTTAATGATTGTGACATCTCAAATCACCTTAGTCGGGTAGAACTCAAACAGCATCATATTAGGTCTGTTCCCGTACTTTTTCAGTAAAAATTAGTAAATTCTCAAATTTCTTGGAGTGGGGGTAAATTATCTCAGAAAGAGACAAAATTACCAAAAAGTACGGGAACACGTTTAAGTAAAAAACAGTTAAATTATATATTTTGTATGCATTTTAAAGAACAAATGACATAAATCACCTGTCAAAACAAGCGAGTTGTCACTTTTAGATACCAACTGACAGTTTACTGATTTTTACCAACAGAAATTTCTGCAGTAAATTTTTTTACAGATTTTTATGGAGGGGTAGTTTTTTGCTCTCTCGTGAGCTGTCTCTTTTACTTATTTTTGCGTACGGGAACGGCAATAAGTAAAAATCAGTAAGAATCAGTAAATATTATTTTGTACGGGAACAGACCTATTCAGTTGAAGACAGTTGAAGTTAGATTAGGTTAAGGATGACATAACTGATATTAGGTCTGTTCCCGTGCTTTTTCAGTAAAAATTAGTGAATTCTCAACTTTCTTGGAGTAGGGGTAAATTATCTCAGAAAGAGACAAAATTACCAAAAAGTACGGGAACGCGTTTAAGTAAAAAACAGTAAAATTATATATTTTGTATGCCTTTTAAAGAACAAATGACATAAATCACCTGTCAAAACAAGCGAGTTGTCACTTTTAGATACCAACTGACAGTTTACTGATTTTTACCAACAGAAATTTCTGCAGTAAATTTTTTTACAGATTTTTATGGAGGGGTAGTTGTTTGCTCTCTCGTGAGCTGTCTCTTTTACTTATTTTTGCGTACGGGAACGGCAATAAGTAAAAATCAGTAAAAATCAGTAAGAATCAGTAAATATTATTTTGTACGGGAACAGACCTATTGTTAAGACCAATATTAGGCCTGTTCCCGCACAAGTTATTTTTACTTGTCCATACATAAGAGTAACGACCCCTTGATACAAATTAGGTAGAATTCGGCGTGGGAAGACGACTTATTCATTGTCGTGCACAAGAACTCGGTTTTTCGCAAACCAAAACTTGTAAATTGTTCGTCGTGATTTGGGCCCATAAAAATGACACACGACCGTTGACAACGACGTGTATTCGCTGATTGGGCTCTAGAGCAAGACTCTAATTTTCATCGAAAAATCATCTTCAGCGATGAGGACCATTTCCGGTGGTGGGTACGTCAACAAACAAAATTGTCGAATTTGGGGCGATACCAATTCACATTTTATCCATGAGCTGCCAATGGATCCCGAAAAAGTCACTTTTTGGTGTGGATATTGGACTGGCGGTATCATCGGTCCATATTTCACTGAGAACAACGTTGACCAGGTCAACTGCGAGCGTTACCGGTCGATGATTACCAATGATTTGCCCTAAATTTGATGATAGGGACACCAACCACAGCTCACGCCACATAGGAAATTCTACACGAGCAGTTCGAGGGGATGGTCATCTTACGTGAAGGCGATGTGAACTGGTCACCAAGATCGTGCGATTTGATCCCTTTATACTATTTCTTGTGGGGTTTTCTGAATTCTATACAGCGGCCCTCAAGCCACTACAACCCATGTTATCGGTCAATTTCAGCCTGATTTATGCACCAGGGTCATGGTAAATTGTACATATCGAATGCGCGCCACCTAGAGAAGCCTCAGCGAACATTTAAACGATGTTATATTCCATATATAATGGCACCGATAGGCCTTTCGATATCCTTGATATTTCGTTGATTTCCCACTCATACTTTGTTTTATTTAAATTAAAAGATAGGAAGCGCTTAATGAAATGTCCTTTATTAATGTTGTGTACCCTATGTACAAGAAATAAAAATACGAATTCCAGATACAACTGGCTCATTTGGACCATAGGCCTAGCTTTTCTCTCACAACCATTCATGTGCGCTAGTGCATTTCATGTGCGCATAGTCGCACATCCTGAAAGCGGTTGCTAAATTCACTGAAGGCCAAACCTGAAAAGGGTTCAAGTCAAATCGATACAACACAAAGCTAAGGCTAAAGGAGCTTTCAAGGCTAAAATATGTAAAGCAACATTCTACGTGTAAAATCTCTAGCAATCGAATTGTTTTGATACAAAAAGATTCGGCAATTCCACAAGAAGATGAAACAGAAGCTTAACGATTCAGAGGTGACCGTCAAACAAGGAATTATAGCCATTTTCAAACAGCGTTTTCCGCAGTTATCCAAAAAAAACAACAATAGAACAACAAGTGCTAGATCTGAACTTTAAAAATACAGAGGTGATGATTTAGTGAGGTGCATGCACTACACTTATCGGCACGTTTCATAATGACTCCTGATCTGTCAGATCGTTACCAAATTATCTGACTAAGGCACAAATTCCCGAGATTTCTATTCGAAACTTGATGTTTTGTTAAACACTCCTCGTTAAGGAGGACACTGGTTTCGGCTACCTCCTTGATGATGTCGCCATACACTTTGGACAACTAGGAAACCTAGTCACCGAAGCGCAGGGGATATTAGATGTGTTTAAGCAGCATTTCCAGCAGCTGCTTATTGTGAAGAGAGAGTGATAGGGCAAAAAGAGAATCCACGTCCAGTCAATGAAAAACTAGTTCCACCACCTGTTGAAGAAGTTGGCCTATCAATAAAAAAAGCTAAAGAACAACAAGGCCGCAGGCTCTGATGGCTTACCAGCGGAGCTTTTTAAATTTCAAGTCCAAACTCACCACCTATTCATCGACTTCAAAGCCGCTGGAAAGCATGCGCTGCAAAGTGCAGGTTGGAAGTGGCTCCTCCGAACTGTTCCAAACATGCACTGGATTTCGCAAGGAGACGCGCTATCATGTGACTTCTTCAATATCGTACTGGAGCAGATAGTGCGTAGGGCAGGTGTCAACACGGAAGGCACTATTTTCAACAGATCCGTCCAGCTGCTGGGCTATGCGGACGATATTGATATCATATCATCAGTCACTCCCAGCATGCCGTGTTAAAATCTTTCACGGCGATTGAAGAACTGGCGAAATCCGTTGGCCTTGAAGTAAATGAGAACGAGACCAAGTACATGCTATCAACAAACAAACAAGCTTCTGTCCACCGCCTAGGACAAAACGTCACTATTGTTAGCAGCAATTTCGAGGTAGTTAAGGAGTTCACCTACCTCGGAGTAAACATAGACTACACGAATGACACCCTAGTGGAGATCCGGCGAAGAATTACCCTAGGAAACCGTTGCTACTTCGGTTTGGCGAAACAACAGGGTTCAAAACACCTAACTCGAAGGACAACATGTGTGCTCTATAAAACCCTTGCTGAACGATAAGCAAGAAGGGAGAGCTGATACTGGGCTCCTTAAAAAAATATACTTCTGCGGATTTTTGGTCCTGTGTGCGAGCAGGGCGAATGGAGGAGAAGATACAACCGCGAACTCTATGAGCTATACCAAGATGTGGATGTTGTCCAAAAGGCCAAAACATGTCGACCACATTGGCTCGGTTACATCGAGCGAATGGACAATAATGCTCCAGCTAAGAGGATCTTCGAATCCCAGCCCACAAGTGCTCAGGATTGAATCGTGCTTTGCATTAGACTACATAACTGTTAGATTTTACAATTGGTCCGTTAGGGTACTCATGTGCAAGAGTAATAAACTTTGATGTGAAACTTCACAAAGCCGAGCCGTACGCGAAAATTGTAAAATTATTAACGAAGAAAAAATTTAGTGTCGTTAATTTTTTCTTTGGTGAGAAAATGAAAACTGCTAAAGGATGACAGACCAGGATTTTGACAGAAACCAACAAAATAATTTTTCCTCCTACTCTAAATATACGCGGAAATGTTTTTGTTTGATCAATTTTTTATAATATTTGAGTTATTAAAAATTATCTTCCAAGGTTGTATAGGTCAACGCAAAAGGGACCGACGATTTTTCGAAGAATTTATCTCTCGAATCGACCAAGGATTTCTTCATCCGCTTTTGATACTAAATTGCCTTCTTAGCCCAAAGAAACAGCGATTGGCAAGAGTAATTCTTCGTTTGATTTCTGACGAGATATTCTTGTCAGAGTTAATAGCGAAGGCGAGGTAGACTTTACTTCCTTAATGGTATATCTGCCAATATTATAGACATGGTCAATATTATAGGCGTATGTTAGTAGTTGCACAGATTTTTGGAAAATTGTGCCTCTGGTGTTGGCTCGTAAGTTTTGCACAATCCTCTCAAGAATCAAATTGAAGAAGTCACATGACAGCGCATCGCCTTTGCTTAAATCATTTCTTGGTATCGAATGAGTCGGTGAGGTTTTTTCCGACCCTGATGGAGAAACGGGAATTCTCCATCGTAGTCCTACACAAACGGACGAGTTTGGGCGGTATAGCAAAACTAGACATGGCTCTGTATAGTTCGTCTCTATAAATGCTGTCGTATGCGGCTTTGAAATCGATAAATAGGTGGTGGGTATCGATTTGTACTTCTTGGGTTTTTTCCAGGATCTGCCGAAGTGTGAAAATTTTATCGGTTGTGGACTTTCCTGGCCTAAAACCACACTGATCAGGGCCGATCAGGTTGTTGGTAAACGGTTTTAGGCGTTCACATATTACGGCAGATAGGATCTTGTAGGCGATGTTGAGGAGACTTATGCCTCTGTAGTTAGCGCAGTTCAGAGGGTCTCCTTTAGATATTGCTATCCTCACTTCACTTAGGTCGGGTGGTTGGCAGTTTTCGCTGCCTTTGCCAATATTAAACGATCAAATCTGCCTGACAGCGGAATGTTGTTCGTCGTCGCCGTTTAACAGTCTACAGAAGTGGTTCTTCCATATTCTCAGCATCGAATGTGTCTAAACTACGATATTTCCTTGTTCATCTCATCTAAAAATTGCGAACATCGTTCCTGGAGTGGCACCTCTATAAATCTTCGATCGCGCGCCTTTCGTTTAATTTTGGTTTAAAATTTTGAATGATGTTCTTGCCACATTGTGATGAGGAATTATCCACGAGTATGTTTCTACCTCTCTCAATTATCAGTGTAAAACCAAACGTCAAAATTACTCACTGAATTATTAATTTTAACGATCTCCTGAGCAGATTAAACTATTTAAGTCTATATTCACCACACTACTTTCAAAAATTATCCATTGGCTAAAATTTTAACGCAATTGGAACACGGCCTAAATGTCAATGTCTAGTTGTCAGATTTGTTGCTTTGATTTTGTTATTCGTGAAATGTTTAGCATCTAAGAGGTTTGGTGTCACAATGTTTGCGTATAAGAATTGAACCTCTATCAGTGCAAACAATAACGTTAAAAAAACGTTACGTATATCACAAACTGTGCTTATTAAAAACTAGGTCTAAAAAATGTCACATGTCTTTTAGGATTATGCATACTTTAATGTAGAAACATTCCGGTTCACAGAATGTACTTTTTAGTTTTGACAATTTTTACGACTACAAGTTGCATTGTTCTGTTCGAAGTTCATCTTCAAAAAACATAGCTAATATTGACAGACCAAAAAATTGATAGTAGGTATTGTAAGATCTGTCAATCGTCCCTCGTCGCTTTTTGCAGTTTAAGCCAAACATTGCAAAATTGTATAGCAAAATGCCTTGCATTCGGGCTGAAATCACGTGTTTTGGCTTAAATGGCTCATTTCGGGTTGATGAATATGTACTTTAAGACCTAATATAGAATAAGTAATCCGTTAAAAGAGAAAAGAATATTTATAACATACTCAATCGCAAGCATATCTACAGAGTTGTATGACGAATTCAGGGCTCAACAGAATAAAAAACTCAATGACGTAGAAATCAATAGCATAGCTTACGGGACATCGATTAATATAGATGCTAAAATAACAAAACAAGTCAAATGATCTTTTCAATCAACACACAACTTCGTTTCGCAATAAAATAAAAAAAAATGTAAATTTATAGCAAAAGGCGTATAACGGGACACTGCCTACAAAACAATCTTAAAACCCAGCATTTATTTTTCTCAATAAAAGTAAACAACACCCAAAAACCACTCCTTCTATTCTCATCCAAATTTGTTCCCAGAAATTCCTTAAAAGTTCATAATAGTATAAAAAATAATAAACTTAGCAAAATTCTTCGTATTGACCTACAAAACTTTGTTTAGATCTTCGTGTGTGTTTACAAAAATATTCATAGCATAAATCAAAAAATTTAAAGCGAATTAAAAATTCTATCAAGTTCATCCATTTGAATGACTCAGTCCCAACAGTCATTCGCACATTGACATCATAATACAACAAAAGGAAAGAAAGAGTGAAAAATATAAATAAAAATTATTTTATTTAGATTCGCCGACATAATGTGACTTTTGAACAGTTATTTCACATTTTATTTGAACTTGAAGTGCCATTGTTCTCACTGTTTCCTTTAAGTCAATGAACACACCCCATGCACGAAAATTGTTCACGTTGTCAGAAATGACTGCCGACGATGACGACTACGACGAACGACGACTGGACCGTCATTTAAGTTCGTAAAGGTCAATGAGTTCTTTCATCGATATAATCTTTTTTTTTTTTTTTGCTGTACGTTGGAGATAAAAATTAATATTATTGTTTTGTTTGGGCATTTTTTACAACGAAATTCCAGGCGAATAAAAACTCTGGGATGGTGCAGAGTTATAACCACAGAGCCCAGCGAGTGGAATGAACCCGTTCGTTTTTGTAGATTGACTGAACTGGGTTAAATTATATCGCACTCTTGTAGGTATGTTTGTACTGAAAGTGTAGAAAAGATAGATTCCGTCAACGGGATTTGTTATGAATTAAAATATTTCAATGAAGTAGGTCACTTGTTATGATACTGAGAACCATTACCAAGTCTTGCCTTATGAAGGGCGTAGTGTAGGATAATGGGTTTTCCAATTATGGAGTTCGTGTGAATTTATGCACATCACTCAAACTTGATGTCAAAATTAGCTATTCTTACTTTTTTTCACGTTAGCCCTACGTTAACTGGCTCGTCAAATATCATTCAAAATACTTAATGCCAAAACATTTGTGAATGAGTACCGTATTTTCGAAATACTGCGATAGCATTAAAAGGATATTCAGACGAACACTTTGCCCGTCATGCTCTAATAGAACAGATTGTATCCTACATAAATAGAAGTAATTAAGTTTATAAAGACGGAAGGCTGTAAATTTCAACAAAGACGATAACACGAGATTCATCCAAGTAATGAAAAATAGAAGACATAATTTTTAGATGACTCATGATTTTCATTATCAAACTTATGAAACACTATCAATGCCTAATAAAAAAAGTTTGACTTTTAGAGTGCGTATTAGGTACTTACAAACTTACCTACTTAAGTAGGGCTATAGTCCCGAATGAACTTGGGCCTCAACCAACATGCCTCTCTTTCTCCAATCACCCCGGTCCTTATAGCTAACTTCCTCCAGTGGCGCACTTCAAGTTGGTTGAGCTATGTTTCTACTTATGTGCGCCACTTAAGGCAAGGATCTTAAATGTCCAATGTGGAGTTTTTTGATCAGGGCTATGCCGCTTCGTCTCCTTAGCCCGTCACCAAAACGACCAAGGATTTCTTCATCCCATTTTGATAAGGTCCATTCTTCAGCGCCGTGCAGCAGTATTGATACAGCAGTATTGATTTGGACTTCTTGCGTCTCTTCCAAGATCTGCCGGAGTGCAAAGATTTGATCAGTTGGGGACTTTCTTGGCTTAAAACCATACTGATAAGGGCCGGTCACCATGTTGGTAAACCATTTCAGGCCAGATAGTATCTTGTAGGCGATGTTAAGGGGACTTATGCTCTTTAGTTGCCACAGTTCAGAGGGTCTCATTTTTTTAGATCGGGCAAACGATCCTGAGGTTTCATTCTTCAGGCATACATCATCTGAAGAACTATTGCTAATGAGTTGATGTATGTTGCTTACCAAAACATCGCCACCCGGCAGACTTGTTAAGCTTAAGTTTAGGTATTGCTATCTTTACTTCATTCAAGTCAGGTGGTTGGTTGTTTTCGATGTCGTCGCCAATATTAAAAAGTACGTTTTGCCTGACAGCGGAATATTCTTCGTCATCGTCGTTAAACAGTCTGCGGAAGTGGTTTTTCCTTATTCTCAACATTGACCATGTCCTGACTACGATATTTCTTTGTTCATATCGACATGATTCTGTAAGCGCCTTGTATCCCTGCCTTTGAGGTTTTACTCCTTGGTAAAACTTGCGAAAATCATCCCTAGAGTGACACCTCTCTATATCCACAATGGCGCGTATTTCTAGCTTGTTTTTCTTCTTCTGAAAAGCCGGTGTTGTTCCCTTCTTCTTTGCCTATAGCTTAGCCTTGTGGTTTCGTTCTTGATTGCAAGCATCTGTCTGCCAAAGAAACTGTAGGATTCTTGCTTGTGTGTGCGAGAAACCCAGCACATGAGATGCGGATGTCCTAATGGCTTGTTGACATCGTCGCCATTTTTTTTTTTGGCATTAGATGCTGATGGTATGGTTTTAATCGGGATGTTAAGGAATATGCGTTCTGCAAAGCACTTGGCGGTCTCTTGCGAATGCTTCTAGCGATTTCGACATTAAATGTTTTATTCTTACCTTGGCAGCAACAATTTAGTAGTCCAAGTCGAGGTTGGCCCCTTGGAATGATTGAATGTTCGTTGATCTGGAGATGACCATGTCGTTATCCTTTTTTCATTTAGCATGTTCGCCAACCAACCGATCAAATTTTCACACTTTGGCAGATCCTGGAAAAACCCAAGAAGTCCAAATCGATACCCACGACCTATTTATCGAATTTAAAGCCGCATACGACAGCATAGAGACCAACTATACAGAGCCATGTCTAGTTTTGGGCGTGTTTGGGCCGTCAGTTTGTGTAGGATGACGATGGAGAATTCTAGTTGCTCCATTTTGGTCGGAAATGACCTTACCGACACATTCGATACCTAAAAAGGATTAAGGCAAGGCGATGAGTTGTCATGTGACTTCTTCAATTGGATTCTTGAGAGGATTGTGCAAAACTTCCGAGCCAACACCAATGGCACAATTTTCCAAAAATCGGTGCAACTACAAGCATATGCCGACGATATTGACATCATTGGTAGAACTCAACGTGATGTCATAGCCACGTTTGCTAGTACATATAGAGAAGGAAGCGGCAAAAATGGGTTTAGCAGTCTTGCCAACCGCTGTTTCTTCGGGCTAAGAAGGCAATTTAGTAGTTAAGCCCTCACTCGACCTAATAAGGAGATCCTATAGAAGACCCTGCTCATCCCAGTCCTGCTCTACGGCGCTCAAGCATGGACCATATCAAAGTATCAAAAGCGGACGAAGAAATCCTTGGTCGATTCGAGAGAAAAATTCTTCGAAAAATCTACGAACCACGAACTATACGTACTGTACAGCGACATACCCCTGGTCAGAAAAAAAAACTCCGCATTGGACGTTTAAGATGGCTATGACATGTAGAACGAATGGACAGCAATACTCCGGCTCGCAGAATCTTCGAATCCCAGCCAGACGTCGGACGTAGCAGTGGAAGACCTCGCCACAAGTGGCGCGCACAAGTAGAAAACGACCTCGACCAACATGGAGTGCGCAACTGGAGGCAGTTTGCTAAGGACCAGGCTAATTGGAGAGGCATGTTGGTTGAGGCCCAGGTTCATCCCGGACTGTAGTGCCACTTAATTAAGTAAGTAAGATTGGTTGCCAACAATAAAATTAGGGTACTCATTCCGTAACTTTTAATACGATAATAGTGAAGGAGACTTGCTGGGTAGGTACCGTGTAGTGTGTGTACATGTGCACATGCACACACACAATATAAAAATTATACTGAACGTAGCGTACCTAGAAAGTCAACGATTATCGTTTTAAAAGTTACGGAATGAGTACCCGGTTCTTTGCTAGGCTCTTAGTTGTTTCGTGACAATATTTTTTTTACGTGAGTATCAGTATCCAGTACGGGAATCAACGCTGCCGATGGCCTTTCGGCTCTTTCGCCACCATCTCTATACATGGGGCCTGAGCAGCCCTTGATGTTCCTTAACTACATGCTGGGTGGCCCGATGCCTCATTGTTGTTGCGGTTGGCTACATTCCGCTATCCCAATTGTAGCATCTAAATCGGTATGTTATGTTGAATACCCATACACAGTAAATTCCCGTATGTTATGTATAACCCGTTCATACAATTACAAACAGAAAAAAAGTCTGAAGTTTCATCAAAAACGAAGCAAACAAAAGAAAAAAGCAAACAAACCCTTCTATTGGAAAACTATGTGCCTTAGTGTGAGATTCACATATTCCCCCGCTCTCATCTGGTGCCACCAGACTTTACATAGCTATTGAGACCCATCTACAGTCATGAGTCAAGGTGCTAGGTAGACACTCGGTGTTGAGGTCGGAGTTGGTAGGAAGGTAAAAAATTCAAGTGGTTTCATATAATCGCATTGCCTACCATTGACAACGCCAATTATCAATCAATCAATTATTAATATTATTAAATAGTTTTGACATAATTAAATTGACATGAAAAGCGACAGATCTCAAAACGTATAGCACTCGGCCGATTTTAAAAAAATTGACACAGTCGTCAATACAAAACTACAATACATTTTTCTTCGTCTTATTTTTATGAAATATCAAATAAAATGTCTTTTTTTTTTGTATTTTCAATAAAAAGGTCATATTTTCTAGAAATAGTGCCCTGTCGACTTAGACCAATTTCGTAAGTAAATGTTAGTGCGTACCTAACATAGGCCACTATTTCAAATAACAAAATTTATTAAAATTCACAACACATAAGTAGAAACATTTCGCGAATGGAAGATTGTAAAATTTAAACTGGACACTTTTATTCTAAATAGATTATCAACGAACAATAAATTCTTTCCCTTAGACTATCCGAATTTGAAGGCCAAATAGTTTGTGTTTGTAAACGTACATTAAAACACCATCACCTTCGATAAATTCTGCTCAAAACGTCTCACATTAAGAACATTTTTTAATGTTGATAGGAATCTTTTAACATAAACATATCTGCCAACAAAAAAACAAAACTCTCAAACATCCTTTTAAGTTTCAAGTAGCCTGCCAACTGATTCAGTTGAAGAAAAAAAAATCAATTAAATCAGCAAACACTTATCGCCTCACCTATGCTACAAACTTATTGACGATTTAATTACTTGACAGCAATATCTAAAAAATGTATTAGCCTAATCTAGCCACATGTGGCTAAAAAAGATACACAAAAGTATGTTGTGGGCGTTAGTCGGAAGCTGACCACATTCGAGGCCATTGAAGCTATCACCAGGTCATCACACTCTGGCATCCCAAAAAAAGCTATTAATACAAAAATAATGTAAGCAAAAGATCATAAAAAAGTATCTCTCTTTCTTGACCAAAAAAAAAACATATAATGACACGAAAAAGTGGCAGAAAAGAAAAGTATCTTGAGACGAGGGAGATGATTATGCTTTTAGATGTACATACACATATTCGTTGCTCTTTTTTAACACTCGCACTCGTACCCTTCTTTTGGTTATTTGTCTTATCCACATTCTTCTGTTGTACGACTGTCCCAAGGAGGCCGTTTTCTTTGTTTTTTTTTTGGAGTGCATGAGAGAAGGGTAATCACCCACACGCCATTAGGATCAACTGGTTATCAATTACGTGCCACGCAAATTAATTTCATTTCGCTTTTCAATGTCATTTCCTTGCGACACGACGACGTTACGCGGGGACTTTGTGTGTACATTTTGTATTTCTGCGGTGTAAACAAACGCGCATAGTATGTAACGTTAATGTAGTAGCTACCGAGACAGTGGCGGCATGGATTAAGAATTAAGATACACTCATGTGTATATGTACACACTTTTGTGGGTTGTTAAGGTTACGGCCTTTGATGTTTGTAGGTATGTAAGTGTTGCGTGAAGAAAGTGCCGTCAGCGTCACGAATGTCAGATAAGACAAATGTTTTGTTTTTGAAGCGAATATAAATGTTTTCACTTTCGCAAAAATTCACTTTCAGGATTTTGTGCATTTTTTTTTGTGAGATTTGCATAAATTTCTGATGAAGGTAGGTGGGTAAATTTGGTGGATTTGTTTTTTATTTAGATCTTGTTGTGAAGTATTAAGTTTATGGGGAATTATAGGAGACCAAGTTTTTTTTTTGAAAAACAATTATGAAATACAATCACATTTTGGAGCTTTGCTTTGCCGGCGTTACGCTCAACTGTTTTGCGTACGCTTTGACATATTAACTTGCTCTGCGGTTTTAATTTCTACTTAACTCAGATCCAAAAATGGGGAAAATTATTAACATCTTCGCAAAAAAATATCGTACTCCACAACCCTCTCAGAAAATAACCTAGAAAACAAGAACAAATATTATGACAATTCAGACTTTTTCCTACCTTCGCTTTGACCCACGGCGCTTTACAGCAACGTTACGTTGAGATTTTACGTTTTTATTTTTAGGGTTGAAGTGGAACGCCAGCAAAGCTATATAATGCGATAGGTAACGTTGATTTCATATTGTTGCCTCCTCGACATCGAAAAGGCCTTCGACAGCGTTTGGATCAAAGGATTGATATACATACAAGCTAATTCAGTTTGGTTTCCCGCAATATCTAGTACAGATTCTTTTTTGTACAGGTAAACGATTCAAAATCTGGGACGAAAATGATAAACGCTGGAGTACCACAGGGATCGCAGTTGGGACCATTCCTTTTCAATCTATTCACTGCACGCTACTTTATGCTGACGACTCCATTACCTATTCTAGTTCTCTTTCCCCGGAAATAGCAACAAGAAGAGTGGAGGAACATTTAAAGAAACTCTGGGATTACTATCTGAAGTGGGGACTGGAAATCAACAGCAACAAGACGGAGCTCATCTGTTTCAGAACCCCAATGACTGTTCTTGGAGGAAGAAGAAAATCAACTTTAGTACGAAGAAGCAGGAACATCAAGGTTACCCTCCCGGATGGCTCAACAGTTTCTCCATCTCCAAAGACGAAGTATCTGGGAATAAACTTCAGCGAGAAGTTTAAATTTAACGACCACGCCAGGAACATTCTCAAACGAGCCAGCTTTGCACTTCATTTGGTGCACCCTCTATTAAGAATGAGAAGTGGACTTAGCCAAAAGACAAAGTTGCTTATTTATAAGCAGCTGATAAGGCCTGCCATTACCTACGCCTTTCCCATTTGGTTCACCATTTCGCCCACTGTCATGGAAAGGATTGGAGTATTCGAGAGAAAGATTTTACGCTCTTGCACCGGACTATATCGAAACCCTACAACACTGAAATATATCAGGACGAAGAGGCTCTACGATGAAGCGAAATGCCTGCCCATCGAATAATTCATGATGATGCTGTCTCGTAAGATATTGGAGAATCTCAGCGACCACCCCAATCAGTATATTCAAGAGCTTCTACAACAGCCTTTGGAACCCAGTCACTGATACCTTTATGTGAGATCAATCAACGCCCCAAAGTTGAAGCAATACTACATAACGAAGATCAACCATTCTATGGAAAAAAACACCAACGGACACTATAGAGGATAGCCCTCAATAAAAATATCTGTTTTTACCCTTAATACCGCCAATTTTCCCTTCAAATTATTATCATGTATTAGATTAATGGCGTTTTCCATTGGGAAAAAAATCAATATTTTTTTTTTGATCTGAAGACCGATTTTGACAGTTTTTGTGTTCCATTGGGGGAAAAATTGATTTTTTTTTGATCAGAGATCAATTTTGCAAATCTGAATTTTTCGGCAGAAAAATAGCTGTCATAGCTGATAGCTGTCAGTTTGACAAGAGTAATTTTTATTTTGATTTTTTACTTCGGTTGTGAAAAACAAGAGTGCTTTGCGTTTAGATATTAATAATGGATATAGACACAGAAAAGAAAGTTATACGTGAACTATTAAATTGATTGAATGAATTAAATGAAGATAATTTCTGTATTTTCAAATGTTTGTTATGTTTTTAATGTTGGTAGCTACACCGACGCTAACTTCACAGACACGAAATGACACCAATACAATGACAAAAAAAATAAATCTGAATCGTGTTCCATTGACACTCAAAAAGATCAAATTTCAGATCAAAATCAAGATTTCCCAATGGAAAACGCCATAAGTAAACACTAATATTGTAATAAACAATGTATCCCTAGCCACAAGATATACGTCGGGCCCCTATTGTTGAGCTGACAAATTAATTTTAGATATAAGTCTAGTTCTAAGACAATTTGTAAATAGTATGACTGAATAAATAAAAACCTTAATCTAAAAAAATCTGATTTCATATTGTTCAACTAGGTGCGTCTGGCAACGCAACGCGTGATTGTGCTTCAGCCATTAAAACAACGTTGTGATCAGGGTAGGTACCTAGTTCGCAAAAGGATATCCTCAAATAGAATAAACAAAAAAAGAAAGAATAAAATAAAAGTGAAGGCTACCTACAGTGTCATGCTTAGGCACGAAAGAGAATATTTAGATTCGTTCGCCAATGGCAGAAAATAATATAAAAACTAACAATGTATTTCTCAGGAATATTTTATCTACTTTACTCATAACAATACCCTATTATAGGGTGTTTTCATAAATTCTTTGTTGAACTTTGGGCAAACCACTCAATCATGTTAAGAATTATTGTTAAGAAACAACCAAGAGCTGCACAGAAAAGCTGCAGCCGAAAAACTAACTGATACTTTGAGCTGCTACAAACAAAGACATTACTGCCATGCAGAAAATACGCTGGAATGAAATGGGAAAATGTGGATCAACTCATCAGTCATCATTAGGGGGTTGTAAAAAAAATCCGGATACACACAAGGGACCCAGCACTAGCCACAGAGCTCACAAGAAAGGCCGCAAATCCCCGGATGGATGCTCGCAGCCAGGAACAGGGACTACAATGCAAGGCTGCAAACGAAAAGAGCAGCGTTGGAGCTTTATAGGCAATGGAGAAGTGAAGATCACCATTTTTTCAGAAAGAAGAACTCCCACTCCAGGAATGATTTTCGGAAGTTTAAGAAAAATGTACAGAACCAAGCCTAACCAGAACCAAATAGTTGAGTAGTTCGGTGTTGAGTCACAATCGGTGGCTACAATATGGGAGAACCGCTGCTGGAAATTTGTGAATAGTAATGGAGCAGCAGCCTAAGCCGCAAGCTGTATGACCTATTTCAAGATGTGTATGAAGGCCGATACGCCGACATAGCTTAAGATGTCGACAGAAGTCATCTGTCGACGTCGACTAGATGACGTACCGCACTTTTCGCAGTTCCAGTATATCTCCGCTGCGCATATTAGTGAAAGACTTGAAGATGTTGACTTAAAGTGCAGAGTCTCATTTAGCTGATAAGTGTTGGCTGTAAATAGCATGTAAACTAAAATTAAGCCCTAAAAATTATTAACAACGAAGTGGACTATTTTCTGTGTATAGTATACTGAGCGCTACAGAGCCATTTTCAATGACTACCATACTGGCAATTAAAAGAAACGTACATATGTATCTAAGTCTTTATATCGAAATTTAATTTGTTTTATCATAACTATCTACCAGCCCTATTATGGCTATCAAAGATCAATTATTTGATGCTCGGTAACATCTATCAATTCATCAATATAATTTGGTATGATGGCTATCAATTGATAATTTTTACACCATTGTGAATGGGTTCTGTTTTGACGTTTCTAATTTTCATTTGGTTTTTTTTTTTTTTTTGCATGACGAGGACGAACAACTTTGATCGAAATATGTAAATTGTTTTATTAAATAAAAATGGATTTGTTTCTTAACAATATTTTCTTTATTTAGGAACAGAGCAGTAAGCATATTTCGAAGGCCACTTTTCTGTCCGATTATTTTCACATCCGTTTTATCTGCTGCAAAAACAAAATTATTGGAATTCCACTTTTTTCGAAGAATTATATTGAAATCTAATCCATTTCGGAGAAATGTGTCTTTCCAACCGTTGGTTGTGACATGCCAATGTTGAAGTAATTTCTAACGCTCAGCTGGTAACTTCCTATTGAGCAAAGAATTTTATAGCTGCAGCTGGTTTAAGAATATTTGTGATGGCTTTTGATTTATTTCAGCTTATCCTCCATATCGGTCAATACTTCTAGAAGGCTTGTTTGGAAAGTCTAATGTTTTGAATGAATCTGAAACCGCATACATCACATCTTCGTGATAATCCATTGGATTGTTTTTTCTTCACCATTTTTGTCTTTTGAAAAAAAAATTTACCGAAGATATTTTTCATTAAAGATTTTTTTTTTAACAAAAAACCGGGAAATAATTTTTATAAATACTAACGCTGCTCAATTGATATTGTTATATTGTTCAACGAAGAATCCATGACCGATAGTAAATTTGATAGATATCAACTTTTTTTACAGCTGTAATATCAATTTTATCAATAGATGTAAAGTCTTATAAAATTCACAGTTCATGAAAAATGTTGATGGTTAATAACAATAATAACAATGAATTTATTTCGTTGATAGGTACCAAATAATACCAAATATCATGTTGATATAACATACAATTATCCTTTAGCTTTGTTTATAACCGCAGAGCCGAGTTCTTCTGTAGGTACTTGTCGAGAGAGTTCGTTGGAAGACAACCAATGAAGAGCGAACCCTCAAATTTGGCACATTTTTCATCTTCTGAAAATGCTTAATCTGAGTAATTATTTTGAAGGCAATTGACAGTGCCTTGATTGCTATATTCCCTATGTTTTCCCTTTCTTTTACCTTCGAAGGATTTTCTTCTAACGCGTTAATATGGTCATCTTTAGTCACCTCTTTCCGGAATGTGCAACCACCATCATATCAGAGTAGGGTAAATTCCTTTCGCTATATGTTGGCGTTGGTGAGGACAATTGCTTATATTGATTTCAATTCGAAAATTGAGTTTACGTCAAAAAGTTTTCGAAAACTACTCTTGGCTTTCACACCGAACATTAACCAGGTTTCGTTGACAATTGCACTCCGTTTATAAAGATTAATGCATTCATTTAGTTGTTAAATCAAATTTAAACCTCGATGTCTTTTAAACAAAATTATTTTGTAAAATTTTGTTTCAAGTATGAAAATAAAACTGACACCGAAAAAAAGGAATTTGTTTTGATCGCTAATATTCAAATATTCTGGCGTTTGAAACACACGTGTGGAATGTATGAAAAAGTGTGATCACTCCAACAACCTTCAACGAAATGACGTCTGCGAGACGGTTTCTACTTTCTAGAGATCTAAAGGATGTTTTTTTTTTAGAGGTATAGAACTTTAAGTTGGGAACACTATTTTGACTGGCGGTCATTTTGTCAGCTGTCAAGTGATTTTTTAGTTTGGTTTGTCATTTCAACATCAATAGACCGACATCAAACAACGCTTCCACATCGTGTACATTTTTTTTTTTTGAAAATCATGGTTCTGTTCGAAATACGTACCGCGCACTACATCCATTTTAGGGTCAACATAATCATCTATCAGAGCAATTAGTTCGATTAATTATGGAACGTTTTCGCACCACGTTTAGTTAGTTAGTTAGTTAGTTAAGTGGCGCCACAGTCGGGATGAACCTGAGCCTCAACCAACATGCCTCTCCAATTAGCCCGGTCCTTAGCTAACTGCCTCCAGTTGCATACTCCAAGTTGGTTGAGGTCGCGCCACTTAAGGCGAGGTCTTCCTCTACTGCGTCCGACGTCTGGCTGGTAATCGAAGACTCTGCGAGCCGGAGTATTGGTGTCCATTCTTTCTACATGTCCTAGCCATCTTAAACATCCAATGCGGAGTTTTTTGACTAGGCGTTTTTCGCTGTACAGCTCGTATAGTTCGTGGTTGAATCTTCGTCTCCATAGCCCGTCAACGCAAACGGGACCGAAGATTTTCCGAAGAATTTTTCGCTCGAATCGACCAAGGATTTCTTCATCCGCTTTTGATACGGTCCATGCTTCAGCGCCGTAGAGCAGGACTGGGATGATCAGGGTCTTCTTTAGGATCTCCTTAGTAGTTCGACTGAGGGCTTTACTACTAAATTGCCTTCTTAGCCCGAAGAAACAGCGATTGGCAAGAGTAATTCTTCGTTTGATTTCTGACGAGATGTTGTTGTCAGAGTTAATAGCGGAGGTAGACAAAGTCCCGTACTACCTCAATGTTATATCTGTCAATGGTGACGTTCTGTCCAATTCGTCGATGTTGTGTGTCCTTTCGTGTTGACAGCATATACTTTGTCTTACCCTCATTTACTGATAAACCCATTTTTGCCGCTTCCTTCTCTATACTAGCAAATGTGGCTATGACATCACGTTGAGTCCTACCAATGATGTCAATATCGTCGGCGATAGTAGTTGCACCGATTTTTGGAAAATTGTGCCTCTGGTGTTGGCTCGGGAGTTTTGCACAATCCTCTCAAGAATCAAATTGAAGAAGTCACATGACAGCGCATCGCCTTGCCTAAATCCTTTTTTGGTATCGAATGTGTCGGTAAGGTCGTTGCCGACCCTGATGGTGCAGCGAGAATTCTCCATCGTCATCCTACACAAACGGACGAGTTTGGACGGTATACCAAAACTAGATATGGCTCTGTATAGTTCGTCTCTATAAATGCTGTTGTATGGGGCTTTGAAATCGATAAATAGGTGGTGGGTATCGATTTGGACTTCTTGGGTTTTTTCCAGGATCTGCCGAAGTATGAAAATTTGATCGATTGTGGACTTTCCTGGCCTAAAACCACACTGATAAGGGCCGATCAGGTTGTTGGTAAACGGTTTCCAGCGTTCACATATTACGGCAGATAGGATCTTGTAAGCGATGTTGAGTAGACTTATGCCTCTGTAGTTGGCGCAGTTCAGAGGGTCTCCTTTTTTGTGGATCGGGCAAACGATGCTGAGGTTCCATTCTTCAGGCATGCTTTCAACCGACCAGATTTGGCTTATGAGTTGGTGGATGTGGCTTACCAAGTCATCTCCGTCAGCTTTATAAAGCTCAGCGGGAAGGCCGTCATTTCCGGCTGCGTTATTAAGCTTGAGTTTAGATATAGCTATCCTCACTTCACTTAGGTCGGGTGGTTGGCAGTTTTCGCTGTCGTTGCCAATATTGAATGGATCGTTCTGCCTGACTGCGGAGTGTTGTTCGTAATCGCCGTTTAACGGTCTGCAGAAGTGGTTCCTCCATATCCTCAGCATCGACTGTGTCTCGACTACGATATTTCCTTGTTCATCTGGACAGGATACTGTTCGAGCCTTGGCTTTGGTAAAACTTGCGAACATCGTTCCTGGAGTGGCACCTCTCTATATCCTCAATCGCGCGATTTTCTTGCTCTTTTTTCTTCTTTCTGAAAAGCCTATGTTCTTCCCTTCTTCTTTGCCTATAGAGTTCAATGGCAGCTCTCGTCTTCATCTGCAGCTTAGCCTTGTAGGCCTCGTTCTTGGCTGCGAGCATCTGTCGGCATTCCTCATCAAACCAGGGGTTTCTTGCTGGTGGCCGTGAGAAACCTAGCACATCAGTTTAATCAAATGATAACACGCATCCACAGAGACGTCGTACAGTGCGAACAGAAGAAGTCATTGCTTGCTGTAGACCGTAACGTAGAGGAAGACCCGAATCAGTCTATCCGCCATCGTGCATAGGAATTGGATAGATTTTCCTTTACTTTATGGAAGATTTTGCGGAAAGATCTTGGTTTGCGTGCTTACAAAATCCAACTCGTGCAAGAATTGCCCAAGACAAGATTGCCGTAGATCCCGATTTTCATAGCGAGTTTTGTTTAACGGTGAAGCTCACTTTTGTTTGAATGGATACGTCAATAAACAAAACTGCCGTATTTGGATTGGTGATAATCCTCAGGTGTATGTTGAGACACCGTTACATACACAAAAACTAACTGTTTGTTGTGTTTTATGGGTTGGTGGAATAACTGGTTCGTACTTATTTAAAAGCGATGCTGGCCAGAACATACAGAACATACATTGAACAACCAGTAAAGGAGTTGCGGTTATACAGCACGTGCCACAGTTGATTTGCTGAAGGAAACGTTCAATGAGTGCATAATTTCGCGTTTTTGTCCTGTGAATTGACCTCCAAGACCGTTCTATTTATCGCCGCTTGGCTATTTTCTGTGGGGATATGTGAAGTCGGAAAAATACGCCGATAAGCCCGAAACGATTGACCACTTGGAGGACAACATTCGCCGCGTTATTGCCGATATACGGCCACAAATGTTGGAAAAAGTCATCGAAAATTGGACCTCCAGATTAGACTACGTCCGAGCCTGCCATGGCGGTCATATGCCAGAAATCATATTTAAATTATAATGCCAGAAGATTATCTTTCGAATAAAGTTAATTTCATCTCAATTTAAAAATAAATCATCTTTGTTTTATTCCATCTCAAAGTTCTATGAATCTAAAAAACACCTTTTTTGTAGTAGTTGCGAAAACTGAAAGTGTATGGGAAAACTTGAGTTTCGAATACCTAAGATTTCGTATATTTTTGCGAAAACTAAGTTTTTGGTTCGTTTGAAAGCAGAATTAGTCATGATGCGAGGTCATATTTATAAAATACTCGAAAATACTCCGAAAAGTATCATCCTCCATTTATTGTGCTGACGATCAAGGATAATTTCGAACATGACATTTAAAACCTACATTTTATATGGTTTGATCTACTACGAATTAATATTTTCATGTTCTAACATAAAATGAGTTGTAATAAATTAAATCTGTTTTCAAATTCATAATATGAATTTCCAGACCAATAAAGGGTTTCTGTAGATATATAGCAGAAAAAAGTAAACCAATTTGTTTCCTTATTGCTATAACTAGCTCCTTAACATTACTTTTAGTACAGCACACTTTTTTGAATAAACGCTTCTACTAGACCTGCACTCACTTCACACGCTTCCATTTATTTGACATTTTTTAAAGACGAGATGTATGCTTTTCAATTTCTACAACCGAGAGCCATTTTATAATTACATCTGTCATTTTTTGAAAAGTGGCCAATCATCTTCACTTCAAGTTTCAGTAATATTTACTTTCCAATGCATGCTTATTGATTTAGTACTATCACCTGTCATCTGCTCAACGTATAAATATCAATGTGTCAAATCACTTTAAAAGTGTCGACCTATTTTTGAGTTACAATAAGCCCGACATCACTCAACGTGTGAGTACAATTCTAAATGTCGTTATATGCGTACACCGTAAAGCACATAGCGTTACGTAAAACAAAACAATGTCACAATCCCAATATTATTGTTTACACCATATCGAGTACAAGTTGCTATCATAACAAACAAAATATTGCCACTTTCGGTCGATGTCGATGCTGCTGGCCGGCTAAATGTCGGCGCTTGTCATTATTTTACTCTGGCATGACTGGCTACAGCAACGCAATCCGTATTCGTGTACCTGCGAAAGCTGAAAAGAAATATTTGCTTTTATTCGCTGCGGTATGTTCATTTCGTGTGGCTCTTTTGAAATCTCAAACTCATGATAGGTTAATGGCCAGGTTCCAAGTAGCACCCCGTTGCGTTACTCTGTCACAGTTGGCAGTTGTTGCCTTTGCGTTTTGGTTTGTTTAGGAGGCACTCGCGTAGCGTAAGCACAACAATAACTTCTCGATTTACCCCCTGTCTCATCACCCGTTCCGTATTTGACTTGTACCTTGTGCATTCCGGCTAGAGTTTACGTTGCGTTACATTTTTGTTTATTTATTTTAAATCTTTGTTTGTGCTGAACGAGGAGAAATTGTGAAATCTATACCAGCGTCAGTAGTAGATTCAAAAATGAAAACAATGCCGGAAAGCGGTATGAACCCGCACTAAGTACACATAGTAAAAGTACTCAATTTGGCATGAATTTTATGGTCTCCGTTTCGGGCTCGTAAATGGGATCACTGAGATCTTTTCGACGCGATTAAGAATCATTTGCGAAATAGAAACTCATTACGGAGGAGTGAATGGCTGGTTATTAATATTTCGCGTAAGGAAATGAACTTAGATAAGAGGTTAATTATATACAGGTTGGGGTGCTTAAAAGACGTTGATCCTTACTGGAGTAAACAGGTGGATGCACACATCAAATGAGATTTTGGAAATGAATGACTGCTGATGACGGGTTTGGGTGTGCAAATGATCAACATTTTTGGAATGAAAAAAATGTTGAAATTTGCAGTTTGTAAGCAGTGAAATAATGACGTAAGAAACAAGGACGTACATAGTTTAGATATGAAATTTGTATTTCACGTGATAGATAATTTGTTCAATCAGTGACGTGTGAAAATAGGATCACACTGCTTTGATGAAAACAAAATAAAATGTAATGGCGTCTCATGTGGATTATCTTCACTCCAAATGTGGCAATTTTGCTTGTTGACGTAGCCATTCAAGCAAAAATGAGCCTCATCACTGAACAAAATTTTGCGATGAACATCAGCATCGAGACAATCTCATTTTCGACCCATACACCAAAATCACGACGCATTGCATGGTCTCGTGGCTTTAATTCTTGCACAAGCTGGATCTTATAAGGCTGTAAGCCAAGATATTTGTGTGCATGAAAACACATGAAAAACAAGAACAAAAACATATGGCGGGCTGTGCCAGCACGACCCGCCAAAGAACAATTTTTTCTTATATGGAGTGCGTCATCTATATATAGTCCGTACCAATTCAGTTGGCCAACGGTCGATTGCGCAGAGAGAGGATTTAAGAGAACAAAAATGACGCGAAAGAGATTTAATCACTAAGCGTTTTTGCCTGTAATTTACAATGCCTAACCCAACTTTACAATGCTTAGAACTAAAATGCTGTTGAATATCTACATAAACTTAATTTTTTATTATGAGGTCGACTTTGATACATTTCTACCAAAAAGTCCGATTGTATTTGAAAGGGTTCCCAACCCTTTTTATGTTTGAACATTTCGTGGTTTAGCGCCAGGTACCTGTATGGGTGGTGTGCTTGGTTTGCATTCATTTTATGATGTTTGATTTTAAGTAAAGTTGTCATATAATGATCTATATTTTTCCTCCGTTCCTAATTTCAGTATAAAGTAAGGAAAATGAAGAAACCACCCTCAGTGAGATCGCGACATCGATCTTGAACACAACGGCAGGGTATACGTCGTTTTTTATTATGGCTCCGCCCATTTTCGTCTCTTTTTGATTGTTTTTGCAATTTTAAGAGATTGTAAAATAAATTTTAAGAGACCTGCGCAGTAGAATGGCCAACTGTTTTGGTACGGACTATACCTAGAATTCATAATCTTTGGTGGTAGGTTTTGATTTGTACTTCTTGGGATTTGCCGAAGTTTAAAGATTTGATCAGTTGTGGACTTTCCCTGCCTAAAACAACACTGATAATGGCCGATCAAGTTATTGGTAAACGGTTTTAGGCGTTCACATTTTATGGCAACTAGGATCATGTAGGCGACTTATGCCTCTATAGTTGGTGCAGATCAGAGGGTCTTCTTTTTTGTGGATCGGGCTGAGGATCCATTTATCAGACATACTTTCATCCAACCAAATTTTGCTTAAGAGTTGGTGAATTTCAAAAGCTCGGCGGTAAGGCCTTCATATCTCACAGACTTGTTAAGTTTAGATATTGCTATCCTCACTTCACTTAGGTCGAGTGGTTGGTAGTATTTATTGGCTATCCTCGCCAATATTGAATGGTTCGTTCTGCCTGACAGCTGAATATTATTCGTCACCGCCTCTTACCAGTCCGCAGAAGTTGTTCTTCCATATCCATAGCATCGACTGTGTCTCAACTACGATATTTCCTTGTTCATCTCGACAGGATTCTTTTCGGGCCTTGTATCCCTAACTTTGATGTTTAACACTTTGGTATAATTTGCTAACGTAATTTCTGTAGTGGCGCTTCTCTATATCCTCGATCGTGCGCTTTTTTTAATACCTCCGAGGCCTACCGTAACTCACAACAATGGCCGATGTTGACGGATTTCGTTTCGATGAGCTTGCTTGAGTTAAATTTAAACGTATCACCGGTTGAAATGCGTGAAATTATGATGAATTCTGTAATAAAATAATTCCAAAGTTGTGGAAGAAATAGAATCGGTAATTTCATCGAAATTTAAGCTCCAGGGCTACATTTAAGACTACGTGGACTATTTTCAGAAAAGAAACCATTCAGTGCATATATCTCTTATTCGGGTTCCGCATTACCCAGTCTTAATCAACAGCATCCAGGAAATCTTAAAATTGATTGAGTACCTTAAAGGCATTTTATAACTGTCGGACAATATTTAGCATATAACGTTTCCTTTGTTTCCAGTTCTCACATTCACATCCGTCAAAAGTAGGAAGTCATCACTTTTCATCACACATTCTACGGAAACTCAACAAAATTAAAACGTCAAGGCAAAGTCAAAATCAACTGCAAGGTTGGAACTCTTAGATACATTTGTTTCACTTTGCAATATTCTTGACGCATACATTATCCCATACACTTTATACCGTTGAAGGTCCAACTTGGCCGACCAGAAAGAAATTTCAATTGTTGTCGCTCACATAATTGAAAGACCAAGGCAATGCTTCTTAACGCGTATACGTGAGATGTGACACACACACTGTAGTGTGTATAAATAGTTTTGATTTCAATATGCGGTTGCGAGTTCTTGTCAAACAAAAAATGTTTTTATTTCCCGATGTTGTACAGGAACACGTAATATTTTTCGTCAAATATATTTCTTTCGTTATCACTTGACCCCATTTCCGGACAGAAACCTTACCACACCCCCCCCCCAACTTTTTTTTCTATACACGAGATTTACGAATATTTATGTGTAATTGGGCACAATGAATTTTATGTTAAGTTGAGCTTTGTTGCACATGCTTCCTCCACGTCCAATAGGTGGCACTGAAGTGAAGGTCTTTTATGTCATTGATCCCTTACTTCCAGCATATGTGTGTGCACATACACCACTGAACCACTGAGTATGCGAGTAATGTCCATTGTTGTATCTATGCATTACGCTCTATTGTCTTTCTGTTCGGTTTAAGCAATCCGAAAAGGAGAACGTCTGCATTCATAATTAAGATTTAATTAGCAAATAAATTTTTTTATGTTTTGAAACTGGGTCAGAAATAGAAAATATTTACTTCGTTTCTCATGGTTGTTGTTGTGTGTGTGTGTTTGTCAGAAGTCAGAACCTATTTTCTTAAATTGAATGAAATAAATTAAATTTCGATTGATTTCGTTTCTGTGTATAGAACACATGTCACAGCTGAATGAGCAGTTAGTCATTGCTCTTCTTCTTTTTTGTGCGTGTGTTTTTGTTTTCTAGAAAATTTATGGTTTATGAATTGCATTTGAATCAGAACGTCACGGTCTTGAAAGCGTTCATTTAGTTCATTCAAAGATTTATTTATCAGTTTTACCTTTTTTGGTCAGTTAACTTTCTGGTAGTCTGGTCACACTACTTTGACGTTTGTTTTTCTCTTGACATAGCTGTCATTGAAATTGACATTAATCAAATGGATCTATGAAATAAGACATTTGGAATGCGAAACGTTTAATGACATCATTTAAAGCGTTTTTTTAGGGTCGGTGATATATGGGAAGTCTTTAACTACATCAATGCAAGTAACATTGTATGGCAATTGTCCAAAGGTTAATGCATCAATTCAATAGTAAAAAATAAAAATAAAACAAAGCAAATATGGCTTTAATTTCTTAACTCCGGTGCCCGGTCTATTTTTATTAGTCACTTAATTATGCATTCAATGTCAGTTACTGAGCACTGAGTTATGTGATTAGCTAGTCTTGACGTGTTTTAGTACTGCAGTTCAAACGTGAAGAGTAAGACAAAGTAACGTAGAAGGTATTTGAAGACAGCATGCTTAGCACTTGATTATAATTTGATTTAAACAACTAAATAACGTTCTGCATATTTGGAACAAATTTTCGAAATGATACGGATGATGACATTTCAATCTTTGGCCCAATAGGGTATTTAAGCCTTGTGGTTACTTATGCGTTCAATTTGTTTTTTTTTTTTAAGAGGCTCTATAAAAAGAATTCTGTTAGTACCCGGATGGCTGCAATTACTTTTCAATAGGAATACGGCGGGGGTGGCAACAGTACTGGTCTATTAGGAAAGGTTTTCCAGCCCCTATTCTATAAAGATATATAAGTGATGACGTAGACTGATGATGGAACGACTATAGACTCTGATTGGGTTTCACATAGCAATGCCTAGTGGTTGTCTCATCCAACCGGATTTGACTTGCTAAACGATAAGTGCGAGTGTTGATAACAAGACGAAAAACAGCACAGAATGGCACAGAATACCTAAACAGCTGGCCGTCCCAGGCGAACCTTGATGAGCTATCTAGACATCTTCGGACAAAAGGTTATTTAGGAATTCCAAGGGTAAGTCTGCTCTATTGAGCAGAGGTGTTATCGGATGAGCCGAAAGGCCAACGGCAGCGCTCAATCCCGTAGTGGATACTGATGGCCACGTGTCCTAGGGGTATCTAATAAATTGGAACTGGCCATCCAGGTTGGGGGTTGTGTTTTGGGTAGTTAACCCACCCATGGAAAAAACCATTGTTACGCGAAGTCACCAAGACACTGCTAAACGTAAAAAGGGACAACGACGTTCGCATTTGCACCTAGAATTTGAGAACATTAAACAGGAAAGGTGCAAGCGAATAACTTGCGAAATCCCAAAACTGATACAAAGCAGACATTACTGCCACCCAGGAAATGGCAGGAAGGGCCGGGCAAAAATAGAATGAAAAACTATGACATATACTTTGGACTATATTATAGTGAGCAGAAACAGCGACTATTCAGATGCGGATTTTTTATAAGTACCAGACTTAGGCGAGAAGTCTTATGTTTCCGAGACACTATCGAAAGATTGCTTCCACGATCTCCTCGACAAAACCTATGAGAGACTACCAAAGCACGATGTTAACATCGTGTTGGCACATTTTAACGCAAAGGCAGGAATAGAAGACTTCTTTAGCAGTATTGTTAGAAAACACAGCCTACACGACAACACTTATGGCAATGGACTTAGGCTAATTGACTTCGCTACGGAACGAAATGCCACTATAGCCAGCACACGTCGGTCTACAGCGAAGGGTCGACCAAATTGATCACATTGCGATAGACAAGAGTCACGCATCCGGTTTTTTTTTTGGATGTAAGTACATTCTAAGTGGCAAATATCGACTCGGACCACTACCTCGTTGCAGCTAAGATAAAAATGCGGATATCCACCACGCCACAATATACCAGAAATACTGTGAAAAAATTTAATGTCGAAAGACTGAAATCGCAAGAGATCGCCAAGTCCTTCGCGCCATCCGAATCCCTTAATCCCTCGATTAACGCATCGTATATCGAAGAACAATGGGAATGATGTCAACAAGCCATCAGCCGCAAATTATGTGCTAGATTTCTCGCGCCCACCTGCAAGAAACCCCTGGTTTGATGAGTAATGCCGACAGATGCTCTATAGGCAGAGAAGTAGGGTGACAGAAATGACTTACGGTAAGCAACATCCATCAACTAATAAGCTAAATCTGGTCGGATGAAAGTATGCATGAAGAATAGAACCTCAGCATCGTTTGCCCGATCCAAAAAAACACCCTCTCAACTGCGCCAACTACAGAGGCATAAGTCTCCTCAACATCGCATACAAGATCCTATCTGCCGTTATATGTGAACGCCTAAAACCGTTCACCAAGAGTCCAAATCCAAACCCACCAACTATTCATCGATTTCGAGATATCGGGTGGAATATTCAACCAAGAACTATACGAGCTGTACAGAGACATTGCCCTAGTCAAAAAAAAAAAACTCCGCATTGGATTTTTAAGATGGCTAGGACATGTAGAAAGAACGGACAACAATTCTCCGGCTTGCAAAGTCTTCAATTTCCCAGTCAAACGTCGCGTCGGACGCAGTAGAGGAATACTTCGCCGTGAGTGGTGCGCATAAGTAGAAACCGACCTCAACCAATTTGAAATGCGCAACTGGAGGCAGTTAGGTAAGGACCGGGATAATTGGAGAGGCATGTTGGTTGAGGCCCAGGTTCATTCCGGACTGTAGCGTCACTTAATTAAGTAAGTAAGACGTGGACTCTCAGGGTTTGGGTTGTGATTTGAATTAACTATCCAATATTGTAATCACGATTTAAGGTACAAGATAAGTTAAAAGTTGCGTTGAAAGGGTGTTTGGTATCTACACTTTACTTAAGACCACGTTACTTAACGGGATACATAACGACCTGTTAGGGATCCTTTGCATAGGTAATGCAGCCTTCTAGTCTCTTTGATCCTCTTGATCCTCCTTAAGCCAGAGTACTAGTTTTCCTTGTCGTCTCGAACCTGAATACTAGGATTTTGAAATTCTGTTGACTGATGCATTAACTCATCCACATCCATAGCTTATAAAGCTCGGGTTTGTATATTCTCCTCCAGTCTTCCTCTCATCAGCACAAAAGTCCATAGAATTTTTGGTCTGAAAGTGCTTATTATTTGCTTTCTTGTTATATGTTCTCCGATTGTAGTAACTTATTCAAGAAAGCTATTGGAGGTTTGAAGAATCGTGAGATAAGCTCTTACCTTAAGACTAACAGTGAAGAAGGAGTCAAATTATTCACTTTGGAAAGCTTCAAAAGGCCCAAAATCCCTGCACCGACAATTAGAATAAATCAAAATGAATGGGAGAGGGAAGACAAAGTAAAAGTGGGAGTTTTTTACTGCCCATTTGAATTCACGTCAGTATCTATAGGACGGGATTACTATTTAAGGATTTAGCACTCACAAGAGCAATTAAAAGATCGGGAATCTGAAACCCAAAAATGTTCCTGGTCACGATTTGGTCACTGGAGAAGTTCTCAAGTTTCAATCTAAAAAATATTAATTAAGCTTCTCCAGATTAACACACGTGCCGGGACAATGGAAAGTTGCGAAAGCCATAATGGTTTTGGAACCTTAAAAACCGCCAAATGAATTAAAAACATATTAGAAGTCTACAATCCGTGCGAATCGTCGAATTCCCTATCCGATTCCATCTTTAAATTAAAAATCCCTAAAAAGTTACAAAATATCTTGGAGTGATCCTCGATAAAAAACTAAGCTGGAACTCCCACATCAACAACAAAATTCAAACAGCAACCAAAGCTTTCTGGGCTTGCCGAAGCATGTATGGTAAAACCTGGGGAATCTCTCCAAAGACCACACACTGCGATCATGGTCAGGCCCATTATAACATACGCTTCAATAGTATGGTGGAACAAAGTCACCCAAAAAACAACTATAAATAAATTAAACAAGGTACAACGGCTTGCCTGTCTGGGCATTACCGGAGCTATGCGTACCTGTCCCACGGCGGCTATGGAAGCCTTAATAGGACTAACACCTCTCCACATTTATATAAAAAAAAGTGGCAATTCGCAGCTCAGCAAGTTTGACACAAGCGGAAGAATTAAACATTAGTGAACATCTAAAATTAATTGAACTTCTATCCGAACTTCCAGAACTTGACATGATCTGTGCGGTTACAGACCGCTTACCAAAGACACTATGCTTCGACAAAAGATTCTCACGGGGAGCACAACCAGAGAAGCATGGTGTAGCAACAACCCTCCAAACTGCCTAAACGGCCTAAAGTGGTATACGGATGGTTCTAAAATGGACTCAGGGGTAGGAGCTGGCATACATGGACCAAATAAAAACATCTCAATACCTATGGGAAAAAACCCTAGTGTATTCCAAGCTGAGCTCCATGCCATAAAAGAATGCGCAAACCTAATACACAACTCAGGTATTAAAGGCGCAAACATCCATATATTCACGGACAGTCAAGCAGCTATAAAAGCCCTTAGCTCACACATCATTGACTCCAAATCAGTACTACACTGGTTCAAGTCCCTCCAAACACTCAGTTCCAGGAACAAAACCAAACTATGGTGGGTCCCCGGACATAAGGGAGTTGAAGGTAACGAAAAAGCTGATGAACAAGCCAGAAAAGGTTCGGAAACCCCCTTCATTGGACCTGAACCCTTCTGTGAAATCCCCAAATCAGCCATAAATCTAGTCATAAAAAACTGGGAACAAAACAGATGTGTTTCATACTGGGGAAAAATCCCAGGCCTAAGACAGGCCAAAAGAGCTATTCAGCCCTTCAAATCAGATGCCAACAAGATACTAAATCTTCGCAGGCACGATATCAAAAACTTAGTAGGCTACCTAACTGGTCATCACGGTCTGCGATATCACCTAAACAAAATGCGTCTAGTCGACTCACCGGAGTGCAGACTATGTCTAGAAGAAGACGAAACAGCCGAGCATATCATATGTGAATGCCCGGCCCTTTACGGTATGAGAAGAGAATCTTTCTTCAGGGAATTCTTAAGTCCCGAAGAATTGAGGAAATCTTCGGCTGAAAGTATTATCAGCTACATTAGGAAAGTAGAAGCGCTACTAACCTAAAAAGCATCTGACGACAAGCACAATAGATCTTTTAGGTCGATGTGTATATTACTGCTTAGGCAGGTCAGAATTTAAAAAAAAAAAAAGTGTTTTGGGCCGCTTCTCTACATGTTATAGATATAACAGGTAAGAGAATTCTCCATCGTCATCCTAAATAGATGGAGGAGTTTGGGCGTTATACCAAAACTAGACATGGCTCTGTGTAGTTCGTCACTTTCAGCTCATCTATACCAGCTAGTCTTTGTATATATTTGTCCTTTGGTAACTGGTAACCCTAAATATTTTCAATTAGTATTGGTAACACTATCGCTGTAGATATCGGCAGGATTATTTTGGGCTTCAGTTCTGACTTTCTGCCGATGACTCGGAATCTGATACCTACTTGCCATGGAATTTCGGATCTGATAATTGAATTCAGTAAAGATCGACTATCTAACGTCTTGCAATATGATACATTTCTAATAAACTATCAAGTTGTGAACAGAGAAAGACCAAACTTCAGAGGTAGTCTGTCCTTATTATCACTTATCCAGCTAAAATGCAATCACTGACTTCTGGGATTAAACTTGTTTTCGTTGGTTCATCTAAATAAGGCAGCAGTGTCAGAGCGGAAAATATGAAATTGCCTTTCTTATTGGACAAGAAGAAAACGTTAGGATGAGGACATATACATGGGCTCCACATGGTCATCAAATGGATCTACATTCCCTTGAGTATCATGGGGCAGAGGAGATGCTTCAACACATCAACCTAACCTTTCCTCGACCATTTCCTCTCCCCTTACTCTACTGACCCACTTACATAGTCATACCAACTCTTTCACTTCCCCGTTTCGCAACTGACGGCCGCCGACGACCATCGCTCACCCTCACTTAGTGCCGACAATTACCTCGGAAGGAATTAATTACTCCTCTAGTTATGGGAGAAATTATTTTGACGTCACCACCCCATTTGTTACACTCACTCAAGCAATCACCCAACCAACCAACCAACCACCCACCCCAACCGAGACCGAAACCAGCAGAGTGACCTCCATAAGTAACACATCGCCATTTGTTGTGTCGTGTCGTCGACGTCCATCCTACTATCGACAGATGTGTCCAAGTATGTGTATCTGCGCCTATTTTACATCGGGCAAGGCAATTTTAATGGATTCCGCCACTAGTGCTAGAGTACTGGCCGGTGCGGTGTCGATGCCGATGCCGATCCCGATACCGATGCCGATGCCACCACACCATACGACTTGGCCCCATTAAAGGTCGTTCGCGTAGCGTGCACTGCAATGAACAGAGAAAGTTTACACGATTTTTTTCTGTTTTACTACAATTTTGTTGTAGTAGATTTGTTTTTTTTTTTTGTTTTAGATTTTGCTTTGTTTTTGTTTATTTGAGAGATGTTGCATGTTTTCATATGATGGCGCGCGGCATTACTGATGGCGATTGTGATGGTGGTGTAACTGGGGCTTCAAGGCGTTACATTGTTGGGTCATTTGCTTTTTTTTTTTAAAAACGTCGTCGTTCGTCCGTCCGCTTAGATTTATTGCATTTTGTCAGTTGAGAGCGCGCCGGAATGTGCATCCACCGCAGCGAGCGAAACTATTAGTTAGGTAATGGTATGGCCGGCCGTAGTGGTTGTGGCTTGTGACATACATTTTTCCAGTCATATACTACCGCCATGTGTCAAATACGCCACATGAGCACGCGAAAGCAGCCTGCAGCTCGCAGCGCCGTGATTATGTCATAATTAATTAAGTTCATTCGATTGGGAGTTGTTTTTGTTTTGCGGTAGAGTGCCGTTGGAGATTGCTCAATTCATAGGGAGACGCACATGGATCAGGGCTGCGGGCGATCTGACTTACCGCGGCAGCAGGTGGTGTTTCGCGGAATGTCTTGTAGCGAGATTTGGCTCATCGTTGTCGCGCCAATCGTCAATCGTCTGCATGGCCTTAATTTCGTCGGACCCGCTTAGCGAAGATGAATTTCAGAGAAAAAAAGGGAAAGATGCTGACTGCGTTTGTGTGTATGGGGGTCCTAATGAGGACAGTGGGTCAATGCTCAGTCCAGATGCTCGTTGGAAGTGGATGGATTGTTTGTTTGTGATTTCTTGTTTGTATAGCACTAATCGTTGATTGGTGCTCGGTTGAGGTTTATTTGCCAACTCCAAGTGGGTGATTCAGTTGAAACGAGTATCTGAGCAGATAAACCACTTTGCTGCAGTTGCACATTTCTTTTCATCAGTTTTCCGACTGCTGAAACTGAATGCGGCGAAAATTTGTTGGATAAGGAGTTAATTGAATGCAAATGGAATGAATTGCTTGAGTGTGCTCAGATAGCTGGTGGGAAATGGAAGACCATATGGTCTTGTTTTTTTCGATTAGTAATTGGAAAATGGTTGTAATGTGTTTTGTGGTCGGGTGTAGATTTTAGTGATTAGGATGCCAATTATGGCTCGAACAAGTAAATGTGCTGCCGGACAAGTTGATTTGCTTCCTTATTTGTGAGTAGATAGATATTGATTGGATCATAATGTTGCGTAGAAAAAAAGTTGTTCTGCATTTTGTACTGGATACTGACGTAAGACCCTCCGGGTTGGGTAACTTTACTTCCTAACCACTCTTACCGAACAAATATAATGTTTTGGCATAAGAGGCTTGTTTTCTCACAACCATTCATGCGCACGTATAACCAGTTTAATACCGAATCAGATCTTCTAAGTTTAAATAAGCTGTTCGATGCAATGGATATATCTCGAATGGTATGTCAGATCATCGCGAGAGGAGGGTCAGTGAAATCAATGTTGGTCTTAGTAAGCCATTGATTTGCGGCCAAATCTTCTAGGTGGCAATTTATCGCACTACCAATCGCTCCACTGAGCCCTTGACGCGAAGGTGAAGTTAGTCGATTTACTGTAAAGCATATCCTCCATAAGCTTGCTGTACTTTGACGTAATATCTAATAGTGTGGTTTTTGGCACTAGGTTTCCACGACTTCGATTGCCAACCAAATTACACATGTTGTCAAAAATGCAAGGCACAGATCCAACATTCTGGATATTTTAACATTTAGAGCAGCAAACGTTGACTTCGACCAATACTCTTCGCTACCAAATTTAGATCTCGAGAAAATTTAACTCTGGTCGCCTTTATAGGACTTGAGATAGTACGCGTTGGAACAGTGTCGTCGGTTTTACCAATAACGAAAACATAACTGTCTTCATACAAACATACTTAAGTGACGCTTCAGCCAGAATGAACCTGGGACTCAACCAACATGCCTCTCAAATTAGCCCGGTCCTCAGCTAATTGCCTCCATTTGCGCACTTTAAGTTGGTTGAAGTCGGTTTCTACTTGTGCACCAGATCGTCCGAGATCTGGCTGTGAATCGAAGAATCTGCGTACGCGGTAATGGTTTTTATTCGCTCTAGATGTCCAAGTCATCCTTAACGTGCAGCGTGCAACGCAAACGGAACCGACGATTTTTCAAACTTTTTTTCCTTTTATCCACTTTTGATGCGGTTCATGCTTCAGCGCCGTAGAGGAGGGCCGGGATGATCCAGGGTCTTGAATATGACCCCTTAGTTGTTCGAGTGCTGGCTTTACTACTAAACTGCCATCATAGACCAAAGAAACACCGCCTGGCACGATTAATTCTTCGTTTAATTTCTGAAGAGATATTGTTGAGTTAATAGCGGAGCCGAGGTAGACAAATTTCCGCACTACCTCAAAGTTATATCTGTCAATTGTGACGTTCTGTCCACTTTGTCGATGTTGTGTGTCCTATCAAGTAGGCGCACATGTACTTGGTCTTACCATCATTTACAGGTGAACCCAATTTTGAAGCTTCCATCCCTATATTATCAAACGTGGCTATGACATTACGTTGAGTACCGATTTATGGAAGATAGTGCCTCTGGTGTTGCTTTGGAAGTTTATCACAATCCTCTGATGAATGATATCAAAGAAAGAGCATGACGATGACAATATCGAATGATTCAGTGAGGTCGTTGCCGACCCTGGAGCAGCAAGAGTTCTCCATCGTCATCCTGCACAGACGGATTAGTTTGGGCGGTATACCAAAGCTGGACATGTTCGTCACTAGGTTCGTCCTTAGCGATTTAAAAATCGAAAAATAGGTGGTGGATTTTTTCAGGATCTGCCGAAGTTTCAAGATATGATCAATCGTGGACTTAACTGGCCTAAAACCACACTGATAAGGACCGATCAGGTTTCTGTAGGCATGCAAATAGGATCTTGTAGGCGATGTTGAGGAGACTTATAGCTCTATAGTTGGCGCAGTGCAGAGTCCTGTTTTTTGAATCGCGCAAGTGATATTGAGGCTTCATTAATCAGACATACTTTCATACGACCTAGTATTGCCCATGTGTGGGTGAATGTAACTTACCAAATCTGCGGAGAGGCCATCATTTCCGGCAGCGTTGATAAGTTTAGATATTGAATATTGGATTGTTCGTTCTACCTGACAGAGGGAGATTGTTCGTCATCGCCGTTTACCAGTCTGCTGGAGTGGTTCTTCCATATCCTCAGCATCGACTGAGTCTCAACCACGATATTTCCTTATTCATTTCGATAACATTCTGTTCGTACCTTGTATCCCTGGCTTTGATGGTATACACTTTGGCAAGACTTGCGAACGCCATTCCTGGAGTGGCATCTCCCTATATGCTTTTTTTCCTTTTTTTCTGAGAAGCCGGTGTTCTTTCCTACTTCTTTGCTGCTGAATGGCAGCTCTCGCCTGCAGCTAAGCTTTGTAGGCCTTGTTCTAGGCTATGAGCGTCTGTCGGCATTCTTCATCAAACCAAGGTTTATATGGTTGTGGGCATGAGAAATTTAGCGCATAAGTTGCAGGAGACCGAATGGCTTGTTGTTCTTATTTTTCGACATTAGATGCTGGTGTATGCGCGTTCAGCAAAGGACTTGGTGGCCTCTTGCCATTGCAGTCTTTCGACATTAAATCTTATGTTACCTCGGCTGCAACAAGAAAGTGGCCCGACTAGATGTTAGCCCCTCGGAATATTCGGACATCAAAAATACTGGATGCGTGCCTCTTGTCTATCGCAATGTGATCAATTTGAATTTTGATTGGCCGTTCGTTGATCTGGAGACCACCATGTCCCATTATGGAAATCAAGGTGGGGAATCCTTGTGCTGGCTATAGTGGCATTTCGTTCCTCAGCGAAGTCAATTAGCCTAAATCCGTTGCCAGACGTGTTTTCGTGTAGGTTGCGTTTTCCGGCCTATCTTTGCGTTAAAATCTCCCAGCAAGATTTTATCATCGTACTTCTGATGTCGCTCATAAGTTTTATCAATAAATATAAAACGCCCTCTAGTGTCAATGTACAATTTGATTACATTGAATGAATCTAACTTGAATAATTAGACAGAAATTAATTCTGGAGTTTAACCTTTATATTTCGTTGGTTTTATATCTATCTGGATATCTATCTTCCTACATTTATTGTTATTAATTTTTTACGTTCCAACAATGAACGAAATTCAGCACTAATTTGCAGATTTTAGCGACTAGAATATAAGTAGATCTGAATGAAATGGGAACTTTTCAAAATATTCTGAATGCTAAATCGCCAATTGTGAATGGACCTTAACTTGAACTGTTCCGTACACCCCGACAAGTAGACGAACGTTTTCTTGAGTCATTTTTCGATATATAGCCTTTTGTTTACCTATTTCCCAGGAAGGGTTAATTCATTTTCGAATACACGCCTTCTCCCGGAAAAAAAACCTATTTTTTGGGTTTTTTTTTATTTCGAAAAAATTATAATAACAAATACTTTTTTGCTCACATGTTTTATTCTCAGCGTGGGCCTATTTTATGTGTTTCGATTCGTTTGAAACGCATAAATAATTAATGAAATTAACATACAAGAAGAAAGAAACAGTAAATAGAACAGTTACTGGATTAAAATTCAACAAGATTTATTTTTATTATGATGAGATGAAGATTTAATTGCAAATTTTAACTAACTTTGTGAAATGATTATTTATGCTGTAAATGTATTAAGGTTGCCTTTTTAAATAAAGAGGTTGTTATGATTATTTTTTTAACATTTGGAAATTTCCATTTATCCTAAGCATATTTTTTTTTGACATATTGGATTGTCAGCAAACAACTAACACGTGTTGTGACTAGCACTACTGTATGAGTTACGATCAAGTTACGAAAGGTGACAGCATTAAATAAATCTATTCAACGAATATTTTGAAAAATTTAAATAAACTACTCAAAACAAAATAGGGCCCACCCAAGATTTATTTTGTATTTTGCCCAAAAATTAATTGGTAAACATTATCAAAACGAAGGATTTTTCTGTAGAGTTTGCATGTGTGTGAGTCCCTCTGAATGCTTTGTGCAACAATTCTACCGTTGACTCCAAGTGAGTAGGCAAAATAAAGCACATGGCTCGAAAAAAACCATCAATGCAAAAGTTTTACTTTCATTAATTGTTTTCCTTTATTTCTTCGTGATTAAACGTGATTACCATGGCCGGTTCTAGACGTCATTGGGATACGGAAAACGCAGTAAGAGCGTTAAGTTATTTGGAGCAAGGAGAGTATCAAAGGGCTGTTGCAAATCGTATCGGTGTGTCAAGGCGAGCTATCCGAAACGTGTGTGAACGCTTCCAGAAGATTGGGAGTGTAGCAAGGATACCTGGAACAGGAAGAATCAGAGCCACAAAACCGGCAAGAAGACCTGTACATTAAAATAACTGCACGTGCTTTACAAACTCAACTGCGGCAGTCAACTGGCACTCAAGTCAGGGACCAAACTATTCGCAATCGACTCCACGAAGATGGTCAAAGTTCCAGAGTGCGTGCTATTCGGCCGAAACTTACAGCGGCCCATTGGGCAGCGCGCTTAAGGTACGCCCGTGAGCATTCAAATTGGACCATGGAAAACTGGAGCTCTGTAGTTCTGTACTCTTTACAGATGATTGCAGGATAAAGTTTTTGTATGATGATAAACGAGTACGCGTATGGAGAAGACAAGGTAAACGTTTTACCGACCCGTGCATTCACGGAAGTGACCGATTTGGGGGCCCCCAGTGTTATGGTATGGGCTGGAATAAGTTTGCTAGGCACAACAGAGGTGGTAATCTTGGATGAGGGCACCGTTACCGCATCCAGTTACGTTGAGATGGTAGTACGACCTATTGTAATCCCATTTTTACAGAGAGTTGGCGATGGGTTTGTTCTTATGCAAGACAACGCTCGCCCACATGGGCCGCATGTATTACTCAAGCAGTTCTTTCTGACGCCTATATTCCACTTTTGCCATGGCCAGCAAAGAGCCCACACCTCAATCCCATCGAGTATTTATGGGACCCAATTAAAAAGAATGCTCAAAGCAAACCACAGCCATGTCAACACTAAACAGGAGCTGATAAACGCGTTAAAAGCCTGTTGAGAGAGCATACCCAAACAAAATGTAACGCACCTTATCTAAAAAGTACCAGATAGGCTAAAACAGTGCATACGGAGTAGAGGAGGACCTATTCGCTACTAAGGAACACAAATCCGCAACAAATCATAACAAACAAAAAGTGTTTTGTAAAACTAACTGTCATACTAATGAGGTGTGTTTGACTTTTCTTTTCAATTTCAGTATACTTTGGCAAATCACCGCGGAAAGACTATACAAATCGTGAAAATATATTTCCAAAATTCGCGCTCCGTTCGCCAAACTTATAGAGCACTTCGCCAAGTTGACGGTACGCATAATTGTCCATCTTAGCATCTAATACGGAATACTATGGATCGATTCATGACCACATTTACTCGTTTTGATAATATTCATTCAAATTGAGCCCGTACTGTGCGTACAGAAGAAGCCATCGCCGCTGTAGGCGTAAGTTGCGACAGAGGACCTAAATTTAACGATCCGACGCCGTTTTCAGCAACTCGGTCTCACAACTTGAATAATTTCTAGGAAAGATCTTGGCCTACATCCATATAAGCTCCAACTGGTGAATTAAAGCCAGCGGACCATAAATTGCTTCGTGTGTTCGGTGAAAGAAAGTTGAAACAGATTTTTATCGTCAAATCATATTCAAGGATGAGGCTCATTTCTGGCTTGACGGGTATGCACATAAGTAGAATTGTCGTTTTTGAGTGAGCACAATCCTCACGAGACTCTTGAGACTCCATAACATATCGAAAAATTCCTGTCTCTTGGTAAGAGAAACTAAAAATTGGTGTTCGCTGCGGTTTACATTTCGAAGACGTCATCGGCCTATTTTTCTTTTAATCCGAAACCGGTGCCAACATTTTTTTTTAAATTTGCGCGCACTCAGGGGGTTATGAATAACTTTTAAATGTGTAACTACAGTACGAGCGTTAGACAAGGGGAAGAAAGAGAGTGATATGAATGATTTTGGATGTAGCGGAGACTTACTCCATGGGTGGTACCCGAACTAACTTCGGGGAGTCACTTTTGAACTTTTTCTTACAAAGAGAAAGATATTGTTTTCTTGAAAATGTTCGACCTCGAGATTTTGATTGATTTTAACATTACGATGATAGCGGAACCCAAAAAAGTGGTTTTTGGAATTCCGTCCGTCGGTCCGTCTGTCCGTAATGGTCTCCCCTGCCTAAACGGCTTGACCGATTTTCTTCAAATTTCGTATTCTAGTTTGTTTTGGTCATAATTCTATGCTATTTTTTTGTTTGCTTTTAGCCATGTAATTAACGGTACCTGCCATATAAAAATTACACATAACCTCAATTTTCTCAAAAACGGCTCTAACGATTTTGATTAAACTTTATATATACTATAAGCATATAAGTTCCAACAAAACTGCATACCCAGTTTTTTCGAGAAAATCCATATAACGGATTTTGTCATTTAGGCCATATAAGGAAAATTGACAATTTCTCGCAAACTATTACGTCAAATTGAATGAAATTTAATATATATACTACTAATACTACTTGAAGCAATTTCACATAATTAGTTTTAGCCCAACTATCACTAAACGGAATTTTCAGTTTTGGCCAATAACGAAAAATCATTATTATTCCCATAGACACCGATTCCTTCAAATTTCGTAGTAAACGTTCGTATAATCATATTTCGACATTATGCATATAATTTTAAGCATTAATAATCAAAATGCGTTCTATTTGATCTAACACCCAACTCGCTGTGAAAGAGAAAGTTGCGTACGACCCAGTCGTGCACCTACCACTCGTTTTTTTATAAGTTGCGCGCACTTAAGGGGTTATGAATAACTTTTAAATGTGTAAATACCGTACGAGCGTTAGAGAAGGGGAAGAAAGAGAGTTATAGGAAAGATTTTGGATGTAGTGAAGACTTACTCCATGGATGGTGTCCGAACTAACTTCGGGGAGTCACTTTTTAACTTTCGCTTACAAAGAGAGATTTTGATTGATTCTAACATTACGATGATAGCGGAACCCTAAAAAGTGTTTTTGGAATTCCGTCCGTCGGTCCGTCTGTCCGTAATGGTCTCCCATGCCTAAAGGCTTGACCGATTTTCTTCAAATTTCGTATCCTAGTTTGTGTTGGTCATAATTCTAGGCCATTTTTTTTGTTTGCTTTTAGCCAAGTTATTAACGGTACCTACCATATAAAAACTACACATAACCTCAATTTTCTCAAAAACGGCTCTAACGATTTTGATAAAACTTTATATAATACTATAAGCATATTAGTTCAAACGAAACTGCATACCCAATTTTTCGAGAAAATTCATATAACAGATTTTGTCATTTAAGCCATATAGAGAAAATTATTAATTTCTCGCAAACTTCTTTGTCAAATTGAATGAAATTTAATATATGTTATACTATTATCGTTTGAAACAATTCCACATATTTAGTTTTAGCCCAACTATCACTAAACGGAATTTTCAGTTTTGGCCAATAACGGAAAATCATTATTATTCACGTAGACACCGATTCCTTCAAATATCGGAGTAAACGTTCATAGATTCACATTTCGACATTATTTATATCATTTTTAGCATCAATTATCAAAATGCTTATGATTTGATCTAACTCCCAACTCGCTGTGCAAGAGAAAGTTCCGTACGACCCAGTCGTGCACCCACCACTCGTTTTTTTGTGTTCGTTAAATTCGCAGAGCTTTTAAGATGGTATATACTTAAAAGAGTAACTATTGACCTTTTTTTATATTTCTTTGAATAAAAGTTTCATGGATTTTGGCAGAGTTTGAACGCGCAACCTTCCATTCAACAAGCGAACTCATTACCACGGCGACCCACTTTACCGTGAATTACGAACGCTACCGGCAAATGATTCGTAAAAAAAATTATTGAAGTCGTTCTGTTTTTACTGAAATGAAGTACAAAAACATAAGGATAAGGTATAAATATTTTTGAAGAGAAGGTACTCAGAATGGTCATTTTGCCAGCTTGCATATGATTCCAATAGCATTATCCACTCCAATTTGTTGACAGTTTTAGTCCGCATTTACAAAATCTTGTCAAAATAATACCACCTCAAGTAAAGGGTATTTTTTTTAAGGTATAGAATTTTAAAAAGCCCGAAAGGATTGACCACTTGGAGTACGACATTCGCCTCGTTATTGTAGATATACGGTCACAAATTTTGGAAAAAGACATCGAAAATTGGACCTCCAGATAATGTCAGAAGATTATCTTTCGAATAAAGTAAATTTCATGTCAATTTGAAAAAAAAAATCAACTTTTTTTTATTCCCTTTCAAAGTTCTATAGACTCTAAAAAATAACACTCCATATACTTCATTGTCAACATTAAGCTAATGAGACTCCAACCACTATAATGTCTTCCAAATCTATTCGCAACCCTAATTGGATAAAAATTGTAGGTCTATTAGGCTTTGTTTTAACTTTTGATATACCTACTCAAATTATAAGATTTAGGTCGTCAGAACAAAAAAACAAGGAACTCTCAACTTGATGGCTTTCTAATTCTTGGTGTTCATTCATTTCATTTATTCGCAATGGGGCACTTTCCATTTCGTCATTTGCTGAGAGGCTAATGCTTATTCCGCTTTATGGATAATTTAAGCATCTAATTCCCATTTGTTTAGCCTTTTGATTTAGTAGGTCAAAGATGTCAACCCAATTATCTGCCGTTGCCACTTGATGTATACACTAAACACACTACAGACTATGGAGTGCACACAAAAGTCAATTAGTTCCGAAATTAATCATCATCCTGTTGGATGACGGCACATGGCAGTTCCTCCTCCTGCTGTCGTGCACACAATCTACTTGCTGATGAATTAAGAACACCGCATTCCCTCCGTTACCCGATACTTGTACTGTCATTCAGATTATGATGGTTGATGGCGTTCATTTTTTTTTCTACTGCTGCCATTTTCCCCATTTCTACCACCTATTTCTGAATGATAACCATTTCGCTGGTGAGGCGAATTCTCAACACCGTGGCACCATTTGCTTTCGAGTTTCGACTATATGGCATGTCATATACATATTTGTTAATGTATTTGTAATAATCGTTAAGAAAAAAAGATGTATCTGTATATATGTCCTCTTTGTGGATGAGGGAAAATGCGACACAAATTACTAGCGGTGGGGGAGGTGGACAGATTGCGAGGTGCATCGCTTTTCCACCACCCACTGGCATTAATTCTTGAAAATGAAAAAACATTGTGCCAGCGCACAGAAGCTAGGCACTTAGACGAGATTGCGAGCCATAGATTCGATTCGAATTGTAGCCGCAGTTATATTTTTAGATACCTTGATGATTTATTTGCCGTGAGGCACCAAAATGACGCGCACGATGTGATGTGTTTCTGCATTATAACCATAGACACACACACACACTGAATGATGCATAGTAGTGCGAATAAAGTATTTAAATAGCGTTCTTGTTGATTGTCGAATTAGTTATGCACCGCGGTCTACAGTTCAGTTCGGTCGAATTGTGGGAGGTATTGTCGGTTAAGTGGTAATCAGGAGTTTGCCAACAATTGTATGGTCAAAAGTATTCCTCTAACTGATATCGTAAAACGCTGAATGACTTACGCTTACCGAACAGAAATAATTTGGAAATTGCATTTTACCGTCTGAACAAAAATATTTGATTAGTCAATTTGACATTTAGTGTCAAAATAATGGGTGAATCATTCAGATGTCCTTTGGGATATATTAGTTTTGACACATAGTTTTTAACGTAGAAAAATAATAATGATCGAATGTTTCGATCTCGGCAAGTATGTCGGCATTACTGCCATCCAGGAAATACGATGGGATGGGCCGGGCAAAAAGAGGGGAAAACTGTGAAATCCACTACCGACCACGTTATAATGAGCAGAAACAGCGACTTTTCGTATGTGGATTTGTTATAAGTGCCAGACTTAGGCAAGAAGTCTTATGTTTTCAGGACATAGCCTACGCGTTGTAAAAATCCGCATCAAGACCAAATTCGCCCACATAAGCCTTATATGCACTCACGCTTCAAGGGAGGAAAAAGATTAAATAGCGAAAGACTGCTTCTACAAGCTGCTTGACAAAACTTATGAGCGACTACCGACGTACGATGCTAAATCGAGCTGGAGATTTTAACGCAAATGCAAGAAGAGAAGACATCCTTAGCAGAGAAGACATATTTAGCAGTATTGTCGGAGAACGGAGCCTACACGCTAACACGACTGGCAACGGACTTAGGCTAATTGACTTCGCTACGAAACGAAATGCCACAATATAGCCAGCACACGGTTTGCTCACCTCGATATTTATAAGGGGGCATGGCGGTCTTCAGATCAAGGGTCAATCAAACTGATCACATTGCCATAGACAAGAGGAACGCATCCAGTATTTTGGATGTCCGTACATTCCAAGTACAACATCGACTCGGACCACTACCTTGCTGCAACGAAGGTGAGAATGCGGATATCCACCACGCCACAACAAATCAGAAATACTGTGAAAAAATTAAATGTCGATAGACTGCAATCGCAAGAGACCGCCAAGGCCTTCGAGCAACGAGTATCCCTTAACCTCTCGATTAACACTATACCGCCAGCAACGAATCACAATTGCAACGATGTCAATAAGCGATTATATTAGTCGCAACTAATGTACAATAGGTTTATCGAGCCCAAGAAACCATTGGTTTAATGGGGAATGCCAAGGCTAAGCTGCAGGTGAAGACGAGAGCTGCCATAGGCAGAAAAGATGGGAAGAAGAAGGGGAAAGAAAAAAAAGGAGCAAGAAAAGTATGCGCGATCGTGGATATAGAGGTAAAACGTCAAAGCCAAGGATACAAGGCTCGAACAGAATCCTGTCGAGATGAACAAGGAAATATCGTACTTGAGACACTGTCGATGCTGAGGATATGGAAGAACCACTTCAGCAGACTGTGAAACGGCGATGACGAACAACATTCCCCTGTCAGGCAGAACGAACCATTTAATTTTGGCAACGGCAGCGAAAACTGCCAACCACCCGACCTAAGTGAAGTAAGGATGGCAACATCTAAACTCAAGCTAAATAAGGCTGCCGGAAATGACGGCCTTCCCGCTGAGCTTTATAAATCTGGCGGAGACGACTTGGTAAGTAACATCCACCAACTCATAGGCAAATCTGGTAGGATGAAAATATGCCTGAAGAATGGAACCTCAGAATCGTTTGCCCGATCCACAAAAAAGGAGACCCTCTGAACTGCGCCAACTACAGAGGCATAAGTCTCCTCAACATCGCCTACAAGATCCTATCAGCCGTAACATGGGAAGCCTTAAAATGTTTACCAACAACCTGATCGTCCCTTATCAGTGTGGTTTTATGCCAGGAAAGTCCACAACTGATGAAGTCTTCACACTTCGACAGATCCTGGAAAAAAAACCCAAGAAGTCCAAATCGATATAGTCCGTACCAAATCAGTTGGCCAACGGTTGATTGCGCAGAGAGAGGATTTAAGAGAAATTTAAGATATTTTAAAATACATTTTAAGAGACCTGCGCAGTAGAATGGCCAACTGATTTGGTACGGAGTTTACCCACCACCTATTTATCGATTTCAAAGCCGCATACAACAACATTTATAGAAACGAACTATACAGAGCCATGTCTAGTTTTGGTATACCGCCCAAGGCAGGTTAGTAGCAAGACCCTCACTCGAACTACTTATGAAATCCTAAACAAGACCATTATCATTCCAGTCCTGCTCTACGGACGGAGCTGAAGCATGGATCGTATCAAAAGTGGATAAAGAATTCCTTGGTCGATTTGTAATTAAAATTCATCGAAAAATCTTCGGTCCCGTTTGCGTTGACGGACTATGAAGGCGAAGATTGTACTAAGAACTATACGAGCTGTACAGTGACATGCTCCTAGTCAAAAGTTCGCAACTGGAAGTAGTTAGCTAAGGACCGGGATAATTGGGGAGGCATGTTGGTTGATGCCCAGGTTCATTTCGGAGTGTAGCGCATTAACAAAAAATGGTGCAGGTAGTAGAAAATACATATAAAAAGCCCATATGAGCGAAAATTAACACATGAGGGTAAGAAACGCGGGTTTTAAAATGTTTTAACATCAAAAAGAATTACTGCATCGATAAACATGGATTAAACTGTTGAGGTAGAAATTGTCAAGAAATGCGTGGTGGGCCAAAAGAGATCACCCAATTGAAAGATGCTCTTATTTTTGCAAATGGCAGCCTATGTCAAATCTGTTTTGACATTTGCGGACTAGACAGATGTAGAAAAGAAGTGAACAAGCCATGGAGCGATACACTCCCCAAGAACGCGGAATAATCGTGCGTATTTTTGCGTAACAATTCATCTGTAGTGTTGGCGCAGCGCGAATTCCGTCGCCGATTCCGCGGCCGTCCGACACCGACTGCGCAAACACAGCGCCGTTTGGCCACCAACCTTGAAGAGTATGGAACCACACGAGACGTTGCCAAGAGTGGCCGGAAACATCGACCAGACGCCGTGCCTCGCAATTAGCCATCCCTAAGGTGAATTTTGGTCAAAGACTTACGCATGTTCCCGTACAAAGTCCAGTCCGTGCATCAGTTGCTGCCTGTCGACCGCCAAACGCGTGTAACCTACGTCGAAGCCATCCTCAATCTCGAGGACGAAGTGGACGGTGGGCGCTATAAAGCCATGTTAACCGAGTTTTTTCTGCCTCAATTGGATGAATTAGGACTGGAGGACATGTACAAAAAAATGACATGGACAAAAAAATGAGAGCCAAACAACATCGGATGACTTCTTTTGGTCCACCTTGTATAATGAATATTCGTTTAATTAATTTTGTTTGTGTGATTTTTCACACCAGGAGCAAGTCACATGAGTCCTGGAATACGAGCGTACACAAAAATTACTCTAAAAAGTCCTGAAAGTAACTCTGGGGCTATCTAATATCCACCAGCAAATGTCAGAATAGTTGAATAAATAACTTGGTGCAAGTTACCCTTTTAGTCAAAGCTAAATACCAATGATTCCCGAATGTCGGGCTTTTAAAAGGAGTCTAAACATGACGCTAAAGCGTCTTAAAAGCTAGATAGGTGAATGGCCCTGACGTTGGATAGTTGAATAAAAATGTTGGTGCACATCACCCTTAATAAAATTATTCTACAACCAAATACCCTAGATCTAGATAGTTAATAATGAATTTCTTACTTTTATCGCTCAAAGATATATTGTCGCAAAACAGGACATTGGGTAGATCACACTGCATGCCCGTTGAAAAAGTATAATCCACATAATATTTGGTCTCCACCGCGAATTTGTTTTTAAGCCCCTTGTCAATGAAGTTATCCAATGTTGCTGATGTTGTTAAACTCAAGTTTAAATTTTAAAACACTTTTTTTTTAATTTTTATGAACTTCTTGGAATTGCACTTTAGATTAATTATTTCTTTCTTTCAAACACTATAAGGAATACAAAAATAAACATTTTTTTTTTATTTTTTAATAATTGACACCACACTTTATTCACCCTGTCATCTTGAAAAAAAACCGTTGCCGTAAAGAAAAAAAAAAAAACCGAAACCGACTGTTTTTTTTGGTGTAGACAAACAAAATACTCAAATTGCGTTAGATATTTGGTTTCAATTTCGTGTTCACTGGTCCCCCCAACTCTTCATCGTCCAAATTCATTTTCACATTGCAATGAACACACCGTTTAGTGTGTTAGATACCGATCGTTGCCCACCCCGTTAACCACTTTTAAAAGTAATCATCTAGCAAAAGCGCGATCACGACAATAACAGAACAAGACAAGAAGAAGAAACAAAACGAATGGGAATAGAAGAGGAGAGAGAAAATGAAGAATACTTCTCAAATATTCCACATTTCCATCAAATAAAATGCCGTTGAACTATCAAGGAATTTTATTCATGCTTTTCGCGCTGTTTGCTCTTGTTGTTGTTGTTGTTGTACGGAAACAACAACTATTCAAATGTCATCGATCGCGCGCTCGGTGCACACACATATCATAGCCGAGGGGGCGTGGCAAGCCGAGGGAACGGAGCCCGGGGTCTGAAAATAAACCGCTTCTTCGTTTTACGATCCATTTCCTATTTGTTTCTTCGTGCAACCCGTTTCTCGTATCTATCTTCCTCTTCTTCTAAGTGTTGTTGTTAGTTTTCCTCTGGCAGTGTTGTTCTTTTAATAAAAAAAAAATAAAAATTCGTCTGGCTGGAGGCATCTCTCTCTCTCCGCCACCAAGCACGATCATCTCACCAACTTCGTCACAATATCAGCTGAAGATGTGACGAAGGCAATGCCATGATGATGGTGATTCGGTTGAGGAGAGGCACCAGGCACCACCGAAGAAGAAGTGTCAACGCACTTGTTTTCAACGCATACACTCTGGAATGCCATTCTGACAAGCGCACGGACACAATCAAAGCCACCAGATACTTTGAAGTAGTAAAAGATACTTTTTTTGTTTGTTTTCCTCATTTTGTTGGGGAGAAATTTAAGACGCGCTACCAAATTAGGAACAAAAGACTTGAAGAAAGAAATAAAAACCGACTGTATAGTAGAGCAATAGGAGAGTGTGATAAAGGAACGCACAGGCGAATAAAAAAATATATGTGGGTCAACCTCGTTGTTGTCGTAATAACCGAGATTAAAGGGGGCACAAAAAAAACACAGCACAACCAAGAAACGAATTAAATTTCCTCTCAGATGCAAGGATATTGCATTTGTATCCGTTTCACTGTCGTGGTACACTTTTCTTCATCCACCATCGAGATCGAACGAAACAGAAAAAAAAATTGAAACAAATCCTTGAACTCGTTACCTTCGAAATTTGAAATTCAAAAACGGTGCGCACACGGAGGAGAGTTATTCAAATTTTGTTCGCGGGTTTTCGTGTGGCTCCGTCTGTTCCGTTTTTCTGTTGCAAGTGTTTTGGATCCATGCAAAAATGTATCTGAGACGCGAATTTTTAATTCCGGACGCACGACGAAGAGGGTTTTGGTTTTTCTTTTCGATTTGTTTCGTACCTCGGTTGCGCAAAGTGTTGAAGTTGAAGAGAAACAAAATTGTATTCAAATGTGAAACGCGATCGCACAACGGACTCGGTGTGTGCCGTCGTGTCGTTAATACCGCAGTGACTGACTGACGCAAACGTACCGCTGCTGCTGCTTTCACTGTGAGACGCGAGAGATAACTGCGAAAAATCGGCGAATGTCAGACACAGAGAGGGCCCGCCGCAAACAGAAACAATTCCGAATGAATCTCCCCCGAACGAGGTGCTGGCTGGTGCTCCCTCCATCAAAAAAAAAAAAAAAAAAAACAGAGAATCATAGTGTGGTGTGGACGAGAGCTTGTAGCTGGAGAACTCGTGTGTTTAGTGCTTTTAGTCGCTTGGTTCTGGTCAAGAGGTTGGTGGAGGCGGGCTGGAAGGCCTTTCAACGTAGTTTTCGAGTTTTGTTTTGGTTTCTCATCGACAACGACGAAGACGACGATGCATTTCGTTTTGGTTCGATGGTGAATGGTGTTGCTGGTGATTCTGATGGTGGTGGTGGTACTAGAGTGGTGGTGGTGATTACAATGATGATGCTGAGTTAGATAGTGAATAGTGGATAATGTTTGTGGATCGAAGTTTAAGTGTCAACAAGAATTGCCAGCGCGCCGCCCGTCCCACATGGAACCTATAATGTCATGAAATTAAATGAGGCTGTGTGTGTGGTGTGGGATATTTACAGTGGGGACTTTGATGTAATTTTTAGGTTTATTAATTTTTTTTTTAGTTTTTGGTTAAATGTGTTCCGATTTTACGTCATAATTATAGCCTTATTGTAAGGGTAATGCCCATTTAAAGCGTGTCCTCTATGACCAAAAGTTGAAGCAGAAAATTCCACAATGTCCCAGAGGTAGTAAAAACTTTTGGTCATTTGTTAAAAATATAAAAAATTCGGCCTCATCATCAATTCCGACGCTCATTCACAATGACATTCCAGCTGTCAGACAAAGCCAATCTGCTTGCTGCGCATTTCGCAGCCAATTCTACATTGCCAAATTGTGTTCAGTCTCCTCCTGTTCTTGAGAACGTAGATCATTCTATGGGCAAATTCACTTTCGTACTCGTACAGTTGCAAGAGTTTTATTTGCTCTTAATATACACAAATCCGCTGGTCCAGATGGTCTGAAGACCAGATCATTCTGAAGAGGTGTTCTTCTACGCTAGCAAAATCACTGCGTAAGCTTTTCTCTCTATCCTATTCATCAGGACTCTTTCCGAGTAGATGGAAAACAGCATTTGTCCAGCCTATACCAAAAAAAGGCGAATCTTCTTCTCCCTCCAACTACCGACCAATTGCACTTACGTCCCTTCTTTCCAAGGTCATGGAAACGCTGATAAATCGTCAGCTTATGAAATATCTCGAAACACGAAAACTTCTCAATGACCGACAATATGGTTTGCGTAGCAACAGGTATACTGGTGATTTAATGATATATCTCACCGAAAAGTGGAACCAATCAATCCACCATGGTGGCGAAAGCAAGATTGTTACGCTTGATATTTCAAAGGCATTTGACAGGGTTTGGCATCAAGCGTGCATTTGGAATCGACGAAAAACTTCTTCTATGGATTGGACATTATCTTTCAATTCAAGTTGTTTTGGATGGTTTCAAGTCTGTAACTCACCAAATAAATGCTGGTGTCCCTCAAGGCTCAGTTTTGTCTCCGACTCTTTTTCTCATTTTTATAAATGATCTCCTGTCTGCAACTTCTAATCCAATTCATTCCTTCGCTGATGACAGTACTCTCAGCTTCTCATATTCGTTTTCATGAACGTGGACTCTAAACGCCAAAATATGTTAAGCTCATTGAATTCCAACCTTGACAGCATTATCAAATGGGGTAGATCCAATAGAGTGGAATTCAATGCTTCCAAAACACAATGCTGACTTCTGTCATTAAATCGAAACCAATATCTAGAGCCATTATCCATGAATGGCACTTACGTCGAAGAAACCGAAAAGCTTTCCATGCTAGGAATGTGTGTTAGTAACGACTTACATTGGAACGACCATATATTCGAAGTCGCTAAAAACGCAGCGAAATGTCTAGGTTTCCTTAATTGATGTAAGAAATAGTTAAACCCCTCTGATCTGGCCACAATATATAAAGCGTTTATACGCCCAAAATTCAACGCCCACGTCTGGTCAGGTGCACCAAAATCAACATTGCACCTACTAGATAGGATTCAAACACGTGCGAAAAAACTTATAGGAGACATAAGAATAGCGAACTCCTTAGTTTCGCTCGAACACAGTCGAAACATCTCCTGCCTTACCTTGTTTTATCGCTATTTTAACAACCAATGTTCAAATGAAATAGCCAGCTACATTCCTTCCATTCAACAATTCAGCCGCAATACTCGTTTGAATGCAAATCAGTTTACCCTCAAGCCTATCTTCGGACGTACGCTGTAATACCGATAAACCGAACAACACGAATGTGGAATGATCTACCAAACTCTGTTTTTCCTTTCCATTATAACTCACAGACATTTAAAACCAATGTGCATCGGTATCTCCTTTCTTCTTATCCCAAATTTCCTTAACGCCCGCACTGTGTTAAAACATATAAAGGGTATTCATAGCCCCTTGAGTGCGCGCAAATTATAAAAAAGGTTTATTGCGTATAAAATAATATTAAAGAAATGCGTATAGTTGATGGTGTTTTCCATTGAGATCTAGATCTGTCAGTAGAACGATTGTGACAGTTATTGTGTTCTATTAGGCAAAAATTGATTAATTTTCATCTCAGATTAATTTTATAGATCTAGATTTTTCGGCAGATCTACCTCTTCATGCACCCACTCCAATACAATTGATAGACGTCAGTTTGACAAGAGTAATTTTCGCTTAGATTTATTATTTTTTTGGTTGAAAAAAACTTTTGTTAATCCTTCAAATGGTAGCAGTTCTATGTGAAAAATTAATTAAATAACAGACAAACACTTTGGGTAACTGGAAACTAGGCTTGCTAATCCAACACTAACTTCACGGGCACGAAATTACACCATTCAAAGACAAATAAATCAATCTGACTCAGATCAAAATCTGAAATTATCAATGGAATACAGCATAAGGGTACGTATTAGATTGGAATAGAACATTTTTACCCATGTCAGTCTGTCAGAGCACAGCATTGCCAAACAAAATATAAAGCACGTTGGAGAGAGAGCACAAAAGTTGATCATTAAAATGCAAAAAAAAAAATGCCTTCTTATTTTAAGCCTTGTACTGTTAGGAAACACTCTCTAACTCTACAGAGAATCTTGAGGGCTAGGTTCCAGTTAAAGGGATCTTGCATTGAGCGCATTGAATTTAAATAAAACAAGTGTGTGTTAGATATCATCGTAATTTTGTATTCGTTTGAAAAACCTATTGTTGCCATTATGTATCTAATATTACATCGATCAAATGCCCACCCGGGCTACTCTGGGTGACGCGCATCCAAAATGTCCAATTTTACAAGACTTTGGCGCATAGATCAGGATGAATTTTGAGAAATTTTGAAACGGGTTCAAATCCGAAAACCCCACAAGAAAAAGTTTAAAGGCGTACGCATAATTTCCAATTTGGCGTGAGCTGTGTGGCACGTAGCGCCGTCCTGTTGAAACCACATGTCGTTGGTGTCCATATGACCAAAAGATGTAGGTAATCATCGACCTATAGCGCTCGCCTTTGACGATCATGGCCTGGCCAACGTCGTTCTCATAGAAATATGGGCTGATGTGGTCTGATAAAGGCCGAGTTCTTGTGAGCGACGCTATATAGCCTGTCTCTGATTTTGCGTTTCGTTGACGTTGGTTTATCGATAAAAACTAAAGAAGTGGACTTAAATTTATCCACCACACTGCGAATAAATATAAATATAATAAATATATAATATAATATATAATATATATATATATATATATATATAATATATTATATAATAAATCTCGGTATAACGATGATGGAGACTGAATAAGACCGCTGAGCGTTGCCCGAAAAAAAACCATTTCGATAAAATAATTTTAATATTTGCAAGTGTTATTGAACGCTACTTCCGTCCATGGTGATTTTCCAAAACAGACTGAGTAAATGACTACCAATTTGACAACTGTAGATTCAATAATATGGCCGCTATCAAATGTTAAATTTCGGAAGTCCCTATTAGAACACCCTTTAGTGATCGTTAGAGAGCATCATGGGACATTTTTTATTTACTTTTTCCTGCTCCTTTATATTGAATTATTTGAGAGCCCATGAATTTTAAAACATAATTTTGAAACATGATCCAAAAATTAATATAATTTTTTTTTCTCAGAAAATTACTTTTTATTTTTCAATGATCAAGCTTTCTTTTTCTGAAGTAATGTTTGTCATTAAACGCAAATGAAACACAGTCGGTCCAATCATGTGTGTTCCCTTTTTCGTTTGTTGCAATCATTCTAAGGTCTTTTGTATGATCAACCCTAACCTTAAGTACGGTTCGTCCCCACTTTGTTGATTTTAACCACGGCATCTTCAAATCATCGCTATACCTAACTTCTCAAATAACATTTCAGTCCCATAAGTTTTGTGTTCAAATGAAGCTTTTCAATAATGGCTTAAACTGGACCTTTAGTCAGGATACGTGAACATGATGGCGGATGAGCCGAAAGGCCAACGATAGAGCTCAATCCCGTAGTGGATCCACTACGCGATTACGTAGGATTATATCTAATAAATTTTAGCTAGGCCTAAGCATCGTTTGCCCGATCCACAAAAAAAAGAGACGCATTGAACTGCGCCTTCTACAGAGGCATACGTCTGCTGAATATCGCTTACAAGATCCCATTTGCCGTAATATATGAACGCCTGAAACCGTTCATTAAATCTTCACATTTGAGATAACCCACCCACTACCTTGATTTGAAAGCCCCCCCGAAAGCATTTATAGAGATAACCTATACAGAGCCATGTATGGTTTTTGTATACCCCCTAAACTCCTGTCTATAAAGAATGCTGATGTAGAATTCTTACTGCTCCATCAGGTTCGGAAACGACTCAACGTGATGTAATAGCCACGTTTTCTTGTACAACGATGGAAGCGACAAAAATGTGTTTAGCTTTAAACGAGGGTAAGACCAAGTATATGGTGTCAACAAGAAGGATACGCAGCATGGACAGAATGTCACAACCCATTGACAGATCCAATTCGTAGGTAGTAAGGCACTTTGTCTACTTCCGCTCCGCTATTAGCTGCCAACGACCTGATCGGGCAAATGTGCAGTACCGTTGAATGTTCAGATGACGTCTATGTTTTAATTAGACAGAATGTACGAAGGAAATGGACACCACCAATAGCGCTATTGAAGTTAGAAAGTAAAGGGTCCGCCAAATAACTTCTTTTTTTTTGAAAATGCTATAAAAAAAACTACTGAATATTTTCTCAAATTTCTTTTTTTATTTGAAAGTACAATCCTTCCGGCCATGCAGTGGTCTACACGATCGGTCCAATTTTTAAGCACATTATCGATTGTGTGCAGCTGTATTTCACCAATGGCTTCACGAATATTGTCCTTTAAAGCGTCAATTGTCTCTGGCTTGTCGGCGTAACACTTATCTTTTACGGCACCCCACAGATAATAGTCCAACGGTGTCAAATCGCAGTTCCGAGGTGGCCAAACGACATCAGCTCTGCGGCTGATAATGCGATCTTCAAAAACAGGGCGCAAAACATCGAGTGTAGTTTCGGCTGTGTGGCACGTAGCGCCGTCCTGTTGAAACCAAATGTTGCCAATATCCTCCTCTTCAATTTTTGGGAACAAAAATTCGTTCAACATGGCCCGATCGCCATTGACTGTAACGGCCACTCCTTCCTCATTTTCGAAGAAAAATGGCCCAATTATGCCTCTGGACCAAAATCCGCACCAAACAGTGACTCGCTGTGGGTGTATCGGCTTTTCAATGTATGCGTGCGGGTTTTCTGTGCACCAAATGCGAGAATTTTGCTTGTTTTCATACCCGCAAAGATCAAAATGAGCTTCATCTGAAAAGATGATTTTAGTGGCAAAATCGGCATCTTCTCTAAGTCGATCGCCGGCCCACTTAGCGAAGCGAAAACGCATTGGATGGTCAGTTGGCTTCAACTCCTGAACCAATTGGACTTTGTATGGCGTCATACCAAGGTCTTTATGCAAAATTCGTCTCAATGATGTCTCCGAAATGAGAACGACGGTGAATTGATGTTGATGGCGCTTCACGCACACTTTCTACCACAGCAGCAATATTCTCGGGTGTACGCACTGTTTTTGGTTTTTTAACGCTTTGGTTTATCGATGAGGATGCAAGTTTCTTTCACTTTTTTCACAAAATAACGAACGTACGGAGCTGACGGTTTTTCTCTTCTTCCAAAATCCGTACGCAATTTTCGCACACATTCTGCAATATTACCATGATTTTCAAAGTAATGTCACAATATTTCCCAGCGTTGTTCAAGCGTATACACAACCATATTCGTTCAGCGGAAGAATAAAACTAATTATCTGTCAAATCAGACATGAGCTAAGTGTTACCATTCACGAAATAAGCACTAGTTGAAAAAAAAAATGTTAGATGTTAGGCTTGTTCCAAAATATTCAGCTATGCCAACAAATTCCTAGTCTTGATATTTCTTAAACTTTTTGGTCTGAAAGTTATGATATTCATGAAAACCGTGTCATTATTTTTGCAAAAGCTCAACCTATCTTTGGGGTGCAGTGGCCTAGAGTTTAATGGGGTACCTGGTTGAAATCCTAAGTTTTTTTCACCTCTTGGGAAAGACTGACAAACATCCAAGAGTACCACTGTTATGAGGAGCTCGGATTCGACGTGAAACAGGAGGCCCTTTTCTTTGTGACAAAAATGAAGGGAGAACAACAACTTCTGTATCATTTTTATTTATGATAACTCCAGCTTGCTATAACATGAGGGGCTTGCCTCTGCACACTAGATTTTTACTTACTACCCAATATATCATGATGAAAATTTGAGCTTTTCGGAACTACGTCCTTAATAGGGTTTTCAGTTGGAAGGACGGGTTCTACGGTTTGAGCTCATAGGAAAATGGTATCGAATTCGTTCGTGCTAGACGGAACGAGTGTAATGCAAACAAAAAACTCTACTAACTACTAAAATTCATTTATTTCCACCATTTCTTAATCTTACAACTGAAAAAGAGGGAAAACAAGTTTGACCAATGATTAATTTGGACAAGTTGAAAACTACCAGGTTGAAAGTATACCCATCATAACTAAATGTCGTATTTTATGAAGCAACTAGCTGCGGCAAATGTTGTTTTGCCATATAAATTATATGTAGTGAATATATTGGTTGCTTAATAAATTAAAAATATATGAGAAGGCTACAGTCCGCTGTGGGGATCATTTAATCCTATCCATAAAACTAATATCTCCAAAATGTGGGCTTTATGGCAATGAAATATTGAAAATGACGTTGTCACAACATATTGTTCAGAGAGTTTATCGAAGTCTGCTATGGTTGGACAGAAAAAAAACAAAGTTTTTCTACTGCATATGCTATGGAGTTTTTTGTAAAAAAACGCCTCCAAAAAATGGGAGTAGGTTAAAATGGTCTATAGAAGAAATGTTTGGATTATTTTTTTTTTTTTTTTAAATTCTGACATGCCTAAGCAGTAATATACACATCGACCTAAAAGATCTATTGTGCTTGCCGTCAGATGCTTTTTAGGTTAGTAGCGCTTCTACTTTCCTAATGTAGCTGATAATACTTTCAGCCGAAGATTTCCTCAATTCTTCGGGACTTAAGAATTCCCTGAAGAAAGATTCTCTTCTCATACCGTAAAGGGCCGGGCATTCACATATGATATGCTCGGCTGTTTCGTCTTCTTCTAGACATAGTCTGCACTTCGGTGAGTCGACTAGACGCATTTTGTTTAGGTGATATCGCAGACCGTGATGACCAGTTAGGTAGCCTACTAAGTTTTTGATATCGTGCCTGCGCAGATTTAGTATCTTGTTGGCATCTGATTTGAAGGGCTGAATAGCTCTTTTGGCCTGGGATGTTTCCCCAGTATGAAACACATCTGTTTTGTTCCCAGTTTTTTATGACTAGATTTATGGCTGATTTGGGGATTGCACAGAAGGGTTCAGGTCCAATGAAGGGGGTTTCCGAACCTTTTCTGGCTAGTTCATCAGCTTTTTCGTTACCTTCAACTCCCTTATGTCCGGGGACCTATCATAGTTTGGTTTTGTTCCTGGAACTGAGTGTTTGGAGGGAGTTGAAGCAGTGTAGAACTGATTTGGAGTCAATGATGTGTGAGCTAAGGGCTTTTATAGCTGCTTGACTGTCCGTGAATATATGGATGTTTGCGCCTTTAATACCTGAGTTGTGTATTAGGTTTGCGCATTCTTTTATGGCATGGAGCTCAGCTTGGAATACACTAGGGTTTTTTCCCATAGGTATTGTTTTTTTTTTGGTCCATGTATGCCAGCTCCTACCCCTGAGTCCATTTTAGAACCATCCGTATACCACTTTAGGCCGTTTAGGCAGTTTGGAGGGTTGTTGCTACACCATGCTTCTCTGGTTGTGATCTCCGTTGAGAATCTTTTGTCGAAGCATAGTGTCTTTGGTAAGCGGTCTGTAACCGCACAGATCATGTCAAGTTCTGGAAGTTCGGATAGAAGTTCAATTAGTTTTAGATGTTCACTAATGTTTAATTCTTCCGCTTGTGTCAAACTTGCTGAGCTGCGAATTGCCACTTTTTTTATATAAATGTGGAGAGGTGTTAGTCCTATTAAGGCTTCCATAGCCGCCGTGGGACAGGTACGCATAGCTCCGGTAATGCCCAGACAGGCAAGCCGTTGTACCTTGTTTAATTTATTTATAGTTGTTTTTTGGGTGACTTTGTTCCACCATACTATTGAAGCGTATGTTATAATGGGCCTGACCATGATCGTGTAGATCCAGTGTGTGGTCTTTGGAGAGATTCCCCAGGTTTTACCATACATGCTTCGGCAAGCCCAGAAAGCTTTGGTTGCTTTTTGAATTTTGTTGTTGATGTGGGAGTTCCAGCTTAGTTTTTTTATCGAGGATCACTCCAAGATACTTTACTTCGTTGGAATACTCAATGTATGTACCATTGATTGAAATTTGGGTAAGATTTAATTTCCTCCTTTTTGTAAAAGGGACGATGATAGCCTTGCTGGGGTTTATAGAGAGACTTTCTTTATTACACCAGTCAATGTTTGGATATACTCCATTAATGTTTTTGCATCAACGTTTTTTCAAATTTCCATAACAATTTAACGAAAAAAAATGTTAACAAAAAACGCCCCCGCATGGAAAAAAATGTTATATAGATATTAAGATTCTCTAAATATCAAATATCTTGTTCACAAACTATTTCAAAATTCCCTACCGTTTGACCAAAAATAATGATTTTCTTTAAAGTGGGCCTGGAATTGGGCGGATTTTATATTTTCTTAAAACTAAGATGGTATACATTTATCATTCATAATAATTTGTTGACATACGTAATAATGTTTTTTTACACCTTATGAAATCAGTTTAATTTTTTATTTCTGAGGGCAATCCCTTATAAAAAAACACTGTTTTGGGCGTTTTGAGTTCTGAATAGTGGAAGACGAATATCATTTCCATTTCTCACTTATAATTGTGTACATTTTCAACATACATTATTTTATTACATAAATAATTAGGCAACATTTCGGACTTCAATTTAAAAACAAAAATGGATACATTCATTAATGTTCTTTGTTTCACATCTAACCATTTCTTAACATAACTTAACATATTTAACGGGTGATTCAGGTTGGCAGCACTGGTTAGTAATGGCGTCCAAACGTCATCTGTCGAAGTGAAAAGTTTTCAGTACTCCACCATTTAACCGTAGAAAGACTTACAAACGAGCACGATTGCAAATTATTGAAATCTATTATCAAAATTCGTTTTCGAAAATCCGCAAAACCACAACCAATATACCTGGACAAAATTTCAAGACTATCAGATATATTAGATTAAATATTGACTTAATATTGGAGGTTCTATGATCACTTTGCCGGAAATGCCGCGACTCCTTGAGATATCGAAAAAAAAACTATAGCCTATTGCTTCTTCGAGATTTTCAGCTAGGTCCTGTGAGAAATTTGAGAAAATCGGTCGGGTGGTTTAGCCAGCTACAGACTTCAAACAAACATACAGTCCATATTTATATATTAGATTTTGTTAAAAAAAAAAAACCAAAATGCACTGAAATTCATGTTTTTTTTGACGCGCACACAACACACACATACACACATATCTTATATCAAAGATGTGTGAAAGTTTGGTTAAAATCGGTAAATGCGTTAAGGCGTGAATCGGCGACAAACAAACACAATTTTACGGCCCAGTTTGTATATATAGATCTGAGCACGGGTTTTTATTAAAAATGACAGTGCCACAGTATCATTGGCTCTAATATTACAAGACTGTTTGAGCAACTGTTGCTAATTGATTTAAAATAAGCGTTGACAAACTTTAAGAATTCATCATATAACGGTTGAAACATTTTTATCAAATTAGGTGAAATAACTCTGACTCTACAGGAAGTAATTTAAAAAATTAAAAATAAAAAACAATCACTCATACGCCCCGTAATCCCAATAGTCACATTCTGTATCCAATGCATAAAGTTGCACAACGTAAATTGACTTAGTTCACCCTTATTATGGCATACACCGTCATGTTCTAAACTGTCACCCATTACACTTACCGTCTTCCGCAAATCCCATTCCCATGCAAAAAAAAAAACAAAAAACAGACAACCGAAGACGATTGAACATTGTACACCCGCCCAGGTAAACATACCGAAGGTCTACGATCTCAGACAAAGCGGCAGCTTGTTGATTCATGCAGTGAAATTTGACCAGCGTTTTGCTGCTTCCCTTCTTCATCGTTATCATTGGTGGTCACTCACTTTTCTTCCACTTGTATCTACGTGCAAGTGAAATTCTCCAGCGAATTTATATCTTGGTCGGAGAAATGAGGAAACCTTCTACGCTGACAATCCAAAGATATTCAATCCGATACGACGACGTTCGACGTACGAGTTGGTTATAGCAGCGGCATCTTTCTACCGCGTTCATAAGCTCACCTCAAAGGCAGCCGTTGCGCAGTGTTGTGGCTTGCCTGGGCATCACCATTGTTGACGAACAATTCATTCCTACGCGTATGTGATCGAGGTGTGCTTTTCGTGGTTGCCTTTGTCACTTGGATGCTTCTAACCACTTTTTGATCTTTTCATCCGTTATTGTGAATCGAAGTTAGTCTTTCCGATTTACGTTTTGAATTCAATATGAGAGCACAATAGAATTTAACAAACAATGGCGGACACTTACACGAATTGCGTGGATTACTTTGTAGGAGATGAGATAAAGAATGTGTCCAATTGGAATTAGATTAAGCGGGTGTTGCTTTTGACAGAAACGTATCTATAACACAAAATGCCCAGTTGGTCCTGGGCTGGGTTGGGCTATAACAGCCTTCGGCTAGTAGAGAGCTAACTTAAAAGCCGAAGGACATTCAATAGGGATGTTAAAAATTTGTTGGGTTACGTCGACCATTTTGCTATATACAACGATTATACGTTTATGTTATAGCGCTTAGAGAAATGTTCACATCATGAAATTTTGTTTTCAAAATCAGTGAAACAATCTGCGCCTTACACCTAAGGCTGGGGTTTCGAATTGCGTTAAAACTGAAATTCATCTGTATAAAACCTAACTAACCTAAGAACTTGAGGTAAACGACCGAAAACAATACAGAGTGTAGGTTACTTGGAATCTGAAGTAGTCGATCCTAATTTCGACAAAATCATCTTTTGTGACGAGTCCCAAAAGTCCCTTTTGGGACGGCACCAATCTACAACAGATATACTGGATGAGGATGATCAATATAGTGGAAATGTGTTCGGCTGTTGAGTCGAAGGTTGTGCGTTCAACCCAAGCTGAAATCCATGACCTAATTCATAGAAATAAAATTAAAAGTCCGGTGGATACTCAATTTTACAACTTTGGAAAGAAATTATGCGTATATAACGAACACAAAAACAGCAACTCCAAAAAAGGTTAGTTCGGATACCACCAATGGAGCCTTTGCTTTATCCAACACCTTAACTATGCCTCTATTTATTACTCTTCCCGTCAACCCTGAAAGGTAAAACACCGGCTCTAATGGATTTCGAAAAAAGTATCTGTTTGTTGTGAATTTCGGTATGGCGAAATCATCCGTTCGTAGCTCTTCCAAAACGATACTGACATTGTCATAACCGTCATAGTCATAACCGTCATAACCGATGATAGACAACTTTTTGTGGCCTAAACTGTATGAACCGATCATATTTTCTCTCACCATGATATCCATAGGGGCACATGGTGGTCTCCGGACCAATGAACGGTAAAGTATTCAGTATTCTAGTACCCCAAGCATTCCCTGCAGCTTAAATCAACTCAGTCCATTTCCTTCTGGTATGCAAATTGGACAGAACGCAAAATTCTTCAAAATAAACGAGGGTTCCGTTTGCGTTAACGGGCAACGATGTTCGTGCGCAACTAGGAGTTCGCTATGATTATATCTCCTATACGTTTTTTCCACGTGCATTTTGTATTGTATATTGCGCAGTCAAAACATGAGAAAGAAAGTCGGCAACAAAAAAGAGTCTTCGGAAAGACCAGCATTAATTTGGTATATGGATGAAACTACAACTACACATCAAATGTGCTTATCTTTACCTCCAAGTGGTAACCATCGGGTACTGGTCTCATCCAACCGGATTTGACTTGCTAAACGATAAGTGCGAGTGTTGATAACACGACGAAAAACAGCAACACTATAAACACCCTGGTGAGAATGGCACGGAAGAATACCCGGCCTGCTGTCCCAGGCGAACCTAGATGAGCTGCTCTGACATATTCGGACAACAGGTTGTCTAGGAATTTCAAGGGTTAGTCAGGCCCCTTGAACAGAGATGGTGGCGGATGAACCGAAAGGCCAACGGCAGCGCTCAATCCCGTAGTGGATACTGATGGCCCCGTGTCCTAGGGGTATCTAATAAATTGGAACTGGCCCTCCAGGTTGGGGGCTGTGCTTTGGGTTAACTACCCACCCACAGAAAAAAAACATGGTTACGAAGCAACCAATAGCCTCGGAAAGGACTGATTTTATTGTTGACGACCCTGCTAAAAGAAAAAAGGACAACGACGTTCGCATTTGCACCTAGAATTTGAGAACATTAAACAGGAGAGGTGCAGGCGAACAACTAGCGGAAGCCCTAAACAGCTACAAAGCAGACATTACTGCCATCCAGGAAATACGATGGGATGGGCCGGGCAAAAAGAGTATGAAAAACTGTGACATATACTACGGACCGTGTTATAGTGAGCAGAAACAGCGACTATTCGGATGCGGATTTGTTATAAGTGTCAGACTTAGGCAAGAAGTCTTATGTTTCCAAGACATTAGCGAACGCATAGTAACAATCCGCATCAAGGCCAAATTCGCCAACATAAGCCTTATATGCGCTCACGCTCCGACGGAAGAAAAAGATGATATAGCTAAGGATTGCTTCTACGAGCTCCTCGACAAAACCTATGAGCGACTACCGAAGTACGATAATAAAATTGATCACATTGCGATAGATAAGAGGCACGCATCCAGTATTTTGGATGTCCGAACATTCCGAGGAGCTAACATCGACTAGGATCACTACCTTGTAGCAGCCAAGGTAAGAATGCGGATATCCACCACGCCACAACAATCCAGAAATACTGTGAAAAAATTTAATGTCGGAAGACTGCAATCGCAAGAGACCGCCAAGACCTTCGCACAACGCGTATCCCTTAACCTCTTAACCATAACCTTAACACCATACCACCAGCATCGAATGTCGAAGAGCAATGGCAACGATGCCAACAGGCCATTAGATCAGCCGCAACTGATGTGCTAGGTTTCTCGCGCCCACCAGTAAGAAACCCCTGGTTTGATGAGGAATGCCGACAGATGCTCGCAGCCAAGAACGAGGCCTACAAGGCTAAGCTGCAGGTGAAGACGAGAGCTGCCATTGAGCTCTATAGGCAAAGAAGAAGGGAAGAACATCGGCTTTTCAGCAAGAAGAAAAAAGAGCAAGAACTCCAGGAACGATATTCGCAAGTTTTACCAAAGTGTAAAACGTCAAAGCCAAGGATACAAGGCTCGAGCAGAATCCTGTCGAGATGAACAAGGAAATATTGTAGTTGAGACACAGTCGATGCTGAGGATATGGAAGAACCACTCCTGCAGACTGTTAAACGGTGATGACGAACAACATTCCGCTGTCAGGCAGAACGAACCATTCAATATTGGCAACGACAGCGAAAACTGCCAACCACCCGATCTGAGTGAAGTGAGGATAGCAATATCTAAACTCAAGCTTAATAAGGCTGCCGGAAATGACGGCCTTCCCGCTGAGCTCTATAAGGCCGGCGGAGATGACTTGGTAAGTAACATCCACCAACTCATAAGCCAAATCTGGTCGGATGAAAATATGCCTGAAGAATGGAACCTCAGCATCGTTTGCCCGATCCACAAAAAAGGAGACCCTCTGAACTGCGCCAACTACAGAGGCAAAGTCTCCTCAACATCGCCTACAAGATCCTATCTGCCGTAATATGTGAACGCCTGAAACAGTTTACCAACAACCTGATTGGCCCTTATCAGTGTGGTTTTAGGCCAGGAAAGTCCACAATCGATCAAATTTTCACACTTCGGCAGATCCTGGAAAAAACTCAAGAAGTCCAAATCAATACCCACCACCCATTCATCAATTTCAAAGCCGCATATGACAGCATTTATAGAGACGAACTGTACAGAGCCATGTCTAGTTTTGGTATACCGCCCAAACTCGTCCGTTTGTGTAGGATGACGATAGGGAATTCTCGCTGCTCCATCAGGGTCGGAAACGACCTCACCGACACATTCGATACCAAAAAAGGATTTAGGCAAGGCGATGCGCTGTCATGTGACTTCTTTAATCTGCTTCTTGAGAGGATTGTGCAAAACTCCAAAGCCAACACCAGAGGCACAATTTTCCAAAAGTCGGTGCAACTACTAGCATACGCTGACGATATTGACATCATTGGTAGGACTCAACGTGATGTCATAGCCACGTTTGCTAGTATAGAGAAGGAAGCGGCGAAAATGGGTTTAGCAGTTAATGAGGGTAAGACTAAGTATATGCTGTCATCACGAAAGGACTCACAACATCGACGAATTGGACAGAACGTCACCATTGACAGATATAACTTTGAGGTAGTACGGGACTTTGTCTACCTCGGCTCCGCTATTAACTCTGACAACAACATCTCGTCAGAAATTAAACGAAGAATTACTTTTGCCAAGCCCTCACTCGAACTACTAAGGAGATCCTATATAAGACCCTGATCATCCCAGTCCTGCTCTACGGCGCTGAAGCATGGACCGTTTCAAAAGCGGATGTAGAAATCCTTAGTAGATTCGAGAGGAAAATTCTTCGAAAAACCTTCGGTCCCGATTGCGTTGACGGGCTATGGAGACGAAGATTCAACCAAGAACTATACGAGCTGTATAGCGACATGCCCCTGGTCAAAAAAGCCCGCATTGGACGTTTAAGATGGCTAGGACATGTATAACGAATGGACACCAATACTACGGCTCGCAGAGTCTTCGATTCCCTGCCAGACGTCGGACACAGTAGAGGAAGACCTCGCCTTAAGTGGCGCGCACAAGTGGAAACCGACCTCAACCAACTTGGAGTGCGCAACTGGAGGCAGTTAGCTAAGGACCGGGCTAATTGGAGAGGCATGTTGGTTGAAGCCCAGGTTCATTCCGGACTGTATCGCCACTTAAGTAAGTAAGTAACGCAGAGTTAGTTAATATAAAAGAAACGAGTGGTGGGTGCACGACTGGGTCGTACGCAACTTTCTCTTTCACAGCGATTTGGAGTTAGGCGTTAGATCAAATAGTACGCATTTTGATTATTAATGCTTAAAATGATATAAATAATGTCGAAATGTGATTATACAAACGTTTACTCCGAAATTTGAAGGAATCGGTGTCTTTGTGAAAAAAAAACACTTTTTTGGGTTCCGCTTTCATCGTAATGTTAGAATCAATCAAAATCTCGAGGTCGAACATTTTCACGAAAACAATATCTTTCTCTTTGTAAGAGAAAGTTAAAAATAAATAAATCGGAAAATACACATTGACACAGCAACATTTACTTGACATCACAATTTTTGTAAGCGGTGTATTTTGTATGGTTAATGACACATTAACAACGTTTGATAGGAAATTTTGGTAGTAGATCAACATCAGTTAATAAAAACATTATTACATTTCTGATGGGCAGCGAAGGACCATCGTGAAACAAACCAAGCCGGCTTCACGAATGTCCGCGTCCATATGGTAAATGAACGTAAAAATTGCTATGAGAATAGAGGGTTGTTAATCATGACATAATCTTCGATAACCAATATTGTAGTCACTTATAAAACGAGTGGTGGGTGCACGACTGGGTCGTACGCAACTTTCTCTTTCACAGCGAGTTGGGTGTTAGATCAAATAGTGCGCATTTTGATTATTAATGCTAAAAATTATATAAAATGTCGAAATGTGATTATACGAACGTTTACTCCGAAATTTGAAGGAATCGGTGTCTATATAAAAAATAATTAATTTTCGTTATTGGCCAAAACTGAAAATTCCGTTAAGTGATAGTTGGGCTAGAACTAATTATGTGGAATTGTTTAAAACTATTATAGTAGTATATATATTAAATTTCATTCAATTTGACATAGTAGTTTGCGAGAAATTAACAATTTTCTTTATATGGCCTAAATGACAAAATCCGTTATATGGATTTTCTCGCAAAAACTGGGTATGCAGTTTTGTTGGAACTAATATGCTTATAGTATATAGAAAGTTTAATCAAAATCGTTAGAGCCGTTTTCGAGAAAATTGAGGTTATGTGTAATTTTTATATGGCAGGTACCGTTAATAACATGGCTAAAAGCAAACAAAAAAAATGGCCTAGAATTATGACCAAAATAAGCTTGGATACGAAGTCTAAAGAAAATCGGCCAAGCCGTTTAGGCTGGGGAGACCATTACGGACAGACGGACCGACGGACCGACGGACCGACGGACGGAATTCCAAAAACCACTTTTTTAGGCTCCGCTATCATCGTAATGTTAGAATCAATCAAAGTCTCGAGGTCGAAAATTTTCACGAAAACAATATCTTTCTCTTTGTAAGAGAAAGTTAAAAAAGATATATGTGAAGGCTACAATCCGTTGTGCGGATCGTTTAATACCCTATCCTATCTCATTATTTAAATTAATTTCCCCAAAATGTGGGAGAAAATGACGTTGTCACAACATATTGTTCAGACAATCGGCCCTATCGAAGTATCCGTCGGAGCGGATTGTACGATTTGGAGGATTTTTGCTTCGAGGTATTCTTCCGAAAAGCTGTTCGGAATATTTCTCCGACATTTTGTACCACGTTGCGTTGAAATCGTTCAAGTGCATTTTTCGTGCAATTTTTGACATCTAAGTGCCATTCTTTTTCCGATTTCTTCCGACACAAATTCTTCGCGGAATTTATTTACGAATTGTAGTGAAGTGAAGCCGTCTCATTTGTGTAGTATTTTTTTCCGATGACACATACCTCGAATGAAATGTAAACTTCCGACGAAGTATGCGTTGCGGAAAATTTTCCGCTTCGACGGATACCTCGATAGAGCTGAAATGCTGAATAGCTTTTGTGGTTCGACGAAAAAACAACGTTTTTCTATTGCGTATGCCTTGGGGAGAGTATCTATATAAATAGCTTTTGTATGAAAACGCCCCCAAAAAGTGGGCGTGGGTTAAAATGATCGATGACGATTTATTAGCATAACCAATGATCTTGCATCAGAAGTTTTTTTTTTCAAAAATTTGAAAAATGTACCAAAAAACGTTTTTTTTAATAGAAAACGCCTTCAAAAATGGACGTGGCAAAAACTTTGTATAGACGAAATATAGATATTTAGATTCTCTAAACATGTTTCTCATACACTTTTTTTTTAAATTCTTTGCGGTTTGGCCAAAAACAACGTTTTTTCTAATAAGGGGGCTTGGCAGTAGGCGGATTTCAAAAATGTTTACACTTGTTCTGCTTCGTCGGCCAGAGAGTCTATATACCGAATTTCAACACTCTAGCTCAAAATTTAAGGCCCAAAAATCGGTAACACAAAAGACGGACGGACGGACAGACAGACATGGCAAGACCGACTCAGCTAGCGTTTCTTAATCGATCCATATACTTTGAGGTATATCTATCGAAATTATTTCTCTATGTTACAATCTTAATGTCAAAACTAATATACCCCTATGGGATAGGGTATAATAAGTTTGGACTCATGAAATTGGAAAGTTACTTGGTGTTGCTGCTGATGCTGAGTAACTTATGAGAATCTGGACTGGGCTGTAAGGGAGCCATGAAGATGATCGTGCGGAGCCTGACCAGTCTGGTACCACGGGAATCAGGAGCCCCTAAGACATGTAGTCCTCAGACTGCATAGGCCCCCTTGTGGCAGTATCGTGGTAGCTGTGTTACCCGCGTTGGCGGTACCGTATGGTATTCTGAGGTGAGTGATAGACTTTCGAATGCAAGAGGTGTCAGATGGACTTAGGTGCTTAGCAAGGATGAAGTTCGTGCCTTCAACATGATTTCAAAATTGCACCAATATAACGTGTCCTACGTTGGGGTGTTAGCTAACATTTTCTATGGTTGTGATACCGTAAAAAAACGAGCTGTAATGGCTAGGTGTCTACGTTAAGCATATTTTACATTATCTATCCGAAGGAAAAAACACTGCTTCAACACTTAAATTCATGTTGAATAAAACACTTCCACAATAGCTAATAAACTAAAAAAAATCATTACTCCGATTACGTTAAATTAACACGATGCATAGCTATGGCGACTGCTCCCTCAAAATTTCATTTAAAACTCATTAGCATTCTTTATTATTGAAAATCATATGTTGAATATTTATTTTTTGTTTACTTTGCTGGCTCAATAAAAATTAATAGCTATTAACGTCAAACTGGCAAGAGTTCAGAGAAATTGACCCACTTCTCGCTAGTCTAATAGACTAGATACAATTAGAACAGTAAATTATTTATCTGGGGCTATTAGCATCTGCTATCTAAAACACCTATTAATACACGATAACAAGAACAAGAATGCCAAATCAAATGTAAATCGCATTGACCGGCATATGGACATGACGCATAGCAATACCATCGAATGTGATGCAAATATGGAGTCGCATCGTCAGCGCTCTGGATGTGACTAAGTGTGCGTTGACAGATAAAACTATACCCGGTCGATGGCCGCACAAGTGGGGGATACCTACCTCATCATTTCGTTTTGGTTAATTAGATTAGTGACGACATCAAATCATCACCCCAGCACTAAGCTGCTGATCTCTTCCTAGGTACTGTCATCAAATTACGAGGGTATCCACCAACCACCACCAAACACCATCTCTTCATCATCATCTGTCATCGCATGCGGTATCGTATAGGTACCCACGTTCAGTCGCATTACGCTATCATTCACCTATTTCGTTGGGTGCCCCTGTTATTATTTATCTTCTTCGCATCCGCACCACCATTTGGCCCGTTGTTCTTCTCAACCGGGTTTATCAACTCAACCACGTGAGGTTCGCCGTGTCTGTGTGTGTGTGTGTGTCTTTTACTGGCTTTTTCCTTTTGCACTTACACGTCATATTTTACACATTACGAGGCCTTTGACTTCTTGCGCTCATTCACTTTTCATTTTCCGTCACTTCATTCCACATCGCCGCTGCTGCTGCTGTTGTTTGCTGGTAATGGTGCTGATGTTGATGTTGCTTTTGCTGTTTGCTGGCTCTCCTGCCATTGTTGTTGTTTCCCCATGTTAATTCGTTGTTTTTATTGCAGTTAATCGGTTCAATGGGGTGGCATGGTGGGGAGCGCGATGGGGTCAATGAATTCTTGGGAAATACTTTTTATTCGGTTCACCCGTTATTTCTTGATTTCTGCACTTTTTTTCTTCCACTATGTTGGTGTTGTTGTTTGTTGTTGTTGTCTACTTGGCGGATGGTGTTGGCTTCTTCCTTGTCTGTCAATTAATCCGTGTATCTTATGTAAAGCGAGTGATTGCTGTCTGCCTGTCAGTGGGGCTGGCTTGTCTCTTATGACATTTGCACAAGTGGGGCGCATCTTGTTTGTGGAGTGGTTAAGACGGAATAGGTGTATGCATGTGGATGGAATTGTGCGCGCGTTGGTGATAGAAAAAAAACTTTCACCGTACCGCGCATCATCCTCGCTCAGCAACACTCTACCCTCCTTGGAGCGCTCTCAATCAGCAGAGCAACAGGGAGCGCTACATGCTCGAGAGGGTGCATTGACCCACAACGGGTGCTCTTTCATTGGTGCCCATGGCTAGTAAGTAGCCCTCGACTGGCTCATCCGCTCTACACATGCGACGAATCTGTTGGATTTGCTTTGGGCCGCGTCGCTTCATTATTTGCTCCCTTCTTGCAGTGGTACTCTGTGCAGTGAATGATTTGTGGAATGTATTTCGATTGCGTAGCCATAGCGTAAGCATACGTGCATTCGGTAACTCGTCGTGTGAATATCTGCTTTGGTATAGCGGTGACGTTATGCTGCTGTTACATCGATGTTGTGTATGGAAAGCGGCATATTATGCTCAATTGTTGAGGGTTGAGAGGGTTGAGAGGGAGAGCGCGTCACTGACGAGACAACCAACAATAACGATGGCGACGACAAGGCTTGAACGTAACGAACAGAGTCAGCTCAGCTTGGATTACATTTAATTCTTGTGTTGCTAATCAGATTAAGACGATTAAAATTGTTTTGCAGTTGTTTTTCATTTGATTTGCGGTTGTGGTTGAAGCGTTGTAGTAGGCAGATTATCGGAATAGCTGGGGATTGCGTAATTGACTGGGAAACTGGGAAACTGTGAAAATTGTTTGATGATGTGTTGTTACAAACCTAGGGATATTGTAATGGGGCTTGGTGATTGACAGTTCGGTGGAAATGTAATAGATTTTTATTGGAGCGTAAGTCTAATTACAAAAGAAAAATTATGAAAATGGAATTAAGTTGGAATGATGGAATGCACTATTGTATCGATTAGTTGTAAATAAAATTACATCAATATTTATTTCACTAAAAAAGTAATAGATTTTATTAAGCTAAATAAGGGGCCAGTTATAGCAAATTATAGCTAATATCGAGTTCTATAGCCTTTTTTGTATTCGAAGAATTTATTTTACAATCAAGAAGCTACATTTTCTGACCAATGTTCTATTAAAGTTTTTGAATGCTATAACTCTCTATAAGCCCACAACCGATCAAATTTTCACACTTTGGCAGATCCTGGAAAAAACCCTATTCTCGCTGCTCCTTAATGGGTCGGAAACGACCTCACCGACACATTCGATACCAAAAAAGGATTTAGGCAAGGCGATGCGCTGTCATGTGACTTCTTCAATTTGATTCTTGAGTGGATTGTGCAAAACTCCCGAGCCAACACCAGAGCTACAATTTTCCAAAAATCGGTGCAACTACTAGCATACGCCGACGATATTGACATCATTGGTAGGGCTCAACGTGATGTCATAGCCACGTTTGCTAGTATAGAGAAGGAAGCGGCAAAAATGGGTTTATCCTAAATGAGGGTAAGACAAAGTAACGAGTCCGCCATCTAACGTTTTTTTTTCAACTAGTGCTTATTTCGTGAATGGTAACACATAGCTCATGTCTGATTTGACAGATAATTAGTTTTATCCTTCCGCTGATTGCGACATTACTTTGAAAATCATGGTAATGTTGCAGAATGTGTGCGAAAATTGCGTACGGATTTTGGAAGAAAAGAAGCACCGTCAGCTCCGTATGTTCGTTATCTTGTGAAAAAAGTGAAAGAAACTGGCATCCTCATCGATAAACCAAAGCGTGAAAAGCCAAAAACAGTGCGTACACCCGAGAATATTGGTGCTGTGGCAGAAAGTGTGCGTGAAGCGCCATCAACATCAATTCCGATTTTACCAAAAAATCATCTTTTCAGATGAAGCTCATTTTGATCTTTGCGGGTATGAAAACAAGCAAAAGTGTTGCATTTGGGGCACAGAAAACCCGCACGCATACATTGAAAAGCCGATACACCCACAACGAGTCACTGTTTGGTGCGGATTTTGGTCCAGAGGCATAATTGGGCCATTTCTCTTCTAAAATGAGCAAGGAGTGGCCGTTACAGTCAATGGCGATTGTTATCGTTATCACAAAAATTGAAGAGGAGGATATTGGCGACATTTGGTTTCAACAGGACGGCGCTACGTGCCACACAGCCGAAGATACACTCGATGTTTTGCGCCCTGTTTTTGAAGATCGCATTATCAGCCGCAGAGCTGATGTCGTTTGGCCACCTCGGAGCTGCGATTTGACACCGTTGGACTATTATTTGTGGGGTACCGTAAAAGATAAGTGTTAAGCCGACAAGCCAGAGACAATTGACGCTTTAAAGGACAATATTCGTGAAGCCATTGGTAAAAAACAGCTGCACACAATCGATAATGTGCTTAAAAATTGGACCGATCGTGTAGGCTACTGCATGGCCAGCCGAGGCAGCCATTTGAATGAAATTATTTTCCATTATTAACCGGAAGGATTGTACTTTCCAATACAAAAAGAAATTTTAGAAAATATTCAGTAGTTTTTTTATAGCATTTTCAAAAAAAAAGTTATTTGGCGGACCCTTTACACGAAAGGACACACAACATCGACGAATTGGACAGAACGTCACCATTGAACGTTTGAGGTAGTACGGGACTTTGTCTAAATCGGCTCCGCTATTAACTCTGACAACAACTCGTCAGAAATTAAACGGAGAATTACTCATTCCAACCGCTGTTTCTTCGGGCTAAGTTGGCAATTCAGAAGTAAAGCCCTCACTCGAAATATACTAAGAAGATCCTATATAAGACCCTGATCATTCCAGTCCTGCTCTACGGCGATGAAGCATGGACCGTATCAAAAGCGGATGAAGAAATCCTTGGTCGATTCGAGAGAAAAATTCTTTGAAAAATCTTTGGTCCCGTTTGCGTTGACGGGCTATGGAGAGGAAGATTTAACCACGAACTATACGAGCTGAACAGCGACATACCCCTCGTCGAAAAAACTGCGCATTGCACGCTTGAGATGGCTAGGACATGTAGAACGAATAAAAACCAATACTCACGCACGCAGATTCTTCTGTTCACAGCCAGATGTCGGATTAAAAATGCTTAATCGAACTTGCAACCGTTCTTTGGATTCAAAAAAAGGAAAAAATGCATGTATGTAAACCACAGACCTATTTACTGTCTATTACTATCCATACTTTCAAATAAAAAATCAACTAAAACCGAGATTGATCATATGGTTTCCGAAAGAAATGCATAAGGAATTCCTTAAATACTATGCGGCTTGATGGACAACATTCTTAAAAATATATATTTGCAAGTACATAGTTGGCAGATTATCTTTAAACGCTGAGGTACCTCAACGAAAACGTTCAAAATAGTATACAAAGAAAACGCAGTATAAAATATTTATCAGAACGACCAAATCCACTTTTCTGCAAATCCATGCATCTGCTAGGTATCACAATTAGGTCAGATGTATCATGGCAACAGCATGTAACATTTATTACGAAATCACCAGCGTCCAAACTAAGTTACCTTTTCAGAGCTAAGAGATATTTTAAACCAGCCCAGCTTCTTCTTCTTCTTCTGTATAAAGCCCAACTATGACCAGGTCTTGAATACTGTTCTCATGTTTGGAGTTCGGCCCGGAAACATACCCTGAACTCACTGGCATCTATCCAAAGATGCCTTATAGCCTTACTTTAAAGCTGTAAAATTTGGCCTGTGGGAGATCTATCTCTTTATAACATCAGATGTAAGGAGAAACTTAGATCATCCCAAGACTCGTTGCATTTCAGTGACCGACAATATACGCAGTTTCAGCTCAAACGAAAGCTAACAACGACACAAACAATGGAATTCCAAAATTCTTTTTGTTACATAACGATCAGTCATCGGGCATACTTTCGTCTGTACTTGATTGATAATTTGGGGCATGAGCACTATTAAGGAATCACCTGTTAACAAGTTCTACTATCGATTCATCACTTTGAACAGCTTCAGTGACTACTCCTATACTGACGGTAGGCAGTTTTCTAGCCCTATCACTTTTATGCCCTCTTGACAACAACTGTTGGAAATCCTCCTTACAAACATCTACAATACCTCGCGCGTCAGTGCCTTGCTTCCTCTCCATATTTTATTAAGCTTGTGTCAAGTTTTAAAACTGGGATGACTCCAGATCAACAAAGTTAAATACACCTCAAAGCCATTTCCCAAACTGCAAGCAAACATCAACAGAACCGCCAACAAATCTCAATCGCATCTACGTCTTCATTGAAAGTACCTACACTCCAAAACAATTGCACAACTCAAGAAGTACACACTTCATCGCATTGACACCCTTCTCCAACACTTCTGTCGAATGGAAAAACGAAATGTCACCCGATTGACACACACTTGCATTGGAAGTCTTTCGCAATGCATTAGGGGGAAACCCTTTCCTACCCACCCAATGCCATATGATGGCGCACTGTCACTCCTCGTCAAGATTGTTTACGAAAATCTCATTCAAAAGCCCTCTCGATTGCAGATGGTAATGAGTATTACCGATTGCGCCTTATGCCTCGAGATAGTATAAACAACCTCCTCCCCCTGCCGAAAAGTATGTGCTCATCGGATCTCTCGACGACAAAGACGTTGAAGTGTGCACAGCTGAAGTGGGTATAGATTTGATTAGGTAAATTGGATAATTACGCGATTCGCTTTGACGGCTGAGCGAGTCTTACAAGTTCTCGAATCCGGGCTTCGCAAGAATTTCAAGATTTTAAAAAGTAAAAAGTGCTTGTCTAGGTGCTCACTTAATTGTGCAGTCGTCGACTCCCCCTCTATGGACTGTCAGGTTGATGGCATGTTCTGACCCAATTTCAGGTAATGTTAGCCAAACGAAATGCCATAGCACAGAGTGTGCCTACAGAAGCATGTTGTGGGGTCAGACCAACATCCAGTGGATGGTTAATTTCGGACCGTTCGATGCGGTCTTTGTGTGCGCTTGAGATTCTTTTTGGACTTGGATTGGCATTATTGGAAATTAAGTGGATCAATTACCGCGAGAATGGTTTCCTCCTTGGGGGTATGTTTTTTGGTTGTTGTAGTACATTAGTTTGTTACTCTTTTTGTGGTTGTTGGTGGCTTTTGTCCAACGGGGAGAAGTGGATGTAGTGCAAATACCTTTCGAAAGTGGAGTAACATATTAATGACCCAAGTCGAACATTATACTTGTATCTTACAAAGGGGGTCATTTCAAGTGGGCTATGATTGAGATGTTGGACATTGAATAGGTTTACATAGTTTTATAGTCGTTTGTGCGGCGTTGGCTTTCTCTTGGGGTACAATGGTCCGACAGTGTTGTCATATAATCACGCAAACACGGGGTTAATGACTGAAAATATGTCAATGCTGTATACTGCAAACAAGTAGCTTATGATGAAATATTGTGTGTTTATGCAAATCTCAAGAGATGACATGTCTTGAGATAGCGTGCACAGTTGTCATTGCAGTTTACGCAATTAAGTCGTTGATATAAGTTTAAAAACTCGCGGTTGACTTGTAGAGCGATAAATTTATTTAATTATTATCAGTCATAGCCACGTAGATAGTGATCGATTTCATCCAAAATTGCTGCTAATTGTCCACTGACATTTGTGAATGAACTTTATTTTTTGGAGAAATAGAGTGACCAGATATATATATTTTTTGTCATTGACATATTTTCGTTATGCTAAAAGTTGGTACTAAAAATTTCAAATTCTTTAAAAACGTCCATCAGGTTATTGGAAAGAGTATGATTATTTAAAATTTTAACAAATTAAATTCTAAATTAAAAAACTGAATTCTATTGTTAAAATAAGATATTGGCAAATAAAATTGACCGGTAATGTGAACGGGTCCGAGTGTTATTTTTTCTGAAATTTCTCAGCATTAACATTAACATTCTATCCAATCAATAGAAGTATTCCAATAGTCAGTTTTGACAAAATGTCTCAAATGAGTCTATCACCGACTGACTAATGAGAAGGATTTGAAATATTTTAAACAGGAAAGGGCGTCAAGCCAAAAATCGTTACCCAGCCTATGGCAATAAAAGTGTTGACTTCAGATCATATTCCAATAAACTGTGACATTCTTCTGAAGAGTAAAATAAAAGATGTGCAATACTTAGATTTTAAGAACGCTGATTGGGATTGATATGGAATAAAAGTAAACTAACGTCTTAGAAATACACCCTGTGATTTAGATAGTATAAGTATAGTTGCCATCAAATTGGTGAAAAAATGGAGTTTTTTTTTTACAAATTCCATATTGGAAAGTATCAATGAGTCCATTCCCAAAAAATTAAAAAACGACGAAATTAACTGTTCTTCCACAGTACATATTAAATTTAGTCAAGCAAAGAAAATATATAGACAGGTTTATGATTTTAATGAAATTAACATATACACAACACAAATAGCTTTCGAAATTTCAAAGTTCAGAGACAAGGATTTCAAACCGTTTAGGAAAATTGCAATAGTTCTCAAAAATAAAAAAATCGAGTGTGAGTTCATCCGCAGTAGAAGTGAAACAATAGTCGTTTTCGCTGTCGACGATATCACTTTATTTACTTCACTTGAAACAATAATCGTCAAATCACAGAATATTATTGAGCGATTGCTCATGAGGTCTCGATTGACGAGTGGAAAAGTTTGAAAAGCGCCTCTACATGTAAAAACGAGTAGTGGGTGCACGACTGGGTTGTACGCAACTTTCTCTTTCACAGCGAGTTGGGTTAATTAATGCTAAAAATTATAAAAAAATTTCGAAATGTGATTATACGAACGTTTACTCCGAAATTTGAAGGAATCGGTGTCTATGTGAAAAATAATTAATTTTCGTTATTGGCCAAAACTGAAAATTCCGTTAAGTGATAGTTGGGCTAAAACTAATTATGTGGAATTGTTTAAAACTATTATAGTAGTATATATATTACATTTTATTCAATTTGACAGAATAGTTTGCGAGAAATTAACAATTTTCTTTATATGGCCTGAATGACAAAATCCGTTATATGGATTTTCTCGAAAAAAATGGGTATGCAGTTTTGTTGGAACTAATATGCTTATAGTACGTATAAAGTTTAAACAAAATCGTTAGAGCCGTTTTCGAGAAAATTGAGGTTATGTGTAATTTTTATATGGCAGGTACCGTTAATAACATGGCTAAAAGCAAACAAAAAAAATGGCCTAGAATTATGACCAAAATAAGCTTGGATACGAAGTTTGAAGAAAATCGGCCAAGCCGTTTAGGCTGGGGAGACCATTACGGACAGACGGACCGACGGACCGACGCGACGGACGGAATTCCGAAAACCACTTTTTTAGGCTCCGCTATCATAGAATCAATGTTAGAATCAATCAAAATCTCGAGGTCGAAAATTTTCACGAAAACAATATCTTTCTCTTTGTAAGAGAAAGTTAAAAAAGAATATGTTAAGTGCTATAGAATTAAGGGAAATTTTCATTTATACAAGATTACCATAAGAAAACTGTGTTTAAGACGAAAATCCAAACGCGTATTTCCAAACATTTTACTACTAGGCGATATACAAGTTGATATGGCATTTAATGGAATAAATAATGGACTTTTTAAATATATGAAATGCTGTGCGATTAGATTAACATTTTAATACAAAAATGTAATTTTAATTTGGCGCTATTTTTCCATACGAATAGCGCCACTTTTGCGACTAGTAGAGAAACAATATCTTTCTCTTTGTAAGAGAAAGTTAAAAAATTACAATGTATACCAAAATGCTAGCTTTCAGTCGTCAATTACCGTCTGAGTGATAATCGTTTTTAAAGTTACGGAATGACCCCCCTGTACTCTGCCTAATTTCTTTCTCTCTCTCACTCTCTCTCTCTGTTTACCACCTCAACAGTGTATTCATTTCATTCGAGATGAGTTGACATATTGGCAATTAATTGACTTAATTGGTGAAAAATGTGTTTTCATTAGTTTTCAACCTTGTTTTACCGCACAAATTCGGTTGAAGAATTTCGACTACAAAACCAGTTTTATGAAAGTTGAACTCATCTCATTCTCTTACAATAACCAACAACACGCGCTGTTCCCAAGCGTTCCCATACGTAAGTACTAACCGCGACTAACGCTGCTTGGTTTCGGTGATAAAACAACAACCGATATTTTGGTGGATCTATTTTCGTTACACTATTTCGTTTCATTAAAACGAATTCACAACGTCCCAAAAGAAGTTTCACTTCAAAAAGACAATCATAGGTACAAATATCCCCATTAGTCCCTTCTGCAAGATCTCCAGTGTGAAGATATTCTATTTTCATCGTATGCATAAAATCAAACCAAAATCCTACGCTCCACCTTTCTGGAAGACTTCCAAATTTCGATAAAATCGTCAAACATTTTGAAATTTTACCTCCATAGCTGCTTTTAGGCCGTGTGCCAATTGCGTTAAAAAAGGGGTTAAATTTTATCCACCGGCTAATTTTTGACATTTCTGTTGGGGTAAACAAATTTGGCTTTTTGCGGTGTCAGTTGGATTAAATGGGATATTATTTTAAAACTTGTAACAACCATTATACGGTTAATCACAAAACCATCCCCACAAGTCACCTATACCACAACCAACCGACCCACCCTGTATCGACAAACATCTATACCCGCTGCAGACGTCGATACACACAATTATTATAACAGCCAGACAGCCAACCAACGTATCCTTGCGCAGCTGATACACACAATTATTATAACAGCCAGACAGCCAGCCAATACAGAGAATATGATACACACAGAGAATATGAAACACAAAAGAGACGAGAGAAAATCATCCCCGATGAAGTATAAAAGACGACATCATTCCGTAGGAGCTCACTTCTGATGCAGCAGTCACTGTGAGCAGTTGTCTTAATTTTCCTGAAATAAATGATTAATGTAAATTTCCGAGATCAATTATCAATAAATAAAATTTGTAAGCCAAAAGTAAAAAAACAGTTTTATAAATACTATTTTCAATAATTTCCCAAAAGATTTGGAACAAAATTCCTTTCTATATATTTTCTTGCAATACAAAAATGCCGAATAGAATGCAGAGCAATCATACAAAAAATTTTAATTATTTATTATTGGCATTAAAACATGATTGTTGTACAATTTGTGTTCATGATTACAGATATATATATTTTACTTTCTTCAAGTTAAACATATTTTCGCATACAAAATATACCGAAATATATGTAGTCATACCATTTTAGTAACCATCCATTTTGAATTTATGTTACAACTTTGTTTACATTTTCTGATATGAAATACATATTCTTTGCTTTTTATTAAAATCTGAATGATGTTCTATTTTCCCACACATGTGAACACTGGTATGCTTTCCATCCCTCTCACTCCTCAGTAGGTATACCAAATGTCAAAAATTATCCACTGGCTAATATTTTAACGCAATTGGCACACGGCCTTAGGAATCTTTGGAAAATTCTGTTTCATTTCGGTGGAACGACAAACATTACTTCACATACTTCACAAAAATAAATCTTGATCATTGAAAATAAAAAGTTATTTTCTGCGAAAACTATAATTAAAAATTAAAATATTTTTGGATAATCATGTCCTTGAGTAACTAATTTCAAATCCGCCAACTGACACTTTTAAGAAAAATATTATTAAGAGAACGGCATGATAACGTTTTTATCCACGCCCACTTTTTGTAGGCGTTTTTTTAAATTGATTTTTGGTTAAAATTTATGAAAATTCGAAAATTCATCTCTTGATGAGTTCGATTATTATATAGACCTCTGTCCAGTTTTTGTGATAAAAAATTCGTTTATTATACACTACCCCATAGCAAATGCAATAGGCATGGATTATAGATTTAATATTTTGAGCTAGGATACTGAAATTTGTTATATAAGCTCTTAGTCCATACCTCCGAAACAAGTTTTAACATTTAAAAATGAAAACATTTTTGGCACAAGTTCAAGAAAGTTCGAAAAGTTTTGATGAAAATACTTCCACTCTCTGGGGGCAATGATGAAAAAAAAAACGATATGTATACCCTTTCCCATTGCATGTGCAATAGAAAAACGTTGTTTTTTTTTCGAACCATAAAATATTTTGACAAACTCTTTTTGAATGCCATAGATCACTTTAGAGGAGTGCAATATAGGGGCACGGACATAAAGTTTCAAGTCTACTAAAATCTGTTGCCATGCGAAATTCTTAAGACCAAGTAAGTGGGTCCGATTATTTTTGGGTGTGACTCTGGTGCCGTAAACGAAGGCCATATGAACTAACGCCATAATGGTGTAAATTCACTTTCAACTGCGAATTAACGCCATAAATCACTTATGGACTTAATTAACAACTAAACTAAAGCCATTACGTAAATTTGAACTTACGCCATATGGTGTTAAGAAAGAAAGAAAGTCACCCTCGGAAATACAAGGTGGCGCAAAAATAACCTTCCAATGTTTTTTGGCTGTAATTTAAAAAAAAAATGAAAAACTTTGATTCTTCTTATGGATTATTTTTATTTGGTCTTTTAATTTTTTTTTTACATCAAGTCGAGAATATGATGTCATGTAAATGGCCGCCGCCACAGTTGATTGTCATTTGAGCCCTTTTTATGGCATTTTCCATCACTTTGGCCAAAACTTCCGGCGATAGGTCCTCACATTCTTGACGGATATTGTCTTTAAGAGCTGCAAGAGTCTGAGGCTTGTTGACATAAACCGCGACTTAAAAAAGCCCCACAAAAAGAAGTCTGGAGCGGTCAAATCAGGCGATCTTGCTGGCCAGTGCAAATCGCCAAAACGGGAGATTAGGCGCCCGGGAAATGCATCCTTCAGCATATCGGTTGTGGCACGTGCAGTGTGTGCCATTGCACCGTCCCGTTGGAACCACATGTTTTCCAATCCCAATTCATCAAGTTGCGGCAAAAAGAACTCGTTGATCATTGCTCTGTAGCGCTCACCATTCACAGTAACCGTTTGGCCCGCGACGTCTTCGAAGAAAAAAGGTCCGATGACTCCTCCGGCGAAAATAGCACACCATACAGTGACTTTGAGCGGGTGTAATGGCTCTTCGTGGGTTACACGCGGATTTTCAGTGCCCAAGAAGCGTAAATTTTGCTTATTTACGCACCCGCTAGGATGGAAATGGGCCTCATCACTCATGATTATTTTTGATGAAAAATCATCTTCCTCTTGGTGGTGATTAAGGATGGCTTGAGCGTATGTTAGACGCGATTGGCAGTCAGCAGCTAACTTTGTTACGTCTGGACTTTGTACGGAAACATCTTCAAATCATATACCAAAATTCGCTGTAAAGACCGTCGACTGATACCCATTTGCGTGGCACGTCCTCTGGTAGATGTCGACGGCGCTTCCATGACATCTTCGGCTACAGCAGCAATATTCTCTGCAGAACGTCGCAGTGTTTCACCAGTAGGCGTTGGACGGCTAGGAAATCTGCGACGAAATTCACGTTGTGCCAAAGTCACCGACCGATTATTGCTCAAATAAATAGTCACCAATATTCCGCGTTCTGGAGCAGTGTAGCGTAACATTGTTTATTAACGTGTATTTCGCATATGTTTACTACACAAATGTCAAAACAGAACTGACGTTAGGGGCCAATCGCAAAATGTATAGCATTTTCTGATAGGAGGATTACTTTTGCGCCACCTTGTATATGATGGATGGAACATTTTCAATTGCACCAAATGGGTCTGTTCTTAAGTAAGTCCTTATAATCCATTATGGGTATGCTGAATATGTAAGTACTAAAGTACAAGGAAATAACTTCAATCAAACGATGGATATAAATACGAGATATATATGCACTCTTCAAGTCTGAAGATATTTCTCCCTCAAAGTGGGAACGATTTTTATATTATGAACGAATATTTAACTTTTGATTTTCATTTTAATTTCGTGTTTCTGTTTCTTACATACATATAGGCTCTCATATCCATAAATACTCATGTAGAACAGTAAGTATGGGGGGGGTAGGCTGACCCCCTGCAACCCCCCTGCTTAGGGGTCATTGTTAAACGTGGAGTAGTTGCAAGGTTGGGTATATATGCAAAGTTTTGTTTGGATTTTAAAAAAATCTCTTAGATTTAGATTGGTATGTACCCAACATCGCACCTACCCCCATGCAGGGGGGCAGCATGCCCCCCATACCTATTTCACTATTTATACGCCATAAATTGTATGTACATCTATGTTGGTATACATTTATAATTCACATTATTGATAAGGCTGCGAGTGAGTTTAATTCACATTCCAGTAAGTACTAAGGCCACTTTATAAGACAAATTAACACCATATAATTCTTATTGTAAAGTGAAATAATTAATTAGGCTTTGAAAGTGAACTAACGCCATTATGTCTATATAGCTTTCGTTCACGCATCGTGAATCTTGGCATTTTACAAAAGTTTTTATTTGTTGCGTCCATCTGGCTTGGAACTGAAACCCCACTCTATCGCTATGGGATAAATATAGCAGCATATACAGGGGTAGTGTTACATTGTACCACACTAATTTATTATGGCTCTGTGGGTCTTAATATTGAAAATTATAACGAAGATCAAACATTTGTTTAAATTGATTTTGTCATCAAAACATCCCAGAAACAAAATTTTCGTTTTTTGTGCGCAAAACCTGGGAATAAATAATTAATAATTATTCGACAATTTGCTGTGATACCCACGAATGTGATTTTAATAAGATAGCTCTTTATACAGGGTGGCGCACCAATTGTGCTACAATAAGAAATTCAAATAACTTTTTTTTTAATCGATGTATTTCATTTTTTTTGTTATTGGTTAGAAAATTAAATTTTATTTTAAATAGTTAGTTGTTTTTAAAGATTATAGATCGCAAATGACCTCCACGCACTCCCACGCATATGCGACACCTGATCAAAAAATTATTCATTGCGGCCTGAAGAGTTGAAGTTGGGATCGCCTCAATTATTGTCGTTATGGACTGCTTTAATTCAGTTAAATTCCTGGGCTTCGTTTTATACACCTCTTGCTTGACATAACCCCATAAAAAGAAGTCTGGTGCAGTCAGGTCAGGTGACCTTGGGGGCCAGCGAAGAGTGGAGTTCCTAGAAATTAATTTGTTTGCGAATTTTTTGTTTAGCTCCGCCATAACTGGTCTGGCTATATGTGCAGTTGCTCCATCTTGCTGAAACCAAACGCTGTTGAATGGTATACGTCTTCGGCGCAGTTCTGGGTAAAAAAAACTCCTTCAACATCTTTAAATAACGGTCCCCATTGACAGTAACGGTTACACCGTTTTCTTCAAAGAAGTACGGCCCGACAATACACCTTGATGAAACTGCGCACCACACAGTGACTCGTTCTGGGTGCAGTTCCGTCTCATGGAGCATTTCTGGATTAGACTCTTTCCATATACGGCAATTTTGCTTGTTTACATTGCCGTTAAGATCAAAATGGGCCTCATCAGACATGAACAAACAATTGATCAATGTGTTGTCTTCTTCGGCCATTGATATCATTTTTTGGCAAAATTCCAGGCGAACAGGCAAATCCTGAGGGTTTAACTTGCTAGTAATTTGGACTTTGTACGGAAACAAGTTTAAATCGTCATGAAGTATCCGTTGTAATGGCCGTCTACTAACTCCAATTTGCCCCGATAAGTTTCGGGTCGAAACGCTCGGATTGGCCTGTATTGCAGATGCTACTGCTGCGATTGTATCCTGAACCCGAACATTGGCATCTCGATGGTACGGCCTTCGTGCGATGCTTCCAGATTCGGCAAACATGTTTACAAACCTCATAATGGTCCATCTACTCGGGGGATTACCGCCAAACTCCCGCCTAATTCCCTTTGGACGGAAATGACGGACTGCAAAGCATGGTACCGTTGCACTATCCAAATTCTTTTTGCCGTATTCCAAGCATCCATTTTTATAAATCTAAATAGTAACCTACAGTAGCACGATTCGTGCGCCACCCTGTATTATATTTGGCTCACCCTGTGCTATCAATGACCTGTCACAAGACACAAAATGATGTCCTCTTACTTGTAGTATAGAGGTATATTGTCTAATACAATTTATGTCTCAATTTATCAAATACACTTACAAACTCATATGCAGGAGGTTGTTTTTATTTCATCATGTCAGCTCTGGCAAAACACTCTCGTATGCATTCGCCATCATGTAAATGAACAACCGACTTCCTTGATGCCATCTAATAGATACCCTCGTCCAGCAACCCAACATCATTCAATAATTTTCCATTTTCATCGTTTTTTATCGCCTTTTCTTTTAAACAAAACAGAAAATTGCATGTACGCGCAAAATGTCATTTTGCATTTAACTTTCATGACTTACAGCAGCATCCAAAAGCAGGCACAACTCTTCGTTGTCCTTTTTCTTCCTGCTGCCGAGTGGAGAGTTAGGAAGAAATTGCCGCGCGTGATGGCAAACAACTGGCCGCAATTTTGTCTATCGCTTTGCTGTGGAAGTGGAAGATTTATAGCCTCGTGATCGTAAATTGTTTTTACTTTCAGTCTTGCTGGTCATTTTGTAGCTCGATAATACGCCATCGTCGAGTTTCCTTGGTATCTTTCCTTGAACGCGTTGCAATAGATGGAAGCGTATATACGCTTCATTCGAATGCATAATTTAATACCGTGTGACATTTTTTTTCAACTTTTTGCCTGTAGGATAGGCATCCCTGTGTTACGTATGTCTATCTATTTACATACTTGAAATGTCGTTAGAGAGTGACTAATGTACTCAGTGATGTTACACACCATCATTTTATTTCGTGTGTTTATGAGCTCATCGTTTCCAGCTGTTTTTTTGTGCTCATAATAAAATTTCCATTCAATTCTCTCTAGTACATGGAAAGGTTAAAAAGTAATTCACAACCCAACAGTTCTTGGAGAATATCCAGAAATTATAACACCTACCACCTTTCATGATTTTGGTTTCTCCTACGGTCGGTGCATGGAGCCGCATTGTGCACACTATACCATCATTATGAGTTTGTAAAGGACGATGATGCGAACATCTTGGTTTAACAAAAAAAAAACACTTTATGAAAATTACAAGCAAAGAATAGAAAACCTTTGCAAATTCGACATCAAGATTCGGAATAAGATTGTAATCAGCCCTATCGAAATATCCGTCGGAGCGGAAAATTCTCTGATTTTGTAAGATTCGGAATATTTTTGCTTCGAGGTATTCTTCCGAAAAGCTGTTCGGAATATTTCTCCGGCATTTTTTAATGCATCCCGGTGAATTGTGTTGAAGTGCGTTCAGGAGCATTTTCCGTTCAATTTTTGACAGTTAAGTGGAATTCTTTTGCTGATTTCCTCCGACACAAATTCTTCGCGGAATATATTTACGAATTGTAGTGAAGTAAAGCCGTCGCATATGTGTATTTTTCCGATGACACATACCATACCTCGAATGGAATTTGAATCTCCGACGAAGTATGCGCTGCGGAAAATTATCCGCTCCAACAGATACCCAGTGTTGCCAGATTGGGAGCTTTGTCGTATTTTGGGCTATCTTTTTACTCAAAAAACGATAGAAATTTCTTCCATGAGCGCCCAACACAATTTTGGGCTATATATCGTTTTACATTTCAGCTCTAGTAACTGCTTAAATTTTACGCGTCCCAGATTCAGAGAACATCCGATCGAAATGCTTCCGCAGACGAAGAGAAATACATCCTACCTTGATCTTTTGGAAGATCAGTTGAATAAATAAATATTTTTTGATTGGAAAATTGCGTTTCTGGTTGAGATACTACAAAATCCTGAACATTTTTGTAGTTAAGTTTATTTGCAATACAATTGCTAACACTTCCAGTGAGCAATGCTGTAGTAGAACTAGCGTTTTCATTTATGAATTCAATTAAGTCCAAACCGCGAAACAGATTGTCAACGGAATCTCTCGACGCTTTGATGAGCATATGCATCAATTCGATTGTCAAAAATATTTGTTGTAAAGATTTTATACCAACATTGGAAAATTTCAGCAAATTTACATCAGAAATTTATTTAGCGGTATGATGGTGATGAACTGAACTGAATTACATATTTTCAACGATTTTTGGGCTTCTTTCTGGGCAACGATATTGGGCTACATTTTTTTAAGGTTTGGGCGCTTAACGCGAACTAAATTCTGGCAACCCTGCAGATACCTCGACAGGGCTGAATAAGTCATTCTTATGACCTTTTTTATAAACAAAAATAATTTTGGCCCTGTATGGCCAGGTAATGCCTAATCGTATGCGTATTCGTAGAACCAGGCAGACATTTACCTGTCTGTGCTTAATTATTAAAATCTGTCTGTAACGGGTGATTTTTTAAGCGTTTTTTTTTTAAATCGAATAAAACACTCAAATTTGCATCAAATATTCAAAAAAAATTATTGTAATCGATAAAAAGTCCTTTGCCATTTACGTTTTAAAGACAACTTGATGTAAATGTTGTCCGCGGCTCCGTTTCAAATGGTCCATTTGTAAGGTTCAATTTTGCCTCACTTTTTCGAGCATTTCGGCCTGTATTCCACGAATTACGCGTGTTATGCTATCCTGTAAGGCTTCAATCGTGTTCGGCTTATCCACATAGACTAGCGACTTTACATAACCCCACAAGAAATAATCAAGAGGCATTAAATCGCATGATCTTGGCGACCAACTCCCAGGGCCATTTCGAGAGATAAGCTGCTCACCAAATTCATCCTTCAACATTTCCATTATTTCACGAGTTCACTCAACCATGTCAGCCAACTTGAGCAAAAAAGTCGCGTATCATGGCTCGATATCGTTCGTCGTTGACGGTAACGTTTCTTCCGTGGTCGTCTTTAAAGAAAAATGGACCGATGAGGCCACCAGCCTATAAACCACACCAAACTGTCGTTTTTTCGGGATGCATAGGTAATTCTTGTATGGCATGTGGCTGTTCATCACTGCTAAATCGAACGGTGCAGAGTATCATAGTAGTAATAGTAATAATAATTGAATTATTTTTCTACTTGCAACTATGCAGCCTTTTCCTTTGCATACTCTGCGCTTTTGTTTCAATCATTTTTCGGTGATTCACTACGATTTCCAGTAAGATTTCCACTTCTTCTATACGTCTTTGATGTCTCGTTTTCAGCAACAACAATTATTTTTTATAAATGGTTCACAATGACATGGCTTAATTAAACCACCCTTAAATATTGAGGGTGAAAACGAAATTTTCTTAAGTGAAGTTTACATTCGATCCTAAGCTTAGCTAAACCCACACTTAAGCTCGCACTGTGAAAACGGGCATGAGAGTTATGTGATGTGATAGAACAATACTATACCGTGAACAAAATTAAGGTCGAAAGACTGCGATCACAAGAGACCACCAAGTCTTTGGTAGCACGAGTGTACCTTAAACTGTCGACTAACACCATATTACTACCATTAATTTAGCGCCCACCAGCAAGAAGCCCTTGCTTTAATGAAGAGTGCCAACAGATGATCGCAGCTAAGAATGAGGCCTATAAAGCAGAGCTGCAGGTGAAACGGCATCAAAAGAGCATGCAGCGATTAAAGACATAGAGAGATGTCTTACTTTCTTACTTAAGTGGCGCTACAGTCCGGAATGAACCTGGGCCACAACCAACATGCCTCTCCAATTAGCCCGGTCCTTAGCTAACTGCCTCCAGTTGCGCACTCCAAGTTGGTTGAGGTCGGTTTCCACTTGTGCGCGCCACTTAAGGCGAGGTCTTCCTCTACTGCGTCCGACGTCTGGCTGGGAATCGAAGACTCTGCGAGCCGGAGTATTGGTGTCCATTCGTTCTACATGTCCTAGCCATCTTAAACGTCCAATGCGGAGTTTTTTGACCAGGGGCATGTCGCTGTACAGCTCGTATAGTTCTTGGTTGAATCTTCGTCTCCATAGCCCGTCAACGCAAACGGGACCGAAGATATTTCGAAGAATTTTTCTCTCGAATCTACCAAGGATTTCTTCATCCGCTTTTGATACGGTTCATGCTTCAGCGCCGTAGAGCAGGACTGTGATCAGGGTCTTATATAGCATCTCCTTAGTAGTTCGAGTGAGGGCTTTACTACTAAATTGCCTTCTTAGCCCGAAGAAACAGCGGTTGGCAAGAGTAATTCTTCGTTTAATTTCTGACGAGATGTTGTTGCCAGAGTTAATAGCGGAGCCACGGTAGGCAAAGTCCCGTACTACCTCAAAGTTATATCTGTCAATGGTGACGTTCTGTCCAATTCGTCGATGTTGTGTGTCCTTTCGTGTTGACAGCATATACTAAGTCTTACCCTCATTTACTGCTAAACCCATTTTCGCCGCTTCCTTCTCTATACTAGCAAACGTGGCTATGACATCACGTTGAGTCCTACCAATGATGTCAATATCGTCAGCGTATGCTAGTAGTTGCACCGACTTTTGGAAAATTGTGCCTCTGGTGTTGGCTTTGGAGTTTTGCACAATCCTCTCAAGAATCAGATTAAAGAAGTCACATGATAGCGCATCGCCTTGCCTAAATTCTTTTTTGGTATCGAATGTGTCGGTGAGGTCGTTTCCGACCCTGATGGAGCACCGAGAATTCTCCATCGTCATCCTACACAAACGTACGAGTTTGGGCGGTATACCAAAACTAGACATGGCTCTGTACAGTTCGTCTCTATAAATGATGTCATATGCGGCTTTAAATCGATGAATAGGTGGTGGGTATCGATTTGGACTTCTTGAGTTTTTTCCAGGATCTGCCGAAGTGTGAAAATTTGGTCGGTTGTGGACTTTCCTGGCCTAAAACCACACTGATAAGGGCCAATCAGGTTGTTGGTAAACGGTTTCAGGCGTTCACATATTACGGCAGATAGGATCTTGTAGGCGATGTTGAGGAGACTTATGCCTCTGTAGTTGGCGCAGTTCAGAGGGTCTCCTTTTTTGTGGATCGGGCAAACGATGCTGAGGTTCCATTCTTCAGGCATATTTTCATCCGACCAGATTTGGCTTATGAATTGGTGGATGTTACTTACCAAGTCATCTCCGCCGGCCTTATAGAGCTCAGCGGGAAGGCCGTCATTTCCGGCAGCCTTATTAAGCTTGAGTTTAGATATTGCGATCCTCACTTCACTCAGGTCGGGTGGTTGGCAGTTTTCGCTGTCGTTGCCAATATTGAATGGTTCATTCTGCCTGACAGCGGAATGTTGTTCGTCATCGCCGTTTAACAGTCTTCAGAAGTGGTTCTTCCATATCCTCAGCATCGACTGTGTCTCAACTACAATATTTCCTTGTTCATCTCGACAGGATTCTGTTCGAGCCTTGTGTCATTGGCTTTGACGTTTTACACTTTGGTAAAACTTGCGAACATTGTTCCTGGAGTGGCACCTCTCTATATCCTCGATCGCGCGCTTTTCTTGCTCTTTTTTCTTCTTGCTGAAAAGCCGATGTTCTTCCCTTCTTCTTTGCCTATAGAGCTCAATGGCAGCTCTCGTCTTCACCTGCAGCTTAGCCTTGTAGGCCTCATTCTTGGCTGCGAGCATCTGTCGGCATTCCTCATCAAACCAGGGTTTTCTTGCTGGTGGGCGCGAGAGATGTCACTCCAGGATAAATGTGATGTGTTAGCATTTACCAATTCATACTCAAAATTTCGTCCCATAAAGATATGCCTGAAAAAAGGAACCTGACCATTGTTTGCCCAATCCACAAAAAAAGAGACCCTCTAAATTTGCCAATCCGTTAGTCACCGATTTTTTGGGCCTTAAATTTTGAGCTAGGACAGTGAAATTTGGTATATATGATTGTTGTCCACGTCACCAGAACAATCGTAAAAAATTTCGAAATCCACCCACTTTCAAGTCCACTTTTAAGAAAAACGTTTTTTTGGTCAAACGGTATCTAATTTTGAAAAAGTTTGTGAACAAGATATTTAGACAATCCTAATATCTACATTTCGTCCATGTAACATTTTTTACCACGCCCACTTTTTGCGGGCGTTTTTTTTTGTTAAATACAGTTTACGTTAAATATTTATGATAATTTGAAAAGAAAAAACTTTCGATGCAAAAACATTAATAGAATTAATTTAAACATTTCCTAATTAGAACATAAACCCACGCCCATTATTTGAAGGCGGTTTCTAAAAAAAACCTTTCGTATACCCTACTCCATAGTATATGCAGGAGAAAAACGTTGCTTTTTTGCAGATTTGCAGATTTTGATAAAATGTTGTGACAACGTCATTTTCTATATTTTATCGCCATAAAGCCCACATTTCGGAGATATTTATTTTAAGGATGGGGTGGATATTTATTTTAAGAGGGTATTCAACTATCCGTACAGCGTATAGCCTTCTCATATGTTTTTTTAGAGGTCTAGTTTTTAAACTAGCAACACTGTTTCACTGCCTCCGCGATCCTTTGATATCAGGACATCACACCTTTAGATAACTTTCTTTGGGGGTATGTATAAACCAGAGACGTTGCGTTGGCTCTCCGATGTACGGCCCCAGTTGCTCGATAAAGTTGTCGAAAATTGGACTTCACGATTGCGCTTTATTCGAGCTAGTCGTGGCACACAGGATGACGATGGAGTATTTTTGCTGCTCCATCAAATCGGGGAAGTCCTTAACAAAACATTTACCAAAAAAGGATTTACGCCAAATAACGTATTGGCATGTTTCTTTAAAATAATTCTAGAGAGGATTGTGCAAAACTCCGGAGCTAACACCAGAGGCACAATATTCCATAAATCGGTAAAATTGCTAGCATGCACCAATGATATTGACATCATTGGATGGACTCACGTGATGTCATTGCCACGTTTGCTAGTGAAGAGAAAGAAGTGGAAAAAATAAATGGGTTTAGCAATGACAACTTGACACGACTTACGCGCCATCTGTCAAAAAAAAACTCCTTCTGGAAAAAATACCTTTAGATTGATCACTCTGTAATCTCGGAAGAACAGACAATTAGACGAATTGGAAAGAACGTCACCATTGGCAGATTTGTCTAACTCGGGTCCTCTTTTAACTCTACAAGCAACATCTTGTCAGAAATAAAACGAAGAACTACTCTTGCCAACCGCTGTTTCCTCGGGATCATTCGATCTACTAAGATAAACCAATACAAGACCCTGATCATCCCAGCCCTGCTCTACGGTAGCAAAGCAAGATCCATATGAAAAGCGGATTTCAAAATCCATGGTTAAAAGTTATGTTAAAAGTTCTTTGGAAAATTTTCCGTTCCGTTGCATTGACGGGCTATGGAAAGGAAGACTCAATCAAGAACAATACGAGGTATTCAAAGACATAGATCTGGTTAAACTGGGATTTTACGTATAAGATCGCTCGGACATATAAAGGATGTTTTTTTTTTAGAGGAATAGAACTTTAAGTTGGCAACACTTGTTTAACTTGCGGCCATTTTGTAAGCTGTCAATTGATTTATTTTTAGTTTGGTTTGTCATTTCAACATGAATAGACTGATGTCTGAACAACGCTTCCAAATAATTTTAAAAATCATGGTTCTCTTCGAAATACGTATCGCGCACTACGTCCATTTTACGGTCAACATAATTGTCCATCAGAGCAATTAATTCGATTAAATATGGAACGTTTTCGCACCACGTTTACGCTTAATGATAATACGCATCCACAGAGACGTCGTACAGTGTGTACAGGAGAAGTCACTGCTTTGTACAGGAGAAGTCACTGCTGCTGTAGAGCGTAGCGTAAAGGAAGACCAAAATCAGTCTATCCGCCTTCGTGCACAGGAATTGGATATGTGTCCATTCACTTTATGGAAGATCTTGGTTTGCGTGCTTACAAAATCCAAATCGTGCAAGAATTGAAGCCACAGGATGACCTATCAAGGCGTAGATTCTGTGGATGGGCCCAAAACAAGATCCCAATTTTCATAAGCGAATTTTGTTAAGCGATGAAGCTCACTTTTACTTGAATGGATACGTCAATAAACAAAACTGCCTTATTTGGATTGATGATAATCCTTAACTGTATGTTGAGACATCGCTTCATCCACAAAAACTGACTGCTTTGTGTGCTTTATGGGTTGGTGAAATAATTGGTCTGTACTTATTTAAATGCGATGCTGGCCAGAACATTACAGTCAATGGTGACCGCTATAGAGCCATGATTACTGACTTTTTTATTCATCAATTGAACAACCATGTTGTGCAGGAGCTGTGATTCCAACAAGACGACGCAACATGCCACACAGCTTATGCCACAATTGATTTGTTGAAGAAAACGTTCGGTGAGCGCATAATTTCGCGTTTTGGTCCTCAGAATTGGCCTTCAAGATCGTGCGATTTAACACCACTTGACTATTTTCTGTGGGATATGTGAAGTCTGTAGTCTACACCGATAAGCCCGAAATGATTGACCACTTGGAGGACAAAATTCGCCGCGTTATTGCCGATATATAGCCACAAATGTTGGAAAAAGTCATCGAAAATTGGACCTCCAGATTAGAATACGTCCGAGCCAGCCATGGCGGTCATATGCCAGAAATCATGTAGTTATAATGCCAGAAGATTATCTTTCAAATAAAGTAAATTTCATCAGTACTCGATGTCGATTTCCAGAAAGATGTCGAAAGCAGTAGGTAGAGGAAGACCTCAACCTCGACCTCAACTTTGTATTGCGCATCTGGCGACAGTTAAATAAGGACCGGGCTAATTGGAGAGTAACTAATTTAGAACATAGATAATAAGACCGCGTACCATTTAAAAATAAATAAATCGAATAGTGGAAAAATTTAAAAGTTCTCATAGCAATCCATCGAAACAGGCTTGTAATCCATTAAGAACGCAGTTGTACTTTATAACTTTTTGCTAGCTGAACTGACTTTTTTTTATAGTTAATAAGAAGGAGGATTATCTCTTTATTAACTAAAGTCGTGCAGTTATCTGACACTATCGGTCTATCAATAGTCCATTTAACATCTGCTGGGAGTGCTGTAATTGCCCGGGCATCGGCCACTTTGTTTCTTTCGCTATTTTAAAGTACCTGAATTTGCGCTCTAAAGCTAGGTGACCTGACAGTTTCATAACAGTACTACATTCAGTGGTACGGGCAGAATTGCTATCTAAAATGGAAGGTTATGTTATTTTAAAAATTCTAAATTTTTTTTTTGATTGCAAAAGTTTTTGAATTTCTTCTTTTCAGATTTCAAGCCTTGTGGAGCTTCCGGTTCCACTTCGAGTTATTCGTTTCCCCATAAAAAGGAAGGTCTCAGTATGATCTTAAAAAAAATATATTCTTTATGGTATCCCAATAAAACATACAATCCAGAATGAACATCTCCACACAAAATGTTCAACACGATCTCTCTGCTTCGGCAGCACTTTAAGCAAGTAGATTCACACTAAACGCGTGTTGGTATGGGGGCGCAATTCATGTATTATGCGCACCGTAATAAATATTCGCATCCTACCTCCTTAAATGGAAACTCCATCCACCCAATGTTGTTCCATCTCCTGCATCATACCGTTTTGAAATGAACCAATAAATTCAAATGCTTCCAATTCAACTAAAACACACAAAGCCGATGCAACTTCCGGGATCACTTATGCTGCTTCCAGCATAAACCACTCCAAGACTCTAAATATCGTTTATCCGCAACTAAGCCCCGGCCGACAATAATGCAATATCAGCGCGCCTGCATTTCATATATCATGTGCATGTCTCCTCCTCCTCTGATTTGCAATCAGCACACATCCCAGACTCCCTGTTGCACATCTCCCGGACATCGAGTGTTATGAATAAATTTGCTCCCTTGGTGCACACTGCAATAGTTGAACTCCTAAATGAATCGAGCTGTGCGCAAAGAGAAAGGTCGCTCGGTGTGTACTCGAGTGTGGGATCAAATCGCAAACCAGACCCTCGAGGCGAATTTTTGTTTTCTTCTCTGGCACAGATGGGAGCGCGCATAATGCAACGGCAGCACCACCACCAGCAAACAACTCCTCCGCATATGCACGCAGCACTGCGGCAGCGGGTCATTAGCGTAGACAAAGAGCGCCTTCTTTTGCACCATCCGATCCGAACCGGCTGAGTTCGGTGGTCCAAGCAGACAAGCACATACTCGTAGTCGAACTAGTATTCGTACATAGCCACAGACAATTAGCGGAGTCATGATCCAAGAAAATGGAAATGTCTCACCCGAGCGATTTATTAGCTAATCCAAGTGGTATTGCATCGGAGCACACACTTCCTCAATTACCCGGGCAAAATGCTCGTGCTGGGGAGTGGGACTTAGGCTGAGCGCACATAGGACGCCCACTCCTGCCGGAGGATGGAACACATGCACCTGGAGGACGGCCGAGCGGCAAAAGTAATCGATGTCTCTCATAAAAGATACATATTGCAGCTATTTGGCTAACGACTTGTTGTTCTTGGCGGCGCGCGGCGGACGGGTGGTCGGCAGAGTTGGAGCTTAATCGGTTATGGGGGACGACGACTAAACGCCTGCAAATGCGGGTATCGATTCATATGCAATCACCTTTTCGCCAAATGGAGTGGGAGAAGATCACTTCCTGGTTTATTGAACGTTACGTTGAGGATAATTCGGATTACGAATTCCATCAAATGTGTATTGCAACTGTGATCGTGTCAAGTGGATAATGAGAATCGGTTACAATATAACTGTAGTTAGGTTACAATGTTGCTATAGATAGTTAAATAGTTAGAGAAATAGTTTGACCCAACAATAAGGGAAGGGTCATTTTGAATAAGCGCCACTATTTTACAGGGTGTGATATATTTTATGTCGGTTGGTGTGTGAATATCGGATAACTTTTCAAATTTTTTTTTACAATTTTGACAACTATTGCCGATATGAATTCCCATCAACTGGCCCGACCAATGATGGGTTGGCGAAAAACCCATGGATGTCGTTGATTCTTCTTCCGATTGCGGCAATGTTGGTTGTTCATGGAGCCTGAGAGTGTGAAATGGGCCTCATCGTTTATCAAAATTTGCTTCCAACGTATTCCAAGCAACGTGGACAGTAAGAAGAAAAAGATTGGCATGTCGATAATCTCCCACTGTCCCAAGGTCAACAATATTCGACAATTAACAACGAATAGTGTTATCAGACGGTGCTTGTTGATCACGATATTTTCGACGATATGCACGCTGAGTTAACAGAACTGAACGAATCTTTTCAATGCTAAGCATCAATATTTTGGTGGTCCCATGCGATAATATGAAACCTTGATATTTCATCTAGCTGATGTCTACGAACTCCGACTACCAGCCTTCCCCTGGTGACAGTACATGTGAACAACTCGCAAAAGCCCTATAAGCTGATACAAAGCAGACATTACTGTCATCCAGGAAATCCGATAGGATGGACCGCGAAAATACATACAGATGACGCTTTGAGAACAAAAAACTGAAACTTTTGCTCAGTAGCTTCATGGTACGGGCGGGCGGTGTGCATGAAAACACATGAAATACAAGAACAAAAACATATGGCGGGCTGTGCCAGCACGACCCGCCATAGAACAATTTTTCGTATATGGAGTGCGTTATCTGTATAGAATTCATAATCTCTGCATCTACTAAGGACCGTGTTATAGTAAACAGAAATCGCGACTATTAGGTTGTGGATTTGTTAAAAGTGCATCAAGACCAAATTCGCAAACATAAGCCTTATATGCGCTCACACTTCAACAGAGGAAAAAGATGAAATAGCGAAAGAGTGCCTATACGAGCTCATTGACAAAATGTATGTGCGACTACCGGAGTACGATGTTAAAATTGTTCTGCGAGATTTTAACGCAGAGGTACGAAGAGAAGACATCTTTAGCAGTATTATCGAAAAACAGAGCCTACACGACAATACGTCTGCCAAGGACTTAGGCTAATTGACTTCGCTTCCACTATAGCCAGCACACGGTTTCCTCACCTCGATATTCATAGGAGGACATGGAGGTCTTCAGATCAACGAACAGTCACATTAGATGTCCAAACAATGCGAGAGGCTAACATCGACTTGGACTATCACCTTGTCGCAGCAAGGTAAAACTTTGGATATCCACCATGCCACAACAAACTGAATTACTGTGAAAAAATTTAATTTCCAAAGACTGCAATCGCAAGATACCGCCAAGGCCTTTGGGCAATGCGTCTATTAACCTCTCGATTAACACCATACCACCAGCATGGCAAAGAACAACGGGAACGATGCCAACAAACCCTTAGAGCAGCCGCAACTGATGTGCTAGGTTTCTTGCGCCCACCAGAAAGAAACCCCTGGTTTGATGAGGAATGCCGACAGATGCTCGCATCCAAGAACGAGGCACAAAGCTAAGCTGCAGGTGAAGACGAGAGCTGCCATTGAGCTCTATAGGCAGAGAAGAAGGGAAGAACACCGGCTTTTCAGAAAGAAGAAAAAAGAGCAAGAAAAGCCCGTGATCAAGGTTATAGAGAGATGCCACTCCAGGAACGATGTTCGCAACTTTTACCAAAGTGTAATACGTCAAAGCCAAGGATAAAAGGCGCAAACAAAATGCTGCCGTGATGAACAAATGTCCTAGTAGAGAAAAGTCAATGCTGAGGATATGTAAGAACCACTTCTGCAGACTGTTAAACGGCGATAACGAACAACATTCCGCTGTCTGGCAGGACGAACCATTCAATATTGGTGACGACAGCAAATACTACCAACCACCCGACCTAAGTGAAGTGACGATCTGCCGGCGGAGTTGACTTGGTAAGTAACATCTACCAACTCATAAGCCAAATCTGGTCGGATGAAAGTATGCCCGAAGAATGGAACCTCAGCATCGTTTATCCGATCCACAAAAAAGAAGACCATCTGAGCTGCGCCAACTACAGAGGCATAAGCCTCCTCAACATCACCTACTAAATCCTGTCTGCCGTAATATGTGAACGTTTTAATCCGTTTATCAACAACCTGATAGGCCCTTATCAGTGTGGTTTTAGGCCAGAAAAGTCCACAATCGATCAATTTTTCACACTTCGGCAGATCCTGGAAAAAAACCAAAGAAGTCCAAATCGATACCCACCACCTATTTATAGATTTCAAAGCCGCATCCGACAGAATTTATAGAGACGAACTATACAGAGCCATGTCTAGTTTTGGTATACCGCCCAAACTCGTCCGTTTGTGTAGGATGACGATGGAGAATTCTCGCTGCACCATCAGGGTCGCAAACGACCTCACCGACACATTCGATACCAAAAAAGGTTTCAGGCAAGGCGATGCGCTGTCATGTGACTTCTTCATTTTGATTCTTAAGAGGATTGTGCAAAACTTCCGAGCCAACACCAGAGGCACAATTTTCCAAAAATATAGCATACGCCGACGATATTGACATCAATGGTAGGACTCAACCTGATGTCAAAGCCACGTTTGCTAGTATAGAGAAGGAAGCGGCAGAAATGGGTTTAGCAGTTAATGAGGGTAAGAAGTATATGCTGTTAACACGAAAGGACACACAACATCGACGAATTGGAATTGGAGCGTCAGTATTGGCAATTATAACTTTGAAGTAGTACGGGACTTAGTCTACCTCGGCTCCGCTATTAACTCTGACAACAACATCTCGTCAGAAATGAAACGAGGAATTACTCTTGCAAACCGCTGTTTCTTCGGGCTAAGTTGGCAATTCAGTAGTAAAGCCCTGACTCGTAGTACTAAGGAGATCCTATATAAGACCCTGATCATCCCAGTCCTTTTCTACGATGCGAAAGCATGGACCGTATCAAAAGTGGATGTAGAAGTCCTTGGTAGATTTGAGAGGAAAATTCTGCGGCCCCTTTTCCGTTGAGGGGCTATGGAGACGAAGATTCAACCAAGAACTACGCGAGCTGTACAGCGACATGCCCCTAGTAAAAAAAAAACTTCGCATTGGACGTTTAAGATGGCTAGGACATGAAGAATGAATGGACACCAATACTCCTTCCGCAGAGTCTTCGATTCTCAGCCAGACGTCGGACGCAGTCGAGGAAAACTTCGCCACACGCAAATAGAAACCTAATTCAACCAACTTGGAGTGCGCAACTGAAGGCAGTTAGCTAAGGACCAGGCTAACTGGAGAAGCATTTTGGTTGAGTTCCAGATTCATCCCGGACTGTAGCGCCACTTAAGGGTAGGTGTCCCATGCAAAAATAGGTTGGAGTTTTGCGCTAAATTGTGTAGCGCTCACAATTTTCCGAATATTTAAATGAAATAAACGGTGATCGATTGGAAATATGTTAAGCAAAGTACTTGTTTAGCATTTAAAAAACATTAAAATATCTTTCAGCCTCAAAACCGCCTGACATGTAGAAAAACCATACAAATAAGTTAGATGCTAATTGCGTTCCATTTTTATCTCTTTATATACATATTTTTTATTTTTTTTATATTTTTTTTCTACAGACAATAGATTTGCGCAGATAACACCGGTCGTTTTTTGTTGTGAATTTTAGTATTTATCCCGAAAAAAATGCACAAAACTATGAAAAATAAGGTAAATATACAAAGTTTATCTAGATATAACTTCTAAAGTATAAAAGGTAACGAAGTCAAATTAGCTTTTTTACAAAGCTAATAGATATGTGCAGATACTGTTTTTTTTTTTTTTTTTTTTTAATTTTGTACAGTAATTTTTTGGTGACAAAATAGAAAAAAGGTGGTTTTTTTTAAACGTTTTGGGTTTTTTGGCTGGGAAATCGATAGTTATATTTCCTAATTTTTGGAAATAATTTTTTAACCAAGCGACAATATATAGGGCACAACGTACCGGTCTTAAAAACATGTTTTTTTTCTTCTAACATATTTAAATATGCAATTGAATATGACATTATTTGCAATGCCGCTGTGAAAAAAGGACAACCAAAATGATTCCGACATATTTTTTTTATTTTTTTTTTGGTATTTGTATTATTTAAATCAAAATACAAAATAGTTTTTTTCCACACGGTTTTTCAAATTTTGATGTTAGAAAAGTGGTCTATTTTACGTTTTTTACATAAAAAAAGATCGAATTCACGCACACAAAGAAGTTTGTTTCAAAATAATGTCACTAGGTGGTGAGTTGGTGACATTCTCTTTTCATTATTCTCTTCTGTAAATACAGGCACTAGGCAGGCGAGATTGTTATTATGTATGTATCTTTTGTTTACCTTTTCGGGTAGACTTGATGAAAGTTCGCGTGGACTTCACGTGGACATGGTACAGATCGTTACATTATTGAAATGTTTGCTATCGCTGCTGATGAATTGTTTTGTATGCGTATGTTTGCACGTGACAGAAAGGGTTGAGTGGGAAGTAAGTCAAAGTGTAGGTACTTGTGTGTATAATTTTGATAATTTTTGTGAATAGTAAAGTGTTGTTTACTGTGTTATTTTTTTGCAACAAATTCATTTGTGACACAACTTAAAAAAAAAATTTAATTGTTTATGTTATTTTTTATATTGTATATACATATGTATATTATATGTATATATATATAATGTTTGAACAACATTTTTACAGAATATCAATATCTATATTTCATACATATAAAGTTTTTTGACACGCCCACTTTTTGGGGGCGTTTTTAGTAAAAAAACGTTTTTCGGTAGGTACATTTTTTAAAATAACTGTAGTTTTGTTCCGGAGGACATTTCTCAATAGTTTAAAAAACATTTCGCTGCACGGAAAAACGTTTTCGTTTTTTTTAAAATTCGACTCAAATAGTATTTGTTTGGTGAATTTGACACCTTGAACCTACAAAAATTAATTATAGCGGTTAGATTAACTTTCGTAAACTTCTTTTTTTATATAAGGTGCTTAGGTACCTTCATAACGAGCATTGATAGAAGATGGGGTGACAATTACCTAGATAAATATCTATCATTTTTTGTTATTTGATTTGAAAATTTTCATCCTACTATTGTTGCGACGAGAATCAGTAGAACTATTGTCTACCGTCCTATTATTTGAGTAATCGAATTTTCATCCAAACAAGTGTTTTCCTACAACTCATACATTAAGAAAAAAGTTAACCTAGGTAAGGTTTACACATTTTTTTATAAGATATACAATGAAAACCTCAAAAACTGCTTTTACACCTCGCTGCGCGGCAGCCAGCAACAATTTTATCATTTTATTATTTTTTCACAATACTTATTCACATTCACACCAAATCTGAAAGAAAATTACAAAACAAAATATGTACACCAAACCAACCCTCAACTTGATTTTTTTCCTTCTCTTTCCATATTTGTTTTCAAGTTATTTGCTTGGTGTCTGTATATTGCATATGTAGGTAGGTAGGTATATGTAATATTAGTCTGCGCTTGCTACTTTTTGTCTTTTCCTTCAGTTTTCGTTTGCGTTGAAGCAAAGAGCACATGAGTAAAATTAAAGAGAGCTTACCAACACATTCAAATGCATTTACATGAAATTTGAGTTGGTCGGTCTGGGACACCTACCCTTAAGTAAGTAACTAGAAATTTAATTCGGCTGTCATATTGCGAAATGCTGTTCTTATTAAAAATGTGAAATTCCTAAAAGTAACCCACATTTCGTTTAACTACATCCCTCTCAAAAGTTAAGTATCCGTCCGACTTTAAAAATAGACGTTTTCACCAAACGACATCAGGAGGCACTCCACATCCATAATTAACTCTACCGGTGTACGCATTGCATGATCATATCTTTCAAAAGTATCTCACAAATGATTTTCCCACAACAAGGCAAGCGAACGAATAAAAAAAACCGCTTACAGGTGTAATACTAGCACAACGGAAGCAGCAGCCTTATGATTCTTATTATACCCACCCTATCCGTCCATCCATCTCGCACTGTTTTTGGGTCACAGGTTGTGACTTCGCGCGCAGTCGTATGTAGAGGTGCACACATACGAGCACACTCGGCTTGTGTGCGGCCGCCAAATGTGGGACACGGTTTCGTAACATGCGAACAGCATGCCACTGCCATGCCACATAAATGCGCGCACTCACATGAGATATGAGTATCGCGCACTCAATCAAATGAAGCAGAAGCTGTTGCAGGAGCAGGTGCAAGCGCATTGCATAGTGTGATGGTGCGATGGTGTGGTGTGTTGATGTGGATGCAATGCGAGTGGGGCGGGTGGAGTTGGGCTCTTTGCAGATGCAGTACAATGAACCGATGACGAATATTGTAGATTCAGATCGAGGTTGTTGCTGCTACTGTGCATCTGTGATTGAACGCAACAATAGAACGAGGCGATGAGAATTGTTTTCAGCTCGAAGGTCGTGTAGATTGCTTTGAGTCTGCCACTACCACTACCACTGATGCCTCTGCCACTGGTGTTGACGGCGATGATGAGGTTGATGATTATGATGGTGATGAGTTCTCCATTATGTAGGTCAAAGAACGGATGTAGAACAACGACGACGTGTGGCTTGTGCGGCGCTTTGAAGGTGTACATACTACATACTTGCCGAAGGCAGAGTCTTATAAATGCGATTTTAATGTATCTGTGATGGTTGGGAAAACAATCATTGAAATGCCGTCGAAATAAAAGGACTCATTGATCTAGATTTTATTTGTGTGTTTCCTTTAGCGTTGTCCTTGATGGGAGAAGTGCTTTTGTTCAAATTTATGTAATTTCAACTGAAAGGTGTATTTGTGGAACGGTATTTTTAACTATTTTTTAATCATGAGAAGAATGGAAGTTTCTTTATATTGAAGGTTGTTACCGCTCATGAAAGAAGCCGCCACTGTTTTCCCGTTTATTTTTAAGTTTTAGATTGGATTTTATTAATGTAACCAAGTCCGTATATACAAAGTCGAAGCTTGGTTTGGTGGAAAATGGGTTAAAACTTCTAATACTACCAAAAGTACACTACATTAAGACCCTAATCCTACCAGTCCTACTTATAGTAGTCGAAACTGGATGATATGCATGAACGCGTGAATGATAGGCAACGCGATTAAATTAAGTTGAGTGCCCAATTGAGGGTAAAAATGCTGAGAGTCACTTTCGAGTTCGTTTCGAGAATTAACTGCTAAAGTACTCCTAAAAACACAAACGTTTTTCACCTAAATAATGCCTATCAACGTCGACTCTCGGAATTCTTATGGCGATCACTGGGCACCTATTCCCTTGACGGATGATAGGCTGTGAACCCATGCGTAAAGTATTGCCGGTAGCATTGGTCGTATTCTCAACGAAGTCTCCTAGACCTTTTTTCGACCTCAGCAAAATAAATCCCAAGATGGAGTCAACGGTAGAGTCTACGATACTTCTTACGATGGACGAAGTGAACAACCTACATGAGCTGCTCAGACTTTTTCGGACAACAGGCCACTTAGAAACCGCAAGGGTTTGTCAGGCGCCTTGAACAGAGATGCTGTCAGATGAGCAGAAAGGTAACAGCAGAGTTCAACTACACAATGAATACTGGAAGCCCCGAGCCTTGTTGTTGGTTGAGGGTTGTGCCATGGGTTAACAACTCAATCACGGAAAAATCCTATTGTTGCGAAGCAACCAAAAGCGTCGTCGAAAAAATGATCACACTGCTGACGACCATACTAAACCAAAAAAAAATGTGCAGCAGCACCTGAAAGTCAACAAAAAAAATTGCAATAAAGGCCCATACAGAGCCTCTAGCCTTCATTTGTGTGTGCGAAGTTATTTTTTTTTGCCACACGGAGGAGCCAAACAGCAAATTTGAGAATCTTCTCATGACAGTGTTCCTCTTGGATGTTTGTTAGACTTTCGCAAGACGTGAAGCAGTGAACAAACCTTGGTGTATTTGCGAAGGTTAAAACACCTATAAGAAAAAGTGCAGCCCAAGGCTGCTAAGAAATCATGGTTCCTCATTTTGATATTTATTAGGAACATGGTGGCCTCCAGATCAACAAACGGCCAATCAAATTGATCACATTGTAGTGGGTAGATTGAGGAAAATGTTCAAAAGCTCAAAATTTCAATGAAATACTTGCAGCCAAAAACGAGGCCTACAGGAGAAAGCTGCAAGTGAAGACAAGAACTCCTTTTGAGCTTTAGAGTCAAAGAAGAAGTGAGGAACATCGGCTTCCACTTCTGCAGACAGGCAAAACGATCCATTCAATAGTGTCAACGAAAGCGAAAACTTACAACCACTCGACCTAAGTGAAGTAATGTGAGCAATATCTAAACATAAGCTTAAGAAGACGGAAATGAGCCGGTGAAGTTGATTTGGTAACATTTACAAACTCATTAGCAAAATTTGGATGAAAGTATGCCCAAAGAATTGAACCTCATCATCGTTGAGGTTCACAAAAAAGGAGACCCTCTGAACGTCGCCAGCTACAGAGGCATATGTCTACTCAACATCGCCTACAAGATCGTATCTGCCGTAATAATTGAACCTGGAACCGTTTACCAACAACCTGATCGATCCTTATCAGTGTGGTTTTAGGCCAGGAGTGCTCACAACTCGTCGAATCATCACACTTTGGCAGATACTGAAAAAAAACCTAAACCGTGTACGACAGCATTTATAGAAACTAACTCTACAGCCCCATGTCTAGTTTTGGTACACCGATCAAACTCACGCATTTGTTGAGGCTGACGATGGAAAATTCTTGCTGCTCCATAAGGGTCGGCAACGACCTCACCGAGGGGTTAAATTCCAAAAAAGGATTTAGGTAAAATCATTCTTGAAATGATTGTGCAAAATTCCAGAGCCAAAACCAAACGCACAATCTTCCATAAATCTGTGCAATTGCTAGCATTCGGCGACGATAGTGACAGCATCAACGAAATGTCACCGAAATGTCACCGGCGCGCGTACCATACATCAAAAAAGAAAGCGGAAATAATGGGTTTAACAGTACATGATTGCAAGACCATGTATATACTGCCAACAAGAAAAGACAGACAAAAGCGACGAATTGAACAGAACACCTCATTCGATAGCTATAACTTTAAAACAGGAAGGCCCTTTGTCTACCCTTAGAGCTCGTCAGAAATTAAGTAAAGAATTACTCTTTTTTTTGGGAGGTTGGTTTTTCGAATTGAGATAAAACTGACATTTTGTGGTCAAATCGGGCAACTTTAATGTCATTTATGTTCAGTTTGGTTTGCCATTTTATTATGAACAGGTTGACAAATGAACAACGTTTGCAAATCGTGAAAATTTATTTCGAAAATAATGGTTCAGTTTGCGGAGTTTACCCAATCTTCGTTAATTTTATGGTCGACAGAGCAATTAATTCGGTTAACCATGGATCGTTTTCGCACTACTTTTACTCTATGTGATAATACGCATCCGCAGAGAGGTCGAACAGTGCGCACCGAAGAAACGATTGCCGCTGTAGAGCAAAGTGTTGAAGAGGACCCGAATGAATCGATTCGCCACTGTGCACAGCAATTGGAGCTTTGTCCATTAACTTTATGGAGGATTATGAGCAAAGATCTGGGCTTACGACCTTACAAGATCAAGCTTGAGCAAGAATTAAAGCTGAGAGACCAGCAATGCGTCGTGATTTTGGTGTATGGGCCGAAATGAGATTGATATCGATAATGATTTTCATCGCAAAATTTTGTTCAGTGATGAGGCTCATTTTTGGTTGAATGGCTACGTCAACAAGCAAAATTGCCGCATTTGGAGTGAAGAGAATCCAAATGTGACCCTTGAGACGCCATTACATCCACAACAACTGAATGTTTGGTGTGCTCTATGGGCTGGTGGAGTCATTGGGCCATACTTTTTCCGAAATGATGCTGGAGAGTCAGTTACTGTTAATGGAGACCGGTATAGAGCCATTATAACCGACTATTCTGTTCCCGAATTGGATGACATGAATGTTCTCATCCACATTCATGCCATCCAATTCGGTGGTTCCAACAAGAAGCCGCTACATGCCACACAGCGCACGTCAAAATCGATTTATTGAAGAAAACATTTGATGAGCACATTATTTCGCGGAATGGACCTGTCAATTTGCCACCATTGGATTGTTTTCTGTAGGGATATGTGAAGTCGCTCGTCTACGCCAACAAACCAGAAACGTTAGAGGACTTGGAAGCCAACATTCGTTGCGTTATTGCCGACATACTGCCGCAAATGCTCGAAAAAGGGGTTGAAAATTGGATCTCTAGACTTGGCTTTATTCGAACCAGCTGCGGCGACCACATGCCCGAAATCATATTCAAACATTAATGGCATAAAATTATCCTTCCAATAAAGCCAAATTGATGGACATTAACCCGATTTTCTTGTGTTTTATTTCAATTCGAAGTTCTATACCTCTAAAAAAAAAAAACACCCTTTAGATTCGGTCAAAAAACTCCGATTTATAAGTTTATGATGGGACATGTAGTACAAATGGACACTTATCCGCGGATCACGTAGTCTTCTATTCATAGCCAGACGTCGGGCGCAGTAGAAGAAGATCTCTCCTTAAATGTCGCGCACGAGTAGGCACCGACCTAAACCGACTTGAAGTTAAACTGGAGGCATTGTTACGCAACGGATTAATTTAGAGTTGTATGTTGGTTGAGATCAGGTTCCTTCATGATCGATTTATCCAGATCTTAACTTCGCCGATAAGCAAAGAGAGGCCTTATCTTGTTATGCTAGTGTTTATAGTTTCGAAAAATCATTTTCCTGCAAATTGTGGCCAATCTCACTGTAAAACAAGTACTTATACTCTACACTCCTTATGTTGGCACCCACAGGCTCATATCTACTTGGTTCGCAAGCTTTGTTACAATTCTGTCACCACTCCGTGGATTGTAGACTTTTCCAATTTATTAACTAATTTTCATTTACGTAGGTAGAAGCCATTTGAAATTCACAAAAAGATAACAGCAATATCTCCGAAACCATGTATCATAATAATCGTATATCCTTTTGCGAAAATCCTACACACAAAGCACATTCACTTCGCTGTGCAATAAGGCAATTTCTTGTTAACTCACTTTGGATGCCGATGAATGGCATATAATTACCATCTATTACGAAACCCGTTGAAATGGCACCAAGCTAGTTTGATGCAGAAGATTAGTTGCAGATATGCGTTATGCGCTTGCAACAGCCCACACACGCTTGACTTCACCATCGTTGTCGTCGTCAAGATAGATAAGAATCAAAATATTACACACACAAATTATGAACGTCACTCTGACAGGCACGACACCAGTCAGCAGTCATCAGTAACTGGCAACGACGACACAGACACACATCCATACAAGTGCGACATGACAAAGAAGATTAAAATCCATTTCCCAACTCTAATTCAAGAATTTGAGAATTAACTCGCCATAATGAAATGTCACGATTCTTTGAAGGGAGGTTGCATATAAATTCGATTAGATGAAGCAAACAGAGTATAGATAGGTAGGACTTAACGGTATTACTTACAGTCTCGGCTCATTCCAGCAGAAAGGCATTTTTTGAAACGACAATATTGGCACCGATTGCGATTAAGTCGAATTACAAGACATTTACCGTCTCGCAAACACCTGTACTCGATCTGTTTCTGTATGCTACGACGAAAAAATCCCTAAAAATGGAAAAAAATTGTCAAATGACAAGTTGTCATTATTATGTTGATGTCAGACTTTACCTTACAGCCTTCACAGGATGTTACTCCGTAATGGTATCCAGATGCCTTGTCGCCACAAACCTTGCAGGGTACAAACGATTTCGAAACTGTATTCGTATTCGAATCTGCTATAGCAAACTGTTGTTCTGAAAGGAGAAACCAAATGTTTTTTTTTAAATTAAGTTTGGAGCTTAGAGGGTTTAAAAAAAATCAGGTCAAGCTTAAATGTTGATAGTTTGAAATATGCTTTAAATAATTGCTGTAAATGTAGACCAATACATCTTCGGTATGGGCGAGGAATTATGAAAACAAACAAAATGGCGAAAATAAACAAATCTTTCATTTCAACAGCCTTTAAAAACACCTCTAGATTTGGAAGTAAAGCAGCAATCCTTAGTAGGTATAGTTAGGCAACGACCAATCCATCGACCATACAACTTATCTCTATAGCAAGAGATGTGCTTTTTATAGAACTTCCACAAAACCACCAAATAAAATAGGGGAAAGGATTAAAGGATGAATCATATATGAACCGATTTAATCCAAGAAATCTTACTCAAGTGAAAATAAGTGACAGCATTTCCAGCAGGTGCTAAATAATTCTAAGAAAATGACCCACCCACTTCTGATCGACGAAAAGGTAACGTTCCTTTCTAGTATAGAAGAAGTCAGGGCAGCCATCGAACGCTGAATAACAAGGTTTTTTGCAATCTATACGGATTTCGCTATGGCTTTTGATCAGATATTGATCAAATTGCTTACAAGATCCACTTGGTATTCAATGAATTCCTAACAAGTAAATTGCATCTTACCTAAGTAATAGGAAGCAGTTAAAAAGAATAGAAGATAGCTATTCGAGGCAATTTCAAGCAAAGTGTCTGGTGTTCCTCAGGAAAGTCACTTGAGACCTTTGTTGATTAAATTATTTGTGAATGATATAGATTGAAGGTTGCCTTGTGCATCTGTCTGTATGTAAAATCAACCATGGGGTTTGTTGATAACTGGAAATTTTTTTCAAATCAATTCATCTGTCAACTCTGTAGCCGATTACCGTGAGCTACAGGATGTTATAAACGCAATTACGAATTGATGTGATTGTAATAATTTGCAACTGAACTTAGGGAAATGTAAAGTTTCGTAATTCTTAAAGCAGTTTTTAAAAAATGTATGTCTGGAGTCAAGGCTTAATTAGTGATACGGGAGCCTGAACTATCAGCCGATTTGACGTAAATTTTGGATATGTGTGTTATGGATCCATAAGAAAAAGAGAGCAACCTTTGAACTGCTCTCTACATACATAAATTTTTTTTACCGTGGGCTGGTGGAACTGGAAATTTTCATAGACACGATGAGCACGTTCCTAAAGTAGTGTGAGGTTTTTACTGACTAATACCACCACCGTTTTTGTAAATGTATTGCAACTAAGTATGTGACTTATCTATCAATTTTTTTATCACGAATAATGAAATGTTTAACAGGTAACTTTCCTTTCTGCTTTTCCACAATTTATACCGCAGTTTGTTATAATCGGGCTCAATCCAAGGGCTTAGTTCTTTGTAGACGCCGCAATAAATTTGTGTCGTCAAGAATTCGGAGGACCGTTGTGTTAACGTGTCCTAATAATCGATTTTTATGTTTTCGTGCAAAGTTTTTCGTTTCATCTTTCATTCCTTCCTTCCTTAAGTGGTGCTAAAGTCCGGGATGAACCCGGGCCCCAACCAACATGCCTCTCCAATTAGCCCGGTCCTTAGCTAGCTGCCTCCAGTTGCGTACTCCAAGTTGGTTGAGGTCGGTTTCTACTTGTGCGCGCCACTTAAGGCGAGGTCTTCCTCTACTGCGTCCAACGTCTGGCTGGAAATCGAATACTCTGCGAGCCGGAGTATTGGTGTCCATTCGTTCTACATGTCCTAGTCATCTTAAACGTCCAATGCGGAGTTTTTTGACCAGGGATATGTCGCTGTACAGATCGTATAGTTCGTGGTTGAATCTTCGTCTCCATAGCCCGTCAACGCAAACGGGACCGAAGATTTTTTGAAGAATTTTCCTCTCGAATCGAGCAGGACTGGGATGATCAGGGTCTTATATAGGATCTCCTTAGTTGTTCGAGTGAGGGCTTTACTACTAAATTGCCCTCTTAGCCCGAAGAAACAGCGATTGGCAAGAGTAATTCTTCGTTTGATTTCTGACGAGGTAGACAAAGTCCCATACTACCTCAATGTTATATCTGTCAATGGTGACGTTCTGTCCAATTCGTCGATGTTGTGAGTCCTTTCGTGATGACAGCATATACTTAGTCTTACCCTCATTTACTGCTAAACCCATTTTCGCCGCTTCCTTCTCTATACTAGCAAACGTGGCTATGACATCACGTTGAGTCCTACCAATGATGTCAATATCGTCGGCGTATGCTAGTAGTTGCACCGATATTTGGAAAATTGTGGCTCTGGTGTTGGCTCGGGAGTTTTGCATAATCCTCTCAAGAATCAAATTGAAGTAGTCACAATCTCCCAGCACGATTTTAACATCGTACGTTGGTAGTCGCTTATAGGTTTTGTCAAGGAGCTCGTAGAAGCAAACATAAGACTTCTTGCCTAAGTCTGGCACTTATAACAAATCCGCATCCGAATAGTCGCTGTTTCGTTCGGAGCAGTGTTAAGATGTTTTGCCATGCGTATCAGGATCTTATCAATCCTTTGAATTGTGATGTCTGATTCCTATTGCAACATGTTGGAAACCCATCTCATTTCGAGAATGGATCAATTTGGCCTTCAGACAGACATGGTTCAAAAAGTGTTGATTTTCTCTTTCACTTTCCGATGCTATTGGTTGCTTCGTAACGATATTTTTGTTTATATGAGTGAGTAGTTAACACAACCCCCAACCTGTTTACGTGAGTGACTAGTTAACACAACCCCCAACCTGGATGGTCAGCTTCAATATATTAAATACCCCTAGGACACGGGGCAATCAGTATCCACTACGAGATTGAGAGTTGCCACTGGCCTTTCGGCTCTTCCGCCATCATCACTGTTCAAGGGACCTGACTGACCCTTGAGGTTTTTCACTTTGTCGATCCTCGATGGGACTGTATACGCCACCCTTGATTCCATCTTGGGAATACTTCCGTTGAAAAGGACTATGTGTCTTATGGTGAGGACACATCTTCCTTCCCCGTTCTTATCTGCTACAGACAAAACTTAACAGAGGCATTGAGACCCTACCTACGGTCGAGGTACTAGGCACTCGACAGTCGACGGTCGCCACGAGAAAGCTGAGAGTCGGAATTGGTGGGTACCAGCTAGGTCAAAGCTCATGTGGTTTCATATAAACGCATTGCCTTATCATTTAACAACACCAGGTTCCTCAAAGCTTGTTGAGGTCCAGGTTCATTCCAAATGTAGAGCCAATAAATAATTTCTACTTATTGGCCTGATTTAAGGAAAAGGTGTACCGTGTACACCAACAAACCAACCTACATTATTGTGTATCTATGGTTTATTGGCATGTTCGTCGATCGATAAGTCCCAGGCCACTTTTGCAAGTCAGTAGATATGACATTTTATCACAAGCCCCTTGCTGGGTCACTGTTTCGTTGTATTCATCGTGTATCTTGTAGAACAAAATAAAAATACACATATAAATGATAAACCCAGCAGCAATAACATCTGTCACATCTGACTGGGAGCAAAAAGACAGTTATCACCACCCATGTTGCCAAGATAACTCGGCACTCCGCAGTGGCCCAATTGATTGCGGTTTCGAGGTACACTGCCATTGTGGATCGGCCACAAAATGGTGATTAGATAAAAAAAAAAAACTACACAACACAAAGCTAACACAATCTGCGGACATAGTTACATTTTGCACTTTTTTCCACTATTGGGACATCGAATGAGTGTATGACTCGCCAGTGCGCCATTGCGCACTTACCCAATACTCCTCTGTGTGACTGCGCAATGCGCACAATTCTAAGCCACTCGCTCGTGTCTTGTCTAATTATCGTTTTCACCCGAATAATGGAAAAACTACGACGAACTGCGAGTGCATAGTGAAACTCAATTCGACTCATTGTCCATGTTGGGCAACCAAAAGTATAGCAAAAATGGCGCAATTCTACTTCAATGCAGTCGGCTTGCTCATTGTTTTCTGTTATTTGCTTGATATTTCTCCTCTTTTCTTGAATTCAAATCTGGAAACCGCTACACAAAAAGGTTAATAAACGTTGAGCAATGGCGGCGGCAAATCGCGAGGCGAAGAAATAATAAAATTGAAATCAGAATTACAACGCAATTGAGTGGTACTCGTTGTGACGGCCGCGGCGGCGGAGCTGGTGGCGCTTCAAGACTTCAACTCAAATTGCAGGGCATGCGCAGCAGCTAAAGATGCAAATCGACTGCGCCAACTAATCGCGTATTCAGTCATGGGGAACTGCGAAAGGTTAAAAGGGTTTTAATAAATTCGAGAATTATTTAAATTTATATTGCAGCTATACGATATTTAGTGTGATGGATTGGCGCTACATTGTGTTTAACAAGCTCTTATGCAAGGTTGTGGGAGAGCTTAGAGTGGTATGGGTTTTCAGGAAGCTGATTTGATTAAATTGGCAGTTGCACGAATTTGATGAGTTGATCTACCTTTATGTTGATTTTGAAAAAGCGTTTTAGACTTTAGGTTGGTGGGTTGATGAGGCGGCGCAGGGACATAAGTCCGGAAGACATAAGTCCCGAATTGATTTTTCGGGACTAATGTCTCACTAAAGTGGGGGGGTATGTAAAGTCGTCAGGCAGGCGCCTTAGTCAACACTTTTTTTGTTAAAATTTAATTTTATTTGGTATGTTTTTTTCAACATGGCAATGCTGCGTACACCACTGGAGTAGAAAAAAATCAGAATGTCAAACTACACACAATTTGTATGGCAATTTGACTATTTGTTAAAGCAGATGGGGAGGTCTTCTTAGTTTTTCTCAAAGCGTATATTGGCTAAAATATTTAAGTGGGACATAAGTCCCGAATTAATTTTTCAGGACTGTGTTCATGACTTATGTCCCTGCGCCTGATGAGTCGGTGTGCGTCTTCCCTCATCGCATTCAGGTCAATGTAGACCCATTGTGATGCCCGTTGGGGGTCCACGAGTGTGTTTGGTTCATTCATTGTCCCGTTACTGTCCATTGTTGTTAGCCCCTTTCCAGCCATCCAGATGTTGTTGTAAATCTGAAAAGATTAGGGAGAGGGATCTCGGATAGATCCGTGAGGTCATGGAAAAAGTATTTTCCTAAGGTTCTCATTCTTAATTGGATGAGGCCTGGGCAGTTGGACAGAAAGTCCTCGTGTATTTTTTCATCACCGTAGCCTCTACAGAGGTCAGCATCTATGAGATGCATTTTCAGTATGGTAAGTTGTGTCCAGTAAGAATCCCAACTAAAGTCGATACAGATTTCCTGTTTCTACGAAGTAGTTTATGGGTTCTGACTTCGTCATACTCAGTCCACATCCTTTTGGAAGTTTCACAGGTGGGAAGGGACGACAACGTTTTACAAGCTGAGATTTTATTTCGACAGCAGATATAGCTCTTATTGCAGCCTGACTGTCAATATCAATATCATAGTGATATCGTCTGGTGTTATCGCCAGCATTGGCCGCTTCTGCTTCTGCCAATATCTCGGCCTATAAGTGACTGCTGTGCTCAGGGAGACAAAAGGTGCTATTTAGCTTTAGTGTTTCTGAAATCACTCCAGCTCCAACGCCTACATCCATTTTTGAACAATCAGTGTAGATGGATATGGTTTCGGTGCCCAATTCATTTCTCTCCGACTCCTCTCCGACTCTTCTCTGCTTGGAAAGATACAGGAGAATGGTCTTTGAAAGTCAGTTTAAGACTTTAAAGATTATTAGAAAAAATTAAGTCGCTGTAGAGTTACTCCACTACTTAATCAAACAAACCCACTAATACCATTTTTGTCGTAGATTCCTTGAGTGTCAATTCTTAACACCAAAAATTTTACTTTTGGTAACGAAATGATTGCTGATATCAAGATAATTTCTCAAGGTATCATAGAGTCTAATATTTATATACTTAGTTTACAGCTCCAACACATCTCTGTCTTCGATCCAAGAGCAGAAATGCTTTAAAACGCCGCTTCCGATTCTCCTGCACTGCTAACATACGGTTTTGATTTGATTTGCAATGGTTGTGAGCATTTATTCTAGCCCTATCTATCTGATCTGCAAGGTTTTCCGCGGGTAGAAACCTTTTTTTTATTCATCCCTGTCATTCTACCAAACGTACATTTTCCACCCGATTTTCATTCACACCTCCCCTGATTCGAGAACCCTCAAAAACTCCACCAACATTACAATCAGCTTTGTGATAGATAGATAGATTTATTTCATAAAATTTCATAAATTGAATAAGATGGTATTAACCCCTTTGGAGCAATACTCCAGCCGATCTGATGATCTTTTTACCCAACTAACAATTATTCCTCTATAAGGTAATAAAATTTAATTTCCACAAATAATTATCTCCGTAGGCCTTATTTAATACTTTTGCGCAGATGGTGAGCACAAGCATAAGCGAAGTTATAACCTCTGTAAGGTTGTTTTTAAGCTTCAGGAGGCGGGTGTACATGTGCCATACGTTAAGTTGTTTCTGTAGAACTTCGCACAAAGTTAATCCGAAGCATAGCATGTATAGAACTTACGAATGAAGGCTTAAAAAAGCTAAGGTTAAAATATCGGGAAAAGGTAAAAAGATCGGAAAAAAGGTGAAAAGATCAGGAACCTACCGGAGAATGAGTCAACACGATTCAAGTACTTCATTGTACTTACTCGTCTTCCATGTTCCAGAGTGCGAGAGAACTCGAGTTCAAATCCCAGTAAGATAAGAGTATTTATAGAATTAATTGCATTGAAGTTCATATTTTCATAATAACAAATTGGATTTTAATGATTATAAGAGAATGAAATTGAAATTAATAAAAGTGAATGATGTAAGAAAATATAAAAAAGTTATAAAAATAATGTTATTTTTCAACTTCGAGAAGACTTTGTGTGAAGCCTTTAATTTCCTGTAACCCTGTAAGGCCTTTTAAAAGCAAACCAAATTTTTTTTGTTAGGCTTTTTAGAGGTATTTAAAGAAGTCTTATAGAAGTAAAGAAATAAGAAGCTTCCTAAAAGTACGCCAAATGTTTTTCCATAAGACTTCATACAGGTAATATTGCTGGAAGGGAAATAGCTTGGATAGTGCTTTATGGAAGCTTAATGTTATTTGGGATATCTTACTCCAATAAGGTATAGTTCATGAGATTTTAATCAAATCTTATATTTCGGTAATGGAGAAGTCCGAAAATTGGGTCTGGCAATTCTGTTAGCCTTTGAACGCAGCTAGAGACTAAATGACTGGGTGGATATACTTCAAATTTGATATGCGAGATTCTTAGATTGGTAACCAGAGGAGTTTCAGAAATTGGCACTTTATATCCAAAACGATCGATCCTCCCATAAAGCGGTTTTGGTAATATCAACGTTTCTCTAACGTCTTTGAATACATTAAAGGGTGGGTTTACTCTAAGCGTATTGAGCAAACTTTTTTTTACCGTTAAATTGCAAACAAAAATTAGTTTTCTTGATATTTTTAATTTTTTTTTGTTTAAGGTACGCCTACAATCCATTTCAAAAATATCCATAAACAAATAAAACTGCTTTCAGCAACTCATTTAAAGGATCTAAGTGTTTTTTTGCGATTTCCCTCCTCCATAAGTTTGAATATGGTACGGGGGGCATGTTGGACCCCCATTTCGGGACATACCTACGATATTTTTAAAAAACTTAAGGGGTTATGAATGCTTTCAGCAACTCATTTAAAGGATCTAAGTGTTTTTTTGCGATTTCCCTCCTCCATAAGTTTGAATATGGTACGGGGGGCATGTTGGACCCCATTTCGGGACATACCTATGATATTTTTAAAAAACTTAAGGGGTTATGAATACCCTTTAAATATTTTACCACAGCGCAGGCGTTAGGTTAGTTTAGGTTAGGTTGTAGTGGCTGCACGCGATGCGCGTGCACACTTAGACCATAAAGGCCCTTTGTGGTGCCACGTGGTTCTATCGACTTTCCTATGTTCGTTCGCCTAATTAAACCATTCAGAGCTAACTATGCAGCTTAGGAGGTATCTGACCTTAATTTTAGTCAGCTCATCTAGATTATCAAAGAAGTACTCCCCCAAATGAAGCTTTCATTTTACTGAGAGAACTGGACAAGAGCATAGAAGGTGAGTAATACTTTCCTCCTCTTCTTCGTCTAGGCAGCTTCTACAGAAGTCATCGCCGAAGAGGCCATGTCTTTTTGCGTATAGGCCAATGGGACAATGTCCTGTAAGGAAACCGATTCTGGTGCTGATGTTTGATCTATTCAGCATTGTCAAGCAGATAGAGCACTTCTGGTTAAAGTTTGGCCAAAGTTTCCTGGATATTTGACACGTTGTGCCGTTTATCCATCTGCGGTTTGCTTTCGTGATCGCATCCAGTTTGTTCTGTAATTTACATCCAGCGATGAGCATACCTATCATATCTACTGGCGATAGAATATCAAGGGCTGTGTCCTGTCTGACAAGCTCATCTGCCTTGCAATTCCCTGGTATATCTCTGTGGCCCGCACCCAAGAGAGGTAAATTGCAAAATGCTCCGCCATCTCATTAAGAGACAGGTGGTGTTCGTGAGCTGATTTCGAATTGAACGAGATTGCTTCCAGGGATTTGATTGCCGCTTGGCTGTCGGTGAAGATGTTAATATGCTTCGTAGATATTACATTCCTTTTCAGCTAGGACAAGGCTTTTTTGATTGCCATGATTTCCGCCTGTAAAACGCTATAATGATCGGGAAGGCGAAAAGATGTACTTAGGCTAAGCATCTCGGAGAAAACACATCCACCCACTCCAGATTCTGTTTTAGACCCATCCGTGTAGATGTGAATTCAGTTATTGGTTTCGATCGAACCCGACTCCCATTCAAGGCGACTGGGAATGGTTATCCTGAAGTTGTGCTCAAAACTGAGTTGGGTAGTGGTGTCTTCGGTGTTTTCTGTAATGTTAAGGTGATTCAGAATATTTGTGTGTTCACCATGATTGAGTGTCCATTGTGACGAGGCTCACAGCTGTACAAGCTGCGGTCTGTTTGCCGTAAATATCTAGTGGAACTAGATATAGGATAGCATCTAGGGCTGCGGAGGGAGTTGTTCTAAGAGCTCCGGTAATGCTCATGCAAGCTGATCATTGAACTTTACCTAGCAGGTTGCGGTTGGAGGCTGTTTCTAAAGCCCCCCACCAAACTAAGACTCCATACAGGAGTATGGGTCTAGTGAAAGACACGTAAAGCCAGAAAGAGATATATAGTTGCATACCCCATTTCTTGCCGATTGTCATTTTATAAGATAATAAGGATACGGTGGATTTCTTAACGCGTTCTTGGATGTTGGCTTTAAATATCCGTTTCTTATTCAAATCCTGACCCAGGTATTTGGCTTATTCTGCGAACTTGAGACTGACACCATTAAGTTTGGGAGGGTCATTGTGCGGGTATTTGTATTTCCTGCTGAAAAGGACCAATTCGGTTTTTTGAGGGTACGCGCCGAGTCCAATTAGAGAGGACAGAGAGTACAGAGAGGGCATTTTGTAATAGATCTCTAAGAGTATTAAGGTATTTTATAGGAACAGCTATTGCCACGTCATCCGCGTAGGCAATCACTTTCTAGATTTACTAGTAGCTCGTTAACCACTAGAGGAGACAGGACGCCACCTTGTGGGGTGCCACAGCTAACGGATCTGTGGATTAGTGCTAATTATTCTGCCTATAAGTAGCTGATTTCTTATCAATATTTAAATCTGAGAGTGCATTAGTAATTGCTTCTGCCTTGACATTGCTAAAAGCTCCTTCTATATCAAGAAAGGCAACCATAGTATACTCCTTTATTCTTAGTGAGTTTTCAATGATGCGTGAGTGAAGAGCTGTTTCAACCGACTTCCCCTGGCGTATGCATGTTGGGATTTGGAGAGTGCAGTCTGTTCTATACTAGTACGGAAGTGTAGATCAATTAATCTTTCCAAGGTTTTAAGCAGAATAGAAGATAGACTGATCGGACGGAAATACTTCGGATTTATGTGAGAGCTCTTTTCTGCTTTGGGAATGAATACAACTTCTACTTCCGTCCATGTCTTGGGGATATGTACTAACCGTAGATGGTTAGTAGATGGTTAGTAGCCATGGTAGGAGGATCTCAAAGTTGAATTGGAGTTCCGCAGGTATGATGCCATCTGGTCCAGGGGGTTGAAATGGTTTGAAGCTCTTAATGGCCCAAAGAAGTTCTTTTTTGTTGAATATGTTGGTATGTGGAATGGATGTACCGAACAACTTTGGTTCGGTATCCACGGGGTCAGAGGAGCTACCAGGAAAGTGGATGTCCAGAAGTAGTTCAATGGCTTCCATGCTGGAGGTTGTCCATTGACCATCTTTTTTGAGTAGGTAGCTAGATATAGGTGGATTGGTGGAGGAATTTTGCGGAGTCTAGAAGCCTCTGAGGTTTCTTCTATGTTACCACAGAAGGTATGCCAGGTTGCTCTTTTTTCCTTCCCCAACACACTTTTGTAAGTTTTGAGAGACAACTTGTAATGGTCCCAATCTAGTGTCTCTTTGGAGCTCTTGGCTTTGTTAAAAAGATGCCTGCATTTTTTCCTAAGGGTGCAGAGGTTGTAGTTCCCCCATGGAGGCTTGGTCATCCCAAGAGGCCTTCTAATAGGACATGCGGACGTGAGAGGATTTCCACCAGGCTGTCCAAATCTGTCTTGTTACTCGGTTGTACCAAGGAGTCAGAGAGAAGTTTGTTGATTACAATTTCTCTAAAATGTGGCCAGTTTTTTTGGGGTTCCTAAAAACCTTCGCGTCTGGGGAAGTATCATCCAAGGTGAACTGGATGTATCTGTATTCTGAAAAGGAGTGCTCGTTAGAGCTGTCCAGTTTCTAGTCAGGTCGATTATGTTTTGGGAAGCAAGAATGATATCTAGCACTTCTTGTCTGATTCTATTTATGAGGGTGGGGACGGAGCCCGAGTTACCGAGGAGGAGGTTTGTTTCTAGAATATATTCAAAGAGTAACTAACCTCGGTCGTTGATGTTGGAGCTGCCCCAAATTGTTTGATGAGCATTGGCATCACATCCAATGATGAGGGAAGTTTTGCGCCTCTCTGCTTCGCAGGCGTTAATAAAGGGAAAAAAAGAGAGTGATGGAAAGATGTTGGATTTAGTGGAGTTTTACTCTTTGGGTGGTGTCCAAACTAATTTAGGGGAGTCAATGTTTTTGTGTTCGTTATGCTCGAAACACATGTGCAGTGGTTTTGTATGCAGTGCGCCATGCAGTTCAGCAAGCAAGACACACGAGCAGAATTTTTGTTTGACATACATATAGTGCTGTGGCTCCTGTAATAGCATTCAGCTTTTAAAACTGTTTTACTTTCATGTTTGGTGATATTTTTTTGAACATTTAACACAATCAATGGCTATCGTTGGATATGTCTTTACTTTGTGTATTTAAATGTTACCTTCTTATGGTGTGTAATAGGGGGATTCGTGAGTAATTTCGCCGCAAAGAAAAACTTTCTTTCTTTTTCTTCCATTTTTGATACTCATGTCATAATCAAAAAAAATACAAATTTTTGGCGCAACAGGCTCGTTGGTAACCAGGGCCTAGCTTTCTCATGACCATTCATGTGTGCGTGTGTACTTCTTGCACGATGGCGGGACCTCCTGTTTTATGCCGACTCCGAACGGCTAAGTTGAGATAAGCTATTCTTGACAATTGATACTACTCGGATGATTTGTCAGATCATCACGAGAGGAGGGCCAGTGAAAAATCATTTTAGGTGTTGCTACGGCTGGGAATAGAACCCAGACCTCCTGCGCGGCAGTTCATCGCACTAACCATCGCGCCACTGAGCCCCTCATGTCATAATCCAATGATGCCAAATTTCTTAGAATTGATTTTTTATCTTTTGTGTTGTGGTGGCCTTGGCTTTTACAGTGGATTTATAAATAAAGACAACTTGCAGAACGCTTGCTGATTTTAAGTTGTTCACTACAAATGAAAACTGTTTGTTCTATTTTTTCTGCAGGTGTGTTTCAAGCTTTATGTTCCAATAATTTCTAAGTTGATGTAGACAAGTATAGAATTACCGAACTTTTTATTTTCATTTCTGTGAACTATGGTTTCATGAATTTTGGCTAGAATTGAACGCGCAACCTTCTACTCAATAGGCGAACATTACCACTCTACCACAGCCACCCACATCTTCACCAATATCTTGTGCTTTTGAGAGTCTAAATCGTATTAACGAAGTTGTATTCATGACATTGACTTTTAATACAAAATTACCGATAACGATACTCAAATGCCATAAGAAAACCGCTCATGTCGATTATGACTCACAGAAGCCGAAAGTTGTCGAACTGCACAACTATCTATAGAAACAAACTATCAAGCAATGTAAATGGTGGCAAAACATTTACTTTTTCCCTGCGCCTATACTAATGACATATCGCTGACTGTCAAAAGTGATACTCAAACTAATAACTCAACTAATTCGCATGAAATTGATTCAAGTTGTCAAATGATTGATAAATTGTGCTTACACAGTTTAAACCCGCTCGACGATTTGTTATGTCACAAGGAAATTTCTGCGAAAATTGTGTAACATCAACGGACCAACTGACAACTGACATTTATAGTGTGTTCGTTCACACATGAAAATAAATTATGATTATCGAGTTTACTTAAAAAAAAAACAACTCCAACAACTTGAATGCACATCTAGAAAGCCTTTCAAAACCTTGATACAACTCTTGCATGCCACTGCAAAACTTCTTCATTTGCAAAAAAAAAAAAAAAAAAACTCACTGCAACAAAGTCGTCGATTGAATGACATAAATAACCGACTATGAAACATGACAGCCACTGCCACATCGCACAGGGCACTGCGAAGAAGAGACACCAACTCCACAGACATAACCCCGGGTGCAAAGCACTTGAAATGCAAACACGCTGCGCCATTAAGCGAAACAAAACAAACGAAACCAACCTACCTACGAATCGATCGCAGATATCGATACCCCTCGGTCCTAGTCGATTTTTTTGCTACGATTATGCAGCAAATGCGCTGCAGCAGTAGCGTGCCTCCTTCTCCGATCACTTTGGCTGAATATCGTTCACACGGTTCAATAAACTTGTCTTCTTTCTTCATCGGTTTGACACATGGCACATAGTACACACGGAGGGGCTGTACTGTAAGCCAGCCAACACACAGCATAAATATTTATGCGCGCTTTTGAAGCGGCAAGCCTCTACTAGCTAGCAAACTGGGAAGCCTTTTACGTCTTTCATACGTTTTACTGCGCTCAGTCAAAATGTAAATGTGTGCGCGACAGAATCGTGCAGGCCGAGCGACATTTTCCGAAGATTTCCATCATTTGCCTTCAATTATTCGAATCTATGAATCTACGGATCCGACGTTTGTATGAGATGCATTTCCATAATTGTGGGGCTACTTGGAGTGAATGGTTATCTAATCATTGTGTTCCAAGACAGGGATCTGTCTCATTGGTGGCCGGAAGAGAAGCGAATGCGTGCGCGCATTTGAGAAATTGTTTCCGTGTTAATTGATCCGCGTATGGACGAAAGACTCGCAGATGGACCGGTTTAGCGCCCGCCGCCGACGTCAGTATCACTTAGCTTCAATTCAAGTGATAGACAGATGAACGCATCCTGGAGAGATGCAGCGGGTGGCGGAGGGGCAGTTATTTCCTGGACGGGTTAATCGATGTGCGCGCAGTCGATTTTAATTGATGTGTACACGATGATCAGAGGAGATACGTTAATTGGTGCCTCAGTGACAAGCTATACCTCGCGTCGATGGGAATGATTGAGGAATGGTATCTTTGGAAGTTGATTAAGAGTTTGAAATGGCTGGGAAAAGATTTTTGATTGGGTTAAGGTAACTATGGAGGAAAGTTTCTGAGTTACAAAATGGCGTAGGTCTGTTTAGGAACATGGGTTCGCTACTAATTAACATTCTGAGGGCATGCATTCTAAGGTATGGAGGAATGTTTCGACGGCTTGCCACCATGAAAGAATGTACAACAAACATAACCTGATGAGTTTGTTTAGAGACATAATTGGTTAGGAACTAATTAAGCCTTCTAACAGTATCTATGAATGTCGGGCTTGTCAACGTTGTTTAGTGGCTTCTTATGCTTAATTATAAGTTTAGCCTAACCGACCATGTGAGAGTAAGCCTTGTTGTGATAAAACGAATTAAGTGATCGCGGTCATTATCAGTTCGCCAAGATCTAATTGCAACACGGCCTCTGCTTGGTGTCTACTTGAGTGATCTTAAAATCTCGGAACTAGAAGGTATTTGGGTTTAATTTGATTGGTAGGTAACCAATAAAAGGGCATTCTCTTAAAAATGCAGGCGGCAAACGGAGTGGTTTCTTGAGTTCTAAGCTTGATTTTATATTTACTAAACATTTTATGGGGTCTACTAGTACATAGTTTTATCCCAGGCTTCTAACGATATCAAGAAATCTGCTCTCCCGATCAAAGCTTGTAAATCAATAAAACTATTATGAATCGATCTAACAACAAGGCTTGAAAATGAATGACCATCAAAAGGAAGAAATCGAAGAACTGAATAGCCTGCTCATTGCTGAAACAAACCATAGTACGCATATATAAGGCTTAAGTTTGGCGAATTTGAGCCTTGATGGAGTTTTTTTATAATGTGATATTAATACATGATTTGGTAATTAAGCCAAGGCGCAACGACCAACCAGGAAGGTCAGTTCGATTTTCCAGACCATTGACTTAATTTTAGGAATTATTTCGCTAACGTCTGGGAAATAGAAGAGGTGCCTAGGTAAAAAGACATTCTCCCTGATTTAATTTAACGTCGCAAAGACTTTGTAAAAGCGTTAAAACCTATTATAAGTTCAAGGCACCCAGTGGTTGCCACGTGGAGCCTGTGACTCGGAGATCATTATGTAATCAGATTGAAATGGAAAAGCTTGTGTTCTTATGTAATCAGATTGAAGTGAAATGAGATATCTGGCATTAACGGCCCATACAGGGCCTCAAATCTAAGCTTCTCCCTTCATTGTGTGTGTAAAAGGACCTTCTGTGTAATGGCGAATCCGAACGGCTAGTTTTGAGAAGTTTCGGATTGCATATGAAAAACTTTCATTGCTACAATTCTGCTATCACAGAAATGCAAGGGAAGCGGGAAACGACAAATAAGGTTATGAATAGTTCTTCAAGAAGTCAAGAAGTCTAATGTTGTGAGTTTGAACGAATCTAAGCCTATCCATTTAAAATCGACACGAACAATGTAGTACCAAAAGAATTTTTTTTACAGAACAAGCTAACAGTGGAACAAACTTCAAGAACACCTCTTTCCACCAATATACAATCTACATCAAGAGCAGAGTCAATAAACAACTGCTACCATCATCTCAGGGCGCTCCTCGAGTGTTATTGCTTTGCTTCACCTTAGAATGGTTTATGAAAAAAATCCACGACGACGTAAATAATAAGACTTTTACCAACAATTACATCGAACATACAACAAAATTCCAAGAAATGACAATTATTTCATTTACTCTGCAGATCACAATTCGGTAATATTCGATCTTTCAATATCGACTTATATCGTTACTTGATTTTCGCGTATATCGATAACGCCAATAAATATACAGACGGTACTGCGATACAATTTAAAAAGTTCAACCGAAATAGACAGTCAAAAATCCATCATCTATCAGCAAAAAAAGAAGAAGAATAGTGGCAACACTGCCATGCAGTTGTCAAACATGCTGAATCTGTTTTTACAAAGTAATAAATCCGTTACTAAATTATGTTCTTCTGCGAGTGTACTTCAACTGACTTGATAACTAATATGAACAATATATTACCTTGCACCCACTAAATAGTATTTAACCGCGAGCGAAAAAACTGGTAGTTGACAGCGAACTCATTTGTTTCGCTCGAACATCGTCGAAAGTCTGCCAGTTAATGCTGAGATGAAATAGAAAGTTGAATTATTTTTGTTGAAGCTCTGCTCTCATTAGTCCATCGACCATTTTATTGACATGACATTGGAAGGGAAATGACGGACGAAACCAGGTTGAAATATTTGCATATGCACTCAGGGAAGAGTGCAACAGCAGATTTTGATTTCAGTAAATGAAAGTGTTTTTGATTTCAGTAATATTAGTATAGATATTCAGTATATATAAAAGTTAATAAAAATTAATAAATATGGGAAAATGAAATTGCAAAATATGGGTTGGCATACTTTGACATTTACATTACCATTTTTCATGAAAAAGACAAAACATATGACTGCACTGACAAAGGTTCAGAGAACAGCATGTATATTCATAACAAGAGATATGCGCACCAGCCCCACAGCAGGTTTGGAAATTATTCTAAATCTCCCCTCAATCGACCTACAGCTAATTGACATAGCAGCGTAAAGCGCAACACGCCTCAAAGAAGCGGGCAACCTATGTATCAAAACATTTGGCCACAGCTCAATACTGATATAAGTAGAATATGAGAAAAGGACATCTGACTACACCATCCCATTTCACGACTTTGGTACTAAATACTCAATCAGAATAGATAGTAGAGACGAATGGTCATCTAACAATGTGGTATCCAACAACGAAATAGCTATCAACACTGATAGGAGTGGGCTCTGGGGTCTACTCCGATAGAATTGGGTTAAACACATCCATTCGATTGGCAAACTCGTGCAGTGCTTTCCAAGCAAAGATCCTAGCCATACTCGAAGCTGCCGAATCGGCTAGAGTATTGGACATATCCCAAGAGGATATCTCCATTTACGTAGATAGCCAAGTGGCCATAAAAGCCCTGGCGTCCAACATAATAAAATAACGAGTAGTTGGACGCTGCCGCTCAGAGCTAAAGGCTCTTTGTAACATCTCAGGAAACGAAAAAGCAGACGAGCTAGCCAGACTAGGATCGTCCACCTGCATCTCCTTATGTGACAATTGGGTTAGACCCCCACTTGTTTTCATAAATGAGGAAATAACCAGATTCACCCAAAGTGAAATAAAATCTTGGTGGCAAAACATTAACACCTGCCGACATACTAAAGACCTTTGGCCGGAAGTAAGTGGTAGTAAATCTAACAAGCTTATAGCTCTGAACAGAGCTTTTATTGCCATAGCGGTGAGAGTCATAACAGGCCACAATCTGCTGGTAAAAGATTCCTAACCTAACCGACTCGCACCAACATTGCAGGAAGTGCGGAGACCCAGACGTTGAGGAGGACATCGTCCACCTATTGTGTCACTGCCCCGCGATCAGCAACAATCGTCAAAAACTTCTCGGTAGTTTTTACTACGAGGACTTGACGGTGCTAGCTACAGCACGGATAATCAGCTCCTAACCTACATTACCATTGAGTAAAATTTTGCATTTCACATCACCTTACCTTATTTTTCAAACGTAATCTGAAATCCGAAACACGGATTATATCTTCGAAAAACGACGAAATTGAACGCAAAATAGCCACTGTTTTGTTAGCTGTGTGGCAAGTGGCACCTTCCTGTTGAAAACACATATCGCCCACATCTATGTCTTCCAATTCGGGTCATAAAAAGTTTGTTATCATCTCACGATAGCGAACACCATTCAGAGTAATTGCCTGACCGGCCTCATTTTGGAAAAAATACGGCCCGATGATGCCGCCAGCCCATAAACCGCACCAAACAGTCACTCATTGTGGGTGCATTGGTTTTTCAACAATCGCTCTTGGATTATCATTCGCCAAATGCGGCAATTCTGCTTATTGAAGAATCCACTGAGGTGAAAATGTGCCTCATCACTGAAGATGATTTTCTTCGAAAATTGATCACTGTTGCCATTTCTTGCCACCATTCTGATCATTGGTCAAGAGGCTTTAGTTCTTGAGTCAATTGCACCTAGTAAGCGTGTAAATGCAAGTCTTTATGCATAATGTTCATCAACGACGAGCGTGAGAGGTGCAATTGTTGGGCACGATGACGAGTTGAGGTGGACGGTTCTTGAGCCGCGAGCAGCAGCAATATTTTCTGCAGTACAAGCTGAACGAGCATGCACTGGTGTTTTTACATCTCCTGCAGACCCGGTTTGCTCAAATTTTTGCACAATTTTTCCGATTGTACGCACATTTGGACGATTAAATTGACCGAAAAAAATCACGAAGTGCACGATGTGCATTTTGATTTGAATGCCCATTTTCATAATAAGCCTGAATAACTTTAACGCGTTGCTCGATTGTGTATCTTTCCATGGTTCAAATTGAGTTAGTCTGAAATTGAGAAATGTCAAATGAAATGCAGAAACAAAAATTGGCGTTAAGGTGTGATTCACATTCAACATCGGCCCTTAAAATTTAACCACCTGTTATTTACAGTAACAAGTTGTTCAATATCAACATCAATGCACAAAGATAACGTGCAAGACCTCCAGCAATTCGAGACCATCTCAAACTGCAGATTTAATGCTGAAAAACATTTCAGTTCCAGTTTTTTTCAGGGAGTTAAGAGTTTTGGCGTTGTTTTCACGATTTTGTTGGGTCACTTGTCCATCATAATTCATCTCTGTCTGAGAAACAAAAGATGTAGTAGTATCTCAAAACTAGTGTATCCGGTGAAGCTGAAAAGCTTTTAGCACATTGGGCACTGCTAATGGAAACTACAAAAAAGTAGTTTCTGTAAAACTAAAATCCCCAAAAAGTGGACATGGCTAAAAACACGATCTGGATAAAATAAAGAAAATGACATGGTGACTACAAATTCTTCAGACTGCTTATAAAAAACTTTTACGGTTCTACAAAAGACAAGGATTTCTGCTGCATATGTTATGGGTTAGTGTATAAAAATGGTTTTTATATAAAAACGCCCCAAAAAAGTGGGCAAGGGTTAAAATGGTCTATGGACGAAATGTTCATATTTATATTACTAATGATTCTGCATCAAAATTTTTTTCGAAAATTTTAAAATTTGACCGAAAAACGTTTTTTATTAAAAACGCCCCCAAAAAGTGGGCGTGGCAAAAAACTTTATATGAACGAAATACAGATATTCAGATTGTCTAAATATGTTGTTCAGAAAGTTTTTCAAAATGGTTTGGCTAAAAAATACGTTTTTCTAAAAAAGGGGCGTGGCAGTGGGCGGATTTCAAAAATTTTTACACTTGTTCTGCTGGGAGCAACAAAGAGCACGTGTACCAAATTTCATCCTTCTAGCTCAAAATTTAAGGCCTAAAAACTGGTGACGTACGGACGGACGGACGGACAGACATTGCTAAATCGACTCAGCTATCGATTCTGAGTCGATCCATATACTTTGAGGTATATGTAGCTAAATTATTTCTCTATGTTACAAACTATGTATCAAAACTAATATACCCCTATGGGATAGGGTATAAAAAATGAGTCTTTCTGATAAATACGAATGTGTGAATAGGTTAGGTTTATGCACCAATTGCTAAGCTTACTGTCCCAGCGCAATTCGTTTTTACATGCCAGTGCCAATCATACTCATATTCAAAATTCTAATCCAGCTTTTAACCCGTATAACAATCAACTCGCAATAACGCAATCAGTTCTGACCCTCTCTCTTCTCATACAACCAACACAATCAATAAAGCTTTAGTTTTCCATCCATCCAACGAAAAACTACCTTCTACCAGTTCCGACGTGAGGAATCATCATTCAACATAAGACCTCAACACACAGCTTTTACTGACCACAGCCATAGTTCAAGTGAAGATGTCTACAGGCAACAGCTTATCACTTCGGTCATTGCTGTATTCCGGATCCGAAGCTTCACAGAATCTGCAGTTCAACTTCTCCAATTGAAATCGAAATCAACTGATGACGAGGTGTCCGCGCGACATTATGCTACCAGAATGGGTACATCACCCTGACACTACCATTGCCGTTGCTCAGAAGACCAAGCTGTGATGGATATTGTTCGGGAGAGCTCCATTGCAACATCGTAAGGTAAGTACCTTCTTTAAGACATCTGACTTGGATGAACAATTGCGAAGTTTTAGGGAATTGGAATAAACCCCTTTTGAACAACAAGAAACAAGAGGAGCATTTTGTGCAGAATGTCAAGAGGATGGTTGACGGACGCTACCAAGTAGCACTTCCTTTAAAAGAGAGTACTCATCCGTTACAAGGCAAATTCTCGTGTTGAACACTTTACAGTGCACTTGGAATTCAACAACACATTGCTTACATTTGGTTTCCAATGTATAAATTAATTTTGTTTATAAATCATTATGTCAAATAAAGCAATGAAATATATTCAGTTCTGTAACGTTGAGAAGAGCTGGTTTTATTTAACATTTCCCTATTTATAACGGTTTTCATTCGGTTCAATAATTAAACCGTTTTTGAATAACAACAAAAGAGTTTTGCGATTTTTTTCTCTGTTCACCACTCGAACACAAGTATTTAGATATTTACCCTCTAATTAAAAAACGCTGATTAGCTAATCAGTAACTGACTTTTGACATTTGCGCGAGTATTTTTTATGGGGAAAACTGTCAAGTTAGAAATTGATTAGCTAATCAGCGTTTATTAATACGGGGGTCACATATTTAAATTTAAATTACATTTTCTAAAATGACACCTGTTAAACAATTTTTTATGAATACAGGGATGTCTTCTCAAATATATATGTCCTAAGTTTGTGTCATTTCATGCTGGAATTATAATGACATTGTATAATTGCTGTGTAAATACAACTTCATATATAGTGACAAGCTACGAAAAAATAATGAACATTTTCATTCTCAATTCTCAAATGACAAACTTTATCGATTGAAACCAAAATTCAAAAAAAAAAACATATGAGAAGGCTACAATCCGCTGTGCGGATCGTTGAATACCTTATCCCATCCTTTCCATAAAACTAAAATCCCCAAAAAAAAGTGGGCATGGCTAAAAACACGATGTGGGTAAAATAGAAAAAATGACATAGTGACAACAAATTCTTCAGACTGCTTACAAAACACTTTTACGTTTCTACAAAAGACAAGGTTTTCTCCTGCATATGTTATGGGGTAGTGTATAAAAATGATTTTTATATAAAAACGCCCCCAAAAAGTGGGCGTGGGTTAAAATGGTATATAGACGAAATGTATATATTAATAATGTTAATGATTCTGCATCAAAATTTTTTTCGAAAAATTTAAAACTTGACCGAAAACAGTTTTTTATTGAAAACGCCCCCAAAAAGTGGGCGTGGCAAAAACTTTATATAGACGAAATATAGATATAAATATTGTCTAAATATGTTGTTGTTCAGACGGACGGACAGACAGACATGGCTAATTCGACTCAGCTAGCGACTCTGAGTCGATCCATATACTTTGAGGTATATGTAGCTAAATTTTTTTCTATGTTACAAACTAAGTATCAAAAGTAATATACCCCTATGGGATAGGGTATAAACATATGAGAGACTACAATCTGCTGTGCGGATCGTTGAATACCCTATCGCATCCCATCCTTAAAATTAATATCCTTAAAAATATAGGCCTTATGGCGATGATGATGGTTTTTGTAAGAAAACGCCCCCAAAATGTGGGCGTAGGTGAAAATGTTCTATGGACAAAATGTTTATATTACCATCGCGGAAGTATTTGCATCAAAAAATTTTTTCGAAAGTTTTAACATTTGGACAAAAAGCGTTTTTTACTAAAGACGCCCCCCAAAAAAGTTGGCGTGGCAAAAAACTTTGTATGGACGAAATACAGCTATTAGGATTGTCTAAATATGTTCCTTAGACACTATTTTGAAATTCCTTACGGTTTGGCTTAAAACTACGATTTCCTAAAAGGGGGCGTGGAAGAGAGTGTATATACCAACAACACTCTAGCTCAAAATTTAAGGCACAAAAATCGGTGACACACAGACGGACGGACGGACGGACAGACAGACAGACATGGCTTAATCGACTCAGCTAGCGATTCTGAATCGATCCATATACTTTGAGGTATATGTATCGAAATTATTTCTCTATGTTACAAACTTAATGTCAAAACTAATATACCCCTATGGGATAGGGTATAAAAACAAAGTTTGTCGCTTGGCTGCCTTTTGTGTGTGTTGTGTTTGAATTTAATTTCTTTCTGCTGTGCAAAATGGATTGGTAGGTATAAATTTGAGTTTTAAGTTCAGTTCAGTAAATATAAAATTTCTAAAGTGCCGATTTGGAATTATGTGTCATCGGATTACAGAAAAAAAAAAAACAGTGATGGAAGGACATCGAACAAAAAAACAAATCACAGTGTTGAAGACGCCAAGAACCACGGGAATACCACTTGATTGAGATTCAATGTGCATTTCAAGAGCGGACAGAGTGGTATGACATATAGTTCGAAGTATGAAATATTCAAACCGCTGCAGTTTTAAGTGAAAGTTCTTTCCTTCTCGTAGCAAAACAAGCTGCAGCTACTTTTTTACATTCCATTTTCACTGCACTGAACAAATTTACCCCCGTAACGGGTGATCCAAGTAGAGATACTTTTTTCAATAGCCTTTTTTGACAGATCACGTGTGAGTCGTGTCATGCTGTCATGTTATTTTTGTTTAGTATTGTTTGGCATTTCATAATGGAAAGACTTACGCGTGAACAACGTTTACAAATTGTTCAACTTTATTATGAAAATTCACGTTCTGTGAGGAATGTGTTTCGTGCACTTCGCTCAACTTATGGTCAACATAATCGGCCTACTGAGCTTACTATTCGCAACACAATCACCCATTTTGAGACCCAGCATTCATTATTGGATAATATTCGACCGAATAGATCACGTCCAGCACGCTGTGAAGAAAATATAGCGGCCGTAGCTGAGAGTGTACACGAAGACCGTGGAGAGTCGATTCGGCGCCGTTCGCAGCAACTCGGACCATGATAACCGACTATTTGATGCCTGAAATTGAAGCTCGTGATCTCGGCGACATTTGGTTTCAGCAAGACGGCGCCACTTCCCACACATCGCATCAATCAATGGACTTATTGAGAGAAAATTTCGGTGAGCACATAATTTTACGTTTTTGGCCGGTCGATTGGCCACCAAGATCGTGTGATATCACACCGTTAGACTTTTTCCTGTGGGGATATGTAAAGTCAAAAGCTTATGCCGACAAACCCGCTTCGATTCAGGCCTTGGACGAAAACATCACGCGTGTCATTCGCCAGTTACCAGTCGAAATGCTCGAACGAGTGATCGAAAATTGGACTCAACGGATGGACCATCTGCAACGTAGAAACGGCCAACATTTGATAGACATAATCTTCGAAAAATAAATGCCAAAGAATGTTCTTTCAATTAATTTTGAATTTTCTGTGTTTTTTTCTTTAAAAAAGTAGGGAACCTCGAAATGGATCACCCTTTATATATGCCTATTTTTGATGGATCACCCTTAATAAATAAAAGTTGATTAGCTAATCAATGGCTAAATTGACAGTTTTCTCCATAAGAAATACTCTCGCAAATGTCAAAAGTTAGTCACTCAACGTTTATTAATACGGGGTTAGGGGTTAATGTATACCTACTATTTTTATTTCTGCTTCTTTTATATGTTTGGAGACAATACAAATTGGATGAACGTGAAATATCAAACTCCAATAAAAATTGTTGACTGATATATTTGATTGTCATTATTTGACATTTTCAAATACTGTCATTAGTGTAAATACTCATTTTACTGCCGTTGTCATTATAACATAAATTATTGTCAAAAAGTAATGAAACGTAGCGACAACGCTTTGAATTCGTCACTAGTTAACGTCGCGTCGTGTTAATGATGGTGTCATTATAAAATGACAACGGCCATTTTATTTGTAATATATGTCACTCGTGTAAATGCAGCATAACGGTGTTTAAAAAAATATCAGCCTCAATTACTAAAAATTGAAACAAAGTTTTAAAAGACCGAATTTGCAACAGAAGAAGACAAACGAAAATTCGATGCAATAATCTAGTTTGTGATGACATCTGGGGCAAAGTAGAAAAATGCTCGCTATAATACCAGATCAGTTGAACTTATGGTAGTAGGTAGAATAAAAGGTTGAATTAATTTTAGTCCACGTCACCTAAACTAGAGGACGGACCTAAACAATTAAGTTTTTCTTTGATATGTTTAAACCGTTTACTGGGTTACAGTCCAAGCTGTAAATGGAACCATCGAAATCTAAATAAAATAAATTTCTAACCACAATCGTTTGATACTCAAAAAAAACAAGCAGCATAAAAAAACTGCAAATAATTTGCTGTTCCTATTAGTCTGCCAGAAAATGCACTCAAGAAGAACCTCGAGGCGGACAACTTGCATAATTACGCGTAACTCACTAGTAAAACAAATAACATTTAAAAAAAAACAAAGAAAACTACAAAATCTTGGACAAAATTATCATTTTCAATGAATGTCCATTGTGTGCATTCAAACTTTGTTTTTTTTTTGTAAGCAAAAAAGGAAAATAAAGATTTTTATGTGTTTGGTTAGTCACACCAGAGTTAACATGACAAGAAAATTGCTGCACAAATGTGCAAATCACTCATAAATTTTGCAGTGCAAATGCGAATTGCTCAGTATGTGTGAAAATGTCAGTGAATTCATAAAGAAAAGGAAATGAAGATTACTAAGGCGAACGGAAATAAAATACGCAATTGCATATATGTAGTTGTGTTTCACTAATTAGAGGAATATTCAGGTTGATAGTATAGCAAAAAAATCACAGAATTATTTTTCCTTGTGTTTTGTTGTTGTCCTTACTCAGTAGATTCACCAACAAATAATTATTAGCAAAATTAAAAAAATCCTGCAAAACGATAGATTTGTAGAATGGTAACAAATCAGTCGAGTCCGCTTAACTGAAACGCCAATTTGCCAAACTTTTTTTTCAGTTAAGCGGTATTTTCACTTAAGCGATCTTTGAAAAATGAAAAAAAAAAAAAAAACCAACAGCAGTGTTCTAAAACAAGTTAAATATTGTAATTAAAGATAGTTTTAAAATAACATAAAATAGGTAGGTAAGTAAATAACTTACAAATAAAGAAAAAAAAATAAATAATTTAGTTTTAATTCGCAGCTCAATTCTATGTTGTAATTAAATGTATTTGTTGCACCAACTGTTTAGTAAGACGGCTTATAAAAGTCGCATATCTGTGTTTGCTTATGGTTCCGGATATTGGTTAAAGATAATTTGTCTTCAAGGTCGTCAATTTAATCGGCGACTTCACTGCTTCCACGAAAAAAGTTTTTTAGAACTGTATAAGAACATCATTTACTGAGGGTTTTTGAAGGCGAACAACTCTGATGGTATCTTCACCACCAGAATCGGCTTCTTCGGGACTAATTTCTAATACATATGTGACTTTATTTATAATCTTTGCATCTGTCATATCCCCGAAAAAAGGCAAATCTGCATCTATGTCTACAAAAAATTAATTTCAGGTCGGAGGCTTCTGATCGCCAACTTCAAACTCTATCTCTACATTAAGGGCCTTGGCAAAACCTTCCTTTTGAAACCATTTTTTTACTGTCTCGAGGCTTACCATCCACCACCATGTTTATAATCGCTGCATCTGTCATATCCCCGAAACAAGGCAAATCTGCATCTTTTTCTACAAAAAAATCAATTTCCTGTCGGAGGCTTATCGGTAAATCAGCGTCTTCCTGATCGCCAACTTCAAACTCTATCTCTGCATTAAGGGTCTTAGCAAAACCTGCCTTTTGAAAACAATTTACTGTCTCGGGGCTTACCATCCACCAGGCTCTTTTGACCATTTTCAAAGCAGAAAGTAAGTCCAATTTATTGGAAAAATCCGTCAAAGATTGTCTATTATCGAGATGAAGAATTTGTCGGATTACTACGCACCTTCGATAATGAGATTTAAAAGACCGAATTATTGGTCCAAAGGTTGAATAATAGAAGTTGTATTTGGTGGCAGAAATTCTATTTTGATGCTGTCTAAAATAGTGTCATCATCTAATTTGTGACAAGCTGCATTGTCAACATAGAGTAAAACTTTCTCACCGTTCGCTCTGAATTTTGCGTTAAGGTCCTTCATTATTTCGTGCCAGATTAACTCAATCATCCAAGCCTTTGTGTTGGATAAATATTTAACATGGACCGTAGAGTTACGAAAACACCTAGGGTTTCGGGATTTCCCTATGCAGAAAATCATCTTGTCGCTACCACTTGAATTTACCACAAAAACAATCCTTATTCTATCTTTGTTTCCTTTTCCATGTGATGATTTTTCTAGCCTGTTTGTCAATGTGCCAGTGGGTAAAGCTTTGAACAATAGTGCATATTCATCCACTTTGTAAATATTTTCTGCACTATATTCATGGAGATGTGTTGGTAAGATGTTGGCCAAATATTCCTTAGCACCGTGCGTATCCGACGAATTTTTCTCTCCGTGCCTGTTTTTAAAATGTATATTTTCCCTAACTTTCCAATGCTCCAGCCAGCCTTTGGAGGGTTCGAGGACCACTAATTACTGCATTTTTCGTTCTCATGTCCTTAAACCAAATTAATAGAGCGTTTTCAATATTTTTATGAGAACCAGTTCACACCCGTTTCTTTGTCAATTTTTTATTAACTTTCTCTTACAAAGAGAAAGATATTGTTTTCGTGAAAATTTTCGACCTCGAGATTTTGATTGATTCTAACATTACGATGATAGCGGAGCCTAAAAAAGTGGTTTTTGGAATTCCGTCCGTCGGTCCGTCGGTCCGTCGGTCCGTCTGTCCGTGACGGTCTCCCCAGCCTAAACGGCTTGACCGATTTTCTTCAAACTTCGTATCCAAGCTTGTTTTGGTCATAATTCTAGGCCATTTTTTTTGTTTGCTTTTAGCCATGTTAAAACTGGTACCTGCCATATAAAAATTACACATAACCTCAATTTTCTCGAAAACGGCTCTAACGATTTTGATTAAACTTTATTTATACTATAACCATATTAGTTCCAACAAAACTGCATACCCAGTTTTTTCGAGAAAATCCATATAACGGATTTTGTCATTTAGGCCATATAAAGAAAATTGTTAATATCTCGCAAACTATTAAGTCAAATGGAATGAAATTTAATACATATACTACTATTACAGCTTGAAGCAATTCCACATAATTAGTTTTAGCCCAACTATTACTAAACGGAATTTTCAGTTTTGGCCAAAAACGGAAAATCATTGTTTTTCACATTGACATCGATTCCTTCAAATTTTGGAGTAAAAATTCGTATGAATACATTTCGACATTATTTATATCATTTTAGCATCAATAATCAAAATGCTTATGATTAGATCTAACGCCCAACTTGCTGTGAAAGAGAAAGTTGCGTACGACCCAGTCGTGCACCCACCACTCGTTTTCTGCCGCTGCATTCAAAAGCATTTGTTTGTTTTTAATAATCCTTGTCAAAGAAGGCTGCAGCCATATTTTAAACATATACATTACAAAAATGAAAAATATCAATTATTCTCAAGGAACTTTTAAATGTTATAAATGAAACGGATATCGATTTGAATGTTCATATTATCAGTTCATTAAGTTGCAAAAATCATTTGAATTCATCAACACAAAGGCAAAAAACTGATCAAAAACTAAAAAAGTCAAATTCTGTAGTTCAAAGTAATAATGGGACACATGGCAACTCTAATTGATTTTGCTCTAGGTAACGGTACATAATGTGGGTTTCTTTTTTATGACATTTACGGGAATTTCCATTCTTTCATTTAAAATTACATTTCGATCAGTTAAGCACGCTTATTCAAACAGAATATCAGTCATGGCACCACGTGGTCCTCAAACCTCAGAAGATATTAGGGAATTAATATTAACGCATTTCAAATCTGGTAAATCTGTGCGAAATATTGCAAAAATTGTGAATCAACCTCGATTTGATATAATTAAACGCTATAAAGATGGAGATAATTTTGCTAACAAAGCAAAGCCGAGCAAGCGGAAATTTTTTACAGATTCTGATGAACGGTGGCTTCTAAGGCAAATTAAGAACCAGCCACACCTTAGTGCACCAAAACTTGATGCTGAAGCAGAGAAATATCTTTGTAAAAAATCCAACCCAGAAACCATCAGAAATATATTGAGGAAACATAACTTCAATGGCCAAGTGGCTAGGAAGAAACCTTTTATAAGTAAGGCAAATAAGAAAAAATGCGTAACATTCGCCAACAAATGTAAAAATAAAGATTTTGCGTTTTGGAGTAAGGTAATTTTTAGTGATGAAAGCAAATACAATGTTTTTCGGTCAGATGGCCGTCTTAACGTGTGGAGAAAAGCAAATGAAGAGCTACGGGAAAAATATTGAAGCCAACAGTAGAGCACGGTATGGGATCAGTTATGGTATGGGGAGCAATATCGCAAGCAGGGCCTGTTAATCTTCAGATTATAGAAGGAATAATGGACCACAAATATTATCTTAATATTTTAAGATCAAATATACCGGAAATAGCTGAAAAATTGGGTATTGCGGACGATTACTATTTCTACCAGGATAACGATCCAAAACACAAGGCCTATAATGTCCGAAGTTGGCTTCTCTATAACTGCCCCCATGTGCTCGAAACTCCACCGCAGTCATCAGATCTGAATCCCATAGAGCATGTGTGGAGTTATTTAGAAGAAAAAATCACCAAATTAGAAATAAAAATCATCTGATTTCAGTTCTGAAGGATGGTTGGGTAAAATTTCACCAGATTACTGCCAGAAACTGGTGAAATCGATGCCTAATCGCCTAGAAGGAGTACTACGGCAAAACGGCCTCCCAACAAAATAATAAGTCTTAAATTATGAGACTGGATTACATTTTTTTTGTAAATTTATGTGGTGTGTCCCATTATTACATAGCCGTTCGGAGTCGGCATAAAACAGGAGGTCCCGCCATCGTGCAAGAAGTACACACGCACACATGAATGGTTGTGAGAAAGCTATGCTCTGGGTACTAACGAGCCTGTTGCGCCAAAAATTTGTATTTTGTATTTTTTTTGTCCCATTATTACATTGACCTTCAGAATTTGACTTTTTTTTATCGTTTTTTTGCCTTTGTGTTGATGAATTCAAATGATTTTTGTTTGTTAATAAATTGATAATATGAACATTCGAATTCGATATCTGTTTCATTTATAACATCTATAAGTTCCTAGAAAATAATTGAGATTTTTTAAAATTTTGTAAGTGTCCCATTATAATGTTAAGCCACGGTATTTTGTCTGGATTCTCCCGAATCGATTCTCTTAAGAACGTCTATTTTTTAACGATAATCCTATGGGAACTTTTTTTTCGATCCATATAACTGAAATGATTATTGATGAATAATGTTTACATTTAATGCTTTGGTTTACAAAACAATTTTCCACTTGTGCCATCATTTAAAATTATTTTACTCGCACTTTCCAGAAATTATTCGCCAAGCTCAAAAGTCATGCATAACAAACAAAATAAAACATGTACATAATATTTTGTTGTCAAACTGACTACTGACAGACAAAGTGAAGTGTGAAGTTTATTGATCACGTTCAGTTAAAGAAAGAAATAATCTAAGTGGTGGACGTATTCATCTTTTTTATTTCAGTTATGCGGAGCAGTCTCAATACAAAGAAATGATTTTTCGCGTGATAATTTTTCATTTAACCAAAACTTTCAATTAAGCGGGTTTCAGTTAAGCGATGTAGTTTGTATGAAAATTGTGAAAAAATGCTGCATGACAGCATTTCAACTAACCGACTTTTTCATACGAGTATACCGCATTTTTTGTCATAAATGGTATTCCGATAGGCACAGAAACTGTACCTAAACTTTTTAGATCCAATATGAAGCCACCGGTGTTTTATGCAAGCGACTCAAAAATCGAAGACATCCAAACTCTGCTTCAACGTAAGTTTTACAATTTTTAAATGTTGTGCTCGGATTGGAATCTTAAAAAAAAATTTATCAAATTTAAAACCAACTGTCCCGCTTTAATTCGGATTCGAGACGAAATGGAAAAAAACCTAAGAATTACGATTACAAACGGTATTCACGTCAAGTGACATAAATGCTGGAAAAGCCAGATTGGCATTTATGTCTATTAAAAGTCAAATATACTCCAGTTATCTTACCTTCCGATGTGGAGTTCATTTTTACCAAGGATTCGTTCACCCAATTCTAATTTATGTGAGCCCAGTATGGTGGACCGTTAACCCATCATAATATATGGTAAAGCTTCGAGCCTTTAAGCGCAAATGACTTCCGAGCTTGCATACCGATGCATAGGAGTGCATATTCACACCTTCAGCAGTACGCTTGAAATACAAAACTGCTAGATGCTTCTGGAGTACCCAGAATCGCTTTTGATGGCGCATTTGTATTTTGATATTCCCAAAAGCGATTCAAGGTGGTCAAATGGTAGGCAATGCGTTTATATGAAACCTTGAGTTTTCTGATATCTGTCAACTTTGACTCTCAGCCTTCAAATGGCGACCGCTGAGTACCTAGTACCTTGACCGTAGATAGGGTCTCAATATCCGCCTTTTGGCGGCAGCAGATAAGAACGGGGGGAAGACGGAAGACACTAATGCACATATTCCATTTTCAGGCGGCAGTGGAAGATCTCCCAAGACGAAGTTACAGTTCCAGTCTGAATGGACAAAGTGAATAACCTACATGATCTGCTTCGACATATTCGCAAAACAGCTCATCCAGGAATCTCAAGGGTAAGTCAGGCCACTTGAACCAGAGAAGGTGGCGGATGAACCGAAAGACCAACGGCAGCGCTCAATCCCGCAGTTTATACTGATTACCCCGATGATTGGGTATCCAATACATTGGAATTGGCCCACCAGATTGGGGATTGTGCTTTGGGTTAACTACCCACCAATGAAAAAAGTTTATTTTACGAAGCACCAAGAGCCTCGGAAAGGGTTGATTTTATTGTTGACGACCCTGCTAACGAAAAACGGACAACGACGTAAGAACATTAAACAGGAGAGGTGCAGACGAATAACTATCGGAAACTCTAAGCTGCTTAAAAGCAGACATTACTGCAATACAGGAAATACGAGGAAATGGGAATTTCGTTACGTAACGAAATTCTTATCTAGGTATCTGGATCAATGAAGAGTTGATCACATAGCGATAGACAAGAGGAACGTATCTAGTATGTTGAATGTCCGAACATTCCGCGGGGCTAAAACCGACTCGGACCAATGCGGATATCAAGCACAAAGTCACAAAAAATCAGAAAATACTGGAAAAGATTTAATTTCGAAATACTTCAATCGCAAGCGACCTTTCAGTCCTTAGTAGAACGCGTACCAGCATCTAATGTCGAAGAACAATGACAAGAAGGTATTAGATCAGCCGCAACTAATGTGTTAGCTTTCTTACGCCCACCAGCAAGAAACCCTTGGATTGATATAGAATGCCGACAGATGCTCGCAGCCAAGAACGAGACCTACATGGTTAGGATACAGGTTAAGACGAGAGCTGCCATTGAGCTCTATATGCAAAGAAGAAGGGAAGAACACCGGCGTTTCAGAAAGAAGAAAATAGAACAAGAAAAACGCGCAATCGAGGATATAGTGAGGCGCTACTCCACGATTGATGTTGCCAAGTTTAACCAATGTGTGAAACGTCAAAGCCAGGAATACAAGCATGAGTAGAATTTGTCGAGATGATCCAGAAAATATCGAAGTTGAAACATTTTCGACGTTGAGGATATGGAAGAACCACTTATACCACAATAGGAACACAAGTCCGTCGGAAATGACGAGTTGGCGGAGATGATTTGGTAAGTAACATCCACCAACTCGTAAGCAAAATTTGGAGGGATGAAAGTATGCCTGAAGAATGGAACCTCAGCATTGGTAGCATGATCCATAAAAAGGAGACCCTCTGAACTGCGCCAACTACAGAGGCAAAAGTCTTTTAAACATCGTCTTCAAGGTCCTATCTGTCGTAATTTGTTAACCAACAACTTGATCGCCCTTTAGGCCAGGAAAGTCCACAGCTGATCAAATCTTCACACTTCGGCAGATCCGGGAAAAAACCGTAGAAGTCCAAATCGATACTCACCACCTATTCATCGATTTCAAAGCCGCATACGACAGAATTTATAGAGACGAACTATACAGAGCCGTGTCTAATTTTGGTATATCGCCCAAACTCCTCCGTCTGTGCACCATCGGGGTCGGAAACGACCTCACCGAAACATTCGATACCATTCGATGTAGACAAGGCGATGCTCTTTAATTCGATTCTTGAGAGGATTGTGCGAAATTGGCGAGCCAACATCAAGGGCACAATCTTCCAAAAATCGGTGCAACTACTAGCATACGCCGACGATATTGACATCATCGGCGGGACTCAACGTAATGTCATAGCCCAGTTTGCTAGTATTAAGAAGGAAGCGGCAAAAATGGGTTTAGCATGGACAGAACGTCACCATAGCATTGTAAGATATAACTATGCGGTAGTACGGGACTTTGTCTACCTCGGCTCCGCTTTAACTCTGACAACATCTTGTCAGAAATAAAACGAAAAATTACTTTTTCTTCGGGCTAAAAAGGCAAGTAAGAAGGCGCCACTTAAGTAAGTAAGTTAGAGTGCGTCTAAATTATAAAAAAATGGCGGGATACTAATCCTCCTTATTTAGTTCATAATCTTCCCGGAAAGTGATATCAAACTTATTGATATCAAACTGGATCTACTTCTGTGTCGGTTTTCGTTTGGCAATCCTTCGTCTAAATGTCGACATTATTAAAAACCACATTGAAAAATAAAGCCAAGCTTTACAACGAAAAAGCCCCATTCTCAGAAATGAAAAATCTCCCCATTCACAGCATAACACAATTTATTCCGCATTCCAGGAACTTTGCATCCAAACGGTGTTGCCGTGAATTCCACTTCTATTGCGTAAGCCCCTCTTACCCCTTTATACGTCAAGAATCATTTTGTCCCACTTAATGGCCGCCGCAATATTATCAATTACCTGCCAATTATGTCAAACGAAAACACACACCAAAGGAATTTCTTGTCTAATCAGAATGTTAACGGTAATTAATTTAAGTCAACCGATTTCATTATAATGCCTTCCGCAAGAATAAAATGTCAAGATGTCAGCCTGCCAGTGCGGCACGCTTTATATGTTCCATTATATCCTACCGAAATCTAGAAAGGACAAGCTGAGAGAAAGTATGGAGCACATTAGCATAACCCATCACCCGCGCACAAAGCCCCAAACGGAAGAGGAGAATGTGCCCGTATCTGTCGGCCACCTTCAAAGGTTTCTATTCATTAGCCGTATACGTAAACAAAATATACGATACCAACTCCAACTCCTGAGTTGTTATGCCCAAGTGGTGGAGTCTATTAATTGTGTCTGTCCATTAGAGGTTTCTCCCGTATCAGATCAACTTGCAAACACGGTCCAGCATTAGGGTTTTCCGGCGCAGTCCGAGGAAAATTCCAATTATGAAAATTACAATGGCGCCGAGGATGATTGTCATCCTCAAGTACTCCCAAATCAACTCGTTATCCAACTGAGCTGGGTAATGTCCTCCTCCCCCATATAGTTAGCCTCATATCTGTTGGGTATATCTCTATCCACATGAGACAACGACGACGTCGCTCCTAATATGAGAATTTCTCATCGCTCGTCACAATTCCATCTGGTCGAACAATGGCAATAGGGAACATGGAACCCTTTTGCTGGAGATTTATATGCTGCTCATTGATTTATGATGCTCGCGAAGATTTATTGACTCCCAATATCATTCTGAAGGGGGAATAGTGTGTTGCGCGGTGGGAGCAATAATCATGTCAAAGTTGCCCTCGTGTGTGAAGGAAACTCTGGCCTGGCATTAGAAGACAGCCTTTGTTCCGGGACTGAGTGGATTTTCATGAATTCCACTCGGAAATCTAGCAAGATCACGACCACAAGATGCACCGCAACAAGAAATTCCTTTCCACGATCGAGGCATGTACTCTAGAGATTACTGTCGCTTTAATGCCATTTAGAGGAGTATACTGCACAATTAGACTGTCGTAGTTGTCGAGCTACGAAAGCGCCCATCTATCTACGATGGAAGGCGAGGAGGAGGTATAGAAAGCAGACACCAAACGCTGCATAATGGTGCCAGCAAATTGGATTGTTCCATGCGATTAATTGATCAGGAGATTGAAACGCGACAGGAAAATATGAGAGTTTCACCATTTCCTGGTGAAACCATTTGCCAATCAATGTTTCCGGCGAGGGAGAGAGTTCGACTAATCCGTTTGTCCAATTATCCCACAATCCGCAAATGGGTACTGTGAATGTGGGAGTATGCATTCACAGTGTCCCCGGACGAGGATTGATTAGGCGAATGATGCATTTGGGTTTTTTTGCCTAATTGAGAAGCACTGATGGGAAATGCGCTTTGAATTTGCATGTGATTTCTGATAAAAGGTATTTGCAGTCTGGGGAAAGGATATACAACACAATTATCGGAACCGCAATGGGGAACGAGAAATATAATCAGGGATTTGGGAGCATTGGCTGAAAAGTGAACTTTAATTATGTCCAACTAGGTAGGATTAGTTTAAATTTCAAAATAAGGGGTGGGGTTGAAACCAATTTAGTTGCCATGGATATTTGATATCTGACTGCTCCAGTGGGTACTTGTCCGTGTCACAATGTAGCACTTAAACATGTTTGAAAGCGGGATGGCAAATAAGGTCGCTTATCTTTAAATTCAACCAAATTGATCACACTGCGATAGACAAAGCCCAGGATACAAGGCTCGAACAGAATCCTGTCGAGATGAACAATGACATATCATAGTAGAGACACAGTCGATGCTGAGGATATGGAAGAACCACTTCTGCAGACTGTTAAACGGCAATGACGAACAACATTACGCTGTCAAGCAGAACGAACCATTTAATATTGGCAACGGCAGCGAGAACTGCCAACAACCCGACCTAAGTGAAGTGAGGATAGCAATATCTAAACTCAAACTTAATAAAGCCGCCGGAAATGACGGCCTTCCCGATGAGTTTTATAAAGCTGGCGGAGATGACTTGGTAAGTAACATCCACCAACTCATAAGCCAAATCTGGTCGGATGAAAGTATGCCTAAAGAATGGAACCTCAGGTTCGTTTACCCGATCCACAAAAAAGGCATAAGTCTCCTCAACATCGCCTACAAGATCCTATCTGCCGTAATATGTGAATGTCTGAAACCGTTTGCCAACAACCTGATCGGCCCTTATCAGTGTGGTTTTAGGCCAGGAAAGTCCACAACCGATCAAATACGACGAACTATACAGAGCCATGTCTAGTTTTGGTATGCCGCCCAAACTCGTCCGTTGGTGTAGGATGACGATGGAGAATTCTCGCTGCACCATCAGGGTCGTAAACGACCTCACGGACACATTCGATACCAAAAAAGGTTTAGGCAAGGCGATGCACTGTCATGTGACTTCTTCAATTTGATTCTTGAGAGGATTGTGCAAAACTCCCGAGCCAACACCATAGGCACAATTTTGTTAGGTATATCCTGTCAACACGAAGGACACACAACATCGACGAATTGGACAGAACGGGGCTTTGTCTACCTCGTCTCCGTTATTAACTCTGACAACAACATCTCGTCAGAAATCAAACGAGGAATTACTCTTGCAAACCGCTGTTCCTTCGGGCTAAGTTAGCAATTCAGTAGGAAAGCCCTCACTCGAACTACTAAGGAGATCCTATATAAGACCCTGATCATCCCAGTCCTACTCTACGGCGCTGAAGCATGGACCGTATCAAAAGCGGATCAAGAAATCCTTGGTCGATTCGAGAGAAAAAATTTTCGAAAAATCTTCGGTCCCGTTTGCGTTGACGGGCTATGGAGACGAAGATTCAACCAAGAAATATACGAGCTGTACAGCGACATACCCCTGGTCAAAAAACTCCGCATTGGACGTTAAGATAGCTAGGACATGTAGAACGAATGGACACCAATACTCCGGCTCGCAGAGTCTTCGATTCCCAGCCAGACGTCGGTCGCAGTAGAGGAAGACCTCGCCTTAAGTGGCGCGCACAAGTAGAAACCGACCTCAACCAAATTGGAGTTCGCAACTGGAGGCAGTTATCTAAGGACCGGGCTAATTGTAGAGGCGTGTTGGTTGAGGACCAGGTTCATCCCGGACTGTAGCGCCACTTAAGGTGAAGGAGGATCTTTAACTTCAACAGGATCTCTAACCCAGGTTGCAATCTGAAAGTAGGGCCCATCCAAATTTGAGCCAAAATTTGTAAAGTAACTCGCGTTAACCTTTCTGATGAAGTTGAGCACATTTATTCTTAAGAACTTCAACGCGAAAACATCGAAAGGAAAGTAAAATCGGCGTATTAGTTGGGATAGAACACTCCAGCCACTGATGATGGTGTAACTGTTGCAGAATGGGCTTATTCTTGTATCAACAAGAGTTAACTCCCACAGCGGACTTGGTCAGAACGTGACCTATAGTATTCATAAGCAGTTTTTCAAAGAAGTGTCCTACATAGCTATGCCCAACCCTCCAAAATATTGTTGGAAAATAAAGTCTGAAGCCAATCTAATAGAAACAAGACCTACTCCAGGAAAAATACAATAGGTGATTCCGTAAAAAGGAAAGCTGACTTAAAAAAACGCCCAAATACTTGCTTACTTAAGTGGCGATACAGTCCGGAATAAACCCGGGCCTCAATTAAAAGGACTCTCCAATTAGCCCGGTCCTTTACTTATTGCCTCCATTTGTGCATCTGAAGTTGGTTGAGGTCGGCTTCTACTTGCGCGCGCCACTTAAGGCGATGTCTTTACCTACTGCGTCCGAAGTCTGGCTGAGAATTATAGACTCTGTGATCCGGAGTATTCGTATCCATTCGCTCTGCATATCCTAGCCATCCTAAACGTCCAATGCGGAGTTTTTTGACGAGGGGTATCTGGCTGTATAGCTCGTATAGTTGAATCTTCTTGTACATAGCCCGTCAACGAAGATGGGACATTTTTCGAAGAAATTTTCTCTCAAATCGATCAAGGATTTCTTCATTTACTTTTGATACGTAGAGCAAGATCAGGGTCTTGTACTGGATCTCCTTAGCAATTAGAGTGAGGGCTTTTCTATCAAATTGCCTTCTTAGTGCGAAGAAGAAGCAGTTGGCAAGTGTAATTATAAAAAAAAATACAAATTTTTGGTGCAACAGGCTCATTAGTATCCAAGGCCTTGATTTTTCTCACAACCATTCATGTGTGCGTGTTTACTTCTTGCACGATGGCGATACCTCCTGTTTTATGTCGAATCCAAACGGCTTAATTGAGATAAGCTTTTCTTGCCAATTGATACTACTCGAATGATTTGTCAGATCATCTCTAGAGGAGGGCCAGTAAAAAATCATTTAGCTGTTGCTACGGTTGGGAATCGATCCCTGACCTTCTACGCGGCACTTCATCGCACTAACCATCGCACCACTGAGCACAGTCAATGGTGACGTTCTGCCCAATTTGTCGATGTTGTGTGTCATTTCGAGTTGACAGGATATACTTGGTCTTACCCTCATTTACAACTAAACCAATTTTCGGCGCTACATTCTCTATACTGGCAAACGTGACTATGACATCACGTTGAGTCCGTCGAATGATGTCCATATCGTCGGCGTATGAGAGTAGTTGCATCGATTTTTGGCAGATTATGCCTCTGGTGTTGGCTCGATAGTTTTGCACAATCCTCTCAAGGACCAAAAAAAGTCACGTGACAGCGCATCGCCTTGCCTAAATTCTTTTTTTGGTACAAATGTTTCGGTGAGGTCGTTTCCGACCCAGATGGATCAGCGAGAATTCTTAATTGCCATACAGTACCGACGGACGAGTTTGGGCGGTATATCAAAAATAGACATATATAGTTCGTCTCTATAAATGCTGCTTTGAAATCGATGATTAGGTGGTGGGTGTCAATTTGGACTTTTTGGGTTTTTTAAGGGTTCTGTCAAAATGTAAAGATTTGATCAGTTGTGGACTTTCCTGGCCTAACACTACACTGATAAGGGCTGATCAGGTTGTTGGTTAATGGTTGTAGGCTTTACATATTACAGCAGATAGGATCTTGTAGGCTATGTTGAGGAGACTTATTCCTCTGAAGAATGCGCAGTTCAGAGGATCTCCTTTTTTGTGGTTTCGGTTCCAAATTTCCATTTCCATCCGACCAAATTATGCTTACCAGTTGGTGAATGTTACCTACGAAGTCATCTCCTCCGGCTTTATATAGCTCAATGGGAAGGTCATTTCCGGCAGCCTTGTAAAGCTAAAGTTTAGATATTGCTATTATCACTTTACTTAGGTTGGGTCATTTTTTATGGTTGGTGGTTTTCGCTTTCGTTGCCAATATTGAACGTTTCGTTCTGCCTGACTGCGAGAGTTTTTCGTCATTTCCGTTAAACAGCCTGCAGAAGTGTTTTTTTCCATATCCTCATCGGCTGTGTCTCTGCTACGGTATTTTCTTATACATCTCGACAGGATTCCGTTCGAGCCTTGTATCCCTGTTTTTGACGTTTTACACTTCGGTAAAACTTGCGAACATCATTCCTGTAGTGGCACCACTCTAAATCCACGATCGCGCGCTTTTCTTGCTCTTTTTTCTTCTTTCTGAAAAGCCGGTGTTCTTCCCTACCTATAGAGCTCAATGCGGTAGCTCTCGTCTTCACCTGCAACTTAGCCTTTAAGGCCTCATTCATGGCTGCGAGCATTTGTCGTCATTCTTCATCAAACGAAGGGTTCCTTGTTGGTGGGTATTTCCGATTTGTTGTGGCGTAGTGGATATCCGCATTCTTACCTTGGCTGCAGCAAGGTAGTGGTCCGAGTCGATTTTACCCCCTTTGAATTGTTCAGACATCTAAAATACTGGATGCGTGCCTCTTGTCTATTGCAATGTTACCGTTCATCGATCTGAATACCGCCATGTACCCTTATAAATATCGAGGTGAGGAAAGCTTGTGCCTGCTATATTGGCATTTGATTTCACATCGAAGGCAGTTAGGCAAAGTCCAGGTTTTCCGAAAATACTACTAAAGATGTCTTCTATTCCTACACTTGCGTTAAAAACTTCCAGCACGATTTTAACATCCTACCTCGTTAGACGGTTGAACGTTTTATTAAGGAGCTCGTAGAAGTACTTTTTCACTATATCATCGTAAGACTTCTTGCCTAAGTCTGGTACTATAAAAAATGCACATCCGAATATTCACTGTTTCTGCTTACTTTAACACGGTCCGTAGTAGATGTTACCGTTTTTCATCCTCCTTTTGTCCGGCACATCCCATTGTATTTGCTGGATGGCAGCAATGTCTGGTTTTAAGCAGCTTAGGGATTCCGCCAGCTCTGTTTAATATTCTCAACTTCCATGTGCAGATACGAACGTCGTCGTCCGTTTTTCGTTGAACATGGTCTTCAACAATAAAATCAGTCCTTTCCGATGTTCTTGGTTGGCTCGTAACGACAATTTTCTTTCGTGAGTGGATAGTTAACCAAAAAACCCCCAACCTAGAGGGCCTGCTGCAATTTATTAGATATCCCGCATCGGTAACCAATACCAGATTGAGCGCTGTTGTTAGCCTCTCAGTTATTCCGCCACCATCTCTATTCAAGGGGCCTGATTAACCCCTTTGCTAGATGACCTGTTGTCCGAATATGTCGGAGCAGCTCAAATATGTTGTTTACTTTGTCCATTCTAACTGGGACTGTAAACGACACCGTTGACTATATATTGAATATTCTTCCGCTGCCGTCTGGGGAGGTTTTTTTATAGGGGACCTTACCTCTAGCTAGTTTTGGTTCACGAGTGGTATTTTATTTTTCACCTACCCCGCATATCTGTAGAGCTTTCCTCTTATATGCCACCCGAGGACGGGCCCAATATGATACCAGCAACTCCTAATGGAAGAGTTAGTCAAAACATTTTTCTATAAACTAACCAGACTGGGTATGTGTAAACCTATGACCTGACCCAGAGTTTCTGCCCAAATTTTTACTTCCTTAGAGGTGGATGGCATGCGTCATCGACATGAAGAGCCTTCGCCTGCTCTCCATTGGGCCTTCTTTGTTCGTCATCAGCCTACTCACTTTCGACGCTTGTTACGCCGCGTTCTTTATCTGGTGCCAGAAAGTAAGTTTGGTGTTGATTGTCACTCCCAAATACTTCACGGCGTTTTTGCTTCTTATTCTGGCTCATTTAGAAGTCGATTAGAGTCGGGATCGTTTTCCACGTCAGGAGGACTATCTCGGTTTTCACTGCGGCAATATCATCTGCTACTCCACCAGGAGGCTTCTCCATTCGAGAAATGTGATTATAGCAGATGTTCCAAAGATCAGGTCACAAAGTCAAACCTTGCATTGCTTCGGAGATGAATTGCATTCTTCGTTGGCCCTCTGTAGTAATGTAGATCAGTTTCCGGTCCTTAAGGTACCCCTTCACCATCCGCCAGAGATAAACTGGGATGTAGAATGTGTTCTGGAGCGCGTTCTGTATGACACTCCATCTGGCTGAGTTAAAGGCGTTCCTAGAGTGGCCAACAGCACAATTTCCCATGAGTAAATGCTTCCTTACTTTGTCACTCATTCACTATTCGATTAGGAGCTTAGTGACCAGCATTTTGATGCATCTAACTCCTGCATCTAAATAGTAAAAATTCCAAATTCAGAGCACTATTGCCCATCACCCCCCAAAAATAGTCCAACAACCTTCGTCGCAATTCCCAATCCTGATGCCCACAGTAGATAAGTAATTCCTGCCGTCACATAATTTCCTTTCCTTTAATTCCAAGGCAACTATTGACCCCAGAGATGTGACAAAGCTTAGCGTAACTTCCACTCCCTGCTGGCTAAAACAATGTTGACCATTCACCGCTAATCTGCAGCATAGGGTGCTTAGGCCTTACTACACCCACATTTTTGTGTGCTGCATTGCTGCAGTCATGTCGCATCTGTACGGATATGTATATCTCCATCTGACGATTTCTCCTTTCAAATTCAAATGAGCCTCAGCAAATGCTTCCTCATAGCGTCTCACTCTTTAGGTATCCCTACTTCGCTGCCTGCCTACCCTTGCTAGCTTTTACAATGCAGATTTCACTGGCTTCCACTTCCTCATTGTTGTGCGCCGTTGTTGTTGTTGTTGTTGTAGTGGTTGTTGTCTTTTACCAGTTGGAGTTGGTTCGCAATGCTTGCCACTATTACTCCGGCCAACTCTAATGTCTCCTCTACTCTATTGCAGAGGGCGAGTGAGAGTCTTAATCCCACTGGCTTGAGGTGTGGCATGGCAGTCAGGCAGTTCGTTGCCTCAATGCAAATAGAAAAGAGAATAGACGAACAACAGCAGGAGAAATAAAACCCAAATGAGGAAAATGGCAAAGACACAAGGCGAAAACAAAGATTTATCTAGAGTTATGGCTGCAAACGGAAACTTCCATCTTCTTCCGTCTCGCCCCCCGTGCTACCCGAGGGGGTAGTAGATAGAGTAGGTAGCCCATTGGAATATTCATTGGAATTTGAATTTATGACGAATCGTGTCTGTGATTGTTCATAGCGGAGGTGGGGGCGGGGTGGATGGGTTTGCGTAGGAGACAATCTCACGTTCATCCCGCATCCTCATCCGCCTTCAAATTGTAATTCCTGTCTAATGCGAACGATGATTCTCATAAAGGAGGAGTGTGAATAAAGTTCAAGTTGTTCCTGTCCTTTGGTTCAAAAGTAGTTCTAGAGGTTTGCTGTTTTAGGTTGGGAGTACATTGCGCAGTTAACCGTTAGTTTTGTATTCACAGATTTTCCTCACAATGAAACTGCAATTTGAGTTCTTGGCAAATTAGAAAGGATTTAGCTGTGGCAGTACACTTTCGGATAGAATTTGATTCTTACTCACTAATGGAAAAGTTTTCAAAGTTTTAGTGATTAATTCTCGATGACATTGCAATCTATAGGAACACATTTAATTAAGGGCTAATTGCATCGTTTTTATGTGCTTAACTTTGTTTGAGTTTTTGATAGTTTTATAACTTTTCATGTGGGAACAGGAAGTCTGATATTAAATCTAAACAAAGTTACAAAGATATTGCATTAGACTCTTTTACAAACTTTAAGCTTCATTGAGCCTTATTAATAGAACGGCAATCGGGTCAGTTGATGTTTCATACGTCTTCTGGCCAATTCTGTTTGCGCACAATCCGCTTCAGCTTTTCCTAGCTCTTCCTTAAATGACTACTTCACTGTGAAACATGTTGATATCGGTCAACCCAGCCGTTCTAAGATAACGGGTGTTAAAATTATTGTCATTATGTTTCTTTGACAGTCAAATGGGTACTGAATCTCCTTGGTATGAGATCCTTTATGATGGTCAAATGGTAGGCAATGTGATTATATGACACCTTGAGAGATAGTTGCGGATGATCCGAAAGGCCAACGGAAGCGAGAGTGGATACTGATGGTACCGTGTCCTAGGGGTATCGAATATAGTGAAACTGGCCTTCCACGTTGGGGTTTTTATTTTGGATTAACTACCCACCCATGAAAAAAAACGTTTGTTACGAAGCAAAGCAACAAATAGTATCTGAAAGGACAACGACAATCGTATATCCACCTGGAATATAAGAACATTAAACAGGAGAGGTGCAATTAGCGGACATTGCTGTCATCCCGGAAATTCGATGGGGTAGACCTCAAAAAAAGAGAACGGAAAACTGTGACATTTACTACGGACCGTGTTATAGTGAGCACAAACAGCGACTATTCGGATGTGGATTTGTTATAAGTGCCAGGCTTAGCCAAGTCCTATGTCTTATAATTTCAAGACATTAGCGAACGCATTGTAACAATCCGCGTCAAGGTCAAATAAGCCTTATATGCGCTCACGCACCGACGGAGGAAAAATATGGTATAGCGAAAGACTGCTTCTACGAGCTCCTTGAGAAAACTTACGTGCGACTACCGAAGTACGATCATGCTAGAAGATTTTAACGCAAAAGAAGAAGCAAGAAGATTTTAGCAGTATTATCACAGCCCACACGACAAAACGTCTGGCAACGGACTTAGGCTAATTTACTTCGCTGCAGAACGAAATGCCACTATAGGCAGCATAAGGTTTCCTCACCTCGATATCCATAAGGGGACATGGCGGTGTCCAGATCAAATGATCAATCAAATTGATCACATTGCGATAGACAAGAGGCACACATCCAGTATTTTGGATGTCCAAACATTAGGGGTTAACATCGACTCGGGCACCTACCTTGTTGCAGCCAAGGTAAGAATGCGGATATCCACCACAATAATTCGGAAATACAAGCAAGAAACCATTGGTTTGATGAAGAATGTCGACAAATGTTCGCAGCCAAAAACGAGGCCTACAAGGCAAAGCTGCAGGTGAAGACTATAGATCTGTCATTGAGCTCTATATAAAAAGAAGGAGAGAAGAACACAGGCTTTTCAGAAAGAAGAAAAATGTAGCGCCCATACAAGAGCGCGACGGGCTCAGTGCAGCGATGGTTAGTCCGCAAAAGGTCTGGATTCGATTCACAGCTGTAGCAACACCATGTCTTTCTTCACACGATGATTTGACAATTTATCCGATTAGTATCAATTGTCAATAAAACTTATTTCATAATAAACCGGCATAATAAAACGGCATAAACCAGGATGTCCCGCCCTGGCTCTGGGTACTAACGAGCCTGTTTCACCAATAATTTGTATGCATACCCTATTCCACTATGGGTATACATACATAGTTTATAACATAGAGAAATAATTTAGATAGATATTTCATAAAGTATATGGATCGCCACTAACCATGGGCATGGAACTGCCGCGCAGAAGGTCTGGGTTCGATTCCTAGCAGTAGCAACACCTAAATGATTTTTCACCGGCCCTCCTGTCGTGATATTCTGAAAAATCATCCGAGTAGTATCAATTGTCAAGAAAGCCTTATCTCAACTTACCCGTTCGGATTCGACATTAACAGAAGGTCCCGCCATCGTGCAAGAAGAGCACACGCACACCATGAATTGTTGCGAGAACATTTGGCGCGGGGTACTAAACTAACGAGCTTTTTGCGCCAAAATTATATCCCTAAACGGAATTTTCAGTTTTGGCCTATATAGGAAAATCATTATTATTCACATAGACAACGGAATAAACGATCTTATAATTATATTTCGACATTATTTATACAGTCGAACTTCCATAACTCGAATGTGGCCATAAAATATGGTTTACCTCCAAGTACACTATCCACTATACTGAAGAACAGAGAAAGTGTTAAAAAAAATGAGCAATCTTCACGAAACGAAAAAAACTCAATAAGGAAAAAAACTCTTAAATATGAAAGTGTTGACAGGGCTGTCTCAAAATTGTTTGCGGAAGCCCGTAATGTAAAATTGCCAATGTCAGCATTATAAAAGAGAACGCTAAGAGCTTTACAATTGCATTTGGAGAAACTAACTTTGCTGCAAGTACAGGTTGGCTTGACAAATAAGTTCAGCGTGGCAGCGTGGTAGGGTCAAAAAAAGGGCCTGGCCCTCCAGGTTGGGGTTGTGCTTTGGGTTAACTACCCATCCACGGAAGAAACTATTGTTACGAGGCAACCAATAGCCTCGGAAAGGACTGATATTATTGTTGGAGACCATGCTAAACGAAAAAAGGACAACGAAGTTCGTATCTGCACCTGGAATGTGAGAACATTAAACAGGAGAGGTGCAGTCGAACAACTAGCGGAAGCCCGAAACTGCTACAAAGCAGACATTACTGCCATCCAGGAAATACGATGGGATGGGCCGGGCAAAAAGAGGATGAAAAACTGTGACATCTACTATGGACCGTGTTATAGTGAGCAGAAACAGCGACTATTTGGATGCGGATTTGTTATAGGTGCCAGACTTAGACAAGAAGTCTTATGTTTTCAAGACATTAGCGAACGCATTGTAACAATCCGCATCAAGGCCAAATTCGCCAACATAAGCCTTATATGCGATCGAGCTCCGACGGAGGGAAAAGATGATATAACTAAGGATTGCTTCTACGAGCTCCTCGACAATTGTTGTCTGTTACTTAAAATACTTTTTCTCTCTTTGAAATATCCTTATAATAAAATAAAAAAAATAAGTTTTTGTTGTAATTTCTCTAAGTCGAATTTTCTATAACTCGATTTTTTTTTTTCATTTTGAGAGTTCGACTTTTGGAAGTTCCACTGTATATTGTTATAATCAAAATAAATATTACTGTGTATTTTGGCTTAATTATAAAAATCGTCAAATTCTCTCATGCTTGGCCCAACCCGCTGTGAAAGAGAAAGTTGCGTACGACCCTGTCGTGGACCCACCACTCGTTTTGTTTATGCATCGACTAAGTATCGCTAGCTGACTCGACCTAGCCATGTCTGTCTATCTGTCCGTCTCTTAGTCCGTCTGGCACCGATTTTTAGGCCTTTGATTTTGAGCTTCTTTAATGAAATTTGATAAATATGGAAGACCTGCATTCTACATCTACAATGTCCCTCGTCTTGAATGACAGATCAGTTCCAGATTAACCAGTTTTGTGTGACGGGTATAGAAACATTCCGGAAAAAATAAGAACTCGTTACTAAATATGTTGAAAATAAAATTAATAATAATTTCTAATAATTTACTAATAAATGTGTAGTCGCCCTCTACCTTAACCTCAAAACACGAACAAAATTTGTACATTCATAAATACCTATTAACTAAATCCTTCGTGAATGGCAAAACAGTCATAAACTTTGTTAACACTATCAGATCTGTGTCGTAGCGAGCTTAATACAAGCAGCATCTACGAGCAGAGATTTGCACAGCATATAATATGCATCCACAGGCTCATCATTTAGTGCATTTGTTAGTGGGACAAAACAGAACATAGATGTAGCTAAGTTTGAAATCACTAGCAAAATCAATAAACGATTAAATTACAATGAAGCTATATTTTTTTTTTTTTTTAAATGCTGACATGCCTAAGCAGTAATATACACATCGACCTAAAAGATCTATTGTGCTTGCCGTCAGATGCTTTTTAGGTTAGTAGCGCTTCTACTTTCCTAATGTAGCTGATAATACTTTCAGCCGAAGATTTCCTCAATTCTTCGGGACTTAAGAATTCCCTGAAGAAAGATTCTCTTCTCATACCGTAAAGGGCCGGGCATTCACATATGATATGCTCGGCTGTTTCGTCTTCTTCTAGACATAGTCTGCACTCCGGTGAGTCGACTAGACGCATTTTGTTTAGGTGATATCGCAGACCGTGATGACCAGTTAGGTAGCCTACTAAGTTTTTGATATCGTGCCCGCGCAGATTTAGTATCTTGTTGGCATCTGATTTGAAGGGCTGAATAGCTCTTTTGGCCTGTCTTAGGCCTGGGATGTTTCCCCAGTATGAAACACATCTGTTTTGTTCCCAGTTTTTTATGACTAGATTAATGGCTGATTTGGGGATTGCACAGAAGGGTTCAGGTCCAATGAAGGGGGTTTCCGAACCTTTTCTGGCTAGTTCATCAGCTTTTTCGTTACCTTCAACTCCCTTATGTCCGGGGACCCACCATAGTTTGGTTTTGTTCCTGGAACTGAGTGTTTGGAGGGAGTTGAAGCAGTGTAGTACTGATTTGGAGTCAATGATGTGTGAGCTAAGGGCTTTTATAGCTGCTTGACTGTCCGTGAATAAATGGATGTTTGCGCCTTTAATACCTGAGTTGTGTATTAGGTTTGCGCATTCTTTTATGGCATGGAGCTCAGCTTGGAATACACTAGGGTTTTTTCCCATAGGTATTGAGATGTTTTTATTTGGTCCATGTATGCCAGCTCCTACCCCTGAGTCCATTTTAGAACCATCCGTATACAACTTTAGGCCGTTTAGGCAGTTTGGAGGGTTGTTGCTACACCATGCTTCTCTGGTTGTGATCTCCGTTGAGAATCTTTTGTCGAAGCATAGTGTCTTTGGTAAGCGGTCTGTTACCGCACAGATCATGTCAAGTTCTGGAAGTTCGGATAGAAGTTCAATTAGTTTTAGATGTTCACTAATGTTTAATTCTTCCGCTTGTGTCAAACTTGCTGAGCTGCGAATTGCCACTTTTTTTATATAAATGTGGAGAGGTGTTAGTCCTATTAAGGCTTCCATAGCCGCCGTGGGACAGGTACGCATAGCTCCGGTAATGCCCAGACAGGCAAGCCGTTGTACCTTGTTTAATTTATTTATAGTTGTTTTTTGGGTGACTTTGTTCCACCATACTATTGAAGCGTATGTTATAATGGGCCTGACCATGATCGTATAGATCCAGTGTGTGGTCTTTGGAGAGATTCCCCAGGTTTTACCATACATGCTTCGGCAAGCCCAGAAAGCTTTGGTTGCTTTTTGAATTTTGTTGTTGATGTGGGAGTTCCAGCTTAGTTTTTTATCGAGGATCACTCCAAGATATTTTATTTCGTTGGAATACTCAATGTATGTACCATTGATTGAAATTTGGTTAAGATTTAATTTCCTCCTTTTTGTAAAAGGGACGATGATAGCCTTGCTGGGGTTTATAGAGAGACTTTCTTTATTACACCAGTCTATGACTATCTTAAGGGCGTTTTGTAAACGTGTTGTCACTTCGTTTGGTTCTTTGCCCTTTATTATGATGACTAGGTCATCGGCGTATCCAATTATATTGAAACCTGCATTACTTAGGTCTTGAAGTAGGTTATCGATAACCAGAGACCATAGTAGGGGTGAGAGTACTCCTCCCTGAGGGCAGCCTTTAACGGCTGTTACTGATACTGAGGTCTGTGCTGATGAAGCAGTTATTTTCCGACTTTCAAGCATCGCTTTGATCCATTTGATGGTGGGATGATCTATTCTTCTATGAGTCAAAGCATTTGATATGGAGTCATATCCAGTGTTGTCAAAAGCGCCCTCTATGTCTAGGAAGGCACATAAAGCTACTTCTTTGTTTTCGTATGCACTTTTTATTTGTGATGTTAAACTTAGAAGTGCTCCTTCCGTGGATTTACCTTTTTGGTAGGCGAATTGACATGGGTGCAGGGAGTGCTTTCATTTAAGCACTCTCTAATGTGTACGTCAAGTATTCTTTCCATTGTTTTCAGGAAAAACGATGTTAAGCTTATTGGACGGTATGATTTAGGTAGTTCTATTGGTTTGCCTGGTTTGGGGATAAATACCACGTTTACCTCCCTCCAGGTTTGTGGTATGTAGCCCCAATTGAAACTAAACCTAAATAAGGCTACCATAGTGGGTAGGAAAAAGCTACCTATATAGCTATATATATTATTAAACAAAAGACAATTTTAAATATACTTATTACGGCTCTAGAATACAATTTCGCAGAGTGTTTTGCAAACTACTTTTACTAACATGCAGTTCAACTACATCGTTATTTTTATTGTAAACTCTACTCATGCGACTAATAGCCTCATGCATAGCAAAGTTGTGTTTATGGCTAGGTATATGTAATATATTGAATCTACGCAGGTTGTAGGAGTATTAAAGTATTAAAACCAATAGCACTTAAAAGATCAGGAGCATCAATTTGTCCTGATAATAATTGGTGTAAGAAAACCATGTCATTGTTAAGTCTACGTTGAGACAAAGGCAATAGTTGCAGCAGTTTAATTCTGCACCTATACGGAGGCAAATTGTGCAGATCATCCCATGGAAGTCCTCTCAAAGCAAATCATATGAATTTACATTGGACTGATTCAATTCTTTTCGAATGAACTACATAGAAGGGTGTCCAAACTTGTGAAGCATACTCCAAGTGAGGCCGAACTAGACAGTTATAGAGCGAAAGAGTGACATAAGAGTCATTAAACTCTTTTGACCATCTTTTAATAAATCCTAACATAGAGTTTGATTTATTGACGATAACGTTAATGTGTTTATTAAACTCCATTTTGGGATCAAAATATACACCAAGATCTTTAAAACTGTCTGCACGACAGAGAGTGTGCCCGGACAGAGTATATTTAAAATTACATGGAGCGCGTTTTCGTGAAAATGACATATGCTGGCACTTTGTAGGGTTCAGATTCAAACCGTTTTTAAGACACCATATGGTAAAACTATTTAAATCGGTTTGTAGTGAAAGCGAATCGTTTAGATCTCCTACACATTTGAAAATTTCCATATCATCAGCATATATCAATATTTTGCTATCTCGAATACAAGCTTTTACATCGTTAATTGCAAGTATAAATAAAATTGGTCCTAAATGACTTCCTTGAGGTACTCCAGAGTGAGCAACAAATGGGTTTGACTTGGAACCTCTAAATTTTACTTGGTATGTTCTCAATGAGAGGTATGATTTAACCCAATTTATGAATCCTGGAGGGAATCCATACGCCTTAAGTTTAAAAATTATGATGTTATGTGATAACTGGTCAAAGGCTTTGGAGAAGTCGGTGTATATACAATCGACTTCTTTTTTATTTTCCAAACTATTGGAGCAATGATGCATGAAAGTTAATAGATTTGTTACAGTGGATCGATGTTTAACAAAGCCATGTTGTTCATCACAGATGATGTTTTGACAAAGGAAGAACTTTGACTTGAAAAAAACGTTACCGTCATATCACTAAACTTTCTAATTGATTTTAAAACAACAACAACAATAAAATAAACAACTTACATACCTGATGATACTTTCAAACTGCCCCCATCACAGCCGCTTGCCCCATTCACAAATTTGTGACCGACATTTGTTGTTGCCGGCGCAAAACTACTCGCCGTATTACTGGAACTTGGACTGTTGCATAAACTATTTCCCGATACACTCGTGTTGCTGTGCAATCCGACAATATGCGTTGCAAAAAATTGATTTTGTTGCAACAAATTCGATGCAGTCGGTGGCGGCGATTCAATTGACAGAGATTCCACCGAACCCGGATCGGAGAAACCACCCTGTGTCGATGAGTCCTCAGGTGTGTCGAAGAAATTTAAATTAAAATCCGCACTTGCATCGAAACTGACAGCGGGGATAATTTCATCATCATCATCATCGCCCGTAATAGTATTACCCCCGCGCGTGTTACTATTATCAACCAAATTCGAATGGATCTGCGATTGATGGTCCGGATCTATTTTGAATACATCCATTTTCTTACACCCATAGTAAGGGGCTGGATTGTGAAGAACTCACTGTTGGTTGTATTGTATTTTCAAGGGTTCAACTCATTCTCGATTTTGGATAGTGATGTTTCATTCCAATGATGTAAAGTCAGTCGTTTTATATCTTAATCTTAATAAAAATAAGACCATGTATCTGTGATTCACTCAGAAATGTTCTTCAAACTGTATTTGAATATTTATGTGGCAATTCGTTAAGTTCACGCAATATTTTCATCCTGAGAATGTTTCAATTGTTTTGTTTTCCTCACTAAATATTGTTCATGTCGCAATTTTAGTAGAAAATTACATATTGCAAATCGGCGAATTCAAGTCAAATTAGGTTTAAACATGTTTCCGTACTTTTTAAAAATAATATATCAAAAGGCTTAAATCCGCTTAGAGAATCAAAATTCATATTCCACATAAGAAGATTTTTAAACATAATATATAATGTACATATGGGTGTTGTAGAACGAGGGTAGACTCTGATTGGCGTTAACTTGCAATGCCCAGTGTTGCAACTCTGACTACACATCAAATGTGCTTATCTTTACCTCCAAGTGGTAACCATCGGATACTGGTCTCATCCAACCGGATTTGACTTGCTAAACTATAAGTGCGAGTGTTGATAACACGACGAAAAACAGCAACACTATAAACACCCTGGTGAGAATGGCACGGATGAATACCCGGCCTGCTGTCCCAGGCGAACCTAGATGAGCTGCTCTGACATATTCGGACAACAGGTTGTCTAGGAATTTCAAGGGTTAGTCAGGCCCCTTGAACAGAGATGGTGGCGGATGAACCGAAAGGCCAACGGCAGCGCTCAATCCCGTAGTGGATACTGATGGCCCCGTGTCCTAGGGGTATCTGATAAATTGGAACTGGCCCTCCAGGTTGGGGGTTGTGCTTTGGGTTAACTACCCACTCACAGAAAAAAAACATGGTTACGAAGCAACCAATAGCCTCGGAAAGGACTGATTTTATTGTTGACGACCCTGCTAAACGAAAAAAGGACAACGACGTTCGTATCTGCACCTGGAATGTGAGAACATTAAACAGGAGAGGTGCAGGCGAACAACTAGCGGAAGCCCTAAACTGCTACATTACTGCCATCCAGGAAATACGATGGGATGGGCCGGGCAAAAAGAGGATGAAAAACTGTGACATATACTACGGACCGTGTTATAGTGAGCTGAAACAGCGACTATTCGGATGCGGATTTGTTATAAGTGCCAGACTTAGGCAAGAAGTCTTATGTTTCCAAGACATTAGCGAACGCATAGTAACAATCCGCATCAAGGCCAAATTCGCCAACATAAGCCTTATATGCGCTCACGCTCCGACGGAAGAAAAAGATGATATAGCTAAGGATTGCTTCTACGAGCTCCTCGACAAAACCTATGAGCGACTACCGAAGTACGATGTTAAAATCGTGCTGGGAGATTTTAACGCAAAGGTAGGAAGAGAAGACATCTTTAGAAGTATTGTCGGAAAACATAGCCTACACGACAACACGTCTGGTAACGGACTTAGGCTGATTGATTTCTCTACGGAACGAAATGCCACTATAGCCAGCACACGGTTTCCTCACCTCGATATCCATAAGGGGACATGGCGGTCTCCAGATAAACGAACGGTCAACCAAATTGATCACATTGCGATAGACAAGAGGCACGCATCCAGTATTTTGGATGTCCGAACATTCCGAGGAGCTAACATCGACTCGGATCACTACCTTGTAGCAGCCAAGGTAAGAATGCGGATATCCACCACGCCACAACAATCCAGAAATACTGTGAAAAAGTTTAATGTCGGAAGACTGCAATCGCAAGAGACCGCCAAGACCTTCGCACAACGCGTATCCCTTAACCTCTCGATCAACACCATACCACCAGCATCGAATGTCGAAGAGCAATGGCAACGATGCCAACAGGCCATTAGATCAGCCGCAACTGATGTGCTAGGTTTCTCGCGCCCACCAGCAAGAAACCCCTGGTTTGATGAGGAATGCCGACAGATGCTCGCAGCCAAGAACGAGGCCTACAAGGCTAAGCTGCAGGTGAAGACGAGAGCTGCCATTGAGCTCTATAGGCAGAGAAGAAGGGAAGAACATCGGCTTTTCAGCAAGAAGAAAAAAGAGCAAGAAAAGCGCGCGATCGAGGATATAGAGAGGTGCCACTCCAGGAACGATGTTCGCAAGTTTTACCAAAGTGTAAAACGTCAAAGCCAAGGATACAAGGCTCGAACAGAATCCTGTCGAGATGAACAAGGAAATATTGTAGTTGAGACACAGTCGATGCTGAGGATATGGAAGAACCACTTCTGCAGACTGTTAAACGGAGATGACGAACAACATTTCGCTGTCAGGCAGAACGAACCATTCAATATTGGCAACGACAGCGAAAACTGCCAACCACCCGACCTGAGTGAAGTGAGGATAGCAATATCTAAACTCAAGCTTAATAAGGCTGCCGGAAATGACGGCCTTCCCGCTGAGCTCTATAAGGCCGGCGGAGATGACTTGGTAAGTAACATCCACCAACTCATCAGCCAAATCTGGTCGGATGAAAATATGCCTGAAGAATGGAACCTCAGCATCGTTTGCCCGATCCACAAAAAAGGAGACCCTCTGAACTGCGCCAACTACAGAGGCATAAGTCTCCTCAACATCGCCTACAAGATCCTTTCTGCCGTAATATGTGAACGCCTGAAACCGTTTACCAACAACCTGATTGGCCCTTATCAGTGTGGTTTTAGGCCAGGAAAGTCCACAACCGATCAAATTTTCACACTTCGGCAGATCCTGGAAAAAACTCAAGAAGTCCAAATCAATACCCACCACCCATTCATCAATTTCAAAGCCGCATATGACAGCATTTATAGAGACGAACTGTACAGAGCCATGTCTAGTTTTGGTATACCGCCCAAACTCGTCCGTTTGTGTAGGATGACGATAGGGAATTCTCGCTGCTCCATCAGGGTCGGAAACGACCTCACCGACACATTCGATACCAAAAAAGGATTTAGGCAAGGCGATGCGCTGTCATGTGACTTCTTTAATCTGCTTCTTGAGAGGATTGTGCAAAACTCCAAAGCCAACACCAGAGGCACAATTTTCCAAAAGTCGGTGCAACTACTAGCATACGCTGATGATATTGACATCATTGGTAGGACTCAACGTGATGTCATAGCCACGTTTGCTAGTATAGAGAAGGAAGCGGCGAAAATGGGTTTAGCAGTAAATGAGGGTAAGACTAAGTATATGCTGTCATCACGAAAGGACTCACAACATCGACGAATTGGACAGAACGTCACCATTGACAGATATAACTTTGAGGTAGTACGGGACTTTGTCTACCTCGGCTCCGCTATTAACTCTGACAACAACATCTCGTCAGAAATTAAACGAAGAATTACTCTTGCCAACCGCTGTTTCTTCGGGCTAAGAAGGCAATTTAGTAGTAAAGCCCTCACTCGAACTACTAAGGAGACCCTATATAAGACCCTGATCATCCCAGTCCTGCTCTACGGCGCTGAAGCATGGACCGTATCAAAAGCGGATGAAGAAATCCTTGGTAGATTCGAGAGGAAAATTCTTCGAAAAATCTTCGGTCCCGTTTGCGTTGACGGGCTATGGAGACGAAGATTCAACCAAGAACTATACGAGCTGTACAGCGACATGCCCCTGGTCAAAAAACTCCGCATTGGACGTTTAAGATGGCTAGGACATGTAGAACGAATGGACACCAATACTCCGGCTCGCAGAGTCTTCGATTCCCAGCCAGACGTCGGACGCAGTAGAGGAAGACCTCGCCTTAAGTGGCGCGCACAAGTGGAAACCGACCTCAACCAACTTGGAGTGCGCAACTGGAGGCAGTTAGCTAAGGACCGGGCTAATTGGAGAGGCATGTTGGTTGAGGCCCAGGTTCATTCCGGACTGTAGCGCCACTTAAGTAAGTAAGTATATAATGTACAGGTAAACTTAAAACAGGCGTTTTCAAAATATTCTGTGTAGAATAGATACTTTCCCAAGAAGCTCCGTGGACCAATCTCTATTATTAAAAGTATGCTCTGCCACAGAAATATTAATGCGAAGCTGGGAGACACACATCTCAAAGTAATAGCATCAAGATGCACACCACAAGGAGGTGTTATCTCACCTCTGCTGTGCATCCTAGTCATCAATGGGATACTCATTAAGCTACAGGGCAATGGGGATAAAGTAAAAGGCTACGCAGACGATCGATGTAGCGATACTAGATACTTTTAGACAAAACAATGTGGGCTTTGGCATCAATCCCTAGAGAAAAGAACTCCTTCTCAATATTTGACCTATGGGTTATCGACGGAACTACCATCAAACTATGCCTTAGCGCAAAATATCTGGGTGTCATTCTTGACAGAAAATTCAACTGGAACATAAATGTGTGCGAACGCATAAAAATTCCCACAGTAGCTTTTAATACGTGTAATCGAATATTCGAAAAAAACTGGGGTACGAACCCTAGCATTATTCTATGGCCACTGTAAGGATATAACAGGTCCGCCATCTAACGTTTTTTTTTCAACTAGTGCTTATTTCGTGAATGGTAACACTGAGCTCATGTCTGATTTGACAGATAATTAGTTTCATCCTTCCGCTGAACGAATATGGTTGTGTATACTTGCTTGAACAACGCTCAGAAATATTGCGACATGACTTTGAAAATCATGGTAATGTTGCACAATGTGTGCGAAAATTGCGTACGGGATTTTGGAAGAAGAGAAGCACCGTCAGCTTCGTAAAACTGAAAGAAACTGGCATCCTCATCGATAAACCAAGGCGTGAAAAGCCAAAAACAGTGCGTACACCCGAGAATATTGCTTCTATGGTAGAAAGTGTGCGTGAAGCGCCATCAACATCAATTCACCTTCGTTCTCAACAATTGAAAATTTCGGAGACATCATTGAGACGAATTTTGCAAAAAGACCTTGGTATGACGCCATACAAAGTCCAATTGGTTCAGGAGTTGAAGCCAACTGACCATCCAATGCGTTTTCGCTTCGCTAAGTGGGCCTGCATCGACTTAGAGAAGATGCCGATTTTGCCAAAAAAATCATCTTTTCAGATGAAGCTCATTTTGATCTTGGCGGGTATGTAAACAAGCAAAATTGTCGCATTTGGAACACAAAAAACCCGCACGCATACATTAAAAAGCCGATACACCCAAAACGAGTCACTGTTTGGTGCGGATTTTGGTCCAGAGGCATAATTGGGCCATTTCTCTTCGAAAATGAGCAAGGAGTGGCCGTTACAGTCAATGGCGATCGTTACCGGGCCATGTTGAACGAATTTTTGTTCACAAAAATTGAAGAGGAGGATATTGGCAACATTTGGTTTCAACAGGACGGCGCTCGGTGCCACACAGCCGAAGCTACACTCGATGTTTTGCGCCCTGTTTTTGAAGATCGCATTATAACCCGCAGAGCTGATGTCGTTTGGCCACCTCGGAGCTGCGATTTGACCCCGTTGGACTATTATCTGTGGGGTGCCGTAAAAGATAAGTGTTACGCCGACAAGCCAGAGAAAATTGACGCTTTAAAGGACAATATTCGTGAAGCCATTGGTGAAATACAGCTGCACACAATCAATAATGTGCTTAAAAATTGGACCGATCGAGTAGGTTACTGCATGGCCAGCCGAGGCAGCCATTTGAATGAAATTATTTTCCATTATTAACCGGAAGGATTGTACTTTCAAATAAAAAAAGAAATTTGAGAAAATATTCAGTAGTTTTTTTTTTATAGCATTTTAAAAAAAAAAAGTTTTTTGGCGGACCCTTTATAAACATATGGGGGACTTGTCTGATGGCGATCCATAAATAAAGTCACCCATCTGAAAAATATGACAAAGGTACCTACTAGCAGTGTTGCCAGAAATTTTCTTAAATAATATGCCAGATTAAAAAATAAATATGCTAAATTATATGGGGGAGTAAAACAAAATATGCCAATGTTTTACAATAACAGCTTTATTGCACTAAAAATTAATTAGGTTGAACAAAAAAATAACAAACCAGTTGTGGATGCACGACTGGGTCGTACGCAACTTTCTCTTTCGCAGCGAGTCAGGCGTTAGATCAAATAGTACGCATTTTGATTAATAATGCTTAAAATGATATAAATAATGTCGAAATGTGATTATACGAACGTTTACTCCGAAATTTGAAGGAATCGGTGTCTATGTGAATAATAATTATTTTTCATTGGTCAAAACTGAAAATAGTGATAGTTTGGCTACAAATAATTATGTAGAATTGTTTAAAACTATAATAGTAGTATATATATTAAATTTAATTCAATTTGACATAGTAGTTTGCGAGAAATTAACAATTTTCTTTATATGGCCTGAATGACAATATCCGTTATATGGATTTTCCCGAAAAAAAACTGGGTATGCAGTTTTGTTGGAACTAATATGCTTATAGTGTATATAAAGTTTAATCAAAATCGTTAAAGCTGTTTTTGAGAAAATTGAGGTTATGTGTAATTTTTATATGGGAAATGTAAGGTTTCGTCATTTTTTCACATTAGATGGCCTTTATTCCATGGTAACTCCATTGGTGGACACGGAATAAATAGGGTTGAGGAAATTAAAGACTTGGGCGTTACGTTTGATCCGAAATTAAATTTCAATAAACACATAGACAGTACAATATCTAAAGCAAATTCCCTTCTTGGGTTTGTTAAAAGGAACAGCAAGGATTTTACAAATATACAAACTCTTAAAACCTTTTTTGTTGTTTGTAAAATTAAAAAAAAATTGCATTGTTCTTTAGTAAAATCTATTTTATAATATTGTTCTATTATTTGGTCACCAGCTTATCAGGTGCATATAAATCGTATTGAACGTATACAAAAGCCTTTTTCAAGATATTGGCTTCGTCACTTTAATGGGTCAGTAGAAATGCCCAGCTATGAAGAAAGATGTCGGATAGTAAATTTAAAGTCCTTAGAAATGAGAAGACATATTCAGGACATAACATTTATAAAAGACATCACTTCTGGAAGAATAAACTCAACGTTTCTACTGTCCAATCTCTCTTTTTACGTTCCGGGTATACCGTTACGTGCGCATGGCTTGTTTTATGAACCTAATCATTCAACAAGCTATGCAGAGAATGAGCCTTTAACAAGGTGCATTAGGAGTTTTAATTCAATATGCAATACCGTTGATTCTAGTATTGATATTTCAATCAACAAAATTGCATTTAAAAAATGATTAAAAGAATTGTTATAATTGCTCATAGGGTTTTTTTCACTTTTGCTTAGAATAACTTACGAATGTAATTATTAAAAGCACAAGTTTTTCCCTTAGGGTAATTTTTAAAAATTTTCTTCCACAATTACATTTTATTATTTTTTTAAATTTTTTTTTAGATAAGAATTTTATTAATTTTTTTCTCTTCACTTGAAGAGTTTTTTTCTAACAATAAATTAGGATTTTTTTCAGGATTTTTAATTTATTATTTATTATAATTTTTGTAAAAATATATGTTTTCTCTTACTTGAAGAGTTTTTTATATAGTCTGTAAGTTGTAATAATAATTGTAGACTTATATAAATAAACAAATAAACATATATGGCAGGTACCGTTAATAACATGGCTAAACGCAAACAAAAAAATGGCATATAATAACGACCAAAAGAAACTAGGATACGAAATTTGAAGAAAATCGATCAAGCCGTTTAGGCTGGGGAGACCATTACGGGCAGACGGACAGACGGACCGACGGACGGAATTCCAGAAACCACTGTTTTGGGTTCCGCTATCATCGTAATGTTAGAATCAATCAAAATCTCGAGGTCGAAAATTTTCACGAAAACAATATCTTTCTCTTTGTAAGAGAAAGTTAAAAACATAAACACAAAATGACTTCTTATTAAGAAATCAACAAAAATTCAGTCTTTAGTAATGAAAATTAGATTAAATTACTAGAAAGCTTATTAATAACAGAACTAAGTTCATAATTTTACCCGTCTTCGTCAGCGTCCTGATATTTTGCAGAGTTTTTTATTTTATTACTGACATCTTTCGGTATTTCGTAGGACATGCAACATTTATCCTCTATTCTTAACCCTTCTCTTATGTATAAAATACTTTTAAGAATGTTTGATTTCATTCTATTTCGAAGCCGGCATTTTATAACATTCGTTTTGCAAAAGAGCCTTTCCACTTCTGCATTTGAAAATGGTAAAGCCATCAAAGAAACTGCGAAATATGCCAATTCATGATTAGGATTTTCATTCATTGCATTTTCAAACAAAATTGAGCAGCAATTCACGGGCAGTTGACATTTGAAAGTGAACTGAACGTTTTCTTATGAGGCTTCACATTTGATACGCCAAATTGACATTGTTATACACATTTTTAATAATGCCAAAAAAAGAAAACTTTAATGGATGCGTTCGTAATTGTAGCGAATAATAATAGAAACATGACATGATCTTATTGCTTTATGAGTTTTTATGTTGAATGTTGAAAATATGCTAAATTGCATATAGCATATTTAATTTACACTTTTATGCAATTGACGGTCCAAATATGCTAAATTTAGCATAAAAAATGCTAAAATGACAACACTGCCTACTAGCACAATGAGAACCACACCAACATCGGAACTGAAAAACCGTTCTAAGCCTCCTACCACTAGAACATTACATGCAAGGATCTGCAGTCAAAATGGCTCAAATTCTAAACATATTCCTGGGAACAGCTGCATCGTCTGACTACATGCTGCCTCACTCTGACTTTCAAAGACCATTCTCTTTCCAAATAGAGAGGAGTGGAAGAGGAACGAAATGGGCACCGAAACCATATCTATCTACACTGATGGTTCAAAAAATGGGCGTAGGCGTTGGAGCTGGAGTGTTTTCAGAAACACTAGGGCTAGCCAGCACTTTTCGTCTCCCTGAGCACAGCAGTGCCTTCTAGGCTGAGATATTGGCAGAAGCAGAGGCAGCCAAATCGATCTCAAGGCTGGCGATACCACCATCCTTATTGACAGTCAAGCTGCAATAGCAATCTCTTCTGTCGAAATAAAATCTAAGCTTGTGGAATCGTTGTCTTGAAGAGCTGAAGGTTATTGGCGTCCAACATAATTTTAAGCTCTGCTGGGTCCCCGGACACCTCGGCATAAAGGGAATGAAATTGCTGATGAACTGGCTAGAAAGGGATCTGCCTCCAGCATTAATCAAGCAGACCCGTCTGTCAAACCGCCACTATGTAACTGACCGCCAGTAAAAATCATTAAAATGTTGCTACGGCTGGGAATCGAACCCAGACCTTCTGCGCGGCAGTTCATCGTACTAACCATCGCGCCACTGAGGCCGGAGGATTAAAGGCTGAACTATAATAGAAGCTGGTTGCGAACGACCACTTCCGTAAAGGCTGAACTATAATAGAAGCTGGTTGCGGACGACCACTTCCGTAACTGTGCGAACACATGCAATTTGTATTGTACGACCATAATAGCTTTTCGCTTCGATTCGTTCAGTTTTCGTTCACTTTTGCTCACTTACGAAAAAGCGAATTGATTCGCTCTTTCTCTTTCTTTTGTTCTTTCATACACAAGTTTTACATTTCATTTCAACAGCTGTGTACATTTAAATTTGTTAGTTGCTAAGCAACGAAATTTTGTTTTTATTGTTTGCAATTCCATTCTCAAAAGTCTATTATGGGCAACTTGAGTATAGTCCGTATAGTCCGTACCAAAACAGTTGGCCAACGGTCGATTGCGCAGAAGGAGGATTTAAGAGAACAAAAATGACGCGAAAGAGATTTAATCACTAAGCGTTTTTGCCTGTAATTTACAATGCGTAGCCCAACTTTACAGTGCTTAGAACTAAAATGCTGTTGAATATCTAAATAAACTTAATTTTTTATTATGAGGTCGACTTTTATACATTTCTACCTAGAAGTCCGATTGTATTTGAAAGGGTTCCCAACCCTTTTTATAGTTGAACATTTCGTGGTTTAGCGCTAGGTACCTGTATGGGTGGTGTGCTTGGTACTGGTGTTTTGTTTTGCTGCTCGCTGTAAATCTGTTTTATATTTGCAATTCATCGTCAATTTTATCTCGCTATAATTTACACTTTTAATCATGGTTACAAATTTAAAAGTGGTGGGTAGTTCAATAAGTTTTAAAAACTACATTTATTGAAGAAGCAAGAACGTTCACCATTTTGTCTTTAACGAACCGTTTAATACCCCATCCTCTTTTTTGTGACAGAAAATCGTGCCTATTGTTATCTATATATATAAAAATGGATCTTGGTTTGTTCGGATGCTTAAAACTCGAAAACGACTGGACCAAATTAGATACTTCCTTCTGCGGATTTGTTCGTAATTGCTCCGCGAAGGTTTAGGAAAAAAGAAAAATTGAAAAACTCTCAACAGGTGGCGCTGTAGGCGGTCATTCCATTTGATAGCACAGTCATAATAAATAAATAAATAATTTATATGGCAAAACAACGTTTGACGGGCCAGCTTGTTGGGTATAAAATCGTTTACACTTCCAAAAAATTCCCAAATTGTAATTTTTTTTATTAAATTTACCTACCTCGCCCAAATTCAATGAGATAAACAAAAAAAATTTGGTGTGACACTGCAATTTTCTTTACTCTGCGTGCCAATATCAGTACCTACATGATCAATATGCACGACACAATTAATAATGATCAACGAAAGCATAATGAGCAAATAGGGTTTAAATCTAAAACCGTACACCTTCATACAGATACAGTCACACAATCAATTCATGTGTAATGTTTTGCTTAATCTATCCGACCGTGATCACATCATACGCCTACAAAGAACCAACAAGACAAAAAACGAAACAATATATTTTCCTCCAAGTAAAGTTGACATATAATGGTCTATATTTTTCCTCCGCTCCTAATTTCAGTATAAAATAAGGAAAATGAAGAAACCACCCTCACTCCTCAGTGAGATCGCGACAGCGATCTTGAACACGAGGCAGGGTATACGTCGTTTTTTATTATGGCTCCGCCCATTTTCGTCTCTTTATGCTTGTTTTTGCAATTTTAAGAGATTGTAAAACACATTTTAAGAGACCTGCGCAGTAGAATGGCCAACTGTTTTGGTACGGGCTATAATTGAGAGTACTGAAGAAAACTTAACTTTAGGCTGAACTATTATAGAAGATGGTTGCGTACGACCACTTCCGTAACTGTGCGAACACAAGCAATTTGTATTGTAAAAGCTTTTTGCTTTGATTCGTTCACTTTTCGTTCACTTTTGCTCACTTACGAAAAAGCGAATTCATTCGCTCTTTCTCTTTCACTTTCTTTGTTCTTTCATACAAAAATTTGACATTTCACTTCAACAGCTGTGTACATTTACATTTGTAAGTTCATAATCATAAGCAACAACATTTTGTTTTTATTGGTTGCATTTGCTTCCATTCACAAAAGTCTATTATGGGCAACTTGAGTAATTGACAGTACTGAAGAAAACTTAACGTAGAATTTTGACATTAGCTTACGATTGCTTCCGACTATTATAGTTCAGCCTTTACACTGAACGATGGCAAATCCATTCAAACAAACTTGCCTGTATTTATAAACACGGTTCGAGTCCCGTTTCCAAATAAAGCGAAATGCCTCGGAATCATTCTCGACGCAAAATTAAAATGGAAATCGCATATAAAAACAAAATGCGAAGAAGTTATAAATAAATACAGACAGCTCTACTGGTTTCTCGGAAAATGATCGAAGCTTAACCTCAATAACAAGCAAGTGCTACAACCGTTCTGGGAATACATATCCAACGATGGGGTTGTAACAGTGAAACGAATTTAAATATCTTAAAAAACTTTCGAAAACAAAATGTTAAAATCATTCGTCAATACATTAGGAACGAACATCTCCGCAGAGATCTGGATATTCCCACGGTTAAAGATGAACGAAATTTTGCACCAAAACATAAAAAAACGTTTATTAGCACTCGTTAACACATCGGCCTCCCAAATTCTTTACGAAACTAATTTATTGCGGCGTCTTCAAGGCGTCGCAAACGGCGCTAGAAATTGCGGAAAAGCAGGAACTCTCAAAGGAATGCTACCTGCCAAATATTTATATATACTCGTGATAAAAAAAATTGCCAGATACGTCACATACTTAGTTGCAACACATATACTAAAAGGGTGGTGGTTTTAGCGAGTAAAAATCTCACACTACTGTGAGCACGCGCCGACGCCGACGCTCCCTAGTGTCCATAGAAGATTTCCAAAAGCCCGCTGAAAATTGGAATACGTGGTATACTAAGAAACTGGCTGGGTGATTACCTGAACCAGAGGACTTTCTGTGTAAAAACTGATCAGCATAAAAAAGACAGTTAAATATGGAGTTCCTCAGGAATCTAAACTGGGCCCAATGCTCTTTCCTCTCTTTACCTATGAATTACTTCTCGTCTTCCAAAATAGCACTCCTTTATTCGCTTATGCTGATGACACAGTCATAATTGCTAGATATACATATTTAAAGTCAGCTACTTCGATAATACAAAATGAGTTGGAGCGGTCAAATGCTGTCATGACAATGGATTAGTAATCAACCCATACACAACGAAAATGATGAACACTCGGGGTACACATCAACAAAAGACAAGAAATCATTGGTTCGTTCCCAAATTCAGTTCTCAGTCAACCGTGAAGTAATAATCGACTCAAGTGACAAATCCAATTATCTGTGAACCTGAACCCGTATCTCTTAACAGGGAACCTATTAATAGTCGTACCCTTAGGGTCGTGCCACCACCGTTCGCAATATTGTTTTCTCGTTTGGAATATGCCATCTGATATCATCAACTACATTGCTAAGAAAGGTATTGAAATAATGGCATAAGATGTCTAAGCTTAACACCCGGCAATATATCCGCAACTGTTTGTGACTCCGACTACTGACTACGACTTATAAACCAAAACTTTTGGCCTAAGCATATGCTTGTAAAGGACTTTATAAGCAGATCCAATTCAAGAGTATCGTCGTCAAAAAACTTTAAGAACTTTCTTAGAGGATGGTTTTTCGAATAGAGATAAAACTGACATTTTGTGGTCCGATCGGCAACTCTAATGTGATTTATGTTCAGTTTGGTTTGCCATTTCATCTTGAACAGATTGACAAATGAACAACGCTTGCAAATTGTGCAAATTTATTTCGAAAATAATAGTTCAGTTCGCGAAGTTTACCGCAAGCTCCGCCCATTTCATGGTCGACATAATCGTCCATCAGAGCAATTAATTCGGTTAACCATGGATCGTTTTCGCACTACGTTTACTCTATGTGATAATGCGCATCCGCAGAGAGGTCGAACAGTGCGCACCGAAGAAACAATTGCCGCTGTAGAGCAAAGTGTTGAAGAGGACCCGAATGAATCGATTCGCCACCGTGCACAGCAATTGGAGCTTTGTCCATCAACTTTATGGAGGATTATGAGCAAATATCTTGGCTTACGACCTTACAAGATCCAGCTTGAGCAAGAATTAAAGCCGCGAGACCATACAATGCGTCGTGATTTTGGTGTATGGACCGAAAATGAGATTGATCTCGATGCTTTCATCGCAAAATTTTGTTCATGAGGCTCATTTTTGGTTGAATGGCTACGTCAACAAGCAAAATTGCCGCATTTGGAGTGAAGAGAATCCAAATGAGACCCTTGAGACGCCATTACATCTACAACAACTAACTGTTTGGTGTGCTCTATGGGCTGGTAGATAAGTTGGGCCATACTTCTTCTGAAATGATGCTGGAAAGTCAGTTACCGTTAATGGAGACCGGTATAGAGCCATGATAACCGACTATTTTGTTCCCGAATTGGATGGCAGGAATGTGGATAAGGTGTGGTTCTAACAAGACAGCCGGCGCTACATTCAACACAGCGCACGTCACAATCCATTTATTGAAGGAAACATTCGATGAGCGCATAATTTTGTGTAATGGACCTGTCAATTGGCCACCAAGATCGTGTGATTTGGCACCATTGGATTATTTTGTTCTTTGGAGATATGTGAAGTCGCTCGTCTACACCAACAAACCATAAACGTTAGGAAACTTGGAAGCCAACATTCGTAGTGTTATTGCCGACTTACGGCCCCAAATGCTCGAAAAAATGGTTAAAAATGTTACCTCTAGACTTGGCTTTATTCGAACCAACCGCTGCGGCCACATGCCCGATCATCATATTTAAACATTAATGGCATAAATTGATCCTTCCAATTAAGCCAAATTGATGGACATTAAATCGATTTTCTTGTGTTTTATTTCAATTCGAAGTTCTATGCCTATAAAAAAACACCCTTTATCAGAACGTGAGAGGACTAAGGACTAAATGCACACCATTTCTGATAAGTATGTACAGTAGTTCTTCGGATATCTTTGTTATCACTGAGAGAGGATTAGATGACAGCTTTAACAACAACGTAATGTTTCCTTCGAATTTTTCTGTTAATCGTCGTGATCGTTCTATGGAAAATAGTTTAAACCAGCGTTTTCGAGGTGTTCTAATCGCAGTTCGGAATAAATTTTATATGACTGAAGTTGACCTTAGCAATTTCTCGGACATTGAAATTTGTTGCAGCTAAATTGACTTAAGATCCTTTACAAAATTATATGTTATATGCGTCTACATCCCACCTAAATCCCCGGTACCTGCGCTAACTAGATATTTGGACGCTTTGCGTTATGTTGCTGGCATTTTATCTTCGGCAGATAAATTATATATCTTCGTTCATTTCAACCAACCCAATGGTGATGTGGATTGCAAATTTCTAAACCCTAGTATTTTATCATCAGGACCGGAAGCTGACATAGTGGATACCTTACAAACGTTGGGTTTTCATCAGATAACTCCTGAAAAGAATTATCGAAACCGTACCTTGGGCCTAATCTTTTCAAACGAACAACGATGATAGTATGGTTTGCAGAAGTGACACACCATACTATTTCCAGGAGATATGTATCATCCTTCTTTATAACGGGTGATTTTTAAGAGTTAAGTTTTTCAGGCTGGCAGCACTGGTTAGTAATGGCGTCCAATACTCTGCCATTTAATCATGAAAAGACTTACAAATTTGGGTTTGAAAGCCAATAAAATTCAACTTGTGCAAGAATTAAAGCCGAATGAGCTACCACAACGTCTAATTTTTGGTTAATGGGCTTTGGAACAGCTACATGAATATCCGCTGTTTTATCGAAAAATTGTGTTCAGCGATGAGGCTCATTTCTGTCTCAACGGATACGTAAATAAGCAAAACTGTAGCATCTGGAATGATGAAAAGCCACATGCCATACAAGAATTACCGATGCATCCCGAAAAACGACCGTTTTGTGTGGTTTATGGGCTGGTGGCATCATCAGTCCCTTTTTCTTCTATTGCTCCAGTTGAAAGAACCAAGAGTTGAACTTGGTTGACATATGATTTCATCAAGACGATGCCACATGCCACACAGCACGTGAAACAATAAAAATGTTGAAGGATAAATTTGGTGAGCAATTTATCTCTCGAAATGGCCGCCAAGATCATGCGATTTAACGCCTCTCGATTATTTCTTGTGGGGTTACGTAAAGTCGTAAGTCTATGTGGACAAGCCGAACACGATTGAAGCCTTATAGGATAACATATAAGGCGTAATTCGTGGACATGCTCGAAAAAGTGACGCAAAATTGGACGTTCCGAATGGACCATTTGAAACGGAGCCGCGAAAAACATTTACATGAAGTTGTCTTTTAAATGTAAATGGCAAAGGCCTATTTATCGATTAAAAATTTTTTTTTTTAAAAAACCTACGCTTAAAAAATCACCTGTTACCTATTTTGTAATTTTGATTTTAATAATTTGAACATTTCCGACTCATTTAAATTTAAATATGATTTAAAAAAAAACTAACTATATTAATATTTGTAATGAGTTAGACAATCACGACTGGCACCCTAATCTAACATTAGAAGTCAACTAACTTTGCAACGAGTTTTATCGGGTCATTATTAATATAATTCTTATAATAAAATTCTTAAGTCGGTTTAATAACGAAACAACGCGATTATTAAGTTCTCAACAAAACCAAGCCTATAGGAAATGGCGTAGGACCTTAGGGTTGATGAGTACACTTTGTTTAGAAAACTGAAATCTAAATTAAAAATTGCTTTACATCAAGCATATCTCCTTATTAATATAAATGACATTCAGAATAATATTAAAACTAGGAATAATGACTTTTACAAATTCAAAAAATGGCTATCCAACCTCGTTAATCGTTAAATGCACAAATTACCGATTGGCCCTCTACCATATGTAACAACTTTGGCTTATTTTTCCAAACCTCTAATTCCGATCGGGTTTCAAAGATTGATGAAGAATTCTTCAGCTGAAAATCTCTGATGAAAGTACATTAGAGAATTTTATTTCAATGGAATCGAATTTTAATCCTGACCACGATGGCGTACTCTCGAGTTTTCTCAAAAACTGTGGCCAATCATTTTATAAAATTATTTCCCACATTTTTTAATCAATCGCTGTTAACCGATATATTTTGGAAAAATTCGTTTATCGTACCTATTTTCAAATCTGGTAGAAAAAACAAGGTTTGAAATTCAAGAGATATATGTAAACAGTCAGCGATACCTAAACTGTTTGATAAATTGGTCACTAAGCCATTAAGATTCTTTTGCAAATCTCGAATTTGCAGTAACCAGAACGGTTTTCTCACCATCAACGGTTCAACTGTGACTAACCTCATTATTTTTACGAACTTCATAATTTCTGAAATTCGTAAGGGTAATCAGGTTGATGCTATTTACACAGTATTCAGCAAATCATTCGATCGTGTTTATCACAGAACAAACTCTTTGTAACTTCTGGTGTTCCTCAAGGAGGTCCATCATTGTTTATTCTGTTTGTAAACGATGTTGTTAAATGTTTGCCTTCTGATGTTTGCTGACGATTTTAAAATGTATGCATCGGGTTAAGATACTCACATCTTTCAAACATTAAGCTGCAGTCTACACAAATTGTATTTATATGTACCAAAAATAATCTGTCCTTAAATGTGGAAAAATGTTCTGTGATCACTTTTTCTAGGCGTAAATCTCCTTTACTGAACATAAAGCTATAATAGAACATGGGGTATATTAAGACGCTATGCGTGCGAACTATCTGACCCATATGTTATAAAAACATTATATATATCATTTGTTCGTTCCATTTTAGAATATGCATCCATTGTTTGGTATCCATACTACAATTGTCAATTTTTTTTTCAATTTTTTAAACGAGTTAATCATAAAAAATCATTAAGGCTTCTACAACGGGTGACGACATATGTTATACGTTTAATCAGTAATCGTAAAAGAGCGAAAAACTACAGACTTCTAGACAAGGGGCTATCTTCACTAGAACTTAAAGCAGCAACAACGACGATTGGAAATATGTTCAGGAAACCGCTTTTCCGAAGGATTTAGCATCCCTAACTAAATCTGGTTATGTTCTTCAAAGCAGACTGTGAATTCCCTCACACCATTTCTTGATAACAGAAATGTGATAGAGTCGGAGGAAAATTAGAAGCCTCTATTGATAGAGGTCCACAATGAAAACAAGCATGCCGGACCCCAAGCCTAACTTGCGATTTTCAGGCAAAATTACTGGATTCTGCGCGAGGAAAACGACTATCCCAAACAATAGTAAACAGCTGTGTCAGATGCTTTAAGGCAAAACCAAAATGTATTCAACAATTGATGGGAAATTTACCACCAGCACGTCTACAACCTACAAGACTGTTTTTAAATGTTTCACACTTCGGCAGATCCTGGAAAAAATCCAAGAAGTCCAAATCGATAACCACCACCTATTTATCGATTTCAAAGCCGCATACGACAGCATTTAAAGGGACGAACTATACAGAGTCATGTCTAGGTTTGGAATACCGCCCAAACTCGTCCGTTTGTGTATAATGACGATGGAGAATTCTCGCTGCACCATCAGGGTCGAAAACGACCTTACCGACACCAGAAAAGGATTTAGGCAAGGCGTTGCGCTGTCATGTGACTTTTTCAATTTGATTCTTGAGAGGATTGTGTAAAACTCCCGAGCCAACACCAGAGGCACAATTTTCTAAAAATCGGTGCAACTACTAGCATACGCCGACGATATTGACATCATTGGTAGGACTCAGCGTGATGTCATAGCCACGTTTGCTAGTATAGAGCAGAAAGCGGCAAAAATGGGTTTATCAATAAATGAGGGTATATGCTGTCAACACGAAAGGACACACAACATCGACGAATTGGACAGAACGTCACCTATCAGATATAACTTTGAGGTAGTACGGGACTTTGTCTACCTCGGCTCCGCTATTAACTCTGACAACAACATCTCGTTAGAAATCAAACCAAGAATTACTCTTGCCAATCGCTGTTTCTTCGGGTTAAGAAGGCAATTTAGTAGTAAAGCCCTCAGTCGAAATACTAAGGAGATCCTATATAAGACCCTGATCATCCCAGTCCTGCTCTACGGCGTTGAAGCATGGACCGTATCAAAAGCGGATGAAGAAATCCTTGGTCGATTCGAGAGAAAAATTCTTCGGAAAATCCTCGGTCCCGTTTGCGTTGACGGGCTATGGAGACGAAGATTCAACCACGAACTATACGAGCTGTACAGCGACACACCCCTGGTCAAAAAACTCCGCATTGGACGTTTGAGGTGGCTATGACATGTAGAAAGAATGGACACCAATACTCCGGCTCGCAGAGTCTTCGATTCCCAGCCAGACGTCGGACGCAGTAGAGGAAGAATTCGCCTTAAGTGGCGCGCACAAGTAGAAACCGACCTCAACCAACTTGGAGTGCGCAACTGTAGGCAGTTTGCTAAGGACCGGGCTCATTGGAGAGGCATGTTGGTTGAGGCCCAGGTTCATCCCGGACTGTAGCGCCACTTAACAACAACAACGATTCTCTAAATATGTTGTTTAGACACTTTTATCAAAATTCTTACGGTTTGCCCAAAAACTGCGTTTTTTTCAAAAGGGGGCGTGGCAGTGATAATGATGATAAATAAATAAAAATAATAATTGGCAGCCATTTAATATGGGATAAAATAATCGGCAGCTTACGGTCTGACTTAAGAAGTGCTTTTATGGTCTAGCACATTAAGGATACCACTCAACACAGAGTGTCTAAAGCAAGGGCGTATGGGGCGATGCCACACATTTACTGAAGCTCTAAAATAAGGTCCTAAAACTCATCAGAACGGAAAACTCAGGGTTTATAAATAATCGCACACCTTTTCTGGAAGTCAATGACATATTTAAGATGAAGGTGCTGCTGGAATTCTATGATGACGTACTATTGTTAGAGTTTATTTAAATAAATAAAGTTTGTAAAATATATTAAAAATTTCCGATCTGCGATTGTTTTACTAAGATTTTAGATAAGTCTCAAGGCAAACCCCTGTAGTTGCCTTTGGTGTCCTCCGACAGCAATGCTTTTCACATGGACAATTGGCAATTATAATATGTTGCATGTTGGAGTTATCTAGTATGGCAATTTGTATGTAGTTATGCTCAGCAAAGGGAGAAGGAACTAGCGTCAAATATGTCGAAAGATACCCTTCAATAAAATATTTTTTAAATGATTGGAATTAAAACGAAAACTTTTTGCAAAATTTAAAAATTAAAAAAAAAACCGCCTTTTAATGCTTCGTTAGTGTTAAGTCTATTTAAAAAAAAAGTATAGTATTCTGTAGTCCAGGACTCAGCTAGTTTAATTATACATGATTAAATTAATTATAATTTTGTTTCAATTAGTACCACCTAAAAAAAGAATGTAGGTACCTACAAATTAGAAGACACACAGCATATGCTTTTACATTTGCAACAAACTTTAGCAGCGACATAATAAAGTGTTTGCAATTTCCTAAATTGCAACACTTACAACATTTAATGAGCTAAACAAAACATCAAACATAATACGCAAATACCTAGTGGTAGGTTGTAAAAAATAAAATTCAAGTCGACCTTTTAAACTCGCCACCATCCCATCTTATTTTTTACACAAACAACTTTCACTGAATTATTTTTAACTCCTCACTAGTTTATCTTTGATGTCATATATCTGACCAGAAACACTGCAACTTTGTCCATTCCCGATCCAAGTAAATTTTGTAAATACAATTTCCAATGCCTAGACGTTAAGACATCAATGTCTAGAGAAAATTGGTTAATACGTTCACTTCACTGTTCAATTGGCAATCGATCCCTAACGTCTTGAATGAAATCAATTTCGCACAGCAAAAACGTAAAACAATAACAATAACAACACCCGGATAACAGCACAAGAAAAAACCGAACCCACAAGGAACACCTCAATCGAACGCGTGGAGGGCTCATCCGTGTGAACTCCTCAAAGAACCAAGAAGTGTGCCGAGGTTCTAAGTTGCAAGTCTCTCGCGAAGGCCAAGTAAGCAAAACGATCGAAGGAATAGGCACAGACGACAACGACAACCATGGCGCAAAAGACGAAGAAGAACAAAGCAGCAGCAATAGCACTCTCCCCCAGGATGATAGGGAAGAATCCCAAAGACCGAAGGGGCGGGTAGTAGTAGCAACCAACAAATAGAAATCTATCGAGTGTGTGGATAAAGAGTATAAACGCTAAATACAACATTCTAGAGAGTGCACCAATCTATGTGGATATAGATAGACAGACACTGCTGCTGCTGCGGCGGATCATTCTGGAGGCATAAAAACAGCTCCGCTTGGGCTATGTATAAAGTACCCTTAAGTGACTTTACGAGCGCAGCACAAAGCAGATGAGCAAAACGCACGCAAAAAGTGCAAAAAAGCGCTACCGAACGCAAGTGAAGAGAAAGTGATCGTGGCCAACGCGCCTATAAGTAGAGACCCAAGCGACCTTAAGTGCGTGGTGTGCTGATAGTGATTGCAACTAATAGCACTGGCTGATCACTTCATCGGTTGTGGTTTCCACCTTCGATGGTGATCAGTGTTAACGGCCGGTAATTAAGTACACCTAGTACTTTGCTGTACAAAATTATCTAACCGCTAGATCTAAGTAATTACAAGATCTCGTCTGATCCTCATTAAGAGATGCGAATGGCTCAATTGGAATAAGGGGTGACAATTTGAGGATCATTTGGGTGTTGATTATCGGACTACTCTCACCGATTCGGCGGCATGAAATTACCGCGTCATTTATTACCACCATCGGCACAAGATCAGCCTAGTTAACACCAGCTATCGCCATAAACTCGACGGCATTAATTGCATGCACTCGATAAAACTGTCAAACTTTTTAGCATAAAATATCTCGCATTCTAGCATAAGCTGACTCTATTCACGCAAATAGAACACCACTGGCATTTCACATCCACTCCGAATCCGGCGCGAGCGACCGACGCGATCATCGTTGTCCGTGCCATGCCATTTCCTGCTTCATCTGCGAATCCACCTATTTAACCAATGCCATGGCCATAATTAAAGTTAAGTTCAATAGTATAGCAAAAGAGAGCGAGAGCAAGGAAGCACAAAATCCAAAGAGGAAGACCTCTCACAAGATTCTGCTTCCTAGATCATCTCGAATTCTCAGCGGTAGAGAGGGCGAAGAAAATCACCACCACTAAGAAGAAGGTTCGCTTTTATACCCCCTCAACTTCGACAACAACTGTAAAAATAGTCTCAAAAAAGAAAAGGAAAACAAGAAAACAAACAAAATTAGAAAAATGCAAAAGTAGAAGGAGAAGACGAAGAAAACGACACAACCGCACACAACAACTGCATAGCGAGTGATATAACCAATGAGGAAGAGAAAACTCTTTTTTTGCACAGATAGCAGCACCGCTCCGCACCGCACGTAAAAATTGCGATCGAGTTCAACGACTCCTCATCATCATGATGATGATCATCGTTGCAATCATGATCATCGTTGTGTCGTCGTCATCCTTTTCCTATCCCCACTACAGATTGTGCGAGTGTAGGTAGGTACATACTGTAAACTGCAACTGTAAGATGCATTTTGTGTGTGCTCTGTTCTTCCCGTTTTCAGTTTTCTTTGCTTTTGTATTTGTTTTTGCATAGTTTTGTTGTTGACGCTGTTTTCTTCCATTTTGTTTTGTTTATTTTTTAGTGCGCTTTGCCTTTTGTTGATTTTCTTGTATTTGCGCTGAGATTTATTAAACGATCTCCTCCTCTTCTAGTTAGGCGCAGAGAGATAGAGCGAAGAGTTTCCTTTGCATTTTTGTGAATGTGAATCATTATTATTATCTCTGACGAGTGTATGCGCGTGGATTAGTATTTTGCATTATTATGAAGTGGGAAAAGTTTGACTGATGGAGTGATATTTGACATATGTCAAAGGTTGACTAGAAAGTATGCTTTAGTATCATGGTTGCGGTTATGAGAGGACATAATGATTGAGTGATGAATTATGATCCTAAAGACTGTGGCGCCATCTGTATTTTTTTTTATTTGTCAGATGTAAATTTGCAACATCTGTCAAACATTTTGTCTGAGGGAATGGTGCTAATGTAGGTACTGCGAATTGATAGAAAGGATTAACTAATACCAAAGAATATAGAACTACATAGAGTGCGCATCTCATAAAACGAAAATTTACTATGTGGGGTACTGATATTGATACTCCAGTATTCACATTTCTACCCCGCCATCAAACAACAGCATAGCAGATGCATCCGAATGACGAAAATTCCCCTTCGCACTTACCGCCCGCGTCTGAAACGGCTACAAAATGTTTAGTTGTAATACATACTCTATTTGTTTCTTACTCTTTGCTAATACATTATAGGTATGTTCCCGTACCTTTTCAGTAAAAATTAGTAAACTCTCAAATTTCTTGGAGTGGGGGTAAATTATCTCAGAAAGAGACAAAATTACGAAAAAGTACGGGAACGCGTTTAAGTAAAAAACAGTAAAATTATATACAAGGTGGCGCAAAAGTAATCCTCCTATCAGAAAATGCTATAAATTTTTCGATTGGCCCCTAATGTCAGTTCTGTTTTGACATTTGTGTAGTAAACACATGCGAAATACACGTAAATAAACAATGTTACCCTACATTGCTCCAGAACGCGGAATATTGACGGTGACTTTGGCACAACGTGAATTTCGTCGCAGATTTCCTAGCCGTCCAACGCCTACTGGTGAAACACTGCGACGTTTAGCCGCTCGCCTCGAAGAGACTAGCACAACACGATATGCTGCCAGGCGTGGCAGACCCCGGAGTAGCCGTTCTGCAGAGAATATTGCTGCTGTAGCCGAAGATGTCATGGAAGCGCCGTCGACATCGACCAGACGACGTGCCACGCAAATGGGTATCAGTCGACGGTCTTTAAAGCGAATTTTGGTACAAGCTTTGAAGATGTTTCCGTACAAAGTCCAGACGGTGCATCAGCTGTTAGCTGCTGACCGCCAATCGCGTCTAACATACGCTCAAGCCATCCTTAATCACCACCAAGAGGAAGATGATTTTTCATCAAAAATAATCATGAGTGATGAGGCCCATTTCCATCTTAGCGGGTACGTAAATAAGCAAAATTTACGCTTCTGGGGCACTGAAAATCCGCGTGTAACCCACGAAGAGCCATTACACCCGCTCAAAGTCACTGTATGGTGTGCTGTTTTCGCTGGAGGAGTCATCGGACCTTTTTTCTTCGAAGACGTCGCGGGCCAAACGGTTACTGTGAATGGTGAGCGCTACAGAGCAATGATCAACGAGTTCTTTTTGTCGCAACTTGATGAATTGAGATTGGAAAACATGTGGTTCCAACAGGACGGTGCAACGGCACACACTGCACGTGCCACAACCGATATGCTGAAGGATGCATTTCCCAGGCGCCTGATCTCCCGTTTTGGCGATTTGCACTGGCCAGCAAGATCGCCTGATTTGACCGCTCCAGACTTCTTTTTGTGGGGCTTTTTGAAGTCGCGGGTTTATGTCAACAAGCCTCAGACTCTTGCAGCTCTTAAAGACAATATCCGTCAAGAATGTGAGGACCTATCGCCGGAAGTTTTGGCCAAAGTGATGGAAAATGCCATAAAAAGGGCTCAAATGACAATCAACTGTGGCGGCGGCCATTTACATGACATCATATTCTCGACTTAATGTAAAAAAAATTAAAAGACCAAATAAAAAAAATCCACAAGAAGAATCAAAGTTTTTCATTTTTTTTTAAATTACAGCCAAAAAACATCGGAAGGTTATTTTTGCGCCACCTTGTATTTTCTATGCCTTTTAAAGAACAAATGACATAAATCACCTGTCAAAACAAGCGAGCTGTCACTTTTAGATACCAACTGACAGTTTACTGATTTTTACCAACAGAAATTTCTGCAGTAAATTTTTTTTACAGATTTTTATGGAGGGGTAGTTTTTTGCTCTCTCGTGAGCTGTCTCTTTTACTTAATTTTGCGTACGGGCACGGCAATAAGTAAAAATCAGTAAGAATCAGTAAATATTATTTTATATGGGAACAGACCTAATATTAGGTATGTTCGCTTTTAATATTATTTTATTGATTTTAACTTATTGCCGTTCCCGTACGCAAAAATTGTAAAAATCTCTAAAATAACAATTTACTGAAGAGGTTTTTGTTGTTAAGAGTCAGTAAACTATCAGCTGGTACCTATCAGAAAGTGACAAGTCGTTTGATTTAACTTGTTTATGTCTCCTGTTCTTTAATGCCACGTTCTCACTGAAGTTCATATGAGCTAATTTGCAAATTTACCAAAAAGGTTTTCTCACTAAGTATGTTTGTGCATTTCAACTGGCTATATTCCCTATTTTGCTGTGACAGTTGACATTTATATTGTACACAAAATAATAAAATAAGAGCGATATAAATGAAAATAATTCTAAATGGATTAAAACGGATTTAAATAATTAATTTGTGGTCAACTCGATCGGATTAATTGTTTTAACTAAATGTCAAATTATATCAATTATAATATTCATCGGAAAAAAACAGAGGAAGCTGAATATGCAATTCAGTTTGAATTCAGTTCGAGTGTTTCCATTTTTACAATTAACGTTCATTTTGGTTGTCACGTGAATTCCATTTGACTTTTTAGCTGCTCCATTCCAATAAAATTAGGTTTGATCGATTGTTTGACCGATTGTTTTACCATATTTGCAACCATATTTCCCACAAATGTGATGATGGCATTACCAAATTAGGAAATTTGATTTGTATTTGAAATTCAGTAAAATTTTATACCGAAATTAACATATTTGCTCAGTAAGAACGTAGTATAAAGGACACACGAAATGAATGATTTTACTGTAATATACTTAAACGCGTACTTTTCTCTTTCTGACAGAATTTACCCCCACTCCAAGGAATCTGATGATTTTTATAATTTTTACTGCAAAATACAACACAGTACGAGAACAGCATGAGAATGTAGCGCTGTCTTATGAATACTTTTGTTTAACGATTTGACAGTTGTTTCCATTTCAAATTACAGTACAGATTCTGGAAAAAAATGATTTTTTTTAAATTCAAGTAGCTGAAATTCTGAAAGTGTTTAGAGAGCTAAGTAAATTGAAAGTTTCCATTGTAAGAAACTTAATTCTTATGTGTTAAAGTATGGTGGTCCGAGTTGAGTAAAGGCTACGATCTCAGAAAATTAAAACGGCTGCAAAGAATAACCAGTATAAGTATCACGGGCGCACTCAGGTCGGCGCCAACGGATGCCCTTACTTAGCTATTGCATCTCTTGCCTCTCGACCTACATATTAAGGATATCGCGATATGCAGCTCATTAAGACTCAAGGAGTCAGGATGCTGGACTGCAAGGCCGTATGGCCACAGTAGTATCCTGGACTCGTTACCAAATGGCATGGTCAAGTTTTCAACTGACTACATCACACCCACTCAAGCTTTAAGAAAGGCTTCCTCGTAGGTTTTCCTATACCAGAGCTCAGTGGAAGAGAAACGAAGTATTTAGCATGGGATTTCGACATGGTCATCTACCCTGACGAAGCATCTAAGATGAACTGTGGTGTGGGGTCCGATGTCTACTCGGAATCACCGGAAATATCAGTATCATACCGCCTACCGGATTTCGCCAGCGTATACCAGGCGGAACTACTGGCTATCCGAGAGGCTTACACGCAACTGAGACGTGATTTTTTGCAAAAGCAAAGTTTTGCCATCCTCATAGTCAAGCGGTCATTAAGGCCATCAACTTGGCTACCATATCATCCAATATGGTACTGAAATAATGGAACGAACTTGCCCGCCTGGGCGACCGCTTCAGGGTCGCACTTCTCTGGATCCCAGGGTACAGTGACATTGAAGGAAACGAGCGTGCAGATGAGCTAGACAGGCTTAGGCTCAGCTCTACACGGCTCACTTGCGACAAGAGCCCATATCCCGCTAGGTGCGATTAAGCGACAAATCCACTCATACTTCCTGAAGAAGGCCGACTCCAAATGGAGAAGGTTAACAAATTGCGTCATATCGAGGAACAAACGACCTACTGAATAGAACCCGCATATATATCACTAGAATTACGGCGATAGTTACGGGGCACTGGCCAATTGGAGACCATGCGGCCAAACTAGAGATCCCATTCAACCCCCAATGCTGTAGTTGCGGGAACGCAAATGAGAGAGAAACCCTCTCCCATTTCATCTACAAATGTCCGGCACAAGCAAGAGCCAGATCACGTGCATTTAGGGTTGCCAGATGTCACGCATTCGGCGGGACAGACTCGCTTTTGAATCTTTGTCCCGCCAAGTGTCCCGATTAATTCAATTTCCCGCCAATGTCCAGATTTATCGACATTTTCATTTTTATTTTCATATAATTGTTTATTTTATTTTTTTAACTTTCTTTTACAAAGAGAACATTTTGTGAACATTTTCAACCTCGAGATTTTTATTGATTTTAACATTACGACCCATAAAAGTGTTTTTTGGAATTCCGACCGTCGGTCCGTCTGTCCGTAATGGTCTCTAGCCTAAACGGCTTGACCGATTTTCTTCAAACTTCGTATCCATGTTTTTTTTTAATTAATTATAGATTTAATTTTACTTTTAGACACTATATTAACGGTACCTGCCATATAAAAAGTACACATAGCCTAATTTTTCTCGAAAACGGCTCTAACGATTTGATTAAACTTAACAAATAACGGGTTGTTAAATTTTAAGGGCCGATGTTGAATGTGAACAGCACCTAAACATCAAGTTTTTTTCTGCATTTCATTTGACATTTCTCAATTTCAGAGTAACTCAATTTGAACCATGGAAAGATATACAATCGAGCAACGCGTTAAAGTTATTCAGGCTTATTATGAAAATGGACGTTCAAATCAAAATGCATATCGTGCTCTTCGTGATTTTTTCGGTCAATTTAATCGTCCAAATTAATACAATTAAAAAAATCGTGCAAAAATTTGATCAAACCGGGTCTGTAGGAGATGTGAAAACACCAGTGCATGCTCGTACAGCTCGGACTGCAGAAAATATTGCTGCTGTTCGCGATAGTTTGGCTGAAGAGCCGTCCACCTCAACTCGTCATCGTGTCCGAAATTGCACCTCTCACGCTCGACTTTGATGAACATTATTCTTGCATTTACACGCTTACAGGGTGCAATTGACTCAAGAACTAAAGCCTCTTGACCATTTCAAGCGTCGTCAATGGGCAGAATGGTGGCAAGAAATGGCAACAGTGGATGAGCACTTTTCGAAGAAAATCATCTTCAGTGATGAGTGACTGTTTGGTGCGATTTATGGGGGCATCATCGGGTCGTAATTTTTCCAAAATGAGGCCGGTCAGGCAGTTGCTGTGAATGGTGTTCGCTATCGTGAGATGATAACGAACTTTTTATGGCCCGAATTGGAAGATATGGATGTGGACGATATGTGGTTTCAACAGGACGGTGCCACTTGCCACACAGCTAACAAAACAATGGCTCCTTTGTGCGACAAATTCAATGGTGGTGGCGATGTCAATTGGCCGCCAAGATCATGTGATTTGACACCGTTAGACTTCTTTCTTTGAGGTTATTTGAAAGAGAAGGTGTACGTCGATAAGCCAGCAACAATTCAAGACCTGAAGGATGTAATAAATCGGAATATTAATGGCATAGAACCTCAATTATGCCTCAGCGTCATCGAAAATTTGGACCATCGGATGAAGGTCTGCCGCCGAGGTCGCAGAGGCCATTTGGCCGAAATTTTGTTCCATAATTGAACCATACCAATATTATCATAAAAAAAGAAATGACAATAATTTCCTAAATAATTTGACTTTTATTCAAAATCAACATCGCCCCTTAAAATTTAACCACCCTTTAAAAGAAAATTGTTAATTTTTCGCAAACTATTATATCGCCTAATTTCGTTAAGGATTAGGTGGGCCAAAACTAATTATGTGGAACTGTTGCAAACAGTAATAGTAGTACAGTGCAACTTCTCTAACTCGAACATTTGTTACTCGAACGTTACTCTAAGTTGAACTATTATCGAAACACTGATTTTTCGTAGCTTTTTATTCTATTTTTTGTTCCTAAAATTTCTATGACACGAACAACGCGAAGAGATATTTCAACCTTAACAGTAAGTGGTGTGGCGGACTCGGTACCTAGATATCATTATCGCAAAAACGTTTTATCCGATTTGATTGAAGTCCTAGTTTGATAAAAATTGAATTTTTAATTTCGATGAAACAGTTCCCAACTAACAATTTCGCTTTGATAAAGCATTATCAAACTATTTACCCTCCAGCAATATTACTTGTAGGAAGACTTATGAAAAAACATTTGGAGTACTTTTAGGAAGCTATTTACTTCTATAAGACTTTTTTAAAACTTCTAATAAGTCATACAGAGAAAACTTTGTTTGCTTATAAAAGGCCTAACAGAAGCAAATTCTAGGCTTCGCAAAAAGTCTTTTCGAAAATATTTGCAAGCCTTCTCGATGTTGAAAAATAACTATTTTTTATTATTTTCTTTTTGTTTTTATATAATTTCATAAAAAATGATATTATTTACTCATAAAAATTTCAGTTTCAATCTCTTATTATTATTAAAACCCAATTCGTTATTATGAAAGTATGAAAATCCAAATAAAAACTCTTATCTTAAGGTGATTCGAACTCGCTATCCAACACGCTATCTAATAGGCTGTACTCGGGAACATGAATGACGAGTAAGTACAACGAAGTACTTGAATATTGTTGACTCATTCCGATCTTTTCACCTTTTTCCGATCTTTTCACCTTGTGCCGATCTTTTCACCTTTTTCCCAATCTTTTAACGTTAGCTTTTTTAAGCATTCATTCGTAAGCTCTAAACATGCTATGCTTCGGATTAACTTCGTGCGAAGTTCTACCGAAACTTCTTAACGTACACGAACACACATCTCCGGAAGCTTAACAATTTTTTTGTGGAACATTCGTACGCTTCCCCATTATTCACTTTGCCACTGTCGACCTTTAACGAGTCGATATTATCAAAATCAAAATAAGAGTCGACATTTTAATCAGTCGGTACTCGGTACTTTTACCAATCGACTTTCTGAAAGTCGACATTATGAAGGTCGATTTTTTTAAATCCCAACCCATATCAAATCACTTTGATATGAGCCAGGGTATTGGAAAAGAGTTGGTGGCGGAGGAGCCCTCAATGGGTCAACGGCAGCGCTCATACCCCAAAAATGGGCTACTGACATCGGTATTTTTTCCGGCCCGCTGTTCTAGGGTCAAAACAAGGGCCTGGCCCTCCAGGTTGGGGGTTGTGCTTTGGGTTAACTACCCATCCACGGAAGAAACTATTGTTACGAGGCAACCAATAGCCTCGGAAAGGACTGATATTATTGTTGACGACCATGCTAAACGAAAAAAGGACAACGACGTTCGTATCTGCACCTGGAATGTGAGAACATTAAACAGGAGAGGTGCAGGCGAACAACTATTGTCATATTACGTAGATTTAATACAAATAATTTGAATTTAATTAAATCTCAACTAAATATTATAAATTGGAAAACAAAAATTCAAAAATTATGATTTATGTACAAACTTTTTTAAACTTAAACATTTTGTAAGTGAAGCTTTAAATAATAGTGTTCCTTTGATTCGTAGAAAGTTAAATTCTAGTCCAAAGTGGTATAATAGCCGACTAAAGAAATTAAAGAACGCAAAAAATACTGCGCATAAGCATTTCAAGCAATCAAATTCTATTGCTGACTATACACTTTTCTGTCGTCTGAGAAAAGAGTTTATTTTCCTATCAAAATTCTTGCATTGTAACTATGTACAGTCAATGGAGTCTAAATTGAAATCGAATCCAAATCAATTTTGGTATTACATTAATACAAAGCGGAGAAGTGTTGGATTTCCGTCAACGATGCATCTTGAAAATAAATCTTCTTCTGACCCGGAAGAAATTGCAAATATATTTGCTGACTACTTTCAAACTATTTATAACTCAGCGAATTTACTATCGTTGAATGAAGATTATTTCGAATCTCTTCCTTCTTTATTTAATTCATGTAATTTTAAAGTTACGATTGATAATGTACTTAAGTTACTTAAAGAACTTGAACCTATAAAAAAGCCTGATATATTGGGATTTGTTCCGATTGTTTTAAAGCACTGTGCTGATGAACTCTCTACCCCGTTGACTGAATTATTTAATCAGTCTTTATCTTCAGGTATTTTCCTTGATGAGTGGAAATTTTCAATTATAAATCCCATTTTTTAAATCTGGGAAAAAAGGCAATATTGCGAATTATAGGCCAATATCAAAATTATCCACTATACCCAAGATGTTGGATTGTCTAGTAAAAGACCTCTTTCTCAATTTATTAAAAGGGCACGTAAGTGATTTTCAACATGGATTTTGGAAATGTAGGTCTACGGTATCAAATCTGGTTGACTTTACAAATTTTTCAATAAATGCTTTGGAGAAAAATAGGCAAATTCATGTAGTTTAACCGATTTTACTAAGGCATTTAGCAGAGTAAACCTTAAAATTCTTCTGAAAAAACTTGAAAGCTATGGAATTTCTAACCCTCTATTGGGTTGGTTTAAATCTTATTTGTTTGGTCGGAAGCAAATGGTAATTGTGGATGATGTATGCTCTAAGGAAATATTTGTTACCTCAGGAGTTCCTGAAGGGAGTCATTTGGGCCCCCCTATTTTCCTACTTCATGTCAATGATATACCTGAAATGTTGAAATTTTTCAAATGTCTCATATTTGCAGATGATATCAAGTTCTTTGCAGTCATTTCAAATTCCGCTGATTGTTTGCTTATGCAAAACGATCTTAATTCGTTTGTTAGCTGGTGTAAACTGAAGCTTAATCTTAATCTCCAAAAATGCACCAGTATGTCTTATAATCGTTCTTTGTATAACATTGTTCCATCGTACTCCTTAGACAATGTTAATTTAAAAATTGTCCCTGAAGTTCAAGACCTTGGTGTGATATTTGATGAAAAACTCACGTTTCGTTTTCATATTAATTCCATAATTTCAAAAGCTAATTCTCTGTTGGGATTCTTGAAAAGAAATTCTTCTGAATTCTCTGATCCTTACACTTTAAAATCACTATATTATAGCATTGTAAGACCTTCTTTCGAATACGCTTCTGTTGTCTGGAATCCATCAACTCAAAGTGATATAATAAAGATTGAAAGAGTTCAGAAAAACTTTTTGCGGTTTGCTTTGAGAAAATTTTTCGGTAGCGTTGATACTGTACATTTTTCTTATCGTTCAAAATGCCTTTTGTTAGGAATGCAATCTCTTGAATCGCGAAGAGAATTGTATAGCGTAATGTTTGTTCGGGATGTTTTGTGTAGCTATATTGATTGCTCTAGCTTGCTTTTTAATATAAATGTTTATGCTCCTTCTCGAGGTTTAAAATCAAGGCCTTTATTATTTGAAGTTTCACATAGAACTAATTATGGTTTACGAGAACCTTGAAGTCATTGCAGTAAATTATTTAATGAAGTATACTATTGTCTTGATATAAGCATGGAAAGAAATACATTTAAAAATTTATTGTTAGCATATTTAATGCATAAATTTAATACTAATAATAACTAACGAAATTATATAAAGTATCACTGTTTTATAAATTATTTTCAAATCTGTTGATATAAATCGTAGAGAAATAAATAAATAAATAAATATCCCATAGTTTTGATTCATATAATATGTAACATAGAGAGTTAATTTAACTAGATATACCTCAAATATGGATCACCTAAGAATCGCTAGCCCATGCCCATTTTTTGGAGGCGTTTTCCTACAAATACCATTTCTATTTCATCGCCATAAGGCCCACATTTGGGAACAATCATTTTAAGGATGGTATGGGATACGGTACTAACGATTCGCACAGCGGATTGTAGCCTTCTTTTATGTTTTTTACCCTTATTAATTTACTTTATTCTGTTTTAATAACAAGTAACATGACAGGTGTCTTCATTAATTAAGGTGCAATTACATTTAATATCTTAAGGGCAGTTTATACAATTAAGGCGTTAAAATACTCTATCAGTAATCCAACGTATCTTTGAAAAACAACCCTCAGACAAACCTATTTGAACTTTTCGAAGATCACTTGACAGTAGCTGTCGATCTTGGATGTTCGAAATTCAATAACTGGAATATAAAGTAGTTGCAAGAGCTTTCTTTCTGTATTTGATCGACACATGTTTGAATTAAATCAAAGAGGTATATAACTATAGAGTACGCATCACAGCTAAAAATGTTGTAGCTGTTTCGGACGCGGGCGGTAAGTGCGGAGGGGAATTTTCGTCGTTCGTATGCATCTGCTATGCTGTTGCTTGATGCTGGCATAGCAATGTGCACACTGGGGTATCAATATCAGTACCCCTCATAGTACATTTTCGTTGTATGAAATGCGCACTCTTGTAGTTGTATACTCTTTGATGTTATGCAACAGTAACTCAACCGACATGCGTGTAATGAATAACATGACGCCAGTAAACCACTATACTGGAGCGAGTAAACACACGTTCTTCTGATTATGCACCGTTGAATGTGGTGTTATGTTTCTCAGATTTTTTTGTTTCTATAAAACCCGCAAAACCTTAAATAACTCATCTTCATCTACAGAATGTCTGTGCAACTCATTGCTGCACCGACACTAATGCCTCATCATCTTCCTCATAACATATAAACACTCCAATGCTTCCAAAAACAAAATCCTGAAATATAACCAACAAAATAAAAACCATTGGCGCACGCCCAGATGCTGCACAATACAGCCGCATTCCATCTTCCTTGAGAAATTTTTCGAAATAGATTGCCGAAGCAGCACATCGTAGAATTACAAGGTTCTTACCATTCTACACCAGCGCAGTGCACACCTTGTTGCGCGCTTTTATTTATAGGTACCTAACTCCCAGAGGAATGTGCAAAGGGAAACTACAACTATATGGGATCGCATGATCGAGATCATGACCCAGGAAAAGTCGTGAAATTATAACGAGGTCAGTGACATTTGAATTTGGCACGAGCTCGAGTTTGACACTCCTCTGGGGGTCGTCATGTCGCGTCGTCCGCGTCGTTGGTGTCGGCGTCGCGTCTATACTAGTAAATAGTGAATGCGCGCACAGTGATTGATCAATTCCTGATCGTAAATGGAGTGTTAGTTGCAAGTGTGAGTGTTTTTTTTTTTTGCTGTTCCACTTATGCAACGAAGTAATTTATTGCGAACACACACACAGACACTCTATAGAACCTCAGTGGAGTGCTGGATTGGAGTAAATTAAAGAATTATGGCGACGGCAGCCACCCACCCGTAACAATCCAATTCCACGTTGCACAATTTAATAAGTTATGTGACTTATGTGGTCATTTGCATCCATCGAAGTGGGCCAACTGTCATTTGGAGTCTTTGTGGCAACTCGGTCGTCGTATGGCCTGTCAACAGAATCTGTGTGTGTGACACAATAATTGACATGGTTAGCGAAATGTTGGTTGGACTTTATGGCTTCCAGCGAGATGGCTATTGTTTATGAATGGGGTTTTCATTTACGTTTTTGTGGATATTCGCTGTCAACGATGACAGCATTTTCGAGGACACAAAGGAATACACGGTAAAAACCGTGGATTGGTAGGGGTTTTTATTCGTTATGATGGCGAAAAGTGTAACAATGACGAATGGTGATGGATGTTTTCAACATACGCGAAAGCCATCATATCTACAACTAAACAGATATCGTCTTAGCGTTTTTTTGTTTGTCTTGTTTGTATCGTATACAACAATATTGCGTATCCTAGGTCATCGATGCTCATGACGAAAATGCACCATGCGCAATGCCATATCTGTAGTAGTCGATCATGCGTGGAAGTTGCACTCGACCAATGAGGAACCGACCAAATTTTTTTCAATTTTGAATTAAGATTAGTACGCAGCTCGCGCTAAATTTTATCTTTACTACTCTCCACTTGTTTTCTCCAAACCAAAGATAAATGCTCGCTAAATTTTTACACAGCATATAGATGAGTCAGGGAAATGTCATACATTCGCAGATGTCAGTAAATGTCAGATAATCAGTCGCGTCGATAAAATTTGTTTACCATGTGTGGCAAATTAAATTCTTCCATCAAATAATTTTCTTCCATTTTGTTTTTATTTTTTATTTAAATTTCGCCGATTTAAATGCCTCGCCCATTAATTTCGCGAGATAAATAAGTGGAGACCTGTCATCCTCCGAGTATAAGACTTTTCGTATAACACATAATATTGTTATACCCTACCTACATATTGTGTGTCCCATCTTTATGAAGTTAAGAATTTATCTCGCGAGCTGCGTACCGCAGTGATAAATTTGCTCGCTAAATTTTATCTCTGTAGAGATATTTGTATGGGAGATAAAATTTAGCGCGAGCTGCGTACTGGGCTTTAAGATTGAAAAAATGATTTGATTATTCTGTCAAAAGATTTGCAGTCATACTCATATTATACAAAAACGCATTAATAGGAGTTCATAAAGTTGTGTATTCCGTTTAACTAAGTTTAGAGCAGGTAATTGTAAAAGAATTCTTAATTTTCTTGGTACACTGTATTTGACATAAGGGAATGTTTAATCGGTTTAATCTCATTTTTCGGTTTTTTCTTATAATGTCCGTAATAGAGCGCATATGTGTGATTTGTGAATGTTTGGAATTTTTCAAAAGATTACTGCGTTTACCATCTCGCTTGATACACCTATTTCAGGTTAAACGTTTACGACGACTTGTCGACGTTGCATTACTACCATAATTCTGTAAATGTGCTTACAGATAAGTAATTGTAAGCCTAAATGGGAACTCTCCAAGATTTCAATGAAAACCGTATTATTAACCGCTGTCGAATGTAATTCTTAAGCAAAAGTTACCACTTATATCCTTCCTTGGTCCATCAGCATAAGGATTGGTAAAGCAAAATGTTAATATGACATATTCACTCTAACAAAACTCCCTTTTATAGTTAACCCCCGTGGTTATAGTTATTTTTATTAATTACCTGGAATAGTATCACTTGATCCAGTTGAACTTACTGATGTATGACCATCGGGACTCTGTGGTTCACGTGGACTGATTGGTGTTGGTGGTGTTAAGGCCGGCGGTGATATACTTAAAGCGTCGTTATGCTTCAAATGAAATGTTATCTGTATCGTATTTGTTCCAACACTGCAACGAAATAATAATATAAATATTAATTAATATTAAAAATAAAAAAATGTTTGTAGCAATTTAAGAAAACCACAGAAGGGAACAAAGGAGGACACCTCCGTCGTCATCCTGGACATAAAAAAAGTGCCTTTAATTCCCAAACTGGTCCTGCATAATGTGTTCTTAAGACAAATTGAACTATATTCTCATGATTCTCTAACTACTTGAAGAACAATAGGATAAGCTACGAAGGCGAGAAAGGACCGTGATAGCAGGCGTTCCACAAGGATTTCATCTAGCCCCTCTTCTTTGGAATATATGTACGATGGTGCTATGAGCTGCCAATGTCACGAAGGGTGAACGTTGTATGCTTTGCGGATGATATTGCCTTCGAAACCGTGGGAAAGCACATCCACAAGATCAAACAAAGAATATACGAAGCGATATCTGTTATTAAACCCTGGTTGGAATCTGAACTGAAGGTCCTGACCTAGCAGAACTAAAGCAGTTCTAATAACTAGCCAAAAAGTATTGAAATACATGCAAGTACGCGTATTAGATCACACAATTCCATCGAAACCTAAAATCCGTTCTACCTAGGTGAACTTATCGACAACAGACTTAGCTTCAAAACGCACCTATGAACTTCGTTGAAAAGAACGCAGCGATCCTCCAAACACCTTACTTACTTACTTAACTCAACCAGTTAACCCTAGCTAAGAACCGGGGTATTTGGAGGTACATCCAAATACACCGGTCCTTAGCTAGCTGCATTCAAGTTGGTTGACGTCGGTTTCTACTTGTGCCCGCCACTTATGGAGAATCTTCCTCTACTGCAACCGACGTCAGTCTGCGAATCGAAAACTCTGCGAGCCGGAAAATTGGTGTCCATGTCCTAGCCATCTTAAACGTCCAATGCGGAATTTTTGTGACAAGGTCGCTGTTCAGCTCGTAAAGCACGTGGTTGAATCTTCATCTCCATAGCCCGTCGACGCAAACGGGACCGACGATTTTTCGAAGAAATTTCTTTTTAAATCGACCAAGGATTTCTTTATCCACTTTTAACATGGTCCATGCTTCAGCGCCGTAGAGCAGGACTGGGAATATCAGGGTCTTGTATAGGATCTCCTTAGTAGTTCGAGTGAGAGCTTTACTACTAAATCGACATTGGCGGTTGGCAAGAGTAATTCTTCGTTGGATTTCTGACGAGATGTTTCTGTCAGAGTCAATAGCCGAGGTAGACAAAGTCCTGTACTACCTCAAAGTTATATCTGCCAATGGTCCAATTAGTCGATACCGGTGTCCTTCCGTGCGTGTTGACAGCATATACTTGGTCTTACCCTCATTTACTGCTAAACCAATTTTTGCCGCTTCCTTATTTATAATACCAAACGATGAGTCCGCTTAATGATGTCAATATCGTCCGAATATGCTAGTTACTATGTTGCTGCACCGTTAAATGGATATTGTGCCCCTGGCTCTAGAGTTTTACACAATCCGCTCAAGGATGAGATTAAAAAAGCCACATGGATGTACATTTTTCGTGTCGAATGTTTCGGTGAAGTCGTTTTCGACCCTAATGGAACAGCGAGAATTCTCCACCATCATCCTGCACAGACGGACGAAATTGAGCGGTATATCAAAACTTTTTATGGCTCAGTATAGTTCGTAGCTGTCGTATGCGGCTTTGAACTTGATGAATAGGAAGTTGATATCGATTTGGACTTCTTGGGTTTTTTCCAGGATCTGCTGAAGTGTGATGTTTTGATCAGTCGTAGACTGTCCTGGCCTTAAACGACACTGACAAGGGCCGATTGGGTTGTTGGTAAACAGTTTCAGGCGTTTACATATTACGGCAAATAGGATCTTGTAGGCGATGTTAAGCAGACTAATCTCTTTGTAGTTGACGCAGTTCAGAGGGTCTCCTTTTTTGTGGGTCTGGCAAACGATGCTGAGGTTGCATTCTTCAGGCATACTTTCTTTGTAGCCCTGGCTTTGACGTCTTATACTTAAACCTGCAAACATCATTCTTTGAGTGGTACCTCTCTATATCCTCGATAAAGCGCTTTTCATGCTCTTTTTCTTCTTTCTGAAAATCCGGTGTTCTTCCCTCCTTCTTTGCCCATATCGCTCAATGACAATTCTCGTCTTCACCTGGAGCTTACCCTTGTAGGCCTAGTTCTTGGCTGCCAGCCTCTGTCGGCATTCTTCATCAAACCAAGGGTTTCTCTAAATTTCAGATTCTTATTAAGCGTCCCTAAATCTTTTTTTTTGACAGTTTAACGTTAACTTTTGCAATAATGGCATATCTTTACTTTGGAGGTCTAAAAATTGCTGCCTAGTCATTCTCAGAGTAGATGCATTCGTCAAAATGCACAATGCAACTCTAAATCCCTCCATCGAGAAGCATGCCCACTCCCTAGTACATTCTCAAAGGCTAACCGCGAAATTAAAATTTCTAATTGAGCTCACAAGTGCGGCTTACTATACCCATTTTTAATGAGGCACCTAATTGCCCGACTGCTTGTTAATGGAGTCATTTAAAAATAAATGGAACTATTCGCCTCGTTTATCTCAGACAACTGCAAATTCATAGTCAAAGTCAAAACCGAACTGGTTCCGAACGATGCAAATGAGCAGGGGGGCTAGCGGACAGGCCGGCCATTAACGATGCAGAAACATAATAATAACAATCAATTGATGTCATTCAATATCCGAACACCAAACTGGACGTTGCATCTTCATCAGTTATTCATAAAGAGTCCTCCATGACGCTGCTCAGACACAGCTCGTGGTAAGATATGTAGAGAGAGTGCGGGCTTACATATTCCTAGAATGCAATAGCAACGCAACCAGAATAGGTGCAGCAAATCACAATGTACTTGCACGACGATGACGATGACTACGACGACGGATCCACTTGGTAATAACCATTGAACTCTTGTTGCGGTTCGTTATCTCCGAGATATATCTATAGGGCTCTTCCAAGACTTAACGTTCCCTCTTATCCATAACAATTGATTGACACAAGGTATAATTGAACAACTTCCTCAAAAAGCGATACCAGGACAAAATTTGCCTCTCTCTATCCCTCAAAAAGGACCTACATTCTCCTATCAAATGCATAAAAATTAAATAAAAATGAATATCCTTCATGGGTTTCCTATGACCCACTCGAGTTGTATCCCCTCTTTGGCATTCACAGCAAACAAATGAAGAAAAATCGATTTTTCTCTTTTTCTCGTTATTATGTGAGTTTCTTTCATTTGCACACACACAAAAAAAAGGATAAAAAGGAGAATGTACAAAATTAAATAAACACTGTGATGTGAGTCGGTGTTTTTTTTTTTTTCGTCCTGACTCAAGGATGCACTCTCTGGCAGGCGGGGGACTGAGAGAGATATCCAACACCCCATATTTCAAGGTGGAACGTTCATAGGTTGGATATACACAGGACAACGATAAGTGATTCAAAGGATTACCTTGAAACCGCTTCGTATCCGGATATTAGACGGAAAGATGCAACGTTCTTGACGTTGAGATAGATTTTTGTTTGGTTTAACTTTTTGTCGTGCAAAGTGGAAGGTGAGGTAGAATCTCTCAATAGCCCCAGGGAATCTAAAATGTTGCACCTATTTTATGTTTTATTCTCTTCTTTGCATGGTAAATTGTTTGTTTTGTATTTAATGGGAGTTGGTGTAGATAGGAAATGTTTTTTTTTTTTTGTTGGCCATTCTTGGCCTTGTTGTAGTCAAGTATTTATTGGATTTAAAGATGTCATCTTTTAATTAATGGTGGTTTTGAAAAATGTATGTAGAATTTTAGAAAACCGCGGAAATAAGGTTCGATTTGTTCAGTCCGACTCTGTCATATTAGGAAGCTCTCTCGACTCGATCAACAAAAAAGAAGACCATGTGAACTGCTCCAAATATAGAGACACAAGTCTACTCAACAAAAAAGTGCCAGCTTGAAACCGTTCATCAACAACTTGATCAGCTATTATCAGTGTTGTTTAAGGACAAAAAAGTCCAACACTAAAGGGCAATCTTCCATAAATCCAACTACTAGCTTCATTGGTCGTACTCAATGAGATTTAATAGCCACGTTTGCTAGTATATGATGGTATATGATGGTTGGGTGTTCTAGAACGAAGGTAGACTCTGATTGGCTTTAACTTGACAATGCTCAGTGGTTGCAACTCTGACTACACATCAAATGTGCTTATTTTTTACCTCCAAGTGGTAACCATCGGGTACTGGTCTCATCCATCCGGATTTGACTTGCTAAACGATAAGTGCAAGTGTTGATAACAAGACGTAAAACAGCAACACTATAATCACCCTGGTCAGAATGGCGCGGAATGAATACCCGGTCTGCCGTCCCAGGCGAACCTAGGTGAGCTGCTTTGACATATTCGGACAACAGGTTATCTAGGAATTTCAAGGTTTAGTCAGACCCCTTGAACGGAGATGGTGGCGTATGAACCGAAAGGTCAACGGGAGCGCTCAATCCCATACTGAATACTGATGGCCCCATGTCCTAGGGGGATCTATTAAATTGGAACTCCCCTCCATGTTGGGGGTTATGCTTTGGGTTAACTACCCACCCATGGAAAAAACCGTTGTTACGAAGTAACCAATAGCCTCTAGGGAAGGACTGATATTATTGTTGACGACCCTGCTAAACGAAAAAAGGACAACGACGTTCGTATCTGCGGAAGCCCTAAACTGCTACAAAGCAGACATTGCTGCTATCGATGAGATGGACCCGGCAAAAAGAGGATGAAAAACTGTGACATCTACTATGGATCATGTTGTAGTGAGCAGAAACAGCGACTATGCAGATGCTGATTTGTTATAAGTGCCAGACTTAGGCAAGAAGTCTTATGTTTCCAAGACATTAGCGAACGCATTGTAACAATCCACCCTAAACCAAGGCCAAGTTCGCCAACATAAGCCTTATAAGCGCTCACCCTCCGACGGAGGAAAAGGATGATATAACTAAGGATTGCTTCTACGAGCTCCTTGAAAAAACCTATAAGCGACTTCCGAAGTACGATTTTAAAATCGTGCTGGGAGATATTAACGCAAATGTAGGAAGAGCAGTATTATCGCAGTATTATCGGAAAACATAGCCTACGGACTTAGGCTAATTGACTTCGCTGCGGAACGAAATGCCACTATAGCCAGCACACGGTTTTCTCACCTCGATATCCATAAAGGAACATGGCGATCTCCGGATCAACGAACAGTCAACCAAATTGATCACATTGCAAAAGTCAAGAGGCACGCATCCAGTATTTTGAATGTCCGAACATTCCGAGGGGCTAACATCAACACGGACCACTACCTTGTTGCAGCCAAGGTAAGGATGCGGATATCCACCACGCCACATCAAACCAGAAATGTCGAAAGACTGCAATCGCCACAGAACGCCAAGTCATTCGCTCAACGCGTATCCATTAACCTCTCGATTCACACCATACCACCAGCATCTAATGTCGAAGAACAATAGCAACGATGCCAACAAGCCATTAGATCAGCCGCAACTGATATGCTAGGTTTCTCGCGGCCACCAGCAAGAAACCCCTGGTTTGATGAGGAATGCCGACAGATGCACGCAGCCAAGAACGAGGCCTACAAGGCAAAGCTGCAGGTGAAGACGAGAGCTGCCATTGAGCTCTATTGTTTCTGCCTATAGAGAAGGGAAGAACACCGGCTATTCAGAAAGAAGAAAAAAAGACAGAAAAGTGCCCGATCGAGGATATAGAGAGATACCACTCCAGGAACGATGTTCGCATATTTTACTAAAGTGTAAAACGTCAAAGCCAAGGATACAAGGCTCGAACAGAATCCTGTCGAGATGAACAAGGACATATCGTAGTTGAGACACAGTCGATGCTGAGGATATGATAGAAGACTGCAGACTGTTAAACGGCGATGACGAACAACATTCCGCTGTCAGGCAGAACGAACCATTTAATATTGACAACGACAGCGAAAACTGCCAACCACCCGACCTAAGTGAAGTGAGGATAGCAATATCTAAACTCAAGCTTAATAAGGCCGCCGGAAATGACGGCCTTCCCGCTGAGCTTTAAAAAGCTGGCGGAGATGACTTGGTAAGTAACATCCACCAACTCATAAGCCAAAGCTGGTCGAATGAAAGTATGCCTGAAGAATGGAACCTCAGAATCGTTTGCCTGATCCACAAAAAAGGAGACCCTCTGAACTGCGCCAACTACAGAGGCATAAGTCTCCTCAACATCGCCTACAAGATCCTATCTGCCGTAGTATGTGAACACCTAAAACCGTTTACCAACAACCTGATCGGCCCTTATCAGTGTGGTTTTAGGCCAGGAAAGTCTACAGGGATTTCGGCAAGGCACTGCACTGTCATGTGACTTCTTCAGTTTGATTCTTGAGAGGATTGTGCAAAACTCTCGAACCACTAGCATTCGCCCACGATATTGACATTGGTGGGACTCAACGTGATGTCATAGCCACGTTTGCTAGTATAGAGAAGGAAGCGGCAAAAATGGGTTTAGCAGTTAATGAGGGCAATACTAAGTATATGCTGTCAACATGAAAGGACACACAACATCGACGAATTGGAATTGGAGCGTACGCATTGACAGATATAACTTTGAGGTAGTATGGGACTTTGTTTACCTCGTCTCCGCTATTAACTTTGACAACAACATCTCGTCAGAAATCAAACGAAGAATTACTCTTGCAAACCGCTGTTGCTTCGAGCTAAGTTGGCAATTCAGTAGTAAAGCCCTCACTCGAACTACTAAGGAGATCCTATATAAGACCCTGATCATCCCAGTCCTGCTCTACGGTGCTGAAGCATGGACCGTATCAAAAGCGGATGATGAAATCCTTGGTCGATTCGAGAGAAAATTTCTTCGAAAAATCGTCGGTCCCGTTTGCGTTGACGGGCTATGGAAACGAAGGTTCAACCACGAACTATACGCTAAGCTAAGCTACCTAATTGGAGAGGAATGTTGGTAGAGGCCCAGGTTCATCCCGGACTGTAGCGCCAGTATAGTATAGAAAAGGAAACTGCAAAAATTACCAAGGATTACTTTATCCGCTTTTGATAAGATCAATGCTTCGGCGCCGTATAGTAGGACTAAAGGATCAGGGTATGTAGGACTTTCTTTCGAGTGGTGATTTTATTACTAAATTTCCTTCTTACAATATGGACTTCTCTTTTTCCAGGATCTGCCAAATATCAGGCCGATGAGATTGTTAGTGAGTGGTATAAGCCATTCACATAAAACGGTAGATAGAATCTTGTAGTCGATGTGAAGGAGACTTATGCCAATGCTCCCTTTTTTTGTTGATCGGCCAACGATTCTTCAGCCATATTTTCATCCGACTAAATGTTGTTAATGAGTTGGTGGTTGGTGCATGTTGCTTACCAAATCATATCCACTGTCTCGATATAGCTCTTCAGAAAGGCTTTCATTTCCAGTAGCCTTGCTATCTTCACTTCACTTAGGTCAGGTGTTTGGTAATTTTCGCTGGCGTAAATAAACCACATTAACCGCATCAACTCTAGCTTCTCCCTTAATTTGTGTGTGCGTAATTATTATTTTTGTCACAAAGAAGAGAACCTTTTCTTTAACGCTGAATCTTAATGGCAAATTTGAGAAGCTTACCAGGACAGTGTTACTCTTGGATGGTTAGGTTAGGTTAGAATGGCTGCCAGCGATTCGCCAGCACACTTAGACTAGTTTATGGTCTATTGTGATACCACATTTATTTCGTTCATTCTCCTTGCTCACTTTGAGAAAACCAATCTTAGCTATTAATGAAACGGAGGGTACTTCTCACATCCGTCTTTGTCGAATCGCTGAGATTTTGAAAGACGTAAGCTCCAAGATGAAGCTTGGTTTTGTTTGATGAAGCCGTAGCCATTTCGGCGTGCCTACCAATTAGACAGTGTCCAGTGATGACACCTATGGTGGCGCTAATTTGTGGTCTAGTGAGAAATCAATCCCTTGGGTCTTCTTAAATCCAGCTTTGGCCAAATTTGTTTGGTTATTTAACCGTCGTGCCAAGATTCCATCTGAGATTTGATTTTCTGTTAGGAAGACGGAAAGATAGGCTGAGATTTAGTATTACGGAGAAGACACCAGCACCCACTCTGTCATTCATTTTGCAGAGTTTCGTTATACTTTCCCACAAAGATCTGTCCAGGATTGTGACCTATGGTAAGAGTGTAGTCGGTGTATTAGGGAATATTTGTACGTTCGTTTAGAATTTTTGAGTGACCAGTTTGTATATTTGGACACTGTTGGATGGCATCGAGACGGATGGCTGAATTAGCTACCACTTGCTTGCCAAAAATATCAAGAGGTAAAAGGTGAAAGAGAATGTCTAGTGCTGCTGAAGGTGTTGTGCGAAGTGCACCAGTTTACATTCAGTTTGCTATATGAGCCACAAGAATAGTCCAGCTGAGCAAAAACTACATAGCTATGTCTTGGAAGTGTTTGCTAAGTACCTAGCCGTAATAAAACTGCGAACACACCTCAAAAAGGAGCTGTTTTGAGGTGGGTCATGTGTAAGACTTCAACCTCGAAGTAGAACATCGTCAGGGCACCTCCATGAGACGCAATAAGCAGATATCCAGCTGTGTATTGTAGCTGTAAAGAGTTGCTTAAAAGACAAGCACAAGCTAATGATGACTACATATCAGTGGTTAAGGAGGTGTTTAAGAAGAAACCATTCGTTAAAAGTGAGGTCCTGTTAAAAAACACTGATGATGAGGATCGGATAGTGGTTCCTAAAGCCATGGAAGCAGAGATCATTAATTCGAAACATGAAGACGGTCACTTTGGTGTGCAAAACACCATGCATCTAGTATCTCATGACTTTTTTATTCAACATGAAACAAGGTGGAAAAATGTGTAAACAACTGTATCAGGTGCATTCTGGGAAGCAGGAAAAATACCGAAAATAGGAAGGTCTTCTACAGCCAATTTGCAAAAATGATCAGCCACTACAAACGTTTCACGTGGATGATATGGGACCAATGGATCCAACTGCGAAACAAAACAAATACATATTTGCGGTTGTGGACGGATTTTTTGAAATACGTCTGGATATTTCCAATAAAAACTTGGAACAAGGATCTGAAAATACCCAAGGAGAATCATGAGAGGATCAATGTTTACATCCGAGGACTTTGGTAGCTGCTGCGAAGAAAGAATTGAAACAAACCATACAACAACGGGTGTCGCTAGTGGAAACGGCCAAATCGAGAGGATCAACAGAATCATCGTCGAATCTCTGAAAAAATTGTCGTCAAACTTTGCAACAGTCTTTAGCGAGCAGAGTCGGTTGAACCCCATTCCAAGTTCTTTTTGGCGTTAAGATGAGCAGAACGATTATATGGAAGCATGCAATTTGATAACCGAAGAATTCGTAGCAGTGTATGTAGACAGCGGTGAGGATGTTCAAGCTGATGTAAGAAAACAAATCGAAAAAAATCAAATTCATGTTGAAAGTATCTATGATGTTGGGGACTGGGTTGCAATAAAGAGAACTCAGTTTTCAACAAAAGAGTTTTCATTGGAATTCTTAGGTCTGTATGAAATTGTTCGTGTATGCAGATCTGATAACGGGTGTTTTTTTAAGCGTAGTTTTTTTTAAAAATCGAATAAAACACTGATATTTGCATCAAATATTTAAAAATTTGATTGTAATCGATAAATACGCCTTTGCCATTTACGTTTTAAAGGCAACTTCATGTAAATATTGTCCGCGGCTCCGTTTCAAATGGCCCATTCGGAAGGTACAATTTTGCGTCACTTTTTTGAGCATTTAGGCCTGTATTCCACGAATTACGCGTGTTATGTTATCCCGTAAGGCTTCAATCTTGTTCGGCTTGTCCACATAGACTAACGACTTTATATAACCCCACAAAATTTAATAATCAAGAGGCGTTAAATCGCATGATATTGGCGGCCAACTCACAGGGCCATTTCGAGAGATAAGCTGCTCACCAATTCATCCTTCAACGTTTCCATTATTTCACGAGCTGTGTGGCATGTGGCAACGTCTTGATAAAACCACATGTCAACCAAGTTCAACTCAGATAAATGGGGCAAAAAAAATCGCGTATCATGGCTCGATTTCGTTCGCCGTTAAAGTTTCTTCCACGGTCGTCTTTGAAGAAAAATGGGCCGAAGATGCCACCACCCCATAAACCATACCAAACTGTCGTCTTTTCGGGATGCATCGGTAATTCTTGTATGGTGTGGCTGTCCATCACTCCAGATGCGACAGTTTTGCTTATTTACGTATCTGTTGACCCAGAAATGAGCCTCATCGCAGAACACAATTTTTCGATAAAACAGCGGATTTTCATAGAGCCGTTCTTTTTTCACAGAGCACGAATTTTGATAATAAATTTCAATAATTTGCAATCGCTGCTCGTTTGTAAGTCTTTCCATGATTAAATGGCAGAGTATACTGAAAACTTTTCGCTATGACAGATGACGTCTGGACGCCATTAATAACCAGTGCTGCCAACCTGAAAAACTTAACTCTTAAAAAATCACCCGTTAGATACTGTGAGATACTGTCAGAAAGATTTCACCAAGCGCAGAAGGGCCTCAGCAGACTTCTACAGCAGCAGAATTTATGAAGTCTTGGACGTCAGCATCAGTGAAATCAGTTGGCCTTTGTTCCTTTCCTTAACTTTTTAATGAATTAATAAATTTAATTACAAATGGAGGTTCAAATCGCTTTATCTAGTTCAGACTTCCACATAAATAAAAGCATTTTTCAGTCAAACACACAATATTGTTTATTTTTATCTGAATGCCCGTTGCATGAAAAACCTTCACTTTCTTGTCTTCATCTGCCTAATCAGGCCAAATACAAAATCGAAGGCCTCGGGTCAATCACCTCGCCGACACAACAAACCTCAATCAAATATCCAAATAAATTATGTAATCGGAATCTATCCATCGCTAGTCACAATTACCTTAATCCATTCTAAGCCCACCTTCACAGGTCGGTGGTACTTATCGGTATTCTGCAGGAATAAATCCGCCTCACCTCCATACGAGAGCTCATGCAATCCATTTGATATTATATCAAGAATCTAAAAAAAAAATCCCCATGCTCCAGTTATTCCTCATTCAATCCGCATCCGTTGCCCCTCTATAGTGCTCCCAGTCGTGTGCTGATTTTCTCATTTTGTAAAAAAACGGTTTTTTCCTTTCTTTTCAAATGTCTATGCTCCAGATTTATAAATGCCTCTGAGTATACACAGAGGACCAAAGAGAAACACGCTAAATATAGGTTAACATTGATTTAATGTGCCGGCCTACTTTGTAATTGACGTGAAGGCATCTCTTAATAAAGTTTTCAAGAAAAAAAAAATTAAGTCACATGCCTAGGCTTATCTAACATAATATGTGCATCCTTACGTTATGAAAGATGATATACCCACCTGTTTCTGTCACCGACGCTTAAACTCGACGACGTTGGAAACTCCATGAGTCGCCGGCCCTCAAAGGGGCGGCTGGCCCCGGCAGATCAGTTACTGCCCAAAAACACATTTAAACTGTGTAGAGTTCCGTAAAAGGACACGTCACACGCAACGACCACAAAAAATGGGATGCGCACCTAAAGCACACTTTTGCTCACGAAAAATCGTTTCCACACAAAAATTGGCCTAGTCACCCGGACGACGACGAGGCTTTGTACTTTTTTTCTATCGTTTTTGGCACACTAGCACAGAATACACACTCAAAGGATAACAAAAATCCCTTCCCGGTTCATCAGCGTTTTAATGCAATATTTTGTAATAAGTGCATACACGCGACGCATATGCATACACAACGACTAACACACACACACACACTTGTAATCCTTTCACCGGATTACTTTAAATTACACTCTAGTTCACGATTTCTCTACACCACCCGGTCTCAACATTATCTCATGAGTATGTGTTTTTTTTTTGTATGCACATTGACGGCTGACAAAAAGAAATTAATTCACATCCTTTGAAAGGATATATTTATTTTTTCGTGACTTTTTTCGTGTGCACTTTTTATGTGCAAAGAGCTTTGGTTGTGTTGTTGCAAGACGGCACTATGTGTGACTTACAGCTTTTGTTTTACACTAATCAAGGATATTTATATTTAATCAATCACAAGGAGTAGGGATATTATTATCACAAAATGCACAGATATATACTTTGTTTAAATATATTTGTTTGTTGTTGTTTCAACCACAGATTATCATTTTTTTTTTAGTTGGGACAAGGTGGCAGGGTACATCCCTGCACACACAAATCGACGGACGAATGAAATTTTGCGTTCCAAATGCGGAAGTGTCGAGGCATAAACTGGAATGCCGTTAGAGCGAAAGCACTTCACGAGCCTCCACCGTCGCGGCGCTCTTCGATACATGAGAACCCCGAAACTTACGGCAGGATTCCAACAACATTAGCATGAGTTTTGCAGCACTTTATCTACTACTACTAGTACCTGCAACAATAACAACAAAAATAATTATAACAACAACAATGACGGGAAGACGTGTAGAACAACTGAGAGTGACATTTCACAAAAGCGGTAGTAAGAGGACCAAAATAGGCAACGAAAAGGATAGGTAATCTCTAGATGCTAGTGTGCGCGCGGAGAAGAGCTTTTTTGTTCTTGTTGTTATGAAAAGATGGTCGATGACAGGCTAGGGATTGTTGGTGTTGGTAGTAAGAAGAGGCTCTGTTAAAGTCTCATGTGAACTGATTAACTGTGCCAGAGTTGCTGTTTGAAGTTGGATTATAATACTTTAGTGGGTATTTGTGAGCTAGAAGTTTCTATAAATGAGTTTTGAATAGAATGTATTAAAATTGATTTGCATTGTGGTATCGCCTTAAAAAGACTTCCAGTTGAGGAATGTTTACTGAATGTGTTCAGTAAGACGACACAGGATAAATATATTGCAAATATGAACAATCGAGTTTTGACAACTTATATAGTAGGTTTCTAAAACGGAGCGATCTGCTTATGCATCCCTTTAAGATCTCCGGAAAATCTGTAGAGAAAACGATTCCTTATTTGAGAAATCCGGAATTTTTTGCAATAAGCTGCGACTAAAATTTGTTGGATTCATCTCCTCACCCTTTTGGCTAAAAAAAAAGTACACCTGGTTAATTTGTAGTATCACTAAAGAGTATAGAACTTCATAGAGTACGTATCACAGCTAAGAAATGTGTAGCCGTTTCAGACGCGGAAGGTATTTGCGAAGGGGAATTTTCGTCGTTCATTATGAGTCGGTTAGGCTCGTGTTTGATAGTTGGGTATCAATGTGAGCACTGCGGTATCAATATCAGTACCCTACATAGTAAATTTTCGTTGTATGAGATGCGTACTCTATGTAGTTCTATATTTATTGGCATTACGAATGCAATTCATCATTATTATAAGCTAGGAAGTAAGAGAACTGATGACAAAAAGCTACCACTGTTGCCCCACTTAAACAAAAAATATCAGCAGAGGATAATTTCTGAGAAATTCTTGAGTGCAAAACAGACCGATTGACTCAGGATTCAGGAACATCCACATTGACAGTAACAATGTGATATCTGATGTTGATAATGTGTCATTCTATAAAAATGACGATGGGATGTGAATGTTGCTATGTCATTGTGGAATATGTACTTAAGTGACGCGGCAGTTCGGAAAGAACCTGGACTTCAACCAACATGACTCTTGAATTAGCCCGGTCCGTAGCTAACTGACTCCTGTTGCACACTTTTTGTTTGTTTATTTCGGTTTCTATATGACTGGGTATCGAATACTCTGCGAGCCGGAGAATTGGTGTCCACATGTCCTAGCCATTTTAAACTCCCAGTGCGAAGGTTTTTGACTGTAAGCTGTACGCTCGTATAGTTCTTGATTGAATCTCCGTCTACATTGCCCTCCAACGCAAGGGGTAACGAAGATTTTTTTCTCTCAAAACAAACAAGGATTGCTTCAGCTCCGAAGAGCAGAACTGGGTCTTGTAAGATCGCCTTAGAAGTTCAAGTGAGGGCTTTACTAGATTCTTAGCCCGAAGAATCAGTGGTTAGCAGGAGTAATTTTTATAGTTGCTAATTTTGTTTGACGAGATGTTTTTGTAAGTGTTAAAAGTGGAGACAAAGTCTGATTTTGGAGCGGGAGTTTTACACACTCCTCCCAAGAATTAACCTGCATAAACCCTTTTTTGGTGTCGAATGTTTCAGTGAGGTCATTGCCGACCTTAATGGAGCAGTGGGAACTCTCCATCGTCATCCTGGACAGATAGACGAGTTTGGACAGCATACCAAAACTTGACATGGCTCTGTATAGTCTCTATAAATGCTGCCGTAAAGGAAGTTGTCATTGTGTTCGCGTAGTTCGTGAGTAGGGAGGGAATATTAGTATCCGAGACAACTAACACCTGTTGCTACGCGAAATTTCTTTTGTTGCGTCTGCCTGCCTTGGGACTAGCAACCCACTCCATATGACTTTATCTAGATATGGGATATACAAACATGTCAAGTACTAGCCCACCCATGTAGTTTACAGAGTTTCGAAAGTGTAATTTTGATTTTTTTTTCATTTTCCATTTGATTTTCCGAGGTTAGATTTTTTTATGCACAAGAAATGTGACCTAGAATTGAATACTCTTGGGTGTTTGCCAACCGACAGATAAATAATGTGAAGGTAAAAATATCTAAACGAATGCTTAACAAGACTGCCAGAAATGACACCCTTCCTGCCGTCTTTATAAAATCGGAGATAAGTAGGTAAGTAACATAAGCTATATCATTAAATTTGGTAATATACAAATATAGCTGAATAATGGAACCTCAGAAAAAGACGACCCTCTGAACTGCTCCAACTACAGAGGCATAAATCTTATCAACGTCGCCTAAAAGATTCTATCTGCCATAATATTTGAACTCCTGAACGTCAATCATTGTGATTTGAAGCCAGGAAACTCGACAAGTTCATCGAATCTTCACACTTCGGCAGATCCTAGAAAAAAAAAACAAGAACCCGAAATTGATACTCACCACCTATTACCGATTTGCAAGCCGCATAGACAAAAAATTATAGAGACGAACTTTACAGAGCTAGTCTAGTTTTGGTTTTCGTATACTGCCCAAACTCATCCGTCTGTACAGATGCCGATTTATTAATAATATTCTTGTTGCTGTTGTCTTATCTCACTGACCCTCAACACAGCTTAATTAATGTTGTCCAGATTGGGAGTGGGCTATCTTTTTACCCGATCAATGCCACGACATAGTGTATCCACTTGGAAATACAGCTTTGAAACATCAACGCGTTGGTACGAGTATAAGCTTGGGTCGCTTTTCCGTTTAGCTCGTCGTCTACATTTGAAGCCAGCTTCCAGTTGGTTCACTTTCATGAAAAGTTGCGAAATTTTCGTTCGTACCGCTAGATTCTTCGATGCACACTGAGCTAGGAGAATGTGTATTTTCCCTTTTTCAGCTAAGATAGTTTGTGAAAAACCAACATACGACTGTGTAAGGTGATTACGTTAATAGAAGGCACTCATTTTTTCAATTTTGTTGGTGTTAGCCATTGTTTACAAATGTTTTAAAAAAAAACTTCAAACCTTAAATTGCAGCGCAGAAGGATGAAGGGCCTAAGCGACATTTTCAAAAATATGAGTAATCAGCATTTAAAATTGTTAATTTGGATAAAAACAATAAAAGTTATAAACAGATATTTTGAATTGAACAAAACTGAATTGTTTTGTAATGTTATAAATATTTTTTGTTGAAAAAAAAAGGATTTGGGACATATTTGCACTTGCAGTAGGTATGTGCAGGCAGATTTTTGAAAATGTCTCTTAGGCACTTCATCTTCTTAGCGCTTCATTAGGGAATAAGTAGCTGGATCCAAATATCTTCTGCATTATTGAAAATTTCTCTTTGGGATATATTTGCAGGCAGATTTTTGAAAATGTCTCTTAGGCACTTCATCTTCTTAGCGCTTCATTAGGGAATAAGTAGCTGGATCCAAATTTCATCTGCATTTTTGAAAATTTCGCTTAGGCACTTCATCTTCTAAGCGCTTTATTAGGGAATAAGTACCTGCACCCAAATTTCTTTTGCACCTTAAATAAACACTTTCTGCCTCGCCTGTTATTTGGACACTACTCAGGAAAGTCATCTTTTAAATCTTCTTAGCGAATTAATTTTTCTTAGCATATCTGAGTCTTAAACTAGCTTATCTGGATTTCAAATATATTTTTTGAATATTTCTTTTCTAAAGTTATCTAATGTAGGGATAAAGCCATTACCCCTATTCGATCCAGGATTATCTGATAAAACTCTAAAGTGACATCCATATCGGAAACACCATAAATATTTATTCATACTATTTGTCAGACTACCAATATTAGACAAAATTGGCAACACGTTTATGAAATAATGTCTGCTTTACAACCATAATCCTGCTATATACTCCTTGTTAAAGCTCAATGTTCTCTCATTTTACAGCCCCGCAAAATTGAGTGCATTGCATCGCGCAAAAGCTCCGACACCGTCGCACACTGCCTGTCACAAGAAAATCCCATGAATCTAGGTCATGGCCGATGCACTCATTGTGGTATCGCTCACCCCTATTAAACGTGCGCTGTTTGTATCGGCAGAACTTTCGAAGGCAGCCAAATAAGGAAAATGTGCGCAAGGATACCAAGTGCAAAAGAGACAAAAAGTCGTTTGATGAACTTTATTCCATCTTTACCTCTCTCTAACAGCATTTGTTATTATTTCTCATAAAAACAATACTCAAACAAAGAAAGTTGAAAGTGCATATCCTTGCAGCACAGAACCAAAATATCACTTGGGAAATCTACAGACAACCGACATCTGTAGGAGTAAGTTAAATAGTTCCTGCAACGTGGTCGATGCATTAAATATAGTTTATACCTAAAACTAAAACCGCCCGTACTGCTGCTTTAAAAGGAGCATGCTTTTGCCTATAAAAGGAAACAACCGAAGGACGTTTGACAGGCAAATTGCTACATGAATAGAGTATGTATTTACCCGGAAATGAATAAATGAGCAGATTTAATTCAGCCAACCGTATGTCCTTGGCAAAGAGATTTCTGACTAATTCCTGGAGGCTTTTACGTTTCACATGTTTTTAATTTAAAGAAAGAAAATCCGCACACACAAAAAAACACGTACAAAGCAAAACATCTTGAGATTATCCTTGAGCATGAAAAGCCGGCGGAAGCAAATGGTGTCCTTGGTTTGTTAATCATTTATTTTTCATTTAGCCATGTTGTTTCTTTTTTACGTTCAAATTCTTAGTAGGCGCAATTTGATGTAGGAGCATAAATCACATAGGGACCTTCAGGCTTCAACAAGTGAGGGCATTTTAATGAAAAAATAATGCGCTAGGAATAAAGGAACTTTTTAATGTCCTATGAATGGGTTGCATTTTTTTGCCATAATGTTTGGAACATCTACTTTATATAGCTTCAGTGGGCGACTGTCAGGCAACCCACAGACAAAACCACTGAACCGACTAGGTAGTTCAGCCCAGATTTGGTTCACCCTTGTATATTATATATATAAAGAATTTCAGTGTGTTGTAAGCTCTTCTATGAACCGCAAAAATAACAAAAATGATGCACTCTGATAAGACAGTTATAAGGGGGTTAATATTGGGCCAAACAATTTAAAAAATGTCACAAAGCATAGGATGAATATCCGTAAAGTTTTTTTTAGGGAGAAGAGTCGGTGACGGTGACGTAGAAGATTTTGCGAGTAGATATCCACCTAAGTCCAGAAGGAGAGGAGACAAAATATTGTGGGCTGGGTAAACAGTCGGCTGGAAGGGACAGTAGTGCGAATTTTTTAAGGATCAGGATCCAATAAGTAACTACTCATGTGTGTATAATCGTATTGCAGGAGTGAAGCTTTTGTTGGCTTAGTATATATGTATCAAATCAACATGGGAAGCTTAAGTCCATCTAGACACGTCTTTTCATCAGTATTTTACCAGGGGGGTCATTCCGTAACTTTGAAAACGATTATCACTCAGACGGTAGTCGAGACCTCATGAGCAATCGCTCAGTAATCGTCTGTGATTTGGCAATTGTTGTTTTAAATGGAACAAATAAAGTGATATCGCTGATAGCAAAAACGACTATTGATCTTACGTGATGCAAGATGTACCATCGAAATGTTATCGTCAAACGATAATCACTTTATGGAATGAGGGCCCAGTTTTCATATTCTACAAAAATCGGCTAATTCCGTAAATATATAGTTTCCTTCCGTCGGGCGCAATAGTAATATGGACATGAATGGGCGCAATGCGCCTGACAGATCCATAAGTAGTTTTTCGAGATATTAATAGCTTTGCTCCAGGAACGATGTTGGCAACTTTTACCAAAGTATAAAACGTCAAAGCCAAGGATACAGTGCTCGAACAGAATCCTGTCGAGATGAACAAGGAAATAGTTGTGACACAGTCGATGCTGAGGATATGGAAGAACCACTTCTGCAGACTAAACCGCCGATGACAAACAACATTTCGCTGTCAGGCAGGACGAACCATTAAATATTGGCGACGACAGCGAAAACTACCAACCACCTAACCTAAGTGAAGTGAGGATATAGCAATATCTAAACTCAAGCTTAATAAGGCCGCCGGAAATGACGTCCTTACCGCCGAGCTTTATAAAGCCGTAAGTAGGTAACATCCCCCAACTCATAAGAAAAATCTAGTCGGATGAAAGTATGTCTGAAGAATGCAACCTCAACATCGTTTGTCCGATCCAGAATAAAGGAGACCTCTGAACTGCGTCAACTACAGAGGCATAAGTCTCCTCAACATCGCCTACAAGATCCTATCTGCCGTAATATGTGAACGCCTGAAACCGTTTACCAACAACCTGATGACCCTTATCAGTGTGGTTTTAGGCCAGGAAAGTCCACAACTGATCAAATCTTCACACTTCGGTAGGTTCTGGAAAAAACCCAAGAAGTCCAAATCGATACCCACCACCTATTCATCGATTTCAAAGCGGCATAGTACAGCATTTATAGAGACGAGTTATATAGTGCCATGTCTAGTTCTGGTATACCGCCAAACTCGTCCGTCTGTATGGAGAATTCTCGCTGCTCCATCAGTGTCCTAGCCATCTTAAACGTCCAATGTGGAGTTTTTTGTTATAGGGGTATGTCGCTGTACAGCTCGTATAGTTCTTGGTTGAATCTTCGTCTCCATATCCCGTCAACGCAAACGGTACCGAAGATTTTTCGAAGAATTTTTCTCTCGAATCGACCAAGGATTTCTTCATCCGCTTTTGATACGGTCCATGCTTCAGCGCCGTAGAGCAGGACTGGGATGATCAGGGTCTTATATAGGAACTCCTTAGTAGTTCGAGTGAGGGCTTTACTACTAAATTGCCTTCTTAGCCCGAAGAAACAGCGATTGTCAAGAGTAATTCTTCGTTTGATTTCTGACGAGATGTTGTTGTCAGAGTTAATAGCGGAGCCGAGGTAGACAAAGTCCCGTAATACCTCAAAGTTATAACTGTCAATGATGACGTTGTGTCCAATTCGTCGATGTTGTGTGTGTCCTTTCGTGTTGACAGCATATACTTAGTCTTACCCTCATTTACTGCTAAACCCATTTTTGCCGCTTCCTTCTCTATACTAGCAAACGAGGCTATGGCATCACGTTGAGTCCTACCAATGATGTCAATATCGTCGGCGTATGCTAGTAGTTGCACCGATTTTTGGAAAATTGTGGCTCTGGTGTTCGCTCGGGAGTTTTGCACAATCCTCTCAAGAATCAAATTGAAGATGTCATATGACAGCGCATCGCCTTAAAAATCTCCCAGCACGATTTAAACATCGTACTTTGGTAGTCGCTCATAGGTTTTGTGAAGAAGCTCGTAGAAGCAATCCTTAGTTATATCATCTTTTTCCTCCGTCGGCGTCGGAGCATGAGCGCCTAAGTCTGGTACTTATAACAAATACGCATCGGAATAGTCGCTGTTTCTGCTCACTATAACACAGTCCATAGTTGATGTCACAGTTTTTCATCCTCTTTTTGCCCGGCCCATCCCCTCGTATTTCCTGGATGGCAGTAATGTCTGCTTTGTAGCAGTTTAGGGCTTCCGCTAGTTGTTCGCCTGCACCTCTCCAGTTTAATGTTCGCACATTCCAGGTGCAGATACGAACGTCGTTGTCCTTTTTTTCGTTTAGCATGGTCGTCAACAATAATATCAGTCCTTTCCGAGGCTATTGGTTGCTTCGTAAAATAAGCTTTTTACCCCCAACCTGGAGGGCAGGCCCTTCTTTTGACCCTAGGACAGCGGGCCGGAAAAATACCGATGTCAGTAGCCCATTTTGGGTTATGAGCGCTGCGTTGACCCATTGAGGGCTCCTCCGCCACCAACTCTTTTCCAACACCCTGGCTCAGTATTGGAAATCCCTATAGACCTGGTGTTCAAATATGTAGAAGCAGCTCATATAGGGATTACACTGCCAGTTCGACCAAACTGGAGCTGACCCTTAGATCCACTAGCGGTGACCAAATTCTTGCATTCGTACTGCTTTTGCAGTTTAGTGCTATCTATGGCACGAGTGGAAAGTATCGTTTGTTATCTCATCGACAATCGTTACCTCCAGGGGCCAAATTTCGCAAGCGTGAGTTTTGCTGTGTACATAAAACATGTGTACACTGTCTTGTTCCTATTCCGCGAGCTTGCAAGTGAGTTTTTTGACAGTTGTCGTGTACACAAGTGAACAAAATCTATTAACTCTCTTTTCGGCTGTGAATAGGGCAGCGTCTGTCAAAAATGATTCATTAAGCACACTCAAACTCACAACATGTTGCAAAATCGCACAAACTGCTATAATGGGTGTACACTGTACACAGGTAATGAATGTGAGTTTTGTGAAGTGTGTTCACATGCAGAAAACTCACGCTTGCTGAATTTGGCCCCAGTCGTTGGAGTGTTTCTCTTCTTCTGTCGACTCTGCTGCTCTGTAAGTGCAATCGGTAAGTGCAATTCTAAAATTCGGCAATCTTGAAAACACATTTAATGTGCTTTCATCTAAGCGTTTTTTTAAGGTACCCTAAGACTTATAAGGACGTATGTCCTAGTATTCATGCCTCTTATGTGTGTATATTTCAAATCTATTGCGACACCCAAATCTTTATGCCGATTCTGCAGTTGATAATTTTTTTTTACAATTGAAGGATCAAGTCAAAGAAAAAGTACCAGCTATCTTCCCGTAGAGTATTATTTTTTATGATTTTTTCTTACCTACCGTCGTTCCCGTAGATACGCAAAAATGAGTAAAAGTGATAGCTAATGAGGGAAGAAACTAGCCCTCCATAAAAACTGTAAAATAATTTACTGCAGATATTTCTGTTGGTAAGAATAAATAAATTGTCACCCAATTAATAATAACTTTTGACATTTGTGCGACTATTTCTTATGGGGAAACTGTCAAGTTAGCCATTGATTAACTAATCAGCGTTTATTTATACAGGGGTAAGTTGGTAAGTCAGTAAGTTATAAGTTTTCTTTTTTTATAATATGCGCGCACTCAAGGGGTTATGAATACCCTTTATATGTTTTAACACAGTGCGGGCGTTAAGGAAATTCGGGATAAAAAGAAAGGAGATACCGATTCACATTGGTTTTTAAATGTCTGTATGTTATAATGGAAAGGTAAAACAGAGTTTGGTAGAGCATTCCACATTCATGTTGTTCGATTTATGTACGAACCTCTGTATTTCAGCGATCGTCCGAAGATAGGCTTGAGGCTAAACTGATTTGCATTCATAGCGTAACGAGTATTGCGGCTGAATTGTTGAATGGAAGGAATATAGCTGGCTATTTCATTTGAACATTGGGTGTTAAAATAGCGATAAAACAAGGTGAGGCAGAAGATATTTCGACGATGTTCGAGCGAAACTATGGAGTTCGCTTTTCTTATGTCTCCTATAAGTTTTTTTCGCACGCGTTTGAATCCTATCTCGTAGGTGCAATGTTGATTTTGGTGCACCTGGTCAGACGTGGGCGTTGAAACGCTTAATATATTGTGGCTAGATCAGAGGGGGTGAAATATTTCTTACGTTGATTTAGGAAACCTAGACATTTCGCTGCGTTTTTAGCGACTTCGAGTATGTGGTCGTTCCAACGTAAATCGTTACTAACACACATACCTAGCATGGAAAGCTTTTCGGTTTCTTCGACGTAAGTGCCATTCATGGATAATGGCTGTTTTGCTTTAATGACAGAAGACAGCATTATGTTTTGGAAGCATTGAATTCCACTCTGTTGGATTTACCCCATTTGATAATGCTGTCAAGGTCGGAATTCAATGAGCTTAACATAATTTGACGTTTTGAGTCCACGTTCGAAGATTAGGGACGAGGACCTGAAAACGAATATGAGAAGCTGAGGGTACTGTCATCAGCGAAGGAAGGAATTGGATTAGTAGTTGCAGACAGGAGATCATTTATAAAAATGAGAAAGACAGTCGGAGACAAAACTGAGCCTTGAGGGACACCAGCATTTATTTGGTGAGTTGCAGACTTGAATCAACTTGAATTGAACGTTTCGAAAGATAATTTCTAATCCATAGAAGAAGTTTTTCATCTATTCCAAATGCACAAATTTTCAAAAAAAGAGCTTGATGCCAAACCCTGTTGAATGCCTTTGAAATAAAAGGTGGAACAATTTTGCTTTCTTCACCATGGTGGATTGATTGGCCGTCTTCCGGGTTTTAGTTTTACGAAGTTAACTTTGCCGATGCACTATTCTCATTGGTCAATCGAGCATTTTTAGTCACGTGACATGGTCGATTTACCAATGAGAACAGTGCATCGGCAAAGTTAACCTGAGATATCTAAAACCCGGAACACGGCCATTGGTTCCGCTTTTCGGGGAGATATGTCATTAAATCACCCGTTGCTGCGAAAACCATACTGCCGGCCATTAAGAAGTTTTCGTGTTTCGAGATATTTCATAAGCTGACGATTTATCAGCGTTTCCATGAACTTGGAAAGAAGGGACGTAAGTGCAATTGGTCGGTAGTTGGAGAGAGAAGAAGATTCGCTTTTCTTTGGTACAGGCTGGACAAATGCTATTTTCCATCTAGTCGGAAAGAGCCCTGATGAGTAGGATAGATACACCTCTTAGAACAGGATAGAATGCGTCTTCAGAATAATGGGGGATATACCAACTGGACCAGCGGATTTGTGAATGTCAAGATCAAATAAAACTCTTGCAACTGTACGAGTACGAAAGTGAATTTGTCCCATAGAATGATCTACGTCCTCAAGTACAGGAGGAGACTGGGCACAATCTGGCAATGTAATTGGCTGCCAAATGCCCAGCAAGCAGATTGGCTTTGTTTAGAGAACTGACAGCTGGAATGTCATTGTGAATGAGCGTCGGAACTGATGATGAGGCCGAATTTTTTTATATTTTTAACAAATGAATAATAGTTTTTACTACCTCTGGGACATTCTAGAATTTTTTGCTCAACTTGGTCATAGCGGAATTTGACACGCTTAAAATGGGCGTTACAGTCATTGCTGGCTTGTTTGAACTTTGTTCGATTTTCCTCTGTTGGGTTGGTCTTGTTGAACCGAAAGTTTGTCTCTCTCAACCTGATAGCTTGTTTGCAGCTGAAGTCATACCACTCTTTTGCCTTTGATCTGATACTCTTTATTCTGTTGGGAATAAAAGAGCTCATACCAAGGAAAATGATGTTTGTTACCATATATGTTCTTTAAGATTCACTTGAAATAAATGCTTTTACTTGAATTTACTTAAACGCGTTCCCGTACTTTTCAGTTAGTTTGTCTCTTTTTATAAGAATTTACCTTAACTCAAAGAATTTGAAAATTTATTTATTTTGACTGCAAAGTACGGGAGCAGACGTACTCATTAAACAAGGGTCGAACTAATATATCTCCTGTGCTGTAGTTTAACACAACAGTGAACACTAGGACTAAACATTCTCAGACTTTTAGTCTACATTCAATTTCTCCCAACACATCCGGATTTTTTTAAGTACTGATAACTAAAAAAACCCCTTGAGCTTTTCGAAAAGTATAATCACAGCCTATTCACTATTTAAATAATAATTATCTAGGAACAAGATATGCAAATTCTCGCTTATTCATTAGAGAGACAAACAATTATTCTAGACAGCTTCTCCTATCTAATTTGCACACTCACACAAGTCCATGGAAAACTGTTCTCCCGTTCTCTGTTCTAATTTCCATCCAATTGCTTCGTGTTCTACTTTTGAAGAACTTATTCTCTCGTTGTATTATGCTCCAGCCAGCAGCCGCTCGACTTTGCATGTCCTTAATTTTTTAATGACTGCTGCAGGCGCGTTCACATCATTCACCATCACCATACTCTCCTTTTGCATGCCTTTTTTTCTATTTACATTTTGTTGTTGTAGTTTTTTGTGTGAAAAGGATAGGCTAAAGCGAATGCACTCCCACCCTTGTCGGTCTTTTTGCTCTAATTTGGGTGCAAGTCCTTCGCGTACTACTTTTTTTTTTTGCTTTCCCAAAAACAATGTACAGCGATTTAAAGTACTCTGCCGCCCCTAGCGGGTCAGAGTTTTCTATTCCAGAAGGTACATGCATGGGTTCGGGATGAAGGGATTTTATTTTTACAGAGAATAACTAGAACAATGACACCGCACCAATTGCGGTCCAGTGGGCATAGTGAAACTGGTGGTATACCAAAGGGAAAATGTGAGCACACAAATGTTGGGCTATGTTTTGTTTTATTGGTGACATGTGTGCAAACTTTGTAAAAGGAAAATTGTGGGCTTAACAAAATCACAAAAACAGTCCAGGGACCTGATTCGAAGTTGAAATGTTGATTGCATGTCTTACTACCTACCAAGGGAGGTAGAAATTCACAACTTAGTCTGTCAATTCGACTTGACTTGTCTACCAAAAGTAGAGAATGAATGTTTTTGTAAGCTTTCTTTAAAAATGTCGATTATTTTAATTTGGTGCATAAGTTTACTTTAACAAAAAACAAAATAAGGGGTGGAATCGCTTAGTTGATTTGTGATAAGTAACAGTCACAATAAACCAATTCAAGTTTTTGTAAATTGAATATCAAAGTTTTGTGACTTTTTCTGGTGGTAGCTATTTATATGCCACAGACCATACAAAGACCGACTCTCCAGTAAGCCCGGTGCTTAGCTAAGTTTGCTCAAGTTGTGCTCTTCAAAATAATTAAGGTGGATTTCTACTTGTGCACGAGATGATGGTCTATATCTTCACCTGTCTGGCTGGGAATCGACGACTCTGTGGAAAGTTTTTTCGGAACGAAATGCCACTATAGCCAGCAGACAATTTCCTCACCTCGATAGCCATAAGGGCACATGGCGGTCTCCAGATCAACGAACGGTCAATCAAATTGATAACATTGCGATAGACAAGAGGCATGTATTCTCTATAGGCAAAGAAGGAGGAAAGAACATAGGCTTTTCAGAAAGAAGTAAAAAGAGCAACAAAAACCGTGGCCGAGGATATAGAGAAACGCCACTCCATGAACGGTGTTCGCAAGTTTTACCAAAGTGTAAAACTTCAATACCAGGAATACAAGGCTCGAACAGAATCCTGTCGAGATGAACAAGGAAAGATTGCAGTGCTGAGGATATTGAAAAAAAAACACTTCTGCACACTGTTAAACGGCGATGACGAAGAATATTGCGCTGTTAGGTAGAATAAACCATTCTGGCGACGACAGCGAATATTACCAACCACCTGACCTAACTGAAGTGAGGATAGCAATATCTAAACTCAAGCTAAACAAGGCTACCGGAAATGACAGGCTTCCCACCAAGCTTTATAAAGCCGGCGGAGATGACTTGATTAGTAACATCCACCAGTATGCCTGAAGAATTCAACCTCAGCATTATTTGCCCGATCCACAAAAAATGAGACCCTCTGAACTGCACCAACTACAGATAAGTCTCCTCAACACCGCCTGCAAGATCTTATCTACCGTAATATGTGAACGCCTGAAACCGTTTAACAACAACCTGATCGATCCTTATTAGTCTGGTTTTAGGCTAGGAAGGTCCACAACGGATCAAATCTTCACACTTCGGCAGATCCTGAAAAAAAAACCCAAAAAGTCCTTATCGATATCCACCACCTTTTCATCGATTTCAAAGCCGCATACGAAAACATTTATAGAGACGAACTATACAGAGCCATGTCTAGTTTTGGTATACCGCCCAAACTCGTCCGTTTGTGTAGGAGGATGACGATGGAGAATTTCAGCTGCTCCATCAGGGTCGGAAACACTTCACCGACACATTCGATACAAAAAAAAGGATTTAGGCAAGGTGATGCGCTGTCGTGTGACTTCTTCAATTTGATTCTTTAGAGGATTGTGTTAAACTCCCAAACCAACAAAAGAGGCACAATTTTCCAAAAATCGGTGCAACCACTAGCAAAAGCCGACGATATTGACATCATCGGTAGGACTCAACGGGATGTCATAGCCACGTTTGCTAGTATAGAGAAGCAAGCGGCAAAAATGGGTTTAGCAGTAAATGAGGGTAAGACTAAGTATATGCTGTCAACACGAAAGGACACACAACATCGACAAATTGGACGGAACGTCACCATTGACACATATACTTTTGAGGTAGTACGGGACTTTGTCTACCTAGGCTCCGCTATTAACTCTGAAAACATCTCGTTAGAAATCAAATGAAGAATTACTCTTGCCAACCGCTATTTCTTCGGGCTAAGAAGGCAATTTAGTAGTAAAGCCCTCACTCGAACTTCTAAGGAGATCTTATATAAGAACCTGATCATCCCATTGCTGCTCTACGGCGCTGAACCATTATTAGAAGCTTTTATTATAGCCATACATACTAATTCTACATTACAATTACATTTACATTTTTACAATCTTGTGTTTACATATAGAAGTTAAATAATTGTTGCGATCTTATGTTTTACAATTAATTCTTCTAAGATTTGAATGTTCCTTTAATAATTTTCTTTTATATTTAATATTTTCTAGTCGTTGTTTCGGTTGGCAAGTTGGCCTCCCCCATTGTTGTCCATAGATTCCTGTTCTTTGCGTCGTTGTACCAGTTGCGATTGAATTTAAGTAGGTCATCATTCCATCTTTTCTTTGGTCGTCCTACTGATCTATTATCATCCGGTATCCATTTTGTTGTTATTTTCGTCCATCTTTGGTCCTGTATTCTTGATATGTGTCCTGCCCAGCTCCATTTTAATTGTTTTATTTTTGTGATTACGTCTGTAATATTTGTGCGTCTCCTTATTTCATCATTTCTGACTCGTTCTATTTGTCTAATATTTAATAAGTGTCTTTCAATTTTCGTCTGGCAAATTCGAATCTTTTCGGCTATGTTTGTTGTCATTGCTAATGTCTGTAGTCCATATGTCATAACAGGTAGGATCGTCGAGTCGAATATATATCTTCTCGTGTCTGTTCCTATATTACAATCCAGTATTTGTTTAGTACTCCAGTATTGTTTCCAGCTATTTGTGATTCGTCTCTTGATCTCTTTTTCCTCCTGATTTGTCCTAGATATAAGTAGTCTTCAACATATTCAATGGCATTATTAGATAATATTATGGGATATTTTATACGATTAGTCATAGCTTTAGTTTTTGTCATATTTATACTTAGTCCATGAATTTTACATGTTACTGAAAGTTGGTTAAGCATTGTCTGGATGTTGTCAGCTGCTGCATTGTCTTCTAATACAGCTGCGAATAGTGGAGGCGATATTGGATCTCCTTGTCTAACTCCTCTGTTAATTTTGATTTCTCGTCCCGTTTTGTCAGTTTTAATTCTTGCTGTATTGTTGGAATAAATATTTTTAAATGTTGTTATGAAGGTGGGGTCAATGTTTTGGTTCTCCAGCGCCGTCCAAATACTTTTGTGTTCTACCATGTCAAAAGCCTTACTGAAGTCAATAAATAGAAAATAGAGAGGTTTCTTGTATTCGTTGAATTTTTCGATCAATTGGTTGATAGTCTGTAAATGGTCAGTAGTTGAATATCCTTCTCGAAAGCCAGCTTGCTCCCTTGGTTGTTTATCATTTAATTTATGTTTCATTTTCATATATATTGTCTTCGAGAAGAGTTTATATAATGTCGAGATTATGCTTATCGGTCTGTAGTTATTTACATCATCTTTTTTTCCTTTTTTGTGGATTAGTATGATTGTACTTTGCTTCCACTGTGATGGTGTTTTCTGTTTTGAAATAATGGAGTTGAATAACTTTGTCAGAATAGGTGTAAGGGCTTTTTGTCCGTATTTTATCATCTCTGCATCTATGCCGTCGTTGTCAGTGCTTTTATCTGTTTTTAAATTGTCTATAGAGGAGTTAATTTCAGTTTGATCAAAATAGTTTGAGGTAGTTATGTTGCTCTCTGTAATTTGTTGGTCTGAAATGTGTTCTGTCGATTTGAATAAAGACTCGAAGAAGATCGTTGCTGCTTCGTGAATGTCTTTTCTATTTGTAGTATCTTTGTTATTATTTTTGATTGATTTTATCCATTCCTTATCATTGTTTGGATAATATTTTGTCTTTTTAATTGATTTTGTGTTGGTAAATATGTCTTTAATAGTTCTTTCGTTGTAATCTTGTATATCCTTTTCTGTGCTTGTTTTTATAGTATTTCTTAGATGTTTGAGTTCGCACTTCTCTTCGTTGTTGAGGTTCATTTTGTTTCTCAAGTTTTCCCTTTTCTTTATTAGGTTTTTGGTGTTTTCTGAAATTTTGTCAATTTTTGTGGCTTTTGTTTTCATTAGAATTGTTTTAGCTGTCGTTTTTATTATTATTTCAAGTTTGTTAAAATAGTCTGAATTTCGGTGTCTATATTTTGTACATTTATTTCACATTGGATTTGTCTATTTAATGATTCGTTATATCTTGCTATGATATTAGCTGGAGTCATTCTTGGAATATATAGTTTTCTTTGGTTCCGCTCTAATGTCTTGTGATTTATTGTTATTTTTCCTCTCAGCATTCGGTGATCACTGTCAAATTTTAGTTGTTTTATTATGGATACATCACTTAGGGTTTTCTGTTTATTCGTCAATATAAAGTCTATTTCGTTTCTTGTATTCCCGTCTGGTGATATCCATGTCCATTTGTTTGCGTCCTTTTTTTTTTTAAGAACGTACCTATTTCCGACTGTTAAGTTCATTTCATGTATCCATTCTGTTAATTTTTCACCTCGTCGGTTTCTTTGTCCATATCCAAATGGTCCTATAAGTTGTTCGTCATCATTTCGCCGACCAATTTTTGCGTTAAATTCACCAATCAGGTACATTATTTCGGTCTTCGTTTCTTTGTATGCATTTTCCAATTGGTCATAGAATATATTTATTTCTTCGTCTGGTGCTCTATTTGTCGGTGAATATACTTGTATGATCGTTAGTTTTATTTTTTGAATTTTGATTGTGAGTGTACAAATTCCCTCACTAAAAATCGTATGTCAATTATTTTACTCTTAAGGTATTTTTTGATTAGGAAACCTACTCCATATAGTCCTTTGGTTTGTCCTATATAGCAGAATATATCATCATTGCTTTCAATTATGTTTTGTCCGTAAATTTTTGTTTCTGAAAGTCCGATAATGTCCCATTTTATGTTCGTAAGTGCTAATCTTAATTCAAGTTGTTTAGCTTCGGATGATAGCGTTCTTACATTAGAGAGCATATATTGAGGGTTGAACGTTTTGGGGGGTTTGAGCCTTCATTCCTCACGGTGGCTAACCGGCTTGAGGAAGTTATGTTTGTATTGTCATTGTTAAAATCATTTATTGTATTTCGAATATTGTTATTGTGATTTTGTTGCTATTCGTCATTGTTGGTTTGTTGAGTTGTTTCACTTTGGTTAGTCTTAAAGAATTTGTATATGTTGTTCTTTTGTGGTTTATTGTCGAAATTCTGTTTGATATTTTGTAGTACTTTTTTTGTGGAACCATGGACCGTTTCAAAAGCGGATGAAAAGTCCTTGGTCGAGCTGTACCGCGACATACCCCTGGTCAAAAAAAAAATCCACATTGGAAGTCTAAGATGGCTAGGAAATGTAGAACGAATGGACACCAATACTCCGGCTCGCAGAGTCTTCGATTCCCAGCCAGACGTCAGACGCAGTAGAGAAATAACTCGCCTTAAGTGGCGCACACTAGTAGAAACCGACCTCAACCAAATTGGAGTGCGCAACTGGAGGCTGGTAGCTAAGGACCGGGCTAATTGGAGATTCATTTTGGTTGAGCCCCAAGTTCATCCCGGACTGTAGCGCCACTTAAGTAAGTAAGTATTAAGTAAGCTACCAACTTTTCTCCCACAAATTGTTTCCCTCTTTTCAAAATTTGTTCAGAATACGAATTTTAATTCATGTTTGGGCTGTATGCTGTAAATTGGAACACTCCTATGCGTGAGTCGCTCGTGAGCTAACGCTGCGTTATTAGTTACGAGACACAAATAAGAAAAAAAATGCGTACTGCTGAACAAGTATTTTGAAAATAATCTCACTTTATGAGAAAAAATCTGTTTTTCCTTACCTGCTTTATTACCGCTCTTTCGCGCACTTCTTCGCGAATCCAGTACAAGCTATGAGCAGTTTCTGTAACCTTATTTAAACAACGCGCAACAAAAACAACATTTCATTGGCCTTAGTTTAAAAATATAAATATATGAATTATTTATTAAAAAAATGTGTTTTATACTTTTTGGTTAAAATATTACAATATGCGCATACAAACACAAATCTTTTCATTAAATAAAAAAAAAATTCCAAAGCATTTTTATACCTAAAAAACAAATATTTTCTTATTTAATGATAAATGAGCACCATGTTCGGTTGGTAAAAAAAAAAAAACTCCCTACAAACTGTAAACAGATCGATTACACAAATCTTTCGGAAAAAAGTTTATAAAATTTAAACAACAATGGAATAACAAAAAGATATTATGAAACAATTGTAGTTGGCTTTAGTTTTGTGCGAATAAAAAATAGAGAACAATCCTATTTTCCTGTAACTTTATCTAAAAAAAATTAAAATTATGCAAAAAATGCAAAATAATGTAATCATCTAAGAAGTATCCTTATCAGCTAGGTTTAGGCACATTCGAATGACCCTGCAGTAGAGGTGAATCATTAATCGTAGTTCGGAGACATGTAGAAAGAGAGTAACAAGTGTTAGGCACATAGTTTCATTTAAACGGAAGTCAACGTGTGTTTGTGTGAGTATAAACTGCAAAATTCGTCGTTAATAAGTTAAGGAAAAACACATAAGAGACAAAACACGAAGAGAACAGATTCAAAGAGTCGACAGCAGCTTAACGCTTCATCTTGTCCAAGATGGGGACAATCATGTCGAACTTTGGTCTGCGCCCAGGATCTTCGTTCATGCAAATCGTGATCAACTTGGAGAGATGTGATGATGTTCCTGGTGGTATTTTAACACGTAGCCCTTCGAGGGCAATCTTCATACCACACTCCATTGGTGACAAGTCAGCAAATGGGATTTCGCGTGTGGCTAGTTCCCACACGCATATGGCGAAACTCCACATGTCGCACGCCTCCCAGTTGCGATCGGTCGGTTTCTTTTGCAATGCCTCTGGCGACATCCATGCTGGCTGATAGAAACGTCCTTTCTCCTGGAAGGAGAACTTTGCATCGCCCATATTGATGCGGGCCGTCAAATCTTCATCAATCTAGAAAAACGACGTTATCAGCATTCAAGTGAAACAATTTCTAAGTAGACATACCATCACGTGATGACTATTGAGATGATATGTTGGGATAATGCGCTCCAATGAGTGGAGGAACGCCATTCCCCTAGCAATATCCAAGGCAAAACGAACAGCCTGTGATGTGTCGACAACCACACCAGCTGCGCCGTGAAGCAATTGATACAAGGATCCACGGGGCATGTACTGCAAACAGTTTATTAATCCGAATCTTACATGGCTCTTAAATATTTACCTGACTGATGACAATCAAATTTGGTGGAGAGTTAGTTGCTCCAATAATTGGCAAGATATTGGGATGGGAGAAGATTCGCAGCTTCGGGAACTCCTCGTTGAAATCGCGCGAAATCCGAGACGTAAACTGACGAAGTCCAAGGAACTACAAAAACCATTAACATAATATACCGACCTACATGCTTCACAACTCAATCATACCTTGGCTATGACATCATTCTTCTGCCACCTGCCCCGCCATGTCTCACCCGAAGGTGTGATGGCCAATTTGCTGTGCAGGTCCAAGTCCCCAATGTTGATTCCCTTGAAACGTGACAGCGTAGCATCACGAGACCTTGTCTTCAGTCCCAACCACGATTGGTCCTTGAAGCTAATCTTCTTCAATTCCTGTCCATTCTTCTCGGCTAATTCCTGTAGACGCTTGGATAGATGCAGCTTTGCCTTATCCAATGGCGTATCGCCATCCTTGTTCGCAATGGACACCAATCCACCATGGTTCAGGAGATCTTCGCAAATCATATCATATCCCCAGAAACAGGCGTAGTGCAGTGGTGAATTACCATGTTCGTTCGTTGCATTTACATCTGACCGTTCACGCAGAAGCTGCAAATCAAAAAGCACACATGATTCCACTGCCCACACATAAGATTGCTTAACTCACCAATCCGACAATTTCACGATGACCATGAGCGGCGGACAAATGCAGTGGGATGTCATCGCCCATGTTGGTCGCATTGACGCGAGCTCCCCGCTGGAGAAGCATCTCCACTAGCTTTACGTGACCCTCCTTGGCACACCAGTGCAATGGGCTGAATCCGTGGTCATCGCTGGAAGTGAACAAATTCGTCAGTTTAGCATCACACGTCCAAAGTGGATCAAAACACAAGGTAAACAAAAATACATCCCACACTCTGGAACACTACAACCGTCTCTTTCGCGCACCCCATATACACACAGATGACAATGCCCCACATTCATTCTCAAATATAAACGATGACGGAACTCATTCTCCCAAGTAGAGGGGTGGAGTTGCCCAAAAATGAAAATTTCTTGCTATGCGTTCAAGGGCCGAATTGTTATGCAAAATTTCTGGAAAAACACTCGCACAAATTACCCCTGATTCATGTCGTGCTCGGTATCATCCAGCCACAGACGCACTTGGATTGAATTTCCCTCGCGACACCAGTGAAATATATCTTCCATTGTTTTGGTTTCTTCGTTTGTGTGTATTCAACTAAAAACTATTAAATTGTATAAATTCGAAGGCACTTTGTACACTGCTGGTTGATTCCTAAGCAAGGCACATCGGATAATTGCTAAAATTAAAGAAATTTAACACAGTTGCTGTGATGCTGCGGAGAAGAAAAATTTAATTCTGCTAATGAATAAAAAAACTAAATGAAATGTCAAAATTCGCAAGAACTGTCAGAGTTGGAATTTTGCTGCGGGAAGGTTGGTGGTTGTGATGGGTTTGTGTATGTGATTATTCGAAGATGAGAGTTTTAATGGGCTCCTTACATTTTATTAGCTTTCTTATATAAAAATTTAAGGCCCGTATGACACTGTCTGTTATATTAATTTTTCATTAATTTCATTTTCATTATTATTTCAGTATACCAAACGTTAAAATTAGCGACTGGATATTAAGCGAGCTCTTGAGAAGGTTGAATGTATTCACAACACTAATGTCAAAAATTATCTGTAAAATTAAAAATGTGAGGATTCGTTATCTTCAAAAAATGATTAATGTGCAATAGAATGGGTGAGAGAATTGATACTTGAGGTACCCCAGCGTTTATAGAGAACCTATTGGAATCTATCTAACACTACTTGTAAATATCTGCCTTTAAGAAAGTTTTCCAGCAGGCTAGGTATATAAAAAAAACCGCACGATTCCGAAGATTTCCTTCCATAAGCTGAAATAGAAATCGATTGGATTTACCCCCCCACCATTTGAACTAAAAGAGTACAGATGCTAGTAACCATGTTTCATGAATGAAATTCAAGATTGTGTGCGTGGCAATGAAGTAATGCAAAGTAAAAGCGCCGAACCAAAACGATCCCAACCATCTGTGATCATAGAGTGCCTTGTTACACGTTCCTACCAACGTCTTTTATATATTTTCTTGATCAACGCGGCAACACACAGAAAAAAGATAATTGGAACATGATTTTCATCGTAATAATAAACGTAAAGACTGCACTTAAAGCTTTTTAGTATTTATGGATGGGTGACATAGTTTGTCAGATCCTCTCGTCATCTTCACAATTTCCGATAATTGTCTTGTTTTTGTTAAAAGCAATTTTTAACAATCAAGAACTAGATTTTTTGTCTGTCGCTTTATGCAGTTTCAGTAAGTGATGTGTTGATGAGACATTTACCCACTGTATCAGTTGCACAGCATACCCATTGGAACTCCATTTCTGTGAAAGAAGATTTTCTACAATAAAAATGCAACAACAGCCACTCCCAAAAGTAGTCCGTTCAGCATATGAAGCAGAAAAATATGCCAAAGTGGGCAATGTCAGGTGTTGTGCCCAAATATTCCCGTTCTTAAAATTCCACTAACCAATGTCTTGCTTTTACCATCACTTTTTCGAGCATTTTAGGGGGCATAACTAACGATGATTTCGTCACGTTTGTCTTGAGCTTAATGCCAATGATCTAAGGCTTGCTGACGTACAATTAATTTTTCAAATAACCCCACAAAACAAAGTCCAAGATGTTTCCAATGTGCAAAGAATTTTTGTTGCAGGAACTGTAGTTTTTTGATTTTCTATGTGGCAACTCACCCCGTCTTGTTTCTAAACGTGCAACCCTTTTTCAAACATTTGAGGGCAGTCATAAATAGCCAATATCAACCGATATCAATGGTTTTGTCGAAAACTCCGATTCAAAAAAAATTCAAGCAAATGTATTTCTTGGAAGTCGTGTAGATTCTCCGATCCCCAAGTGCTTGTTAACAGCGCTAGAGAGTGTCAAATGGACCTCGTCGGTCATTAAAATTTGCTTCCAAAAATCAGGTTCAGTGTCAACCAACCGAGCTACGCCATGTCGAGAATCTCAACGGCATTTTCCTTCCTCAACGAAATTCGACCCCAAACGATGAATGGTGTTTACAAAGAGTACTATTGATGGCACGTTGAGTTAACACAATTGAACGGACTATTTTTAATGTACAACATCACTATTTCACAGAGCTTCACAGTGTGAACCGATTCATGTTAAAAAAATTGTTTCAAAAACATGTTTACCATGTCAATCGGGTAATAAATATCAAAGTTATTCAATGTTTACATACTGAAAATATGGCGCACCATGTACATATTTTGGCAGGTATATAAATGTTAAGGTTCGTTCACATAAAATGTACTTTAAATGGAGTTTTGAAAGTTTAAAGAATAAGACTGAAACGTATGGCAATCTTTTCAAATCGACAGAAACATGCAAAAAGTATGCAGTGGACCATCTCCAATTTTACAAAGGCCTAATTCAATGAAATTCAACAATGGAATCAATGGAATACCAACTTGATCTGACTTATACATAACTTAACAATATGTTGTCATCTAGATATTGAACAGAGACGCCAAATACAACAGTCAGAATCAACTCTCGTAACTTGACCTATAGTTTCTAGACACATGCACCAAATTATGGTTTCACCACATAAAAAGACACACAATCTGATATATTTGTTTTGTGTTTTGATCATCAAAATAAAAGTTCGATGACTATTTTTAAAATTATCCGATCAACGTATCCAATTTCAGTTCGAATAATATGGCTATAGTTCTAATTATGAATGTTCGTATATTACGTGTGTAGTCCAATAAAAATATGTCTGAGAGCAACTTGCGCCAACTTATTTATTCAACTTTCAAAGCATTTTCTATTGAGTTTCGGCCTCTTAGGATGCTCCCTGACTTTTCGGTACGGTATCCGTAATCGGTATTTCTTACCTTACCCAGAGGGTACCGTGTTTTTTTAATAATGTTAAACTGCTTGTAGTAGCAACACAATTGTTTCAATACCACGTATTAATAATATACTTTATTTTAAAATTATTAAAGCAGCTCCCCTACTTTTCAACAACACTGTATTGAACCAGGTTTGTGCGCTTTCGAAAAACCATCTTCGAAAAATTAATGACGTGCTTCTACTGTCAAATGCTGCATCTTCACCCACACCCCCCTTATAAAAAGGTGTTTATTTTCATATTCTCCTTTATATGTGTGTACAACAGGACTCGTTCAGATGCATTAGCGTTCAATTTATTCGTCTATTCTTGTTCATAGTGTACAGTACGACGCAATTTTCCTCTTCCAGCCACTCCAATAAATAGGCAAAGATAGACAACTACACAAAATTGCTGACACCTCTGGCAAGTGAAAATTACAAAAAATGGCCGAAACTAGTGCTCAATATACTAAACTACCGCCCGGATGGGACTGCAAATTCGACCAAACAACTGGAAATTGGTAAGTTTGCACAAATTTCACACAACTAATTACACAAAAACTGAATTCCGATGGTAGGTACCCACTTTTGTGACGAACATTAAAAATTCAAAATGGCGTGTGGGTTTTTCCCATAGAACATCTAAAACTATTCACCGCTCATTTATAAACATATTTGGTGCTCCTATAAGTATGCTAATCATATTCAGTGATGGTAAAGGAAGAAAACAAAATCACTCCGGAGTGCTTGAGATTTAGGTCGACATCGGGATATCGCTTGCATCCTTGAGGATACAAAAAATGCACTTGAAGCAAAAAATGCATAAAAAACGAAATAATTGCACCATTTGTGGTGGGGAGTATGCTAAAGCGTGTTTGGTGATGAGTGTTTTCCACATGGTGTCTCTCAAGAGTCTTGTTTCAAGTCTTTACATAAAAATAAGGACATGTGAGAGATAATCCGTTTCATAAATAACAACAACAAAAATGGGAAAATTTATTCCCTTATGATGATATTTTTTTTCTCTTTTTGTTGTTGTACGTCTTCCTCCAGTGCGCAGCAGTGGAAATACATTTAACTGTGAAGTCTCAAAGGAGAGCAGGGGTAAATGTTTTTATTCCCGTCAAGTCGCCCAGACACACACATACCGCTTTTTGTGGCTTATTAAGAAAAAAATCGCATGAGAGTGAGTGTCCGCCACAATTTATGCGGAGTGCACTCGTCACACTGACACATGTGCGGTATGTGGTTTTGTTGATGCTGTGTGTTTTAAGTCCTTACGTCAATCAACTGTCCTTGAACAGGTGCTCTTCCTTTGGTTTGTTTTTGTTTCAAATCCTCTTTCATCGACGTGCCATCCAAGTAAACGATGGAGCTGTTAATGTATTCACAAAAAGAAAGCCTCTCGGGAGGCTAATAACAAACAGATAGGAGAGCAAATGTCGCCTTGATTGCTATATTCACTTTTATCGTTAGGAGTGGAGCAGTTGCGGTGTGAGCTATTTGATGAAAGGATCTTTTGTGGATATTGTGGACGTGTCATTAGATATATTGATGTTCTTAAGTGAAACAGCTAATTATTTATGGGCTTGGGGCTTTTAAGAAACCATGGAGTTTGTTAATGCGCTTAATATAGAAATGAGCGCGAGTCATTAAACAAATCAAATAAAGACAGTGCAGTGGCATATTGGAAAGTGGTTATGGTTCAAATCCCGAAAGTGACAACACGATTTTTTTTGCGAAAGTCAAACAAAGATGATGGATCCATGTGGTATCAAAGTAGATCTACATTTTCTAAGTGTTTACGCACCCATAACCAATTTTTTTTTTTTTAATTCTGAATTGCCTAATCAGTAATATACACATCGACCTAAAAGATCTATTGTGCTTGCCGTCAGATTTTTTTTAGGTTAATAGCGCTTCTACTTTCCTAATGTAGCTAATAATACTTTCAGCCGAAGATTTCCTCAGTTCTTCGGGACTTAAAAATTCCCTGAAGAAAGACTCCCTTCTCATACCGTAAAGGGCCGGGCATTCACATATGAGGTCTGTTCCCGTACTTTTTCAGTAAAAATTAGTAAATTCTCAAATTTCTTATCTCAGAAAGAGACAAAATTACCAAAAAGTACGGGAACGCGTTTAAGTAAAAAAAACAGTAAAATTATATATTTTGTATGCCTTTTAAAGAACAAATGACATAAATCACATGTCAAAACAAGCGAGTTGTCACTTTAAGATACCAACTGACAGTTTACTGATTTTTACCAACAGAAATTTCTGCAGTAAATTTTTTTACAGATTTTTATTGAGGGGTAGTTTTTCGCTCTCTCGTGAGCTCTCTCTTTTACTTATTTTTGCGTACGGGAACGGCCATAAGTAAAAATCACTAAAAATCAGTAAGAATCAGTAAATATTAGGTCTGTTCCCGTCCTTTTTCAGTAAAAATTAGTAAATTCTCAAATTTCTTGGAGTGGGGGTAAATTATCTCAGAAAGAGACAAAATTACCAAAAAGTACGGGAACGCGTTTAAGTAAAAAAACAGTAAAATTATATATTTTGTATGCATTTTAAAGAACAAATGACATAAATGACCTGTCAAAACAAGCAAGTTGTCACTTTTAGATACCAACTGACAGTTTACTGATTATTACCAACAGAAATTTCTGCAGTAAATTTTTTTACAAATTTTTATGGAGGGGTAGTTTTTTGCTCTCTCGTGAGCTGTCTCTTTTACTTATTTTTGCGTACGGGAACGGCAATAAGTAAAAATCAGTAAAAATCAGTAAGAATCAGTAAGAATCAGTAAATATTATTTTGTACGGGAACAGACCTATTATTTTGTACGGGAACAGACCTATGATATGCTCCGCTGTTTCGTTTTCTTCTAGACATAGTCTGCACTCCGGTGAGTCGACTAGATGCATTTTTTTTAAGGTGATATCGCAAACAGTGATGACCAGTTAGGTAGCCTACTAAGATTTTGATATCGTGCCTGCGAAGATTTAGCTGAATAGCTCTTTTGGCCTTTCTTAGGCATGGGATGTTTCCCCAGTATGAAAAACATTTTTTTTTTGTTCCCAGTTTTTTTATGACCAGATTTAACGCTGATTTTGAGATTGCACAGAAGGGTTCAGGTCCAATGAAGGGGGTTTCCGAACCTTTTCTGGCTAGTTCATCAGCTTTTTCGTTACCTTCAATACCCTTATGTCCGGGGACCCACCATAGTCTAGTTTTGTTCCTGGAACTGAGTGTTTGGAGGGAGTTGAACCAGTGTAGTACTGATTTGGAGTCAGTATTGTGTGAGCTAAGGGCTTTTATAGCTGCTTGACTGTCCGTGAATATATGGATGTTTGCGCCTTTAATACCTGAGTTGTGTATTAGGTTTGCGCATTCTTTTATGGCATGGAGCTCAGCTTGGAATACACTAGGGTTTTTTTCCATAGGTATTGAGATGTTTCTATTTGGTCCATGTATGCCAGCTCCTATCCCTGAGTCCATTTTAGAACCACCCGTATACCACTTTAGGCCGTTTAGGCAGTTTGATGGGTTGTTGCTACACCTTGCTTCTCTGGTTGTGATCTCCGTTGAGAATCTTTTGTCGAAGTATAGTGTCTTTGGTAAGCGGTCTGTAACTGCACAGATCATGTCAAGTTCTGGAAGTTCGAATAGAAGTTCAATTAGTTTAAGTTGTTCACTAATGTTTAACTCTTCCGCTTGTGTCAAACTTGCTGAGCTGCGAATTGCCACTTTTTTTATATAAATGTGGAGGGGTGTTAGTCCTATTAAGGCTTCTATAGCTGCTGTGGGACAGGTACACATAGCTCCGGTAATGCCCAGACAGGCAAGCCGTTGTACATTGTTTAATTTATTTATAGTTGTTTTTTGGGTGACTTTGTCCCACCATACTATTGAAGCGTATGTTATAATGGGCCTGACCATGATCGTGTAGATCCAGTGTGTGGTCTTTGGATAGATTCTCCAGGTTTTACCATACATGTTTCGGCAAGCCCAGAAAGCTTTGGTTGCTTTTTGAAGTTTGTTGTTAATGTGGGAGTTCCAGCTTAGTTTTTTGCCGAGGATTACTCCAAGATATTTTACTTCGTTGGAATACTCAATGTATGTACCATTGATTGAAATTTGGGTAAGATTTAATTTCCTCCTCTTTGTAAAAAGGACGATGATAGCCTTGCTGGGGTTTATAGAAAGACTTTCTTTACTACACCAGTCTATGACTATCTTAAGGGCGTTTTGCAAACGTGTTGTAACCTCGTTTGATTAATTGCCCTTTATTATGATGACTAGGTCATCGGCGTATCCAATTATATTGAAACCTGCATTACTTAGGTCTTGAAGAAGGTTATCGATAACCAGAGACCATAGTGGGGGTGAGAGTACTCCTCCCTGACGGTATGATTTAGGTAGTTCTATTGGTTTGCCTGGTTTGGGGATAAATACCGAGTTTACCTCCCTCCAGGTTTATGGTATGTAGCCCCAATTGAAACTAAACCTAAATAAGGCGACCTTGGTGGGTAAGAAAAAGTCCAAGCCCTTTTGTATATGAGCAGGAAAGATTCCGTCTGTCCCTGGTGCCTTGTACGGTTTAAATGAGTTGATCGCCCTAACTAAGGGACCAGTTATAGCTATCATTGAAAAACATCATTGGAAATATTCTTTTACTTCTAGCGGTTTTTTTATAAATTCAATCATTGGCGAGTTGGTGTCAAAACAATGCTTATGAATTTTACAACATGATTATCCAAACATATTTTAATTTTTAGTTGCAGTTTTTGCAGAAAATCACTTTTTATTTTTCACTGATCATGATGTATTTTTGTGAAGTAATGTTTGTCGTTCCACCGAAATGAAATGGAATTTTCCAATGATTCCTATAGACAGCTATGTTAAAAAGTTAAACAAGTTAAAAAGTTCAATTGCATCATGTGTTTTGTTCCAATGAAGTGGTTCAATGATAGTTAACGGGTGTTTTTTTAAGCGTAGTTGATAGGCGCCTCCACACAGACATTAATGTAGTACCACCAGGCATGGGAGTGTTGCGTTAACATTGAGTTTTCATTGACATTGAAAAAATCAATGCTAATGAAAAAAGAAATTCATTAGAATTGAAATTAATAGTTCTAATGGAAAAAAAATTTCATTGGAATTTACTTTTTTATTGCCAATGAAAAGTGGTAATATGACAGAAAACTATTTTCATTGAGTAATAAGGCATTTTTTTTTATTTATTATTTTTATTTTTTTTTTTTTGAGAAAACCGCATGCAACTATAGAAGAAACACAAAGTTTGTTCAGTAATTAATTAACTGTGTGAACCTAGTGGACAAAAATTGAATGTGGGTGTAGCAGAAACTGGAATCTTTGCTTCCAACTATAAACTCCCCATAGAGCTAGGAAAACATAATTATATTTTCCAAACAGAGGTCTATGCAGGATTGGGGTCAAATTACCAAATAACAAATAAATAGAGGACAGCACAAACTATGTTTTTGGATCGAAGTACTCTGTTGGCCTTACATATTTTTATGGTATATCATCCCAGTACCTTAAAAAAAAATTGTGTTCTTTATTTTGATCATACTCTTTCATTAGCATTGCAAAATGGTAATGAAAATTGATTGCATTGAAAATTTGCAATGGTAATGAAAAAAATTTTTTTTCATTGGCATTACTTTCACTCAATGCTAATGCTGTTTCCAATTTTATTAGTGTAGTAATGCATTACTCTCATGTCTGAGTACCACCAACGGACGACAATCAACTTGCCATGTTACGCAAAATTAACACGCATCGCCTCTAACACAACAGCCTCATCCCCGAACATCAAAAGAAACACACAAAACATCCAACGGCATCTCCTTAAATTCCTCACTAAATTATGATTTGAACATGTATCTATGGACATTTTTGTCATAATAACGTCGATCTTGAAAAAAATGTCACTTCTCCGGAAATTTGCATTTTCTTTTCTCATGGGTTGTACATCCTGTAACCCATTGAAGTTTGGAATCAGCACCATACCAACTGCATCAAATATTAGCAAATGTGATACATCAGGCTTGATACCAGGTTTTCTCATGACAACGATTTCCTAAACTATTAATTGGGGTTCTATAAATTAAATACGCTGCCGTATTAATTGTCTCTGCCCAATATCTCTTATCTAAATGACCTTCTATCAAAAGATAACGAGCTTTCTCGATTAGCGAACGGTTCATTTGTTCAGATTTTCGATTTTTTTCTGGACAGTAATGAGTAGAAGTTTGATGTATTATTCCTGAAGACCTTAAACACTGCTGCATGAGAAACTCCGTGCCATTACCGGATTTGAATATTTTTATCATTCTTTTTGTTTGATTTTCTTTTATGGTTTTGAAATCCAAAAAAAACATATGAGAAGGCTATAATCCGCAGTGCGGATCGTTGAATACCCTATCCCATCCTTAAAACCAAAATCCCCAAAATGTGGGCTTAATGGCGATAAAATATTGAAAATGACGTTGTAACAACATATTGTTTAGGCGGTTTATCAAAATCCTTTATGGTTTGACAAAAAACAACGTTTTTCTATTGCTTATGCCTTGGGGTAGGGTATAAACTGGGCGTGGGTTAAAATGGTCCAAGGACGAAATGTTCATATTATCATAATTAATGATCTTGCATCGAGTTTTTTCAAATATTTTAAAAAATGTACCAAAAAACTTTTTTTTCGTGTTAAGATTCTCTAAATATGTTTCTCAGACAGCTTTTTGAAATTCCTTACGGTTTGGCTAAAAACTACGTTTTTGTAAAAAGGGGGCGTGGCAGTGGGCGGATTTCAAAAATGCTTACACTTGTTCTGCTTCGTCGACCAGAGAGTCTTTATTCCAAATATCCACTTTCTAGCTCAAAATGTATGGCCCAAAAATCGGTAACACATAAACGGACGGACGGACAGACAGACATGGCTAGATTCAGCTAGCGATTCTGAAACGATCCATATACTTTGAGGTATATCTATCGAAGTTATTTCAAACTTAATGTCAAAACTAATATACCCCTATGGGATAGGGTATAAAAAGGTTTTCCAACCTCATTTTTATTCTTCATAATTTTTTTTAATCTAGATCAACCTAACGATGTTCTCTCCGTGCCGTAAACGTCTGAATGCATCAGCTGCAACAATCAGTTGTGATACTTTTCGAATGTTTGAAAATGCGTTGAAAAATGCTGCAACCGCTGAGTCAATAAACCAGTCCTGTTGACATTCTAACATTCTAACTCGAGATTCATGTTAGTTGATGAGGCTGTAATCGGTTGTAATCTGTAAAGCCTTCGTTAAGTTGATTTTGAGGGCTGTGTTCACCATGCCCTTAAACCGCTTCTGCCAAATGTCCATAGTTGGATGCGCTGTGTGGCTCGAAGCGCCATCCAGTTTCATCGCTGTCCATATAATCTAATTTTACCGACAAGAAGCTGCTTATCTCGATAAATAGCACTCGTTGTTGACGGTTTTTACTTTCGTTTGGAAGAACCTCGGAGCGATAATTCCGTCAGACCAAAATCCGCATCAATCAGTGACTTTCTCGAGATGCTGCTGGTGTATCCCGTGTAAATTGGTATCGTCCCAACAAATTTGCTTATGATTTGATTTATTCATTAATGGGCTTCGTGCGGAACGTATCCCGAGTGGAGTACTGATTTCGAAAATAAAATTTCATGATGCACACACGTTTTTCAACGTTCTAAACTTTCATGTTGGTATGCCATGTACTACTGATTAATTCATAATAAATTGGACAGATGTTGCCTTAACCTTAAAGACCCTATATGCAATGATAAGGTAAAAAAAAACAATTATGTACTTTCCATTCCAGCTACTACATAAACTACTTCACCAAAGCAATGCAACTCGAAGATCCCCGAATTCGTTATAAACAATTGCAAAACGAAAAATGCTCCACAGAATCAATCCCCATGCAGGTAAAGTGTGTTTTTCTTATTTGTGTGATACCCCTGTTAATCCAAACGAATGTTTTGTCTTCATATGTGTGACACCTATTCTTCAATCCAACCGCTTTTTGTGTACATGCAATTATATGTCCTCCTTGATGTAAATAACTTAGCCATTGCACGGTTCACCCTACCATGTGTACCCGGCAAACAATTTCCCAGCAATGCGAGCCTTTCAAGGACCTAACCCAAGTCTGCACAACATCTCCGCCAGCCCTCTTCTATCGACAAAGAGCCAAGTGCAAATGGTAGGTACACATACCAAAAATTAATTTCACCTTTCTTTTCATAAAATGCCATTTTCTGTTTGTAGGAAATGTCCCCAGTGTCCCACTTGAAATCCTCTGCACCCCAAACTCCACGTACCGGAAATATGTCTAGGCGCTCAACAATCCAGGAAACGTCATTCTCCAGTCAATCCGACACAGATGCTGTAGTGGCAAAGATTCAGAACATGTTCCCCACAGCTGGTGAAAATCACATTCGTCTGTTGCTCAAAAAGTAAGTAATCCCATATCCTCTTGTTTTTAAAATTTTGTACTCTCGTGCTTCAAGCAATTAATTAACCAAAACCAAATAAAAAAAATAATTCATTAAACTTTTTGCCTTTTATCGCTTCCTCACGCTTTTTGAACTAACAACTACAATTAACCAATCGTTCTATGTGTTTGTCCTTTTTGAACTAAAAAAACAACAACACTAACACATAAATTATGCACTCAACAAAAAATAAAAACAATAACACATCATCAACAACAACAACAACAACTACCAATAGATATTATAACCGCGAAGCGGTCGTTATAAGCGCTCTACAGGTTGAAAAGCATCCAGTGACAATGCCCGGACCATTTGTAACACCGCCATCGCAGCGGCATCTGTTCCACAGTAACTCTGCGTTTCAGATGACACCACCGGCCCGTCGTCCTGATATTGGATTAGGTCAAACCCGTCTATCACGTACAGCGAGTCCAATACCAGGCGGACGATTCGGTAGTGTCCTGAGTATGCAAACTAGTATTGGATATGGACATGGATCACCAAAAATTGGAGAAATTCGGAACTCGCCGAAACCACACTCATCGCCCAAAATGAAGCTGAGGTCCTATAAATATTTCATTTTGATTCTCAAATTTTCTTTTAACTATTTTGTTTAATTATTTCTAAGTGATTTTTTGTTTACTTCCTGTTACTAATCTTGAGTTAGTTATTTTTTTACCGATGGAGATCTTTGCGTCTTTGAGTTTGCTTTGTGCAATCTTCTGTTTTTTGCTTTACACTGTGTGCAATAACAATTTTTTTTTTCAATATAGAAAACAATTTTTTTTAAACTTACTTCGGTTTTTGTTTTGTGTTCTATCTAGTATCTTGATATCACACCAGATAGTTGTTCGTTTATTTTTCATTAAGGAGTGCTTAGTATTTTCGAACCATTGATTGCGGGACAACTACTTTTTTCTGATGTGTCGAATACTCGAATGACATTCTAATAGCTTTTTTATTAATAAAAATGGTTGCTCCTCTCACAGAAGATGAAATCTTCAAGGTAGACTCTGAAGAAAACTCGAGATCCCGAAAGGGAAAATAATCTGTCCCCATTTTCTACTTGGTCTACAATGCACTATTATTGACAGATGGGAACGTTTTTGGAAATCAATTTGGCTACCAAAGCTCTGTTCCAAAAGCCAAACTCAATCAAAATCCAGGGCAACCGATTTCTCAATGATTTTTCATCGCAAATGTCCATAGATAGGTTACCTTACTCAGCAGGTCTCCAGTTAAGCGTTTATTTTGGAACCCATATTGCCGATAACTTATTAATCTATTTCCTTCTACAATCGACAATCTCGGCGTTAAAAGCAGCATGAATTTTCTTCCCTTTTTGGGAATCGGTTAGATTTAAGGAATTTTCCAACAACTGGGGCAATCCTGTTTATCATATGACATACAGTCCTATCGAGGTATCCGTTCGGAATATCTGCTCGGCTTCTGCGGCTTTTTTTATAAATTCATTCGTTGGCGAGGTGGTGTCATAACAAAGCTTATGAATTTTGAAACAAGATTATCCAAAAATATTTAAATTTTTAATTATATTTATATTTTTTTTTATTTTTTTAACTTTCTCTTACAAAGAGAAAGATATTGTTTTCGTGAAAATTTTCGACCTCGAGATTTTGATTGATTCTAACATTACGATGATAGCGGAGCCTAAAAAAGTGGTTTTTGGAATTCCGTCCGTCGGTCCGTCGGTCCGTCTGTCCGTAATGGTCTCCCCAGCCTAAACGGCTTGGCCGATTGATTTTCTTCAAACTTCGTATCCAAGCTTGTTTTGGTCATAATTCTAGGCCATTTTGTTTGTTTGCTTTTAGCCATGTTATTAACGGTACCTGCCATATAAGAAAATACACATAATACAAGCATATAAGTTTCAACAAAACTGCATACCCAGTTTTTTTTCGAGAAAATCCATATAACGGATTTTGTCATTCGGGCCATATAAAGAAAATTGTTAATTTCTCGCAAACTACTATGTCAAATTGAATGAAATTTAATATATATACTACTATAATAGTTTTAAACAATTCCACATAATTAGTTTTAGCCCAACGTTCACTTAACGGAATTTTCAGTTTTGGCCAATAACGAAAATTAATTATTTTTCACATAGACACCGATTCCTTCAAATTTCGGAGTAAACGTTCGTATAATCAAATTTCGACATTTTATATAATTTTAAGCATTAATAATCAAAATGCGCACTATTTGATCTAACGCCGAACTCGCTGTGAAAGAGAAAGTTGCGTACGACTCAGTCGTGCACCCACCACTCGTTTTTTCTTTAAAGAGAATCCCTTTCAAATGTTGCCCGCGAGCGCCGTAGCTCGTCCATGCGGACGTTCCAATTTTCGATGATGCGTTCGAGCATATTCGTCGGTATCTCGCGATTAACACGGATAATGTTGGCATCCAATGATTCAATCCTAGTTGGCTTATCCATAAAGACCTTAGACTTTACGTAACCCCAAAGGAACAATTATATAACGGTGTGAAATCGCATGATCTCGCTAACCAAATCACTGGTTTGTAGCATAAAATTTATTGTTCACCGAAGTGGTCTCTCAATATGTTCATTGTTTCACTGGATGTGTGACAAGTAGCGCCGTCTTGTTGAAACTAAATACTGTCGAGATCACCGACAAAAATACACCCTTATCATTTAGTGACAACGAGTCCCATTTACAGTAACGTTGGCGCCAGCCTCATTTTAAAGAAATGCGGTTCGATGATTTCATCGGCCCATAAACCACACCACACGGTTGTTTTGAGTGGATGTAACTGCAGCTCTTGAACCTCTTCAGGTTGTTCTTCGGCCCATATACCTTTGGAAATTTTGCTTATTGATATATCCATTAAGACAGAAAAGGGCCTCATCGTTAAACAAAATGTTGGTCGAAAACAGTGGATCTTCAGCAAGTCTCTCGAGAGCCCATTCACTGAAACGATGATGCAAAGGAAGCTCCATGATGAAATTTCATACTGAATACTGAATTAAAAATACATGGCAACTTGACACGACTTACGCGCCATATGTCAAAAAACCCCTTTTGAATACCTCTTGATTAATCACCCTTTATAATATATCAAGGATTTTGAACAATAGTTTTGAGAGGCTTCTCATAGATGTTTCTCAAACTTTTACTAGAATTGGGGCAGTGAAAAGTAAGGTATTGTTACTTTCGAAATTTCACCAAGGCACCGATTGGTAATTCCACAAAAGTGAATAAATATAGGTCTGTTCCCGTACAATATAATTTTTACTGCATTTTACTTATTGCCTTGCACGTACGCAAAAATTAGTAAAAGAGAAAATAAAAATCTGTAAAATAATTTACTGCAGAAATATATTCCTAATTTTTTATTAACTATTTTATAAATGATCAGTTTCGCTACACCTTCATGCTTTAATGAGAAAAAATGTAACTAGGTAAGAGGACACTGTTAAGCTTGTGAACTTATGAACCGGCCTGAAAATTGTCATCAATCTGATAAGTTGAGCTCTAGTTCGGAATGAATTAACGTGTCGTATCAAATAGCCCGTCCCTAGCTAACTGACTCCAGTGAGGCACTTCAAGTTGTTTGAGGTCGATTTCTACTTGTGCACCCACCTTTAAGGCTAGATCTTCCTTTACTCCTTTCTTCGTCTGCATAGACCTTTAAAGTTAACGGGACCGACAATTTCCCGAAGATTTTTTTGCTTAATACGATAAATTTGTTCATCCGCCGTCGCAGAGCAAAATTGTGAAGATTAGGGTCTTGTAGAGGATCTTCTTAGTACTTCGATTGAGGGCTCTAGAACTATCTTGCTCTTCTATCCCGAAAAAAAAGTGTTTGGCTAGAGTTTTAGATTGGTATGTAGATTATGCAAAATACTGCTCTTACGATTTTTTAAACTTAACGCTGTATAAATATTTGCACTTCGTAAAGTCTGTTCCTTTACTTTTTAATGAAATAAAACTTATAACATAAATTAAAAAATGTCATGTAATCGGCAAATATTTAATTTTAATATGAATTATCGTGCAGGATATGGATATTATTGTTGTCGCTACGATTTTCAGTTTTGTGTGTGACTTTTATATTGGGACTTTTTGTGTCGTGCGTTTAACTGGATTTAACTGCTATTAATTTCATAATAAACTGAAGCAAATTCCTTATTGAATTATTGGTTTTCTGTAAATTTATCGTTCCGTAATCCTTTTTAATTTTTTTAGTTGCCAAAGTAAACGAACATACCTAATAGTAATTAAACATTTGCTCAAGAGTATCTATATGCATCATGATACAACAAAACAGATATCGTGTTAGCGAATTTTTGTTTGCCTCATTCTAGGCATCTACGTCATCGACGCTAATGCGCAAAGTAATATCTGTTGTAGTTTTATCATTTAAAGGGGCACTGAGCGGCAAGTAACCAAAAAAAATCACAAAGCTTGAAAATAAGGGCATCGGTTTATATTCATTCCTTTACTAGATAGATCTTATAAAATTAGCTTCAAATTGAGCAAAAACGTTTTGTAGATAACTTTTTGTTTGCTTTTCTGGCTTTACTCAGTCGACTCACACTATTTTTCCTCTGATTGTAGCTACTAAATTTTATATTTTATGTTTCCTTTAAATCGGTTTTTCTTAACTTTTTTTCAAAAGATACATGGATGCTATTCGATTTTGAAGTAAATAAGAAATAACGTATTTAAACAACAAAAGACCTCTCCTGGACACAATAACTTTCATTTTTACTTTAAAATTTTGTTTGTATATTGTTATTTAATATTGAATTGTTTTTAAATGTTCTTAGCATTGTTTTGTTTATGTTTTCTAATTTCGTATAAATGTTCTGAAGAAAGACTACAAGACTGTCGATATTTTTTGGTTTTAAAAATAATATTTTAATCAACATTCTTTGTTTCCTGTGTTATTTTCGTAAAAATAACTACGCATGCTTTAGCATTTATTACAAAAATATTCAAAAATAAAATAATATTAAAATTTCGCTACAGATACTTGAAGAATATATTCCCAAAGGCCGATGAGACTCTACTTCTAGACATTCTTGCGAATTCCGATAATAATGTTCAAAAGGCTTCGGAGACTCTTATTTCAATGGGCTATGTGAAACGTGATGTTGCACCGCCTCCAAAACTAACAAATCGTGGTGATGGACAACCAACCAATATGAATACGGACGATGTTATTAAAATCATTCCACTGCGCCCGAAGGTCTACACAGCTGAGGAGAAGGATCAAAGTTAGTAAATTGGCAAATGTATAAAGAAAACAGCTATTCAGTGACATAAAAAAGAAACATCCGATTGCTTTTGTCAACCTTATCTCAAATGAAATGCATCTATTTCTTTTTAGTGAAAATGCGCATGCAAGAAAAATTCAAGGACATAGCAGAGCGAATCATCCTCATGGCTTTGGAAAGTGTTAACTATTCAGAAGATCGTGCCTCACAAATTTTACAAATTGTACAAGCCGAGGATGAATCACGTGCCAAGAAAGACGCTGATGCCCTACAGTCAGCATTGGCCGAAGATTCGTGCACTGATGGTACACAAGCTGGAAGCTCCAAGTAAGTACTACTTTGGTAATCCAAATATCTGTACAAAAATATTAATCTATAACACATACGTATTTTTGTTATACTGTATACGTATTGAGCTGTTGTTCCACAAAATTGTATTAACTTCATCACATTTCTTGTGTTTTTCTTCTTCTTGATGAATTGTTTTAACAAAAAAAAGACGTTAATCCATTTTATAGCCTTCTTCTATATGTTTTGTTACCTTTCCATTAAATTAATGTACATATATGAATAAAAAAGAAAAACTTAATATTTCGGAAGTTAGCATGAATAGACTGTCACCCTCTCATTCGTTAGAAGACCACCTGTGGCATGATGCATATTTTATTGTTGTAATTCATGAGCTGATATTTTATGCAGGTTTTTTTTCATCTCATAGCCTAAATAAATCAGTAAAGCTACCCGAATGAGTATTACTTTTAGAATCAAGAGAAGTCATCGTTCTTATAAGCGAATATTATCGAATTAAAAAAATTGAGAATGTACAATCATTTCTGAAATATTTCAAAGTATGTATCATGTGATTTACTCAAGATTAACTTATATAGAATCGTTGAATACCCTATCACATCATATCCTTCTAATATATGTCCCCAAAAATTGGGCGTTGCTAAAAACTGAATGAATATTATTCAGACGGTTTATCTAAATCTGTTATGGATCAACAAAAACGTAGATTTTCTATGGATATGCTATTGGATAAGATTTACAAATCATTTTTCTAGAATAACGCCCCAAACAGTGGGCGTGGACAAGATATATATTTTGAGGTTGTCTAAATATGCTATTCAGTCACTTTTTCAAATTTCTTAACCGTTTGGTCAAAAACAACGTTTTACTAAAAAAAGGGGCGTGGCAGTGGGCGGATTTTAAAAATGTACACTTGACTGCTTTGTCGGAGAGAGTCTATATACCAAATTTCATCACTCTAGCATACAATTTAAGTCCCACAAATCGGTGGCACACAAACGGACGGACCGACAGACAGACATGGCTAGATCTACTCACCTAGCGATTCTGAGGCGATCCTTTGAGGTATATCTATCGAAATTATTTATTTATGTGAAAAACTTAATGTCAAAATTAATATACCCCTATGGCATAGGGTATACAAAATTTGTTTAAGTTCAAATTCCTCTATTGAAGTAAAGTACATATGATAGGATTATGTATGACATGGCACAGCTGCCACATGAGCTCCACGGCTTCGCTGGCTCATACGAGCTATTTTGTCAAAATGACCATATTGCATATATAACTGATATTGGTGGATGCAGCGTTAATATCCACCATTAATATTCGAAAGGAGTACGAGGCAGGAAATACCTCATGCAGAAACAGAATTGCTGTTTGTCGCGATATATATCAACAGTAACAATCGGATAGCTTTTTTCAAAGAAGTATGTTCCAATCCACAACAAATTCACGATAATCACATTGGAATTCTTCGAACCTCCAACGCGGGAATCTTGTCGATTAACAAAGCCATCAAGGTGAAAAAGATCTATATCGCTTAGGATGATTTTGCTCGAACTGTGACTGAAAAACTTATTCTGTATTAATAAAATATTGTTGAATAATGAAAACGCGTTGTTTTTAACATAGAGAAATAATTTCGATAGATATACCTTAATCGTTTGCCCGATTCACAAATAAAGAGACCCTGAACTGCGCCAACTACAGAGGCATAAGTCTCCTCAACATCGTCTACAAGATCCTATCTGCCGTAATATGTGAACGTCTGAAACCGTTTACCAACAACCTGATCGGTCCTTATCAGTGTGGTTTTAGGCCAGGAAAGTCCACGACCGATCAAATTTTCACACTTCGGCAGATCCTGGAAAAACCCAAGAAGTCCAAATTGATACCCACCAAATATTTATCGATTTCAAAGCCGCATACGACAGCATCGGTTCAACTACTATAGAATTCGCCGACGATATTGACATCACTCGTAGGACTCAACGTGATGTCATAGCCACGTTTGCTAGTATAGAGAAGGAAGCTGCAAAAATGGATTTAGCAGTAAATGAGGGTAGGACTGAGTATATGCATCGACGAATTGTATAGACTATACTATTGACAGCTAAAACTTTGAGGTTGTACGAGCCTTTTGGTGCGTTCCAGATTTCAGTTTTACCAAGTTAACTTTTCCGGTGCACTGTTCTTATTGGTGAATCGACCATTTTAGTCACCTGACATTTGAAGGGAAATGACTGGCGAAACAGGTTGAAAATCTACGCATGGACACCCAGATATGAGTCAATGATTCAACAGATGCAGCGACATGTCCTTAGTCAAAAAACTCCAAATTGGACCTTTAAGATGGCAAGGACATGTAGAATGAATGAATACTCCGGCTACGTCTTCGACTCCCAGACAGATGCAATAGAGAAAGACCTCGCCTTAAGTGGAGCGCACAAGTATAAACCTACCTCATCCAATTTGGAGTGCGCATTTAGTGGCAGTTAGATTAGAACCGGGCTAATTGCAGAGGCATTTTGGTAGAGGCTTAGGTTCATTCCGGACTGTAGCGCCACTTAAGTAAGTAAGATATATATGCCTTAAAGTATATGGATCGACTCAGAATCGATCTACGCATATCTGTCTGTCCGTACGTTTGCGTGTCACAGATTTGTGGGCCTTAAATTTAGAGCTAGAATAATGAAATTTGGTATATAGATTCTGTGTTTGCGAAGCCGACAAGTGCAAACATTTTCAAAATTCGCCCCCTGCCACATTTCAGAAAAACGTTGTTTCTGGTCAAACTGTAAGAAATTTTGAAAATGTGTCTGACCAAGATAATTAGACATTCTCAAAAGCTATATTTGGTCGATTTCGTTTAGCAACGCTCACTTTTAGGGGCGTTTTCTGTGAAAAAAAAAACTTTTTTTGGTACAATTTTAAGTAAATTCAAAAAAACTTTCGATGAAAATATTTAGTGGAAAATACTGTAAACATTTCGTCTATATATCATTTCAACCGATAACCGAAAAATGGACCTCGATTTTTTGGGGCATTTTCCTAAAAAAGCGATTTGTGTACCCTATCCAATAGCATATGCAATAGAAAAAAGTCGTTTTTTTGTAAAACCATAAAAGATTTACATCGCTTTCGATTGGGATACAAAAAATACTCTTATTTTGATCTAGATCACTTTTTTTGCTCTAGATTAATTTTTTTCGTTTTCGATTGGGATAAAAAAAAACTCTTTTTTGATCCAGATCACTTTTGAAAAATCTCGATTTCAAGTGAGATTTTCAAGTGATTTCAAGTGAAATCTTGATTTTGATCTGAAATTTGATCTTTTTGAGTGTCAATGGAACACGATTCAGATTTTTTTTTTGTATTGCTGTCATTTCGTGTCTGTGAAGTTAGCGTCGGTGTAGCTGCCAACATTAAAAACATAAGAAACATTTTTTTCATTCAATTTAATAGTTCACGTATAACTTTCTTTTCTGTGTCTATATCCATTATTAATATCTAAAACCAAAGCACTCTTGTTTTTCACAACCGAAGTAAAAAATCAAAATTAAAATTACTCTTGTCAAACTGACAGCTATCAGTTGTATTGGTATTGGTAAATCTGCCGAAAAATTCAGATTTGCAAAATTGATCGCTGATCAAAAAAAATCAATTTTTTCACCCAATGGAACACAATAACTGTCAAAATCGGTCTTCGGATCAAAAAAAAAATTGATTTTTTTCCCAATGGAAAACGCCATTACACTTACATGCACCAACACAAAAACATTTGACACCTGACTTATGTCATTTTGAAGTTTGCATTTCGCAGTTTGATTTGTGTTATATTTAGAGTTTTTTTTAAATAACATTTTTTTAAGATAATGGAAAACATGATTGGAATATTCTTCATCATCGTCGTCTTTCTCATCATCTACATCAAGCGACAGCTTCTTGGATTTCCACAAAAACAATTCCCCATTCATTGTTTACAACAATGTAATCATTTAAATTGTTCTCATCCATTTTCAAGTTCATTCTTCCACAGCAAGAAGATAAACAATGAGCTGTCAAATGGCACACTACACACACACACAAAAACAGATCAATGCCATTTATGTTCGATTGGGACGTGTAAAAATTTGTAATCTGAGAGCAAATCTGAAAATCCCAATCGAAAACGCTATTATTTTTGATAATTGATTTCATAATTATGTAATCATCATCCCTGAAGAGTGAAGACAATATAAAATGACAATCATATGACAAAGAAAAGGGAATAGAAGGATTCAATAGATAAAATTAACAATTCTAGACATAAGAATATAAGATACAACTTAAAATTAATTTGAATGCGCTGAAGATTCCGTAATTTTGAAAACGATTATCACTCAGACGGTAGTCGAGACCTCATGAGCAATAGCTCAATAATCGTCTATGATTTGACGATTATTTTTATAAGTGAAGCAAATAAAGTGATATCGCTGACAGCCAAAATGACTATTGATCTTACATGATGCAAGATGTACCGTCGAAATGTTACCGTCAAACGATAATTAGTTTACGGAATGAGGGCCCAGTCTTTGACTCTCTTTATGAAGGAATACAAATTAGCAATAGTCCGGATAGAAAGTGGAAGCAACAATCTATGCAAACAATCTCCATGTATCATCATTGTTTAATAGAAGTGTGTGGCATTTGAGACCAACATTTTGTATGATGATTTCGTGATGTCGAAGCCCCATATATACACCAAAAATTTACATTTCGTGTACTACACACCTAAGACTGATTAGCTAAGGATCACAAAACTCGCACATGATGGTCAAGCAGGTAATGCATCGACAGTGGATACGATTTTTTGTGACCTTAAGAGTGGTGGCATAATTTGTCAATTATATTTTGAAAATGTAGCTTGAACTCCAAAAACATATAACTTATAGCATCTTCAGAAAATCAGTGGTTGCCACGAAAGTAACTAATGAAAATGAAAATGATATATATAAACACTTAAAACTTCCAATTTCTTGTTTTTTTAAATATTGCTAACTTCCGAATCCTCTAATATATATATATATACATATATATTAGAGGACAAACAAATTCAGCATCGAATAAACACCAATTAGTGTCCTCAATTGTGTTTTCAAATTGAAACATTTTCCTTATGAAAGCAATTCAATTTTTATTTTTAATTTATTTCTTTACCTATTTGTGTTTTTTTTCCTCTTCCACAAACAGCTTACAAGAACCATCAGCAATTACAACATCCTCCACTAAAATTACTTCAGATTCTAAATTAGACAGTGAACAATCCACTCCTGCTCCCACTACCAATTCCATCAAAATCACCAACGTTACCTATCAAGCGAATGATGTTCGTTCCGAACTGGAATCTAATGTTGATATTATCTCAAAGGAGCATCGTAAAAACTCAATCCACACCAAGAAGTACAACGAACAGATTATTTCATCTGAAAAACTCTCTTCATCATTATATCCTAAATCCTCATCACAATTATCACCACCATCACAACCAGATCAATCATCTTCATCATCATCACCACCGTCATTGTTAACAAATAATTCATCAAATTCACCCGAAGAGTATTCGTCAACAGATGTCGCTACTTTATTGAAAAGCCATAAAAAATGTGATAAGACTTCCCGTTATAGAGATAAATCTGAGTCCTTAAAGTATGAGATAACGGTTTTCCAGTGTTTGTCGTCGTATTTTTATCCACTAAGTTTTTTTTTTATTTTTTTTTTAATTTTTGTTTCCATGATCTTATAACTTTTTTATTTATTCTATATACTGTGTGTCATTTTATTTTGTTGGTGTGACGTGAACTCTTGTGTGTTTACAATTTTCTTTTTTTAAATAATTCTTACTAATTTAACATCTTTTTCATTAATTTCATTTAATCATTCCCATTCATTAATAAAAGAAAGATATTGGACGTTTACGCTTTTTGCATGCGTAGTTTAGATTGCAAGAATATTGTTTGTTGAATGAATTCATAGTCTTTCGTTCATTTAAATGGATTTGTATATGGTATGATGCTCTAGTGTATTTATCCCAATTGACGTTCCATGACCTTTTCCATTAGAAATGATCAGCGATTAAATTGCATCATGTAAACCATTTTGTCTATTCTAAGATACAAAAAACTGCGCTGTCTCTGGTTTCAAATCCTCTTGTTGTTTATTTGATTTTGAAGTCAAAAGAATGAGCTGGAATGACATATTTATAATGCCTGAAACACATGTGCAGAATTCTCCTTGCAGAAAAGATAGAACACACAGTTTTCAATGGGAGTGAACACATGTAAAATCTGCAAGCGTTGCAGTACCGCAAGTTGTCTCTATTTCTAAATCCCCTGCAAAAATTCACTGGCACCACAACACAAAAGAAAAAGAACGTGTGTTTTGCTTGCTGCACTGCGTGCCGCACTGCATGCAGAACCACTGCATGTGTGTTTCAGGCATAATGTACATTCAATCATTTACTCCTAATTATTCCCAGATGGTACTACTTACACATTAATAAACCTTATTAATGGCTAGTTTATATTGCATCATCGTAAATGCAACCGTTAATTAGAATTATACATTCAGATGAAGTCTGGTGAACAAAATGAGCAACAAAATCAACTGTCGTCACACAAAGAAATCCTATACAATTCATGAACATTTAAAAATAATCAAAGCTATGAACTCATTCACCAAACAAACTAAAACTCAAGCCTGTGTCATGTGTGACTAATATTATGAATTAAATAGTATAACTCCCTTTTACAATTAACAATTTATTTTTAAATATAGAACTTCACCTCGAACATCAACCGAGGAAGAAGCTGATATTCTGCAAAAGTCAGAATTCAAATCGATTCTCGGCCGTATAGCGACCCTAGGACATAATGGAGAGTATGCCAAAGGACCTGATGACAATCTATTGCTGTAAGACCTATACAAAATAATAGACCTTTTGAAAATCCCAACTTTATAATCCCTTTTCAGCGCTGATTATGTTACATGGAATGGAGCCAATCCGGATATATCTGTAGGTCGAAAAAATGCAGCAATTGGGGCAGATATCACTATTAAAAGCGAACGCAACTACACAGCTTCTGGTCGTAATCCAGACTTGTGCAAAGGACCCAAGGCTGGTCTAGCCAAGGGAAGCATTTATTCCCAATTGACTACCAGCAATACTAATATTAAATGCAATTAAGAAACCCATCCTCTCTAAAGTATTAATCACGATATAAATCGATGTGTTTTAGTTGAATTACAAAATTGACATTCTTTTTTTAATTTTTAAGTGTGCCAAATCCGATTTTTAAAAAGCGTATCAGTCCGTTTTAAACAAAATTTTAACATTCCATCCATGTTAGTAGTTGAAAATGTTTTTTCTATTAAGATGATTTACACAAAATTGCTCACTTTTTTGTAGTGTGTGTGTTTGTGAAAACTAAATGAGTTTTCTGTGCAGTATTAGGAGATTTTAGCAATCTTGTACCACTCATCGGCCCCCTAATGACATCAAATGTTATGAAGGGTTTCTGTACAAGCTTGTATACGTGTATTATTGTTCATTATTTGACTTTCCATGTATGTTTTTAGTTAAAACATAAGTATACAACTGTGTTTATGATTGTACTTGTATTCATCATTTTGCTCGAATAAAATGCAGATGTAGATGCAATAAATTGTTTTTTTGTTTTATTGTTTGTCGTTAAATTTGACACCTGGGGTTCCAATTCATAAAACGAAAGGAGCGGCAAGTAAACGATATTCACGACCAGAGATCAGGTAAAGAAGAGATAGGAAAATTTCCAGTACTTTACGTTTTGCCTAAAAGCTAATCCTTGCATTTTATAGGATTTCGACAGAAAAATTGCCCAGCCCAATAAACAGCCCAGCTAATTTATGTGTTAAAACAACACGTTAGAAGTCGGGTGATAAAGGGGAAGGCGTACGTAAGTTCCCTATCTCTTCCTTACTTGATCTCTGATTCAAATTAAAAATTAAAATTCCCAATGACTATGCCCAATTCATGTTTACTTACATTTTTACAGCTGAGGACAATCACTGGCAGATATAACAATACGATAAAGAAAGCTATACGACTGCCAAATCGTCGCCCTAGTGACACAAAAACGTAAATACATTTTTTTCACGATTTTGGGCTGTGTATACCACCTTACTTAAAATATAGACGGCCTATCATGGACTCATGGTATCCGTTTCGAAAGAAAAGTTCTCCGATTTTGAACGAATCGGAGAATTTCGCTTCATGGTTATTCCGATCTGTTGTTCGGAACGCACATCGGCAGTCTTCGTTTCATTGCGATGGGTTGCATTTTTTGCATCTGTTTTTGACAGCCAAGCGTCAATTTCTCTCCGACATTAGGTCTGTTCCCGTACAAAATAATATTTACTGATTCTTACTGATTTTTACTGATTTTTACTTATTGCCGTTCCCGTACGCAAAAATAAGTAAAAGAGACAGCTCACGAGAGAGCAAAAAACTACCCCTCCATAAAAATCTGTAAAAAAATTTACTGCAGAAATTTCTGTTGGTAAAAATCAGTAAACTGTCAGTTGGTATCTAAAAGTGACAACTCGCTTGTTTTGACGGGCGATTTATGTCATTTGTTCTTTAAAAGGCATACAAAATATATAATTTTACTGATTTTTACTTAAACGCGTTCCCGTACTTTTTGGTAATTTTGTCTCTTTCTGAGATAATTTACCCCCACTCCAAGAAATTTGAGAATTTACTAATTTTTACTGAAGAAGTACGGGAACAGACCTATTAGGTCTGATCCCGTACAAAATAATAGGTCTGTTCCCGTACAAAATAATATTTACTGATTCATACTGAATTTTACTGATTTTTACTTATTGCCGTTCCCGTACGCAAAAATAAGTAAAAGAGAGAGCTCACGAGAGAGCAAAAAACTACCCCTCCATAAAAATCTGTAAAAAAAATTACTACAGAAATTTCTGTTGCTAAAAATCAGTAAACTGTCAGTTGGTATCTAAAAGTGACAACTCGCTTGTTTTGACAGGTAATTTATGCCATTTGTTCCTTAAAAGGCATACAAAATATATAATTTTACTGTTTTTTACTTAAACGCGTTCCCTTACTTTTTGGTGATTTTGTCTCTTTCTGAGATAACTTACCACCACTCCAAGAAATTTGAGAATTTACTATTTTTTACTGAAAAAGTACGGGAACAGACCTAATAATGTAAGCAATAAAATAAGTTTATTTAAGTTTTCTTCTTGAAAACTGGTAGGTATTTTATGCAAAATTCGAATGAAAAAACAAGCAGCAAATAATATGAGCGCTTGGTAGAGTTGATGCATTGATGTTGATGTTCGAAATTTCACCAAGAGCAAGGGGACACAAAGAGGTTGCTGATTTTTGCTGATATAAAATGAATGCGTTGTTGCAACTTCGGAAATCGGTCATCGGATACTGTGAACCAAAATTCAGTCTCCGACTGGATTTGTGTTGCGTAGAAAATTACTCTCCGAACGGTTACTAAGATAGGGCCGAGAATTTCTATATTGTGGCAAAAAATTGTACCTCTCATTGAAGTAGATAAGAAGTTAGCACTTTACAAAGTATTCTGGTAACTCCTAAAAATGAAAAAAAAAAAAAAACATGGAGCCATCGTGGGACGGACGAAAGAAGCGAAGCTTTTAATTGTGTTTCAGCCATTACGTATTGGCCCGTGTGACGTTTACTTTAATAGTACGGTGACGGTCACGATTTCACCTTTTCTCAGTTCACTCCCCATCTTCCATGTGCGCCATTTAGAGGGATGTTAATGGTACGGTGACGGTCACGATTTCACTTTTTCTCGGTTCACTCCCCATCTTCCAAGTGCGTCATGGAGGGGGAAGTTAACGGTACAGTGACGGGCACGATTTCACTTTTTTTCGGTTCACACCTCATCTTTTTGAATAAGTTTTATACGTGACCCACCGACCGTCCGTAAAAAAGCTACCTTCGCTTCAAATGGTAAAAAAATCACGAAATCACAAAAAAATCGAAAATTATTAAATATTGACATACGTTTTTGTGTCACTAGGGCGACGTAATGTCAGTCTTAAGAGATTACGAGTATCTTCAAACCTTGATCGATACTCGTTTTATGTAATCGAATTTCAACGAGCATTTGTTCATATAACAAATGTAGAAAATAAAAAAAACTAAAACAAATACTTCTTTGGAAAACTCTGTAGATAGAATAGAAGCAAAGCTATAAGGTTATACTAGAATGAATGTCTTTGCAGGCTGCTACAAAGCAGACATTACTGTCATCCACGAAATAGGATGCGACATCTACTACGGACTGTGTTTTAGTGAGTAGAAACAGCGACTATACGGATGCTGATTTGTTATAAGTAAGGCTTAGGCAAGAAGTCTTTTATTTCCAATACGTATCAAGGCCAAATGCGCCAACATAAGCCTTATATGCGCTCACGCCCCAACGGAGGAAAAAGATGCTATAGCAAAATATTGCTTTTACCAGCTCCTTGACAGAACCTATGAGCGACTACCGAAATACGATGTTAAAATCGTACTGGGAGATTTTAACGCAAAGGTAGAAAACGATAATCATTAGCAGTATTGTCGGAAAACACAGCCTACACGACAACACTTCTGGTAACGGACTTAGGTTAAGATTGACTTCGGTACTTAACGAAATGCCACCATAGCCAGCACACGGTTTCCTTGCACGGTCTCCAGATCAACGTATTGTCGAAAAAATTGATCACATTGCTATAGACAAGAGGCACGCATCCAGTATTTTGAATGTCCGAACATTCCGAGGGGCTAACATCGACTCGGACTACTACCTTGTAGCAGCCTGCAAAAAAATAACCTTAACCTCTCTATTACCACCATACCATGCCAAAAGCCATTAGATCACCCGCAACTGATGTGCTAGGTTTCTCGCTTGGTCAACATCGACAGATATAACTTTTAGATTGTACGGGACTTTGTCTATCTCGGCTCCGCTATTAACTCTGATAAAAACATCTCGTCAGAAATTAAACGAGGAATTACTCTTGCCAACCGCTGTTTTATCGGGCTAAGACGGCAATTTAGTAGTAAAGCCCACATGAAGCATTGACCGTATCAAAAGTCGATGAAGAAATCCTTGAGAGAAACAAAGATTCAACCAAGAACTATACGAGCTGTACAGCGACATGCCCCTAATCAAAAAAAAACTCCGCATTGGACGATTAAGATAGCTAGGATATGCAGGACGAATGGAGACCAATACTCCGAAACAGCGATTGTCAAGAATAGGATGTCTGATACAAAATTCCGTTGTTTATTACAAACCGGCAACAGATTCTATTCACTATATCAAAGGCCTTAGTCATAGTTTACCATCATCTTCATGTCCCGCCCATTGGCCGTGTTCTGGAACTCAGATCTGTAAGATATTTTAGAAGAAGCTCTGTTCTTATTGGTCAAATCTGCAATCCGGAACATGGCCAACGCAGTTGACTGTTTTTTAGGCAGGTTAAAGAATCAGGGAGCTATGAACTGACCCCGTTAAGCTTTCTAACAAATATGTCGTTGTTTGTTCTTTAAAAAAGAAACAAAACAAAACGCTCTTTCTCTTAACATTTTTTTCTCCGAAATAAGAGTTCAGCATAAACCGTTGCTATTCAATGGATTTGAAAAGCCAGATAGTAACTCTAAGCAAAGATTATGAATTCTATACAGATGACGCACTCCTTATAAGAAAAATTGTTCTATGGCGGGTCGTGCTGGCACAGCCCGCCATATGTTTTTGTTCTTGTTTTTCATGTGTTTTCATGCACACCGCCCGCCCGTACCTTGAAGCTACTGAGCAAAAGTTTCTGTTTTTTTTGTTCTCAATGCGTCATCTGTATAGAATTTATAATCTTTGCCCTAAGTTATCTTCGAGTTGTTGTAAATGTTAGTAAGCACATTTTCTCGGACTTTGCTATATGTGATAGTTGGATCCTTAATTGAATGAACTAACTTATTGAAGGTGAGTCTGCTTCGTCACCGACACAATCACGAACACAATCGACACGATAAATCGCTAAAAAAACGATATACTACTATAGAACGTTATACTTATCGATTAATGTGCACCACTTGTATCCCAACCCAATAATTAGAAAATTAAAACCAATTACGACATGCCATTAGTATGTACACTTATAGATATATTTGCATAGAATGTCACTTAATGTCTGCTAAACCATGTGGTCAAGGTTACATATCATCAAGTCTCGTTTCATAAGCACGACTCTGATACAAACAATTTTGTATTCAAAACAAGTCATAAAAGAACATTTGCCTCGCCTAAAAACGAGTTGTGACTCACACAATCATCGCCTCACCCTCAGTTGGCCTTAACGAAGACAATACAATTTAAAATTATACTACGCATAGAAAATAAATTAGCCTAGACTTCGTCCTCATTCAGCAACATATTGGGTATACCATCAGTGATGGGGAATACTCGTCCTGTCTCTGGGCACTCTAATTGTCCCTCTAAAACATCAACTTCGAAGAGTAGGTTGTGCAGTTTTTTTAAAAGTTCCTGATTACTGGTGATATCATCTGGCATTTCTTTTGGGAATTCATCCGCTACTTCAACCTATTGCAAAAATCGTTATCACAATCAATCGTTTCAATTGGCCAAAAATGTACTTACAGCTTCAGCGGCGATAATGATTGCTTGCCAATCCAATTTGGGAAGAAGACGCTCCATAAAACTCTCATTAAAATCTGTCTCAATACTTTCTTTCTTTTGAATCTAGTAACGAATGTAAGATGTTGTTTTTTTATAAAAGAAGTATTTTTTATAAAATAACATACCGTCAGTTTTAGAGGATAACCAACTTTGACACCGCGAATTGCCTTAGATGTGAGGAAATTGTACGTGCTGAGCTTCATATTTCGCTGTTATTAGTTAGATGCGATTGTTGTTTATACTAAATTCAGTCACGTATTTTGTATTTTATTCAAAATGTTTGTTAGTTAACGAGTGTAAAATTGCGCTTTTATCTCCTACTTCATCGGTCAAGTCAAGAATACACGTGAGACACAAAGTTGATCTGTCAAAGAAGTCAACATGAGGTTGCGTTCGGAAATATAATTCATTCAAAGTGAATGTATTCAGGGAAACATATCATTACGGTTATTTTTAAATGTAGAAATGATATATACCTACCCCATTATTCATTAGAATTCACTAAAACACATCCCGTAATAGTTATACACATATATGTATATACATACAGTGCATAAGTATTTATACAGTCTTTATTCAGTCACAGAATAATTCTTATTCATAAACCCCCTTATTCATTAGAATTCACTAAAACACATCTCAATGGTTGTATAGTTACACACAGCCGTATTTATAAAAGCATTTTAGAGGTTTCCTAACTTAAGGCAACCTTTAAGTACTGCCTAAGTGCAAAATCGGTATTTATAATCGATTTTCACATTTAGGCAACGTTGCCTAAAGGCCGCCTAACTTAAGCGCGAGCGAACCCTGCCTAGAGGCTGCCTAAGGAAATTTCATTTTCATTTTGACGTTTACCAGAATTTCAATCTGGAAATTTATTTTAAGATTTTGGGTGGTGGTTTGCAATAAAGTGAAAATATTTTAATAAGAATGGACTCAAGCTACATTTCATTTATACATGATTTAAGTGTAGTGAATATAATATTCACTACAATTCATACATGCCAACTAGTAGGAGACCAAAAATATACAAAACGCTTAGTCGGTGATGGGGGCTATGCCTGCACCAACATTCTTTTCACTCCACTGTTAAATCCTCAAACTAATTCCGAACAGCAACATATAATTGCCCATATAGCTCCATGTTCTTCCTTTAAGATATTTGTTTACAAATAACATATGCTGTCAAACCCAAAAAAAAAAAAAAAAAAAATCTGATGTAAACAAAGTACAAGAATCTTAATTTTTTATACTAGATTTGTAAATTCTACTACTTCTTTTGACAAAAACTTCGCCTAGTTAGGCAGCAATGGAAAATCGATTATAGATAAGAATTTAAGCAACGTTGCCTAGAGGCAACTTAAATATTTAGGCATGCCTAACTAGGCAACCTCTGAGACCCCGCCTAAGGAAATCTAATAAATACGGCTGACAGTGCATAAGTATTTATAAAGCCTTTTTTCAGGGTATCACAAATTCTTATTCATAAAATATTAACCCAGACGTAATAGTTATACAGGGTTTGTGTTAATTAAACAACGAAAAAAAGGGAAATTTGTTACAATAGAGTTGTTCATGAGACTATCTCCCTCCCAAGTGCGTTGTCTCTTTTTTTAAAACGTCAAATTCGCTTGGAGGAAAACAATGTTATATTTTATATGGCGGGAGTACTAATTTTTGGATAATTTGCTTTGAAATATAAAAATATAAGTTGTTCAAAGGGAAACTCAAATTATAAATACATAACGATACTAAGAGAGTGTGTATAGTTATAAAATAGAAATAAAATGATTGAAATTGATAACTAGTGCCATTGCAAAGCGTGAACATAAATCCGAGTGCAAACGAAGTTGATTAGTTTTCGTGTAGTAAAGATTATTATGTTCTTGTTTTCACAAACAACAATAACTCTGAATATTTTTATTTTGTTCATAAATTGTTCTGTTCTCATTTAGCACTTTTACACAATTTTCAAGCAATTTTAAAAATGTTCAAAAAACAACCCCTGTCCCTTGCCAATGAATTTGCCGTCATAGAAATGTCAAATGTGTTTGTTTTCCTACAGATGCTGTCCGTTTGTCATTGACACTGACGTTGTCCTGAACAACTCTATTGAATGTTCCACAGCTCGGCAGAATTGATAGAAATGGAAATTTAGTCTATGATGTTTTTTGCGTAAACGTGTGTGGCACTAACAGATCAAGCTCCTTTTTGTATCGCGGTGCATTTTTGACATCAAAATCCATGCGATAGGTAACAGAGTATTTCGCGACAACGTCAGAGTCAAATAAAACGAGTGGTGCGTGCACGGCTGGGTCTTTCACAGCGATTTGGGCGTAAGCTCAAATGTCAAGCATTACTTAGAATTATTGCAAACAGTATGTACTTAAATTATATTTTATTCATTTTGACAAAATATATTTCTAGAAATTGACAATTTTCTTTATATGGCCTAAATGTAAAAATCCGTTATATGGATTTTCTCGAAAAACTGGGTATTCCGTTTTGTTGGAACTATAATAAGGGTATTCATGCAACGTCGTAATTTTACTACATGAGAAAGAATATAATTTTACGACGAAGTTTTATGAACGACTTTAAAACTTCACCACTAAATAATACGGTAACTTACTAAATTCAATCTCATTTTAGAAATTTATTTATTGATAGAATTTTGTTCCTATTGTTCTCTTTCCATTCTCCATAGTTTTTTTTTCAGTTTAGCGCATACATATGATGTGTGAAAGTGACTGATTAAATGTCAAAAGAGCAATTCAAAAGTTTACAACGGTTACCATCTCAGTTTACGCACCCAATTCCTGTGAGAATATTCCGATATTGTTGGAAAAGATATCCCATACAAATTTTGACAGTTCATTTATCACGTCGTAATTTTATCACGTTTACAACGTTTATGACGACTTTCCCACGTTGCATGAATACCCCTAATATGCTTATAGAATATATAAAGTTTAATCAATATCGTTAGAGCCGTTTTCGAGCAAATTGAGGCTATGTATATTTTTTATATGGTAGGTATATCGTTAATATATTGGATAAAAGTAAAAAAATGGCCTAGAATTATGATAAAAAAACGATGGATACGAAGTTTGAAGAAAATCTGTCAAGCCGTTTAGGCTGGAGAGACCATCACGGAAAGACGAACCGAAGCGAAGGACGGAATTCCAAAAAAAAAAACACTTTTTTGGGTTCCGCGCTATCATCGTAATGTTAGAATCAATCAAAATCTCGAGGTAAATCTGAAAGCAATATACTTTGTATGAAGGCAAACTCATTAGCGGAGGTCGGGGGTAGTTTTTTTTACAAAAATTTAAAATGATAAATCAAATAAAAATATTAACAGGATAATATTATCTCGACTTCACGAAAAATTATCAGCTTATGGTGTGCAATCGTATTTATGTTCAATCTTTGCAATGTGGTTACCAATTCAACTCTTCTTATTTCAATTTTATAACACACTTGAGTAGTAATTTTATATGTTTATAATTTGTGTTTCACTTTGAACAACTTATATTTTTATATTTGAGCAGTTGTGTTTCACTGTTTAATTTGTTCAAATGGTAATTCTTCTTTACCTACCGACTCAACATTGTAAACGATGTTATTGAGCCCACATAAGTCATCAATATGTTATAAAAATAAAGAAAATAAAATTGTCACCATGAGTTTCGCAACCATAAAAATGATCCTTTGTTAACTCTGCCGAGTTTTTTGGTAATTTATTTGACACAAACCCTGTATAACTATTATGGATGGAGAAATATGTTATGAATAAGAAATTGTGCGACCCTGAATAGAGGCTATATAAATACTTATGCACTGTATAACTATACAACCGTTGATATGTGTTTTAGTGAAATCTAATGAATAAGGGGGCATATATAAAATATTTCATTGGTTTCCTACATATCGATGATGTTTTAATGAAAGGCAGATAGCTTCCCGATGTACTCTATTTATTCTGAATGTTATTCCAGTCATAACTCATATGTATCTTAGGCGGCTATCTCACTGAGCTAACAAGCAATAAGCAACTAATAAGCAACTTTTATTTTAACCTATTCTCACATTGAAATAACAGTGTTGCCAGAAATTTCTATAGTTGTCATGTCATCCGACGACTACTTATTGTTAAGCCTTAAAAGCCTGATTTTTTTGAGCTTAAAAAATTAATGTTATAAAACTCGCGTTTCTGAACAACTTTTGTTCTACGACTTTGTTAATAGGTTCAATTTACCTGAGCTACGTAAGAAAAACCTGGTTGGTTCTTGGAGGAACCACTAGACACCCGGAGATCAAAAATTTTAAAGGTATTTTACTCAAATTATTTTTTTTTAACAAAAATCAACATATTTTACAATAAAGTTACAAAAAATACGATATAAATTAATATCATTAAAATATCAGCAATGGCATTTAGTTTTGGTAAAATTTAGCGAAACAGATTTTTCCGTCGAAAAACACAAATGTATACCACATTTTTGCCATCAAACTTTTGTTCGGGATGAACATTTCGGATTTTTGAATCTCGCCGTTTCCCTTCCTTGACGTATTCGGGTTATCTAGGCGAATGTCAAGCGGCGGCATCGGAGCAAATATTGAGCGATGACGTTTCGAAACAATTTCAACTTCGAGATTACTTCGTCGACCTTTTCCCACCCTCATTTCAGTACCAGATTTTGTCAAGCAATGGGCCACTTCACACACAAATTCATGCAACACTTTCCTCGCGGCTCCGTTTGACTATAGTTAATGCATGATATCGCTTGTATAAAATGCAGGCATTGATTATAGCCATATCACACAAACGGTAGAACAATCGATTTTTTTTGGCCGGCGATTGAAGATCATATCTTGGACGATATGTGGTTCCAACAAGACGGGGCCGACCAATTATGGCTTAATCGCGTGAGAAGTTTCCTGGTCGCTTAGTTCCATGAGATCATGCGATTTGACACCGTTCGATTTTTTTCTGTGGGGCTACGCAAAAGACCGTGTTTACGCCAATAATCACCGAACTCTAGACGCATTAACAACCGACATTACTCAAGTTATGGCCGAGATACTTTTCTTTTAAATTAATTGAATGATATTGTTTTTCACACTGTATGGCAGTTCAAAGCAAAGTCCAAAACATTTTTAATGAAATAAAATATTCATTAAAAACGTATCACGGTATTAAACACTTGACTTGCTTGACTTGCTAAATGATAAGTGCGTGTGTTGATAACACGACGAAAAACAGCAACACTATAAACACCCTGGTGAGAATGGCACGGATGAATACTGTCTAGGAATTTCAAGGGTTAGTCAGGCCCCTTGAACAGAGATGGTGGCGGATGAACCGAAAGGCCAACGGCAGCGCTCAATCCCGTAGTGGATACTGATGGCCCCGTGTCCTAGGGGTATCTAATAAATTGGAACTGGCCCTCCAGGTTGGGGGTTGTGCTTTGGGTTAACTACCCACCCACAGAAAAAAATCATGGTTACGAAGCAACCAATAGCCTCGGAAAAGACTGATTTTATTGTTGACGACCCTGCTAAACGAAAAAAGGACAACGACGTTCGTATCTGCACCTGGAATGTGAGAACATTAAACAGGAGAGGTGCAGGCGAACAACTAGCGGAAGCCCTAAACTGCTACAAAGCAGACATTACTGCCATCCAGGAAATACGATGGGATGGGCCGGGCAAAAAGAGGATGAAAAACTGTGACATATACTACGGACCGTGTTATAGTGAGCAGAAACAGCGACTATTCGGATGCGGATTTGTTATAAGTGCCAGACTTAGGCAAGAAGTCTTATGTTTCCAAGACACTAGCGAACGCATAGTAACAATCCGCATCAAGGCCAAATTCGCCAACATAAGCCTTATATGCGCTCACGCTCCGACGGAAGAAAAAGATGATATAGCTAAGGATTGCTTCTACGAGCTCCTCGACAAAACCTATGAGCGACTACCGAAGTACGATGTTAAAATCGTGCTGGGAGATTTTAACGCAAAGGTAGGAAGAGAAGACATCTTTAGAAGTATTGTCGGAAAACATAGCCTACACGACAACACGTCTGCTAACGGACTTAGGCTAATTGATTTCGCTACGGAACGAAATGCCACTATAGCCAGCACACGGTTTCCTCACCTCGATATCCATAAGGGGACATGGCGGTCTCCAGATCAACGAACGGTCAACCAAATTGATCACATTGCGATAGATAAGAGGCACGCATCCAGTATTTTGGATGTCCGAACATTCCGAGGAGCTAACATCGACTCGGATCACTACCTTGTAGCAGCCAAGGTAAGAATGCGGATATCCACCACGCCACAACAATCCAGAAATACTGTGAAAAAATTTAATGTCGGAAGACTGCAATCGCAAGAGACCGCCAAGACCTTCGCACAACGCGTATCCCTTAACCTCTCGATTAACACCATACCACCAGCATCGAATGTCAAAGAGAAATGGCAACGATGCCAACAGGCCATTAGATCAGCCGCAACTGATGTGCTAGGTTTCTCGCGGCCACCAGCAAGAAACCCCTGGTTTGATGAGGAAGGCCGACAGATGCTCGCAGCCAAGAACGAGGCCTACAAGGCTAAGCTGCAGGTGAAGACGAGAGCTGCCATTGAGCTCTATAGGCAAAGAAGAAGGGAAGAACATCGGCTTTTCAGCAAGAAGAAAAAAGAGCAAGAAAAGCGCGCGATCGAGGATATAGAGAGGTGCCACTCCAGGAACGATGTTCGCAAGTTTTACCAAAGTGTAAAACGTCAAAGCCAAGGATACAAGGCTCGAACAGAATCCTGTCGAGATGAACAAGGAAATATTGTAGTTGCGACACAGTCGATGCTGAGGATATGGAAGAACCACTTCTGCAGACTGTTAAACGGCGATGACGAACAACATTCCGCTGTCAGGCAGAACGAACCATTCAATATTGGCAACGACAGCGAAAACTGCCAACCACCCGACCTGAGTGAAGTGAGGATAGCAATATCTAAACTCAAGCTTAATAAGGCTGCCGGAAATGACGGCCTTTCCGCTGAGCTCTATAAGGCCGGCGGAGATGACTTGGTAAGTAACATCCACCAACTCATAAGCCAAATCTGGTCGGATGAAATATGCCTAAAAAATGGAACCTCAGCATCGTTTGCCCGATCCACAAAAAAGGAGACCCTCTGAACTGCGCCAACTACAGAGGCATAAGTCTCCTCAACTTCGCCTACAAGATCCTATCTGCCGTAATATGTGAACGCCTGAAACCGTTTACCAACAACCTGATTGGCCCTTATCAGTGTGGTTTTAGGCCAGGAAAGTCCACAACCGATCAAATTTTCACACTTCGGCAGATCCTGGAAAAAACTCAAGAAGTCCAAATCGATACCCACCACCTATTCATCGATTTCAAAGCCGCACATGACAGCATTTATAGAGACGAACTGTACAGAGCCATGTCTAGTTTTGGTATACCGCCCAAACTCGTCCGTTTGTGTAGGATGACGATAGAGAATTCTCGCTGCTCCATCAGGGTCGGAAACGAGCTCACCGACACATTCGATACCAAAAAAGGATTTAGGCAAGGCGATGCGCTGTCATGTGACTTCTTTAATCTGATTCTTGAGAGAATTGTGCAAAACTCCAAAGCCAACACCAGAGGCACAATTTTCCAAAAGTCGGTGCAACTACTAGCATACGCTGACGATATTGACATCATTGGTAGGACTCAACGTGATGTCATAGCCACGTTTGCTAGTATAGAGAAGGAAGCGGCGAAAACGGGTTTAGCAGTAAATGCTGTCATCACGAAAGGACTCACAACATCGACGAATTGGACAGACCGTCACCATTGACAGATATAACTTTGAGGTAGTACGGGACTTTGTCTACCTCGGCTCCGCTATTAGCTCTGACAACAACATCTCGTCAGAAATTAAACGAAGAATTACTCTTGCCAACCGCTGTTTCTTCGGGCTAAGAAGGCAATTTAGTAGTAAAGCCCTCACTCGAACTACTAAGGAGACCCTGATCATCCCAGTCCTGCTCTACGGCGCTGAAGCATGGACCGTATCAAAAGCGGATGAAGAAATCCTTGGTAGATTCGAGAGGAAAATTCTTCTTCTTCCCGTTTGCGTTGACGGGCTATGGAGACGAAGATTCAACCAAGAACTATACGAGCTGTACAGCGACATGCCCCTGGTCAAAAAACATGTAGAACGAATGGACACCAATACTCCGGCTCGCAGTAGAGGAAGACCTCGCCTTAAGTGGCGCGCACAAGTGGAAACCGACCTCAACCAACTTGGAGTGCGCAACTGGAGGCAGTTAGCTAAGGACCGGGCTAATTGGAGAGGCATGTTGGTTGAGGCCCAGGTTCATTCCGGACTGTAGCGCCACTTAAGGAAGAAGGAAGGTATTAAACACATACCGCTTTTCTTTTGGAACCGAAAATTGAATGACCCTTTGTGTGTAGGTATATACCGTTGATACCGTAGACAAAGTTTTTTTTTAGTGCGTGAAAAAATTACAAGGGGCGGCATAAGTTGGGTCTGCCACGGGCGCCACAACCCACGCTACGCCACTGACCCATGTCTGTCTGTACGTCACCGATTTTAAGGCCTTAAATTTTGAACTACGAGAATGAAATTTGGTAAACATTTTTAAAATCCGCAGACTGTCACGTCCACTTTTAAGTTTTTGTTTTTCTTGACCAAACAGTAGGAAATCTTGAAAAAGTGTCTGAAGAACTTATTTAGACAATCCCAATACCTATATTTTGTATATACAAAGATTTTTTTCCACGCCCACTTTTTTGAGGCGGTTTCATTAAAAAAACAATTTTCAGTCAAATTTCAAGATATTCGAAAAAAATCTTTTGATCCATATTATTTCGTCCATAGATCATTTTAGCCCACGCACATTTTTTTGGTGCGTTTTCTTACAAAAACCAGTTGTATTCCCTACCCTATAGCATATGCCATAGAAAAACGTCGTTTTTTGTCTAACCAGAAAAGACTTAAGGCCTGCTCAGAATGCATATCTGTAGCTTGTATCTTGCATTGCTGTCAAAAGAGAGATACATTTCTTGCATGTAGTTGCCCTCTATTCAACTTCAAGCTACCTACAGATTCACGAAGATACACATTGTGTCAGCGCTTACGGGTTGCCTTGTTTTTAAATTTTCACTCAGCTACAGATACGCAATCTGGTCGGCCCTTTAGATACTATCTGAACAAGATGTGGTGATAATGCCATTTTCCATATTTAATCCCATAAAGACAACATTTTGGGGATATGAATTTTAAGGATGGTATGGGATAGGGTATTGAACGTTGCTATATAATTTTATATTTGGTAAATTTCGAGCTCCCAGTGCCTGACGGTTCCACAAGGGTCCAACCAAAAATTTGAAAAAATCCACTAAAATAAAAAAAAATATTATTTCAATCACTTAGAATAGCTTCTAGGCACTATAAACAGCACGGAAACATGTTTTTAAGGTTCAATTTTTATGTATTTAAAACGAAAACAAAAATCCGAAAGTATGCAAATCCACAAGATAGAAATTGAGATTTACTGACCATACACGAGTCAGATAAAGTCGGTTGCAAGTGGCGATCGGCTCAAACATACATACATTCAGTTGACGCAAAAAAAACTGCATTTTTCCATATGGAACGCTTTACAAGAGAGCGAGAAAAAAAATAGCGGTACTTTTTAATTTTTTCTTTCTGATTTGTTTTCTCAACTTCATAAGCAAGCAGTAAGCATCATCAAATAATATATTAAAGCTCAAAGTTAGGAAAAAATGGACAACATGTTCTAGAAAATTTGTCTGCTTATTCAGTTGACGCGAAGTGTATATCAAGGGATATTTTTGAAAGTGGCAGCGGGAAGTTTTAAAAAAAATCGTTTAACAAAGTTTTTATTACTGTTGGTTGGTTCCTGGCGGTACCAGTGGGATAATAAGGGTTTATTGTTATCTGACAACTGTCAATATTTCAGATTTTAATTACCCGGTTACAATTTCGCGAATAGATCAATAAACTCCCAGTTTTGCTATCATTCCCCGTCGGTGTTGATTAGGTAGCTCATAATGATATGAGCTACCTAATCTTTAAATAAATTTCATCGTATGATAAGCAAATTATAATTGATTTAGATAAGCCACCACTAAATCGCCGACTACAAAGAAAATACTTATCTAATCTGCACTGCTCTACGAATATAGTACATGTATTGTGTATCTGTGCTGCATTTAAAAACAATCGCAGTGGTACATTTTAAATGTATGACATTTAAAAATAGATAAATTCATATTTAAAGTTGTAAGGTAAACAATATGTACCTACATCACATTTTATTTATAACAATTTAAATAAAACAAAAACAAATTTCAACGAAATATTAATAATTTAAGTTTAAGTACAGTAACACTTAAACTAGTTAAAGTATTGTTAGTTAATTATTGTATGATGATTTTAAGGCCGATATCATTATTCTCAAACATTCATACAATTTGATATGTATATGCATATTGCGTTCACGTGTCACTTGTCATGTCCTTAGGAATTACTTAGAAATTATATCACTTAAATGAAACTAATGGGCTTAACGTCAAGCCTTTTTGATAGCTCTGCGCAGCAATTGAGTTGGTTTTCAAGATATTGAATACCACCAGCCACATCTACGGACTTCATAGTAGCGGCTTCCTTGTCTCCAGGAACTAGGACGGGTTTAGTTGGATCAGTCTAATAATGGAATAATAAAATCGTTTGCATCACATATTATTTTGAAAATATAGAAAAATCTCCCTTACCGGTGTGCATCCCCTCAGCCTAGAGTTCAAATCAACCATCCTGTCCTCAAATTCTGGGGCAAAACAGTTTGGATCCACGGCAATAAATACTTGACCCAAATCTGCTTCCGTGTTTGCTCCAGCGTGAGTCCATTTCCTGACCTTTGTTGAGTAGTTTGAGCCAGACATCACACCACTAAGAATATCGACCATAGCACCCAAGCCGTATCCCTTGTAGCCAGAAGAAATCTCAGTTCCACCCAAGGGCATAAGGCACGCCGTTGCGAAAGCCAACTCTGCATCATTTGTCTGATTACCTTCGGGATCTTGTGCCCAACCGTTTGGTATTGGTTCACCCTTCCGTCTCTGAATTTCAATCTTACCCACCGCAACACTAGTCGTAGCCATGTCCAACAGGAATTTGTCATTCTTGGCAGGTGCGCCTAGTGCCAAAGGATTTGTACCCAAAGCAGCTACCTTTGAACGTGTGGGTGCCATCAAAGGGGATGTATTTGTCATGGAAATACCGATCAAACCATGTTCCATAGCCCGCATGGAATACCAACCGGCCATACCGTAGTGATTAGAGCGCTTGGCACACACCCAACCCACGCCTACAGTCTTCGCCTTCTTGATTGCCAAGTCCATGCAATAATTACCCACCACAGCACCGAGTCCATTCTTACCATCAACCCACGCGGTAGCAGGAGTTTCCTTAATAATTTCCGGTACAGCAGCACCATTTGTGGAGTTGATCGCTAAATCATTCAGGTACATCTCCAAGCGGTTCATTCCATGACTGAAATGACCTCTATGGTCAGCAGCTACCAGCAAATCGGCCATCGCCTTGGCATTCTCCGCCGGAACCTTGACAGCCTTGAAGCAGTCGATCATGAAGCGACGAGACTCCTCGACAGCAACGAGTTTTGGTTTATCGCTGGCCATAGTAGCAAAATTCGATCGGTGATTAGGACTGCGAATATCTACAGAAGGGATGTGAGGAATTAGAAATGTATGTCTAACCGCGAAGGCGAGAAATGTAAGACTGAATTCCACTGATCACACAAATGAAATGGAGTGGAAAATCATTTTAAAAATAGTGTCATCGAAGAAATTGATAAGCTGGATGGAGCTTTGCTAAATTAAAAAGCTTGCGATTTGACGCCTTCTACTTTCGTTTTTTGTTAATTTGTTTGTTTTGCTTATTTACTTGATATGATCCTACCTATACTAGATATAAAAAAAATATTTAAAATATTTTTTTAATGATTAAAAAGTAGTTCTATATTGCAACCACTTGGGAAACCGAGGGGTAAAGTTAGTATATCTGCTTTGAAAACATTATTTCTGGTTTTCACTCGTAAAAAGCAGACAAGAAAAAAATTAATAAATTGTTGCGCAATATGTATATCATCGTTTCGCTATATATTTTGATGACCCATATTTGTTCACATAATCAACGAAATCCCCGAATGCCTAATGAAGGGGTTATTGATGTCCAGATCCTATTAATTTATTGCATTCGAGCATACAGTTCCTATTCATGTTCCAATTGGGAAGAAATTTAACCACCACTATAACTTTCTTTCTTTATATTAATCAACAATAACAGCGCTTCATCTACATCAGAACCAAACTATAGTGAGACATCCGATTAAGAATTTTTTTTTTTGCCTACGAACTGATGTTGGAAAATATGGGTCTGAAAGGGTACTTTTGTGTAGGTAACTTTAAATTCTCCAATATCAAGAAAGAATTCACTCATTTCAAGGAAAAGTACCGTTAGGATTTCGCAAAGAAAAATTAAAAACGTTAAAGCTTGAAGTATTATGAAAGAGACGACTAACAATTATCCCTTCACTTAAGTGTTTTGCTTATAAATCCTTCAAAGAATATATGAACTTTTGTAATTTTTTTTGTCTTTGCATTGCTGTAATTTCGCGTCAGTGAAGTTCATGTCGATGTAGTTGCAAATTTCCAGTCACGCAAGTTTTTTTTTATTATTTAATTTATTTCACTTATACTGCTACCATTTTAATGATTAGCAATAGTTTTTGACAACCGAAATAATAACAAATCAAAACGAAAATCAAATTGGTCAAACAGACAGCTATTAACTATTGTATTGGAGTAATCCAGATATTAAAAAAACAAATTAATTTTCTTGCCCAATGGAACACATCAACTATCAAAATAAGTCTTTTGACAGATCTAGATAAAAAAAATATAGAAACAAAGTTTTCTTCGTTTATTTTGCACATCCAAGTTATCAAATTTACTCTTGTACGTGCTATCAGAAACATTTGAAAACTGTCAAAACGAACATTCTGACAATTCTCAGAAAGAAGTTTTGAATACGGATTTCATTTGAAAAGAGAAAACGCTTTTTTTTTAAATCTTTCCAATTAGTTTTCAAAATAAATAAGAGAAGCACAAATTGTATTAGTGTTATTTTAGCATCAGTAAAATTGTTCAGAAGCCTTGAGGTTAGTGCGTTGGACTACTAAGCACAATGCCTATGGCTTATCACATTGCTCCGACTCTTAACAGAGTCTAAGACCAATTTTGCGTCACTTTTTCGAGCATTTCGGCCTGTGTTCCACGAATTACACGTGTTATGTTATCCTGTAAGGCTTCAATCGTGTTCGGCTTGTCGACATAGACTAATGACTTTACATAACCCCACAAGAAATAATCAAGAGGCGTTAAATCGCATGATCTTGGCGGCCAACTCACAGGGCCATTTCGAGAGATAAGCTGCTCACCAAATTCATCCTTCAATATTCCCATTGTTTCACGAGCTGTGTGGCATGTGGCATCGTTTTGATGAAACCACATGTCAACTTAGTTCAACTCAGCCAACTGGGGCAGAAAAAAAGTCGCGTATCATGGCTCGATATCGTTAGCCGTTGACGGTAACGTTTCTTCCATGGTCGTCTTTAATGAAAAATGGACCGATGATGCCACCAGCCCATAAACCACACCTAATACATGCATCGGTAATTCTTGTATGGCATGTGGCTGCTCATCACTCCAGATGCTTATTTACGTATGAGCCTCAATCAAATTTTTTCGATAAAACAGCGGATTTGCACATTTTTTGCAGAACACGAATTTTGATAATAAATTTCAATAATTTGCAATCGTTACTCGTTTGTAAGTCTTTCCATGATTAAATGGCAGGATATAATGAAAACTTTTCTCTTTGACAGATGACGTTTGGATGCCATTACTAACCAGATGATTCAACACATTTTCAAATGTTCGATTTTTTGTAACTCAGGAGAAAAATTGACTGAACTCTATGTTAATCCCAAATTAAGGATGATCTTGCACTTGAAATCCAAGCCTTTATAAAATTATTTAGGAATACTATTATATGTACCTAACTACATACTAAATTCGATATTCAAAACTTCTTCAAATTTAATTTAGGAACCAAAAATTGCAATAACAATTTTAAAACTAATAGAACTCCTTTAAAAGTCATCAAACAGTTAAGCTCAATGTTTTAAATAATTTCATGTCGCAAAAATCTGAATCTGAATATATCGTACACGTATAAATTTTTAATAATAATAAACAAATCAATAAAATTTTCACATAAATATAATTGAAAATAATTGTTCGCTTGCTATTTCATCATGTGTCAAAACATCTGATCATTTATTCAATGGTTAACTCACCAAAATTGCTGGGTTAACTCGAACATAATTCTGGATTAAAATTGTATGAACGAGAAAAATCCGGCCTTAGTGGTTTGAAGGGCATAACTAATTTAAATGAAACTAGTCAATGTGTCAAATAATTCTGTAGATCAGCTCAAACAGTTAAAATTCAGATAATTGTATGGCCCCCAATAACTTTAAACATTCTAAAAGAATTAATGACAAGGGCTAAGGTGACTTATATAATTTGATTACAGCTGATAATCAAATCTAATAGCATATGTTTGTGTATTCTCATTAACGTGACGTCAAATATGGCAAGCCTCTCACACATAGATTATAATTAGACTTTAATAAAGAATACAGGAACGTGCTATAAAAACAAATTATCGCCCACTTAGTTAAAAAAAACTCACATATACGATGAGTCTAGAAACATATATTTTTTTTATAAATAAAAATACAAACAAATAGGACTCAAATATAATTGTGTCGGTTTAATGATATATATGACATTGTAAAGGTTACTGATTTACAATGTCATATGATTACTGTAAAATATTAATCAACGCCGCAAAACAATTACCTAGTCATTTATTGTTTTCTATATACTGCAACAAAAATCACAAAAAAACAAGAGCTCAAACTTGTTTATTTGTACAATGTACTTCATGTGGAATATTTCGACTTGCTAGCATTTTGTATATACTTTCGATTTTTCCCGTGCTTGTCATCGGGCAGCTTATTTGGTCGCAATTAAGGTTATTGACGTTAAGCAAAGATTGTTCATCATTACATAGTTTACGTATATAGGAAGGGCTGATGAACTTATCTTCAAGTTTAAGAATTTATGAAGGTCATTACGAAAGTATAAATAGATTTCTGATTATTTTTGTTTTGTATTTTACTATCGCTCATGGAAACATGCCTCGCATGAAAATAAAAAGAGCTTTTTTACTCCTATCTCACGACGCCGCATGTACAATGTTGCCAAAGCAGAATTTAGTAATCTTTTGGGAAAAAGCGCAATGGTTCGTATTAATATCAAAGTTATGGCGTTTTCCATCTGGAAATCTTGATTTTGATCTGAAATTTGATCTTTTTGAGTGTCAATGGAACACGATTCAGATTTATTTTTTTTTGTCATTGTATTGGTGTCATTTCGTGTCTGTGAAGTTAGCGTCGGTGTAGCTGCCAATATTAAAAGCATAGCAAACATTTGAAAATACAGAAATTATCTTCATTTAATTCATTCAATCAATTTAATAGTTCACGTATAACTTTCTTTTCTGTGTCTATATCCATTATTAATATCTAAACCCAAAGCACTCTTGTTTTTCACAACCGAAGTAAAAAATCAAAATGAAAATCACTCTTGTCAAACTGACAGCTATCATTTGTATTGGTATTGGCAAATCTGCCGAAAAATTCAGATTTGCAAAATTGATCTCTGATCAAAAAAAAAATCAATTTTTTCGCCCAATGGAACACAACAACTGTCAAAATCGTACTTCAGATAAAAAAAAATTGATTTTTTTCCCATTAATTTATTTGTATTTAGACAAATCAAACGACTATATATAATCCTATATTTTATGTATATTTTACAACAAGTGCAGAAACATGTATATACGTATATGTACGAAGACCTTTAGATAATCGGTCTTATTTATTAGAATTGATAAAACACCTTAGGTTATTTTTATTGTTATGAATTATCAGCCTTATTCATAAACTCATTATAAGGAGTGTATAAAGTTATACACTCCTTAAAATTCATATAAACGCAAAAACCTTATTCATAAAATTTATACAACGTTCAATAGAGGCTGCATATCCTAAACGTATTTATTTTACCGAAGGTTCAATTGTAAGTTGAAAAATATCGTCCAGTGTATTTTTGTATTTTAGAAGTTGTGTTTCACTGTTTAATTTGTTCAAATGGTAATTGTTCTTTACCTACAGACTCAACTTTGTAAACGATGTTATTGAGTCAACATAAGTCACCAAAATGTTATAAAAACGTAGAAAACACGTAAGTTGTCACCATGAGTTTCGCAATCAAAAAAATTATCATTCGGTAACTCTACCGTGATTTTTGGTAATTTATTCGACACAAACTCTGTATGGGTGGGGAAATATGTTATGAATTAGAAATTTTGCGACCCTGAATATAACTGATTGTATAACTATACAACCGTTGAGATATGTTTTAGTCAAATCTAATGAATAAGGGGGTATGAGTATGAACATACACATACCCACGTATTAATAAATGATGTGTTCTCATCAGTGAAATAACTTCCAATATTTCTTAGCTGGGTTTTTCAGTGCAAAATAATACTAGTTCCTGGAATAATACTACTTTGGTTGACTCGAGAAACTTGTTTTTGAAATATTAAGTTTAAATGTTTTATGAAAAAAAAAATTATCATATTGAAATCTCTCTCATTGAGTCAAATTTAATTCTGCACTGAAAAACTGCTTCCTAAGTCAACTCTCTTGATACTTGATACTTGATACTCTTGATACTTTGTTAACTCAGAGTTATAACTTAGTACTGAAAAACCGGACCCAAGTTTATTTTTTATTTGAGTCAATTTTTACAACGAATGCTTCTTTCTTTATGACTATACAAAATTATTTTTGCAAATTGTTACTGAAATAATATTCAACCAGATGGCATATAAAAGAAGAAGTATGGATGCCTACCCAAATGTATAAATGTAAAAAGGAAGCCCTCTGAACTGCACAACTACAGAGGCAGAAGTCTTCTCAACATCGCCTACACGATTTACAATATGTGAACGTCTGAAACCATTTACCAACAACCTAATCGGCCCTTATCATTGTGATTTTAGGTCAATAAAGTCCATAACTGATCAAATATTTGTATCCTGTAAAAAACTTCAAAAGTCCCAATTGATACCCACCACCTATTAATCGCTTTCGATGCTGCATACAGCAAATGTGTCAGGAACAAACTTCCATCAAATCAAATTTAATTCTCCCTTTTTCTGACATTTAGAATGCGTACCCAGAGTGCCAGAGTACTTTTACTTTTTACTTTTATTCGAATTCGAAGTCGGTTTAGAATATGCAAACAGGGAGTAGGGAACAACACCGCCGGGAATTTTTCATTTAAAATAAGAGGAAAGGGAAATGGGAATAAACTCCCTGAGATTTTTCATTTGAAAATTGGACTAATTTAATTCATGTTTAGAATATTCCCTTTTTTATTTTATTCTAATACAACTACCACATCATATTAAATACATATTACGTTCAGTGAGGGTTCATATGACACAATACTCAATGCATTCGTTCATTCGTATATTGAATGGCATAATGCTTATTAGTAAGTTCACGGAGTACGCCGTCGCACTATAACCATCGCGGCATTGAGCCAGGGAAGTAGTAAAAAACGGGAACATTGGAAATTCTGCTATTTAATTTTGCTTTTCAAAATCATGGTTTTCTAAATAAAAAATACTCATTCATCAATATTCAGAATAATATATGACATTCATGCGACGTGACGTATGCCATTTCCTCATAATACTTTTCGATTGACCAATGGAATTGAAGATTCTTTCATTATATCTCAACCAATCTGACTTTTTGACAGGGCAAATAATTATTAGAACAACACTTTTTGTCTAAATGTAAAAGCAGGCATAATACGATATTGGCAACACCGTGGTTATAGGTTTTGCAAAAAACTGGAGCTTTTGAACCGAAAATAAATGTTCCAATATATGTGATAACTGATAAGGTGTATTAGCAAACGAAGAAAAACATTGAAAATATCTAGAGGTCATGTACTCGAGTTGGAAGGAAGAAGTGTATCATCAAGTTTTTTTCGTTTTTTTATGACTTCCTTTTTTAACAGTGTACTTCTATGTCATGCCAACTTGGTCATAATATAATTATCAGCTTTTTACTTGTTATCATTCTCGTGTCGTGTCATTAGCATAATTCTGAGAATATTTGTTTTCTGGTTTACGTGACTGGGTTAATTTTATTTCATTAAAAGCATTTATGTTAATTAACTTCTTGTTCCCAGCATAATTAGGTTGATGTTGAAGTTGGAATATATATGTATCGATTTGAGTAATTCTTCAATAATAAAACAATTTCACTCCATAATACCAGTTTATTATTATTTTTGTGATTCATTTTTGTCCGTCAAAAAACAATTCAAATAATTTAAAAAAAAAAATGAAAATACATCGGCACTTCCGTTTCCGGATATATACTAACCTTGAAACAAATTCCTTTGAGAACACATTGCTGCAGTTTGTTCCCGCCTCGTTTTCTGCAATGCAACACATCGATGATTGCACCGCTGCAAAGGCATCGAAGCAATGTGAATATTTCTCATGGCTACCGCTGTCATTTTTACTGACATTTCTGCAAATCAGCTGGTATTTTTAGCAAATGTGCGTGCGCGAAAATAGAACGTTTGTTTTTTTATTTAAATTTCTCGGAATTGGTTGTGATCAAATTCATAAATTTGTTCACGGTTTAACGAGTTGAATGTTCTCAAGATTTATTGTGCAAAATTCGAAATTGATTTTTCAAAATATCAGGCGTAAGTAAATCTTTATCGCAGCGTAGTTTTATGTTGATATGTTCAGACGGTAAATATATGACGTGTGTTTCGATGTGTTATATCACTTTGGCAGCCAGATGTAGAAATTGATTTCGAGGGAGCAATTTATGTTAACATGGAAAACATTCGACGGAATTTTTTTGTTTAACTACACCAGCGGTTATTTCCAGATCTCAAATTGAAATTACTTTTTGGCCAGAATCCCACCGACGAGCGCAAGCAAATGCCTAACCACTACTGTGACACCCGCGGCATTTCATTTGTTTTCAAGATTTCCGCTGCTTTGCCTATTCACTGTGACCAGTTCACAATTGTGTATCTATTACTAATTGGGAATTTGAAAGACGATTTTGTAAATAAATTTCCCCAAGTTCGTTGGCAGTTTAAATAGTATAAAGAGTGTTCAACTGATTTTTTTTAAATATTTCACCATCGATTGCATACTTTGAAATGTTAAATATCAAATAAGCAGTAAACGGTTTGTATTAATAAAAAAACTGAGTTGCTTAAATTTAAAGTAATTGCTTATATTTCAAGCATTTACTCCGGTTCGCAAACGTAAAAAAAACTAACTGTGACACGGCACGCTCAGTTGGCAAAAACAAAATGTTAACATACGCGCTTGTGTAACGACATAGACCATAAACATAATCGGTCTGGCTTTGAATCGAAGAGTCTGCGAGCCGGAGCTTTGTGTCCATTAGTCATACAACTTAAACGTCCAACGCGGACATTTAAGCTTGAATCTTCGTCTCCATAGCCGTCAACGCAAAAGGGACCGAAGATTTTTCGAAGAACATCCACTTTTGATACCGTCCATGCTTCATCGCCGTAGAGCAGGACTGGGATGATCATGGTCTTGTATAGGATTTCCTTAGTAGTCGGGTCTTGGTCTTACACTTATTTACAGTTAATCATATTTGTGCCCCTTCTTTCTCTTTACTATCAAACATGGTTATGACACTACGTTGAGTCCGACAAATGATGTCAATAGAGCCTGGCAGTTACACGGATTTATAAAAGATTGAGCCTCTAGTTTTAGATCGGGAGTTTTGCACAATTCTATCAAGATTAAAGAAGTCACATGACAGTACGTCGCCTTGCCTCAATCCTTGGTATTGAATGTTTCAGTGAGGTCGTTGCCGATCCTGAAGAAGTAGTGAGAATACTACTATCTTTCCAGTTCACCTTGACAGGATTATGTTTACGCCTTGTATCCCTGGTTTTGACGTTTGACAACATCGTAAAACTAGCGAATATCTTTCCTGGAGTGGTACCTCTGTATATCGTCGATCGCTGCTTTTCTTGCTCTTTTTTCTTCTTTCCGAAAAGCCGATGTTCTTCCATCCTTTTTTGCTTACAGGGTTCTTATATCTATCGTTCTTGGGTGAGAGCATCTTCGGCACTCTTCATCAAAACAAGGGATTCTTGCTGGTCGGCGCAAAAAAGCTGGCACATCATTTGCGGCTGCTCTCCTGGCTTGTTGACATCGTTGCCATTGTTCTTTGACATTAAATGCTGGTGTTAATGCGCGTTCTGCGAAGGCAGTCTCTTGCCATTGCAGTCTTTCGACATTAAATGTTTCACTTTGTTGTGGCGTGGTGGATATCCGCATCCTTACCTTGGTTGCAACAACGTAGTAAGTGGTCCGGGTCGATGTTAGCCTCTTGTCTATCGTGATCAATTTGATTGGCTGTTCGTTGATCCAGGGAACTCCATGTCCCCTTATGCATATCAAGGCGAGGAAACATATGAAAACATTTAAATCACATATTATACATGGAGCTAGAACTTCCCTATTAAAATGATATAAAACCGACTATATGAATCAGAATTCTTTTTTTTAAATTACAGTGAATGAGCTGATTTCTGTCGTTTGCCAAGAATCCTACTAGCATAGCAGCGGGTATGGTGTCAAATTCTGATTGAAGGTTGACTTTCAGATCTGGTACGGTTTTCGGACAAAAAACCTCCAACACCTCAAAAGACCCACACAAAACTCGTAAGGGCCAAATCGGGGGAGTGGACAGGCAACACCAAAATCAGCTCTTATTGAGTTGGAGAACTATGGTAAAAGTGTCAGTCATTGCTCCAACCCCTCGGGACCAAGTCTACCTAAGTGCAATTCATAAAGTCGTGGATAAAAAAAAACATGTTCACATACCGGTCTGAATTAACTGTCACAGTGACCTCATTTTCTTCAAAAACCAGGGACCAACAGTTCACTGAAGCTGGAGAAATTGCACACCACACTGTAAATTACATTAAAGACCATTCCATACAGGTGTGTAATTCTCCGGGATTGCTGGCAGCCTTGTGGCCCATGTTCTGTTTGTTGACGCATTAATTTAAGTAAAAAATGGGCTTCATCACTGAAAAAAAACAATTGACTCCTCTGGAACGTTTTCGAGAAGCATCTCGCATGATCCGAGAATTGAACTTGCATGATTAGAGTTCCACTTGTACGGACGTCTGATTATGGCGATCACTACAGCGACAACCTAATGTATCAAAACAATTAACAAAAAAACATCTAACCAACATGAATAATTGAACTCATGATACCCATGAAATACAGACATAGCGATCTCGTCAGGGACTACTTATTTAGTTATACCAAAGCAATTAGTTAAAGAAACAAACTCCCGATATATAATGCGCGAATAATGTACACAATACACGATCCAATCTAAAAGAAATATTCCCGTGTGCAAGTTTTCAAAAGATTTCCACCAGCATCAACCTTATAACATTAACAATTGTCAACAGAAATACCTTCTTATTTCAAACTTTATTCCAGATATTCATCTTTCAATGGCTGTAGCTAGCAACAAATTTAACCTTTCCGAGGTTGAAGGAGACTTGTTTTCGGCACCCGATACACATTCGCTAGCTCATTGTGTTGGCGCCGACTTCGCAATGGGAGCCGGCATTGCAGTGAAATTCAGGCAGGTATATGGTAAAGTCGATGAGTTACTCGCACAAAATGTCAGCTCAGGTGGAGTGGCATTTCTAAAGGACAAAAATCGTTTCATTTACTATTTGGTAACCAAACCACAGAGTTATGGGAGTCCAACTTATGAAAGTCTGCGTTCATCTTTAAATAAAATGAAAGAGCATATGGTGAGTTGTTTTCTTATGGAGTTTTATCAATATTCACCTTAACAGTGACTGCATTTGGCATTTCAGAAAGAAAACAACGTACAAAAGTTGGCCATTCCCCGCATTGGCTGTGGAATTGATGGTCTCGAGTGGGACAAAGTCAGCGCAGAGCTGAATACTGTCTTTGGAGAGGAGAATATTGAAATAATTGTCTATAATTTTGTACCAAAGTAATGATGAAGATTTTATTTTTGAATATAATTGTAAACAACAATCTCAACTGAGTCATTTGCAAAGGTGTCCATTATGTGTGATTTTACTTTTGGCCAACTTAGTTTATCTATTCCACATCCAAGTCGTGGTATTGCTAGTTTAGATACTCCATTGTTTACCTACAAAGGAAAGTGTGGTAAGTACCAGCTATAAATCAAATAAATGAATTGTATTTAGGACATTGCCCTTTTAGCATGATGGGAAAACATTATAACTGTTCTAAATAAATGTTCTACAAGGATATTTAAAAGTAATGACATACTAAAATTTATTTCATCTCACCATATGCGTTCTCATAGCAGTTAGAGCGGCAAACAATGGTTCATACACTCCAGAATGGAAGCTGCGTTCCTTTGTAATCAAGTAGTAAATGAATCTACTTCCATCTTTTAGTATAGCAACGCCACCAGGGCGAACATTTTGATTTCTTAAGAACTGTTGTTGACCAAATTTGTTTCTAAAATTTGTTTGCAATTTTTTTTTACAAATATATAAAATATTTGAACATTAAAGCGGGCAGTTGTACCTACTTGAATGTTGTTGCTATCCCTCTGCCCATAGTGAGATCGGCACCAACACAATGTGCCAAAGAATAATCATTGCTTGCTGAAAAAATATCACCGGACACTTCTGATAACTTTAAGGACATTTTTTAAACAAAAATTAAATTATTTCTCTTTTGTCGTTTCTCCCGGGTGACACCTGAATTTGTTTGAATTCGGACAATGACGTTTCTTGTGGCCGGATCACAATACAAATATTTGTTGCAAGACAAAAATGTTGCATGCAAATATTGCATATGGATCTTTATAAACATCAGGGATGCCAAGCTTTAATAAAGCTGCATTGCGGAAACACTATTAAAGCCTGAAACACACGTGCAGAATTCTCCTTGCTCAAAATATAAAGCATGTTAAATATGCATGCGTTGCAGTTCTGCAAATTTCCTCTATTTCTAAATCCTGTGCAAAAGTCAGGGGCACCCCAACACAAAAGAAAAAAGTATAAAAATGGAAGAGAGACTTTCTCAACTGAATCAACGATAGACAATACACTACCAAACCAAACACTACGACAGTAAGCTGAATGACAAGAGCCACGGCCAGCGTTACCAGATAATTTTTTTTTAAACCTGCTAAAGCTAGGACGAAAAAGTGCAAAACCTGCTAGACAACAAATTAAAAAAAAAGTTAAAAAAAAACTGCGATCGATTTTTCCTTGAGAAATACATTTTTTTTAATTCAAAAAATACATATACAGTTACATTTGTTGTTATATAAGATGATGTATAAAAGATGATAATTTTTAAATTTAAATATATCCAAAGTTATTAATTTAAATCGTTCGGAATCTTTATACAGAATTTTTGAATTTATTAAAGTTGCCATTTTATTTGTTGGAACAAAGTTATAACAGCCTTCACCTTAAGCAACCCACTGCTTTACTTGCAAAGCAACATTTTCGTTACTGAAGCGATTATGGTTTTAGTTTTTAACGAATTTACCTGCGAAATACCTATAATGTTGAATTTGTTAACCATAGGTAAAATGTAATCCATATCATTTAAACTATTAAAAATAAATTCGTTTGGGACAGAATTTGTTGTTAAATATTCACCTTGGAAATACAGTTTTAATGCACTATATTGTTCTTTAATTTGATTGACGCAAGCATGTAGCGATAGCCATCTAATGTCTTAGTGGCGCAAACTCTTATGCTTTTCTGTTTCAAAAAACTCTTGGAATTCTAAAAATTCTCGTTATCTTTTACTACTATGAGAAAAGTATGATTTAACCAATTGCTCAGTGGATCTTGGCAATTTCTTACTGGCATGACTGACAACTAGAGCAACTGACTGATACATAATTTGGATTGAGTGTCGTTGTGCAAGCAATGCCTATGTAAATAATATAATAACTATCTGCACCCTTTCTTTTGAAAATGCTACACAGTAACATCAATAGGTATCCACCACACCGACACCACCCATAAACAGCTGTGTTTACTTTGTTTGCTTTCTGACCCACTCTGCGTATTTGAATTTCTTCTTTGGGGTCATTTTTCTTGAAGACGATCGTGTATTCGTGTTTACTATCGCCCAAACAATTAAAAACATGTATAAATTTTTTTTGTTTAAAAACTGCCAAAAACTGCTAAAATTTTAGAAAATGCTAAAAAAACTGCTGCAGGTCATTTTCATGATCAAAAACTGCTAAAATCGCAGGAAACTTCTAAATCTGGTAACGCTGGCAACGGCACTGCTATTCATGTGTCTTGCTTGCTTACCGCACTGCATCCATTTTATTATTTATTTATTTTGTACCAGAAAGTGTAACAAAAGATGTAAAATAAACTAAAACTGTTTTTTTTTAAAGGATGGTTACAAAAATGTTATGATTACATTTGTTTCGTTATATTTCATATATATATTTAACTTGAACAAAGTAAATCTTAAGTCCCGTTGAGGCCCAGGTTCATTCCGTACTGTAGCGCCACTTAAGTAAGTAAGTAAGTATATAGGCACTATTCAACCATCAGATTTAAGATATGCAACTTATGTTCAACGCTGTATTAGTCTTATGAATAAGGTTTTTGGGTTTAGAGGCATTATAAGAGCTGCATAACTTCAGACACTTCGTATAATGAGTTTATGAATAGGGCTGAGAGTATATATACCAATTTTGAGCACAAGAATAGGTGATACGCAGACGGACGAACGGACAGACATACATGGCTTAATCGACTCAGCTAGCAATTCTGAGTCGATAAATATACTTAATCTATCTAAATTATTTCCAACGTAAAGGTCTTTTTTTAATTGGATGTATTGTCAAACTTCAACTTCGGCGACGCTTAAAAAGCTAAGCTCATCATTGACACAGTTTTCAATGTAACAAAAACATAACTCTGTACATACACTTTTTTTACTTTACCTACTTAACGTGATCCCGAAGCATTGAAGGTTGACTGAGACAATGCAACCTTTCATGTTCTGCCATCCAGGACACGTTGCTTTCTGTTGCTTCAGTCCAGAAGCTTTTTCATACGCGATCACTTAATCCTTAAACCGGATGTTCTGTCTTACTTGTTGGCTCAATTTGGTAGAGCCAATATAGTCGATATATAGATATAGCCCTCCATATGCCTTTCTCGCATGTGCTTATTTTTTAACACTCGACGCCGTGAAGTAGGACTGGTAGAATGAGGGTCCGGTAGACCAAACATTTGGCGTTTCGGGTTAAGAGTTTTGTCAGTCTTCGTTGTATCTCCGCTGAGATTGCATTCGTGGGATTGATGTTGACCCCAAGGTAGATGAACTCTTCTACCTCAAAATTGTTGCTATCAACAATGATATTTTATATTTTATTTTTTTGATAGCATATACCAAAGATTATGAATTCTATACAGATGACGCATTGAAAACAAAAAACAGAAACTTTTGCTCAGTAGCTCATGGTAAGGGCGGGCGGTGTGCATGAAAACACATAAAAATTATGCGAAGGCTACAATCCGCTGTGCGGATCGTTGAATACCCTATCCCATCCTATCCATAAAACTAAAATCTCCCAAAAAAGTGGGCATGGCTAAAAACACGATGTGGATAAAATAGAAAAAATGATATAGTGACAACAAATTCTTCAGACATCTATATAGAATTCATAATCTTTGCATATAACGCATTTCGCCACTTCCTCAATGGTAATTAAGGTGGGAGCTGTATTTGTAGCTTCTTTTAGTTGGACAATCGAGCCCTGAATTTAGCTGCAACTAGAAAATGGCCAAAGTCGACGCTCTGAATGTGTGTACATCCAAGATGTTGGTCTTGCATCTATGAGCGCATGTTCGGTTTGGTTGGCACTTCGAACTGGTGTAAATCTATTGCTGCTGATCATAGTATTACATGTTGGTGCAAAGTCAGAAGCCATTATCTATTGTCGTTTTTAGGAGGCTGTGCTTTCCAACTATCTTTTATATTTGTATGTAATAAATTACCGTGAAATAGATTTGATTTTATTTAAATCAAAACATCAAGAATTTTTATTTCATGAGCATTATTTGAAAAATTAAAAAGAAAATGTCTACAGATGCAAAATGTGAGTTAAACTATTACGGAATCCTTAATGTGCCACGAGATGCCACCAAAGAGCAAATAACTTTGTCGTACAGAAAATTGGCAATTAGTTGTAATCCACACAGGAATTCAGACTATTCAGATTGTATACCATTCAGCTGGCTTGGAGATACAGCTCATTTGGATGGCTTAGAAAAGGAGAAACAATGGGCATATGTTAACATGGCTTATGATGTTTTGTGTAATATACTTTAAACATAATTTGATGTACTTATTATTTCTATACCTCCAATAGCACATTCATTACGTCGGGAAATCTATGACCGTTTTGGAGAAGCTGGCCTTTTTCATGGTATACCACTGCCTAATGGATACTTCCCTCCTTACATGTATCACGGCGATCACTTGAAAGTCTATCACTCAGTATTTGGGTCATATTCACCATTTGCGAACATAATAGATATCGCTACAAATCCAACTCCACTTTATTCAACCAAAAATGGTATTGGAATCAAAGTCAAAGATCCACCAGTAGAAAAAACTATTTATTTAGAACTAAAAGATGTGTTCTATGGGACCATGAAGAGAATGAAAATATTACGCCAAGAATATATTGATGATCTTAAAACAATAACTGATACCCGGTATATGATTTTAATTCGATGAAATAAATGATTGTGTTATAACGCCAATCTCTTATTAACAGCGAAAAAATATTACTTTTAAACATTCCTCCTGGAACTTTAGCAGGCACTAAATTTACTTTTCCCAACGAAGGTGACCGATGTCCAACTACTATTCCAAGTGATATTATTTTTATAACAGCCGACAAGCCACATGATATCTTCGAAAGACAGGATAATGATTTGATTTACATTCACCCTGTGAGCTTATGTGAAGCTTTAGTTGGATTTCGATTTGCCATTCAGACTGTTGATGATAGAAAAATAGTTGTGCTCATTACTGATGTTGTAAACCAAAAATATGAAAAGATAATTCCTGGTGAAGGCTTGCCAAAAATTGCATTGGAAGGACAAGATTTGGAGAGAGGGAATTTGATTATACGTTTTAAAGGTAAACTTTGTAATTACTTGGTGTTATTCTGAATGACGCTATGAAATTATTTTTAGTTTTGTTTCCACAAGTCGTTCCACGTCATTTGAAATGTAATCTAAAACAGTTATTCGATCAAATTGAAGCAGAAAAAAATCAGGATTTGACAAAAATTTATGGAGAGTAATTAGATTGCTTTTTATAGCAAAACGAAATCTTAGAATAAAAAATAGAAAACACTGTGTATTAGAGAGCATTTAACATTAGTAATTTGGTATATCTGGGAAACGTCATTTTGGCTTCTCGTAAACAATAATCGTCAAATCGCAGACGATTTCTGAGCGATTGCTATTGTGGTCTGGTCTTGCATAAATTTGGATATTGTAAAGACAACTAAAGCATATTTTAAGATTTTAAATCTATCAATAGCCTTGTTACATATTTTTCATTGTTTCAGGCCATTTTTACGTTTCAATTCTGGCATTTAAAATTGATTTTTATACTTAAAACCTACTGTAACCTACTAAATTTTAACATTCTTAAAGTAGATTGAAGGTCACTGTAATTATATCATATGTTTTGTTTCAATAATTTAACCATTTACCAAATTTTGAAAAAATTTAACTTATGGCGTTTTCCATTCGGAAATCTTGATTTTGATCTGAAATTTGATCTTTTTGAGTGTCAATGGAACACGATTCAGATTTATTTTTTTGTATTGGTGTCATTTCGTGTATGTGAAGTTAGCGTCGGTGTAGCTGCCAACATTAAAAACATAACAAACATTTTTTTTCAATCAATTTAATAGTTCACGTATAACTCTGTGTCTATATCCATTATTAATATCTAAACCCAAAGCACTCTTGTTTTTCACAACCGAAGTAAAAAATCAAAATGAAAATCACTCTTGTCAAACTGACAGCTATCATTTGTATTGGTATTGGTAAATCTGCCGAAAAATTCAGATTTGCAAAATTGATCTCTGATCAAAAAAAAAATCAATTTTTTCGCCCAATGGAACACAACAACTGTCAAAATCGGTCTTCAGATCAAAAAAAAAAAATTGATTTTTTTCCCAATGGAAAAAGCCATTAATGTCAATTTGCTTCGCCGTAACTGACCTAATAATACAAAAAAAGTTTTTTTTTATAATTTGGCATCAAGTTAAGCAATAAATACTTACATTTTGCATTTTTTTTATGAAATTGTACTGCACCAAATACATAAAAAAAATGTTTAAATGACATTTAATAAATAGTTTAAGAACTATACTTACTATGGTTTGAGAACTACTGACTACGGTTTTAGATTAACCCTTAAGTAAACGATTGGCGATAATAAAGGTGTCGAGTTACGTGAAGCAAATTGATGACGATCTCGCTCTCACGGTGGTAGAGTGATTAGTGATAATCGTTTTAAAAGATACTGAATGAGCCCCCTGGTAGAAACCAAGGAAGTCAAAATCGAAACCCAACATATATTCACCGATTTCATAAATTACGACAGCATTTATAAAGAAGATTAATACAGAGCCAGTCCAGTTTTGATTTGTCCGAACTGTCGCTCAGGGTGCACGTACCTCACCGAAACATTCCATAAAGAAGTTAGATAAGGTTAAGCATTGTCGTGGTACTTTTTTTAACTCAAATTCTGAGAATATTGCACAAAACTGCCGAGTAAACACCAGTGGTACAATCTTCTATAAATCTGTGCATCTAGTTACTTGCATACGCCGACGATATCTGCATCATTGGTCGGATTGAACATGATGTCACAGTCAGAAATCAAGTAAGAAGAAATAGGAAATTTTCTAGGACGTAACGTTTTGCCTACAAGTCAATCCTGGAATTTTCCAGGATTTTGACATATAAATTCCCCACCACTGCCCAACCAGATACACACTTGTAATTTATGTGTCGAAGCGACACGTAAGAAATCGGGTGATAAAGGGGAAGACGTACGAAAGTTTCCCATCTCTTCTTTACCTGATTTCTGGTCACAGTCATGTTTGATAGAATACGGAAGGAAGCTGCAAAACTCAGTTTAACCGAAAGACCAAGTATATGATGTCGACACGAAACGACAGACAATATCGATGAATTGAACAAAACATTGACAGATGCCTTTATAGTACGTTTCCACCGAACCGAAACTCGTCATTTCATTAACTAAATTCAACATTTGAAAATAGCGTTTCCACCAAAAAATATCGCATTCCAACTGCCATACAAATTGTTTTATTGTACTTTTTAATTTTATTTTGTTTTCGTCTTTGACTAGATATTGTAACCTAGTAACCTAGAGAAATAATTTTGGTTATAAATGAGAGGCAGTATTCTTTATCGGGGGAAATAGTAATTTTGTAGTTGGATGTAAATTAAGTTTCAGCCAAACTCAGCGTTGAAGAATGTGAAATTGTATGGCGGAATGTATAGCATTTCGGCTAAAATGACGCATTTCGACTAGGTGGAAACGTACTATTAAGGCTGTAAGGGACTTTGTCGAACTCGGCTCCGTAAGCCGACAAGCACTTAAGCAGTCGATACTTCACCCAGCCGAATATCTCTCATATTGCAGCGATACCTGATATAAGTACCTAACAAATACGTATTCCGGCCAGCCCTTTATTTATGGCGTTTTCCATTGGGAAATCTAGATTTTGATCTGAAATTTGATCTTTTTGAGTGTCAATGGAACACGATTCAGATTTTTTTTTGTCATTGTATTGGTGTCATTTCGTGTCTGTGAAGTTAGCGTCGGTGTAGCTGCCAACATTAAAAACATAACAAAAATTTGAAAATACAGTAATTATCTTCATCTTTTTCCGAAGACGAATTTAATAGTTCACTTATAACTTTATTTTCTGTGTCTATATCCATTAACAAATCCAAACTAGAAGCACTCTTGTTTTTCGAAACTAAAGTAATAAATCAAAATGAAAATCACTCTGGTCAAACTGACAGCAATCATTTGTATTGGTATTATAGGTATTGGTAAATCTGCCGAAAATTACAGATATGCAAAATTGATCTAAGATAAAAAAAACAATCAATTTTTTTGCCCAATGGAACACAACAACTGTCAAAATCGGTCTTTTGACAGCTTCAGATCAAAAAAAAATTGATTTTTTCCAATGGAAAACGCCATTACATTGTGGTCGCGCTTAATGGTGTTAATGTTTTTTTATGAAGTGTCATCACTGTTTATTATTGTGAACTACTGTCATCCGTTAATGTCAACTTGTTAAAAGTAAAAAAAAGGAAAACAAATTCGTACATATACGTAAAATTGAAAGACTATGAAAAGTTTAACAAATTGAATAATAAAAAATGATATCTGTACAACTGAAAAAACATTCTGTGATTTTCTTATTTTTAATAGTTTTCGCATTGGGATACACTTCGGTAATAACTACTAAACTCCATTTTTTGCTTTGTTTCCAATCAGTTGTTTTTTTTTATCTACTCAGGCTCAGGCTGAGACTACAAACTCCACAAGTCCAGTGAATCCAAGCGACTCCAAAGAAACATGGTTCGTTTTTTAAAAAAAAATAAACATTTACCTTTAGTTAATTATAATTTTCTTGTTGGCATAACAGTGTTTGTGACGGCGCTCTTCTACCCCGACTATCGGAAAGTGGTAAAGAAATAGAGATCTGCCCCCATTGCAAGTGTAAATACGAAAATCGTAACACAACACTGATAAAGGTGAGTCATTAGCAATCGTTCTTAACAAAAGTTATCAAAAATACAATTTGCTAGTTAGTAACTCTTTTTTTTTATGACGAGGTAATTATAATAATTGCGGACTACGCCTTGCACCGTTTCAGGTTGTTGTGATAATAGTGATATGGATCATATCAATACTCGTGATCTATATGCTGTTCCTGATGTGTCTAGATCCATTGCTGAACAAGCGTGTCAAAGCAAACTACCAGGAGCACACCAACGAAGATGTACATAACTTTCCATCCGTACAATATAAACTATTAGTAGACTACAATAAAGAATCCGATTGATTTTCACCACGCTCCCTCCTCACAGTTTTGTTTTTTGTTTAAAATTTGTTTCTCAATTACTTCACTACATCCATACTTACTTTTCTTGTCTATCCTTTCTATTTTGCTTCACTAAACTCTTTTCCAAGCACTCCCTATCATTTTAATTTGTGTTCTGTTTGTTTTCTGTGTAATGTTGTGTGTTATCCGTGTCTTTCTAATAATCAAAGTTTCATATTTCTTTCATGAATAGGACGATACTACATCCGTTTCGCCACAAACGCTACCGAACAACTCACAGGAACTGAACGCACGAGCTAATGTCCTCAACCGAGTGGGCCACCAGCAAGATAAATGGAAAAAACAAGTACGTGAACAAAGGCGTCATATTTACGATAGACGCACCATGCTTAACTGATTGGCACAAGCACATCAATCGTCTTGTTGTCGTCTTTTAGGGTGTCGACTTTAGAATTGTATATTTTATTATTGTACTAGTTGTAGATCAAGAATCTTGTTTAGTCGAGATGTAATAACGAGCAAATTACTTTTTTGGCAGCAGTTGGTATTGTTTCCATTGGTTAAGAAATAAAATTTAGTATTTTCAACCCACAAGTGCGCACGTTTTAGACAATAAAGTTTATGGGGCTTTGGCGATTTCATTGAAGGTGGAGAACTCTAATGGTCACAGGTGAAGGAATCGGCTTTCTGTTTTCAGAGAAACACATCATATTTCAACAGACATGGAGGCTCATCATTGGCAAATTGATGACAACAATAAATTAATATTTGAACCATTTATTTGAAGACATTCCTCTGGGTTGCAGTAAAAAACTCGTTGAAAGTGGATAAGTTTTCTTAATTCTCACTGTTTAGTTCTCTTAAAATACAAAACTTCTAACGTTAACTAAAAAAAAACAACCAATTGTTATCGTCTTCCCTGTTATAAACTTGATATATCGAGAATGTTTGCTTGAGTTCTTATCAAGAGAGCACAAACTATAAATCTACGTTCGCACGTTAAACTTCGAATGATGATAGAACTGTGAATTGTGTAGAAATAAGGGGAGGCATTGGCTCCCAGCAGGACTTGGATTCTAAAACACTGCCGGCATTCATTGGCTTTAGAATAATTTTGTTTAAAAGTAAAAAAAAATATTTTTATTGATTTTAATATGCACTTCCTAATACAAATTTCACAATATAAGCGCCATGCAATATCGGGAAATACCACGGTGGAGGACTGGATACTCATATTTGTAAAAGGCACATACTATAGATAATTGTTGCAAAAATCAGGATGAAATAGCACTAGAGCACTACTCCAACGCGATAAAGAAACAATCGCACCGATTAAAGGATGATTTAAACTAAGAAGTCTAGAATTGCTGAGCTAAAGTAAACCTCAAAATAAGGTTTGACAAAGTAAGATGCACTTGAAAGCCTATTAGACATCTCGGTTGACGACTTCGTATATGTCATACGGAGTAGATATCTAACATGGCGTTCAAGCTACACAGAGCACTACAAAAACAATAGAGGACTGCCACTGGCAAAAGAAGTGCGCTCAACAATCAATAATATAAACAGATGCTAACGACAAGAAACAGAATTGACTAGGGGCATGTCGCTGTAGAGCTCGTATAGTTCTTGGTTGAATTTTCTTCTCCCTAGCCCGCCAACCCAAACGGGACCGAAGGTTTTTCCTCTCAAATCGACCAAGGATTTCTTTATCCACTTTTTATACGGTCCATGCTTCAGCGCCGAAGAGCAGGACTTGGATGACTAGGGTCTTATTTAGGATCATCTTAGTAGTTCGAGTGAAGCCCTTACTACTGAATAGCTTTCTTAGCCCGAAGAAACAGCGGTTGGCAAGAGTAATTCTTCGTTTAAGAGTTAATGGTGACGTTCTGTCCAATTCGTCGATGTTGTATGTCCGTTCGTGTTGACAGCATATACTTAGTCTTACCCTCAGAAGTCATATGACAGTGCATCGCCGTGCCTAAATCCTTGGTATCGAATGTTCCGAATTCCGACCCTAATGGAGCAGCGAGAATTTCCCATCGTCATCCTGCACAGGCAGACGAGTTTGGGTGGTATACCAAAAGTAGACGTGTATAGTTCGTCTCTATATATGCTGTCGTATGCGGCTTTGAAATCATCTCGGCCGGCTTTATAAAGCTCGGCTGGAAAGCCGTGATTTCCGGCAGCCTTGTTTAGCTTGAGTTTAGATATCGCTACCCTCATTTCACTTAGGTTGGTAGTTTTCACTGTCGTCGCCAATATTGAATGGTCCGTTATGCCTGACAGCGGAATATTGTTCGTCATCGCTGTTTTACAGTTTGCAGAGTGGTTCTTCCATATCATAAGCATCGACTGTGTCTCAACTACGATATTTCCTTGTTCTTCTCGACAGGATTCTGTTCGAGCCTTGTTTTACACTTTGGTATAACATCGTTCTTGGAGTGAAATCTCTCTATTTCCTCGACCACGCGCTTTTTTTTGCTATTTTTTCTTCTTTCTGAAAAGCCGATGTTCTTTCCTTCTTTGCCTATAGAGCTCAATGGCGGTTCTCGTCATCACCTGCAGCCTTGTAGGCCTCGTTCTTCGCTGCGAGCATCTGTCGATATTCCTCAGCAAACCCTGGCTGTAACAAGGTAGTGGTCCGAGTCGATGTTACCCCTTCGGATAGTTCGGACATCTGCATGCGTGCCTCTTGTCTATCGCAATGTGATCAATTTGATTGACCGTTCGTTGATCTGGAGAACGCCATGTCCCCTTATGGATATCAAGGTGAAGAAACCGTTCCGTAGCGAAGTCAATTAGCTTAAGTCCGTTGCCAGACGTGTTGTCGTGTAGGCTGTGTTTTCCGCCAAACACGCTCAAGATGCCTTCTCTACTTACCTTTGGGTTTTAAAATCGTACTTCGGTAGTCGCTCATATGTTTTGTCAAGGAGCTCGTAGAAGCATTCTTTAGCTATATCACCTTTTTCTCCGCCGGGGCGTCAGCGCATATAAGGCTTATGTTGGCGAATTTGGCCATGATGCGAATTGTTGCAACGCGTTCGCTAATGTCTTTCAAAGACTAGGCCTGAATAAAAATCATTCCTTTCCGAGGCTATTAGTTGCTTCGTAACAATGGTTTTTCCCATGGGTGGGTAGTTAACCCAAAGCACAATCACCAACCTGGAGGGCCAACTCCAATTTATTAGATACCCCTAGGACACGGGGCCAACAGTATCCATACGGGATTGAGTGCTGCAGTTTGCCTTTTGGTTTATCCGCCACCATCTTTGTTCAAAGGGCCTGACTTACCCTTGAAATTCCTAAATAAATTGTTGTCCAAATATGTCGAAGGAGCTCATCTAGGTTCGCCTGGTACAACGTGCCGGGTATTTCATGCCACTCTGACCAGGCTGTTTGTAGTGTTGCTGTTTTTTGTCTTGTTATCAACACTCGCACTAATCGGTTAAGTCAAATCCGATTGGATGAGACCAGTATCCGATGGTTACCATTTGGAGGTAAAAATAAGCACAGTTGCTGTGTAGTCAGAGTTGCAACCACAGAGCAAAGCCAATCAGAGTCTACCCTCGTTCTACAATATCCAACCATCTTATTTGGTTGAAGACTTTAAATCGTAAAAAAAACTGTTTTTTCGCATTAAATACGGTAAAGCCGTGATGCTTAGATGGATCACGCTGTAGAATGACCTTCCCACCAGAAAATGTTCATGCTAACCAAACACAAAAAAATATCTCCAGTAATACAGTATATACGCCATTGAGCTGACCGAAGGTAACAAATTAGAAATTCCACGAGTTAGTCTTTAATCAATCGTAACTGGGATTAACATCCTACAGTGATAGCACACGGGAACCGGTGTTCTTCTGATTTTGAAAGCTTGCTCTTCTTAAGTGCTTGGCACACAACTCTCGATTTTATATTCATTTAGGGCCCCTTGCAGGAACTGCCTTGAAGTTCACCGCATTGATATGGATATCAGCCCAATGGGTTGACAAAAACCCACGATGATGTTACAACTCGCGAATATAATCCCTACATATCCCATTTCTGGTAACAATAGAACTACAGCAAGCATGCAAATTCTACCACTAATTTCCAACTATCCAAAATCCAGTATTTTTTATTTATTTTTATGTAAACAACATTTAGAATGTTTTAATTTAATTACGAGACTACAATTGACATTTAATATCCCTTGATCATGGTAGCCAATTGCCAATTCTCATTCACCTTCAGTGGTCCCAAAATTTCAGTACCGTCTTTTGTAACAATTGCCATTGTGTACTTCGATAGAGCCCGGCAATCACGGTAGTACATCACTTCCATGCATTTTTTCATCTAAAGAATATCCAAAATTAAATATAAAAATTCGAATGTTCAGTTAGCTTTGTAACTTTACCAAATCCTCAGCTTCTGTTTTAGTCAGCTTGGTTGTGTCATTGATTCGTTCTCTGACAATCGGAAGAGCCAAATGCTTTCCAAATCCAGTCGCTACAACGGTATCAACATATGCCCGTCCCCTGCAGTCGATATGACCCAAGAAGGGTTCGCCATCTTCCATTCCACCAACAACCATATCCAACCATAATGGATCGAAGCGGCTACGTCTGTTATAGAGTACCCTAGTCAACCAGTTGTACAGTGACTTTGGCTTCTTTTCAATCGTATCGTTGTAGAACATATCTTCAGCCAACTGTTGGTCCATGATTCGCTTCAGACTTTGGAAATCAGCATATTCACCACCCGTACCAATGGCAATCTTATCGTTTATTTTGAATACTCTCTGCACATCTTGGAATCTCGCCAATGATCCGTAAGAAACCAAATTGTCAGCGGCGATTATTACACCCGAATCGAACTTAATTCCGACGACTGATGTGCCAGTTGTGATAGGTTGGCTAAAATTGTTTGGGGTATAATATTGGTGATGATTTTGTTTAAAATGGTAGACTTACGATTCCCTTTGGCTTCCAAACGAGCCCATTGGACCGGCTTGTTTAGTTTCATTTTCAAACAAATTGTTGCCAACAAAATTATAAAATTGTCCCGGTGCAGGTCCATTAGACCAGAATGGCTTTGCAATATCATTATGAGAAAACATTTTATTTTAAATTTCAATTAAAATTAGCACAAACTATGAACAAAGCAAAATTTGCAAGTTGTGCACGATGACAACGAAAACCGGGGGAAGTCAATTTGACAGCTGACTAATATAACGTGTACAATAGATGGGCGAGTATATCGTTCGTTAAATTTGAAACGCATTTAATGCTACATGGAAATCAGGAAACAAGTTATGGGATTTTCCATTGGTAAATCTAGATTTTGTTCTCTTTTGTTGCCAATGGAACACGATTTAAGATTGATTTTTTTGTCATTGTATTGGTGTAATTTCGTGTCCATAAAGTTAATGTCGGTGTAGCTTTCCAGGTGGTTTGTTTTTGATTTAATTATTTTTTCAATAAGAACTTATATACCATTTTATTGATTAACAACCGAAATAATAATAAATCAAACCAAAAATCAGACTTGTCAAACGGACGTCTATCAATTGTATTGGTGTTAGTGCAAGTAGGGGTACATCTGCCAAAAAATCTAACTTACTTACATAAGTGGAGCTACATTCCGGAATGAACCCTGGGCTTCAACCAATATGCCTCTCCGCAATTAGCCCCCGGTCCCTAGCTAACTGCCTCATGTTGTCCACTCCAAGTTAAGGTCGGTTTCTACTTGTGTGGGCCACTTAAGGCTGGGAATCGAAGACTCTGCGAGCCGGAGTATTGGTATCCATTCGTTCTACATAATCCTAATTCCTTATAAACTCATTATCAGGAGTGTATGCACTACTTAAAATGCCTCTAAACGGAAAAACGTAGTTCATAAAACTTTTACAACGTTGAATAGAGGCTACATAGCCTAAACTCGTCTAATGGTTGAATAGTGGATGTATAGGGGTGTTGTAGATGTTTATCTCTATTTATCACAAACAGCTGAGCTACATGGTTACCAATGGCTACGGTTACACAGTGGACAATAACCGGGAGTAAGCCTACATTTGGTGTAAGTCTAATTGGTGTAAGCATATAGTACAAGGACTAAATTGTTTAGGTCAGTTCACTTGTTAAGGTGACCTGTACTATAATAAATTTAACTGTTTATTCTACCTTGCGCATAGGTGTCACCACAAATGCAACTGAAGTGGTATACTTACTTTTATAAAAGGCGAGGTTTTTCTATTTTGCCCCTTGTCACGGTAATTGTCCACGGTGAAAACGTACCCATTGTGCTGATCTTGAGAAAATTCACTCACGTCAATGGAAAAGATGTCCCATGAAGTATAGATGTCGTTAGCTCTGCACTTGATCCTGTACGCAGAAAAGTCTGAGACTAAAATATAGTTAGAGTGGCGGCCCAAATATAATCCATGGTGTAAACGTACATAAGGACACAATTTTAAGATGAAAAAAATTGTCTACAGGTAAAAGAACTTCTTTTTTGTATTTTAGCAGTTGTGTTTCACAGTTTTATTTATTCAAATGCTATTTTTTGTTAATCTACAGATCCAATATTGTAAACGATGTTTTTAAGTCAACTCTAATTTCAAGTCACCAAAATGTTATAAAAGTGTAGAAAACAAAGTGGTCGCAATGGGTATATCTGTTGGTTACTCTGATGAGCTGATTGTAAATGATTTTCCCTCACAAATACTGTATATAACTGTATATTTTTTATGAATAACAATATGTGGCGACCCTGAATAAAGGCTGCATAAAATCTTATGTAGAGGTGTGTTAGTGAATTGTATTGACGTGTGGAAAAGTTTGAAAAGCGCCTCTACATGTAAAAAAAAAATAACATGTTAAGTGCTATAGAATTAAGGGAAATTTTAATTTATACAGGATTACCATAAGAAAACTGTGTTTAAGACGAAAATCCAAACGCGTATTTCCAAACATTTTATACAAGTTGATATGGCATTTAATTGAATAAATAATAGACTTTTTAAATATATGAAATGCTGTGCGATTAGATTAACATTTTAATAAAAAAAATGTTATTTTAATTTGGCGCTATTTTTTCATACGAATAGCGCCACTTTTGCGACTAGTAGAGAAAAAATGAATATTACAATGTATACCAAAATGTTAGCCTTCAGTCGTCAATTGAGCAAGGGGCAAAATAATTTGTGAGCAAATAAACAATACAAGAAAATTCAATCCTCCAGATAGATTCGTTAAAAAAAATGTTTGAAATATCTTTCTGTTGATATGAGCGACATCTATGTGTTGAAATACAAAATAGACCATCTGTAAGTAATGTAATCGCCACACATTTGTCACAGCCACAGTGCACTTCGTACTGCTAGACGTGTCAAACTCAAAACAGCCACAGTTCATACAGAAAAATTATTACTTCACATGATGTGATAGGGAAAATCCACACAGTCAAATTAGAACTTTTTATGCAAATACACTTTATTTAAGTATACAGCATACATTTTTGTACACACTCCCCCCGAACTGTTGCTTTAGTTTAATTTGCATTTAGTAAAAGCGAAGCGATGGCAGGTCAAAAATTTCAATACGACGAAAGCGGCGGAACATTTTATTATTTCCTTCTATCGTTTCTCGCCCTAATTCTAATACCCACAACAATTTACTATTGGCCGCGCAAAAAGAAAGTGGGTAAGTAAAATCTAGAAGCGGCGAACACGTCAGTGGATTTAATTTTATTTGAACAAGTGGTATGCCAACAAAATATACGGGTGCGGTGCCATACGCTACGATTCATATAAATTCTGCGAAAAAAAAACACATAAATTCGGTTATCGTCATAAATTAATAAACACGTTTACATTTTAGATCCCAGAAAGTCCAAAGAAGAATGTCAGTGCCCGGATTGTGTGCGGAAGAAGGCGATTCTGGCCACCGCTGAACCGTACAAGTCGTTCAAATCGTTTGTTATCAAGCTATCCCTTGTCCTGGGTTGGGCCCTGTTGATTTTCCTCGCCTATAGGGTGTCACAGTTTGACTATGAAATGGCAAGTTTTGATCCGTTTGAGATTCTTCAGATTCCACCGACCTCCACGTCGGCGGACATCAAAAAGGCCTACCGTAAGCTGTCGCTGATTCTTCACCCCGATAAGGAGACGGGTGATGAGAAAGCATTTATGATGTTAACTAAAGCATATCAGGCGCTGACAGATGACGTGGCTAAGGAAAATTGGGAAAAATATGGAAATCCAGATGGTCCCGGTGCCATGTCATTCGGCATTGCACTTCCATCGTGGATTGTTGAAAAGGAGAACTCTGTGTGGGTTCTGGGACTTTATGGCTTGGTATTTATGGTTGCGTTGCCCTCGGTTGTCGGTATGTGGTGGTATCGCTCGATACGATTCTCAGGCGATAAAGTGTTACTAGACACATCGCAAATGTACTTTTACTTCTTCCACAAGACACCGCACATGTTGCTGAAGCGTGTGGTAATGATCTTGGCAGCAAGTTTAGAGTTTGACCGGCAGTATAATAATCAGGTTGTTGAACGGCTGTCCGACAACGAAGAGGTTCCAGCGGTATGTCTGCAAGAGATCTATACGTTCTTTGTGCGAGTGTGTAATTGTGTGTCTATTTTCAGTTAATCCGTCAATTACCGAATTTAAATGAAAAATGCAAGGAACACCCGCTCTGTCGGATGTACTCCATTAAGGCACGTGCTATTATTCATGCTCACTTGAGTCGAATGCCACTGAGTCCAGAAACCCTTGAAAAAGATCGTCAATTGATTGTCAAGAAGTGTCCCTACCTTATTCAGGAAATGGTTTCATGTGTACACCAATTAGTAATGTTGGCATATGCCAGGAGAGGTTTGTTTTTTTTTACACACACATGTAGATCAGATGAAATAATTGATAATTTCCAAATAGTTCCACGCTTGCCTACTATTGAGACAATTGAGAATTGCATGAAGCTATCACCGATGATCATCCAAGGTCTGTGGGAATTTAAATCGCCGCTGATGCAACTACCACACATTGGCGAGGAGCACTTGCACTACATAATGAAGAAGCGTCACTTGAAAAATCTCCAACAATTCGCCCAGCTCAAGCCAGAGGAGAGTCGGCTTCTGTTGAGAAGCTTGAGCGATTTTGAGTATGACAACGTTATAAGAGTTTTGGGAAAAATGCCATTAATTGATTTCTCTATTCGCTGTGAAGGTAAATTTCCCTTTTTTATGTTTGGGTTCTGTATTTTATGTAAATTTGAAATTTTTTTTTCATCCAGTGATTGACGATGAAAATACCAATGTTGTGACTGCTGGTGCAATAGTGACTGTTACGGTTACACTCGTAAGGAAAGACATGAGAGTATTGTTTGGCGATTCAACAACACCAGCTAAGGAGAGCATCAAGTAAGTGGATGTTTGTGTAATTGATTTGAAACGGGCAATTATCTTTCGTCTCGCATAAATGCGATTTTCTGTACAAATGTAAATTCCCATGCGCAAGTGGTTGTAAATCCCATTTGCGCAAGCGATTTCTTAATCTTTATAACACAACCTAGACAAACTAATTGAAACTGATAATTTTTAACAGACAACATTTATTTGCGTGAGTACACGTTTTTCAACGTTTCGCATTTCAGTCATGCCCATCGCTCAATGAACACACTTCGAAGTTCTAATGAACTTGTCTTGTTGTTTGTTTATTTAAGATTTACTGTGCTTCCAAATTTCTGATCAATCGATGTTGTTTATTTTTCTACGATACTGAACTGTGGCTACTAGTGCAGGTTTACACAAGTGATTTGTACCCAAACCACTTTTGTGTATCTGTGTTCTAAATTTCTATATATTTAGCAAACGACTTTATGTACACCATACAACCAAAGTCAATGAAGCAATTAAAGTACATTTTATCATGTAGAATGTAAATTTTACACACTAGTGACTAGAGTATGGCTGAAAATATCCATGTTTGTTACGCATGAAAACCTCATAATTTCCATAACTAAAGGTATCGTAGAAGAAGCAACGCGTCTTTGTTCTTTAGCAAACGTTATTAAATTAGGTCTTTGTAATTTCAACTTACAGCATGTTTCCGACGCTTTTTTGTTTACTTATTTGAAAGAATCTTGCATAGAATAAGCATATTTGATTGTCGCTTTGAATACTATTCAGAATATTATGCATTATTACTTGTTTATGAAAGCCTGACCATAAATTCGAGTTAAAAAGTAAGCATTCGACGATCGACCAACTACATCATATTACTGATGTAATTGAGAAAACTTTCGAAGAAAAGAAAAGCGTGTTGCAAGCATAAGCATAAGTTCTCCCTGAACAATTAGATACAATTCTCGTGTCGAATCATGAGAATAGACTCTTCTGAGTGAAACATATGGCACTTAGACCAAAAAGATCCGTTGTGGTACCATGTGGATCTGTCGATTTTCCCTATGTTCGCTCGCCTAATTAAACCATTCAGAGATGACTATGTAGCATAAGATGTTTCTGACATTAATATTAGCCAGCTGACCTAGATTATCAAAGAAATAGTTTCCTTTTGTCGGAGAGAGCTGGATAAGAGCAGAAAATGTGAGGAATACTTTCCTCCTCTTCTTTGTCAAAGCAGCTTCTACAGAAGTCATTGCTAAATAGGCCCAGTCTTTTTGAGTGTAGGCGTATAGGACAGTGTTTTGTAAGGACACCTATTATGGTGCCAATGTTTGATCTGTCAGCTTTGTCAAGCAGATGGAGCGCCTCCGATTATAGTTTGGCGAGAGTTGCCTGGATATTAAACACGTTGTGCCGTTTATTCATCTGCGGTTAGCCTTCTTGATCGCATCCAGTTTGATTTGCAATGTACAAGTAGCGAGGGGCATACATAACTGGCGGTAGAATGTCAAGGGTAGTGCACTGTAGGGCAGGCTCATCCGCCTTGCAGTTCTCTGGTATTTTTCTGGCCCGGCACCTAGAAGACGTGAATAGTGAAAAGCTCTGCCATCTCATTAAAAGATGATCGTCATTGGTGGGCTAATTCCGATTTGAACGAGATCCAGGGAATTGATTGCCGCTTGGCTGTCACTGAAGATGTTAATATACTTCGTGGATATTACATTCCTTTTCAGCCAGGACCAGCCTCCTTTAATTGCCATGATTATCGCTTGGAAACGCTACAATTATCGGGATGACGAAAGGACATGCTTAGGTTAAGCATCTCGGAGAAAACACCTCCACCCACTCCAGATTGTGTTTTAGACCCATCCGTATAAATGAGAATCGAGTTATTAGTTCCAATCGACTCCCATTCAAGGCGACTGAGAATGGTTGTGCTGAAGTTATGCTCAAAACTGAGTTGGGTAGTGATATGGTCGGTGTTTTCTGCAATGTTAAGGTAATTTAGAATCTTTGTGAGTTCACCTTGAATGGGTTCCCATTGTGACGAGGCTCTCAGTCTCACAGCTGCACGAGCTTCTTTCTATTGCCGTAGATATATTTGGGGCACTAGATGTAGGATAGCATCAAAGGCTGCAGAGGGTTAGGTTATATTAAAGCTCCGCTAATATAAATGCAAGCTGATCTTGGAACTTTACGTAGCAGATCCCGTCATCGAGGTACACCCGCAAACAAACGCTAGGCCCTGGGGACTAACGATCCTATTGCGCCAACAATTTTTATTATTTGTCCTCATAATGGATTGGTATTGTCATAAATTCGACGATTTTGCAAGTTCCCACATTTATCTATTTCACAATGGTCCTCGTTGCTTATGATGATATTTTTGGTGAAATTTGGATCAACTTCCAACTGCTCTAGAGTCTTATAAGCGAACATACGACTTTGTATATGATCGTTTCCGGGTCAGTTAGATTTTTGAAGAGTGCAGACTCAATCACTGACGTAAATTTCGTATTTCGTTGAATACGCAGGAAAGTTAAGTTCTTAGAACGACGAAAAATTGTTTGTTTCACGGTTTTCCGTACGCTCATTCGCACATCATAGAAGTGTTGGCTTATTACCTATCGAATCGGTAAAATAGTCGACCCGGTAGAACAGTTGTTGCGATGATAAAAATTGCGTAATGCCGGAACTTTACTCGATTGGAGCACCGAGAAGTAAAAACTGTATTGTAACCTGTATTTGGCGTTTATTTCACCAAAAACAATTTTTACGTCGTACTCACAGGTCACAGCACCTCTTATATGTTAGGGCCATATTATGAGTGTCCTACTCTCCTCTCATATGTTAGGGCCATATTGTGAGTGTCCTGCTTGATCCTTCTTTCTTCAATAAGCTGTAATATAAAACGAACTCCTATTCTCTATTTATACAAACTCGATGACCTGAGGTAGATGTTGACCCTTTAGAGTTATATTAAGCCCATTTCAGCTCTAAACAAACTAATATCCATTTCTTGTGTTCCATTAGGGAAGAAGAAGAACAAGAATACACATCCGAAGAAGGTGCAGCAAGTACCACAGCAAATAATGCTCGCAAGAAAGTATGGACTAAGCCAGGAGGCAAACGCGGCGGTAAAGGTGGAAATCGTGGCGGCAAGAAGGGTGGTGTGAATAAACCAAAAATCAACAAACCCCCAGTTACAGCGCCAACCACCGAAAACAAGCAACCAAAATCAACAACAGAACCCCAAAAAGATCAATCCAAGCAAAATTCTGGAGATGAATCAGAAGATTCAGATATTGAAGATAAGGAATCTGTAGCCGGATCAATTAGCGATGATGATGAGAAGAAAAACTCATCATTAGATGATGACGATGACGAAGAGTGGGATCGTCTGCAACAGAAACTAAACAAGCGCGAGAAATTGGAGGGCAAATCACGCGTATCGCACACAGTTCACTGTCCGATGTTCCCTGAAGAGAAACAGGAATACTGGTGGACATACATTTGTGACCGGAAGTCACGAACACTTTTAACCGCACCATATCATTGTACGAGCTTAAAGGACAGAGAGGAGATCCAGTTGAAGTTTACAGCTCCTCGATGGGCAGGTGTTTACACCTTCACAGTTTGCTTGCGATCAGGTAACTGACAATTGAGTATGGTATTGAACTTATTTCGTAACCTCCTTTATTCTAAATAGATTCCTACCTCGGAATGGATCAGCAACAGGAACTGAAATTGGATGTTAAGAAAGCTCCAATACCTCGAACTGATCATCCCCAATGGGATATTAGTGAGTCAGAATCAGAGCAAAAGGACGAACAAGAACACGAGAGTGAATTCACGACTGATACATCAGATGATGAAGAATAATTTAAGAGACTTTCTTCCATTAAACTCACACAACATATTGTTTGCATTCTGAATTAAATTAAATGTACGTATAGTAAACATCCAGGATGTTATTTTTTTTCTATTTTTGTTGCCTTTCGTTCATTGTATGGATTACATTAACAAAAAAAAAAATGTTCTCATATGTATATTCCATTCCAAAAACACAAGGTGGGTTCTAATTATTATTTTTGTTTGTTTCGTTGATGAAGATATATAATATGAAATGAAGGACGATTATTATTTTTAATTAAAACAAATTTATTTAAATAGGTCGTTGTAAAGAAAAAAAAAATACATAAGTAATAAATGTTGGAAGTGAAGAAACATGTTGTATTTTATTTTTCACCATATGGCCCTTTTTAAATTTGGCTTCGGAACCCCAACTACCTCAATAACGTTGCCTCGGATTTGGTTCGCTTAAGATGATGTCCAATGGCATTCCAAACGTAGCACGTCATCATGTATGGGCAGAATAATTAAATGGGTGTATATAGGGTGTTCTTAGAAATGCTATACGACTTGAATATCTATAAAGAGTCGTGGGTATCAAATTGAAGTTTCATGTTTCTCAGCAGAATCAGTGGAAGAGTGAAGAATTGATCTGTTCCCGAATTTCGTGGCACACTAAGAAGTGCCGACTTAATAATGCCTCTTGGCCATTAACACATTTGAGCCCGACAAAACAGCATGCCCCGAGGGCGTTAACCCCTTAATACTAGAAAAAACCTGATAACTACATTATGCCAACATTAGTCTAACATCCCAAACATCGTGCTTAAGCATATACCAATTGATATCATACGGCAATACTGCGTTATCTTTAACAATCTGCTAAATAACTACTACTTCCCTAGTTGCTGGAAAATAACAAAGGTGTTTCCAATAATTAAGAAATGAAGGATCCTTCTGATCCTTCTAACTTTAGGCCTATAAGTCTCCTGCCTAATATCGGGAAGATTTTTGAGGTAGTTATTAATAAATCTATTTTGTTCGTTTGTAATGAATCAATTTGGGTTCAAAAGAAATCACTCGGCAGTGCATGCTATTACAAAATTGATTTCGGATGTTAATTGGAATCTCAACGCCAAAAGATGTACAGCTGCCTGCCTAGTGGATATCGAAAAAGCCTTTGACACGGTTTGGATTGACGGGTTAATTTACAAACTTATTCGATATGAATTTCCAACTAATCTTACAAAGATGATAGCATCCATGCTATATGGAAAGAAATTTGTTGTAACAGATAGAGAATACACGACAGCTGAAGTTTTTAATGTCCATAATGGTCTACTTCAAGGCACAGTAACTGCTCCACAGCTCTTCAATATCTACATTTCTGATATACTTAGGGAACTCGATAATTCATTGGCATTTGCCGACGACGCTACACTGTATGCAAGCGGCTCAAAAATTGAAGACATTCAAATCCAACTTCAATGCAAGTTTGATAGGTTTCAAGCTTTCTGCTCCGAATGGAAGCTTAAAATAAACTATACGAAATGTGAAACCATACTGTTCCGCACCCCAATAAGACGCGGTAATTCAGATTTGAGACGCAACTGGAGAAATCTCAAAATAACGAGTTCAAATGGTCTTCGGATCGAGTCGAGGACCATGGTAAAATATTTAGGTGTTCATTTGGACAAGTTTCTGTATTACAATGAGCACATAAATATTCAATTAGACAAGGCAAGAGCGGCATTCATGTCGCTAAAAAGCCTGTTTTATTCCAACTATCTTAGATCCGATGTGAAGATCATTTGTTACCAAGCATTCGTTCGTCCAATTCTGACTTATGCGAGTCCAGTGTGGTGGAACATTAACTCATCGTATATGGAAAAACTTCGAGTGTTCGAGCGCAAATGTCTTAGAGCCTGCACACAGATGTATAGGATTGCACATTCCGATTATAGGCATTATGTCTCAAACAAAAGACTTCTGGATGCTTCCGGTGTGTCCAGAATTGACAATGCCATTCTAGATCTTGTAAGGAATCACTTTGTTCGTTCGGCAAGTGTTAGCGAAAACGAATTAATCTCTGGATTATTCTATCCGAATCCTGGGTAATTCAGAAATGCCTTGGAAAGTGGATACATTCCGCCAGAAACATTTCTGTTTCTGGATGCATATGGCTACCTATCGGATTCAACGAACGTTCCAATAATATACCATGCTGCAAGGAGAGCAACAGATAAAAGGATCCTTTATGAGCCTTTTGAGTCGGGGGACGGGAATACTGATCAAATTAGATACTGCATTAGCATACCTGAAAGCGACAAAAGTAACACTAACAGGTTAAATAGAGACCGATACTGGTGGCTAGACTGGGCTGAAGCCGATACTTAGGTTAAGTAAAACTAGGCCCTGACATGTGATCTCTGATCTAACGATGACTTGTTAGTCGATGGAATAGAGATCACATGACAGGGCCTAGATAGATTTAGATAGGTTTAGATAGGTTAAGTTAGTCTTGTAGGTTAAGTTAGTCTTGTAGGTTTTAGTTTTATATAAAAAAAAAAAAAAAGTTGCGACTGTCTTCTAATAGGTTTTGATTCACATTTTCCTATTTTCAAAAAAAATATATATAGTACATAACAATAATAAATAAATTCACAAAAAATATAAAATTTGAATTAAACAAAACATTATATATCATGTAATGCGAACCATAATGGTCTTTTACTTTGGCAAAAGTTAAAAAAAATGTCTAGTCTTTAAGTTTATTTAGGCTATCAATTAATATTAACGAAATTGTGAATAAATAAACGTTTAAAAAAAAAAAAATGCCAACATTAGTCAAAACCTTCAGTGAATGTCTAAAGCTGAATTCTCAAAGCGTGGCGTGAAGTCAATGTTATATTCTTAACAAAAGCAGGGAAATGCAGTCAGACAATTGCGAAAGATTTTAGACCAATTAGCCTATCCTCATTCCTATTGAAAACATTGGAAACGCTACTAGACATTCAAATACGTAAGTCCAGTCTACCTATCCCCAAACCAGCACGCCTATATCATTGGCAAATCGGTAGAAACTGCCCTGCATGAGATAATTCAAAGAATAGAAAAATCGCAAAATCACAAAGAAAACACACTAGCAGCATTCCTATACATAGCAGGAGCCTTCAAAAACGTAAAAACGGGAGCCATTGAGATTACACTTGAAAAAGCAGGATATATACGGTCATTAATAACTGGATCATAACCATGCTTAAAAAACGTATCATTTCATCCTGACTGGGCGATTGTACCAAAAGAATAACAACGATAAGTGGTACTCCCTAGAGTAGAAAGTGTTCTTTCTCCACTTATTTGGCTACTGGTAGTCAGCGAAGCATTAAGGAGAATAGAAATCACTGCAAAAAAACAGTGGCTTATGCAAGCGATCTGGTTCTCATGGCATGTGGGAAATTCCCATCGACTTAAAGCGCAATCATGAAAACAAGCCTAAACATACTCAGTAGATGGTCAGAACCATGCGGCCTGGGTGTAAATCCGAAGAAAGCCGAACTAGTCCTCATCACCGACAAGAGATCAATCACAGAATTTGTGGCACCGACTGTGGGAGGGTCCATCCTCTTACTATCAGCATGTTGCAAATACCTTGGGGTGATCGTAATACTTGATAGCAAACTAAACTGAAAGCTGAACATCAACGAAAGGGGAAAGAAAGCAAACATTGAACTATATAGATGCAATATAATCTGCGGTATCGGGGGCCCGTCCCCGAGGGTCACATCTGTTATCAGACCATATGTTGCCTAGTCTGATGGAATTCCATGAAAAAGACGAAGCATATGATTGCACTAACAAAGGTTCAAAGAACAGCATGTGTACTCACGCCAACTATGCAGGAAAGTCGGCTACCCAGAAGTCGAAGTGACAACCTTCATCTACTCTGTCGGTCCCACGCGATCATCAACACCCATAACAAACTCCTTGGTTGTTTCTACTAAGAGGACTTGACGGAGCTAGCAACAATGCCTATAGCACAGATCATCCATATGATTGCACTAACAAAGATTCAAAGAACAGCATGTGTACTCACACCAACTATGCAGGAAATTCGGCAACCCAGAAGTCGATGGGACAAACTTCATCTACTCTGTCCGTGCCACGAGATCAGCAACAGCCATAACAAACTCCTTGGTTGCTTCTAGTAAGACGACCTGACGGAGCTAGCAGCAATGCCTATAACACAGATAGTCCGTTTAGCAAATATCTATTTAAGATATAAAACATTCTATTAAGGTACAAGGGTATCACTATGGGCCTACGCAGGCCTATGTGAGTTTCACGACTCACCTGCCCACCAAACCTAATGCCTCTTTAATATAATTATAATTGGTGCCAGTTCAGAGGGTCTTCTTTCTAAGCAAACCATGCTGATATTTTAGTCATAATCATATTGCTGCACCCGACGGTGCAACTAATAGCATACGCCGACGATATTGACATCATTGGTAGTACTGAACGTGATGTTATAGCCACGTTTGCTGGTACAAAGAAGGAAGCGGCAAAAATGAGGGTAAGGCTAAGGTTATGCTCTTAACACGAAAGGACACAAAACACCGACGAATTGGACAGAACGTCACCATTGACAGATATAACTTTGAGGTTGTACGGAACTTTGTCTACCTCGGCTCCGCTATTAACTCTGACAATATCTCGTCAGAAATTAAACGAAGAATTAATCTTGCCAACCGCTGTTTCCTCGCGCTAAGAAGGCAATTCAGCAGTAAAGCCATCACTCAAACTACTAAGGAGGTCCTACATGAGACCATGATCACCCTACTCTATGGCGCTGAAGCATAGTTCCCTAGTCAAAAAAAAACTACGCATTGGACGTTTAAGATGGCTAGTACATGTAGAACGAAAGGACGCCAATACTCGCAGAGTCTTCAATTCCCAACCAACTGTCGGAGGAAGACCTCGCCTTAAGTGATGCGCAAATGCAGAAACCGACCTCAACCAACTTGGAAAGCGCAACTGGAGGCAGTTAGCCGGGCTAATTGGAGAGGCATGTTGGTTAAGGCATGTTGGTGTAGCGCCACTTAAGTAAGTATACATCTGCTTCGTCAATTCCTGAAAAGTAAAAATGTGTACTGAAACGAGTATCGTTCTAGATTTTACGATACTCGTAATTTCTCAAGACTGGCATTAGGCAGTCATATAGTTTTCGTTTTCGTTGAGCTGTCATAAATATTTCTCGTCTTACAAAATCGCACTTTGTCGTGACTATCGTTAACTGCTGTGTCGTTTACTTGCCGCTCGTTTCGTTTTATGTAATAGAGCCCCAGGCTGGACAAATGCTGTTTTCCAACTACTCGGAAAGAGTCCTGATGAGTAGGATAGATAGAAAAGCTTACGCTAGCGTGGAAGAACACCTCTTCAGAATAATGGGGATATACCATCTGGACCAGCCGATTTGTGAATGTCAAGATCAATGGGGTTAGATATCATATCAGCAGCAGCGTCCCCGTCACTATCGAGAAAACATACTGACCAGGGACCATATTTTATAAAACGAATATCGTTGAAATCACTTCGTTCTCGTTGATTACATAAAACGAGTATCGTTCTTTATTTCACGATACTCGTAATTTCTTACGACTGGCATTGGTCGTATAGCTTTCGTTTTCGTTGAGCTGTCATAAATTTCTCATTTTACACAATCGCGCTTTGTCGTGACTATCGTTTACTTCTGTTTCGTTTCGTTTTATGTAATAGAGCCCCAGTAAAAATTCTTTAAAAAAAAATTGTTTACTGCTTCCCAATTGGCTTTCTGGTATTGCCTGCCATACAGTCTTTTTGGGAATTTGTTCTTGAACTATGTGGTTAGAGTACGAGAAATTTGATAATATGACACCTGCTTCATGTGACTTTGCTTGCCTACCGTGTTTGGAGTATAAAATCTTCCTTTAGATTTACGTATTTCACAATCAATCCTATTTCTTAAAACTCGGTAAGCATTGTGGAATACGTCAAGCATATAATACACCCAACGTTTATATGCTCGGTTACTGTCACGAATGAGAGACTTGATTTTGGAGTTTAACCATGCGAATCGTAAAGATGAATAATATTTTTTGAAGAAAGGATATGACATAGTTAAAACTACCATTCCTTAAGACTAAACGTTCATTTACAAGATCAAGCGAACCCGTTTGCCGAAGCCATTTAACTAAATATTAAGAACGCCCATGATCAACTATATTGGAAAGCTTCTTGTTTCAGGCAGATCCGGCACTGGCCCTGCTAACTGTAAAAAGTAAAACTCATACAGAAGAAAAAAAAATCACGTTGTTCAATGTTTACCGATAACATTTTTTTATTCGTTTCTTTTATTTTATTATCTGAATTCAGATTCAGAAAAATTATACTCTTGACTTCAAAAAACATTTTAAATTTAATATAATTAAAATAAAAGCAAACAAATTTTACGTTATAGAAAAAAAATTGTCCAATTTTCGAATTTACAAAAAAGCATATCTCTTATAAGCAAAATTTACAATAAATTACAAAGGGAATTTATGTTGTCATTAAATAAATTCTTATTTCTTTTTTTTTTTTATTTTATTTTTAACTTAACCTATAAGACCACTATAGGACCAAATATGAATTGCATTTTCTTCATTTTTTAGTTTAAACATAAAAATATATTTTTTATTAATTTTCTTCTTCTTCGTTAGCTGCCTCGGTTTGTTCTGAATTGGTGTTGGCATCTTGTAAAATTTCGTTATCGTTCTTCAGCTTTTCCTCGGCATTGCTATCTATAGGTTTCTAAAAGAAGCAAATTATGAATTTAATTAATTAAACTGAACTTATAGGTTTTAGATGAAAAATAAATTAGCATTTTGGCAAGTGTATGGAAAGTATTTTTTTTAACATAACAACTCTTTACATAAAAGAAAAAAGTTTATTATAAATATTTTAATTTTAATGTTAACAGCGTGGCGTTTATATCTGTTGGTTATTGTTTTAAGTAGAATTTATTAAGACCTCAGTCTCTGTTACGCTTTCTTCAGATTTTTCGATGACTTCTTCTTTTGATGGTTTCACTTCGATTGTGCTTGACTCCTCTTCGTCGTCTTCATCCGATTCATCCTCGTCGGCAGTTTCATCTTTTGCTTCATTCTGCATTACCGACGAATAGTAAGAAGTGTGGTTTTAAAGTATGCGACAAATTTAGTGATTTTGCAACACCAAACATAGAGATTCACTTTAGCAGAGATAAGTAAACAGACGATAGTAGAGATAAGATTCTCAAATCACAGGTTTATTTATTTTGTTAAGCAAGGCTTAATTTAGTGGCGAAATCTTAATCTTAACGGAGAATAAAAGGCAAATTAATGATTAAAATTATTAGAGAGGGCGAATCAAACTATCTATTTTGACATCAGACCTTAGGGGTCTAAATAAGTTGAGTAGCAGTTAATTGGTCACACAAATATAGAAGAATAAGAAATGTTTTTCAAATGTAACATGCATTAATTTTATGGTATTTTATTATTATATCTTCGAAGGGATGGAAAACCATCCATAGCCTACTGCACTTGGATTTGTTTATGCAAAAACTACGGCAGTCAGGTTTTCTGTTGGAACATGTAACTTCAAGAAGGCATGCGTAGCTCCTTATTCCTAAATGAGAAGGAGCTTTAATTTTCACCGGATCCATATCCATCTATACAAAAATGGATGCAGGTCTTATAGGTGGCATATGAGGAGGGAATATATGACTACATTATCCCTTACCACGATTTTGATATCAAATCAGAACACCAAGCAGTGGTGAATGGTCGTCAAACAATGCAGTACACAGCTTGAAAATCTACACTGAAGGATACAAAAATGACAAAAAAGTTCTGGCTTTTACTCTTAATAGATCCACTAGCCACATCCTTAAGACTAGCAGACTTACATAGTAAATTTTAAGCAGAGATCTTAGCCATACTCGAGCTGCCGAATGGGCTTATCACAAGAGGATATCTCCATCTAAAACCTCAGGTATCGAATGTATCTTCTTCTCTTCTTGTTGGAGGCTGCCACCAAAAATCTAGGTGCCAAGACATAAGCAGAAGAACTAGCTAGATTAGGAACGGCACGCTGTGCATCCATATCCGGTAGAAAGGAAATCACCCGCTGGCTGTGGAAAATCAGCTTATAACTAAATACACACAAAAAGAAGCGAGTGACAGTTGGCACAAGTAAGTAAGTAAGTTTAATCATCTCTGGCCAGAAATAAATAGCGGCAATCAAATAAGCGTATAGCCCCACATTCATTTCAATAGAGGTAAGAGCACTCTAGGTCCTCAACCTCAAGCACTATAGGTGCTCAGACTCAACAACTTGATGCAACAACTTGCATCACTTATGCAAGTGTAGCAACTCTGAAGGAGAAGAAGTTATCACATCTGCGGTCAGGCAACAGAAGATTTCTTGCCAGTCACTACTTCAATTATCTAGACGATCTGTCAAAGAACACTATGGTCAAGATCATCCGCTTCTGTAAAGGATCGGACTGAAGTGCGCTATTTCTTTCGGACACCAGAAGCAACTAAACATAGTACAACTTAATAATCGTTATACCCTTACATCACTATATTTTTTCTTTTCTGAAACGAGGATTTCTAAGGACCTACGTAGGCCTATAGAACCTAACAAAGGATTTTTTTTTTGCACTACTAAAGTACATTTTATTTGCTTGATCACTGCAAAGCTGCCAAAACGAACGAAATATTTTTGATAGCTAAATTGCAATTAAATCAAATTCTGCTATCGAAATATATCCTAAGTCTAATATAATCTGTGAAACGCTATCGCAAGGTTCTTTATGATCAAGACAAAGTCAAGCTTTTCTGGTTCCTTATACATAGGAGAATGAAGGGTAAATGGTAACAGCTGTTAAACTATCAAGAAAATGTGTGCCACTACTAAGAATGCAGATCAGTCTGTCAAAGTACCATAATTTGACCTTACAACATAGAACAGAACAGATTGGAACTTTATCCCCACCTCTAAAAGATCCAAGAAGACGTGAACAGAGTATGACAATGACAGAACCCCTTTGAAAAAACAGGAAATCTGATTAGAAGATTTTAAGATTACTTAATGGATACACATATTGAGGTGGGTATTAACCTCAATATGTTAAAAATGGCGCAGCAGCGTAATGCTTTAGTCAACGATTTTTGACAGCTACGCCATGAATTTCTTCCCAAGTTGTTCGACAAAGATTCGTTCTAGAAAAGGCAATGCTGACCAATATGTCAAACGAACCCGATTGTATGCGTCATTATTTTCGTTCCTTAACGGATTCCTCGTAAGGAAACGTTCCGATCGGAACTGACTTTCGTTTCAAAAATTCTTCCGAACATATGATAAGAAAACTGCGAAAAATGCATTTCCCAGCTAGTCCAAATTGAGCCGTTTTTTGGCAATGATTCACATTCATAGCGTAGCGAGCATTGCGGCTGAATTTTTGAATAGGAGGAATCATTTCACCATTGGTTGTTAAAATAGCGATTTAACAAGGTAAGGCTGGAGATATTTGGACGATGTTCAAGCGAAACTAAAGAGTTCGCCATTTTTTGGTGCATCCGACGTGACGTGGGCGTTGAATCCAAATTTGGAGTGTAAAAACCCTTCATATAGCTTAACATATTTTGTCGTTTAGAGTCCACTTTCGAAGATAACCGACGTGGATCTGAAAACGAATATAAGAAGCTGTCATCAGCGAAGGAATGAATTGTATTAAAAATGTCAGATTGGAAATATTTTATAAAAATGGGAAAGAGAGTCGTAGGCAAAACTGAGCCTTGGGAGACACCAGCATTATGACGGAAACCGTTCAAAACAACTTGAATTGAACGCTTGGAAAGATGATTTCTAATTGATTTCTAATCATAGAAGACATTTTTCATCGACTCTTAATGCACGCATTTTCGACAAAAGGGCTTGATACCAAACCCTGTCAAATGCCTTTGATATATCAATTGCAACTGCTCTACATCCAGTTTAGTTCAAAACTGTATAGTGATTTGGCATGCAACGATTTCCATTTAAGGTTTGATTGGCTGGAATTAGTTTGCATAGAGTAAAAAAATCATTTATTCAACTACTCGATGATAAGCTGACTGCACTTCAACCTGAAAATGCCAGAATACTTGTATAAACAAATAAACAGACATGGACAAGTATCGAAGAGATACAAATGATACGTGATGCAAAAAAAAAATACAAATTTTTGGCGCAACAGGCTCGTTAGTACCCAGGGCCTAGCTTTCTCACAACCATTCATGTGTGCGTGTGTACTTCTTGCACGATGGCGGGACCTCCTGTTTTATGCCGACTCCGAACGGCTAAGTTGAGATAAGCTATTCTTGACAATTGATACTACTCGGATGATTTGTCAGATCATCACGAGAGGAGGGCCAGTGAAAAATCATTTAGGTGTTGCTACGGCTGGGAATCGAACCCAGACCTCCTGCGCGGCAGTTCATCGCACTAACCACCGCGCCACTGAGCCCCCGATACGTGATGCAAATCTTTTTATTGAATCATCACTTGCATTTTTTGAAGATCTCTTTACGACGAGCTTTACTAATGAAAATCCTAACAGCTTATGCATTTGGGTTTTATAAATACTTCCCGGAACACAAACAGCAAGCAATTGTATGGAATCCGAAATTATTACGTCTTGTCCACTGTTATAATTAGGCCCAACTATTTGGGTTACTTCGAGACGTTTTTCGAATCATATACCCTGGTTTGCGTTAACCAAAGACTTATTTAAAAATATGTTTATTTCAAGGTTTTAAATGGTTTCTGGATTTGCAAAATCATCACAATCAGCAAGTATCCGTATGTTGAGAATTAGGCAAGAAATCTACGACGGAGTTCACAAACTCAATATAACAATCCACATCAATGGTAAATTCGTCAACGTAAGATTTACATGCCCTTATAGTGGCTGTCTAAGTACATTTGTGTGATTTCAATGCCAAGGAAGAATGGCGATTGTTATTTTTGGGTATTGTTTAAAACCTCAGCCTACCGCACACTTCGTCTAGGCAAATTAAAAGTTAGCACATATTTTTTCATCTATGTGGACACGGCGATTTCCAAATAAATTAATGGTTAACCAAGTTGAACATATTACATCCAATAAGAACCACTCCAGCATTTTTGATATCCGAATATTCCGAGCGGGCTCAGTAGCGCGATGGCTAGTGCGATGAACTGCCGCGCAGAAGGTCTGGCCCTGCTCTCGTGATGATCTGACAAATCATTAAAGTAGTATCCAATTGTCAATCTCAACTTAGCCGTTCAGAATCGGCATAAAACAGGTGGTCTTGCCATCGTGCAAGAAGTACTCACGCACAAATGAATGCTTGTGAGAAAGCTATGCACTTGGTACTAACGAGCCTAAAATACAAAAATGTATATTGACTCCTCGTTGCAGCCAACATACAAATGTAGACCCAAAACCTCTCAACAACGTGAAAATACTTTGAGAATGTTGAATGTCGAAAATTTCGACAGCTGCCAAGATGATCCAACTGATGTGCTGGGTTTCTTCTATCCACAAACAGGAAAGCCTTAGTTTAACGAATGGAAATGGAAAAGAATAATCGCTCAAAAGAGGTGAGCAGTAAACAAGGGCAAAACCATCTATATGCTGGGGCATACAACATAGACGAGTCAAGCCGAATGTTTTTTGAACTGATATCCGCTAATCTTTTTGACGACTTCTTTTCAAAATTTTAATCGAAGATTTAGTCTTGCCAATTGCTTGTTTTTCCGACTGAGACGACAACTGAGTAAAACTCCAAATAAATGGGAGATCCTATGTAAGACATTGATCATCAGACCATAGAGGAATACGGTAGTGAAACATGAACTTAACCAAAGTCAAATATTTAGTTGGTTTGGGCGCTAAATTCATTTAACACAAATCTTATTAAAAAAAAATACTTATTGGGAGTCTAAAATTGCTTTCAATGGTAAGGTGGAACAAAACCTATACTTTGCCCAGCAGAGTATTTGATTATTAACTAGGTCGACACTGTAGGGCAAACTGGAGGCAGTTAGCTACCCCCGTCAATCCCCAACATAAAAGTAGGATAAACGGTTAATTTAAAAAAAAAAACGAATTAAGATATTTTTTATTGAACTAAGGGCCGCCCTCAATTTCCGATTGTTAATATTAAGATTTGAAAGTTATGCATACAAGGCAAATAGAGTAGAACAAGATATTTTAAAGCTGCAATATAGAGTTTTGGTGTGAGTAGTATTCAGTGGAAGACGTTGACAAATCACACGACTTTCAAGAAGACGACGACACAAGTTTAACATGCACACAAATCACGACAATCTACTACAACAGAAGTCAAACCTTTTCTTCTGTTTTTGCACTATCTTCCGTGGGAGTTGGAACCGATTCGTTTGTTTCAGATTTTTCCGCTGGTTCGGCTGGGACTGTTTCAGTATCAACATTGTCTTTATCACTACTGTCTGCAATGGTTTTCTTTTCTACATGTTCATCTTCATCTTGCTCTTCTTCTGGTGAACTTTCAGAATTGTTTTCATCCTTTTTCAAAACCTCGCTATCCTTCAATTCCTCCTTTGCAATTTCGTCCTCTTTAGTCTCTTCACTTTCCTTTTTAGTTTCGTCAGTTTTAGGAGTCTCCTTAGTTTCTGAAACATCCTTTTTGTTGTCTTTTTTCTCATCGTCGTTGTCATCGTCGGTTTCATCTTCACTTTCCTCCTTCTTCTCCTCATTTTCCTTCTTCTTCTCATCCTCCTTCTTCTCCTCATTCTCCTTCTTGTCCTCATCCTCCTTCTTCTCCTCATCCTCCTTCTCCTCACCCTCCTTCTTCTTCTCATTCTCCTTCTTCTCCTCATCCTCCTTCTTCTCCTCACCCACCTTATCATCATCGTTCTTTTTCTTATTCTCCTCAGAGTCTTCGTCTTTTTTACCTTCACCTTCGAGGGACACTTATGTTAGACGTCACAATTTGGACATGGGTACAAATTCTAAAGCATGCTCTTATTTTAAACTTAAGACTTACCAGAGTTCTCTTCTTTTTCTTCTTCATTTTTACTCTCAACCTCCTTAGTGTCTTCGGGGTCGTTAGAAGTTTCCTCTGTAGATTTAGTATCGTCGGCGGATTTTTCCTTTTCTTTCTCTTCGGTGGCTTCTGTCTTTGATTCATCAGATTTGTCAGCTTTTTCCTCGCCAGATTCCTCTGTTTTTTGCTCCTCCGCAGTCGCAGCCTTTTCACCCTCTTCAGAAGACTTCTTCTCCTGATCTTCGTCGCCTTCCTTTTCAGCGGGTTTCTCATCCTTCGCCTCTTCGGCCTTAATCAGATATTAGTTATTCAATTTATAGACTTACACACACATTTGTTGGTTAACAAAAGCAAATTACAACTACTGTCATACATTTTCATCAGAGTCTGTCTTTTCTTTTGCTTCATCTGTGTCAGCAGCAGCAGCAGCTTCTTCGCCTTCAGGTTTCTCATTTTTATCCTCACCTTCACCTGTTTCATCCTTAGACTCATCCTTCTTAAGGTTCAATCAAAAAATTGGCACACACAGAGAGAGAGAATGTTTTAATATCATAATCGAGTATCGTTAGTTTCTACACTACTCATGCTATACTTTGCGCCAAGCTCAAGCTGCATCTACTTCAAAACGATCTCTTTCCCACGCTGCTGTGGTAAAGCATTTTTTTTTAAAAAGCTTTTTGCGAAATTACAATACGTCTACATTCAGTTCCTTACTACGTAACGTTCTAGTCGATAGATGGAGCGACCAAAATCGTGTTTCATTTTATTATTCAACTCAATCGTTTACAATCGGTTACAAGTAGTATTAATTATATTTTTTGTTTAAGAAAATAATACGAGTAGGTCTTTTTTATTTCTGTATGCGTTATATGGTTAAACAACAAAAAATATTGCTTAGCATTATTATCATTAGTAATTTAGTTTTAATAATTGATATTTATATATATAAACAAAATAATAATTGTATTATACAAATAATCGTATGGTTATTAAAAATAATAAAATTGCAAAATCATAAAAGAGTTATTCAAATATATATTGAAGTTATTTAAATAAATTGTTTTTTTTTTAATAGAGAGTGTTAATGTTTGTTTGATTTTTAATAAAAATTGGAAAATTAATTCAAACCTCCTTGTTCTCTTCGTTTTCTTTGTTTTCTTCTGTTGCTTCTGCCGGAGGAGCATCAGTGGTCTCTTTTTCGCCATTTTTCAATTCGATATGGGCTGTGGAGACACTTGTTGTATCGGCTGGTGCTAGCTTAAGGAATTGATCGAGCGTATCGATCTCGTTGGCCAAGTCAAATGCATCGTAATCGCCACAATAATCATCGCCATTGAATATTTGTGGGGGCAGTGGATGTCTAGGGTTGGGATCGCTAACTGTGCCTCCGGCACTGCTTGATTTTGTTTGCATAGTGTCCTTTTCGGATTCCTTGCCTGGCTCGGTGATGTCGACAAGTTCATATTTGATATTTTTACTGTCCAGAATCATGAGGACGCGTTGTTGGCGTTTTTTTACCTAACAAAGAAAGAAGAGAGTATAAGAAATTTTAAAGAAAATATTTTTCCAACAGTAATCTTTATTTAGCGTTGTTTACTTTAGAAAGATGAAATTTCTAACTAAAAATTGATTGGTTGACTGAGTTTTGTTTGAGTGCGCGTGAAGATGAGAAAATACGACACAGAAAAACTGTAAAGTTTCTCTTCGATAAAAGCAGAAACGCAAGCCAGGTGGCTGAAAATGTTAATAGTGTATACGGTCCTAATTCTGTAACAGCCTATCTTACGCAGTTTTGGTTTAGCCGATACCGTTCCGGTAATTTAAATGTCAAAGATGCATCACGCTTTAGATTTTGATGTCGAAGATGCAGCACGCTCTGTCAACTGTCGATAAAATCATGAAAATAGTCGAGTCAGTTCGTCATGTAAGCAATGTTTTGATTACCCAGGAGCTAAAAATTCCACAAAAACCCGTTTGGAACCATTTGAATACAAAACAAAACCCGATGTACGGCTGTCACGAAGTTAACCACGAGTTAATGCAAAACCATGAACCGAATTTCCATCTGCGAACGCTGCTGAATGGCAACAAAATCGAACTATTTCAGAAGCGGATGGTGAATGGTGACGGTGCGGTGGATGGTAAATAGCTTTAACAAATTGCCAAGCCAGCATTGACGGCCAGGCAGATTTGTTTGTGTGTTTAGTGAGTTTGGGAGAAATCATCTACTATTAGCTGCTGTCCTACGGCAAAACTATTAATTCGGACCTGTACTGTAGGCAATTAGACCGTCTGAAAGAAGCAATCGCCCACACTCAGCAAGTAGAAGAGGAATTGTGTTAAATCGGTACAATGCCCGGCCATACACATCGATTGTAACTCTCTAGAAGCTACGGGTGTTTTTTTTTTCCTGTTGTATTTAGGGGAAATGCTTTATGCATTATAAGGAGGTGTTTTTGGCACTGACCATCCCCGTACGTCCGACTCTCCTTTGTGTAAGGTATACGTCAAACACTGTCTCGCGGAATTGCTCCTCTTCTCTTTTCTTTCTTTTGAGAATATGTAGGGCGTAGGTGTAGATTTGGTTCCACCTCTGCTCCTTTCTGTGGTTGTCAAAATCAAATACTTTAAAGCGTCTTTGCTTCATGTTACCTCCTGGCGACTTGTATGTCGATTAAAGTCGGAATTTTTTTTTTCAATGGGAATAACTAGGTTTCTTCTGTAAACAGGCTGAGATCGTGTAAATCCATCCAGAGCGTACTATTTTTTATTATTTGCGCGTACTTAAGGGGTTATGAAAACCAATATTTTATCACAGTGTGGGTCTTAGAGAAAGGGAAGATAGAGAGTGATAGGAAAGATGTTTAATGTAGTGGAGACATACTCCATGGGTGGTCACCGAACTAACTTCGGGAAGTAACTGTTTTTTTGTGTTCGTTATATTCGCAGAATTTTTCAAGTTAGTGTATACTTTTAGAATGCTATTATAAGAGTTTTTCCAAAGGTCTTTCCTTAAAATCGAACCTTCCGCTGGTCCGGAGGTGATTTGCATTCATCTTTGGCGCTCTGAAGTCTCATAGATTAGCTCCCAGCACTTGAAGTAGTATATCACCATTCGTAAGAGACAGACTGGGATGTTGAATGGGTTTTTGAGCGCGTTGAGCATGTCACTCCCCTAGCTTATTTAAAGGTATTTCTGACGTCAAGAGTTGCCAACAATCGATCTGCTTGAGTAGTTGCTTCCCCGTTGGGCGATTTAGTACTTTTTTATGTTGATGTCTCAACGAATTTGCTGGCAAAAAATTCATCTCAAGAGATTCTTCTGAGTAATAAGAATAACTGTCCCAGACGAGGGGCACAATGGACTTACCTTTAAACTGGCAACAAGTTATTAAACATAACCGCGCATAAGTGACTCACTTCAATTATGGTAATGGTAGTACTCGCTCAATGGTAGCACTCGGCTTCTCTTACGGCTTTGCCTTGTAGGACTCTTTTTAACCCATAGACCAATTTGAAATATCACCCACTGTAGACTGATAATTTTTATGAGCAGATGAGAACGCCTTCTTGCCTTCACGGCTTAAAGATCGTAGGCCAGGTGAAACGCTAAGATTGGAGCTGATGTCATAGCGGTCATTTAATTAGACAAATCCAAACTTTCACACATCTATGATATTGTTCTATGGTTATTGTGTGTTGTGCGTGCGTGAAAAACCACATGAGTTTCAGTACACTTTGGGTTTTTTCCACAAATCTATATACATATATAAAAATAAGTCGATATTTTGTGTGTTTACGTATAACTCACGTAATTTTCAACCAAATTTAATTGGTTTTCTTATATTCAGAAAATAATGTGAAGGATATAGGGCCTATTTTTTCCAAATTCCGACCACTGGGACGCCCCCTTTTCAAAATTTTGTTTTTGGTTATACCGTAAGAAATTTTGAAAAAGTTCTGAACATCTATGTATCGTCAACACAAAGTTTTTTTTGGCACACCCAGTTTTTGAGCGCGTTATTCGTTAAAAAAAAACTGTTTTTGGCACTATTTAAGTAATTTCAAAAAAAAACTTTGATGAAAACCTTTTCAGAAAAATACTATGAACATTTCGTCTAGAGATAATTTTAGCCCACGCCCACTTTTTGGGGGCGTTTTCTTATAAAATCGGTTTATATACCCAACCCCAAAGCATATGCAATAGAAAAACTTTTTTTTTTTGTGTTAAACCATAAAAAAGATTTTGATAAACTTTGAGCAATAAACAGTGACATTAATGACATTTGCTATGTACCATCTTCGTTATAGACTTCTGATGGTTTTTTTTTTATTTAGCACCAAAACATTCACTAGAAATAATTTTTATGGCAAAACAACGTTTGTCGGGTCTGCTAGTCTAATGAAACAAATAAAATAAAAATACAAATCATTGACAACAATATATTTAAAGAAAAAATGAGCGCATCAACGTGAATAATTTCATCAAGAAGAGAAAACAAATTTTGTGGACGTATTATAATATACTAATTGACTTTACCTATATTAATTACCAACTGTATAGAGCTTCTGAATACAACAATTACTATCGTCATTAATTCTGGAATGGTTTCCTGTATATTCATTTTGTACTAACATCGCGTATCACCTTTTTATTTCGTTGTCCATATTTGGTTTATCTCTCAAGCATTTATTACTCATGATGTCGTTCACTTATAGTCTTTTATCGTTATTTTTATTTTTATAAGGTTGCTGTCGCACGCGAATGTGAATCAGTTGGATTGATTTTTTTGCATTGTTTGTTACCCTGAAATCGATTTTATCGAATGGAAAGAAGAATAAATTATCTGACATTCTATATCCCCTTGCGTTGTACTAAAAATGAACTTTTGCTAGAGGATTGTTACCTAGACGAGGTTGAGAACAGTTGTTATTATTCGAATTCTTAAAAATTGTCAAATTTATAAAATAAATAAAGGTGACGTTAAACTCAATTTTATTCCTAAGGAGTGCCCACACCACAGTAATATTTTATACAACATGGGATCGGATATCTAAAAAAAACAACGGACAAATACTAAAAGAAATTCCAACATCGAAATCCTGCAATCGCAGAAGATCTCCCACATCTCAGCTGAACACGTAATCCAATTAGGATCTCTCTATTTCATTGTCTGTCTGGCATAAAGCTAGTGATACAAGGCGCAAAGCGAATACCGACAGCGTTGTAGTCGGTTGTGTGAATAAGGAAAAACAAATTCAATAGAATCTCTCAGCAAGATTTAAACATCTTACTTCGGTAGTCGCTTATAAGTTTTATCAAGGAGCTTGTAGAGTAGTCTTTCGCAAAGCCTTCAAAGCATAAGACTTCTTGCCTAAGTCTGGCACTTATAACAAATCCATATTCGCTGTTTTTACTAAATAAATAAACCGTCGTAGATGAAACCATTGTTACAAAGCAACAGCCTCGGAAAGGACTGATTTTTTTGTTGACGACCCTCGTATCTGCACCTGGAATGTGAGAACATACTGGAGAGGTGCAGGCGAACATTACTGCCATCCAGGAAATACGATGGGATGGGCCGGGCACAAAAAGAATGAAACATCTGAAATCTCCTGACATCTACTACGGACCGTGCTATAGCGAGCAGAAACAGCGACTATTCGGATGCGGAATTGTTATAAGTGACAGACTTAGAAGTCTTATGTTTCCAAGACATTAGCGACTCGGACCACTCCTTTGTTGCAGCCAAGGTAAGAATGCGGATATCCACCACGCCACAACAAACCAGAAATACTGTAAAAAAAAATTTAATGTCGAAAGGCTGTAATCGCAAGAGACCAACAAGGCCTTCACCATAGCACCAGCATCGAATGTCGAAGAACAATAGCAACGATGCCAACAAGCCATTAGATAAGCCGCAACTGATGTGCTAGTTTCTCGCGCCAGCAAGAAACCCTTTGATAAGGAATGCCAACAGATGCTCGCAGCCAAGAATGAGCCCTACAAGGCTAAGCTGCAGGTGAAGAAGAGAGCTGCCATTGAGCTTTATAGGTAAAGAAGAAGGGAAGAACACCGACTTTTCAGGAAAAAGAGCTAGTAAAGAGCGCGATTGAGGGTATAGAAAGGTGCCACTCCTGGAACGATGTTCGCAAGTTTTACCAAAGTGTAAAACGTCAAAGCCAAGGATACAAGGCGAAGAGAAGCTTGTCGAGATGAACAAGAAAATATTGTAGTTGGGACACAGTCGATGCTAAGGATATGGAAGAACCACTTCTGCAGACTGTAAAACGGCGATGACGAACAACCGCTGTCAGGCAGAACGAACCATTCAATATTGGCGACGACAGCGAAACAACAAACCACCCGCCCTAAGTGAAGTGAGGATAAGGATATCTAAACTCAAGCTAAGCAAGACTGCCGGAAACGACGGCCTTCCCGCCGAGCTTTATAAAGCAGGCGCCGATGTACCTCTCACCTCCTAAATTCCTGTATTTAGGAGACGTAGCAATCGTTGACAAAAAAATGTCGACTAATGTTAATAGGCGTGTTTTCGTGAGATTTCGCTACCAAGTGAAGTAAGATTTCAAACGGAGTATAAATAAATACAACAAATGACTTCCTTTACTTTACTTTACCCTTTTATGCAAAGAAATATTGAGTTGGGAGAGACAGTATATCCTACCAAAGAGTAGCACTAGATATTTTTGTGATGAATTCGCTAGACTGATGGATGAATTCTATGATTTAAATAAAGATATTGTAGTAATCGGTGATTTTAATATTGATTGGCTATCCCCTAATAGTAACTATAAAAAGGAGATTGAACAATTAATAAAAGATAATGCATGTATGCAAATCATAGACGAACCAACTAGAATCACGCGGAATTCAAGCACATTAATCGATTTTGTTGTAACAAACAGTACGACGGTTAAAGCAAAAACTGTAAAAGATCTAAAAATAAGTGATCATGAAACTATTGTGATTGATATAATTTGTGATAAAAAAAAGAAGCAGAAGAAGATATTTCCCTATTTCAAATATAGACAAAGTTTATTTGGGCAAGTTTTAGAAAGTAATTTTATAAATTGGCGAAATATACACGATATAAATTTATTAGCTGAGGAATTTTTAAATATAGCAAATAAAAGTGTTTCTGTGTTTGTTAAAAACAAAATTGCAAAATCTATTGGAAACGAGTGGTTCAACAATTTTTAAATAATCTTAAGAATGAAAAAATTTGAAAATATTCAAAAGCAGTATTAAGTGGTTTAGACGATGACTGGTAAAGTTATACTACCATAAGAAATCGATATAAAAGTGAAATATCTAAGCGTAAAAGTGAATTCGTAATGTCAAAAATATCTGGTTCATTGGATCAAAAAACAATGTGGAAAAACTTAAAAAACTATGTACTAAAAAAAGAAAAAAGCGAAATAAAAAATGTTTTATTCGGTTCCGAAATGTGTAAAGAAAATAAAATGATAACAACAAAATTCAATAGTTTCTTTGTTAGAAGTATAGTCGAAATAATAAATACAATTCCCTTAACTCCTTTTGTGAACCAGGTACAAGAAGTGGAAAGTGTGTTCAAATTTAATAATGTTTCGTTACATGATTTGAAACAATCTCTAAAAGATATTAAAAACAAACGCGATTTTCAATTTATGAGCCCCAGTATCTACCTAGACCAATTCGAATTACTTGGTCCAATTTTGTGTAAAATAATTAACCGTTCTCTGTCTACAAGCAAGTTTCCTGACTCCTGGAAAGAATCATTAGTTACCCCAATAGAAAAAATTGTTAATACAGTGAAATGCGAAGAGTTTAGACCCGTTAATGCTATGCCATTGTGTGAAAAGATTTTTGAAAAAGTGATATTTAAACAACTTTATCAGTATTTCGAAAGTAAAAACTTAATAATGGACCTACAATCCGGTTTTCGAAAGGGCTACTCGTGTGAAACTGCCATCAATATAGTTGTTACATCTTGGAAAGAAGAAATAGCTAAAAAGAGAAGTGTTTATTGTGTTTTTTTGGATTTAAAACGAGCATTTGAGACTGTAAGTAGAGACATTTTACTAATGAAAATTAAGAAATATGGGGTCAGAGATAAAGAATTGTTGTGGTTTGAATCGTATTTAAAAAATCGAAAACAGAGAGTTAAAAGTAAACGGAGAAATATCTGACACAATTGAAGTAGACTACGGTGTTCCACAAGGGTCTGTATTGGGGACTCTTTTGTTCACTATATATATAAATGACATCAAAAGCATTGTAAAACACAGTAAATTGGCTTTATTCGCGGATGATGCAGTTGTATATATCTCAAGTGATAGTGATATAGACAGTAAAAAAAATACAAGAAGACTTAGACTCTATAAATCAGTGGCTTATGCAAAACAAATTGAAGTTGAACATTGAAAAAACAAAACTAATGGTGCTAAACGAGAAAAGAGATGACAACGAAATCAAGATTGCTGGTGTTTTAATTGATAAAATACAAGAAATAAAATATTTGGGAGTAGTTTTAGACCAGAAATTATCATTTGGAAGTCATGTTGAGTACATTTGTAAAAAAATTGCCAAAAAAATAGGATTTATGAAAAGAATAAGGAGTCAAATTTCAACTATAAGTGCAATAAAAATATATAATGTCATTGTTAAACCTCATTTTCAGTATTGTTCCACCATTTTGTTTTTATGTAATGAGAGTAAGATTTTAAGACTGCAAAGATTACAAAACAAAGCCATGCGATGTATTTTAAAGTGCAATAGATATATGTCAATCCCTTTTATGTTGAACTCGTTAAAGTGGCTATCTGTCAAACAAAGAATTGTTATGAATGTTTTAGTGTTTGTATTCAAAATTGTAAACAATCTAATGCCAAAATATTTATTTGACTATATTAAATTTATAAGAGACAACCATATTCCCTAAGAAACAAAAATGACCTTCGACTTCCTAATTTTCTTAATGTAGGTAATTACCCAAAATTCCCTTATATATAAAGGATTCAAATTATTCAACAGCTTAAACACTCAAACTAAAAATGAAACTAACTTAAACACATATAAAAGAAATGTTATCGAATTTGTTAAATCACATTTGTTAAATATATGTATTCATAATTATTATTTATAAAAAAAACGAGTGGTGGGTGCACGACTGGGTCGTACGCAACTTTCTCTTTCACAGCGAGTTGGGTGTTAGATCAAATAGTAAGCATTTTGATTATTAATGCTTAAAATGATATGAATAATGTTGAAATGTGATTATACGAACGTTTAATACGAAATTTGAAGGAATCGGTGTCTATGGGAATAATAATGATTTTTTGTTATTGGCCAAAACTGAAAATTCCGTTAAGTGATAGTTGGGCTAAAACTAATTATGTGGAATTGCTTCAAGCTGTAATAGTAGTATATATATTAAATTTCATTCAATTTGACATAATAGTTTGCGAGAAATTATCAATTTTCCTTATATGGCCTAAATGACAAAATCCGTTATATGGATTTTCTCGAAAAAACTGGGTATGCAGTTTTGTTGGAACTAATATGTTTATAGTATATATAAAGTTTAATCAAAATCGTTAGAGCCGTTTTCGAGAAAATTGAGGTTATGTGTAATTGTTAATAAGGGTACCATTAACATGGCTAAAAGCAAACAAAAAAAATGGCCTAGAATTATGACTAAAATAAGCTTGGATACGAAGTTTGAAGAAAATCGGTCTAGCCGTTTAGGCTGGGGAGACGATCACGGACAGACGGACCGACGGACGGAATTCCAAAAACCACTTTTTTAGGCTCCGCTATCATCGTAATGTTAGAATCAATCAAAATAACAAAATAACAAATGGACGAATCGATCCAAAGGACAATGAACAGGACGATTCCAAAATACAAAGAACGTGACATAACGTCTTCGTACAGAAACGCGACAATTGACGCACTGCACAGACAAAAAAGCGGACTTCTGACAAGACTTAAAAACTTGTACAGACGACTGACAAACCCACGCGACCCGGAGATTAGAACACTGAAGGCGTCGATCAAAAACAACAACCAATTGATCAAGGAGAACTATCGGTTGTCCATTAATTTGTTTTGGAATAACAGAATTCGGGCCGTAAATTCCAGCGACCCGAGTATGTTTCCACAAATTAATAAGATCTTTAGGAGGAAAGGTCATAACGACCTTCCGTGTATTAAGCTCCAACGAACAACTGACAATACAAACATACTTTTGACAGCAGGAATCGATCCAGGGGAAGCCGTCTTCAACGACGATTTCTATGTTATTGAAGATCCTCAGGAGAAAGTGGGGGCTGTTTTTCAGGAGGTGTATAAGGTGAATGATAGCATTCGCCCGAACCGCATCCTGGAAAACAATGCCCTGCTCCATCACTTCTACCTAAGAAATGACATAACGCAATGGCGATCTGAGAACCGCGGTTTCACGCGGTTCGATGACGAAAACTTGGCAAACGCCATAGTCGCCGAGCGAAGTGGGTCTAGTCCCCTGTTAATTTCGAAGGTGGAACTCCAGACCATCTTCGATTCCATAAAGAAAAAGAAGTCAGCGGGAGTCGATGGTATATCTAACATTGTACTGCGACACTTACCCCCTGAAGCTGTGGACATTTACGCCACGCTGTTCAACAACGCGCTGAATAATGCATAATTATCCAGTGCGTTGGAAGACGGCGGTGGTTCATCCTCTCCCGAAAAAGGGAAAGGACAACTCCAATCCGGCAAATTTCCGGTCGATAAGTCTCCTTCCGAGTATCAGCAAGGTATTCGAAAAGATTCTCAATCGGGCTCTGTTCAAGTGGTCTGAGGACAACAATATTATACCAGAGAACCAGTTTGGTTTCAAGGCCGGACATGACTGTATTCATGCCGCCTCCAAGCTCGTCTCTGATATACAATGGAACAAAGCGAAAAAACAGTGCACGGGTGCATGTCTGGTTGATTTGGAGAAGGCTTTCGACACCGTATGGTTAGAGGGCCTCTATCTAAAGCTAACCAGACTTGGCATAAGTAAACCACTACTATATATGCTTCATGACATGTTGACTGGTAGAACGTTTGTTGTCAAAAGTGGCAATGTAACTTCTACCACCGAATTTTTCATTAAAAATGGTCTGCAACAGGGAGCGGTGAACTCGCCGATTCTCTTCAGCATTTACACCAGCGATATGATAGGTAGTCTTACTCAGGCAATTGCGTATGCGGACGATCTTATCGCGTACAGATCAGCACCTACTGTCGAGGTCATCCGAACTCTTTTGCAGCGGGACTTCGATAAGATCCAGAGATATTGTGATGACTGGAAGTTAAAAATCAACTTTCAGAAATCGGAAACTATCCTGTTTAGGACACCGTTGTCTAAGGCCTCTAGGGATACGAGAAAGAACTGGCGCAAGCTGGTGATCGTTGGACCAAACGGACATCCACTGGCGAGCAAAAGTGTAGTAAAGTACCTTGGCATCTGGCTGGATCAGTATCTATATTTCGGAAGACATGTAGATGCTGCTCTGGCGAGAGCTAGGGGAGCATTTGCCCTGACAAGACGATTGTTTTATAGCAGCCGTCTTGACAGCAGGGTGAAGGTGATTTGCTACATGTCTCTTATCAGACCGATGATTGCCTATGGGTGCCCGGTGTGGTTCAACGTTGCCCCATCTCAAATGGAAAAGATACGGGTGTTTGAGAGGCAGTGTCTGAGAAGCTGCCTTGGACTTCACAGAACACCAGTATCTGACTACACAAAATATTATTCCAACCAGGTCCTATACAACGGGGCCAACATAAACAGGATAGACAATTTTCTGGTGAAACTCATTCGGTTTCACGCGGCAAGAGCGATGACCTCGAGCAATAGTCTCATCTTTGGGGCCTTCTACCCCAATGATGAATATTTTGAAAGTGCGCGTTTAAGCGGCTTTATTCCGCCTGAAGCTTTCCTATTTTTGGATAGTCGAGGGCTGATACAGGACAGATCGGCGGTTCCGCTAATCTACCACGTCTTCCGACGAACTGTGGATAGGCGGCTCCTGTACGACCGAGACGTAGTCGCTCAGGGCAGAGGAGAGCGCCTGCGGTTCAGCAGGAGTGTGTCCGATTGGGACCGTCGGAGTAGATGGCAACAGGAAAGCCTGTTGTGGTGGCTGCAAGTTTAGTTATAGATAGTTGACTTTATTTTTGAAAGATGGCCGACTTGCATAGTTCTAAGGTTTAAGTTAAGGCTAAGTTAGGGAAAACAGTAGCGGTGGCACAAAAAAAAAATACAAAATACAAAATATACAAAAAAAAAAAAAAAAAAATTATATAAAAAAAAAAAAATAATAAAAAAAAAATAAAAAAAAAAATAAAAAAAAATAAAAAAAAATAAAAAAAAAATAAAAAAAAAATAAAAAAAAAAATGCTTGCTGTGGTTGTTCTAGTTTTAAGTTATTTTTAAGTAGTTCTAAGTAGTTTTAGTTAGTTCATAAGTAGTTTTAATTAGTAAGTAAGTTTGAATAAAAATAAAAAAAAAACACACGAAACCAAGTTTTTCAAAAAATGTTTCTTGGTCAAAAAAAAAAGATAAATTTATGTTAAATTAATTAAATTAGATTTTAGGCCGAAAGGGATTAGTTTTTAAGTTGTTCTTATTTAATTTAGGGTTTCCGCAGAGGACAAGTAAGTTAGTTAAGTTAGTAGATAAGTAGGCTAGTTTTTCAGTAATTTTTGTCTAGCATGTAAGTTAGTTCTAAGTTGAATTTAAAATAAAAATGAATTTAAAAAAAAAAAAAAAAAAAATCAATCAAAATCTCGAGGTCGAAAATTTTCACGAAAACAATATCTTTCTCTTTGTAAGAGAAAGTTAAAAAATGAATTATGTAAAAAAAAAAAATATATATTTAACTTATTGAAAATGTAAATAGTTTAAACTAAACTAAATAAACTAAACTAAACTAAAGAACTACATAGAGTGCGAAAATTTACTATGTGGGGTACTGATATTGATACCCCAGTGTTCACATTGGTACCCATTAAACACGAGCATAGCCGCCGCATACGAACAACGAAAATTCCCCTTCGTGATTAACATTCTTTCATTTTATTTCTTTCAGTTGATCTTTTATTTTTTCATACCAATATTCTCGCATGTTTTTTTTTTGAAAAAGCTTTGTTTTTTGGTCGTTAACTTTTTTCACACAAAATCAATTGATAAAAAAGAAGTATTTCAACACATGATTCTGAAACACCCAATGTAACAAAACTCATGAAATTGGTAGCTGTGGATTTCACCTTTATTTTATTATTATACGTAAATAAAACTCTAATCTGAACTCGTTCAAAATTGATTTTTGCAAATAAAATTGAAACGGGCCTACTTTGTATTTTAACAACTAACGTTATCTGTCTGCTAGTAGGCGCATTAATCTTCAAATATTAAAATGCAGATTGAGTTTGGATCATTTTGTTGAGAATCTTTAAGTTTGATTGGCAAGATTCTCAACAAAACACCCCTAATGTCGGCATTGGCATTTGCAAAAAGCTTGACAACTTTTTTTATTTATTTTTAAAAATATTGAAAGTTTGAAGGGCCGATCAGAATGCGTATCTGTAGCTGAGTTAAATGTTAAAAACAGGGCAACCCGTAAGCGCTTACACAATGTGTATCTTCGTGAATCTGTAGCTTGAAGTTGAATAGAGCGCAACTTCATGCAAGAAATGTATCTCTCTTTTGACAGCGATGCAAGATACAAGCTACAGATATGCATTCTGAGCAGGCCTTAAAACCTCAACACTCAAAATTGCGACCATATTTTTCGAATGTAGATCAAATTGTCGACAAATTTGCATATCTGTACCATGTTGGGATACCATCAGTCCCTGAAGCATAATTATTTTTTTTATTTTTTTTTAACGCTCTGCCATGGTGCAATTACAGTCTAAGACTGAAATGAATGTTGCCGTTGTTTTGTTATCTTCATTTCTTTAACGTTTTACTTGGAATTTTGTCATTTTTTTGTCATACCTCTATAAGCTATAGCTTATACATATTATCTTAACAATAATTAATAAACAACATTTACCCAAATAATGCCTTTTTTATATTTTTCAATGATTTTATTTTACTGTTTCTACAATCATGATACCTCTGACATTACCAGTCTTTAGCGTTTTCGATTGGGATTTTCAGATTTGCTCTCAGGTTTCAGATTTTACCCGTCCCAATCGAACATAAAAGAGGTTGATCTGGTTTTGTGTGTGTATTAGTGTGCCATTTGACAGCTTATTGTTTATCTTTAGGCCGCATAGCTATCATTGAAAACCATCATTTGAAATTTTCTTTTAATCAATGCGGGTTTTTTATACATTCAACCATGGGCGAGTTGGTGTCAAAACAAAGCTTATGAATTTTAGAACATGATTATCCAAAAATATTTTAATTTCTAATTATAGTTTTCGCAGAAAATCACTTTTTAGTTTTCACTGATCCCAAAAAAAATACAAATCAAACTGCGAAATGCAATCTTCAAACTGATAGCGTTTTCGATTGGGATACAAAAGCACTCTTTTTATACTCTAGAGCACTTTTTTTACTCTAGATCTATTTTTTCGTTTTCGATTGGGATACAAAAAGCACTCTTTTTTTACTCTAGAGTACTTTTGAAGAATCTGGATTCCAAGTCAGATTTACACCAACATGCACCAACACAAAAACATTTAACATCTGACTTATGTCAGTTTGAAGTTTGCATTTCGCAGTTTGATTTGTGTTTTTTGTTATTTCTGCAAAAACTATAATTAGAAATTAAAATATTTTTGGATAATCATGTTCTAAAATTCATAAGCTTTGTTTTGACACCAACTCGCCAATGGTTGAATTTATAAAAAAGCCGCAATGAGTAAAAGAAAATTTCAAATGATGGTTTTCATTGATAGCTAATAGCTATAATTGCGGCCTAAAGATAAACAATAAGCTGTCAAATGGCACACTTGCACACATACAAAACCAGAGTAACCTCTTTAATGTTCGATTGGGGCGCGTAAAATCTGAAATCTGATGGCGTTTTCCATTGGGAAAAAAATCAATTTTTTTTTGATCTGAAGAGCGATTTTGACAGTTGTTGTTTTCCATTGGGCGAAAAAATTGATTTTTTTTTTGATCAGAGATCAATTTTGCAAATCTGAATTTTTCGGCAGATTTACCAATACCAATAAAAAATGATCACTGTCAGTTTGACAAGAGTGGTTTTCATTTTGATTTTTTACTTCGGTTGTGAAAAACAAGAGTGCTTTGGGTTTAATTAATAATGGATATAGACACAGAAAAGAAAGTTATACGTGAACTATTAAATATTTTCAAATGTTTGTTATGTTTTTAATGTTGGCAGCTACACCGACGCTAACTTCACAGACACGAAATGACGCCAATACAATGACAAAAAAAAATAAATCTGAGTCGCGTTCCATTGACACTCAAAAAGATCAAATTTCAGATCAAAATTTACATTTCCCAATGGAAAACGCCATGAGAGTAAATCTAAAAATCCCAATCGAAAACGCTATGACATAAGTCAGATGTCAAATGTTTTTGTGTTGGTGCATGTAGGTGTATATCTCACTTGGAATCGAGATTCATCAAAAGTGCTCTAGATTAAAAAAAGTGTTTTTTTTTTATCCCAATCGAAAACGCTATTAGTTTACGTCGCTATAGAGTGGATCATATTGATCGTTTCGAGTGCAAGTTTCTTCGAAGAATCGTTAGTCACCTTGAAGTAAGCAACTAGAGGCAGTTAGTTTAATGGCGTTTTCCATTGGGAAAAAATAACCAATTTTTTTTTATCTGAAGCTGTCAAAAGACCGATTTTGACAGTGTTGTGTTCCATTGGGCAAAAAAATTGTTTTTTTTTATCTTAGATCAATTTTGCAAATCTGTAATTTTCGGCATATTTACCAAACCAATACAAAATATAGCTGTCAGTTTGACTAGAGTGATGATTTTCATTTTGATTTACTAATTTTGTTGTGGATTTATAAATGGATATTTAGACACAGAAAATAAAGTTATTCCTACGTGAAATATTAAATTCGTCTTCGGAAAAAGATTAAGATAATTTCTGTATTTTCAAATGTTTGTTATGTTTTTAATGTTGGCGGCTACATCGACGCTAACTTCACAGACACGATGACAAAAAAAATAAATCTGAATCGTGTTCCATTGACACTCAAAAAGATCAAATTTCAGATCAAAATCTAGATTTCCCAATGGATAACGCCATAAGACTTTCCTAATTGAGGTGGCTCGTGCCAGTAAGATTATAAGACAACTTACCGATATTGTACAAAATGTATTTACCTACCTACTTTTCAACTAGATATGCTTGCGAATATGACTCGCATGTCGCATATATAATAAAAGTATATAATCATTGACATTCTGCTGCGCATACAAATTAAATTTTCCACACCAAAAATACATTTTCTTCAATTTATTTGGCCATCAAATTCGAAATAGGAAGCCAAGTGCATCGCGTGCATTTAAAAAATTCGCATCTTACTGACACAATCAAATTTGACTTTGAAAACCACCTAAAAGCACTCGACCCATTTAAGGATTCATTATCAACCAGATTCGCTCGGTAGAATCAAAATAAAACCCAAATCGCAACAACGACATGGTGAGACATCACCAAATTAATAGCCGCCGCAATGAAACTCGTTTTCAGCCAATCAGCCATACTGTGTGCGCGGTTAAACAAATAAACTTTCCGCGCCTTTGTTGTTAATCAACCGGAGAAAAACATTACTTTATCGTTTGCTAACTACATAAACTAAACATGTCGCGCGCATCCCACTTTGTATGCTCTTCTAATAATAATCCGCATCATTTCGATTTAATTTACAACCAAAATACATAAATCATCAACAATAAAATTTGTTTCATCGAGATTTCGTTTTGCCTATATGCCATGTTGAGTTCCGAGTATGCCTGCCAAGCAGGCAAACAAATAAGAAAAAAAATAGCTTCCCCCCTTTGCTTCATCGCCAAACATACTGATTACAGAACAAAACCACTTGAACGAGTTATGGCAGAGCGACGGCCCAATCGAAGACCACCGCCTTAACTCAATTATGGATGTGACGGAAAACCATACCAAACAAAAAGAGAAAAACCCAAAGATATCACACTTGGCATTCTGCTGAACCATATTGAATTACGCCCAGGATCGGTCTTATTGGGAAATGTTTGACCATAATCGATGCAAATTATGCTTATTTTTCACACACTGGGTGATTATATTTTTCTCTTTTTTTATATATAGTCGCCCATACCTACGCTGTACACAGTACAGTCGAAAATGAACGAGAGGAGAGGCCGCAATTTGAGAAATCATTACCATTACCAAGACCGAGGATGGGTCAATGCCATAATGGGTGCCCTTAAAATTTTCACGATTCATGCAAGTTTGCAAGTGCATTATCAACATACCTCCTTGTTTCCAGACATTCCACTGACATAGACTTTTAATGCCATTTTTGATAGAAATTTGAAGAAAATATGAGTGATTCACTTTTTGACTCTTGAGGAAGTAAAATGCTTTCACCACTTGAAAGACAGCAGAGTTTAGCTTTATGTTGAAAAAATTACAATCGAATTGTCGACTATGAATGGTTAACTAAGCGCTGCTGAATTTAATTTGATTTGGTTTAATATAAATTATTTTTATTTTCGGGAAATTCACTCTTCACGGATTCTTTTATGATGGGCACCGAACGAACGACAAATAAAAAATATATGTGGGCGCTGGTGATGTGCTAGACAATAAAATCGACTCGTTACTTTTGACGTTTGGAAATTGACTTTTTGAATTTATAAACAAACAGGGTTGTTAAAGACACTGCGGAGGCATCAATTCGGATTGAAATTATGCCGATGTGGTTAAATATTTTCAGCGTTATAGTACGTTTCCACCGGACCGAAACTCGTCATTTCATTAACGAAATTCAACATTTGAAAATAGTGTCCCCACCAAAAATAAACGCATTCCAACTGTCAAAACAACTTTTTTTTTCATTGGATCTCCTCTTGCTATGATCTGACAAAATATCCGGGTACTATCAACTGCCAAGAAGAGCTTATCTCAACATACCTTCTTGTCCTGATTCCCAAAAAATAAGATCTATGAACGGTTGAGAGAAAAGCCAAGCCCCAGGGTCTAACGATCGTGTTACACCAACATAATTGTATTATTTTTTTTTGTATGTAATCAGTAAATAAAGCAAACACCAGGGCGAAACGGGTATCGAGAAAATCTGGCCCTTGTTCAACAATTTCATATGTTGTTATTCCGAAGATATGTCATTTGCAGAAGCTATTTTAAAAGAAAAAGCAAAAGGACATCATACGATTGTTCATTACTTAATAAAAGTTTATGCATTTTCTTCTTATATTTATATTTGTTTTTCGAACGATTTTTCCAAAACAAATTATAGAGCAGTTTGACGTTTCTGGGAGAAAAAACTGGTAATGTTTGGAAAAAGGTAATGTTTGATTTGACATAACTCGGCTGGACGTCATTTGAAATAGCATTTCAGCGGAATGCCGGATTCCAGAATGTGAAATTATATGGCGGAATGCTTTGCATTTCGGCTGAAATCACGCATTTCGACTCGGTGGAAACGTACTATTAATTAGGTTAATTCGCTAAAACAAATCTATACGCTTGTGCAATTATATATAGTGCAATTCAGGGTGGCATATATTCTTCTTCAAAAACAACATTTCCCCACCCCACATAAAGTGCCGGTAAGAGGCAAATCTAGTACAATTATCTATTCGACAACTCAGCAGATAAACCGATTGGAATTTTTATGGTTGTGAAACTTATGCCGGCCACTTTGATTTCTACACGTTTATAACATTTTGATAACTTATATCGTTTTGCACTGTTGGGTAGCTGTGTATTGTATACGTGATTATCGTTTGACGATAACATTTCGATGGTACATCTTGCATTACTTAAGATCAATACTCGTTTTTTCTGTAGGCGATATCACTTTATTTGCTTCACTTAAAACAATAATTGTCATATCACAGACGATTATTGAGCGATTGCTCTTGAGGTCTCGACTATCTTCTGTGTGATAATCGTGTTCAAAGTTACAGAATGACCACCCAGGTTTTAGATCTATTGTGATCCGTTCATTTTTGATAAAGTTGGTAGTATGGTTGTCAAAAATACGACAGAACTTACCAGAAGCCTCAAATTTGTATTACATATTAAGGAGGTGGTGAATATCTCTTTCATCCGTATTTGATAAAACTTTATCGGAATACTAATAGCGTTTTCGATTGGGCTTTTCAGATTTGTTCTCAGATTTCAGATTTTTACTCGTCCCAATCGAACATAAAAGAGATTGATCTGTTTTTGTGCTTGTGCTATAGTGTGCTATTTGACAGCTCATTGTTTATCTTCTTGCTGTGAAATTTGTTGTAAACAATGAATGAGGAATTGTTTTTGTGGAAATCCAAGAAGCTGTCGCTTGATTTAGATGATGAGGAAGAATATTCCAATAATTTATTTAATGTTGATTCCATTTTTCTTTAAATAAACTTGTAATTTCAAAAATGCTCTAAATAAAATACAAATCAAACTGCGAAATGCAAACCTCAAACTTACAGCGTTTTCGATTGGGATTTTTAGATTTACTCTAATAGCGTTTTCGATTGGGATTTTTAGAATTACTCTTAGATTTCAGATTTTACCCGTCCCAATCGAACATTAGAGAGGTTACTCTGGTTTTGTATGTGTGGAAGTGTGCCATTTGACAGCTTATTGTTTATCTTTAGGCCGCAATTATAGCTATTAGCTATCAATGAAAACCATCATAATATGAAATTTTCTTTTACTCATTGCGGCTTTTTTATAAATTCAACCATTGGCGAGTTGGTGTCAAAACAAAGTTTATGAGTTTTAGAACATGATTATCCAAAAATATTTAAATTTCTTATTATAGTTTTCCCAGAAAATCACTTTTTACTCATCAAACTGCGAAATGCAAACTTCAAATTTACATATTAAGTCAGATGTTAAATGTTTTTGTGTTGGTGCATGTTGGTGTAAATCTGACTTGGAATCCAGATTCTTCAAAAGTACTCTAGAGTAAAAAAAAGAGTGCTTTTTGTATCCCAATCGAAAACGAAAAATTAGATCTAGAGTAAAAAAGTGCTCTAGAGTATAAAAAGAGTTCTTTTTGTATCCCAATCGAAAACGCTTATAGATAAGACAGGGGTCAAATTTGTTGTGTTGGTGCATGTTGGTGTAAATTTCACTTGAAATAAATATTTTTCATAGGTGATCTAGATCAAAAAAGATTGCTTTTTTATCCCAATCGAAAACGCTATAACAAAGTTCACATCATGTAACCTTTAATAATAAGTATGTCCAGGGTCAAAATATTATAGAACGCACAATTTGAGTATTAAAAAGTAGATTAAGATGCATATTATAGGCAAGATAATTACATTACAGTCCTAATAAGGTGGAATCAAAAAATAAATGTACGTATTCACAACATTTGAGTAAAATTTTAAGTGCAAAATCTTAAAATCGAACATAAAGATGATGATCATGTATTTCCAAACCTTGGTCTTCTAGTCGAAGATGAAACAGCGTTCAATGAAGGCAATCGGATAAGTGATTCAATTACAAGATTTATTTAAAATAAAATTCATATTGCGGCTAATAAAATATTACTTTCGAAATAGCAGCCCCATTATTTGTACGTGCATTAAACAAACTTACAAAATTCATTATAATAGGTCTGTTCCCGTACAAATAATATTTACTGATTCTTACTGATTTTTACTGCGGAAAATTGTTTTGCATGCAAAACTTTCGTACGGGTACAGTTTTAAGTAAAAATCCGTTAAACCAGTAAGAATAAGTAAATATTATTTTGTACGGAAACAGAGTGAACAGATCTAATAGCTAGGTATGTACTAAAGCAAAATAAAGAGAAAAAAATTCGGCTCGCAGTGCCTTCGCTCGCAGCCAGACGTCTAACGAGATAGAGGAAGACCTTGCCTTAAACGGCGCGCACAAGTAGAAACGGACCTCAACCAACTTGAAGTGCACAACTGGAGGCAGTTAGCTAAGGACCGAGCTAATTGGAGAGGCAGGTTCATTTCACCACTTATGTAAAAGCGTAAGTATGTGTTCCTCCTTAAAAGTAGGTGGAGAGAAACAGTGTGGGACATAGACCCTCATTGTTAAATTAATTAATATGTGGTCCATACAGGCCCTCAAACCTAGCTTCTCCATTAATTTGTGTCTGCAAACAGCAAAGTTATTAACTTTTCACATAAAGAATAGCGGACCTCCTGTTTGAAGTCGACTCCAAGCAGTGAAAAAATTAGATACTGTCACTTCGGGATTTTAACCAGGGACCCCGCACTTAGTAGTACAACGCTTACAATCTCAGTTTGCATGTTTGCATACTGCGCATGCAGGCATGTGTAATGTGTGGACCCTATTAAAATGACTATAAATGGAAAAACCTTATTCATAGAACTTATACAACATTGAATAGAGGCCGTCGCGTCGCATCTAATACCTTTGACACACTGGTGGTATAAATACTATGGTATACGGATGTGTGTCTGGAAATACCACTATTGTTTCTAGGTATTTTCCGTGGTATGCTACCAATCGCAGCGCCAATATTCCCAAGTGTCACCATAAATTTTTAAATTGTTATTTGTCAACGCATACAACATATATGTAGCGTGCGATTAAGGCTACATAAATACTTATGCACTTTATAAATATAGAACCGTTTAGATGTATTTTAGGTTTTAGCCAATTTAAATCAATACGACTGTTGATATATGCTATTTCTTCATACCTCCAATACAAATGTGAATATTTTGAAAATCCAAAAAACCGATGGTTTTGGTTAAACCACAAAGAATTTTTAAGAAATGTTTGAATAGGGTATTAAGACCATGCCATTGTCTGGAATTTGGTATATAAGCGAATCGCATAGTAGAAGTCTCAAAAACCTTCGCATATGTTTTATAATTTTAATATTAATACTTGTAACCCACATACAATAATCTGAACAAAAAAATCATAGAAAGCTATTTTTTCTTTTAATTTTTGGGAATTGGAGGCTAAACATGTTGTTTATGTTGGGTGGACATAATAGGTCTGTTCTCAAAAAATATTAATTTTACTGATTCTTACAGTTTTTTACTGATCGGTAAGCAGTAATCAGTAAAATTTCTGTTCGTAGGAATAATGTAAAGTAATTTCTGATTTCTCTATTTATGAAGATATTAGATAAGAATATCGATCATAACGCCCATTGAAAACAAATGAGATTTATATTTGATTTGTTATGAGTATATGGTTAACAAGAGCATGTTCGTACACATTGTTCGGTTCTACCTACTATGTTATGCTTATCGCCACAGAGCCCAACGGTATCATAATAATCTTGATATACAGGCAAAATGAAAAGCGTTTTGTATTGCATAGCCCGGCATAACAGCATAAAGCCACGAGCTTTATGTGGTGCTGTGGCTGATTCCTATATCAGAGATGGTAATTGATAATACTGATCCCCTTAGCCAGGATGCTACTGCAGAAAGAATTTGAAACACTAAAATTGAGCTGTGCACAAAATATTTGTTAGCGAGTAAACAAGTTTCTAATGGTAGAGTTAAGAACTTATCGACGGTTGCGACGTCACAAGAAAATAGCCGATTACATTGCCTCAAGTCAAGCTACCTACGCAAATTTGGTCAACCGAAATCATTCAAGATTTTGATTTGAAGAAATAACTCGTTACAAGATTTACAAATGTTTTGGCAGGAATTAATGAACTTTGAATCAATACTGCAAGGCATATCGACATCAAGTACCATTTATATAAAAAGGTTTTGAAAGATGAGGTTGAAATCAAGCAATGCTTAGGATTTTTTTATTGAAAGACTTTGTTGTAAAAGCACGTTACCTTATTCTCAGTTGCCTCTTTTTCTAAAGACATTCTGCGTATAGATAGACAGGTAAAATCCGACCTCAAACAAGTACAAGTGAGGAACAGAATGCAGTGGTTAAGGCCTTAGCTTACTGAAGATAAACGCGGCTTGTGACACTGTTAATAGTCCCTGATGAAAATATTCGGATGTTGCAAATATAAATGTTCCCATACAAAATTATTTTAATTTCCTCATTTGAATTGAAAAAAATAAACATTGAACAGATAAAAATACATATATTTTAAGCTTAGAGAAACAAAAACCATAATTAAACAAATACATCGTACAAAATGCTATATAAATGGAAATGTCGTGTGAATACCATGTTAACAACTATTTTGTGCTGGCGCGTTGAATGTTACTGCCCGAATACTCCTGTCACTATGCTATTGGATTCTTTTTCATTAGCTCTATGTCCGCCTTCATCATGTCCTCGACAAGATTATTGAAAGTTACTTTTGGTTGCCAGTCTAGTTCTCGGTTCGCCTTGCTGGCATCACCCTGAAGAAGATCAACTTCAGTTGGACGGAAGTATTTGCGATTGACTTTTACACGAACAATTCCTGTATCCTTTTCTACGCCAACTTCTTCCACTCCCTCACCCTGCCAGAGGATTTCCCGACCAATGTATTTAAATGCCGCTTCCACAAACTCTCTTACACTGTGCGTTTCGCCTGTTGCTATAACATAGTCTGTGGGTGTATCTCTTTGCAACATCAACCACATAGCCTCAACATAGTCCATTGCATGACCCCAATCACGTTTTGAATCCAGATTACCCAACTCAAAGTTTTCTAGCTGTTCTAGAGAAATTTTAGCAACAGACCGTGTTATCTTTCGCGTCACGAAGTTCTCTCCTCTACGCGGTGACTCATGATTAAAGAGAATGCCATTGCATGCGAACATGTTATAAGCCTCACGGTAATTGATAACAATCCAGTATCCATACATTTTAGCGCATGCTAAAAGGCGAAAACAGTACAAACCGAAATAGATTTTATTTGTTAGACACCGCCCACTTACCATACGGAGACCTCGGATAGAAAGGAGTGTTTTCATTTTGTGGGGTCTCCACCACCTTGCCGTACAGTTCAGATGTTGACGCTTGATAAAATTTCACATCCTTTTCCATGCCACATGTTCGAATGGCATCGAGCAGACGAAGTGTCCCCACTGCATCTACCTCTGCTGTATACTCACTTAGATCGAAAGATACTTTGACATGACTTTGAGCGGCCAAATTGTAGATTTCTCTAGGCTTTACAGACGTAATGATTTTCACCAAACTACTACTGTCTGTCATGTCGCCATAGTGGAGCTTCATCCGTCCACCCTTGTGTGCCTTTGGATCTGTGTATAGGTGTTCTATCCGGGATGTGTTGAAGGTACTAGCACGTCGAATAATTCCATGCACCTCATAGCCTTTTCTCAGAAGTAATTCCGCCAGATAAGAGCCATCCTAGGAATACAAATTGATGGAATAAACCAAATGAATGTCGTAAATTAAACTTGTCCCTACTTGGCCGGTAATGCCGGTTATCAGCGCAATTTTGGTTGCGTTATTTTCACTTGATAAAGAGATGTCATCGGAAGCGGAGCTGGCCATTTTTATGTATTGAAATATACTAAATTATTTGGAAATTTATAATTTGGATGCGGAGTCGCCGATATAGATACAAATACGATATAAAAATCTAAAAACAAAAACTACACTCGTAGCAAGAACGACTATGCTCAAGTGTCAGTTCACTTGGTGCTTTATCAAAACAAATACGGCCAGGGGCACGTTCAAGTGGTTCAAAAGCTTTCCTGTCACAAACCAAGTGAGGTCTGAAAGCACTTTTATGTAAAACAAGTTTAAGGGGCAAGCATATTTGTTAGATAAAAATTATACATATATGGCCCAGTTATAGCTATCATTGAACAACTTCATTGGAAATTTTCTTTTACTTCTTGCGGTTTATTTTATAAATTCAATCATTGGCGAGTTGGTGTCAAAACAAAGCTTATGAATTTAAGAAAATCACTTTTTATTATTCACTGAGCATGATTTATTTCTGTGAGGTAATGTTTGTCGTTCCACCGAAATGAAATGAAACGGAATTTTCCAATTAATCCTATAGGTATCTATGGTGAAAAATTTCAATTCCATCATGTTTTTTGTTCCGATGAAGTTGTTCAATGATAGCTATAACTGGACCCTTACAGCCGTAAAAAAAATACTAATTATTTTCTTAGGGCTCAGTTATAGCTATCATTGAACAACTTCATTGGAATACAAAACATAGAATTAAATTCATTGGAATACAAAACATAGAATTGAAATTTTACCTCCATAGCTGCTTATAGGAAACGTAGGAAAATTCCGTTTCATTTCGGTGGAACGACAAACATTACTTCACAAAAATAAATCATGTTCAGTGAAAATTAAAAAGTGATTTTCTGCGATAACTACAATTAAAAATTAAAATATGTTTGGATATGAATGTCCTTAAATTCATAAGCTTTCTTTTGACACCAACTCGCCAATGATTGAATTTATAAAAAAAACCGCAAGAAGTACAAGAAAATTTCCAATGATGTTTTAAAATGATAGCTATAACTCAGACCTAAAAGAAAATTTCCAATGATGTTTTTCAATGATAGCTAAAACTGGGCCTTTACAAATTACCTAATCTGTGGATTAAAAATTAATTCATGAATTAAGATTTCATATTAATAAAAAAATAAATGCCCATGTAATAGCTGATTGACGTTCATTGACAAATCTATTACAATCAGTGCAAAATCCGTTGTCATCGATTGTTATTCCATTTGTGAAAATTTAATTAAAATGGAAACTGCAAATAACAAAAACTATAACTTGTTTCTATTGCGACAACTTGTGTCCAAAATTATTAGTAAATCCTACTTCGATGAATTAGTTAATTTTAACTTCAAATTTTGTTTATTAATAACATTTCTCATTTAATCAATTGATTAAAAATAATTCACACTTTATTTGCGTTAATAAATACGGCTTTTGTAGTGCTATCGACTGCGGTTTTTAGTGTCGAAAGTCTGAATGTCCGCTCTCCTATGTATCCTGCATGCAAGCTTTTAGATATTTGTTCTGAAAAGCAGGATATATATTATTGCTTCAAGAGACATCAAAGCATACACAAAAAGTAACCGTGTGTGCTTGATTTCATGTCGGTTGTGTGATTGGACCGTATTTCAATGATTCAATATTTATCAATGAAAGTAATCGCCATCGCTTATTCTGCTAAAAACTAGCCTTCCAAAATGGGGTAATAGCATATAGGCAGTATATATGCTATTACCCCATTTTGGAAGGCTAGTTTTTAGCAGAATAAGCTGAACTTGACATCAGTGTTTGCAACCGCGAGTTCCCTAGTTCAAATTTCAAAAGCGAAAACACCAATGTTTTTTTTCACAACCACTTGTGAAAGTCGGACATACATCCAAATTATAAAACTGCATGAGAAGCTTCTCTAATTTCCCGTTCGTAGTCGAAGTTAAATTGAAGGTCCCATTTTTTGCAAAAATAAAATTTCGCAGACAAGTGAATAAAGAGCTAGGTTTGAGGACCTGTTTAGGCCGCAAATTCCAGATATTTCCTATTTTAATATTTCTGTGATACATAGATTCAACAACAATAATCTATTGGAGGTAAGCCACCTCGCTTATGCGATTTAACGCCGTTTTTATGGGGTTACGCGAAATCGTTTCAAGCCTGGTAGATTTTATGTGAACCAGAAAGATAAGCGAAGACTGTACCGAGAACCCATTTCAAATAGAAATCTCAGTAATCAGTATGGTCATAAACGTTTCACTTTAAAATCATTTCATTTTGGGAAAAATTCTCATTTTAAATTTGCCTTCGCCGAGTTCAGACATCTTTTAGATTCCCCAGTGTTCCTGATGTAAAAACTTACGGCTGAATTCCAAAACTGCAGAAGTCATTATAAGATGAATTAGGCTGGATTCCAAAACGTAAAAAAATGCACATTGTGAAAACACAATAGTGAATAGTCGTTAAATCACAGACAATTATTGGGCGATTGGTCATGGGGTCTTGCAGCAATTTGGATGTTTGTAAAGACAACTAAAGCCCATTTCATGATTTGTAAAGCTATCAACAGACTTTTTAAATCCCTGCATTTCGAATTGATTTTGTATTTAAAATATATAAAACCATTTTGTAACTGTAATTTGATTAAATGATTGACGAAACTATAGGTGTCAATTTACGTGAAGCAAATTGATGACGATCTCGACCACGACTACCGTTTGGGTGATAATCGTTTTCAAAGTTACGGAGTGAGCCCCTGTATTACTAGTATGTGTGGGGAAATGTTTTATGAATTAAGGTTGCATAAATATGTATGCACTTAATTATACAACCGTTTGGAGGTGTTTTAGCAAATTCTAATGAATAAGGGACAAGGGTGCATGTGGTTAAAATAATCGCCATTGAAAAACCGAATAAAAACCAGTGATCAAGTGAGGAAGAGATAGGAAACTTTCGTACGTCTTCCACTTTATCACCCGATTCCTTACGTGTCGTTTTGACAGATAAATTAGTTGGGCTGCAAGCAAGTGTGTGTGAAACAAGGAATGTCTGTAACTGGTTGGACCGTGGTGATCAATTTATTAGCTTGTAGGCAAAACGTAAAGTCTTGGAAAGTTTCCTATCTATCTTCTTTACCTGATCTCTGATAAAAACCATGTTTTAACCGCATTATGTGTTTTATGGCGTTTTCCGTTGGTAAATCTAGATGTCGATTTAAAATTTGATCTTTTTTGGTGCCAATTGAACATTCAGATTGATTTTTGTTTGTCTCTGTATTGTTATAATTTGTGCCTGTGAAGTTAAGGCCTGCTCAGAATGCGTATCTGTAGCTGAGTGAAAAGTTAGAATCAAGGCAACCCGTAAGCGCTTACACAATGTGTATCTTCGTGAATCTGTAGCTTGAAGTTCAATAGAGGGCAACTTCATGCAAGAAATGTATCTCCCTTTTGACAGCGATGCAAGATACCAGCTACAGATATGCATTCTGAGCAGTCCTTTAGGTACGTTGTAGCTCTGTCAAGTTTCAAGTCACACAGGTTGATTGTTTTTTTATTTTATTTATATTTCACAATAAACTACTACAGTTTTAATGATTAATAATAGTTTTCCACAACCGAAATAATAATAAATCAAAAGGAAAATCACTATTGTCAAACTGACAGCTATCGCATTTGTGTTTCTGAGTGCAAGGAGGGTTAATCTGCCTTAAAATCGAGTATTGCAAAATTGATCCGAGATAAAAAAAAAACAAATCAATTTTTTGCACAATGGAAAACAATAACTGTCAAAATAGGTCTTTCGACAGATATAGATCAAAAAAATTGATTGTTTATTTTTACCAATGAAAACACTATTAATTCCAATTTTTTTTAACATTCTTAAAAACGACGAAAACTTGGCAGCACCTAAAAATATAGATACCAAACCAAAAAGTTTGGCAGCCATCTGCGAAAAAGAGAAACCATGACTGACTTACCCAGCGTACACCAATTTGCAAAAAAGAGAGAAATAAATATTTGTTGTTTGACGCTTGCAAAAATAGCCGCGGTAAAAAATGGAAGATTGCTCAATTGTTTCATCCTATAGTTTCTACGTAATATCGGTATTTTCCATATTACAACTAATTCCGCTCTAGTTCAACATTCATTTCAATGTTTGCTTGTTATATCAGCCTCCTCTAAGTTCGTTTAAAAGACCTCGAAATATCTCAAACAAAGGAAGTCTTGTTATTTTTGCACACAAAAAAACCAAACAAAAAATTCTCCTGTCTCCCTCCAACAGAAAAAATGAATGATATCAACGCTTTTATCGCGGGGGGTTCCAATTAAGTGTAAAACCAAGCACGTGATTTCTGCACAACTTTGCCAGTCCATTGTTTTTTTTTTTGTTTTACACAAGTGTGTACGATGTTATATATAATTAACAGATAAGCTGGATAGATCGATGAACTACTGCTTCACACAGCCCATGACGACGGTAAACAAAAACAACTCGCGATAAAAGTGTTCCGGTGCAGATGTGACTGTGAAACTACTTTTTACTGGCTAAATGAAAATTAGGGCAATTTGTACGTATTGCTGGGTTCCACGAGGGGTTTGTTTTTACCCAGCACTATCAGTGAACATATTTTAATTAAGCAAACACGACGGTAAGGAAGAATTCGAAACGACAACTCGTTTTTGTGTGTGCAAAAACAAAATAAACGTTCAGTAGTAAACATAAACAAACAGTCGTGGTGGCGAGCTTATTATTTCTTTTCGCGAAATTCACTTGACTTTAAGTATCGGAATAGGACGGAGAATATACTTAGTGGTTGCTTCGGCCTCAAGCGAGCAACAATCATCAAAAAATATCCACGTCGTGGTTGTAAATGCAGTGCGCCGTTGGTGTCGTCGCTCTGCTCAGTATTATTGTGTGCAAACAAGAAGAAACAAATGTCGAACAACTCTCGTCGATGAAGCTTTTAGTTTTCGCAAATTTTCTTCTGTTGCGGTTGCGTTATTTTCTTATGTTTATGATTATTAAACTTAAAGTAGAGCATAGTGTTTTGTTTTTAATTGGCGAAGAAAATATCCTTCCTTCAAGTTTTGGTTGGAGAACCCAATTCATAAGCGATTGTGAAATGCAATGCCAACACAAAGAGACCAATAAGTGCTGTGGACTGTGGTTGTAAAAAGGAAAGTGACAAATAAGCTGAATACCAAAGGGCAAAAGTGAAATGTCGTGCATTTGAATGAATGCAAGTGGTTAGTGATATATTGAAAAGTTCATGTGTACGACGCTGAATTTATGTCAATTGGTAAAAATACCGTGCCATGGCACTGTTCAACAAACTCTTCTTTCCATCGTCGTCGTCATCAGCATCCTCCGCATCGTCCACCACCTCCTCATCGACGTCGTCGACGACGACATCGTCTTCAACCAAACGGAACAGCAATCAATCGATTCACTCAAAGAACTACATCAGGTAAATACGTCTACAAAATTTAATTGTTTCTTTTTATTTAAATTCATTGCTCCTATACTATCGCTCTTGTCAATTAAAATAAGCGGGCAGCTGGTTCAAAAAGCAAAAAAAAAAATCAGTTGTATGCTGTGCGCCTCTTTGTATGTGAATGTGCGAGCAATCACATGACTAGGCGGCTAGCATGCCGTACGTTTCTCCCGTGATTATTATGTCATGAACTTAGATATACCTACGTACGAACGTTCGTCGTTGGTTTTTCTGTGGCCTGCTTCTTCTATTGTGTGAACAGTTTATCTTTTTTTTTGTATATTTCTGTGAAACGCAAATGTTTTGTAGCATGAAATTATCGGACAAACATAAGAGTTTGCTGTGACATCGACATTTCGACAGTGCAAAAGAACAGCAGATCATCGGAGCGCACTCACTGAACATCACAAGAAGAGGAGAAGAATTAATGAAACTATTTTTAAACGTACCGACTCTATACCGAACAAGCTATGTACGAGCAGAGCTTTTAAACTCGTGATGTTCTGATAAGATTAGACAATTTCAGCAACAAATAAAAAAAGCAGAACGTATGCAATATACATATGACTAGATGTTGACGAAGAAAGATATATACAGTTAATCAATTAAGTATTCAAACAGTTTTAAGCAATTTTCACATTAGGACAGCAATAGGCCGAGTCGATACGAGAACTAGACATGTTCGATTACTATAACCATAGGTATTTATAACACTTAGGTTGTATACTTCCGGACGAGTTTTATTTTTTTTTTCGTAAAGTGTTTTGTAACGTGAATTAGTGACGTTTAATTCGTTTATATCCTTAAATCTAACGAGATGCTGTTGATGCAAGATTGTAATCTCAGGCATGGCATAAGATTAAAGCCACTATTGCATAAGGCTGATCAAGTACCCTTCATATTCTTATCAATAACATGCTTAGCATAAACCTGTCAATCCCTCAATATTTAAGTGTTTGATTACAATCAAAGGACCACGATTGAAATCGTTTTCTAAATATTTTCGAAGATTGACAGTTTTATTTTTATTTTTTTAAAACTAATTTGTACCCATATCAGATTTTGAATTGTGTGATAAGATTTTTTTTAATTATTATGTTCAATAAAATAATAATTAATAATTAGTGAGGGTGCAGAATAATGTCAAGGTCAGCGTTACCAGATAAATTTTTTTTAAACCTGCTAAAGCTAGGACGAACAACTGCAAAGCCTGCTAGACAACAATGTAAAAAAATGCTAAAAAACTGCGATCGATTTTTCCTTGAGAAATACGTTTTTTTTAATTCAAAAAATACATATACAGTTACATTTGTTATTATATAAGATGATGTATAAAAGATGATAATTTTTAAATTTAAATATGTCCAAAGTTATTAATTTAAATCGTTCGGAATCTTTATACAGAATTTTTGAATTTATTAAAGTTGCCATTTTATTTGTTGGAACAAAGTTATAACAGCCTTCACCTTAAGAAACCCAATGCTTTACTTGCAAAGCAACATTTTCGTTACTGAAGCGATTACGGTTTTAGTTTTTAACGAATTTACCTGCGAAAATATTGTTTCACAAGCAGTATTAGATGTGAGTAAGCATAAATATTGCAAATTTAGTTATTGTTGGATAATTATTGCTGTTTACTGACATTTCCTTTTATTTTTTTTATCAAAATAGTGAATATTGGCATAATCGCTTTGAAATACCTATAATGTTGAATTTGTTAACCATAGGTAAAATGTAATCCATATCATTTTATTAAAAATAAATTCGTTTGGGACAGAATTTGTTGTTAAATATTCACCATTTAGCGATAGCCATCTAATGTCTTAGTGGCGCAAACTCCTATGCTTTTCTGTTTCAAAAAAACTACGATTGGTATGGTTTAACCAATTGCTCAATGGATCTTGGCAATTTCTTACTGGCATGACTGAAAACTAGAGCAACCGACTGACGTACGCTTTTAATAAATACACAATTTGGATTGAGTGTCGTTGTGCAAGCAATGCCTATGTAGGTAAATAATATAATAACTATCTGCACCCTTTCTTTTGCAAATGCTACACAGTAACATCAATAGGTATCCACCACACCGACACCACCCATAAACAGCTGTGTTTACTTTGTTTGCTTTCTGACCCTAACTCTGCGTATTTGAATTTCTTCTTTGGGGTCATTTTTCTTGAAGACGATCGTGTATTCGTGATTACTGTCGCCCAAACAATTAAAAACATGTATACATTTTTTTTGTTTAAAAGCTGCCAAAAACTGCTAAAATTTTAGAAAATGCTAAAAAAACTGCTGCAGGTCATTTTCATGATCAAAAACTGCTAAAATCGCAGGAAAATGCTAAATCTGGTAACGCTGGACTCAAGGTGCTGTTGATGTTGTATTGAATAAAATCTTTGCAGCACATTAATACGGTTTTCACACGGAACCGAAAACTGAGTTTTCCCGAAAACCCATTAAGAGGAGGATTTTTCCTTCAAGGCACTTTTAAATACCAGTTCCTAAACTACAGAGACTAAGTATAATTAACTTTCGCCCGCAATGAACTTTCTAAAATAAACGACCCTCAGTTTCGCAACCAGAATATCCACAAGGGACACGTAGCTTGGTTTGCATGGGAGAGCGAACAAAAGACTGTTAAATCTGAAATATTTAACTGATTTTTTATGAAATCTTAATATTATATAAGATTATTAGGTCCTATACGTATTTGGTCACAATTTCGTTTAAAAAACGGTTAGAAAAAAATTATTGACTTTGAGAGTTTTAATGCCGTACTGAAATAACGTTATGTAAAATCTAAACTTTTATTTTGAATAAAATACAAGGTGGCGCAAAAGTAATCCTCCTATCAGAAAATGCTATAAATTTTGCGATTGGCCCCTAATGTCAGTTCTGTTTTGACATTTGTGTAGTAAACACATGCGAAATGCACGTTAATAAACAATGTTACGCTACACTGCTCCAGAACGCGGAATATTGGTGACTATTTAGTTTTTCATTTTTTTTTAAATTACAGCCAAAAAACATCGGAAGGTTATTTTTGCGCCACCTTGTATTATAAACTATTCCCCTTATTCATTAGAATTCACTAAAACCCATGCGAACGTTTGTATACTTATACAGTGCATAAGTATTTATGCAGCCTTTAGGTATTTAGGGTCGCACAAATTTTTGATTATAAAATATTTCCCCATCCATAATATTGTTATACTGGGTTTTCGTCGAATAAATTACCAAAAATAGGATAATATATTACAATTATCTTTGGTAATCCTGATGCTCAGACGTATAATAGAAGTTGGGGTGTTATACACACTTTTTTACGTATATAAATACGTCTACAAAAAATTGCTAATGTATAAAATTGTATAAAAGCACGGAATGGTTATAAAACTGAAAAAATGTATAAAAGTAAAATAAATTCTTAAAGATCCTAAAAATAGCATTTAAGAAAAAAAAAAAACAATAAAAACATTTTGAATTTTAATACAGCTCCGATTTATTCGAGTCCTTTATTTTAAGCGAATAATAAATGTTAAGTAACATTTTCGACCTGTTAAAACCAATTGGGAAACACCTATTCCAATTATGCCGAAGAAGCTGGTATTATTTATAGTTTTTGGGCGTTCCATTGGTGCCTTTAAGCGAAATGCCAGTATGTGGCTACTTTTTAGTCGACGTCCTCTAGCTTTTCACTAAGTAATGAAAAAATTCCTGCTTTGTTGTCATAAGCAAATATTGAAGCCATGGTCTTTGAACTCAGTATCGAAATAAGGTTTTCATCGTCTTTTAGGCTTTATTCAGAGGACTAAAGGTGGCCTCTATCTTTGGGGCGCAAATAATTTGTTTTTATTGAATACACATTGAAAACATTACTTTTGACTGTCCGTTCCAACATTTTTTTGTGACATTGTCCATGTCGATTCTTCACGGCGGCGTTGGCGTTGTTTAAAATGGTTTTCCATTCCTCTACTGCAGCTGCTATTGAAAATTCGCTGGCTTCTTCTTTGTTGATGAGTTTTCATATGGGGTCTCGAATACAATTCAAATACAAGGTGGCGCAAAAATAACCTTCCGATGTTTTTTGGCTGTAATATAAAAAAAAATGAAAAACTTTGATTCTTCTTGTGGATTATTTTTATTTGGTCTTTTAATTACTTTTACTGTTAAATTCATTTTTTATTATCTTAAAATGCTAACTTAAAACTAGACAAAAATGATTAAATCTAACTTATAATTAACAATTTTTTTTTCTTAAATTAACTTATCGGCCCTAAGCGGGCGCTCTAAGCTAATATTTACTAGTTTTTAATTTTGCCTTTCGGCTTAAATTTATCTTTTGTTTATTTGTGGTATATATTTTAATTTTCAAAGAAAATTCAAAAAAAACTTTGATAACCGACATTTTTGTTTTATATAAAAAGGTTAAAACTAACTAAAGACTACTTAATACTACTTAATACTACTTAAAACTACTTAAAACCAATTACACCTAACTTAATTATAATCGGGGTGGCGAGCACTCGTTGCAAATGCCCCGAGGGGTCGCCATCCCAATCGAGTTTTGGTCCACAGGCAGCATGCAACCAACCATATTGTACCCCAATATGGTGTGCACGCCCCGCCCCAGACCTTGTTTCAAATTTTTTTTATTTTTCTTAATTATTAAGGAGTGGACTAAAAGTCCGCAAAGACCGGAGGAAGTGCAGAACCACTTCCCTCATGTAGCCACCAAAATTCCGTACTTTGCCTTTCAGCATCGGTCCTATCGCGATCCGATACCGAAGTGCTAAAGCGGAGGAGCTCCGGAGCATTGTCGACATACCCGTCGCGGATTAGCCGCTTGTCACGCGCGTCACGGTAGCGGTGGTATAAAACCGGGATACCGTTCCTGTCCTGTACCAACCCTAACGAATCGATATAAATAAATGCCTCTGGCGGAATAAAGCCAGACACGAGTGTACTCTCCATGTATGTTTCATTGGGGTAATAAGCCCCGAAAATCAGGCTGTTGTCGCTAGCCATCGCCCCTGCAGCGTTCCTTCGAGTCACCTTAATAAGGAAATTGTCGATTCTGTTCAGCTGGGCCCCATTGTAAAGAACCTCGTTGCGATAATATTTTATGTACTCGGAGTCCGGCGTTCGGTACAATCCTAAGCAGGATCGGAGACAACGCCTCTCAAACAGCCTTATCCTTTCCATGTAGCTTGGTGAAACGTTGAACCACACAGGACAACCGTAGACGATGATCGGCCTTATGAGGGCCATGTAGCAAATGACTTTCACCCTTGAATCAAGTTGACAATCTTCAGCCCCCCTAGCCCTAGCCAGACAAGGTATTTGACAAGCCAGATGCCAAGGTATTTGACTTCAGTTCTCAGCGCCAACGGCCGTCCATGCTGTCCAATGATGCACAATTTTTTCCAGTTTTTTCTGGTATCGTAAGATGACCTCTGCACTGGGGTCCTGAACAGAATTGTTTCGGTTTTTTGGAAATTGATCTTCAATTTCCAACCGTCGCAATATCCCTTAATGTGATCGAAGTCACTTTGCTAGAGTATGTTGATGACTCCGATTTTCGGTTGGTCTTTTAATTGTTCATTGTTTATTAACGTGTATTTCGCATGTGTTTACTACACAAATGTCGAAACAGAACTGACATTAGGGCCAATCGCAAAATTTATAGCATTTTCTGATAGGAGGATTAATTTTGTGCCACCTTGTAGTTCAACATAAGACAATTTCGCGTACTGCGTCCATGGCTGCTTTGCTGTGCTGATGATGATTACTACAGAACGTGCAAAAATTGAAACAACTGAATCAACCATGAGCCAACACGAATCAACAAAATGAATTTTTCCAGTAAAAATACGGTACTTCAGGATTTGGCTAGGTACGCTGTTTCCCAGTATGTGTCTGTTTTATACACTTTTATAGATCTTAATACAATTTTATACACTTTAATATACTTTTATAGGCTTTTTTTTTACGGTAAAATAAAGTTTGACGTTTACGCAACCCTGGCCTTCAGTGATAAATTGAAATAAAAAAAATTCAAATAGCCTTATACAGAAAATATTCAACCATCAGACGCGTTTAGGATATGCAGACTCTATTCAACGTTATATAAGTTTTATGAATAAGGTTTTTGTAGTTAGAGGCATTATAAGGGCTGTCTTTTATACACTCCTTAAAATGAGTATATGAGTAAGACTGATATACATACAGCATAAACAAAAAGAAATACTTCTAAAATACTATATAAAACATAAATAAAACATTTGCATTTAGTTAATAGATAGTATACAAAAAGTAACCCAGGGTCTCCACGAACAATGTTTCGTAGAATGAAATGTGGCATTCTATGAAAATTGCAATGTTTCATAGAATGAAATGTGGCATTCTATGAAAATTGCTTGTGGAGACTTCAAATAGCATTCTATGAAAAATTTCTTTCTATGTATTGCTCAGTCCATTACTCCATTGCTTTCTATGGATAGTATTCTATGAGCTGTCGCTTCTGTTTGACATTTGTGTTTTTGAATGAGATATTAGCAATAGAACTGCCCACCCTACATTTCATAGCAATCCATCATTATTTCTTTCTATGAAAAGTGACAGATAGTAAGCTATCAAATATTGCTCGTCGAGACGCGGTGTAATAAAGGGTCCGCCAAAAGTTTTTTTTTGAAAATGCTATAAAAAAAAACTACTGAATATTTTCTCCAATTTCTTTTTTTATTTGAAATTACAGTCCTTCCGGTTAATAATGGAAATTATTTCATTCAAATGGCTGCCTCGGCTGGCCATGCAGTAGCCTACACGATCGGTCAAATTTTAAAGCACATTATCGATTGTGTGTAGCTGTATTTCACAAATGGCTTCACGAATATTGTCCTTTAAAGCGTCAATTGTCGCTGGCTTGTCGGCGTAACACTTATCTTTTACGGCACCCCACAAATAATAGTCCAACGGTGTCGAACCGCAGCTCCGAGGTGGCCAAACAACATCAGCTCTGCGGCTGATAATGCGATCTTCAAAAAACAGGGCGCAAAACATCGAGTGTAGCTTCGGCTGTGTGGCACGTAGCGCCGTCCTGTTGAAACCAAATGTTGCCAATATAATCCTCTTCAATTTTTGTGAACAAAAATTCGTTCAACATGGCCCGATAACGATCGCCATTGACTGTAACAGCCACTCCTTGCTCATTTTCGAAGAAAAATGGCCCAATTATGCCTCTGGACCAAAATCCGCACCAAACAGTGACTCGTTTTGGGTGTATCGGCTTTTCAATGTATGCGTGCGGGTTTTCTGTGCCCCAAATGCGGCAATTTCGCTTGTTTACATACCCGCCAAGATCAAAATGAGCTTCACCTGAAAAGATAATTTTTTTGGCAAAATCGGCATCTTCTCTAAGTCGACGCAGGCCCACTTAGCGAAGCGAAAACGCTTTGGATGGTCAGTCGGCTTCAACTCCTGAACCAATTGGACTTTGTATGGCGTCATACCTTTATGCAAAATTCGTCTCAATGATGTCTCCGAAATGTTCAATTGTTGAGAACGACGGTGAATTGATGTTGATGGCGCTTCACGCACACTTTCTGCCACAGCAGCAATATTCTCGGGTGTACGCACTGTTCTTGGCTTTTCACGCTTTGGTTTATCGATGAGGATGCCAGTTTCTTTCACTTTTTTCACAAGATAACGAACATACGGAGCTGACGGTGCTTCTCTTCTTCCAAAAACCGTACACAATTTTCGCACACATTCTGCAATATTACTATGATTTTCAAAGTAATGTCGCAATATTTCCCAGCGTTGTTCAAGCGTATACACAACCATATTCGTGCGGAAGGATTTTTTTTTTTTGTGGGGTTCGCTGGAAGGAAAAATCATCGAAAGACATTGCAGAGGTTTTATCGCGAAGGAACCTTCTGCAATAGTGATGGACTTTAACCCGATCTAAAAAACCTCCCGAAGACTGACTTTTGTATGTCTTCAAGGAATCGCACCTAATCGTTAGACTAATCAGCAATTTATTTTTCACATGTATTATATTTTATAAAAATATAAAATTTAAAAGAAATTCCGACGTTGGTCGGATTTCTATGAGTTTTGTTTGAAATTGTACCTAAGTTTCAGTATTTCTTTTTTTTTTTTTTTTTTTAAATTATATATATCTTTAGCTACATAGATCAAGGGGTTTAACCCGTCTTAATCTCCTGACTATATTGTCGGTTCTTAAAAGCTGTGCTATTTCTAAATTAACATGGCTGAGAAGCCTATCTCTGTGTCTTAGAGCTACTTTTTTAGCTTCATCTTCAACCATTTCAATATATAGATCTCTATGTAGATCGGTGTTACGTATGTACCACGGTGCGTTAACTATGCTCCGTAGTACTTTGTTTTGGAAGGTTTGTATTCTTAGTAAGTTTGTCTTGCATGTGCATGCCCACAGCTGGAGCCCATAGGTCCATACTGGTTTAAGAATTTGCTTATATAGCAATAATTTATTGTAGTTGGATAAGGGTGAGTATCTCCCAATAAGCCTATACATTTTACTATAGCGGATGTTTAACTCATCTCTTTTTTTCTTTACGTGGGCTTTCCAGCGCAGTTTGGCGTCTAGAGTCATCCCTAAATATTTAGCAGTATTTGAATATTCCACTACATTACTATTTATGTATACTGGAATGTGTGGTACAGTTTTTAACGTAAAATTTATATGAACTGACTTCAGGTCATTTAATCTGATCTGCCAATTTTTAGTCCATTCTGAGATATTGTTTACTGCCTTTTGAAGCTTTTTTGTAGCTATTTCGACAGTTTCTCCTACAGAAAGTATAGCAGTATCGTCTGCAAAGGTAGCTAGAGTTATTTCGTCACTTTCTGGTAGATCACTAGTGAATAGGAGATATAGTACTGGACCTAAAACACTGCCTTGAGGTACACCAGCCTTAATTTCTCTTAATGTTGAGTATGTTGTTTCTTGTTTAATTCTGAAAAATCGCTGTAGTATATACGACTCCAGTATTTTTGAATACTGCTTCGGCAGTTGCTTTTGTAATTTATGGATCAATCCTTTGTGCCATACTTTGTCGAAAGCTTTTGATATATCAAGAAATACTGTAGAGCATACTTTTTTCTCTTCAAAAGCATTTTCAATTTTATCAGTGATTCTATGCACTTGGTCAATTGTTGAGTGTTTATTCCTGAACCCAAATTGATGGCTCGGTACTAGCGATTTGTCTGCAATAATATTTTGCAGGCGTTTTACCAGCATCTTTTCGAATAGCTTGGACAACATTGGTAGTATCGATATTGGCCTATATGAGGTCACTTCGCTAGGTGGTATACCTGGTTTTGGAATCATTATAACCTCCGCGACCTTCCATATGCTTGGCACCTATCTTAATCTAAATACAGCGTTTATGATCTGCGCTAGATGTTTCAGTATTTTTTTTGAGAATTGTTTTAAAATTTTCCCCGTTATTAAATCAAACCCTGGGGCCTTTTTTATGCTTATACCTTCTTTTATTTCTTTGGCAAGTTCTTTAGACGTAACCGGTCGAATTGGTACATCTTCCTGGCACGTTTCTTCCATTCCTTGATAGTCTTTATCTTCGTATGGTTGGAAGACGCCTTCAAGATGCTCAGCAAAAGTATTTGCTTTTTCTTGACTGCTTTTTGCCCAGTTTCCTTCTCTGGTTTTCACTGGTGGGATGTGAGCTGTTGGCCTGTTCATTTTCTTTGTTGCCTTCCAGAGCGAGTAGTCAGTACTAGCATCATTTGTTAGGCCTGTAAGGTATTTTTTTAGTGACTCATTTCTGAATTCAATTATTGATTTTCTGAGTTTACTATTTAGTCTGTTTAGTTTGTTTTTGTCAATTGGCGCCCTTGTTTGTTGCCAACGTTTTCTAGCTTTTCTCTTTTCTGCAATAATTTCACATATTACAGGAGGGTATGAATTTTGTTTTATTTTGTTTTTTATTTTTGGAGTTGCAGCCCATGCAGCTTTTTGTATATTGAGTGTAAATAATTGCACTGCTTTTTCTATTTGCTCTTCTGTTTCAATAGCTATCATTTGGGTATTTTCTTCCAACTTCTCTCTGAAGTAGCTCCAGTCAGTTAGCTTATTAACTAGTGTTGGACTTTGTTCTTTCATTATTATTTTATCGCCAAGTGTGAAAAGTATTGAAGAGTGATCTGACTGTAGGTCTGGCCCTTCTTCCACATTTATATTATTTGAGGAGATATTTTTTGTTATAAAGAAGTCGACAAGATCTGGGGTTTTATTCCTATCTGTTGGCCAGTAGGTAGGTTTTCCCGCCGCGGAAGGATAAAACTAATTATCTGTCAAATCAGACATGAGCTAAGTGTTACCATTCACGAAATAAGCACTAGTTGAAAAAAAAAAAACGTTAGATGGCGGCCCCGTTAGTAGCTATTATCAATGAGTATCGAACTACATAGAGTGCGCATCTCATAAAACGAAAATTTACTATGTGGGATACTGATACCAGCATCAAACACAAGCATAGTCTACACAGTTTTTAGCTGTGATGCGTACTCTATGTAGTTCTATACTCTTATATAATCTACAACAAGGTTTCTAGCGTCTGGCCTAATTGGTAGTACAAAAAGTTGTGCGTACTCTGCAAATTTTTTTTACACACATTCGATGCTATTTATTCAATAATAACTGCTTACTCTGCAAATTTTTTTAAACACATTCGATGCTATTTATTCAAGAATAACTGCAAACCGCCTAATCAGGTTTGTCCCCATATCCTGATTTAAAACATCAACAATGATGCCCAGTTTCTCACGAAATTCTTGCTAAATAGTTTTCTTCTGAGTGTCTCTATTTTGGCGGGTCTTACATTTATTTTAATAAATCTCTTTACAGCTGATGGTCTTAAGTCACTATGACGGTACGAACATTGCGGACTGTAGCTGACAAACCTTCATTATTTTTAAAATATTGTTTAACAATGAATATGCGGTGTTCTTTCGTATATCGCTTTATTTTTACTAGCCCCGAACTGTCAGCTGTCACATTATCTTTTTTTCCGTTGGCAACCAAGGCAACTCAAATTTCGAGAAATTCTGGGACACCCATATATAGGCTATCAACTCTATATAGATTTCGTATATCCTGGATAAATACAACTTTAATTATTTACAACATTACAATTAGTGTACAATGTACATAGTAGTGTGGACAAAATAAAAAAAAAGGTTTATTTGCAGAAAAAAGTTCTCTCTTAATGCCGTTGATGTAAATTAGATCCTTAATCCTTGGAGTACGCCCGTTTTTTGTTTCGATGCTGTTCGATGATATACTGTTCACCACCGTCTTTTGTTCAAGCAATATTCAAACCACATCAGTTTATTGTTTCTAATGGCGTATCCATTTAATTTGACCTTTGCGTCGTGATGATCTGACAAATGATCCGAGTAGTATCAACTGTCAAAAAAGGCTTATCGAACTTAGCCGTCCGGAGTCGGCCTTAAACAGGAAGTCTGTTGTTTGTTGTGAGAAAGCTAGGCCCAGGGTACTAACGAGCCTGCTGCGCCAACAATTTGTTGTTGTGATTCCCTATTTCCAGTAATTCGACTGATTCACATGAATGAATACTTCCAAATCCAGTTTTTGGCTTCAAAACACTCTTTTATTTTTATTTGGACTGTTTTTTCAGTATTTTTTCATGTATTGGGAGAGCGTTGGATGGGTAAAAATCATTTTTTCGACGGGGATGAAGAACGCGAAAAGAACGACTGCAACGCCATAAGCTCTAGCGTCGACATTTCATCAGAACTTAAACAAATGAATAATATGGCCAATCGTAGAATGTTCGGAGTTGGACTAAGGAAGCAATTAAGATATAAAACGATAAATAGAAACGCTAACGAGTTCTTGGATAAGACATTGATCATCGGCTCTACTTTACGGAAAAGGAGTTTTATTCTGTTGGAACATAAAATTCATCACAAAATCGTCCATTTCATTTGTATTAGTTACTTACCTAAGTAAGCTGAGGGTCTCTGCCTGACTCGATTTCAACAGCAAATATATAGGGTGTTTTTTTAGAGGCATAGATTTTTAAAATAAAACACCAAATACTGTGGAATGGCCAAAGTTTTGGCTTTATTAGCTCACAAATTTCATGGCATTTAATGTTTAAAAATAATTTCTAGCATATGGCCTTCGCGACTGCGCCTTATGAACGCCATTCTATCGGTCCAATTTTGTACCACTTTTTCGAGAATACCCGGTCTTATCTTATTATAAAGTTGCTGGATCGTTGCTGGTTTATCAACATAGACCAGAGATTTGACGTATCCCCACGATAAGTAGTCCAAAGCTGTCAATTCACAAAAACGAGGTGGCCAATTCACAGGTCCATTTCTTGAGATGATTCGGTCATGAATAGTTTTGCTCAACAAAGTCATAGCTGTACGCGCTGTATAACATGCCATACAGCGCGTCTTCTTGGAACCGTTTCTTCTCCAAATGATTTCCAATCCAAATAAAAAAAAACCGATTTATTTTCCTGTAGCTTCGCAGTTTACGGTAATGTTGGCACCGGTTTCGGATTTAAAGACAAATGGGCCGATGACGCCTTCGTCATGTAAATCGCACCAAACAGTGATTTTTTCGGTATGTAAATGGAGTCTGAAAAGTCTCATCAGGATTGTGCTCACTCCAAAAACGACAATTCTGCTTGTTTACATACCCTTCAAGTCAGAAATGAGCCTCATCGCTGATGATGATTTGACGATAAAAATCTGGTTGTTGGGAACGGTGTGGGTCGGATCGATAAATTCGAGTCCTCTTTCACACTCACGTCTACAGCGGCGATGGCTTCTTCTGTACGCACGGTACGCGCTCGATTTGGATGAATATTATCAAAAAGAGTAAATGTGGTTATGGATCGATCCATAGTATTGCGTATTAGCTTCACAGATGGACGATTATACTCACCGTAAACTTGACGAATTGCTCTATAATAGCGTTTTCCATTGGGAAAAAAATAAATTTTTTTTTTGATCTGAAGACCGATTTTGACAGTTGTTGTGTTCCATTGGGCGAAAAAATTGATTTTTTTTTTTTATCAGAGGACAATTTTGCAAATCTGAATTTTTCGGCAGATTTACCAATACCAATACAAATGATAGCTGTCAGTTTGACAAGAGTGATTTTCATTTTGATTTTTTACTTCGGTTTTGAAAAACAAGAGTGCTTTGGGTTTAGATATTAATAATGGATATAGACACAGAAAAGAAAGTTATACGTGAACTATTAAATTGATTGAATGAATTAAATGAAGATAATTTCTGTATTTTCAAATGTTTGTTATGTTTTTAATGTTGGCAGCTACACCGACGCTAACTTCACAGACACGAAATGACATCAATACAATGACAAAAAAAAAATCTGAATCGTGTTCCATTGACACTCAAAAAGATCAAATTTCAGATCAAAATCAAGATTTCCCAATGGAAAACGCCATAAGTTTGGCGAATTTTGGAAAAAAAAATTCAAGATTTGTAAACGTTCTACTGGTGTAAGTTTTTCCATGGTGATTTGCGAAGTATAATAAAAAAAAGTCAAACACACTTCATTAGTATGACGATAGTTTGACGGTTATCCCTATCGGAAGTTCTATACCTCTTAAAAAAAAACACGCTTTATATAAATTAAACTTTTCGTTATTAGTTTACATACAAAAATTCTTTATTCCATACACTTTCGCGTCTACTTAAGAACTAAACTAACAATTATTCAATACTTAAAATCTAACCTACTGCAACCCAAATTATGTTGACGTCTGCATCGTTCCCACGGTGTACTGCAATGTCACGATTCCAGATATTGCACTTGCAGGTAAACGTGTTGACGATATGTCTGCGCTCCTATTGCTCATGTCGTTGGTTGGCGTTAACTTATATACAAATAATTTAATTTTTTTTATCAGAATAATTGAAATAATAATTTTCTATTATCACATGGGGATCATTCATGAGACTATCGATAGGTCTTATCCGCGAGTTCAATCAAACACATTAATTCATAAAGTACGTAAGAAGTTTATTTATCTGTCTTTTGATTTTACCAACATCAGGATCTCTTGATTTTTTGTTAACAAACTAATCCTGCTTAAATTAAAAATATTCCTTATCTTAAAATACCTTATCCAAAAATAGTCAAATGTTTGTACTATCATTTAAAGACAACAAACACAATGGTAAAATCTAACTGATGGCTTAATCATTTATAATTTTGTTTTCGTATTTTCATTCATATTTGAGGCTTACACTTGCATAAACAATTATATTTAACAACAACGGTTAATAATTGCGTTTGAATATTTTTTGGGAGAATTTATTTAATAACGCCTGACATTTGAATAAACCCATAGGCACTCGCGCATCCTACATGCTCAGCGTGAACATGTGACAAATGTTTGGAATTCTATTGACATTTGCTGAAAATCACATGAGAACATATGACGCAGTAAAATATTTGCAAAATTTTATCTCTTTGTGAAATTTTTAGTCTAATGAAAGAGAAAGTTTAATATTTGATATGGGTGTAACTGACAGGCTCAGTAACGCGTTGGTTAGTGCGATGAATTGCCGCGCAGAAGGTCTGGGTTCGATTTCCAGCCGTAAAAACACCTAAATAATTTTGCACTAGCCCCCTGCTTTCGTGATGATCTGACAAATCATCCGATTAGTATCAATTGTCATGAAAAGCTAATCTCAACTTAGCCGTTCGGATTCGGTTTAGAACAGGAAGTTTCGCCATCGTGCAAGAAGTACACACGCAGACATGAATAGTTGTGAGAAAAAGAGCCAGTTGCGCCAAAATTGATTGGATTTTTGAGAAGTAAAATTTCTAGCGTTGAGAAAGGAAAAGTGTGATGATATGAGGGTATGTTTGAAAAGTGATCCAGTAGATAGTTCTATTATGGCTGGTTGAAGATATGTACATTCAATTAAATCGATTTTCGATATTAGAAGCTATTTGAGATTATTTATCATTTTGTGGAGATATCGCACACAAGTGATATTCGCCAAAAACATAAATTCAATAAAACCAGAAAACATTAAGGGCTTCTTACACTACACATGCCTGCTTGCGCGGTATACAGATTACCCATGGAAACCGAGTGTTTTTTTTAAATTCATTTTACATTACATGCTAGACAAAAATTAATGAAAAATTAGCCTACTTATCTACTAACTTAACTAACTTACTGGTCCTCTGCGGATACCCTAAATTAAATAATAACAACTTAAAAACTGCCTAAAAAATGCCTTTCGGCCTAAAATCTAATTAAATTATTTATTATGTATTTATCTTTTTGTTTACCAAGAAACATTAAAAAAAAAACTTTGTTTCATATATTTTTTTATTTTTATTTATACTTACTTACTAATTAAAACTACTTATGAACTAACTAAAACTACTTAAAAATAACTTAAAAACTAGAACAGCCACAGCAAGCATTTTTTTTATTTTTTTTGTGCCACCACGACTGTTTTTAATAACTTAACCTTAATTGAAACCTTAGATATATGCAAGTCGGCCATACTTCAAAATGAAAGTCTACTATCTTTAACTAAACTTGCAGCCACCACAAAGGCTTTCCTGTTGCCATCTACTCCGACGGTCCCAATCGGACACACTCCTGCTAAACCCATAGGCAATCATCGGTCTGATAAGAGACATGTAGCAAATCACATTCACCCTGCTGTCAAGACGGCTGCTATAAAACAATCGTCTTGCTCCCCTAGCTCTCGCCAGAGCAGCATCTACACATCTTCCGAAATATAGATACTGATCCAGCCAGATGCCAAGGTACTTTACTACACTTTTACTCGCCAGTGGATGTCCGTTTGGTCCAACGATCACCAGCTTGAGCCAGTTCTTTCTTGTATCCCTAGAGGCCTTAGACAACGGTGTCCTAAACAGGATAGTTTCCGATTTCTGAAAGTTGACTTTCAACGTCCAGTCATCACAATATGTCTGGATCTTATCGAAATCCCGCTGCAAAAGAGTTCGGATAACCTCGACAGTAGGTGCTGTTCTGTACGCGATAAGATCGTCCGCATACGCAATTGCCTGAGTAAGACTACCTATCATATCGCTGGTGTAAATGCTGAAAAGAATCGGCGAGTTCACCGCTCCTTGTTGCAGACCATTTTTAATGAAAAATTCGGTGGTAGAAGTTACATTGCCACTTTTGACAACAAACGTTCTACCAGTCAACATGTCATGAAGCATATATAGCAGTGGTTTACTTATATGCCAAGTCTGGTCAGCTTTAGATAGAGGCCCTCTAACTATACGGTGTCGAAAGCCTTCTCCAAATCAACCAGACATGCACCTATGCACTGTTTTTTCGATTTGTTCCATTGTAAATCAGAGACGAGTTTGGAGGCGGCATGAATACAGTCATGTCCAGCCTTGAAACCAAACTGGTTCTCTGGTATAATATTGTTGTCCTCAGACCACTTGAACAGGCCTGATTGAGAATATTTTCGAATACCTTGCTGATACACTTAAGGAGACTTATCGACTTGATATTTGCCGGATTGGAGTTGTCCTTTCCCTTTTTCGGGAGAGGATGAACCACCGCCGTCTTCCAACGCACTGGATAATTATGCATTATTCAGCGCGTTGTTGAACAGCGTGGCGTAAATGTCCACAGCTTCAGGGGGTAAGTGTCGCAGTACAATGTTGGATATACCATCGACTCCCGCTGATTTCTTTTTCTTTATGGAATCGAAGATGGTCTGGAGTTCCACCTTCGAAATTAACAGGGGACTAGACCCACTTCGCTCGGCGACTATGGCGTTTGCCAAGTTTTCGTCATCGAACCGCGTGAAATCGCGGTTCTCAGATCGCCATTGCGTTATGTCATTTTGTCAGGTAGAAGTGATGGAGCAGGGCATTGTTTTCCAGGATGCGGTTCGGGCGAATGCTATTATTCACCTGAAAGACAGCCCCCACTGCCTCCACTTTCTCTTGAGGATCTTCAATAACATAGAAATCGTCGTTGAAGACGGCTTCCCCTGGATCGATTCCTGCTGTCAAAAGTATGTTTGCAAAACCGAGAGTGTATTGTGTTGAATGTGTGATTATGCATGCAGCATGCGGTATGAGAAATTTCAAAAATGTTTATTATTTTTCCCATGCATACAAAATTGAATCGCAGAGTTAGTTAAATTTTACATTGATAACGACGACCAGTGTCAGTAAGCGATAATAATCAGTCACGCATATTTGTTTTACTTGCGGGTACACGTAGTGTAGGGTAATATTGTGATGGCGCGAAAATGCATAGTTAAGATTTTTACAAATTCTTCTGTTTTGAGGTACCCTGCATCCAAAAACGTAGTTTTTAAAAAAAGTATGTCCGGAGTCTGGATTCTGTGATCTGGATACTGTTATTTATACTGGAGTCTGAACTACTCGGGCAATTTGACTGAAGTTTTGGGTGTGTGTTGTTGGTGCTCCTACAGAGGGGTTTTTGGAATTGGACTTCCAGTACAGCACTTAAATTAAAGGCACCTCCCATATAAAGGTTTTCATTACACACGATAATTGTTCAAAGTTAATTAAAAGATTTCAACAAGTATTCTAGAATAAGATGGCATAAGCAGTTTTTCACTAAAAACACACATAACGATACTTTTGAAATTACTTATATATTTCTCAAGAACGGCAGCGTAGATTTAAATAAAAATTGATTTTGTATTATATTATTGATATTCTGATTCTGAAAATGACTGGATACTTAGTTTTTCCAAAAACGTCTAGTTAACGGTACATTTAGCTACATTTTTTATGTTTATTTTCGTGAAATGGCTTGAATGATTTTGAACAAACGAAGAAGTAGGGGAACGTGTTTAAGTAACCATGGCAGGTTTTACCAGCAGAATTTTCATCATGGTGTTAGTTTTGTAAGTATGTGGAACTTTCAAGTGCTGGTGGATTCTAATTGTTGATGTTGATGATTCAGATGTCATACCCCGGCGGGAATTCACTGATAGTGTTAGGTAGACAATAATCGCAGTATGCACTAGTGTAAATGCCAAACAAATACCCAAAATCAAATTTACTTTCATAGTAACTGTCGGCCACTCGTTGCCAAAAAAAACCTTTGACATTAGGGATGCTAGTAAATGCTCTCACTTACTTAAGTGGCGCTACAGTCCGGGATGAACCTGGGCCTCAACTTATGTAAAGGTACACTTATATAAATACTGCTAGTATAAAACGACAATGTAAAACCCAGGTAAAATACCTTAAATCTATTACTTTTGTTTGTCAAATGACATAAAGATATGCTGCCGTATTTATTAGATTTCCTTAGGCGGGGTCTCAGATGTTGCCTAGTTAGGCATGCCTAAATATTTAAGTTGCCTCTAGGCAACGTAGCTTAAATTCTTATCTATAATCGATTTTACATTGCTGCCTAACTAGGCGAAGTTTATGTCAAAAGAAGTAATAGAATTTACAAATCTAGTATAAAAAATTAAGATTCTTGTACTTTGTTTACATCAGATTTTCTTTTTTTTTTGGGTTTGACAGCATATGTTATTTGTAAACAAATATCTTAAAGGATGAACATGGAGCTATATGGGCAATGTTATATTGCTGTTCGGAATTAGTTTGAGGATTCAACAGTGGGGTGAAAAGAATGTTGGAGCAGGCATAGCCCCCATCACCGAGTAACCGTTTTGTATATTTTTGGTCACCTACTAGTTGGCATGTATGAATTTATAATATTCACTACTTAAATCATTTACAAATGAAATGTAGCTTGAGTCCATTCTTATTAAAATATTTTCACTTTATTGCAAACCACCACACAAAATCTCAAAATAAATTTCAAGATTGAAATTCTCGTAAACGTCAAAATGAAAATTCCTTAGGCAGCCTCTAGGCAGGGTTCGCTCGCGCTTAAGTTAGGCGGCCTTTAGGCAACGTTGCCTAAATGTGAAAATCGATTATAAATACCGATTTTGCACTTAGGCAGTACTTAAAGGTTGCCCAAAGTTAGGCAACCTCTAAAATGCTTTTATAAATACGGCTGATGAAACATATGTCGAAAGAGAGGACTTGTGTCCTGTCCGTGTTCCGGGTTTTAGTTTTACCAAGTTAACTTTGCCGATGCGCTGTTCTCATTTGTCAATCGACCTTTTTAGTCACTTAACATTGGAGGGGAAATGACTGGCGAAACATGTTGAACATTTAGGCATGGACACTCAGTTATGACTGAAACAGCTGATTTTGCGTCGACCTGTCATGACGATGTTTTTGATTTCAGTAGCATTACCAAATATTATGAGTTTATTTAGGATATTTCTTTCTTTGTTGATAAAGAATAATTATTCTGAATAAATAAAAGTAAATAAAAATCTCTAAAAATGGAAAAATGAAATTGCAAAATAAGGGTTAGCATAGTTTGACATTTACGATGCCATTCATTAACATTTTGTTTTAATCTAAAATCCAACTGTCAGATTTCTGATTTTTACCAACAGGGATGCAATCAAAATTCAGTCAATAAGTAAAAAAAGCAGCGTATGATTACCGGATGTGGTATCAGCAGCTATATTTTTTTTGCAATTTTAGCATTTTCGACAACAATTTAAAAAAAAATAGTACAGCGTTGCCAGACGTCCCGATTTTTGATTTAGCCCGAAATTAAATTTCCAGCGTGGACAGGCACATTCCCGCTTTCAACCGAGCTTTCAACACATGTTCATTCCTCTTTTCGAAATATCATCATTCATGGCAGCTAATAATGTCAAAGAGAAGTTTTGAAGGATGCAATACAAAGTTTTAAAGAATATTCGTTTTTTTTTTTTTTCGATTTCTACGAATAACAGCTATTAGAGACACCGGAAAATGTTTCCAATATGTCTGTAATATTTCAGTTTTGAAAAAGGCATACAAAACAAATTGCATATTATATTTTGTAGAGCTAGAAAGTAACGACAAAACAGCCAACAAAAAAACAAAGGTACTTTGTGAAACTTTGATAAGCAAGTAACTTCATATTGAGCTGACAATGGAATCTAAACTTCGGTTCAACTAAAAGGATAAGTAATAAAAACTACTGGCTACTAATGTTTTTCATGTCCCGTTTTTCGACGTAAGAATTTCGCTTTTTTAATCAAAAGGATTTAAAATCCCACTTTGCCCAAAAAAAATCAACGCAACGCTGGTTTGTTAGCACATTTTCTATCCAGGCTAAGGGTGTAAGACTGGATAATTATCCACGCTAAGGATGTAAGACTGGAAGTTTATCCAGGCTTTAACAGATTTATGTAAAATAAGGTGTTGTTTTATTTTACCTGTAAATTGTTTTTTTAAACCTACCTATATAGATTTGGAATAAAGAGAAAAAAAAGCCTATTGTACAAGAACAATATAAAAAAGGAAAAAATAATTTTAGAATATATATTGAATGGGGCTTTTTTGTAAGGCATTCAATTGTGTAGGGCTATCATAAAAGTTACAAAAAGTTTCAAATTCCAACTCTGTAAAAAACAGCTTTGTTCTAAAAATTGGTTTTTGTGTTATTTTAATACATATTTATGCGTGTTTCACTTACGAATCCCTTTAAAGGCTACGTAAATCTAGCGGAGATTTTCTCTTATGCAGACAAATTAAATATGTGGCACATATAGGGCCTTAAACCTAGCTTCTCCCTTGTTTACGATGCCATTACCTTTACTACAAAGAAGACGACCTCCTATTTAACGCCGAATCCGAACGTCAAATTTGATATGCTTCTCATGGCAGTGTTACTCTTGGATGCTTTCAAAAATTGTTTGACCATTTTGAACAGAACAAATTTATAACACATGATAGCGTAGCGGCATTATGCCTCAAATCAACTTTTTTATTTTTTTAGAGCTACGCCTTTAATTTTTTCCGAAGTTGTCTAACGAATAATTGTTGATGAACCATCGAAAGCGATTGTAAGGTTCATTTGCTTATTTCTCAATGTATACCTAAAAAGCAAACTGAATTCCGATTGGAACTGACTTTCGTTTCGAAATTACTTCCGTACGGATACCTCGCTAGGGCTGTTAGTCTCTAGTCGAGGTACTAGGCACCCACCAGTCACCAGCGTGGAGGTGAGAGTAGGAGTTGATAGTGAGAGGCTAGAGCAAGAACGCTTGTGTCCTCATATAATCGCATCACTATCCTTAAGCACCGGTAGTCTCCAATATGATGAGACTAAAAACGATTCATCTCCTTAACCTCGGACATATCATTTTTACTGGCAATCACAGCCGGAAGAAAAATGCGTCTAACCAAAGACGAAGGAAAAAGTTTGCTGTACCCATCATTGCTACGACAGCATTGCGTCTCTCACTTCTGACTTATCTGGATCTCTAAACTTTGTTTCCCCCAGAAAAAAGCTCAATTGAGTTCTGTCCGCTTATCGCACTTAAAATTCTCTGCAAGTCGCGTGACTGAATAAACTATTCCAAAATATTCCACACGCTTTACGCCATATATCGTGACCCTATCTGTAGCATATCTGTAGCACATACAACTACTGTAGAAGCCCGGCACATGCTTCTTTTTTGATAGATATTAGCAAACATATCACACATTATAAAAGGCGCAGACTTGTCTCTAATAAATAATATTTCACGATTAAACTAATTTAAAGATTAAAAGTTACTAGTTGTAACTTCGTTATACTCTCATACACAGCAACACGCATATTATCTATCAACTGAAGAGGTTATTCAATAGCTTCAGTGGCAATAAACACTTTTGACAATTATCCCACTAAATCCGTCAACTCGATCACAATGTAACAAAGTAAACAATATAATAAATCAATCATTTTCCATACCACTATGTATTTACAAATTAATCTCAGAAAAAAGTGAAATTAGTATATATGCCACACAAAATCACTACTTGTGTCTAGCTACAATATCTATATCTTAAATGTAATAATTAACTGTGATGACTTTATCGCGATACCGTTGATATCATATGAATAAGCGTACTTTACGCGTATAATTAGAGTCAGCATGCGAATCAATATTTGCCTAGAGCATGTGACTACTCATGTCTGGGTCGCCATCAATCAATTTCCTAAGAAACATCGTTCACATTAATTAATATTTGATCTAGATTAGACTGTGTTTTCTCATGTGGGATATGCACATTGTGCGATTGTTTCAAAATGTTGACAAATCGCTTTGACAGTGCTTAAGGTAGGTGCGATTGAAACTATAGTTTAGATGGATGTGGTGCTGGCTATTGTTGTGTCTACAGATCAAGTTAAGTCGATCGGAATGAAAACGATAAACATCCGTACCACTATCTAACGAGCAAAACGTCAACCGTACAATGACAGAAGTGCAAAAAAAAAAAACGAATAATAAAAAAGCAGCAACAACAGAAGAAAAAAAACTCGTTGTTATTGTGAGTAATGCTCACGTGTTTTCTATATTTAAATTGAAGAACTCGAATTTAATTTTCAATGTCTAGCAAAATTGAGAAAGAGAAGATCAAACAAAAAAAATGGCTTATTTGTGTGTTTCTTTTTCAACAAATGCACGAGTTACATTGAGATATTGAAGACAAAGCATGTGAGAGATGAGCAAACTCATGACATTAGTTAACACCCATTCGCAATCGCACAACATATCTTTTTTGTGTTTGTATTTGTTTGTACATTGCAAAAAAAAAGAAATGTTAATAGATTATTATTTATTTATCTTGTTTGTTTTGTTTTATTTTTTCAGTCAATTTCCGTTCGATGCCGGCCAAGTGCGTATCCTCTTATTTAGGGAATGTGACAGTCGTGGAAGGAGGCTACTCTTCGACTCGAATGCATTGCAAAAAGTATCTCTTAAGGATTTTGAAATAAGACTTAGTACTACACATAACATCGTCGATGACAATATTAGTATAAAGGCAGATTTAAATGCTGGCAAACAGCAATTCAAGGGACATTCGAATGGATTTGTCGAAACGGCTGACGGATGTCTTTACAGAGTGAGTATACGCAGATGATATATAATATACAAACATTATTTTTTTTAATAAGGCGTGTTCTACTTAAGGATTCCTCAGAGATTTTGTTTACGTAAGCTCAGGTGATTTTTGTATACCATATCCCATAGGGGTATATTAGTTTTGACATTAAGTTTGGAACATAGAGAAATAATTTCCATAGATAAATCTCAAAGCATGGATATGGATGTATACACTAGTCGGCATAAGTATTTTGACGAAATAAAAATCGTGCATTTTTGAGTTTAACTTCTAAATGCTTGACAAGAATTCATGTTTATTTTTTCATTTTTATATATAACTAATACAAACTTAAAAATAGGCAAACAAATATTTTTTCATAGAAGTCAAAAAAGATATAAATTAATTTGTAATTTCGTGTGTTGGCATAAGTATTTTGACAAGTATATAACTCTAAGAAAAAACATTTTAAACTTAACAAAAGTAAATAAATAAAGAAGAATTTAGTAAAATATATAACCTCCTTTGGCTTCAATAACTTTTTGAAGGCGTCTCGGTACTGAATCTACTAAATTTTGAAGAATCTCTGGAGATATCTCTTCCCAAAGGGAAGTGACCTCAGAAATCGTCTCCTCTCTGGTTTTATTTAAAGAAACTGTTCTTTTGCGTTTCAAAAGAGACCAGACGTTTTCTATTATATTTAAATCTGGACTTTGAGGTGGCCAGTCCAAAGTGGCAACACCAACATCCTTCAAAAATTTAGTTATCATCCGGGCTTTGTGGCATGGGGCATTGTCCTGTTGCAGGATAAATGATTCACCAATAAGCCTACCTCCAGAAGGAAAGGCATTATCATTTAGGGTTCTTAAATATTGACCTTGGTTCATCGAGCCGGTGATAGGAACCAGTTCACCCAGGCCATTATACGCAACACATCCCCAGAACATGACAGAGCCTCCACCATGGCTCACTTTTTGACAAACGGGGCGTCTTTTTTGCCTTTCTACCTTTGGCAATCTAACGTAAAATTTGTTTTTTGATGAGTTATACTCAAAGGAGCTTTCATCTGTCCATAGAACGCTTCTCCAGCACTCCTTTGGCTTGTGCAGATGTTCCTTTGCGAAAGACAGTCTTTTAAGCTTGTTTACCTTTGATATGTACGGCACGTCCTTAGCTTTAAATGTTTTAAAATCTCCTTCCATTAAACGTCGTCGGACAGTGCGCTCACTGATTGGATTCGTTGCCGTCAAATTCCATTGATTTGCAGCAGTTTGAGGCTTCAGGAATATATTTCTTTTAAATTCCCGTAGAAGGGTTCGGTCTTCAGTGGGCGTTGTTTTGCGCTTAGCACCTGATCTCATTAGGTTTGTGATGTCATTATGCTTTTTAAACTTATTGATTTGATAGTGCACAGTTTGACGCGACACATTAAACTCACTTGCTATGTCTATTACTGCCGTTCCAGCGTTAAACTTCGCTATCATTGAAGATCTGACAACCAAACTCAACTCAGCCGTTTTACCCATGGTTTTTAATAAATTTTAATAAATTTTTATTTTGTTATCAACGTTTAATGTAAATTAAAGTTAACTAAACAAGTTTTTTGGTTATCACGTGCTCAAAACTGTTAAAATATTTACACAAAGTTTCCGTCAAAATACTTATGCCACGTAAAAATTCTTTGTCTGCATGCGTTCTTATCAGCAGAAAGAGAATGCAAAAGGTAAACAATACAAAACTTGGCATGCATAGAGCTAAAAATAGATTCTTTGTTTCGCGCATCATTTTTGCACCGTTGTTTTAACGATACCAAGCAAAGTTAGTCTCAATAGTCACAAAAAGGTTTCGTCAAAATACTTATGCCGACTAGTGTATGGATCGACTCAGAATAGCTGAGTCGATCTAGCCATGTATGTATGTCCTTCCCTCCGTCCGTCTGTGTGTCACCGATTTTTAGGGCTTACATTTTGAGCTAGAGTGTTGAAATTAGGCATATAGACCCTCTGTCCGACGATGCTGAACAAGTGTAAACATTTTTAAAATCCGCCCACGTCTAAAAGTCTTTTCTGGTGAAATCAAGACATTTGAAAAAAGAGTCCGAGCAAGATATTTAGACTATGTCATTGTAAACATTATCCATATAAAGTTTTTAGCTACGCCCACTTTCTATAGGCGTTTTGCAGAAAAACGATTTTCGGGAAAAATTATGCATTTTGTCCATATATGATTTTGCTTTCCGCCCGTTTTTTGTGACGTTTTCTACTTACATACTTAGGTTGCGCTACAGTCCGAAATGAACAGGGGCCTCAACCAACATTCCTCTCCAATTAGCCCGGTCCTTAGCTAAGTTGCGCACTCCAAGTTGGTTGAGGTCGGTTTTTCTTGTGCGTGCCACTTACGGCGAGGTCTTCCTCTACTGCGACCGAAGTCTGGCTGGGAATCGAAGACTCTGTGAGTTGGAATATTGATGTCATTCTACATGTCCTAGACATCTTAAACGTCCAATGCGGATTTTTTTTTTGACTAGGGGCTGTCGCTGTACAGCTCGTATTATTCGTGGTTGAATCTTCGTCTGCATAACACGTCACCGCAAACGGGACAGAAGATTTTTCAAAGAATTTTGCTCTCAAATCGACCAAGGATTTCTTCATCCGCTTTTGATACGGTGCATGCATCAGCGCATCAGCAGGACTGGGATGATAAGGGTCTTATATAAGATATCCTTAGTAGTTTGAGTGAGGGCTTTACCACTGAATTACCTTTTTAGCCCGAAGAAAAAGCGGTTGGCAAAAGTAATTCTGGTTTAATTTCTGACGAGATCTTGTTGTGAGAGTTAATAGCGGAGCCGAGGTAGACAAAGTCCCGTACTACCTCATAGTTATAACGGGTGTTTTTTTTAGAGGTTGGTTTTTCGAATAGAGATATAACTGAAATTATGTGATCAAATCGGGCAACTCTAATGTCATTTATGTTCAGTTTGGTTTGCCATTTCATCATGAACAGGTTGACAAATGAACAACGCTTGCAAATCGTGCAAATTTATTTCGAAAATAATGGTTCAGTTCGCGAAGTGTACCGCAAGCTCCGTCCATTTAATGGTCGACATAATCGCCCATCAGTGCAATTAATTCGCTTAACCATTTATCGTTTTCGCACTTCGTTTACTCTGTGTGATAATACGGAACGGCAGAGACGTCGAACAGTGTTGAAGAGGACCCGAATGAATCGATTCGCGCCACCGTGCACAGCAATTGGAGATTTGTCCATCAACTTTATGGAAGATTTTGCGCAAAGATCTTGGCTTACGACCTTACAAGATCCAGCTTGTGCAAGAATTAAAGCCGCGAGACCATGCAATGCGTCGTGATTTTGATGGGCCGAAAATTAGATTGATCTCGATACTGATTTTCATCACAAAATTTTGTTCAGTAATGAGGCTCATTTTTGGTTGAATGGATACGTCAACAAGCAAAATTTCTTTGGAGTGAAGAGAATACACATGAGATCCATGAGACGCCATTACATCCACAAGAACTGACTGTTTGGTATGCTCTATGGGCTGGTGGAGTCATTGGGCCATACTTCTTCCGAAATGATGCTTTAGAGTCAGTAACCGTTAATGGAGACCGGTATAGAGCCATGATAACTAACTATTTGGTTCCCGAATTGGATGGCATGAATGTGAATGAGATGTGGTTCCAACAAGACGGTGCTACATGCCACACAGCGCACGTCACAATCGGTTTTTTGAAGGAAACATTCGATGAGCGCATAATTTCGCGAAATAGACACCAAGATAGTGTGATTTGACACCATTGGATTATTTTCTTTGGGGATATGTGAAGTCGCTCGTCTACGCCAACAAACCAGAAACGTTAGGGGACCTGGAAGCCAACACTCGTGGCGTTATTGGCTATGTTTACACCGTGGACTAAATTTGGTCCGGCACTAAATTTAATTTCTCAGAAATTTTCTGTTTACACCGTACATGACTAAATGGTTTCTTTCCCAAGATCAGCCCCAATGGCTACGTTTCCACTGTGGACAGTAAACAATTATAACAGTTGGTATACTACTTTATATGAATTTATGGTGACATCTACGCGCAAGGTAGAACAAACAGTTTAGTCCAGGTCACCTAAATAAGTGGACTGACCTAAACAATTTAGTACTTGTTCTAGGTGTTTACACGGATGGGACTTACACCAATTAATGTAGGCTTAGTCCTTGTTATTGTCCATGGTGTGAACGTAGTCAATATCGTCGGCGTATACTAGTAGTTGCCTATCAGTTTGTTGGTAAACGGTTTCAAGCGTTCACATATTACTGCATATAGGATCATGTAGGCGATGTTGAGTAGACTTATGCCTCTGTAGTTGGCGTAGTTCAGATGGTCTCCTTTTTTGTGGATCGGGCAAACGAATCTGAGGTTCCATATTTCAGGCATACTTTCATCCGACCAGATTTGGCTCATGAGTGGATGCTACTTACCAAGTCATCTCCACCGGCTTTACAAAGCTCTACGTGAAGGCTTGAGTTTAGAAATTGCGGTTGGGTGGTAGTTTTCGCTGTCGTCACGTTTTCCTACAAAAACTATTTGTATACCATACCCTGTAGCATATGCAATAGAAACATTATGTTTTGACAAACCAAAAAATATTTTGATAAACTGTTTGAGCAGTATTTCGGTTGCTCGGTGGGTTTGGCCCTTTAAGGATGAACTGGAATAGGGTATTAAACGATTCGCACAGCGGATTGTAGCCTGCTCATATGTTTTTGATTAAGTGGAACAACATTCTCAGCAGAGGGATACTTTTTTCTGTCAAATATGTAGTTTTCTTACTTTGCACCTTATAATTATTCCCGTACAAATTTACTTTAACTGATTCTTACTGAATTTTACTAATTTTAACTTCCTGCCGTTCACGTATACAAAATAAGTAAAAGATAGTGCTAGTGAAAAAATTACCATTCCATATATACAAATCTGTAAAATAATTTACTCCAGAAATTTATGGTTGGGCAAGCCGTTTTTTTTTAAAGATAGAACGCTTTAAAAAAAACGTACATATGTACATTAAATGCCAAAATGTATTCGCTGTAATTTACTTAAACGCGTTCCCGTACTTTATCTCCATCTGAGAGAATTTACCAACACCCTAAGGAATATGAGAATTTACTAATTTGTACTGCACAAGTACGGGGACAGACCTAATAATGATTAATTACCTTCATGATACATAATTAATCCGGAGTAAAGCGCCTCTTAAGCTTTACTCCGGAATGAACCTGGGCATCCACTTACATACCTCTCTAATTAGCCCGGTCTCTAGATAACTGCCTCCAGTTGCACACTTCAAGTTGGTTGGTTACAAACTCTGTAACAAAACGCGCATACCCTTTGGGATAGGGCATAAACATAAACAGGCACAAGTTTCTAATATGAATAAAGAATGCTTATATTTTTAAATGGTCAATGTGTAGGAACCCTAATCAATGGCGCCGTCTTAAATTTTTATGAGATTTATAGTTCTTACCCACATCTTGATAAAGTCGCTTTAAATGATCCTTTAGATTTGATTAAACGCTTGCTAAAATTTAATTTCTTTCGATAGTGATAAGCATTTGTTTCATAAGTAAACTGCTGTTATTTGAATCATCGTTGTTATAAACCGTATCTCGACAGAGAAAATGATATGTCATTCGATCGGAATAAATATGACCTCAGATGAGTTTACCCAACGCAACGTCACCCAAACTTTAATATGAGTGTCAAAGCCAATAGTATGAAAATGATTCTGTAATGATAAAGTGTTAACAATACTACATACACGAAAGAAAAGTAAATTAAAATTGTTAATTAATATGATTGTCCTATTCACTGTATTCTTCTTTGCAAATTTGTTAAAAACTCATTTTAATCAATTCTTTATATAATATATAATTTTGTATGTACGTATTCTAATCTAATTGAAAGTCAGTACGATTTTATTTTCATTATTTATTTATCAATTAATCAACAAATGATCGGTAAATGAAAATCTTGTGACCATTTTTGTTGTTAAAAAAAAAATAAGGTGAAAGGTGTGAATAATTTTTTTAATTATTAAACAGCGATACGAAGTCATATCATCAGCTATTAATAATTATTAAAATATGTCTGCGTATAACTATAGACATTTGTTAACTCTGCTGGTATTAATGAGTAAGAACCTTTTGAACTTTCGACCCACTCAAGATCAATGTTTCGATAACAAACAGATCATATGCTTTAGTGTTTATCATTATGAGAAGCACGCAACACCTACTATGAAATCAATGATATGATATCATTCGACATGTGTCAAACAAAAAATAACAAATAATGAACAATTGAACAAATGTGTTTGAAGGTATAACAAACATCCCTGACAGTCACGTTAATAATATTTGATGTATGAAATGCGATATGAGATACGTTGGGAACTAATAGATTTAATTGATTGATATAAAATGGAAATATCGTTTTCAAAATGAAACATTGCCAATGTTTACTTCAGAACTCTTCAAATAAGAACAAATTATCCACGATTTTTCTCAATTATTTTGTTAAAACTAAACTAATTCATTCAATTCCAACAAATAAAACCTGAAACACACGTGTAGAATTCTTCTTGCAGAAAAGACAAGCAACACACAGTTGTCAATGGGAGTGAACATATGTAAAATATGCAATATGCGCTGCAAAAGTCAAATACATCACCACACAAAAAAAACAACAACATAGTTTTAAGATATTTAGACACTGATATTGTCTAAATATCTTAAAACTATGTTTTTTTTTAAGGTGTACCTAGAACATTAAGTTGGCAACACTATTTTAATTGGCGGCAATTTTGTCAGCTGTCAAGTGATTTATAGCGTTTTCGATTCGGATACAAAAAGCACTCTTTTTATACTCTAGAGCACTTTTTTTTACTCTAGATCTATTTGTTCGTTTTCCATTGGGATACAAAAAGCACTCTTTTTTTACTCTAGAGTACTTTTGAAGAATCTGAATTCCAAATCAGATTTACACCAACATGCACCAACACAAAAACATTTAACATCTGACTTAATATGTCACTTTTAAGTTTGCATTTCGCAGTTTGATGATTAAAAAGTGATTTTCGGGGAAAACTATAATTAGAAATTAAAATATTTTTGGATTATCATGTTCTAAAATTCATAAGCTTTGTTTTGACACCAACTCGCCAATGGTTGAGTTTATAAAAAAGCCGCAATGAGTAAAAGAAAATTTCATCAATACATTGATAGCTAATAGATATAACTGCGGCCTAAAGATAAACAATAAGCTGTCAAATGGCACACTAACACACACAGGAAATCAGAGTAACCTCTTTAATGTTCGATTGGGACGGGTAAAATCTGAAATCTGAGAATAAATCTAAAAATCCCAATCGAAAACGCTATTATTTTTCGTTTTGTTTGGATATACATGTATCTGTATGTTTAATCCCATAGTTCGCTCACGAGCAAGAGCAGTTCCGAAATCAATTTATTGACAGCCATGTGGCAATACAAAACGAAAATTGAAATAGCAGGCCATACATTAGAGCCGCTATGTTTATAAAAAGCAATCGATACTTTTTAACTTTCTCTTACAAAGAGAAAGATATTGTTTTCGTGAAAATTTTCGACCTCGAGATTTTGATTGATTCTAACATTACGATGATAGCGGAGCCTAAAAAAGTGGTTTTTGGAATTCCGTCCGTCGGTCCGTCTGTCCGTAATGGTCTCTCCAGCCTAAACGGCTTGGCCGATTTTCTTCAAACTTCGTATCCAAGCTTGTTTTGGTCATAATTCCAGGCCAATTTTTTTGTTTGCTTTTAGCCATGTTAATAACGGTACCTTCCATATAAAAATTACACATAACCTCAATTTTCTCGAAAACGGCTCTAAAGATTTTGATTTAACTTTATATATACTATAACCATAGTAGTTCCAACAAAACTGCATACCCAGTTTTTTCGAGAAAATCCATATAACGGATTTTGTCATTTAGGCCATATAAAGAAAATTGTAAATTTCTCGCAAACTATTATGTCAAATTGAATGAAATTTAATATATATACTACAATTACAGTTTGAAGCGATTCCACATAATTAGTTTTAGCCCAACTATCACTAAACGGAATTTTCAGTTTTGGCCACTAACGGAAAATCATTATTATTCACATTGACATCGATTCCTTCAAAATTCGGAGTAAATATTCGTATAAATACATTTTTTCGATATTATTTATATCATTTTAGCATCAATAATCAAATTGCTTATGATATGATCTAACGCCCAACTTGCTGTGAAAGAGAAAGTTGCGTACGACCAAGTCGTGCACCCACCACTCGTTTTACTCATACATTGTAACCCAAACTCAAAGTCTCAATAAAATATATTCATATTCATATTCAGTTTTGTTTGGCATTTCAACATAAATAGACGTCTGAACAACGCTACCAAATTGTGCAAATTTATTTTGAAAAATCATGGTTCTGTTATACGTATCGCGCACTACGTCCGTTTTACGGTCAACATAATCGGCGATCATAGCAATTAATACGAATAAGTATGGAACGTTTTCGCCCCACGTTTACTCTAAATGATAATACGCAGACATGGGAGTAATGCATTACTACACTAATGAAATTGGAAACAGCATTAGCATTGAGTGAAAGTAATGCCAATGAAATAAAATTCATTAGCATTGAGAAACGCAATGCTAATGACATTTTTTTTTTCATAACCATTGAAAATTTTTAATGCAATAAATTTTCATTACCATTTTGCAATGCTAATGAAGAGTATGAAAAAAATAACGTGCACAGTTTTATTTTTTTTTTAAGATATTCGGATGATATGGGACTCAATCCTCTATTTATTTGTTATTTTGGAATTTGACCCCAACCCTGCATAGACCTCTGTTTGGAAAATAGAATTATTTTTGCCTAGTTCTATGGAGAGTTTGTAGTTGGAAGCAACGATTTCAGTTTCTGCTCCATGCACATTCCATTTTTTTTTCCACTAGGTTCACACAGTTAATTAAAAAAACTCAACAAACATTGTGTTTCTTCTATAGTTGCATGCGGTTTTAAAAAAAAAAAATAAATAAATAAAAAATGCCTTATTACTCAATGAAAATAGTTTTCATTCACAATTACTACTTTTCATTGGCATTAGAAAAGTCAATGCCAATGCAATTTTTTTCCATTAGCATTATTATTTTCAATGGTAATGAAATTTTTTTCAGTCTATCCGCCATCGTGCACAGGAATGGGATATGTGTCCAGTCCATCCACTTTATGGAATATTTTGCGGAAAGATCTTGGTACGTGTGCTTACAAAATCCAACTCGTGCAAGAATTGAAGCCACAAGTTCACCTACCAAGGCGTAGATTCGGTAAATGGGCCCAAAACAAGATTTCCGTTGATCCCAACTTTCATAAGCGAATTTTGTTTAGCGATGAAGCACACTTTTGGTTGAATGGGTACGTCAATAAACAAAACTGCCGTATTTGGTTTTGGAGTGATGATAATCCTCAAGTGTATGTTGAGACACCGTTACATTGGCGGAATAATTGGTCCGTACTTCTTTAAAATCGATGATGGCCAGAACTTTACACTCAATGGTCACTATTGAGCCATGATAATCAATTAAACAACCATGATGTACAGGAGCTGTGGTTTCAACAAGATGGCGCACCATGTCACACAGCTCGTGCCACAATTTATTTGTTAAAGGAAACGTTCGGTGAGCGCATAATTTCGCGTTTTGGTCCTATGAATTGGCCTCCAAGATCGTGCGATTTAACGCCGCTTGACTATTTTCTGTGGAGATAACTGAAGTCGGTAGTATACGCCGATAGTACCGAAACGATTGACCACTTGGAGGACAACATTCGCCGCTTTAGATATACGGCCACAAATGTTAGAAAAAGTCATCGAAAATTGGACCTCCAGATTAGATACTTACGAGTCAGCCGTGGCGGTCATATACCAGAAATCATTTTTAAATTATTAGCTGTCAAAAATTGCACGAAAAATGCACCTGAAGGCACTTCAACGCAACGCGTTACAAAATGTCGGAGAAATATTCCGAACAGCTTTTCGGAAGAATACCTCGAAGCAAAAATCCTCCGAATCGTACAAAATCGGAGAATTTTCCGCTCCGACGGATACCTCGATAGGGCCGATTAATTTTTAGGATGGGATAGGATATTAATCGATCCGCACAGCGGATCGTAGCCTTCTCATATGTTTTTTGGTGTTTTATGAAAAAAAAAAAAAAAAAAAAAAAAAAAAACGTTCTTCGGTCAAATTTTAAAATATTCAAAAAAAAAAAATTTCGATGCTAAATCATTGGCAGATAATGTCAATACAAAAATTTCGTCTCTAGATCATTTTAACCTACGCCCACCTTTTGGGGCCGTTTTCCTAAAAAGGGTATACACCTACCGCAGGAGAGAAATGCTGTTTTTTTGTCGAACAATGAAAGATTTTGATAGACTGTGTGAACAATTAATTTGTTGTGACAATGTCATTTTCTATATTTGAACCCGAAAAAGTTCTTTGCTACGCTCACTTTTTGGGGATTTTAGATTTAAAGATAGGATGGGATGGGATAGGATATTAAACGATCCGCACAGCGGATTGTAGCTTTCACATACATATGGGGTATATTAGTTTTGATACATAGTTGGTAGCATAGAGAAACAATGCAGGTAGATACACCTTAAAGTATATGGAACGACTCAGAATCGCTAGATGAGTAGATTAAGCAATATGGCGGTCTGTCCGTCTGTCTGTATGTCACCGATTTTTAGGCCTTAAATTTTGAGCTAGGGAAATGAAATTTATTATATAGGATCATTTTGCGTTGTTTCAGAACATGTGTAAACATTTTTGAAATCCGCCCATTGCCGCGCCCAATTTTTAGCAAAACGTTGTTTTTGACCAAACGGTAGGAAATTTTGAAAAAGTCTTTGAGCAACACATTAAGAAAATCGCTATACCTATATATTGACTATACAAAGTTGTTGCCATGCAAAATCATTGATAATATTAACATAATTATTCCGTCCAGGGAGTTCTTCGTTTCTTATCTACCAAGGCGCATTGACGAACGGTCTTAACATTTGGTTTTTAAAAATTCGAAAGTGGTTTAAAATCGTTTCATTGGTACAACCTTATAACAACCTCATACCTTGCATACCAAATGTCTAAACATCTCTTTGCACTTGCTTGTATAATAGCAGCTTGTTATCAAGGTTATGCTTCGAATGTCCGAGCAACGAAAGTTCTCGATATTATTTTTTAAGTTCTTCGCATATTTGTTACATGCGGGTTCCACTTCAGTTTTGCGTCGAGAGTCATTCCGAGATATTTCGCCTCGTTTGCAGACGCGACCGTATTTATAGCTTTTTGTTCGTTTATATTAAAAAATTTAAAATAATGTAAGTCTGATCCCCAATTGATGGTCACGGAGAAGGCGTTTTTGATAAATAATTTGGTTTGAGCGACCGAGTGTTATCCTTAAAATAAAAACTTTCGAAATGATTGGGAAAACCGATAACTGCTAAATTGTTATATTGGTTGTATAGTTATAGCAGCTACTCGTGTATAATCGTAGGTACATTTATTAAAAATACCACCCATTACAACCCTAATGATGTTGAATACCTATAATTATTATTATTTTTTTAACAATTAAACGTATTATCGCATCAAAACAATTTACTTCATACGCCGAGAACCCTTATAACACGTGTAGCTCGTGAACGTTCGGGTAATTTTAGCCCAGACAACACGTCTCCCTGCTTTATTATGCAATGGGTTTAGGTCTGTCTAATCTTGTCAACCTCAAACAATCGCAAAGTCAAATTTTTAAAAGTCACCAAAAGTTCCGTCACGAGAGAGGGGTGTACTATGAATGACATATTAAAGCAAACAGCTGACAACACTATCGCAATATGGTGGTGGTGCAATTGTTTTGTTGTCATATGCTAACAATTTCATCCCACTGGCTGGGTGATAACGAACGATAACTTGTCCAATTAATCGATGGTATTGACTGGCCCTCGCCTACATATTCATATTCGCAAACGTATGGTACACACAAATTGTGGTATCAAATCTCGAAAAGCGTGTCTGTGTGAGTTGTTCAAGTCACATGCTTCGGGAACTGCGAAAACGTTTCACTTTATCAATGTGGAATTCTTGGAAGCTAAATATTGACACACAGAACATTTATCGTGAATTATTGGCCTTTTAAAGTTTTTGTTCGATTTTCTTTATTGTTGCTAAATGAGCAATATTTTGTTATTATTGCCAATAATTAGGCACTTTGCTGACGACACAGAAGTAGTTATGCTCTCGTTTTGGTTTTGTTGTTTGTATTTGAATGGCATTCACATTCGCGGTACCGCGCTTATAAAATAATGAGATAATGATACTATTAATCCATAATCATGATGGATCGCTTCTAGTTAAACTTCAATTCGTAATCTATACGATCTGCGGTTATCGTTACTGTTCTATAGACACACAATAGTTCAAAGTTACCTCCCAAATTATTGACATAGATTAGGTGTTGAGTATTTTATGACCCCCTGTTAATGATTAAATTTTTCACCTGGACTGGGGTGGGGTTTTTTTTTTTTTGATCGTGTCATGTGAGAACCCTTTTTTTAAATGATCTGTTACACTTGGTTGTGTCCATGGGGGAGAGAGAAACTTAATTGTTTTTCACACGCTCTAGTGAATACAGTCATAAGATCAATATTGTGATTGAGATATGGATTAATTGGTTGTTTCTCGAAAGTACACGTTACCCAGACAGGTTTCAAGCTAAACGACGTTCTTTGTGGTGGTTGCAAATTCAGACTTGAATGACGTCGTTAAGTGCAATTCTTTGTACTTTTAACCTTTGTGCAATGATTTGAGGAAATTAAATAACATTCGATACTAATGGAGAGATAATTATTGTATTGTTGTACGAGCGAAGCACGTGCATTTGAGAGCGGTAAGGCTGTTTTTCGGAGTCACATGGGTCGACTGAGTAGCGTTTTTTTGCTGTTATCTTATATTTTCCTTTGTTTTTTTTTTTTTTTTTTAATAAATACGGAAGTGGTGTCTTTATATAATTTGAAAGGGTGATTATAATCTAGCTTATGTGGAAGATATCTTATTGGCAGATTCCTTAAGCAAACATTAAAGGTTCATTGGAGCAGTGGTTAACGACCAGACGGAGAAGTTCAACGGAGAACGCCAACAATCAATGCACTCCAATAACACAAGTACACTGAGATTTAAAAGGATGCCACAAACACGGCTGTTAGTTTAAGTCCAGATAATGTTGACTACATCTACGGTTTTCACGATGGACGATCCACTGGAGAAGGCGAATTCGAAAATATATTTTTTTCGTGGACGTACGTATACTGTGAAAATTCTTGTTTGACCTCATATGCTCACACTGAACACTAAAATTGGCGATTTTAGAATCACAGTTTTACCGTACTCAATGAAAAGAACCTAAAGTGGTAGGCAATGAGATTATATGAAACCACTTGAGGTTTCACCTAGCTCATATCTACTAAGTTATGGTGACACCAGATGAAAGCGGGGAAGACATGTGTACATTCCTTACTAAGTAAAAAAATAGCCGGTTATGAGAGAGACAACCATACTCAGAAAACGGATCCCCTCAAACACCAACCAGTACCTCACGCTGTACACGCCGTACAGGGCAGACATTACCGCGGAAATACATTTGGACAGGATCAGGAATGTAAAAAAAATATACACACGACATTTACAGCTGCCACCATTAGGATGCAGATTTGTTTGTATAGCCGACATAGGAAGAGTAATCGACTTTAAGATAGTTACCTGATGAGGCAAAATCAGCCAAATATGCGCACTCCCGTATCGGTGAGATTGGAGATCCTATCAAGAAGGATATTTACGACCTAGGGGACGTAAACTCTCGGGATATGATGTGAAAATCATCCTTATGAAATTCAATGCAAAAATCGGTAAGGAAAATATCTTCCGCCGATTAGTTGGAAACAGCTAATACGGTCGGCAACAATAAGTTTACATGACTTTGAATCCACAAAGCAATCTGGCGATCTCCGCCAACCAAATCGAGCCACTCATCGAACATCCTAAATGTACACACATACAGGAGGCAAACATCGACTCTAACAATTTTTTTGTGACAGACTGTCCAAGAATCCACGATTGTTGTAAAAACGAGACTTCACTTTGATCGCCTTAGTAAGCTGCATATTGCAAGAATCCACAAGGAACAACGGAGTGAAAGCCCCGATGTGCCTTCATCCATCCAAACATCAGTCAATTTTACCAAAAAAACAACTGGCAGTTGGCTTCAAAGTAGAAATAACAATGGCAACATAATCACTGCAGAAATCTTCAAATACAAAGGTGTCTGCATCCACCAAACCCTCAATGCCTTAAGTTCCATCTAACTACCGACGCAAATATATGTTAAATGTCGCCTATAAGATTGTATCCAACGAATGAACTTCTTCTTTCTGCAACACCCTAATCGACACATCCCACTGTGCCTTTCTAATCCTACAAGTCCTGCATTAAGTAGGAAAGCGGATCAAATATACGGCACATTTGAAGAAAAATTCTTCGTCGAATTGTTTTTCTGTATGCGATGAAGACGGATGGAGGATGGAACAAAAGGTAAAAACACGTCGAATACATTGGCTCGGCCATGAGGTCTTTCCGATATTGTTTGACATTCATACATGTTATTTTGTAGGTTCCCTATGACACGCTACAGTATTTGGCGTAAAGATGAAGTCGGCCAATCTGGCCGTAGTCCGTTCTACCCCCACGCACCTGAATTTTCAAATTAAAAAAAAAAATTAACTGGCGCCCAAGCAGGGACCGGTATTCCAAACAGTGAATCCTTTTTTATCAATTGCCCTACGGCCTCAAGATGCAAGAGCTACGGATAGCGACAACAGATTGACCATCGGGGGTCACTACCTTAGTAATAAATGTCTGACGAGTACACCTTTGTCGAGATTTAGCCCACCTAAAGCATTAATTTGCATAGACTAAAAGTATTAGTCCTGGAAAATTATGGTATATAATATTGGATACTAAAAAAGGCATTTATGGCCTAAAATTTACTCAGTCATTTATGTGTGCCAAATTATATTTCTTCCCAAGAAATTAACTTCCGATTTCAAAGGGAACATTAAAAGTAGCTCAGTTATAAACTGTATATTGGTACATTTTGTGATGTTGAACAATGCAACTCACAACTTTTAGATGGTCGATAATCACAAGTCTCCTCAATAACAGTAAAAATATTAAAATAACTAGGCACGTGCCTCCACTCCAGCTGTTTTTCTATTTCCCCCTTAATTGTCTAAGATATTGATTAATTTTTTAATTGGGGGTAATTAGTTTTATTTAAAATAGCACATGCACTAAATATGATGTTGATAATAGTAATAAATGTGATGAAATTGTATTTCTATCGATGGCACCTTTTTGACTGGTGTGCCAACTGATGTTGTGGATGTTGTTTTGGGCGGTATTTTGACAGATGTCAAAATTATAATTAATATGAAATTGTAGGTTCCTTGATAGTTGCATTTTGATTTTGGTAGTGAAACTTCTTACGTATTACAGTTACATACCATAAAGAGAAAATGATTTCCCACTCGTGCATTGAAGAGGAAAATAGTTTAATTTCCTATTACTATGAGCTATAATCCTAATAGCTGTTAATCCAAACAAAACAGAAATGAGGCTTTTTATCTTAAAGACCAAATTACTAGCCTTTATTCTACCATGCCTTAATTGACAACCTTTGGCGAAAATTAAGCTAATTAAAGGGCAAATTGTGAAAAAAATATGAGAAGGCTCGTTGAATACCCTATCCCATCCCATCTATAAAACTAATGTCCCCAAAATGTGGACATGGCTTAAAACACGATGGGGATTAAATATAGAAAATCACATTGTCACAACAAATTGTTCAGACAGTTTATAGAACACAGGCAAGGTTTTCCTCCTGCATGTGTTATGGGGTAGTGTATAAAAAACGCCCCCAAAAAGAGGGCGTGGCAAAAAACTTTATATAGACGAAATATATATATTAAGATTGTCTAAATATGTTGCTCAGAAACTTTTTTAAAATTCCTTACGGTTTGGACAAAAAATACTCTTGAATCGACAACCGAACTGTCAAAATATTAAAATCGTCATAAGCAAAATATACGTTACTGGGCAGGTGACAAACCTCATGTGCTTCATGGAACAGCACTTCATCCAAAAAAAGTCACTATTTGGTGCGGTTATCATTTCAGGATGTAGTGGAGACTTACTCCATGGGTGGTGTCGAACTAACTTCGGGAAGTCACTGTTTTTTGTGTTCGTTAAATTCGGAGAGCTTTCAAGATGGTATTTACTCTTAGAAGTAAATACCGACCTTTTTTATTTCTTTGAATAAAAGTTTCATGGATTTTGGCTGGGATTGAAAGCACAACCTTCCACTCAACAGGCGAATACATTACCACTACACCACGGCCACCCACATGCCGTGTTTTTTCTTCGCCGATGAAAATGACCGTCACATTACCGTTAATGCTATTCGCTACAGAGACGTGTTGTTGAGCAATTGGTGAACGTGTTATTTTGAGAAACGGACCCGTGATTGGCCGTCTCTTTATGGGGCTTCATTAAATCATTGGTCTATGCCAACAAGTCGACGATGTTTTAGGAGCTCAGAGCCAATATTGAACGAAAAATAGCGCTATGGGTTCAACGTATCGACCGCTTGAACGGAATAGTTGTGGACATTATGAATGAAGTCGAATTTAATTCATATAAATGTTTTGATATCTCAAGTAATTTGCATTAAAAAAAAAAGAAGTTGTCATGTCCTTAATGAAAGGCCCTTTAGAACAGCATTCAGAAAAAGTTGGATGCAACTTGGTTTTGCACAGAAACTAATTTTTATATTTTATTTTATTTTTCAGCACAATCGCCCCACATCTTCAGATATACCCAGTATTGGTGAAATGGTATTCGGAGCTCTAGCAATGTCATTCCGAGGCACTGCACTCAAAGTGCACTGGCTGCGATCACCCTCAAGAATGCTGTGCTCACAGGTGTTTCTTTCGCCCACCAATGTGATGAGCAATGGTACCACACCACATCATGTGTCAGCAAGCTACTTGACACCAAGGAATTCGATTACCAGCGATCACGGCTCCGTGGATGGTTTCTCAATGAACTCATTTTCCATGGTTTGTGTGGGTAGGAAAAACTCCAACATATCAGAACGTATCGGCGACCGACCGTTCTACACAAACCCCTTAGACGTTCCCGAAGGGAATGCGCTGGACAATGGTGTTCCACGATATTCAGCTACCTACAGTACCGGTGATTCGGGTTACAGTGGCGGCACCACATCCAATGAGCAGTGGACCATAACATCCAGCAGTTTATCATATCAGTATTCAACTCGAAGTAGTATAGGTTCAGTAATATCCGATCCAGAGTCGATACGAAAATATAGCCTCGACTCGTCCTACTTTCCATCGACTACACAGAGCAACGTCTCCAGTGATGGCAGCCTGCAGAGGCGAATTTCTCGGAATCTCTTAACTTCATTTGAGAATCAGAATTCTCTTAACGATTTTATTGGCTTTTTGAGTGATAATAACTTTCACAGTCGTGGTACGACCAACGGCGGAAGTGAGGGTTGTGTAGCGGCGCAATATCGCCGAGCAAGTTGTACAAATGAGAGTAGAAGTAATCCGGAGATTGGGAGACGACGTGAGATAAGTTACTCCCAGAAGACGGGACGTCGCGCTAAACTCGGACTGGCCGTCTGCATTACCATGAGTGAGTCGTTTGAGGATGAGATGGAAATGTTCTGTTCTGAGCATATTGCTTTGCTGGAATCGATGCTAGGTCGTTTGCGGGTTTCATCCGAAAAGGCGTACATCAACCATAAGGATTTTTTGCAGGTACGTACATTACTTTTGTTTGTATTCATAAAGTTTAATTGGCTATTCATTGGTTAGACGATGATTCATGCCTGGCAATCAACGACTCAATGGATCGTGGATCTGTTTACGGCGCCACGTATAAGTGTTCCTGTTTGGCTGAGCATTACAACTAGCGGCAGCAAATATTCCAAAAGCGTTGCCGATCGATTCATCCATGAATTGTGTGCTCTCCTATCGGTGGCCGACACAAAAGACACCAATTTGTAAGTGGAAGCGTTCTCGGTAAAGGTGTGGTACTTAATGATTTATTTGTTGTTTCAGCTTTGTGAGTACAGTGCTCACTGCGATTCTTACACACCACCTCGGTTGGGTGTCTACTATTTCCAATTTTAATTCACCATCAAAATCCCGAGCTGCTGCAATCGAGCAACGAGCAAAATTGCTTGAAGTTTCCCAAAAGTACCCTTACAACGTTCTTTGGGCACAAATGGGTGACCTGTACGGCGCGGTAGGAGCACCACCAAAACTATCTCGAACTATAATCTACGGAACGGAAAAGCTACCAACCGAACGTCTGCTCAACATCCTCACGTACTTCATACGATGCGGTGAGGTACGCCGCGCTACCAAGAAGGAAGACCTAAACAAGGAGTTAATCAACGACCTGATCATGAATCAAAGCAATGACCAATTTTCAGCAAAAGCCAGCACATATAGCGATAGTAATTCATCATCGATATCGAATACCGCTTCATCCTCGACAAGGAGTCTAGGACTAACTAGAACCGCAACCTGTAAGACTGATCTAAGCGCATTATCGATCAGTAAAGGTGATGTATCATCCGATCAGACTGAAACCGATGCTGTTAGCATACTAAAAAAGAACGACATACCCAACGTGTTAGCGTTTCGTGATTCGCGCTTTGTACAACAGGAGTTACGAATCGGTAATTACCTGATGGACACCGGGATTGTAAAGAGTTCCATGAACAAGAAAACAGATGGCTCAAAGGATCGCATCAAGCTGACAATAACAACGCCAGATAACGTAGAGATGACGGTTGAACCCTCCGAGTCGGAGGATTCGAATATTGATGAAGTTGGCCTTATGGAAGCTATCGAAATCGAGGCAAACGATGGTGGAGTACAGAGCAGCAAAAAGACCACCTTCTTTTGGGCACCATCTGTAAAGGAGGGTCTCAGTTGGAGTGACATTCAAAAACTACCAGCCCCTCCATCGATGAATCGCAAGCTGGAGAAACGTTCCACCAGTTTCAATGTAATCCGCGAAGCCGTTGGAGTGAACAACAACGAAGAATACCCAGAACTGAAGCCTATAGTAGAGAAACACATCAGTCTCTCGGATTTGATAACCGAAAACAGTGTAGGCAAGTCGGAACGCCTCACCTGGGGTATCGAACCTATCAAGGAGACCATCAGCCTCGAAGAAGAGAAACACTTTGAAATTCAACAGAAAATACACGAGAAGGAACGTGGCATCAGCAAGGAGAAAAACGGCGTTGTCTTTGTTCTGGGGGAAAACGAACCGTTAGTCAATATTAAGCGCAGCAATGAAGATCTCTCCGAAATCGAACCAACAAACCAGCAGTCGGCTAATCCAAAGAAACCCATATGCCCGCACCATCACCATTCGCATAAGAAACATTCCGGAGTGAAATTCGATTTCGTCCAATATCCACAGATCTACGCCAACTATATGAAGAACAAAAACCTCAGCAACTACGACTTTATGGAGAAGCCACAAAAGCTTGAGAACTTGCAGATGTATGCCGGTGGTACTAGCAGTGCTGGTACAAGTTCTTTGCCCACAGCTACCAAGGAAGCCGCCGATCTGTCCGAATTCTGTGAATTCTGTCAAAATTCAAATGGCAACAGATCATACCAGACGCCTTCAAACGCCACAGAATTGGAATTCGATACCGACGACGATCATTCCGTGTACAATAATCAATCTTCCATCGAGAGTCACAAGCAATCGGTGGAGAACAAGAATTCCAAGGTGAAAAAGGCGAAAAAGCAGTCGGATTTGAACTTGGTTGTACTGCCGGTGCCTGGTATTAAGGATCAGGAAATGGAGGAGGACGCGGTGACACGTTGCGATATGAAACTAAAGGCAGGCTTTATTCCATCGTTGTTTTTGAGCATAAACGATCATTATGTGTCCGATATGGTTTTACAGGTAACAGTTGTCATATCCCTCCAAATGAAATTATTTTAAAATGTGTTTTAACGTTTAGGGAACATCGGCGCCCCCACACAAATGGGAGACAACCGTCAAAGAAGATCTAACATTAGCAACTCACTCGGCCTCGTTAATATCCATGCCAGCTGAAAACGTAGCCGTTATAGCAGATATGGATAATTGGTTCGTATAACAAATCTAATTGGAATTTAAATATCACTCACAATTACCGTCCTTGTAGGGATGTGAAAATAATTTCATCGCAAAATCAAACCCTGCCCTATTCAAATGTCGTCAGTGGACCAGTAGGCATGTCACAATTGGTTGCATCAATGCTCGAAACGGTTTACACCATGAACAACTCGGGCATATCCGCCTATGAGGTAAGACTTTTCATTATAATTACAATCTTTTGCTATAACGGCGATCTCTTTCTAGTGCCTTTCATTCCTGGAGTCGAAACTACAAGAAATATACATGCATTCAGAGTCCCTAGCCGCTTTCCTGCTAGCCACCGATTTTTGTTCCTTAAACACTGTCTCCTCGGCACTAAATCTAACCGAAAACGATGTACCCTTGCTCCTATCAGTTGCATCCATACACACACCGCAAATAAGTAAAAAGTGTGGCATCAGCTTTAGATGACATCTTTTCAATTGTCTATTCAGTCATTAAAGCAATTTCTCTTATAAGTTGTAAATATTGTAAAAATCAAAAAAAAAATCATCTTAATCGCTTTTTTACTAAAAAAAACGGCAACGCGTAACCAAAAAAGCAAAATACTCTTTAACGTCTCATCCTATCAATCTCACATAAACAAACAAAACTTACATCCACTCACTCACATACATTCATTGACTTTGTGATATTTACTGCTAGGTATTATACAGATTAACTTCTTCTTCACAATAAATTAAAATTAAATAGATATAAAAAAAAGTTAAATAGATAAAAACAAATGTGTAAACAAATTTATTTATTTTTTTTTTTTACTTTTAATATATTTTTTATTATATTTTGTTTTGTTTTCTTTCGGTTGTAAGTAATGAGAAAATTTAGTTAAGAATAATTTATATTTGTATTTTTGGATTATACATATTAAAAGGAAACCACAAGCAATGAGAATAATAAAATTCGAAATGATTTCTTCGAACAATAACATGTAAAGTATATTTTGTTTAATTTAAAAGAATACAGTGATTCAATGGTTTTAGGAAGAGAGTGTCGCTCCAGTAAGAGACTTTGCGAAGAAAAATATTGAGAGGGAACTTTAAAAACAATAACGAAGAACAATTGCAACAATGCCAACAAGCCATTAGATCAGCCGCAACTGATGTGCTTGGTTTCTCGCGCCTACCAGCTCGCAGCCAAAAACGAGGCCTACAGGTGAAGACGAGAGCTGCCATTGAGCTCTATAGGCAAAGAAGGGAAGAACAACGGCTGTTGAGATGAAGAAGGAAATATCGGAGTTGAGAGACAGTCGATGCTGAGGATATTCACCCTTATTCCAACAGTCGTTTAACGACAAGTCACAAAACGACAATGTTCTACTCGGCATTACAGCAGGCGTTTTATGAGTCGTTTTACGTCATTAAACGCTAGATGTCGTTTTAGCTCATGTGGAACTTAATTTCTTGTTCGACTTCGTATTCTACTAGGCGTTTTAGTCTCACAAAACGACAACTTAAACGTCATTTCTTGTCGTTGAGAAATTTGTAAACGCCAAGTAGTAAAAATCGCTTCAAAATGTGAGTTTTGTTTATATTTTCAACTTTTTAGTATAGTTATAAGTTCTTTAGTTATTTATTTGTCTTCAAGGGTGAAAATACCGACTCCACAACAGATGAAACGCCTGGTAGAGTTGATGGAAAAGCCTCATCTAGCAATACATTTTAAAAGAGATGTCCCACAATTAGATAAATTCAAAACTGGATGCAAAGACGTTGCTGCAGTACCTATTAACCGTTTTGGACCACCGATAAGAGACAAAAAAGAATGGCAAAAAGTATACATATCATTTACTTGAGATCATTTTTTTTAGATTTTGATCTTATACTTCTGCTTATTCTCATGAAATCTCTTTTGTTGATTTCCTAGTGAAAATCACAATGGTGTTCATATTTGCATTTAGTAATTTAGTAATAATCAAAATAAAGTAAAAGCACAGGAAATAAACTTACGAATGTAGTTATTATAAATAATAAATGAATGTTAATTTCAAATTACACATTGCAAACAAATTGCCTATCTGCCATTCATCAGCTGTTGCTGTGGAACTCATGTGGAATGTAAAAAAAAATGAGAGAGGAGGCGTTCAGAGAATAGAATACCGACACTTAAACGACACTAAAATGAATCGACTCAAAAAACGCCATTTGTCGTTTAATAAAAACGCCATCTGGAATAAGGGTGATTGTTGGTAATTATATGATGGTGGTTAAATTTAAAGGGCCGATGTTGAATGTGAAACACACCCGAGACCACACCTAAACGTCAATTTTTTTCTGCATTTCATCGTAGTTGAGAGACAGTCGATGCTGGGGATATTGTTGGAAATTATATGATGTAACGGGTAGTTAAATTAAAAGGGCCGATGTTGAATGTGAACCACACCTAAACGTCAATTTTTTTCTGCATTTCATCGTAGTTGAGAGACAGTCGATGCTGAGAATATTTTTTCTGCATTTCATCGTAGTTGAGAGACAGTCGGTGCTGAGGATATTGTTGGAAATTATATGATGTAACGGGTAGTTAAATTTAAAGGGCCGATGTTGAATGTGAACCACATCTAAACGTCAAGTTTTTTTCTGCATTTCATTTGGCATTTCTCAATTTCAGACTAACTCAATTTGAACCATGGAAAGATACACAATCGAGCAACGCGTTAAAGTTTTTCAGGCTTATTATGAAAATGGGCGTTCAAATCAAAATGCATATGTGAAAACACCAGTGCATGCTCGTACAGCTCGTACTGCAGAAAATGTGGCTGCTGTTCGCGATAGTGTGGCTGAAGAGCCGTCCACTGCAACTCGTCGTGCCCAACAATTGCACCTCTCATACTCGTCGTTGATGAACATTATGCATAAAGACTTGCTTTTACGCGCTTACAAGGTGCAATTGACTCAAGAACTAAAGCCTCTTGACCATATCAAGCGTCGTCAATGGTCAGAATGGTGGCAAGAAATGGCAACAGTGGTGATGCACATTTTCACCTCAGTGGATTCGTCAATAAGCAGAAATGCCGCATTTGGGCGAATGATAATCCAAGAGTGACTGTCGAAAAACCAAGCACCCAAAAAGAGGGACTGTTTGGTTGGCGTCATCATCGGACCGTATTTTTTTGCAAAATTAGGCGGTCAGGCAGTTACTGTGAATGGTGTTCGCTATAGTGAGATGATAACGAACTTTTTATGGCCCGACTTGGAAGATATGGATGTGGACGTGGTGTCAACAGGACGGTACCACTTGCCACGCAGCTAACAAAACAATGGCTCTTTTGCGCGACAAATTCAATGGCCGTGTTATCTCACGTGGTGGCGATGTCAATTGGCCGCCAAGATCATGTGATTTGACACGGTTGGACTTCTTTCTTTGGGGTTATTTGAAAGAAAAGGCGTACGTCGATAAGCCAGCAATAACTCAAGATCTAAAGGATGAGATAATTCGGCACATTAACGGCGTAGAACCTCAATTATGCCTTAGCATCATCAAATATATGGACTATCGGATGGAGGTGTGCCGCTGAGGTCGCGGAACCATTGAGGAAGAACTTAATTCGTTTCTTCAACGCCTGCAAGCAGCGCATGACAGTCTCACTACTGTCAACCAAGACATTTGAATAAAGGTCTAATGAAAGACGATTTGGGTAAGCAATTTGAAAAAGTCGCAGAGTATCAAGATTCAGGGGCCATATTTTATAAAACGAATATCGTTGAAATCACTTCGTTCTCGTTGAAATTCGATTACATAAAACGAGTATCGTTCTTGATTTTACGAAACTCGTAATTTCTTACGACTGCCATTGGGCAGTCGTATAGCTTTCGTTTTCGTTGTCATAAATTTCTCGTTTTACCCAATCGCGTTTTATCGTGACTATCGTTTACTTCTGTTTCGTTTATTTGGACTATCGGATGGAGGTGTGCCGCTGAGGTCGCGGAACCATTGAGGAAGAACTTAATTCGTTTCTTCAACGCCTGCAAGCAGCGCATGACAGTCTCACTACTGTCAACCAAGACATTTGAATAAAGGTCTAATGAAAGACGATTTGGGTAAGCAATTTGAAAAAGTCGCAGAGTATCAAGATTCAGGGGCCATATTTTATAAAACGAATATCGTTGAAATCACTTCGTTCTCGTTGAAATTCGATTACATAAAACGAGTATCGTTCTTGATTTTACGAAACTCGTAATTTCTTACGACTGCCATTGGGCAGTCGTATAGCTTTCGTTTTCGTTGTCATAAATTTCTCGTTTTACCCAATCGCGTTTTATCGTGACTATCGTTTACTTCTGTTTCGTTTATTTGCCGTTCGTATCGTTTTATGTAATAGAGCCCCAGCTTTAGGGACGCAATTCCGAACCAATGTGCAGAGAATGCGAGTTTACATTCAACGGAAAAATTCAATTACCTTGAATCGTTATTGGTAGGTAATGCAAAAAAAGATTATCACTGGTCTGACGACATCGGGAAGTTGGTATGACGCGGCCGTCTCACTCTTGCAAGAGCAGTGTGGTAACACTGAGAGGAAAGCTGTCCAACAAAAATGATAATAGTGTTTAATGGTTCACCTTCTTCTAATAATCATAAGTCCTTAAACGATATTCTTGAAACCGGCCCTATCTTGTTGACCGATTTATTAAGGATACTTTTAAACTTGCGCCTTGGTCGTTATGGAATATCGAATATAGAGAAGGCATTCCTACAGTTATCGTTGAAGGAAACTGATCGCGATACTCATATGGTTCGCTTCTCCTGGATCAAAGGAACTTCAGTCAGTTCTTCTCTTACACATTTCAAGTGAGCAGATGCATTTTACATTTACTTGCAAAATGTTATTGTCTGGCAAATTCGTTGACGATTTTGTAGTAAGCGTCGATACTGAAGAAGTAGGTAAACAATACTGAACGGAAGCAATCGCTATAATGGAAAATGCATCCATGAACCTGAGGAAATGGAATTAGAACAGTGAAAATATTCGTAAAAAGCAAAGTTTGGGATTAGATCAGCCGATTCAAAAGGTACTTGGTCTAATTTTATATGTATTAACGGATGAATCGCAGTTTCTTAAAAATCTGTAGAAGAGTTCCTCACATCTTATTTCGCAATTGGCAATTCGAACGATAGCTCGAGTTTTTGATCCTCTTGGTACTAGGACCGTAATAAAGCAGTAATAAAGCTAAAAATCCTCTTTCAGGCAGTTTGGAGTAAGAAACTAATGTGGGATCAAGCACTACTGTGTGGAATGAATGTGTAAAGAGTCTACTGCAATTGAAGAGCATGGCTATTCCTCGATCACCATGGACCGTTTCGTCGGCAATCAGTTCGTCCAGCAGTAAACTAATTCATATATTTGCGGATGCGAGTTTAAGGGCTTACGGTGCTGTGGCTTTTCTACAAATTCATTGAAGAAAGAAAAGATCGTCTCAAATCAATTAACTTCAACGGACATGGAAGTAGCAGAATTTCACTGGCTTAGGTACTTTCAATTAATAACATGTTATAACGATATTACTAAGTTGCAGAAATCTGGTTCCGTATAAGTTATCACAGGTGGCATCATTTATTGACGACAGAGGGCTTATTAGATTGGGCGGACGATTTCAAGTTCTTGAAGAGGCAATTGATTTTAAGCATCCCAAAATCCTTCCATCAAGTTCTCACATATCGGTGCTGTTCGTTGATGATTTCCATCTAAAGACCCTTCATGGGGGCGTCAATATTGTGCTGACGAAACTAAGAGAGTGTTTTTGGATACCTGAAGGGCGTCAACTGGTGAAGAAAATGATTGCAAGATGTGTGAAATGCAAGAAATTGTGGGGCAAGCCCGCATCACAACGTTTCGGTCATTTCCAAGCCATTTGATAACGTCGGAATTGATTTCGCTTGCTGGACCTCTTTACTGTTTCAATAGCGAAAAGGACGGCATGTCAAAGGATTATAATTATGATGATCATTACTTGTGCAGTTATTCGTGCTGTTCATTTAGAGCTGGTGACTAATTTATCAACCGGAAGTTGCATAGTGCCGTTACGACGTTTCAAAGCTCGAAGAGGTGTCCCAACTGTAAAATTTTCTGACAACGAGCGGACCTTCAAACGATCATCTGCGTTGGAGTTGGAGGGAGCCTGTAAGATTTTTGAAAATGATGACTTACAAAACGTGCTCCATGGTGGGAAGGATTTTGGGAGCGACTTATTTGTACCATAAAGAACACACTCAAGGTAGTCATTGGAAAGATAAAACTAACTTTCGATGAATTACGGACGGTCAGAAGCTGAAGGAATGATAAATGCACGACCGCTAACGTACGTCTCTAGTGACCTTTTAGATGCAGCCCCATTGACTCCCGCGCACTTCCTACTATCTGAAATACAGTTCTCCAACGCCTTTGATAAAATATCACAATTAAATTTTTCTGAAAATATGTAAGTGGAGGTGCTTCCACCCACCACCCGTCCAGATATATATAACAGCTAACTTTAAGAACCCATTACTTATGCTGATTTTCTGATTTCACGGTTAAAATGAGGATGATACAATGTTTTCATTAACTCCGAAAGTGAATTTTTCGGATTTTGGCATAAACTCGCCACAAAGTAAAATAAATTAACGGGAAAACAAGGTTTTATTGGAAATGCAGTTATATTCTGGATCTACACATGATTTTAAACCTGAACCCGTGTAAAAAGAATGCGTGTTGGATTTCTCTCAGTGGCTCCAAGGTTGAAGTTACTATCAGCTGGTCGTTGCGGGATCATTGGCCGTGTTTCGGATCTCAGTTTTAGTACCTAAATTAGCTTTGATGAAGCTTAATTCTTTCCTATTGGTCAATCGACAATATTTTAGCCTTTGCTGTCGTTTTGGAACCAGAGCCACATTTATACCGTCGGTTAAGGATTTGTTCTGACCTTTCTCATATTCGTAATCTACACTCAAATAAAGTGTCTCCCAAACCATTGAAACTAGCTCAAAAAAATAAGTAATGATGGTGCAGACTTTAATTAACCGTACTTCTGTTAGTCCCTACAAAGTGGAAGTAGCTTTCTCTGCAGACAATATGTAAACTTGAGTTGAAAGCAGCTGGCAATAGCTCTCTTTAAAAAAAAGAAACCTTTTAGTACATAGTTCGTCTTTCACACTTCCGATAACAATGTGGCGCCCAACGTAGGACTCCAATTATTCAAATAAATAAGTAAAAGAACAATAATTATACAGAGTTATCTAAGAACTAAATATTGCTCACCTTTTTTGGTGTAGATAAAAACAATTCATTCTAACAATCTAGCTATTAATCGGTATCTGAGTAAAATAAGGATCGATTGAATCCGTTATCGTTTAATGTTGAACATTTATGTTTAAACGAATAATCAAAATAATAAAATGTTATTTTATCAAAGTTCACGAACTAAAGATTAAATAATTAGTGAAAAATTTCTAATGGAAAACAAAATGATTAACAATCGAATGAACGGGTGTCTAATATTTTAAATTTATAAAATGTTGATTCATTTTGTACCTGCTCCTACAACTGAACAAGTTCCAGCTGCAGTCCGGGACCTGGACCTCAACATACATGCCCCTCCTGCGCGGGGTATTTCTCTACTGCGTCGGGGTGATAATCGAAGAATCTGCATGTCGCACTATTAATGTCCATTGCTCTCCATGTCCTAGCCATCTTAAAAGTCCAATTTGTAATTGTTTGACAAGGTCTATGTCGCTGTACAGGCCGTAAAGTCTAAATAGCCCTTGAGATGGTTCCGAACATTTCCCAAAGAAATTACCAGGGGTAGACTTTATCCGTTTTTGAAACGTTTGAAGCATCATCGCCGTAGATCAGGACTGGGCTGATCAGTGATCTTCATAGTAGTACGATCGTAGTAGTTCGAGTGAGGGGTTGATGAATACTGCGATCGTAGTAGGGGTTTATGAATAATAAACCCCTCACTCAAACTACTACGATCGTACTACTATGAAGACCACTATGAAGACTACTATTGAATAAATTGCCTACTTAGCCGGAAGAAACAGCGATTGGCAATGGTAATTCTTTTTTTGATTTTTGATGAGATGTTAACAGTGGAGTCTGTTGTCATTTAAATTTTCAAATTTGGCCAAATGTTGTGTTTGTGCCTTTAAAAGAAAGCTCCATTTTGGAGCCTACTTCTCTCTCAGCGATTTGACAAACACTGAAGTGAGAAGTCTCCTCCGCTCAATAAATAGCTCAAACTGGTTTTCTTACAGGTAACAAGGAGAATGGACAATTTCCACGTGGTATCAAAATGGACCAACAACTGGTCTAGATGTGCTGGCGAATCGTTGGCAGCTACTCTAACCTAAGCTTTCCTTGTACCTTCATCTACTGTTAAATATCTTTTTGTCGCTTACTTGTCTATATTAACTAAAGTGGCGGTGATGCGACGTCTCGTTGCGTCCGACCAACAAACCCTCAAGAATGATGTTAAAAAAGTCATCCAGCAAATCTGTCAACTTGTGCAAAACCTATGTTGGTATCGATTGTTTTGGTGGGGTCGTTATCGACCCGAAATTCGAGAATTCTTTCCATTGTATACCAAAACTAAAACCAAAGAGCACTGAAATAAAAAGACAAACTGGTCTACCTTGTGAAAAATAATTGAAAGATTGGAATATAGAATGAAAAAAACTGGAAATATCATTTTCGCTCACTTTTGATAATAAACAAACAAACAACCGAAGACGTTCGAAATTGAGGTATCGCTTTCAACGCGATCCGCCGCACATTTGGTAATAAGCCCCTGGATCTGGGCTTGGATAAGAAATTGAGCTCGAATGCTACTATTCAAGAACGCCTAAAAAAGCCACCTTATCCTAATACACAATAAAAAAGACAACCGGGAAGAAATGGGGTATAGAACCAAATATCACTTTCTGACTTTACGTGCCCATCATTAGACCCATACTCTTGTATGATGTGTTAGTATGGTGGACGGCTTTAGCAACCGCAATGTTTTAGAAGAAGTTCAATTATCAACGTGCATATGCATTAGCGGAGCTCTAAGAATCACCCCCTTTAAGGCCCAAGATGATAAATACATCCACTGCCCTTAGATATTCTTGGCAAACAGACCGCAGCTTGTGCAGCTGTGCGACTGAGAGCCTCGTTACAATGGGCACCCTATCAAGGTGAAAACACCGACCACATAATTACTGAACTCAGTTTTGAGCATAACTTAAAGTCGCCTTGCAAAGGAGTTGGATATGATTGTAGATAACGACTAGATTCACATCTATACGCATTGGTCTAAAAGTGTGGAGTGGTTCTCTCCGATATGCTTAACTTAAGCATATCTCTTTGAATTCCTGATCATTATAGTATTTTCCAGTTGGAAATCATAGCAATTAAAGAATCCTTGTCAGGGTGGAAGTGTTATGTAATATTCCGGAAGAATAAAAACATCTCCAGTGAAAGCACAGCGGCAAGCAAATCCTTGGAATCCATCTCATTCACCTAGAAATCAGTCGACGAATACCAACTATCTCTTGAAGAGATGGTACTTGTTTTGGTTTCAGGAACTGTAAGGCGGGTGAGATTGCCAGACTGGTCTGGGCACTATCCTTTGTATTCTACCGCCAGTAGGCACAATTCTCCAAAAATCGCTGCAACTACTAGCATACGCCGACGATATTGACATCATTGGATGTCATAGCCACGTTTGCTAGTAGAGAGAAAGAAACGGCAAAAATAGGTTTAGCAGTAAATTAAGACTAAGTATATGCTGTCAACACGAAAGGACACACAACATCGACGAATTGGACAGAACGTCGCCATCGACAGATATAACTTTGAGGTAGTACGGACTTTGTCTACCTCGGCTCCGCTATTAACTTTGACAACAACATCTCGTCAGAAATCAAATGAAGCGATTGGCAAAATCGGTGTTTTTTCGGGCTAAGAAGGCAATTTAGTAGTAAAGCCCTCATTCGAACTACTAAGGAGATCCTATATAAGACCCTGATCATCCCAGTCCTGCTCTACGGCGCTGAAGCATGGACCGTATCAAAAGCGGATGAAGAAATCCTTGGTCGAAACGAGAGAAAAATCGGAAAATCTTCGGTCCTGTTTGCGTTGACGGGCTATGGAGACGAAGATTCAACCACGAATTATACGAGCTGTACAGCGACATGCCAACGCCACTAAGTGAGTACGCTAGTCCGATCTAGTGCGCTATTAAAAAAAAAAACCGTGGACGATTGTTCACGCTAGTTCAAGCTAGTAAACTTGGAAATCAAATGAGTTTTGATCTACAAAATTACAAGTGTGGATTAGCGCAAACAAACGCGAAAGCAAAAAGAGTATTCTGTGACCACGTTATTGATTATCCATACATTAGATTTACTAGATTACTATGGTTGGGATACAGTAGAAGATTGTTTGTCGTCGTCGTCCAACAGAAGTGGTTCGTTGTTGTCAGCCATCTTACACACCCGTGAGTAAGAATTATGTTTATACGACAGACAACACCAGTTATCGTGACTGTAAACAAAGTCCATAAAGCAATACCGATTTGTAAATAAAAAATAAATTTTAGTTTTGAATTTCTATATAATCCTTGTCGTTATATAGATTTCGAGATTTTGTTTTATTATTTCATGTTGCGCAATAAACATTAAATTTGTACGTAGGTATTATGTATAACAAATATTTAAAAATCTTCGAATGGACTGGAAAATGTACACTACTTTCTTGTGTTTGTTTTTATTTCATGTTTACTGAACCTCCACTCGTAATTTTTTGTTAAGACTACAATTTAAACATATTCCATATGTAAAAAGGCAATATAAATTCTACACCTATAGCTGAATAAATAAATTAATTTGTTTTTATTTTTGAATGATGAAAATATGCGTTTGTGTGTTGGTTTTTTTGTTTTGATTTCTTTGCACTTTGCAATTTGGAATGATGAAAAAGAAACTAAATACAGAATGTGGAAATAATAATAATACATGATTCTGAAATGACTTATATTAACTTTTTATCCTCGACATCACCGACCCCAATGGGTGGTGGACTAGGTTGCTTGGCATCGTTATCGACGTTCTTTGGAAGCTCGTTTTCACAACGCTTTTCTTTTGGCAGACCATGTGTCGATGGAGTTCTACTAAGAGTATTGGAAGATGGGGATTGTGCTGATTTGACTTTGGAATTGGGCTCTTTGCCAGTCAGACTGACAATATTCTTTTGCATGGCTTCTAAGTAGGGCGGATGCAACCAGATGCGACGTGTCGTAAGCATAAATGTGTCTTTAACACAGAGGACACAATTAAACGACTTGGAGCAAAGCGTTCCAATTGTGTCGAATTCATTGGGGATTATACCATCGACCGAGTTCTCAAAGTAGCTAAACATTGGGAACCAGATTCGAGTACGATTTGAGTCTCTTGACATAAGCGCCTGAAAAGATGTCGGAAATTAAATGAGAACTTGGGGAAATAACTTGTTGACTTACTTGATTGTTGGCCAATGTGTGGTAATATAAAAACAATCGCGATGTTATGTAGAATGCAACAAATACATCGATCGAGTAGTGCTCATGAGCTGCCAGTATAAAGAATATGCCAAACATATTCAGAAGCCATGTCATTGTGTGCAGAAAATATAGATTTCTTGGAGTATCTGCTCAGGGTGAAAACATGTTAGACAACGCTTTACATCGGTTACATTGTACTTACATTCGGTAATAAAAAAATTTAAGAGTGTTAAGGCCACCGTATGTCCGCTAAACATGTAATCACCACACGTTCGTACGCCTTGGATGGACATCCCCAAGCCGCTCCAAATTGTATACGCTCGTGAAATTCGCAGCGAGACAGCTTCTGATAAAGTTAAACTGAAAACAACAAGAAAAAATAAATTATAGATCCAGCATTTCATATCAGAGGGTAACTCTTACTTGTTATCATCGACTTTGTAGTCGTTTTGGTTGCATTGTAAATGGGTTCCGGGTACACTGAGTGAAGTTATCAGCATTGTGACACAGCGCAGGAGAAATACAGTTCCAGCAAGGGCGAAGAAGCGACGCAATAGCACCATTCGGTATTTATGGAAAATACAAACACAGCACCAGATACTGAAGAGCACAGTGCCGGTTATTTCGCACATGTGAAAAGCCCAAGGTATATGGGGGACATTGTCGAGAAAAATATCCGGAAGAGGAGGGTATCGTTTCATGTCGGGTACCCGTTCATGTACTATGACCATCACAAATGAAGTTATCCATGTCACTAGGAAGGAGTAGCCTAAAATAGAAATAGAATTGTTATTTTTCGGATTGGACATACAATTGGATAAACTAGCTGGGTCATTAAAAAAACAGTCGATAAATTATTTAATAAGTTTAATTCATTGACGCAGGAAGTCTTATTTAAGGGAAAGACAGTGAACAATTCAAACGATGACTCACCCACTGTGATAGTAAAGGTTATCGAGTTGTCAAATATTTGTTCTTTCTATGGGTGCAGACCACTTGTTGTGATGTTAGTCATCCATAATGTTATGCCAAATTAAACAATGTATGTACATATATGAGTTATCTCAGATGGAGTTATCGCTGTTAACTTTATGGGACATAAATTTAGAAAACATTCCAAAACCCATAAATATTATTGGGCGATTGATTAGTTGACAAATGGCATGTGAACTTTTTTGAGACTTTTAGAAGAGTTGCACCTTTAGAAAATCATATATTCGCAACCACCTCTAGCTTCAAGCCAGGCCACACCTTACCGATTCTGGCTATTGCAATGCGGTAGAGATTAAACAATCTCTGATTCACACAAGCATTACCTAAATGTGACCCTGGTGCAGGCCGGCATCGCGCCGCCGAGTTCTCCCTCATGATACTGAGGAAGACTGTGGTCATCTTAGGAGGTACCAGCATCCAACGTTCAGGTGGAATTATCAATATCGCTGCGGTCAATCACAGCCAGCACGAGGTTGCCTTAGTAGCTCACAGAAGGACCTTGATGTAGTGTTGGCGGGCTTAGAGAGATTATTATATTAATCATTTTGGCCCGTTTGGAGACCGAAGGGGCTTCCTCCAATGTACTTTGTGGTCACTGTGGTGGCAACTTTGGTCGCCCAGGCTAGCTTGATCTTTTGAACTTTCGTCCTGAACTCTACCGGAATCTTTTGTATGATTTCTATGTGCCTTGCCTTTGCGGGGCGTTGTCTGTATTAAAGGAAGGACCGAGTGACCGCGAGCTCAAGGCTTTGAAGTACTACTCCGAGGAGAGCTTAAGGAACGGTGGGGTTTTTCGAACCCCTTAGCTCCACTCGGCTATTGGTAGGGATGAAATTAAGCTTGAGGCTTTGGATTTCGACTTCCCTTACAGCTCTTCAGGAGCTATTCCAACAGCAGGTTCTGAGATCCTGCTGGCGACCGGTTTAGAAGGAGAACCGGTCTCTTTGGTTTTTTTTTTGTTTTTATTTATTGAAAATGTCTTTCATGATCCCACGAGTGGCGAAGATAGAGGTCCACTTGTGCAGAGATCCGCATTACACAGGTAAGGCTAGATAATCCGACCGCCAGGGTACTCCATCCGCGACTGACCTTTTTGTTTGGGTCCTCAGCCTGATCAATTCGCGGTACGGGTCGTATAACACCTTAATCCGACTCACAAGAAAATAGGTAGCCAGAAATTAGATTTTCTGGTCAAATATAAAAAAATAATATTTTCGGCGTAACTGGTTCCTCGGACCTTCCTTGCATTTTTACACAACCATTCATATGTATATGTATTCTTCGTGCACGATGGTGAGGGCTACAATTTTACACCGAATTCGAACAGCTGGGCTTTTCGTGACAACTGATACTACTCGAATGGCTTTTCAGATTATTACGGGTAGAAGTGCAATGATTTTGCCAGATTTACGGAAACAATACAAAGATTAGCCAACCACTACGAAATCTTATCATCCTCCTATGTTCTAAGGAATTCTAATGGTAAATTAAGAGATCTTAAGTAATTGTTAGTGCAGGAGACTTTTTAAACCGATTATTGAAGCGACTGAGTGGATATCAATCCTAAAGGCGGCTACACAAAAGCATGCCTGTTCAGGCCGCCTGTGCAGTTGCACCGGACCGCAATAGCGCATTCACACGCTCCGGTACTGATGAGAGGCACATCAGTTTGTGTGTTTTCGTCGTTAGATATTTTACGAAAACCGTCTCCGGATCTCCTAAACACAGGCGGCCTGAACAGGCATACCTATTTAATTTTCGATTTTACTGCGATCGCCTGTTCAGTGTTCAGATTAAAATAACCGACAACTTTATCATACACACGTTCAGGTATAACTGCACAGACGGGTTAAACAGGCATACCGGGTAGTTAAGCCTGCGTGTGCGTAGTACAAAATGAAATATTTTAAACGTCTATCGTAGAGGCTCTTCTATGTGAAATATCCCAAATTCTTTACACTAGTCCAACTGCTCCGAGCTATTTCAAGAAATAAATTGGAGCTTGGTAATGCATAGCTTCCAATCTGCCGGACCTAACGGGATTGTATCAGACAAGTTACAGAACATATCGGATTTTATCCACTAAACCTAACTAAACCTATATAGGCATTTTCATGTGATCTCTATTCCATCAGCCACAAGCAGAAAATAAGCACAACGCTTACGTATCCCAGTGATCAGAATGCACCTGTCAGTTCTTAGTTTCACTTAACCTATTTTTCGGCTTTAGCCCAGTCTAGCCACCAGTATTTGTTTCTATGCTAATGCAGTATCTAATACGATCAGTATCCCCACCCCCCCCCCTACTCAAACAGATCGTAAAGGATCTATTTATCTGTTGCTCTCCTTTCACCATGGTATATGATCGCGACGTTCTTTGAATCTGATATATAGCCATATGCATCCAGAAACAGGAATTCCTCTGGTGGAATATATCCATTTTCTAACGCATTTCCAAAGTACCTAGGATTCGGATAGAGATTAATTCGTTTTCGCTAACATCTGCAGAACGAGCAAAGTGATTCCTTATAAGGTTAAGTATGACATTGTCAATTCTCGACAAACCAGAAGAATCCAGAAGTCGTTTGTTTGAAACGTAATGCCTCAAGTCGGAATGTGCACTCCTTACTCCTATACATCTGCATGTAGGCTCTGAGACATTTGCACTATAAAACTCAGAGCTTTTCCATATACGATGGGTATAGCAGAAGACAGAATTGAACGAACGTATGCTTGGTAACAAATTGGATCTTAGATAGTTGGATTAAAAAAGGCTTTTTAGCAACATGAATGTCGCTCTTGCCTTCTCTAATTGAATATTTAGGTGCTCATTATAATACAAAAACTTGTCTATATCAACACCCAAATATTTTACAACGGTCTTCGACTCTATCTGAAGACCATTTGATCTCGTTATTTTAAGGTTTCTCCTTATTATTAGGGTGCGGAACAGTTTGGTTTCACATTTCGTATAATGTATATTAAGCTTCCATTCGGAGCAGAAAGCTTGAATCCTACTTGCTTTGAAGTTTAGTTTGGACGTCTGCAATTGTAGAGCCGCTTGCATACAGTGTAGCATCGTCGGCAAATGCTTACGAATTATCGAGTTCCCTAATATATTAGAAATGTAGATATTGTGGCGCAGTTACTGTTCTCTACAGAAGACCATTAGGGACCTTAAAAACATCAGCTGTCGAGTATTTTCTATCTGTTACCACAAATTTCCTACAGTGTATCATGGATGCTATTATCTTTGTAAGATGAGAAGAAAATTCATATCGAATAAGTTTATAATTTAATCCGTTGATTCAAACCGTGTCAAAGGCTTTTCCAATATCAGGCAGACAGCTGTACATCTTTTGGCCATAAGATTCCAGTCAACATCCGAAATCCGTTTCGTAATAGTATGCGCTGCCGTTATTTCTTTTGAACCCAAATAGACTCTGGTATTATCTCCTTTTCATTAACGAAAAAATAGACGTAGTAATAACTACTTAAAAGATCTTCCCGATATTAGGCAGGAGTTTTATAGGTCTATAGTAAGAAGGATCAGAAGGATCCATGTTTATTTTAAATTATTGGAAATACCTTTGTTATTTTCCAGCAACTCGAGAAGTAGTAGTTATTTAGAAGATTGTTAAAGATAACACAGTATTGCCGTATGATGTCAATTGGAATATGGCTAAGCACTATGTTTAGAATGTTATCCAAACCAATTGACTTCTTAGTATTAATTTCATAAATATTTCGGTAAGTTCCTCAAGGGTCGTGAAGTAATTGTAAGTCTGTTCTGTTAGTTCGTCAGCTTTTAACCAATCAGAAAATTTCAGTTAATTAGGAATCTGTCTATTGTGAAATCTCCTAGGTTCATCTCTTACTTCGACCGATTTGCAGCTGGGAAGTTCCTTGGCGTGAACCGCTACAAAATGAGAGTCAATTATTTTGAGTTTGTCTGCTCCATCATCTATAATGCAGTGGTTTTTCATAATGGGATAACCTGAGATATTAAGTCCTATCTGTGATAGAACCATCTGAGAAGACAGTGGACAGTGGTTCCACTCCCGAACAAAGGCGGCCATAATTACTTACTCACTTTATAACATCTAAAAACAATTGGTTCCAAGGTAATTTGGGCTCTCTGATTACAAATCTGAAATCAGTTTTGATGTATCTTGTCACGATTTTGAGATACATTCGGTAAAAAGGTTCAAGATCGGTTTACTCCATTTTTACCATCCGGACTTTACAAGATTCTGGTATAGGGGACATATTATATGTATTTAAAAGGATAACAAAATTTAAAAAAAAAGTTTTTTTCAATAATTTAGCAAGATTTCATCAAGTTAGTTTTATGTTTTAAGAACTTACTTGGGTCTGGAAAAGTGCAATCATTTTATGAGTTAATTTTTGTAAACCTGTAATAAAAGGATCTTCTGAGTCTGGCTGTTTCCAGTGTAAATTTTGTTTTAATTTTTCGCAATCAATATCGAAGCCAGAAGATAAGGTGATAAGTATTGTGTTACATCGCTCAAGAATGTTCTTATCGATTCCCGTGATTTCAGCGGGAATTGAAGCATTTGCAAAAACTTTCCATTATTAGATGTTACACTCCCGACACAAGGAATATGTTATTCTAACATCGATGTTATCTATATCCAAAACAAATGGATTGCAATTGAAATTTTATTTTTAATATAACATTCTTCCTGCAATGAAAGCTTTTTTAGTTTCCTTTGCAAATTTAAAACGAATTGGTGTACAATATGAAGTAGATGAGGGGCGTGGGTTTATCTAGAAAACATGATTTGATGCAATGAACAATGATTTGAATCAATCGCAAAGGAACAAATGACGTCACGAACAAGCTACTGTCATCATTGATATTCGACATTAGGGTCTAAAAACCGCTGCTTGTAATCACTTTGGTCAGTGCTGCCATCGAACCCCCATTTCTCGACTAACCATATTAGAAAAATCAAGTGAAAAACTTTGCAAAATTTTTTTTGTGACTCAAGTATAGGCTTGGCAGATGTTGATGTCAGATAATTGTTATTTTCAAAAATACTGCCTTTGTATTAAACCATCCTGAATAATTTTTAAAAAGAACATGTCCTTTCGGTATTTTTTTTTCAGAAATTCGTAAGTGTTTTGCAAAAATATATATTTGGAACAGCATCTAATATTAACGGGACTTCAAACATTCTCGTAAATAAGACTTTTGTCAAATAAAAATAAATAAAACTTTAGTCCGCTTGGAGATTACTTAAAAAGGAATCCGCAGCTGATTCTAATTGCATTATAAAGTAGATGAAATGACCTTTCTAGAAATATATAAACAGAAAACAGAAATACTGTGAAAAAATTGAATAACGAAAGACTGCAATTGTCAGAGACCGCCAAGACCTTCGCGCAACGCGTATCCCTTAACCTCTCGACTCACAACACACCACCAGCAAATGTCGAAGAACAATGGATCACCATTAGATCAGCCGCAACTGATGTGCTAGGTTTCTTGCGGCCACCAGCAAGAAACCCCTGGTTTGATGAGGAATGCCGACAGATTCTCGCAGCCAAGAACGAGGCCTACAATGCTAAGCTGCAGGTGAATACGAGAGCTGCCATTGAGCTTTATAGGCAAAGAAGAAGGGAAGAACATCGGCTTTTAAGAAAGAAGAAAAAAGAGCAAGAAAAGCGCGCGATCGGGGATATAGAGAGGTGCCACTCCAGGAACGATGTTCGCAAGTTTTACCAAAGTGTAAAACGTCAAAGCCAAGGATACAAGGCTCGAACAGAATCCTGTCGAGATGAACAAGGAAATATCGTAGTTGAGACACAGTCGATGCTGAGGATATGGAAGAACCACTTCTGCAGACTGTTAAACGGCGATGATGAACAACATTCCGCTGTCAGGCAGACCGAACCATTTAATATTGGCAACGACAGCGAAAACTGCCAACCACCCGACCTAAGTGAAGTGAGGATAGCTATATCCAAACTCAAGCTTAATATGGCCGCCGGAAATGACGGCCTTTCCGCTGAGCTTTATAAAGCTGGCGGAGATGACTTGGTAAGTAACATCCACCAACTCATAAGCCAAATCTAGTCGGTTGAAATCATGCCTGAAGAATGGAACCTTTGCCCGATGCACAAAATAGGAGACCCTCTGAACTGCGCCAACTACAGAGGCATAAGTCTACTCAACATCGCTTACAAGATCCTATCTGCCGTAATATGTAAACTCCTGAAACCGTTTACCAACAACATGATCGGCCCTTATCAGTGTGGTTTTAGGCCAGGAAAGTCCACAATTGATCAAATTTTCACACTTCGGCAGATCCTGGAAAAATCCCAAGAAGTCCAAATCGATACCCACCACCTATTTATCGATTTCAAAGCCGCATACGACAGCATTTACAGAGACGAACTATACAGAGCCGTGTCTAGTTTTGGTATACTGCCCAAACTCGTCCGTTTGTGTAGGATGACGATGGAGAATTCTCGCTGCACCATCAGGGTCGAAAACGACCTCACCGACACATTCGATACCAAAAAAGGATTTAGGCAAGGCGATGCGCTGTCATGTGACTTTTTCAATTTGATTCTTGAGAGGATTGTGCAAAACTCCCGAGCCAACACTAGAGGCACAATTTTCCAAAAATCGGTGCAACTACTAGAATAAGCCGACGATATTGACATCATTGGTAGGACTCAACGTGATGTCATAGCCACGTTTGCAAGTATAGGGAAGGAAGCGGCAAAAATGGGTTAAGCAGTAAATGAGGGTAAGACTAAGTATATGCTTTCAACACGAAAGGACACACAACATCGACGAATTGGACAGAACGTCACCATTGACAGATATAACTTTGAGGTAGTACGGGACTTTGTCTACCTCGGCTCCGCTATTAACTCTGACAACAACATCTCGTCAGAAATCAAACGGGGCGTAACAGTTAAAAGTTTAAAAGAAAATGCAGTAACTATTTTTTTAAATCTTATTTAGGCCTGATTTATAAACGACTCCACTCGTATATAAAAAAACAAATACAAATTTTTGGCGCAACAGGCTCGTTAGTACCCAGGGCCTAGCTTTCTCACAACCATTCATTGGTGCGTGTGTACTTCTTGCACGATGGCGGGACCTCCTGTTTTATGCCGACTCCGAACGGCTAAGTTGAGATAAGCTATTCTTGACAATTGATACTACTCGGACGATTTGTCAGATCATCACGAGAGGAGGGCCAGTGAAAAATCATTAAGGTGTTGCTACGGCTGGGACTCTTATATAAGTGGACTCAAAAAAAAAAAGTAAACAATAGACGCCTTCCCATCTACTTATATCTCCATTGAAAAAAAAAAATTCCTCCGAAGATGATAACGCAAGAAGGTAAACAAATGCAGTCCCGCTTACTCTTCGTGCACTAAAACTCGAATGCCATTTGTTTGCAATTTTATTACTTTAAAGTACAAATCTAACGATATTGACTAAACCTGATACTTTTTTTATTTATAATTAGTTTGGGACTTAGCTTATTTAAATAGTTTTTGATAATGACCGTTATTTTTTTGAATTTTCGCCAACGGTGGAACTACTGTGCAGTGGTATCTTCAGTTTTGGAATTTTGACAACGTGGTTTGAACATTTTATTTATGTTGGGAAACATGTTCATGGTGTCTGATTTTATTATGCTTTAAGCACGTTGTTTCCAGTAATCGCTGATACTGTTATTATTATCGTCATGTCTAATAGAAATCGTCTTCCTAATAGAGTTGACATAAATCTTCTGTCTGCAGAATAACAGAAAAAATATCTTCTGTCTAACAGAATATCTTTAGAAAACACACACTAGTACGAATCATCAAAGACGTTGTGAAGACATCGAGTGTGCTTTTAACGATATAAATTCCACAGTTATTTTTAAGGCACTTAATCACATAATTAAAAAATTGGCGAGTTATACACTAGCTACTAAACATCAATTGTGCTTAATCCCACGCAAAGGCTCATCATACCTTTGCGTGACATCGTTAGCAGAATTGTTGGGAATTATATTGCTGAAAATGGACATAGGCTTATTCAAATTTCGCAATAAATACACATATTTCTTTATAAAGGAACATTTCGTTCAATCAACCGTTGATAAAATGCCGATCGACGAAACATGTCTAGCAACCCACCAACGGAGTAACTTCCTTGTTACGCGAGTTACAAAGTTACCAACGCATCCAATTCCCATTATCAACACTCCACAATAGGTATTCGTCCAAATACAAAAGTCAACACTATAGAGAAGCCATGGGAAAGAATCCCAGACCACACAAAAGTAAACATAAAGATCTGAAGGAAGCCACCACCAAATCACTAAATGACATCAGAGATATATATTCCTGGGATTGAAATGCGTTTGATTTTTTTTCATTGATTTTTATTAGATATCAACAATTCTGCGTGAATTTGGTTATTATCTGGACCAAGATCGTGATATAAAAGGAACTCGTTGATTTGGGTTTTTAATTTTTAATTAATTTTTCTCTCTGATCTATACTGATCTTACTCCATGTCAGCGCCTTTGAAAAGATGCAGGTGATGATGATATCTACTAGAGACGTTGAGTTCAACTTTATAGAATTGAAGATATAGAGAGGTCCCACTAAAGCAAAGATGAGCAACAATAAAAATCGCAGTAGAGTCACATTCGATAGGAAATATGACTTTTTATCACAGCTCACAACTCATAGTAATTAACGTTATCGTCAAAAAATGCAGTTCTATGTTAGCATTTATAAAAAGGTGGTCAAAAGACTTTAATGACCCTTATGTTACTCTTTCGCTATATAATTGTATCGTACGCTATCATTTGCATCGCAAGTTTGGACACCCTTCTATGTATTCATTCAAAAGATTTTAAGTACCCCAACGTAAATTCATATGAACAGTCAGTAGCAATGACCAGAACATGGTAAAATAAGAGCGGCACGGGAATTCTCCTTTTGCAATCGCAGCCGTTTACATGCCATACGACTCGATGGAAGGACCTAAATCTACCCTATCAAAAGGATAAACGCGAGAAGTGGGACCTCATAATGGGATGCGATGCTAACTCTCATCTTATATAATAAGTGGAGCTCTGATACCAATACACGAGGTTAGTCCGTGTTCCAGTTCATAAAAGACAATAATCTGAGAGTGGCGAATAAGGGTAATGACCCCATCTTCGTCATTAAAAATAGACAGGACGTTCTTGATATCACACTCTTCCATAACTCTGAGAAATTCACTGTGTGTCACAGAAAAGTTTCATCAGAAACATCATCTGACCACAGATTATTAGAATTCGAATTAGAGGAAGACACAAACCCCCCTCTTCAGCACCGATAGCCCAAGAAGGTCAACTAAGTAAGTTCGTTGCAAAAAAAAACAACAACGGCCTTCTATCGCATCCGATAGAAACTCTATCTGAAATATATGCTGCAGCATTAGTTCCGCTGCACTTTAGTAAAAGCCTGTCCCCTAAGGACAATTAACGGGACTGGAAACCATCATCAACCTGATACCGCTAGACATTTACACGCTTTACAGCCAAACTGCTGGAAAGTGAACTTAAGAGGACACGCTCAAATTCAAAACAGATACCTGGGCTCAGCTGTATCCTCTGACTACACTCTGTCACCCTGACTTTTAAAGACCATTCTCCTGCATCTTTCCAAGTAGAGAGGAGTGGAAGATGAACGATGAAGGAACCTGAGCACAGCAGTGTCTTCCATGCTGAGATATTGGCAGCCAAAGCGACCTCAATGGTGGCGATACCACCAGATGATATCACCATCATCATCTATATATATATATATATATATATATATATATATATATATATATATATATATATATATATATATATATATATATATATATATATATATATATATATATATATATATATATATATATATATATATATATATATATATATATATATATATATATATATATATATATATATATATATATATATATATATATATATATATATATATATATATATATATATATATATATATATATATATATATATATATATATATATATATATATATATATATATATATATATATATGTAACAAATTGACAGTTAGTCTTTAATAAAACCAATCTCTGCATAAAATCCAAGCTTGTGAAGCGTTGTCGTGAAGAGCTAAAGGTTCTTTGCATCCAACATAATGTTAAGCTCCGCTGCGTTTTCGGACACTGGGGCATACAGAGCAATGAAATTGCTGATGAACTGTCGAGGGAAGGATCTGCCAACAGCATTGATCAGTCAACTGCCACTATGTGACCTCAAATCACGGGTGGTGGACAAAAACCACTGAATAACGCCAAAAACGGGTGGAACTCACCCCCATCTGTAAAACATCCAAGAGGATGTGGCCTGAGTATAACAAAGCCAGAACGTACAAACTACTTCAAAGAAACCGGATATCTGTTTCGACACTAGTAGGGATTCTTACCCGACACAACTTACTTAAAAGGCACAAACTGAAAATGCATCTTATAGATGATGACAAGAGGATACCCTCCACTTACTGTGCCACTGCCCCGTCCTTAATCAATTGAGAATAAGAACTTAAGGAAAATACTTTTTCCATTATCTTACGGATCCATCCGAAATCCTTCAATCTCTCTCTTATCTTTTCAGGTTTTCAACAACATCTGGGTGGCTGGAAAGTGACTAACGACAATAAACAGTAACGGGACAATTGAAGGGAACAAACCACACACAATGGGTCTATATTGACCAGAGTGTGATGAGGAAATACGTACACCGCCTACCTCATTAACCTACCAACCTAACCGGCAATGAATTTGAATATCCATTATATGAGATGATATGAGAGATTATGAGATGTATCACACATTCAACTACGTACTCTTCATATCGGAATGTGTCAGTGCTGCTTATCTGCAGGGTGGGTCTACAATATTTGTTAACGGTCGTATACGGGTAAGAAGGAATGGTAAAACTCTTCTTATTGCAAACGATGCAACGATTCCCGTTTGTATAAACTTTTCAAGAACATATTTCCACCTGATTCAGCAAATATAATAACTGTGAGTAATAACCTCGAGAAGTTGCATAAGCGTCAAGCGACTTGGTCACCATCAAACGACTGGATTTCGAAAAAAGACTCAGAATCAAAGAGTCTGGCAAATTGTTTTGCAAACGATGTGCAATTGGAAAATCAATCTTGCGACTTTTATTATCTTTGATTGTTGTTGGTGAATGATCGTGGTCCGATATCGTTTCAACAAATAAGAACATTTGATGGAGATCGTATACGACTTACCGTGAAGCGGGTCAACTATCACAGTTGCTAGAGAACGATTCCATTGGGATATTAGGCTCAAGGATTCCGTCATACCATCGCCGCATCAAATTCGCACATTGTTTGCGAATATCATGTCGGCATGTTTCCCCTCTAATCCGGAAGATTTGTGGGTGAAATATAGGGATGACATGTTTGAGGTTGTTTTCCATCCCACACTACAAATGACTGCAGAAATTTACAATTACACATTGATCATGATAAAGACATGATGCTCCCGGAGGGACTGTAAAAACGTTCCCAATTTCAATTTTTATTGACGAGGATCAGATCGCAAAATAAAGTAGCCCAGCGTTGGCTTTATCTGAAATAGCGACTTTTTTAGAAGGCGGGCGAACTGCCTTAAAATAACCAGTGAACATGCAAATCAACGAATAACCAGCTTGCAACATCGCTAAAAACAGCGCAACGTCGAAGATTTTATATGTATGCAAAGTAATCTTTTGGGACGATTGCACGCAATTGACACCTCGAACGGATTCATCGCATTACCCACAGATTTCTGTTACTTTGCAGACTCGAAAGAGGGCATTACGCAACAGTTCAATAACCATAATCGGCTGAGTAAACGAGCAATATTGGTTGCAAAAAATACAGATGTCGATGATCTCAATGAGGCCATTCAGAATATTCTTTCGGGGGAGTTGTTTTCGTTCAAATCACTTGACACAGTTTTAACCTGGATGACGTAGTTAACTATCTCAGAGAGATTTTGAATTCATTGGAATTGCCTGGATTCCCACCTCGAAATTTACAATTAGAAGGGATCAGTTGTTATCATGCTGTGTAACATTAATAAACCTCGACTGTGCAATGGAACGAGATTGACTGTAAAAAAATCTAATAAATAACGTCATCGAGGCAACGATCATCAAGGGCAAATAAAAAGGAGAGTATGTCTTAAATCTTAAGCCCGTGTATGTCGATGATTCCAACGGAACGGATTTAAGAATTGATTTAAGCGTCTACGGGATATTGTAGACGCTTTCGACCTTTGCGATGACCCTAATTAAATGCGCAAGGAAGTTTGCGGAATCAACATGGAGTTTCCATACGTCGCGTGTTCGCGCGTTTAACTGTATTGTATTTAATGTCGATATTGTATATAAAAAATATAAAGAGTTTGTTTGAGAGGTAGGAAGAGAAGACATCTTTAGCAGTACTGTCGGAAAATATAGCCTACACGACAACACGTCTGGTAACAGACTTAGGTTAATTGACTTCGCTACGGAACGAAATGCCAGTATAGCCAGCACACGGTTTCCTCACCTCGATATCCATAAGGGGACATGGCGGTCTCCAGATCAACGAACAGTCAACCAAATTGATCACATTGCAATAGACAAGAGGCATGCATCCAGTATTTTGGATGTCCGAACATTCCGAGGGGCTAACATCGCTCGGACCACTACCTTGTTGTAGCCAAGGTAAGGATGCGAATATCCACCACGCCACACAAAAAAAAGGAATACTGTGAAAATATTTAATATCGAAAGCCTGCAATCACCAGAGACCGCCAAGACCTTCGCGCAACGCGTATCATTTTACCTCTCGACTCACAACACACCACCAGCATCTAATGTCGAAGAACAATGGCACCGATGCCAACAAGCCATTAGATCAGCCGCAACTGATGTGCTAGGTTTCTCGCGGCCACTAGAGAGAAACCCCTGGTTTGATGAGGAATGCCGACAGATGCTCGCAGCCAAGAACGAGGCCTACAAGGCTAAGCTGCAGGTGAAGACGAGAGCTTCCATTGAGCTCTATAGGCAAAGAAGAAAGGAAGAACATCGGCTTTTCAGAAAGAAGAAAAAAGAGCAAGAAAAGCGCTTGATCGAGGATATAGAGAGGTGCCACTCCAGGAACGATGTTCGCAAGGTTTACCAAAGTGTAGAACGCCAAAGCCAAGGATACAAAGCTCGAACAGAATCCTGTCGAGATGAACAAGGAAATATCGTAGTTGAGACACAGTCGATGCTGAGGATATGGAAGAACCACTTCTGCAGACTGTTAAAAGGCGATGACGAACAACATTCCGCTGTCAGGCAGAACGAACCATTTAATATTGGCAACGACAGCGAAAACTGCCAACCACCCGACCTAAGTGAAGAGAGGATAGCAATATCTAAACTCAAGCTTAATAAGGCCTTCGGAAATGACGGCCTTCCCGCTGAGCTTTATAAAGTTGGTGGATGTTACTTACCAAGTCATCTCCGCCAGCTTTATAAAGCTCAGCGGGAAGGCCGTCATTTCATAAGCCAAATCTGGTCGGTTGAAAGCATGCCTGAAGAATGGAACCTCAGCATCGTTTGCCCGATCCACAAAAACGGAGACCCTCTGAACTGCGCCAACTACAGAGGCATAAGTCTGCTCAACATCGCCTACAAGATCCTATCTGCGTAATATGTGAACGCCTGAAACTGTTTACCAAAAACCTGATCGGCCCTTATCAGTGTGGTTTTAGGCCAGGAAAGTCCACAATCGATCAAATTTTCACACTTCGGCAGATCCTGGAAAAAAACCCAAGAAGTCCAAATCGATACCCACCATCTATTTATCGATTTCAAAGCCGCATACGACAGCATTTATAGAGACGAACTATACAGAGCCATGTCTAGTTTTGGTATACCGCCCAAACTCGTCCGTTTGTGTAGGATGACGATGGAGAATTCTCGCTGCACCATCAGGGTCGGAAACGACCTCACCGACACATTCGATACCAAAAAAAGGATTTAGGCAAGGCGATGCGCTGTCATGTGACTTTTTCAATTTGATTCTTGAGAGGATTGTGCAAAACTCCCGAGCCAACACCAGATTCACAATTTTCCAAAAATCGGTGCAACTAACTAGCATACGCTGACGATATTGACATCATTGGTAGGACTCAACGTGATGTCATAGCCACGTTTGCTAGTATAGAGAAGGAAGCGGCAAAAATGGGTTTAGCAGTAAATGGGGGTAAGACTAAGTATATACTGTCAACACGAAAGGACACACAACATCGACGAATTGGACAGAACGTCACCATTGACAGATACAACTTTGAGGTAGTACGTCTACCTCGGCTCCGCTATTAACCTTTACAACAACATCTCGTCAGAAATCAAACGAAGAATTACTCTTGCCAATCGCTGTTTCTTCCGGCTAAGAAGGCAATTGAGTAGTAAAGCCCTCACTCAAACTACTAAGGAGATCCTATATAAGACCCTGATCATCCCAGTCCTGCTCTTCGGCGCTGAAGCATGGACCGTTTCAAAAGCGGATGAAGAAATCCTTGGTCGATTCGAGAGAAAAATTCTTCGGAAAATCTTCAATCCCGTTTGCGTTGACGGGCTATGGAGACGAAAATTCAACCACGAACTATACGAGCTGTACAGCGACATACCCCTAGTCAAAAAACTCCGCATTGGGCGTTTAAGATGGCTAGGACATGTAGAAAGAATGGACACCAATACTCCGGATCGCAGTCTTCGATTCCCAGCCAAACGTCGGACGCAGTAGAGGAAGACCTCGCCTTAAGTGGCGCGCACAAGTAGAAACCGACCTCAACCAACTTGGAGTGCGCAACTGGAGGTAGTTAGCTAAGGACCGGGCTAATTGGAGAGGCATGTTGGTTGAGGCCCAGGTTCATCTCGGACTGTAGCGCCAATTAAGTAAGTAAGTAAGTAAAGAGTTTGTATGTTCGCCGGGTCAGCTAGTTTTGATAAAAATGAAAAAAAAAAAAAATTCAAGAAGAAAGAATGCGGAGAATTAGTGCATGCTGATCTCTGTGAAAATATGGAAGATCCATCTGCTGTAGGTTTAAAATGTTTCCTCCTCGTTAAAGATTATTTTTCAAATTATTATTCGTTCTACTTTTTGCATGAAAAAAACTGCTGAAAAGTTTAATGAGTTTTTGAATAAAGCACGTGCAAACATGATCAAAGTCAAGTCTGTGAGAACAGACAGCTGTGTGAATGCTCTTAGATTTTTTCCCGTTGGATACACACATACTTTTATTCTTTTTTCAATATATAAAGGGTGATCAATCAATAGTATTTTTTTTCAAAAGGGGTTTTCGACAGATGGTGCGTAAGTCGTTGCAAGTTGCCATGTGTTTTTTTTTCTTCAGTATTCGTTGACATTTTTCATCATGTATAGACTTACAACCGAACAACGTTTGCAAATCGTTTAGTGAATGGGCTATCGAGAGACTTACTGAAGATCCACTGATTTCGACCAACATTTTGTTCAGCGATGAGGCATATTTCTGGCTCAACGAATACGTCAATAACAAAATTGACGAAGAACAACGGAAGAGGTTCATGAGTTGCAGTTACATCCACCTAAAACAACCGTGTGGTGTGGTTTATGGGCCGGTGGAATCATCGGGACGTATTTCTTCAAAAATGAGGCTGGAGCCAACGTTTCTGTAAACGGTTTCGCGTTATAATAACAAGACGGCGCTACTTGCCAAACAGTCCGTGGAATAATTTTTTTTTAACACTATCAGATCTGTGTCGTAGCGAGCTTAATACAAGCAGCATCTACGAGCAGAGATTTGCCACAGCATATAATATGCATCCCCGATTAAATTACAATGGAGCTATATATATTATTAAGCAAAAGACAATTTTAAATATACTTATTACGGCTCTAGAATACAATTTCGCAGAGTGTTTTTCAAACTACTTTTACTAACATGCAGTTCAACTACATCGTTATTTTTATTGTAAACTCTACTCATGCGACTAATAGCCTGAGCCTCATGCATACCATAGTTGTGTTTATGGCTGCACCTATACGGAGGTAAATCGTGACGATCATCCCATGGAAGTCCTCTCAAAGCAAATCTTATGAATTTACGTTGGATTGATTCAATTTTATTTGAATGAACTTAGAAGGGAGTCCAAACTTGTGAAGCATACTCCAAGTGAGGCCAAACTAGACGGTTATAGAGCGAAAGAGTGACATAAGGGTCATTAAACTCTTTTGACCATCTTTTAATAAATCCTAACATAGAGTTTGATTTATTGACGGTAATGTTAATGTGTTTATTAAACTCCATTTTGGGATCAAAATATACATTAAGATCTTTAAAACTAGCTACACGACAGAGAGTGTTCCCGGACAGAGTATATTTAAAATTACATAGAGCCCGTTTTCGTGAAAATGACATATGCTGGCATTTTGTAGGGTTCAGATTCAAACCGTTTTTAAGACACCATATGGTAAAACTATTTAAATCGGTTTGTAATGAAAGCGAATCGTTTAGATCTTCTACGCATTTGAAAATTTTCATATCATCAGCATATATCAATATTTTGCTATCTCGAATACAAGCTTTTACATCGTTAATTGCAAGTATAAATAAAATTAGTCCTAAATGACTTCCTTGAGGTACTCAAGATTGAGCAACAAAAGGGTTTGACTTGGAACCTCTAAATTTTAACCCAATTTATGAATCCTGGAGGGAATCCATACGCCTTAATTTTAAAAATTATGATGTTATGTGATAACTGGTCAAAGGCTTTGGAGAAGTCAGTGTCTATACAATCGACTTTACATATTGAGAGAACGCTTCGGTGTACAATTAATTACACGCTTCGGACCAGTGAAATTGCCAGCAAGATCATGCGAAATCACACCTTTAGACTTTCTCCTTTGGGGCTACTTAAAGTCTAAGGTGTGCTAAGATTGAAGCATTGGAAGCCAACATTTCCCGTGTTATTCGCGAGATACCGACGAATATGCTCAAACGCGTTATCGAAGAATGTTCCTTAGATTAATAATAATGATTTCAGAATATATTTATATTTTTTTTTGTTATTTATCATTTTAAAAAAAATACCTCTTGATTGATCACCCTTTATATATTTGTTTTTAAAATTTTTAATATTATTATTATTATTATAATTTATCAGCATACAATATTAAATATATATAAGATAACATATTTAGTGAGCACTAGCTGCGAGGGCTTTCGGCTCTATGGTAGTTTATGTATTTAGTATTTTCTACTTTTAAACTCTCAATAAATTTGTACATTTGAGTAATGTTATCGTGATTAGGGTTACTAAGGATTTCGTAGGCTGATGTGTTTGCAGGTAATAGACGGTTTGCGGTTGTGATGCTTAAAACATGGTTGATATCTATGTTGGCGTTACATAGTTGGCACAGGGTAGGTCTTTCACCCTTTAGAAGATGCTGGTGTGTAATAGCCGTGTATCCCAGACGTAATCTTACGAAAATCGTGTTCATACTTTTCGATGTAGTAAGTGGGTATAATGGTTTTGCTTTTGATTTTGTTGCGTTTATAGATGAGTAGTGATGATGATAGTTGCTCCAGGCGAGAAGTTCCTTTGCTTTGAGCTTAAGGTTATCCATTTTGAGAAGGTCTAATTTAGAGTAAATGTCAAGCAGGAAAACAGGGGCATAATGCGCGAGATTAGCAGTAGTGTCAGCGTGTTCATTGGCTTGGATTCCTACGTGACTTCGAACCCACATGAGTTTCAACTTTTCTGATCTTTTTATAAGACAGTCTCTGATCCTGTTTACAATAGTGGTGTTGTGGTTAGGATTCATAATTGCCTTTAAAACTGATAGGCTGTCTGTGCATATGATGAATTTGCTGCGTAATTTATGGTTATGGTTTTTTGTATAGCTACGGCTTCAGCAGAAAATAGATGCATAAGTTGGTAGTATGCCTATGCTTATTATGGCGCCGTTTTCGTGAGTGGCAGCAAATGATGTGCTAAAGTTTGTTTTAGATCCGTCTGTGAATAACAAATTCCACTGGCTAGCCTTCAGATTGGAGGAGATGCTAAGAAATAAACGACGAAACATATCAGGAGAGGTGTTCGTTTTTTTTTGCGATATATCCATAATCAACGATGAACGTTTTAAGAACCATGGGGGATAAGAGCATTTTTTAGGTATAATGCGTTTAATAGGTAGATCCAGGTGTTGCGCAGTGTCGATAGCAAGAGAGATGGCTGATGGTATACGAATTATGGTTTTGGCATTTGTATTGGATATATAGTCCTTGTCGTTAATTGAACCGTTAGAGTAAGCTGCCTTTATAAGCAACTTTGCTCTGGTTGCAATAATACGTTCCTCGATAGATGGAAGTCCGGCTTCGGATTGATACTTCTCCGCGCTGCTTGATGATAGGGTTGTTGATTGTAGACTTTGGGCTGTTGCCATAGATTAGTAACCCGTATTCGATTTTACTTAATACTAAACATCTGGCGATACTACAAAGAGTGTTTATATTGGAATTACATTTTTTACTAGCTAAATAATTTACTATGCTGGCTCTCGCAGTAAGGCTCTTTCTAAGTTCCAAACAAAGTAGTTTCCAACTATATTTTTTGTTAAATAATAATCCTAGTATTCTTAAATTATCAACATTTTCTATATTAATATCATTAAAACTAAAGGACAAACCAGAACATGAAGTTTTGCGGCAAATGTGCAATGATTTGCATTTTTCTAGTGAAAGCTTAGCACCGAATCGGATTGACCATTCTTTTATATCTTCTACAACCCTAGATAGCATATTTTTGGTCCTACCCACATCACTGTTTTTACACAGCATATATGCAATGATCTAGAAGGTTGTGTTGGGTGATTATTTTCCTCAGATCATCAAAAGCTATTATAAAAAGTATTACTGATAATGGAGAGCCTTGAGGAATCCCATTAAAAAGCGAAAAGGAAGGTGAATAACAGTTATTTGTTTGAACACACATTTTTCTGTTGGTAAGGAAAGACGACGTATTTATATATTTTGGGTCCAATGCCCCAAACTTTAAGTTTAGATAAAATCAAATGTATGCCTATCCTATCGAAGGCCCTTTCGAAATCGAGCGGGAGAATTGTGACGTGATTGCGAGATGACAATGCATTGCAGATGTAGTGATCCAAGTAAAGTAGAGCATCCGCACAACTTTTACCTGGTTTAAAAGCTACCTGATTAGGACTAATTTAATAATATAAAATGCTACTTTTAACTATTATTTTTTCGACGACAGCGTCTTAATAAGAGCAATGCCAAATAAAGCTGAAAGTATATTTAAAATCGCTCAAAGTGAAACCTTCAAAATGCATACTCAATTCATTGATAAAATGCAACGTCGCACTAACAACTATTTTATTGCCAAAAAAAATCGACCAAAGATGTCTGATATAGGAAATGCTTGATTTAATAAAATCTACTGCGAAAAAAGTATATGTTTCATCAATGCAAACGCAGGCAGTTCGCCATCCTGTTTCAGCACAACTTTCAACACAGCCACCCAACTAGCGTCATCCGTAGTGGTTTAGATTTTCCAGTTAAAATCACGTGAAAGATTTAATATGTCAACAAATCGTTGTTTAATTCAACCTCTCGTATTGTTTGTTTGGATTTCATCCCAACGCTAGAGATTACCAAATGTTTACCATATAATAATGAGTAAGCGCCCGACAAAATAAACACAACAAAAAAAATACAAAGAACACCAGCGCAGCTATCGGACAATTTCAATCGTGATTAGGTCGATCGAAGTCTATTCCTGGCCATAATTGTCATTGTGTGCACTAGGAGAAGAAGACAACAATATCGAAGAGAACAAAAAAACCATCAAACAGAGTTGTTCAGTGTTGCCAAAAAGAAAACAAAAGAAAAGAGATGTCGATTTTGGTGTTGCTTCTTGTCGGCCGATATATGTGGTTAGTTATGTCGAAAGAAATTTAATATGCCTAGGATGGCAATCTAACGCAACATTTGTATATGAACGAATTGTCCAACGTAGCTAGTTGTAGAGTTATGCAAACAAATGATTAAGAAACGATTGTCATTGTCAGCGAAATATGGAAAACCAATGTGAGTAACAAAGGCAAATCAGGAGGAAAACTGTTATCGTTTGTAGATTCAATTTGCATATGCTGTAATTGAGTTCTCTCCCCGCAAATGAGTGCACATGTACGTTGGTGTGTATGTGTATGGCCGAGTATCATAATCCACATGTGTAGATGATTGCCGTTGGAGGCTCAATAATGTAGATTCAATTAAACGCAAAATTCATGCACATGCCTTCGGTTAGAACTTGAAAAGACTAGTCACGCTAATTCCCCTCAACCGAAATGTTATATCGGAAGATCGTGTGTGACTCATGATACGCCGAAAATTTCACTTCTCCTCACAATGTAGGTTAACAGAAACTGAACAGAAGAATGACGCCAAACGCCAGACTACTAATACAAATCATCCGACACAGCACTTACCTAAGCTTATGGCTGTTTTGAAAAACTCTGGAGGAATGTTTGTCGCCCTTCCATCTACCGAGAGTGGTGGTGAGATTCTTTCACTGTCATTTAGCTGTTGATGGAGCGACAACGAAGACGGCAGCGGCGGCGGACCATCAATTGATCCATATGTCGACGATGTGCTGGCATACTGTTGTGTTCCTATATTATGATATGGAATCCTATTGTGTATTGTTGCTGGGGGGATTGTGCCATCCGCCGTTGGAATATCGTCAAAACTCATAAAATTGATGAGAGAAATACTGTTTCTCTGTAGGTTTCTCACAGAGATCCATAGCTTCTTGATGTCACTAAATTTTAGTGGATAGCTGAGCTTGTAACGTAAGTCCCGAATGTCGTCTTCGGTTAGGGCAAGCAGGGTACGGCCATCGATTTCTTCGGAATCAAGGCAATTGACGACCTTCTCACTGAGGTTTTCGCTATTACGTGCCCAAACAACGACGTGATCTGTTGTCCAATCTATCACAGCAACATTATTCATATTGTCCGATTAACAAGCGACTATTAAATAAAACAATATCACTTAGGAATTTAAAGAATAAAACAATAACAACGGATTATGGTGATTTCACATTTATAAATTCACGAGCGCTTCCGACGACGGTTCGATTCTGCTAGCCTCGAGTGACATATTTACGAGATGTCAAAAAAAAACAATTCTGTGACGTTTTCTATGGTGAATAGATTGGTGATTAGGGTGAATTGTAAATAGGGTAAGTTGTGTGATGAACGGCTTTAAAATAATTTAGTAGGTTATAGCGAGACGAATAAAGTCTGTACAGATACTTTTGTGAGAAGTAAAATGAAAACTGTCAAATATCCAATAAAGAGAGTGAATTCACTGATTTCAACGAAAAGTACCTTTGCAAGGAAAATGAAAAAGTCAAAGTTTTAAGTATTATAAAAAACGAAGACAAACAAAAATGTTTTTTATTTTTACGAACTTAAATATTAAAATAATTCCACAAAACATACACATAAAATTAATTATAAAATTGGTAGTCTAAATTCACCACACTAATTTCAAAAAGTATTCACTGACTAATATTATGGTAACACAATGGCAAATGGAAAACTAAAAAAAACATGGTTTAAAATAACCCATTGAATGCAATAGAGTACTTCGCGACAACGTCAAACAAAATAGCCAGTGGACAAAATTTAACACCAATTTTAACGCAATTGACGAGTGGAAAAGTTTGAAAAGCGTCTCTACATGTGAAAAAGATAACATGTTAAGTGCTATAGAATTAAGGGAAATTTTCATTTATACAGGATTACCATAAGAAAACTGTGTTTAAGACGAAAATGCAAACGCGTAATTCCAAACATTTAACTATTAGGCAATATACAAGTTGATATGCCATTTAATTGAATAAATAATGGACTTTGTAAATATATGAAATGCTGTTCGATTAAATTAACATTTTAATACAAAAATGTAATTTTAATTTGGCGCTATTTTTCAATACGAATAGCGCCACTTTTGCGACTAGTAGAGAAAAAAGGAATATTACAATGTATACCAAAATGCTTACCTTCAGTCGTCAATTGGACCTTCAATCAGTTGAATCATAGACTGCTTAGAACAAGAAAAACAATTTTTCAGTCCAAATAATTCACAAATTTAAAACATTTTATTTCCCTAATCGATTATTTGTCTCCTTTTTCTGTCAGAATTTTATTTTCCGATGGATTTCTTCTGTTAAAACCTCGGTTAAAACAGTTTTAATCTGCTGTGGTTGTTGTTTTTGTCGCTCGGTTTTTGTTCGGAACTATGAAAAACTTTTGGGTATTAAAACAATATCCCTCGTATTAATAAACGCTGATTCTAAATGTGACAGATTTACGATAATCGCAGAATTTAATTTTCATAGATGTTTTTGACCTAATCGTTTCCCCACTTTTAAGTAAGCGCTCTCGTGTAAAGATACACTAATACATATAAATGATAGAAATTATAACTTTCATTTTGCTTTTCGTGTCGCTAAAACTGAGGTCTAAAACAAACAAAAATAGACTTCTAATTGCTTACGTAAGTGATGTCACAAACGGTTGATACACGCAAAAGCTGTCCACCAATTTAGTATTTCTTATGGTAGTATCTCTAAATAATATTTTATATTATTTTTATAGAATTAATTATAAGTTGCTAACTAATTTACAAAATTAATGTTTCTAAAGGTTACAAATTCTAATATTTACTTGAACTGTATTGGAACGAGTGACGCATGCACAGCACATGCATGACAAATTTAAGTAATTAACCATAGCATGTGTACCCAATCGGGAGTTTCCGGAGCTGTTCGCTTTACATAGCTTACAAGTTATTTTTATTTATTTTTTTTCTTTAAAATTTACTTGGAATAGTTTTTGAATAACCCATCAATCGAGTGGCCGCTATTGACCAAAGCAACATGTTGCCTTTTTGCTGCGTTTCCACAACTTTTGTGAGCACCTCGGTCGGTACAGCGATGCGATTTCGGCACGAATGTTTGCTTTGAGCTCTCCAATGGTGGGAGACTTACTGGAGTACACTTTACGTTTTAAATAATTCTACAAAAAGAAGTCCAGAGGGGTCAAATCTGGAGATCGGTGTAACAAATCAATGTCGCCATTTTTTAATTACACACCCCATTTTTAATGATTTGCAGTATGTATAATGCAGTTATAATGAGAAATCATTTATCAATTCCAATCGACTGTTTCGCTGTATATGTATAAAAAATGCATGAAAACTTAGTTTAGAAGAGAGTAGATAAATTCAGTTTATTAATAAGGAAGGGGTATTCATATAACATCGGAAAGTCGTTGTAAACGTGATAAAATTACGGCGCGATGTAAATGAACCGTCAAAATTTGTATGGGAATTCTTTTACAACAATATTGGAAATTTCGCACACGAATTGTGTGTGTACAGATAGTAAACGTTGTTAACTTTTTAAGCGCTATTTTGACATTTAATCAGTAACTTTCACACATCAATCATTTAAGGTAAACTGAAAAAAAGATCGATAACGAAAAAAAAAAAACAAACAAAAACCTCTATTATAAATAAATTAAATAAAAATTAAATTAAAGTGACTAAAAAGAGATTTAAAAAGCAAATTTTTATAGCTCTTACTAAACCACTTGGTCAAGAGTTGATAGAGAAGAGACCAATAAAATTTGTTTGGAGGTGAAACTTCTTTTGGAACGGTGTAAATTGGATTTTATGAAACGAAAAAGAGAAATATCGGTTCTCGTCTGATCACCGCAATCAAGCAGCGTCGGGAGCGATTAGTATTTAGATGGAAACACAGCGTGTTGTTGGTGATGGTCGCTTTGAGAAGTCGTTGACATTTTTCAACCGAATTTGTGTGGTAGAACAAATTGAAAACCAATCCAAATACATTTTTCCCCATTTTAAGTTTTGTGAGTTGAACAGTCAACATCAAAGTTGCATACAACTCTCACACATGCTTTTCATGTTCATGTTCATGTATACAATTTGTTCTGGTGACGTTGAACTCATCAGGTGTGCGGAGCCGAATGAGATGAATACACTATGGTACTATGGTTAATGGTTAACCAAGAGAGAAAAAGAGACAGTGAAACTAAGCAGAATACAGTTTCAAATCTACCGAATGTAAACTTACACTATTTTTTTTTAAAAAAACCTAAATTTTTGTGCAACTAATACAATTTAAGAGCATGATACAACAACTTTTTGTCTCGTTCTGGGGGCTCTTTTACATAAAACGAAACGGGCATCAAGTAAACAATAGTCACGACAAAGTGCGATTGTGAAAAACGAGAAATATTTATGACAACTCAACGAAAACGAAGGCTATACGACTTCCAAATGTCAGTCGTAAGAAATTACGAGTATCGTAAACCTAGAACAATAGTCGTTTTATGTAATCGAATTTTAACAATATTCGTATTAGGGGTATTCATGCAACGTCGGAAAGTCGTCGTAAACGTTGTAAACGTGATAAAATTACAACGTGATAAATTAACTGTCAAAATTTGTATGGGAAATCTTTTCCAACAATATCGGAATTTTCTCACAGGAATTGGATGCGTAAACTGAGATGGTAATCGTTGTAAACTGTCGAAATGCTATTTTGACATTTAATCAGTCACTTTCACACATGAAACGTTAACGCGGTTAACTGAAAAAAATTATTGAGAACGGAAAGAGAACAATAGAAACTAAATTCTATCAATAAATAAATTACCAAAATGAGATTGAATTCAGTGGGTTACCGTATTATTTAGTGGTGCAGTTTTAGGGTCGTTCATGAAACATCGTCGTAAAATTACAACCTTTCGCACGTAGTAAAATTACGACGTTGCATGAATACCCTTATTATATAATACGACCTCTGAGCCCTGTCCAAAATGACTTTTCTCGTTGCAAAAATCATTACTTCTGAACGCATTTAGATATCGCTACAATTTTTTTTTTTATTTGAAGAAAACCTCCAGGGCTGTTAAAACAATGAATTCCAAGAAAATTGTTTCACATTCACGTGTTGTTTCGGAATCATTGACTGAAGAAAGATTTTCTTAGAAAAAGGAATTAACAGAAAAAACAATTGAAGTAACACTTTAAAAATTGTCCTTTGTTTTGCATATTTTGTTAAAAACAAAAACAATGACCACCTAAGTGTTCATAGGGTTTTCCAAAATAAAATTGATCACAATAGTGGATGCTTATAGTTAACAAACATATTTCTGGAATATTTTTTATTAAGTATAATTTTTTTTTCTGTTAGTGGTCCATAATAATAATTTATACATTTTTTCAGGGACATATTTTATGTGAAACAGTAAAGAAAAAGAATTTAAAAAAATTAAATCAAGTACATATAATAAAAAATATATTTATATAAAAAAAAATACCTAAAACATCTTCTTAAACAATAAATATAAATTTTAATTTTCACAAAAAAATTAACTGTCATCATCTTCATTTCTAATATTTAACAGACTTATTAGCTCTGGGCAGTAGCGGTTTTTTTTTCAGCTCTTTTCGGGATCTTAAGTGTCTTAAAGATGAATCAAGTGAATCTGATGATATGAATAGCATATTAAATAAATCTTCACTTTGTCGATTCCGTGAAACCTTGCATGTATTTGAGTATCGATATCGCTTGTAGTCTTTATTCCTTGCTTCGTGTGCTTCTTCTGAAAGTTCTATTGGTAAAATTGTATGGCTTATAAGTTCTCCACCATGGTCCAGAATCTTGTGAAGTGTTGGGTTCAAGAGTTTGTGACTGTATTTGTATTTTAATAGATCCCAAGTGCTTTTAGAATACTCGTTTAATTTATCAACATTTATAGATTCCATAGATGATAGTGCATTTAAAATCACTTGCAGTTTCTTTAAAAGTTCATCGTCTACACGGGTTATAGCTGATGTAACTTCTGAATTTTTGAAAAATCTTAGTGAAGTATTTCCATCATTTGTATTACCGAATCATTGTTTTGGCGTATCCTTCGGTGGTATCGTCTTCTTGGTAAAATCCATATGCTAGTTTTAGTACGAACTCCATTATACATGTAGGTTCCAGAAATCGAGTGAAATGAAAGTGAAATTACTTTTGTAAATCGAGTGAATTTGTTTTTGGTGTTCCACATTCCGACCTATTTCATAACTTCGAAAAGTTTTCGAAATCACTCGGTGAAATTAAAGATAGCTGATACTATCTGTCATATGGGACATTGCAAAATTATTTTTATTTTGATAAATTTGTTTGTTTACAAATTCTGCTTAATTTTTAAAAAATAAATAATAAATTATGAAATATTGAGTGCTATTTATATTGCTACGGTGTTGCAAGTTGAAAAACAAAAGTACGCAGAGGAAAAATAGAAAGGTGTACGATAAGACCCCTTTCTAATCCTTTAGAAATTGCAGATGTTGCATAACTGAAACAAATAAATTTCAAATGAAAATTAAAAATTGTTATTTCATTTAGATTTATGTCATATTATCGAGTTAATAAACATGCTTTCCAAATTTTGCTGCAAACTTTTGCGCCACACCTAAAACAATCATAGATTTTTTGTGTGTTGCAGTTCGCCTCAGTTTTGCGTTTCCTTACCGAAGGAAGCTTTCTGAGATCAATTGGAAAAGATTTTGATGTAGCTTTGGGCCGTTGCACTGTATCAAAGATATTGAAGAGTTCTCAAAACAAAATTTGTACAAGTTGGTCAAACATTCCATGTCGGATGAAGAAAAACTGAGATCAAAATAACATTTAATTGACGAATTTCTAATTCCTGGGGTCATCGACATCGAAGGCAGGAAAGAATACAAAGCGTCCGCAGCAACTGGATCTCCTTTCATGAATCCTCTGACAAGATCTTTATGACTCTCCATAAATTCAATAAATTTTGCCTCCTGGGAATCATTTTTGTGTTTACCTTTGGTAAAATACATTATCGATTAGTATATCTATTCAAAATCTAAACAATATTAATACACTCAGGTATTATTCACTTACATTTTCAATCACGTCAGCTCATCCCAACAATTTCACCGATACTAAAATTATCGGATTGAAATCACTCACAAAACGATAAAACCGAATTGTGGAACATGGAAATTCACTTTTTTTTATCTTCGAAAAATGTGAAATTGAAATCGGTAAAAGTGTAATGTGGAACCCGAAATTTCACTTTAGACCGATTTCAATTTCATTTCAAGTGAAAGTGAAACGTAGAACTTCGCTGATAGCGTGTAAAGGCGAAATTCCAAACTCATCACTGTTTTTGTAATGTCCGCTTTTGTCTTATTATGATCCTTGTTATATTTCATACTACCCAAGAGCTATTGGCACATTTTCAGTCAAAATATGCTCGTAGTTTCCATCTTTTGGTGTATTCTGAACATGCATCCAAGGATTTCGAAGGCCGTTCTCTTGATGTACTTGACACGTCACTGTCATCAATTTCATCCTCTTGTATAGTAAATGTTCCGTTCAAAAATTCTTCATGTTTAAAGAGAAATACTTCTTTGTGTCTACAACAAGCCATCCATTTTTGTTTAAATAAGGAATATATCAGAAAACTATTTTGTTTGCTGTTTTTAAAGCTCTGTTTATATTTTTATTAGAAATAAAAAACAACAAAACATTAAAAATAAAACATCAGATTTTGTATTTTTGCCAGGACTCTCCTTTTTTTGGACAACCGTGCGACGTAACAACTAAAACAACTTTTAATTTTGTTTCGTTCTGCGCATCCTATATCATCGACACTCATATCTGTATGTAGTAGTTGTATCATGATTTTAGAGATACGCGAATGGACTTTTGCAATGAATTGGTCAAGCTATAATAACAATTGGAAGGTTGCAAAGAAGTTGTAGGTGATGATCAAAGGAGGTTTAATGCTTTTTAACTTCTTACATAAGACCACATTCCAATACTGTGAATCATCCACTTGTTAGACACAAAAAAATGCGATTTTTGTAATTATTAATTTTATTATTATTAGATAATTTTAAATATTTTATTTTTGTTTTGCTTTATCATTAAGTTTTTTTTTATTTATTTTTGAAATAATTAAAATTGTACAGCCATGTCTGTATAAATTAGAAATGTTTTACTTGCTATCTACTATGTCACAAATTTTTTGCGATCACGCGATCACGTATGTTTGAATGTTTACTTTTTTGCTTATTTCTTTTTTTTAAATAATAGCAGGTTACATTCTAGTTTTGTTTATAATTTTTTTGTAAGCCAAAGCATTGATCTTATCTTTCAATTTTATTTCATAAATCTCGCCTCGTGTGTTAATCAGTTTATATATGTGTAGTATTATAATGGATAATAATTCGCGATTGTGTTGTATGCTCAGAATTTAGTTTTGATTCTGTTTTTTTTTTTACATTTTTTTAAGAAATTGAAGTGTAATATTTTGTAGTAGAAGACATATGCGAGTTTTATTCCTTGTAAACGGTGGTGTCCATGGGACTAGCTGGTTGAGCAAACGAAGTCGATGTGTTACCTATGTTTGAAGAGAAAGCTGAGAGCGAAGTGTTACTCGTATTCATAATGCTGCTAGTTGAACTACTGGACGAATTGTGTAGGCTAATATTCATCGGATTGGATGCATTCGAATTGTTGAGAGTGCTTGCGGTACTTTGTCGATCGACACCCCCTCCACCGGTACTGCTTATATTTGATAGCATGCTACTGTTTAGAGCAGCCGCAGATGCTGCATTTGTTCCTGAGAATGTTTGAGATGGACCACTGCCGAGCAGCTGATGATTAGTTAACACATTTGGCGCTGAAGTATTAAGCCCGAACAGAGGTGTGGGCAGAGCTGGCTTTACAAATCGCTCGCTTGTCCGTCGATTCTAGAAGGGGGGTAAAAGAGAATGAAGTTATGATATGATTTGATTTCATGAACTTACAACTATTTGTCCACAAGCATAGCAACGATTTTGCTGTGCGGCCGTTCCTGGACTTAATGGACGACTATTCGATGGACTGTGTGGTACTGGACTACTGATTGTGCGTTGACGATGTGACGATACCCCTCCACCCATGCCACCATTTCCACCACCTGCACCAGCACCACCATAGCTTACAAGAATGTTCTCATTATAAAATCGTTCCTCGTCCATTTCTAGTGATGACTCGGACTCGGATAAATGACGGCACAAAGCCTCACGACGTTCCACCTCTAGTTGTAGCTTGCGTTGCAGTCGCACATTCTCCTCCCGAATGCTCTTCTCCTCCTGAGCAAATTGCTGCATTTTCTTGTTGGTTTCCTTTTGCGCTGCAGACAAATTGGCGCGAAGTCTTAACACTTCTGAACGAAGTGTTTGAATGTGAGCACTTAAATTGCTGGCAGTATCCCCATTTGCACTATTTATGTCTCGTGGAGTGGTCGGATCAGAAACAGGCTGATCCAGCTTAATTTGTAAGGAACGTTTTTCCGTCTCCAATTTGTCCATGCGCTTCCATAGTTTATTCACCAGAGCCTCCTGCTCCTGCTCGAGTGTGTTCTCTAGTTCAACCATTTCACGGCGCAACTGCTCTAGGTTTGTTTGCTTGCTGAGCGTCTCAGCTTCTAGTTTCTCGATTTTACGCATTAACTTGTTGACAAGACATTCCTGTTCTTGTTCGAGAGTTTGTTCTAGTTTGCATTTCTCTTGTCGGAGCTAGAATGGTGAAACAAAATAACACACACACACACACAATAAAGGACAAGTGAACAAAGTGATTATGAAAATATGTTAAACCTGATCCAATTTACGGGACAAGTCATTTGTCAGACATTCTTCTTCGCGCTCATAGTGATGAGCTAGAGTTTCCTTTTCCTTCTTGAGCGCCTGAATTTTTTTCAGCAGAGTATTCGAGATGTATTCCTCTTCTTGTTCTGCTTTTGCTTGCTGGAAAATAAATCGATAAATCGATACTCACAGGCATTTGATATAGGACGCAACTGCTTACAATTATAACAGAGGCTTGCTTAAGAGTCCGGTTCTCTTCTTGTACAACTTTTACTCGAATCTTGAAGGTATCAAGTTCCGCTTTGAGGACCCTAAAAGTGATTGCTAAATAAGGAGAAAAAATTACAGATTTGTCTGTACCAACTTATTCTGTTGAGTTAAACTCTCGATTCGTTTCTGCAATTGCTCCCTGGAAACAGGACTAGGTGGCAGCATACTTCCTCCATCCAGAGAACTCTCAGATTCACAGGGACTTTCCATTTTCTAAAGAAATAATGTGTTTAATTGATAATGTGTAAGTGAGAACACGCGATTATAATTGATAACATTACATCTAAAGGTCGGACTGATTTTATTGCGGATTTTTAAATTTTTTAAAAGGTTTTTAACTTTGAAAATGATTTTGTCAATTGAATATGGGTATACAATGAGAACAAGTAAATACAGATACTTGACATTTTAATATTTTATGTTGTTCCAGTTTTTGTCTAAGCGCAACTATGGCACTAACCCATCCCATCCGAATTAAAGCATGCAACACATATTACCTTAGTTGGATGTTGATCGAGGGAATATGCGAGATTAATTAGAAGAAGTGCAGCTTTTGGCTATAAAGCAGACATTACTACTATCCGTGATATGCGATAGGATGTGCAAAATAAGGATGAAAAACTGTGATGGTAAATAACGTTCACCAACGTATAAGCAAAATTTGGTCCGATGAAAGTATGCCTCAAGAATGCATTCTCAACACCGTTTGCTCGACTAAAGAAGCAAAAATCACTTCAACAACGCCTACAAGATCCTATCTGCCTGCGTAATATGTGAAGGCCTGAAACCATTTAACAACAACCTGATCGGCCCTTCTCTCTGTGGTTTTAGGCCAGGAAAGTCCTAAACTGGTCAAATCTTCACACTTCGGCAGATCCTGGAAAAAACCCAAGAAGTCCAAATCGATACCCACCACCTATTCATCGATTTTAAAGCCGCATACGACAGCATTTATAAGAACGAACTATACAGAGCCAAGTCCAGTTTTGGTATACCGCCCAAATTCGTCTGTCTGTGCAAGATGATGACGATGGAAAATTCTCGCTGCTCCATCAGGGTGTGGGTGAGATCGTTCCCGAACGACACATTCGATACAAAAAAAAAGGATTTAGGCAAGACGATGCACTCCTTAATCTGATTCTGCGGATTATGCAAAACTCTCGAGCCAACACCAGAGACACAATCTTCCATAAATCGGGTGCAACTACAAGCATACGCCGACGATATTGACATCATTGGTAGGACTCAACGTGATGTCATAGCCACGTTTGCTAGTATAGAATATGAAGCGGCAAATGAGCAGTAAATGAAAAAATAAACGAAGAATTACTCTTGCCAACCGCTGTTTCTTCGGTCTAAGCAGGCAATTCAGTATTAAAGCCCTCACTCGAACTGCTGAAAACCTGATTATCGCTGTCCTACTCTACGGCGCTGCAGTATGGACCGTATCAAAAGTGGATGAAGAAATCATTGGTCGATTTGAGAAAAAAATTCTTTGAAAAATCTTCGGTCCCGTGGGCGATGACGTGTTATGGAGACGACGTGTTATGGAGACGACGATTTAACTAAGAACTATACGAACGTACAGCGACATGCCACTAGTAAAAAAAACTCCGCATTTTAGATGGCTAGGACGATGACGTAGAACGAATGGGCACCAATACTCCGGCTCGCAAAGTCTCTGATTCCCGGCCAGACTTAAGGTGAAAGGTGATGGATCAATAGCTACAACACAAAAAGAAAAAACCGACTTATTCACTAGAGTGTTTGCAGGAAGTTCAATATTAAACAAGCGGTTCCACCAACGATAGAGCAGGTACCCTTTAAGATGGTTGAAGTAAAATTTTGACACATCCTGAACCATTTGGACTGTAAAACAACCGCAGGACCTGAGGGAAGTAATCGTATTGTACTAATAAAATGCGTACCCAAACTTGCACCCTCAAGCAGAGTCAATAAACATGTGCAGGGATAATCTCAGGGAGCTCCTGGAGCACTACAGGCTCGCCTCGCCTGAGAAAAGTTTATATTAAAAACACATTGCTAATGTGTGGGCTACATCGGCTCATATAGTAACCGTTCAGGAACAAAACGCAAATAATAAACATTCGGTAGCCAGCAAGTTGATCGGGTCCTTTATTCAGCATCCCGTTCAATGATCCGCCGATTAATCCCAAATCAAGCGTTTCTTTGGCAGATACCAAACCTGCGGATGTGTTACATCTATCTCGTTCGCCTTAACTTCCTGACAACCTGTAATGGTCTGGTTTTCAAATTGGCTGTTAAACTTCTCCAAAGTCCCTGCTCTACTTTCATCCAGGTGGCATTCTAAACGCTTCAAAGCCATTGGATAACTATTTAGAAGGCTAAGTAAATCATATCTCCACAAGAGTCCACTTTCATAGCGACAGATGATCGCAGCCAAAAATGTGAAATCCTGGGGGGTCATTCCGTAACTTTGAAAACGATTATCACTCAGACGGTAGTCGAGACCTCATAAGCAATTGCTCAATAATCGTCAGTGAACTGACGATTTTTGTTTTAAGTGAAGCAAATGAAGTGATATCGCCGACAGCTAAGACGACAATTGATCTTACGTGATGCAAGATGTTCCGTCGAAATGTTATCGTCTAACGATAACCACTTTACGGAATGGGGGCCCTGATTTTCAGAATGAAGAAAAAATAACAAGAAAATCGGAGATAAATAGAGGTGCCACTCCAGCAATAATTATGTTCGTCTGGTATATCGAAACGTAAAACATCATGGTTTGAGATATACGGGCCAAACAACATCGCGTTGAGGAGAGACGTCGACTTCATTGGCTCAGCCACATTAAGCAAATGAGCAGTAACGCTTCGCCATAATCCCAGCCTTCGGTGCAAGACGACACGAAAGAAAAAGTCGATTAAACCGCACGACTGCATGAATGTGTCTAGAATCGTAGAGGATGGAAGGTTATTTGCCTGATTGGGAGCCTGCTATGTTGAAAAAACTAAGTTATCTCCCTAAAAGTACCATCGTCTGTTCCAGATGTTATAGTCAAAAATATTTTCATTACGACAAAGGTGACATATTAGTTTTTAAACAAGTTCAACCAAGCTGATAAAATCGAAACTCTAACCACATGTAGGCACAACAATACCATAACTCTGTAATAATAATGGGCAAATGTCTATTTGCAGAGTCCGTTTCTGATCCACTATCTCCCATGCGATTACTCTTTGTGGATAGATGACCAATAAAACCGAACAGAAAATACTTGCACAGTGAAAAAAAAAACTTATACAAAGGGAAAAACTTTTAACGACGTTGGTGTAGGGGTGGGGGTGTATTACAGTCGCCTCCCTTCTCTTCAGTCGCCACATTATATTGACTTTATGATTTTAACATTACATAAATGTTCACTTTGTAGAAAAAAAAAAAAAACAAAAAAGAAAGAAAACACACGATGAAGCCAATGTAATTACATGACATATACCCATACAGATTCAAGAGCCAACCACCTACAGCGTTAAAATTTTAATTTCTAATTAGTTTGCAGCTATCCCCAACTTGTGTGTAATTAGATTTCGATACGGAAACATACACTCAAATTAATTATTTAGTTAGTCACCTACAATGTAACCGAACAAGAATCAAAAAAAGAGTGGAGGAAGGTGATAGTGGTGGTTCCTCCTTTGTTGCCTCCTAAACCATGTAGGAGGCGAAACAAAAATCAATTAGCCTCAAATCACTATGCCGGCTTATACACAGACTCGACAAAAAACTTGTAATCAATAGGATACAATTATAATATCACCACCACACCCACTTTGGCAAGAGAACCCTAAGGATTTACCCCATTCAGCTGATGCTATACAAAGGATATTAAATTTTCTGTCTGGTGTTTTCTTATTGGACAACACCAAAAGAAGAAAGAAAAATCCAAGTGCCAAGCAAAAGCCAACGTCGCACAAATGAAATGCGTAGCACATGAAAATGATTTAGCAAATCGCGCACATCTGTAAATAAAATTTATCTTGCCGAAAAAAATTAAAGAATAATTCAACTCAAAACCCAGTCGATAAATACCTTTTTTTCAACACAGATCTCGCCAAAGACAAAGCAGCAGGAATACGCACAGGTTCTTTTTTTTTATCCAAATTTTTTTCTCTTCAAACAGAGACTGACTGGTTGGTTGACTGCTGCAATTCCTTTTTTCTATTCAGAAATGTACGCCCTTTAACTGCGGTACATGACTATTAAACCACTAACTAGGACTAGGAAAATAAATTCGATTTTTACGAAACATTAACACAATCGCAGTCGATACGAGTTCAAGGTGAAAATTAATGAAATGCACTTATTCAGAAAATTCGGCAAACAGGGGATCTCTTGAGTCTTGATATCGTCGATTATTTCATTTTACCTCTCTCCAATGGAATTTTATTTCGTCTTATACCATACCTGCTATTTGCTGGAGATTTGGCTGGTGTTTGAAGTGAAACGTACTTTGAAATACTGAAGACGAGTGCCCCGTTTGCAGAATTTAAATCACAGATGTAACTAGCAATCTTGTATTATTTGAAGTTGAATAAAAGTCGCCATATGCAGTTATTTTTGCGATTTTCTTTTTTCCAATTTGACCGATACCGACCGAAAAAGAACAAAATCGAATGGGCTGGCAACAACTGTGACAAATACTTGACGAAGAATAATAAAAACGGCGGCTACTGCCAGGGTTGGTTATTGGTGAGTGAGGAATTTTAACGAGCATTTCTAATGTAGCGAATTGATTTTATTTTATAAGGGGTGGCAACTGGCAAATGCTCAGTTTAATCTGACCCTGGGTTAAGATTTGGTAGTATGAAAATTTTACTTCTTTACCCGGGGTTTATATTTAAGACTACTAAACTTTCATGCTATTTATGTATCTGTGTTGATGTATCCCTATAAGAGAGCTCTTATTAGCAGCCTGATTGTTCGAAACACTTTCAGCCTTATTCATAAACTCATTATAAGGAGTCCATAAAGTTATGCACTCCTTAAAATGCCTCTAAACGCAAAAACCTTATTCATAAAAATTATACAACGTTGAATAGAGGCTGCATATCCTTAATGCCTGAAACACACGTGCAGTGGTTCTGCATGCAGTGCGGCACGCAGTGCAGCAAGCAAAACACATTATATTTTTGTTTGACATACATGCAGTGCAGTGGCTCCTGTCATTACATTCAGCTTACTGTGGTGGTGTTTGGTGATATATAATTGCCTCATAGTGCTTCATTATATGAACTAAATAAAAAAATATGCATATGGTAGGAACTTGGTTTTCAGTTGGTTGAAGCATTCATTCCAAATACACATTGAAAAAAGCAATCTCATCTTTGATACTTTATGCTCTTAGGTCATAATAAGATTGAATAGGTATTCGTTCAGTAATTGCTTCCTTCATCAAGCCATTCAAATTGGAAAACATTTTCATGTATATACATTTGTTTTGTTATGGCATTTATTTGTTTTTTTTTTTTGCGGATTAAACGTCATAATTCAGTGATGTCAAATATCTTAATATTACGTTTTTTTTCTTTTGTGTTGTGGTGCCATTGAATTTTTGCAGTGGATTTAGAAATAGAGACAACTTGCAGTACTGCAACGCTTGTAGATTTTACATGTGTTCGCTCCCATTGAAAACTGTGTGTTCTATCTTTTCTGCAAGGAGAATTCTGCACATGAGTTTCAGGCATAACGCGTCTGATGGTTGAATAGTGCCTGTACAAGGGTATTTATCTTTTTTTTATTTATGTATACACAGACGGCTGAGCATCAGGGTTACCAAAGGTTCAATTGTAAGTTGAAAAAAATCATCCAGGGTATTTTTGCAGTTGTGTTTCACTGTTTAATTTGTTCAAAAGATTTTTCTTCTTTACCTACAGTCTCAACATTGTTAACGATGTTATTGAGTCAACATAAGTCACCAAAATGTTAAAAAAGTGTAAAAATCAAAGTTGTTAACATGAGTTTCGCAACCATAAAAATTATCCCTTGGTAACTCTGTCGAGCTTTTTGGTAATTTATTTGACACAAATCCTGTATAACTATTATGGGTGGGGAAATATGTTATGAATAAGAAATTGTGCGACCCTGAATAAAGGCTGTATAAATTCTTATGCACTGCATAACTATACAAGTATACAATTTGCTCTGCCGGCATATTTATCTCGTGTGCGCTTGTGAAACCGGTTTTACACCAGAGTTAAACTCATCTCATGTGTGGAGGACAATTGATCATAATATTGAACATTGGCTACGTGTACACCGGGAAATTTATTTGGGATGGCAGTATATAATTTAGTCTTCGATTTTTCTGTTTATTAAGGGACTAAGAGCAGAACTAACAACATTTTACTTCTTTCGTGACATCTTTCGAGTTGCTGTTCAAATGACAAATTTCTTACAGCCTGAATTTAGTTGTAGTCTAGTTTTGAAATGGAATAGAAAAAAATGATTGCATTGATGCTTCCAAAATATCAACCAGCTCAATTACTAAAAATAGAAACAATTTTTTGAAGAACCAAATTTTGCAGGAGCAGAAGACAACATAAAACGCGATGTAATAAAAAAACGCTATTTCATACCTGTCAGCATATTAACTGCTACACATTTATATATTTTGAATGCACCATAACCAGCGTTACTAAATAGATATAAATACACATGTAAAATGTATGTTATCTAAATTTATTAAAGTTGTATAAATAGGTCGTGTGCCAACTGCGTTAAAATGGGGGAAATGTTATGCACTGGTTAATTTTTGACATTTCTTACTTACTTACTTAAGTGGCGCTACAGTCCGGAATGAACCTGGCCTCAACCAACATGCCTCTCCAATTAGCCCGGTCCTTAGCTAACTGCCTCCAGTTGCGCACTCCAAGTTGGTTGAGGTCGGTTTCCACTTGTGCGCGCCACTTAAGGCGAGGTCTTCCTCTACTGCGTCCGACGTCTGGCTGGGAATCGAAGACTCTGCGAGCCGGAGTATTGGTGTCCATTCGTTCTACATGTCCTAGCCATCTTAAACGTCCAATGCGGAGTTTTTTGACCAGGGGCATGTCGCTGTACAGCTCGTATAGTTCTTGGTTGAATCTTCGTCTCCATAGCCCGTCAACGCAAACGGGACCGAAGATTTTTCGAAGAATTTTCCTCTCGAATCTACCAAGGATTTCTTCATCCGCTTTTGATACGGTCCATGCTTCAGCGCCGTAGAGCAGGACTGGGATGATCAGGGTCTTCTATAGGATCTCCTTAGTAGTTCGAGTGAGGGCTTTACTACTAAATTGCCTTCTTAGCCCGAAGAAACAGCGGTTGGCAAGAGTAATTCTTCGTTTAATTTCTGACGAGATGTTGTTGTCAGAGTTAATAGCGGAGCCGAGGTAGACAAAGTCCCGTACTACCTCAAAGTTATATCTGTCAATGGTGACGTTCTGTCCAATTCGTCGATGTTGTGTGTCCTTTCGTGTTGACAGCATATACTTAGTCTTACCCTCATTTACTGCTAAACCCATTTTCGCCGCTTCCTTCTCTATACTAGCAAACGTGGCTATGACATCACGTTGAGTCCTACCAATGATGTCAATATCGTCAGCGTATGCTAGTACTTGCACCGACTTTTAAAATCGTGCCTCTGGTGTTGGCTTTGGAGTTTTACACAATTCTCTCAAGAATCAGCTTAAAGAAGTCACATGACAGCGCATCGCCTTGCCTAAATCCTTTTTTGGTATCGAATGTGTCGGTGAGGTCGTTTCCGACCCTGATGGAGCAGCGAGAATTCTCCATCGTCATCCTACACAAACGGACGAGTTTGGGCGGTATACCAAAACTAGACATGGCTCTGTACAGTTCGTCTCTATAAATGCTGTCATATGCGGCTTTGAAATCGATGAATAGGTGGTGGGTATCGATTTGGACTTCTTGAGTTTTTTCCAGGATCTGCCGAAGTGTGAAAATTTGATCGGTTGTGGACTTTCCTGGCCTAAAACCACACTGATAAGGGCCAATCAGGTTGTTGGTAAACGGTTTCAGGCGTTCACATATTACGGCAGATAGGATCTTGTAGGCGATGTTGAGGAGACTTATGCCTCTGTAGTTGGCGCAGTTCAGAGGGTCTCCTTTTTTGTGGATCGGGCAAACGATGCTGAGGTTCCATTCTTCAGGCATATTTTCATCCGACCAGATTTGGCTTATGAGTTGGTGGATGTTACTTACCAAGTCATCTCCGCCGGCCTTATAGAGCTCAGCGGGAAGGCCGTCATTTCCGGCAGCCTTATTAAGCTTGAGTTTAGATATTGCTATCCTCACTTCACTCAGGTCGGGTGGTTGGCAGTTTTCGCTGTCGTTGCCAATATTGAATGGTTCGTTCTGCCTGACAGCGGAATGTTGTTCGTCATCGCCGTTTAACAGTCTGCAGAAGTGGTTCTTCCATATCCTCAGCATCGACTGTGTCTCAACTACAATATTTCCTTGTTCATCTCGACAGGATTCTGTTCGAGCCTTGTATCCTTGGCTTTGACGATTTACACTTTGGTAAAACTTGCGAACATCGTTCCTGGAGTGGCACCTCTCTATATCCTCGATCGCGCGCTTTTCTTGCTCTTTTTTCTTCTTGCTGAAAAGCCGATGTTCTTCCTTTTTTTGCCCGGCCCATCCCATCGTATTTCCTGGATGGCAGTAATGTCTGCTTTGTAGCAGTTTAGGGCTTCCGCTAGTTGTTCGCCTGCACCTCTCCTGTTTAATGTTCTCACATTCCAGGTGCAGATACGAACGTCGTTGTCCTTTTTTCGTTTAGCAGGGTCGTCAACAATAAAATCAGTCCTTTCCGAGGCTATTGGTTGCTTCGTAACCATGATTTTTTTCTGTGGGTGGGTAGTTAACCCAAAGCACAACCCCCAACCTGGAGGGCCAGTTCCAATTTATTAGATACCCCTAGGACACGGGGCCATCAGTATCCACTACGGGATTGAGCGCTGCCGTTGGCCTTTCGGTTCATCCGCCACCATCTCTGTTCAAGGGGCCTGACTAACCCTTGAAATTCCTAGACAACCTGTTGTCCGAATATGTCAGAGCAGCTCATCTAGGTTCGCCTGGGACAGCAGGCCGGGTATTCATCCGTGCCATTCTCACCAGGGTGTTTATAGTGTTGCTGTTTTTCGTCGTGTTATCAACACTCGCACTTATCGTTTAGCAAATCAAATCCGGTCGGATGAGACCAGTACCTGATGGTTACCACTTGGAGGTAAAGATAGGCACATTTGATGTGTAGTCAGAGTTGCAACACTGGGCATTGCCAAGTTAACGCCAATCAGAGTCTACCCTCGTTCTACAACCATCCATCCATCATTTTGACATTTCTACAGGGGTAAAAAATGGGCTTTTTGCTGTATCAATTGGATTAAATGGGATATTATTTTAGTACAATTTTCAGTAATTTACCAAAAGATTTGCAACGAAATTCCTTTCTTTATTTTTTCTGGTATTAAAAAAATACCGAATAGATTTCGGAGGGATCATCACAAAATCCTTAATTATTTATTATTTTCAGTAGAAAAAATATTGTTGTACGATTTGTATTCATGATTAAGGATATCCATCCTACTTTGTTCAAGTTACACATATTTCGCAAATGAAATATAGCAAAACAAATGTAATCATAACATTTTTGTAACCATCCACTTTAGTTTATTTTAAAACGTTTATTACGTTTCTTTCTTTGTTTTTTATTTATTTTATTTATTAATCTGAATTATGTGAAATTTCCCCGCTACATATGAACCCTGGCATAATGACGAATAATCCACATCTCACTGCACATTCACAAAACTAAAGGCCTGCTCAGAATGCATATCTGTAGCTTGTATCTTGCATCGCTGACAAAAGAGAGATACATTTCTTGCATTAAGTAGCCCTCTATCCAACTTCAAGCTATATAACAGGTACAGTTGTAGCTATCATTGAACGACTTCATTGGAACACAAAACATGATGGAATTGAAATGTTACCTCCATAGCTGCTTATAGGAATCGTAGGAAAATTCCGTTTCATTTCGGTGGAACAACATACATTACTTCACAAAAATAAATCAGGATCAGTGAAAAATAAAAAGTGATTTTCTGCTATTACTACAATAATATATTAAAAAATGTTTGGATAATCATGTTCTAAAATTCATAATCTTTGTTTTGACACCAACTCGCCAATGATTGAATTTATAAAAAACCACAAGAAGTAAAACAAAATTTCCAATGATGTTTTTCAATGACAGCTATAGCTGGGCCCTAAGTATATATTCATTTCATTTCACAAAAAGCAACAAAATTTTAAATATGCTCCGGTCAGCATGCCCCTAAATCGTTTAATTCATAGGTACCAACCATACCATACCATTCAACCAACACAACGAACATACCCCAATTACTACTTTATTCCACTTGAATCGCCATTTTGAAATTTTAATTAGGCTAATCATTTAAGATAGAATTAGTTGCATCCATGTACGTGTATATTTTGTAGTCCCCTCATGTACATGCAATACATGTAACCCTTACATGGTAGAGAGATGGTTAATTCTTAAATACAATACGATAACAGTTTCATCTAATTATATTATGCATGTTTTATGAATCTAATATTAGTTGCAACATATTTCACAGATCCTCAATGGCTAGCTTTTTGTAGATTTCTGAAAATTCGTAAAAAATACTTTAACCTCACATTTTACCATGTACTTGCTGAAAATGGTAATTTTTGCAATACACACACGACGTTGATATAACCACAAATACCACCAACACACACAAGATACCAACAACACTAAAATGAAGCTCTGTGCCGTGTTTGCATGGTATATCGTACATGCCATGTACGTGCCGGAAACAACTTACAAGGCAAGTAGTACTAAGGGTAGATTGCAATAAAAAAAACTGGATTTTGATTATTCGTAAATGGATAGGTAAGCGACATTAAAGACCGGCGATTTTGTGAATAGCACAGGTCTTTGGATTACGTTTGGTAGTTGTTCCCTTACAACAAAAACAGCTGACGGAAACGTGAGGTTCTGGACGAATAACAAACAACAATTTCGTGTGTAGAATAAGTTTTTTTTTATTACTAGAGTTATTACTTTTTTTTATTAAAAAAGGAAATTTATGCAAACAAAAATCTAACAATTAAAATCTGTAAACTAGGGCTAGTAATATATGTTGTATTTGTTGTTGTGTCTAAAAAATAATTCATAGATATTTACACAGGATTCAGTTTAGGTTAAGAATAATCGCTCTGCAATCGTTTAATGTTTCAATGAGACTTATAAATCTAATCAAGTTTGGGTGTTTTCCGCACGTTAACCGTCATCCCAACACCGGAGAAACTTCGCTTCAGTACGATTTTCCTACCTAGGGCGGGCATTGTTGGTGTGGAAAGAGTAATGCTACCTACACTGGTGTTCTTCTCAACCCGTGGCGGTTCCTCTGGCGATGATTCCGTTTCTGCGGTATCATCCTGTAAACAAATAACAATGTCAAACATCCATTCCCATGTTTCATGATAATAAAATTTACCTCCTCTAAACCGTCCTCTTCCATTTCCTCCTCTTCAAACTCTACCTGGTCTTCACTGAAACTCTCATCGGGACGCTCGAGTAACTCCCCATCCAGTGTGGGGAAAGGAATCTTGGGCAATGGCAATTGATTTGGATTGTGTTCGCGGATAAGATCAGTCAAGAGATTGGATATTTCCTCCCTCTTCCTCGTGACGACAATGGTGTCAAACCAATTGACCAGCTGTTTGATGGGCAGCGTGTAATCGCGAATCGGCTCAGCAAAGAAATGCTCAACATACTGTAGTAGGAAAAGTCCACAGTCGGTGAAGTTGTTTTGTTGTGGCACCTTGACGCAACTACCTTGCATGTTGGTCTTGTTGTATGTGTGTGAAGGATTGTCTTGAACTTTTGCATGATATTCGCAGGTGAGATAATCGCGCAAGGTGGCAACTACTCGACTACGTGATGCTCCAGCTAGCGAGTCGAATATTAGGATGACAGGTTGTTTGATCGCTTGACGCTGAGAACCATTCAAGCTGGGGGCGTCAAAATCGCTGTCGTCTGATGCTAGATCACTTTCATCGCCCTCGGCCTCATCGCGTTCACTGTCATCTTCGCCAAGACAAACGGGTTCTTCTCTTTTTGAGAGCGGCGTTATGGTAGTGCTGCCAATTTGAAGTGAGATTTTCTTCTCTGCGACTTCTAAAAACAAGAAAAATATGAGATTACAGATGGAAAAGAACAACTTATTTATGAACGACTTACTTTTCTTCTTGGTGGCTTGTTGCGGTACTATTGGCTCATTTGTCTCGTAGGTAACTGGGCCCTTGAGTGTGGGAAAGCATATAATAGCCAAGAACCAATGCGACAACTCGTTGATGGGAATTATGATGTAGTCCTTGTTAAACAAATTCACATTCTTTGTCCAATTGGCTACGCGAGCATGACGCTTTTGTGCCGCCGTCATTTTGACATCCTTTGCGTTCTGTGCTCGTGGACGAGTGGACATTGTTGTCAGGCGCTTGTAGAAGAAACTACTGAAAATGTAAGTACGCTCGCGGTCCTTTTCCGGAATCATATGCTTGTGCAGCCACTTCAAATAGAAATCGATAATCACATCGTTGAGATACTGATCTGTTGCTAGACACATGTAGTCTTCGGTATTGATTGAAATGCCACCCTTGCCCGGTGGATAGATCAGGATTTGACGAATGTCATTTGGATCAAGCCGAATTTCACTAAAACCAAAACACATTATACCCTGTACAGGCTTTAAAAAAAACTTAAAACAAACTTACTTTGAGTTAGCATTAACAACGTATTTATCTTTAGCGGCAGCTCGCAACAACAATTCATTCGCATCATGAAACTGAATCTCCTCCAAGGTGATACTCTTGTAAATCGAACGTATCACATTGATGGACTCCTCCGAAATGGTGTCGATTTGGAAAATAATCTTGTTGTAGGTGTCTCCTTTCTCCGTTGAATTAAAATATGGTGCTGCAATAATAAAGGTTAAGTAGTACCACTTGCTAGTGGTGAGTGGATAGCGCTCAACTTACTTTCAAGTGCGGTATTCTTCGGCTTCATTTCCAGCGTCTCCCGTATGTACTCGGAACACTTCCGCATTGTATACATAAACATGACCGAAAACGACTTTGAGAAAAACGCAACAATCTTGACTATCTCTTCTTTGTAAATGTCCAAGGAAACTACATCGGTCAGATTAGTGCAATTTGGAGCGAGTATTCGAATGCCCTTCTTTGTAAAAGTCACCTGTAAACACATTTTCTTTGTCAATTAACTACCTTCAGGTGGTCTATTTGAATAACACAACTTACAGGATCTTTAGACTCAAAGCGATGAGTTCCAATGCGGATGAGTTTGCACGTAATCGTTGTGTACAGGTTCTCCATGGAACTATCAATATCCGCCACATTTTCACGCCGAAAATCTACAAATAAAACAAAACTCATTACGAATGCCTGCTCAATACCGAAGATAGAATGTATTTTGTTTCGGAGGAGTGTCCAATTCACCTTTAGCCATTGCACAATAGAAAAAAAAATATCTTTTCTAAATTTTTGTTGATAATTCTTTCGCACAAGTATCGATGTTTACGTTTCAATAAGAAAGTGAATCGTGTTTTGAAATAATTTAATACAAATGGTTTTTGTTAAACCCGAGAATATTACAAAATGGACTTTCTGCAAGTGGTGAAACGCTTTTTTTCGGTTTTAATGAAGGAACTTTCGAATAAAGTTTTTTTTTTAATTGTTAGTCGCCATATGAAAACTATTTGACACCTCGTTGCGAGGATGTGAAAGATGAGTAGACACTAGATTCGATTGGTATGTGAACTGAACGCGTGAGAGAGATGATGTGTGTAGTCTTCACCTAATGATAGTTTATCACCCATTTTATTTTCCGCTCTAGCCGAATACTTTATTTAATAATTTGATTGGATGTATGGTAGACCGTTCAGCTGTATGTAATATTTTTATTTGATTTCCAAAACAATAAAATTAAGAAATAGATACATTTGTACGCCAGTTATAATAAAATACACTGAACTGAAAATGCGGTGAAGAGACAGACATTTTAATACGAATATTGTTCGAAATTCCAATAGGGGTGTTGCCAGATAGAAAATATTTCGATTGAATAATGGTTGCTTTCGATTTATTTGCGTTGGGATGTGTTCACAATGTAATATTTTATTCATAATAAATTAAAAATTTATTGTGCAAAAAATGTAAGTAGCAAGGACGCGTAGAATAGAAAAAAAATAAAGAAAAACAATACACTTGAATAATGGCCAAGTATATTTATGCAGGTATTGACATAAAAGAAACAATATTGCTTTTGACAAAGGGGAGCGTATTGGAGCTCCGATACAAGGCTCTAATTATAGCTATCATTGAAATTGTTTTATATTTAAATTAATACAAAACATGGTGAACTGACATTTTATTTGACAAGATGGTTATAGTCATTATTAGAAAATTCTGTACCGTTGCTGATACGAAACTTAAGAATTTATGTTCCACATATACGAGAGAACTGAATAATTATCTTTATTTGATGACCTCTTTTTGCAAAAGATTTCGGTTATCAAAAGAAATAACAATTTTGGTTTTAGCAAAGAGAGAAAGCTCATTGAAATGTCCATCAAACAGGTACAGAAAAGTTAGTTTTTAATAAACATATAAATTAAATTTGGCGTATTAAAAAACAACTTCATCGCTCCTATCAATCGACTTTTGGTTGCTTGTGTTTTTTTTGCAATTGGAAACCATCTTCTAGCTTAGTTGATTTTGGAGGAATGCATGTCTCGCCAGTTTCAAAATATATACACAAAAGCGTACCCACTAAGCGAAAATACAAAATAGAAAAAGAAACAAAGCCACTGGTAGGGATGTTCTTAAGAGCGATTTTCGATGAGCAGTGATAGCAGAGAGCAACATATGAAAAGAGCAGCTATAAGTAGCAGCGATTTGATCACTGTTTAGAGAGCAGCTCGGTAAAAATCGACTTCGATGCTCTTTGCTCATGCTTCTGCTATGTGCTTTCAGTGATTCAGTGTGTGAGCATGAGCAAGAGCAGTGAGCACTTGAGCTTTGAGCAGTGAGCAATCAGCAGTTTGCAAACTGTGATTTGTTTTGAACACAAGAACGATTAATGAAAAACAGAGAAAACATGCTCATAGAATTAGAATATCTTCTTCTTCATTCTCAATTGCTCACTCGATGTTTTGCCCTCTTCGGCTATATGTGTGTATGTGTTTCATGGATGTGTAATGTGTATCTGTAATTTGAATGCCGCGCCGTGCATATTATACATTTTCGATTCGTTGAATATATCTATGTATGTATATGGTGAAACAGAAAAAAAGAACAGTGAGCAACTGAGCATGCATTCTGATGAGCAATCGCAATTGCTCACTGCTCAGTGCAGAGAGCAGTGTGATTGATAGCAGCTATCGCAAGAGCAGTCTCACCCCTAGCCACTGGTGGTTTAGGGAACTGGCAAGCCAACACAGCGCAACGAGAGAACTCTTCAAAGTGGCAAAAAGGTCAAACAAAGACAGACTGGCACTCTTACAGAACCATCCTCTGCAAATTCAAAAAAGAGATCAGAACAGCCAAAAGAAAGGCTTGGAAAGAATTCTGCAGCAGTATCGAGGAAAACAATGAACCTGCTAGATGAGAAAGATACTATCGAAACTATCAAAAGAAGCAAGCAGCCCAGGTTTTCTCAAAACTTCAGCAAATGAATGGACAGAATCAACTGCTGAAACCCTGAACCTTCTTTTCCGAACTGTAAAACTGTAGAAGAGGAAAATGTCATCGCAAGCACAAAAGCAGACCACACATCGGACAATATGGGTGACAACTCCCTCATTAATAAGATAATGTGCAAGGAAAAAATCGCATGGGCCCTGACGGCATTACCCCTATCATGCTACAAAAAACTGCTGATCACATAATTCCAACACTGCTTACCATCTTCTGTGGATGTCTAAAACTAAACCACATACCACAAGCGTGGCGTGAAGTTAAACCGAAAGAAAATAGAAATAGCAATTTGTACCTACGGATCCAAAATGGAAGTTGGAGTGGGCTCTGGTGTCTACTCTGAAAAGATCGGGCTAGCTACATCCCTGAGATTAGCAAACTCGTGTAGTGTATTCCAAGCTGACATCCTGGCCATACTCGGCTAGGGTATTGGACTTATCCAATGAGGATATCTCCATCTACGTAGCTAGTCAAGCGGCTATAAAAGCTCTGGCATTCAATATAGTAAAACCACGGGTAGTTGGACGCTGCCGCGAAGAGCTAAAGGCTCTGCAACCAGAACTCCAAATTATTTGGGTGCCAGGATATAATGACATTATAGGAAATGAGAAAGAAGACGAGCTAGCTAGACAAGGATCGTTCCCTAGCTGATTAAAGGGTCAATCCCCCGCTAGCATCTAAAAAACATGAAATAACCAAGCACACTCAAAAAGCAACCATAACAAGATGGCAAAATACAATCACTTGTATACACACAAAATCTCTCTGGCCGGAGTTAAGCGGCAACAAATCGAACAAGCCAATTATTTTTGAACAGAGCATCCATTTCTATAGCGGTGAGAGTGATAACAGGTCACAACCTGTTGGGTAAGCACTCCAATAAGATAAAACTGACTGGTGCAAACCAACTTTACAGGAAATGCAGCGACCCAGACGTCGTCACACCTACTATGCCACTGCCCTGCGATCAGTAGCAGCCGTTTGAAAATACTAGGCAGCCTATACTTTGACGACCTAAGAGACTTATCGACTATCGACTATAGCAGATCAGGATGGAGCAACTACCTCTTTGAGGCTGAAGGAGCAACACAGACCAGCACCGCATAAGTATCACTATCGAACTTAACCAGGTATCCTCTTTCTCTATTTCAGGTTACTATCTTCGAAGGGTATCGCTATGGGCCCACGTAGGCCTATGCGAGCTTGACGACTCACTCGAGCGTCAACAGCCCATTTAACCTAACCTAACCTAAAACAAATAATAGCTGCCAGTTTGACCAAAGTAATTTTCGTTTTGATTTATTTTTATTTTGATTTAAAAAAACGATTGTTAATCATTAAAACTGTGTGAAATATACATTAAATAGAGTTCTTCAGGACATCGTCAGTGCGAAATTAAAAAAAAAATCTGTATGAAAACTCATTGGGGGACAGGGGTTGTTTTTTTTGTTTTCTGAACATTTTTAAAACTGCTTGAAAATTACGTAAAAGTGCAAAATAAGAACAGAACAATTTATAAACAAAATAAAAATATTCAGAGTTCTTGTTGTTCGTGAATATTAGAACATAATAATCTTTACTACACGAAAACTAATCAACTTCGTTTGCACTGGGTATATGTTCACACTTTGCAATGGCACTGGTTATTAATTTCACTCTTTTTATTTTTATTTTATAATTTTACACACTCCCTTAGTATCGATATGTATTTATTATTTGTGTTTCAGTTTGAACAACTTATATTTTCATATTTCAAAGCAAATAATCCAAAAATTAGTACTCCGGCCATATAAAATATCACATTGTTTTCCTCCAAGCAGTTTTGACGTTTAATGAAAGAGGCAACGTAATCGTAAGAGAGACAGTTTGCTGAAGTACTCTATTTAATACAAACAAGCTGCATGACTTCAAACTTGCAGCTACTCCGCCAGACCGCCACCAACTTCACACACACGAAATTACAACAATACAAAGACAACAAAAACAATTGGAAATCCATCATAATATAGATTTACCAATGGAAAAACACTATTTATTGGGCGTGTTCCGGGTTTCAGTTTCTCATTGGTCAATCGATCATTTAAGTCACGTGACATTGGAGGGGAAATGACTGACAAATGGATACAAAAAGCACACTTTTTATACTCTAGAGCACTTTTTTTTACTCTAGATCTATTTTTTCGTTTTCGATTGGGATACAAAAAGCACTCATTTTTTTACTATAGAGTACTTTTGAAGAATCTGGATTCCAAGTCAGATTTACATCAACATGCACCAACACAAAAAAAATTAACATCTGACTTAATATGTCAATTTGAAGGTTGCATTTCGCAGTTTGATGAGTAAAAAGTGATTTTCGGGGAAAACTATAATTAGAAATTAAAATATTTTTGGATAATCATGTTCTAAAATTCATAAGCTTTGTTTTGACACCAACTCGCCAATGGTTGAGTTTATAAAAAAGCCGCAATGAGAAATTTTAAATGATGGTTTACATTGATAGCTAATAGCTATAATTGCAGCCTAAAAATAAACAATAAGCTGTCAAATGGCACACTTACAAACAGAAAACCAGAGTAACCTCTTTAATGTTCGATTGAGACGGGTAAAATCTGAAATCTGAGAGTAAATCTAAAAATCCCAATCGGAAACGCTATTAAACATCTGACACCTGTCATTGAAATGATTTTGATTTCAGTAAATTTACCCGATATTATTGATTCATTTAAGTTATTTCTTACTTTTTTGATAAAGAATAATTATTCTGAATAAATAACAATCCATAAATATGGAAATATAATTGCAAAATAAGGGTTGGCATGGTTTAACATTTACCCTGAATAAATTTCAATCTAAGAAACACCTATCCTAACACAAAAATTTATATTTTTTTTAAAGTAGGTACTAAATAGAAGGAAAGACGTTTGGTTGTTTTATTTTTGGTAATGGGTGAAAAATATAAATGTAAGTAGATATCATTATGATTACAATTATCAACACATCTGCTTGTAACAAAAGTAGGTAGTAATATAAGATATAATCAAAGAATATAGAACAACATAGAGTGCGCATCTCATATAATAGAAATTTATTATATGGGGTACTGATATTGATACCCCAGTGTTCACATTGGTATAAACAGCATTAAACACGAGCAAAGTCGACGCATACGAACGACGAAAATTCCCCTCCGCAATTACCGCCCACGTCTGAAAAGTCTACACAATTTAACTGTGATGCGTACTCTATGCAGTTCTATACTCTTTGATATAATTCAAATGTCCTACGGTTAGTTAACAATTTGTTCATCCGTTTTAAATTTTGTATTTACTTTATGAATTGATTTTAAAATCTTCGTCGAATATGGAAACCCAATCTCAATATAGGTACATGTCCTAAAAGATGACAAGCCATTTGAGATTGGCGTTGCGAAGATATCTACTGTTTATGCAAATAAAACTTGTCTGGACAGTTTATTCGCGGACAGTTCCCAACAATTTCTTAGTGACTCATCATAAAACGTTCACTGTGACACAGATTATTGTTTTAATGCTTAAGGAGACTTATTTTAGCAAAAACTTTGGCTCAGAATACACACACATGTGAACAATTTTATAGCGCTATATCGCTTGCATTCGAAATGCATTATTTTTAAACTGCTGCCCAGTCATTAACACAATTTCGTGTTCGTAAAATGTACACTTTCTCGAGAATTATATCCTTCTATTTAGAATTAACGGGAAAACATTTTAAACTTCGAATTCGGGAGGTGGAATTTTTCAAGTTTCGAAATCAGCTATTATGGAGAATTGAGTGTCATTTTGCGAGTTCTGTCGAACCACAGGATGGACCATTAAAGAGCTAGAGGTGGGTAACATTTGCAGTCAATTATCTTTAAACATTAAACGGGATGAACCAAACTAACACATCAAAAAAAGATTTTCCTCAATACATTAGGTGTGTTTCTTTGGTTTTGTTAAAAGAAAATGAAAACAAAGTTTTTAATTATTTTTTAAAATCCATCGAATCCATCGAAAAGTTAGGAGGGACAGCTCAAATCAATTGGAATTCCCTCAGAACATACAAGTGCAATAAATTATGCGTTTGTAGTTTGGTTTTACATGCAAATGTTAACCTTCTTTTATGGATTTTTAAAATATCTTTATGCTTGCGATTCGAAAAAAAATCTAGTCGGCATTTGGCCAACGGTTTTATTTTTCAGCTTTATGGCTGCTTTCTGAAATTGTTGACAGTTTTCGACCTTAAAGGCTGAACTATAATAGAAGCTGGTTGCGGACGACCACTTCCGTAACATTGCGAACACATGCAATTTGTATTGTACGACCATAAAGGCTGAACTATAATAGAAGCTGGTTGCGGACGACCACTTCCGTAACTGTGCGAACACATGCAATTTGTATTGTACGACCATAATAGCTATTCGCTTCGATTCGTTCAGTTTTCGTTCACTTTTGCTCACTTACGAAAAAGCGAATTGATTCGCTTTTTCTCTTTCTTTTGTTCTTTCATACACAAGTTTTACATTTCATTTCAACAGCTGTGTACATTTAAATTTGTAAGTTCCTAAGCAACGAAATTTTGTTTTTTATTGTTTGCAATTCCATTTTTAAAAGTCTATTATGGGCAACTTGAGTAATTGAGAGTACTGAAGAAAACTTAACTTAGAATTTTGACATTAGCTTCCGATTGCTTCCGTCTATTATAGTTCAGCCTTAAGGCCTGCTCAGAATGCATATCTGTAGCTGGTATCTGTAGCTGAGTGAAAGTTAAAAACAAGGAAACCCGTAAGCGCTTTCACAATGTGTATCTCCCGTGAATCTGTAGCTTGAAGCTGAATGGGGTTCAACTTCACGCTTCAGATTCACGTTTGACGTTTCACTCAGCTACAGATATGCATTCTGAGCAGGCCTTTATGCACAGTACGCAGCTCGCGCTAAATTTTATCTCCCATACAAAAATCTCGGAACAAATTTACTTTAGCAAAAATGCCTTTTTTTCATTTTTTTTTTTATTCCACTCACTATTTTATGCTGATAATTTAGCAATTTTTTAAAATCGTCGCTCTCAATTAGTTTAAAAGTTATTCAACAATTAAAATTCGAAAAATCCCTATAGAAATCAACCACTTTTTGACATTTCACACGTACCTGAATGATAAATACGAAGAAGAATATTCCAGTGCAGCATTGCCAATTGAAATGATAAATAAAAATACCCAAAATAAAAAAAATATGTAAATACATATATGAGTATGTGAAGTTGTCTGGCAGGCGCCTTAATAAACAGTGTTTTCGTTAATAGTACCCTGGGTGGCCCGCTTCGCGGGAAAAAATGATTTCAACTCTCTTTCTGGGGACATTCCACGCTCACGCAACTTCGTTGCTCCACTCAGAGTATGTAAAGTCGTCAGGCAGGCGCCTTAGTCAACAGTTTTTTTCGTTAACAGTACCCTGGGTGGCCCGCTTCGCGGGAAAAAAGGATTTCAACTCTCTTTCTGGGGACAGTCCACGCTCACGCAACTTTGTTGCTCCACTCAGGGTATGTAAAGTCTTCAGGCAGGCGCCTTAGTCAACAGTTTTTTATGTTATAATATTTTTATTTTATAAGTTTTTTTTTGAAACTGGCAATGCCGCGTTAACCACTGAAGTAAAAAAAAAACACAGAAATGTCAAACAACAACAATTTGTACGGAAATATAACCCAAAAAGTGAAATTTTGTCATAAGCATAACTTTTAAACTAAAGCTTAGTACGCAGCTCGCGCTAAATTTTATCTTTACTACTCTCCACTTGTTTTCTCCAATCCAAAGATAAATGCTCGCTAAATTCGAACACAGCGTATAGATGAGTCAGGGAAATGTCATGCATTCGCAGATGTCAGTAATATTAATATTTTCTTTGTTAATAAAGATGTCGTCTTCCTCAAGAAATTCTTCCATCAAATATTCTTCTTCATTTTCTTCCATTTTGTTTTTATTTTTCATTAAAATTTCGCCGATTTAAATGCCTCGCACATTAATTTCGCGAGATAAATAAGTGGAGACCTGTATTCCGCCGAGTATAACACTTTTCGTATAACACATAATATTGTTATACCCTACCTACATTTTGTGTGTCCCATCTTTATGAAGTTAAGAATATATTTCGCGAGCTGCGTACTGCACTGATAAATTTTCTCGCTAAATTTTATCTCTGTAGAGATTTTTGTATGGGAGATAAAATTTAGCGCGAGCTGCGTACTAAGCTTACATTTAAAATTAACTGGTCAAATGTTCACTGACAAATACAAAATAACTCATATAGCAATAAAAGTTCCCGATTGGATTGTTAGAGAAAAAGTGTTGGGAAATGGAATTACTTTCCGCCATTTCTTAACGTTTGTCCTACCTACTTTTCTCCTGTCAACTGATTGAGAATTGCTACAATATGTCAACTAAAATCGATTTCGGGAATGTGAAAATCAATATATAAAATTAAGTGGTATTGTGAATGCATACGAAATATGTTGCCTTTAGTTGAATTATTTTTTGATAAAAATGTGGCGTTTAAATAACATGAATGCAAAAAGTTGAAGAGACGCATCGAATCCTTTGGATTTTGAAAGCCAAATGTTTAGTAAACGTTTTGTTTCTGAAATTAAAAACAAGTACCTACTCCGTTCGTTTCTAGTTTTCTGCAAAACTTCTGCTTATCAAGGATATGAAGGTATTTTAGTAATACAACCCTTACACGAATATTTGGATGTTGTAGAACGAGGGTAGACTATGATTGGCTTTAACTTGGCAATGTACAGTGGTTGTAACTCTGACTACACATCAACTTATATTTACTTCAAGTGGAAACCATCGGATATTGGTCTCATCCAACCGAATTTGAATTGCTAAACAATAAGTGCGAGGGATGATAACAAGACAAAAAACAGCAACACTATAACCTGCCTGGTCAGAATGACATGGAATACTTGGCCTGCTGTCTGAGCTGCTTCGACATATTCGTACAACAGGTTATCTAGGAATCTCAAGGGTAAGTCAGGCCCTTGAACAGAGATGGTTGCAAATGAACCGAAAAGCCAACGGCAGCGCTCAATCCCGTAGTGAATACTGATGGCGCCGTGTCCTATCTAATAAATTGTAGCTGGCCCTCCAGGTTGCGACCCTGCTAAACGAAAAAAGGACAAAGACGTTCGTATCTATGCCTAGAATGTGAGAATATTAAATAGGAGATGTGCAGGCAAACAACTACCGGAAGCCATAAGCTGCTACAAAGCAGGCATTACTGCCATCCAGGAAATACGATTTGATGGGCCGGGCAAAAAGGGAATGAAAAACTGTAGCATCTACTACGGACCGTGTTTTGGTATAAGTGCCAGACTTAGGCAAGAAGTATTATGTTTGGAAGACCTTAGCGAATGGATTGTAATAATTCGCATCAAGGCCAAATTCACCAACATAAGCCTTATGTGCCTTTACGCCCATAGTTAAAGATTATAAGCCAAATCGGGTCGGATGAAAGTATGCCTGAAGAATGGAACCTCAGCATCGTTTGCCCGATCCACCGTTTACCAACAACCTGACAGGAAATTCCACAGCTGAATAAATCTTCACACTTCGGCAGATCCTCGAAGAAACCCAATAAGTCCAATTCGATACGAAGTACCTATTCATCGATTTCAAAGCCGCATACGACAGCATTTATAGAGACGAACTATACAGAGCCATGTCTAGTTTTGGTATACCGCACAAACTCGTCGTCTGTGCAGGATGACGATGGAGAATTCTCGCTGCTCCATCAGGGTCGGAAACGACCTCACCGACACATTCGATACTAAAAAAAGGATTTAGGCAAGGCGATGCTTTCCTGAATCTGATTCTGAGAGGATTGAAAGAACTCTCGAGCCAACACCATCACAACCTTCCCAAGTTCGGTGCAACTACTAGTATACGCCGACGATATTGATACATTGGTCGGACTCAACGTGATGTCATAGCCACGTTTGCTAGTATAGAGATGGAAGCGGCAAAAATGGGTGTAACAGTAAATGAGGGTAAGTCGATGTATATGCTGTCAACACGATACAGACGAATTGGACAGAACGTCACTATTGGCAGATAAAACTTTGAGGTAATACGAGACTTTGTCTATCTCGGCTCCGCTATTTACTCTGCGACAACATCTCGTCAGAAATTAAACGAAGAATTTCTCTTGCCAAGCGCTGTTTTTACAGTCTAAGAAAAGTAAAACGCTCACTCGAACTACTAAGGAGATCCTGGCAAGTGCGGTTTGTATCGGCTCCAGTCCCCTAGAAGCTGTTGACCATGGCTGGTATTGAGGATTGTTACACCTCGGCTCGTGGCTCCACTGGTACTTTGGGTAATTTCGCCAAGGCCACCTATGCTGCTTTTGCCAATACGCTGATGGGGCGTATGGGAGCTCATGGGCCAATTTGAGAGAAAAGTTCTTCAAAAAATCTTCGGTCCCGTTTGCGTTGACGTGTACATTTTCATTGGATTTCCTGACACGCTACATGGAAAAGCATAAATCTATGACACTCAATCGATCGATTCACTTGAGGTTACTACAAATATAAGGGCGTACATACAAGTCTAGCAAACACGACTCAATTGAATGATTCACCCAAGGATTATTCTAAATATAAGGATGTATATATAATTCTATCCAGACCCAGATTGAAAATCCTACATTTGGTTTGTTGATGCACCCAACATTTTAAAATGTTCAGAACTTTTACAGATGTATCAATCAATACAACGCCAACTCCTCCAGTGAACACATGTCCAATCGTCTCTCATATAAAAGTTCTACAATAACAACTTACCAGCATAAACTCGTGATTCATCTACTTCGCTGACATTCGGTTCGAATGCAAATGGTTTCCCTGCATCTGCTACCGTGTTGTTGACAGGAACCTGAAAAATTAAAGACCAACAATCCTCATTAACTCCCCTCTCCAGACTCTTCCATCAATCAGTAAACCCACCTTATTAGCAGATTTATTAGACTGCTCATCGTCTCCCTCATCATCACTGCTGAGCGTCAAGATGACCGGCTCTATTTCAGTGGGTCTTGCCCGACCGCTTCTTGTTCTGCCGCGCATTGCCATACCAGATCGTCCTCCACGAACTGGGCTTGCGGCCAAAGTAGCAACCGTCTTATTTTGAACACGATTCAACATCTCTGTCGGCAAGGTTCGCTTTTTCTCCTCCTCAATTTTATTTTGATTGGCAACAGTGCTCTTGCTACATGGCATACGACGAGGCTCATCGGCGAAAACTTGCTTGCAACTGTAAACGAGTTAATATGTTCAAGTTAATTGAAAAATAAAAATATTTGACAACGTTATACCGTTCACACTTGGCATGATCGTATCCACAAAATCCACAATATTGACAAACCGCCAGGAATCCTTGAATTATCTTGCGTGGTATCTCTTCACCCAACTTGTTGGATTGATCCTTGCTGGCATCGTCAGCTGTTGTAGTAGCCACCACAGCTACCGCCTGATTAGGGGTATTAACTGCGGCTATAGTTTGAGCAGGCCGTTGTACTGTGTTCAGCGGTGTATTATTGGTTGAAACACCAACACCTGTAGCAGCAGCGGCGGCAGCGTTCTCTTGCTGTCGACTCATTTGGATACTCTCTTCTGCCTTTAAGATGAGTTCACTTGCAGACTCCTGCACCGAGAAACCCACTGTAACTACAAAGTCGATGTTTGCGCCAGGACTCTCCACACACTGGATGGTTGTCTTGTCATCAAATGGGACACCAACCTGCTCCAGTAGATCTTGCACGGTACACGATTCGCGTGGTAGAGTAAATGTAATGAGACGTTGTTCACCCGACGCGAGAATCACTAACATCTTGGCGCTGTTTTTGTCTTTCTCCGAATAATTTTGCAATGGCTGCAGACTACGATTCTGGATGACATGCTGTGTCTGAATCTCATAGTTGTTGTGCGATGTACGCAACACACTCGGTGATGGGGTAATTGGTGCTGTGGTTTCTCCTACCTTCTGCTGCTGTTGGATAGCTGTACGTGCAACTGTAACTGGAAGAGTTTGTGTTGCCGACTGACTGGCATTAGACATTTGGATTTTCTGAGCAATAGATGCAGGGGCGGCTGTTGTTGCCGGTCGCATGGGCTGCACTTTGGGCGATTGGGAATGGAGCCTTTTGAATTCGCTTAGGGTCATCCTACAGGTGCCATTTTTAAGAATGCGATCATTATTTATCTCGTCCTCTGCGTAATAAGTGGTTAGAGTAGTACCCAAAGCACCAGTTGTTGTAGTCTGTGGGGGCTCTTGTGTCTTCTTAACGACAACAGCTTGAATGCTCTCTTCCAGATCCATGTTGGATTGGTAGTTGGCATTTTGAGTCGATGTTTGGGTTTCAATTGCGGCTGTGGCTGCAATTTTCTGAGGTTGTGCTCGATATCTTATGTTCAATGTATTCTGTGTAGAGGTTCCAGTTGTCGTTAGAACCGGATTGTTGGTGGCCACAGTAGTACTGTTCGGAGTGCTAACAGAATACGTTGGAGTACTTTCTATATATTCACAGGTTTGAAGCTTGTACAGTTGCTGCGGATTTGGGTTAATAGTCTTGTGGGTTGTAGGAGTTGATGGGCTTGTTGAATTCGTAACCGACAATTGAACGTTCGACGTTGGGGTGTTGCGGGGAGTTGTTACAACGCCTCCTCGACCACGTACTGTACGACCACGACCACCACGCTGAGCACTGCCACCTGCATTTGAGCGTGGTTTTACTACTTTCTGTGTCTCCAAAGAGTTTGCTGCAATGGGCGTGGCTGCCCGTGGTCCAGGTATTCGAGCCGCTAATGCACCTCGGGGTATTTTCGTGCGTACTGTGCTTCTCAGTTGAGATGAGATTACCTTGTGGTGGGCAAACAAAAATATCAAATAAAGATCGTAACAGGGGTTGGTGTTTGAATAAGGGAAAGGCGCATTCATAAAAGTTGTTCAGCTTAGCGTATTTTATTAAATGCTGGACAGCCTTAAAGGAACTAAAATGTTAACTCACCCCTTGTGGTTGCTGAATACCAACACTCTGCACGCCTTGAACCTGATGGAAGATAACATTCTGCGAAGGCTGCTGTGTGGCCGAAACAATTGGACGTGGGTGCGGAGCCAGACGCGGTTGTTGCATCTGGACATGCTGGTGGGTAGCCACACTCGCATGTTGCTGCTGTTGATTACCTACTTCCTGAGCTTGCAACAAATGTTGCTGATCCTGCTGTTGCGGAGCAGCTTGATGCGTATACATAACCGTGCGATTGGGACTGTAAAGAATTCTCTGCTGGTGAATTGGCTGATGAATTCCTTGTTGTGTCTGAATGAGAACCTGCGGCGGTGATTGTTGCACAATGACGTGAGCATTATTCAAAATCTAGGGGGAAATAGTGTTCAATAGATGCCCTTAAACTCTTCAAATATTAAACATACTTGTTGAGCTGGTTGCGCACTTTGCTGTTGTACGGGCACTGGCATCCGATAGACAATCTGTTGTGTTGATTGTGTAGTTTGATGGGTTTGCTGTGGAGTTACATGCTGATGTTGCTGTTGTTGAGCGGGAGAATGCTGAACAAGGGCTGAATTCGAATGCATTTCTGAAGTATAGTAGATTTGCTGTTGATTCTGATGCGGTTGATGGTGCTGCAATTGATGTCGCTGCTCTTGCTGTTGAACCTGATGATATACATGCTGAGTGTGCTGCGGCTGCTGTTGTTGTTGCTGCTGCTGGTGATGATGAACGGTGTCATCTTGCAATACGTACTGCGTTGATTGCTGCTGCTGTTGTGGTTGTTGTTGTTGAGTTTGATTTGTCGTTTGGTAAACAACCTGCTGGCGATTGAAACTAAGTATATGCGCGCTGCAAATCAATTCGTATATAAAATACCTGCGAACGAGCTTGAGTGTTCCCTTCATCTCCTGTCACCTGGACTACTTGCATACTGTCCATATTCAAGTCAGGATAGAGTCTCTTCAGTTCGTCTATGTTCTGCACGATTTGGTAATACTGTGCCATCTTTGCCAAACTACATACAATAAAAGTAACACTTATAGTATACACATGTACAACCAAATTATCTTCGATTAAAATTTGTTAATTAACTTGAAGTAGTTTGCAATAAAATTTAACCACTCATAAAAATGCATCGAAATCAGAAGGATCACTTTTGAAAATACTGATTTTGTTCAGCAAGTTAAATTTTCCGTTTTCGCACTTTCCACCAAACGAGCATCCAAAATCGAATATCATTATGGCCGAAGATTTTTTTTTTTTTTTTTCAAATTCCATTACATAAAGATCGGCGGTCACAAACGACTACTTACCAATTGTTTAACGATTCTAGGGGATTTTTTCTTTTGCCAAATTATATTTATTGCATACAAGGGGACATTATTGTGTGAAAATTTAAACACTTTCCTTTGGCAAAAAATAATTCTTCTTGTATGGAAATAAAATATGGCGTGGATTTTCTGCTTGAATTTTTGACATTAACACTACAGAGAGAGATGGCTGTATTTTCGCATTTCGATTGTTGTCCTAGCGGAGTTACCTCACTTGTTTTTATTCGAAATAGCAGAGCCACTGTCACGGTAGACAGATTCGAACATGGCGAACTTTTTGACACCTTCTGAGTAAATAGGCATGAAAAGCGAGTGGTACCACTAAATTATGTTTGAATATCTAAATTCAATGAGTGGTACCACTTCTGAAGAATTTTATATTTCCATAAGATGAAAATGGATTTATTGTATTTTAGCTTCATTTTTATAATACACGATATGTTTATTATTTTAATCGTTTGAAAATGCACTTATTCACTAAATGGACACAAATTTATTAATATTTTTTTGGGGAAAACCGCGAAGCACTAACCCCCAACGGCGACGGTACGTAGGCAGTCACGACGAACTTTTGATTTGTATACAAGTAATTGGTGGCGTTGCCAGATTGTGTTTTTCTATGTATTTGGACAATTTAACTAGTCAGCTGATTTATGAAGTATATAGGCAAGTGAGTGTTGTATATTATGCAAATTTATGAGTATATATTTTATATGTGTGTGGTATTGTTTGATGGGACTTTTTTTTGCAATATAAATATGATTTGAAAAGTTTTTTTTGAACGTTGTTTTTTTTTTTTTTTTTTTTTTAGATAAGTCGTATTATATCACATCAAATAAATGGCAGATAATCTAATAGCGTTTTCGATTGGGATTTTCAGATTTGCTCTCAGATTACAGATTTTACCCGTCCCAATCGAACATAAAAGAGGTTGTTTTTGTTTTGTGTTTTAGTGTGCCATTTGACAGCTTATTGTTTATCTTTAGGCCGCAGTTATAGATATCATTGAAAACTATTATTTTAAATTTTCTTTAACTCATTGCGTTTTTTTATTAATTCAACCATTGGCGAGTTGGTGTCAAAACAAAGCTTATAAATTTTAGAACATGATTATCCAAAAACATTTTAATTTATATACAGTAAAATCCCGATAAATCGTAGTTTCAAGGGACCTAGATTTTACTACGAATTATAGGGGGTTTCGAAATAGCGGGATTACGAATTATTGAGGGTTTACAAAATAAAAATTCGATTAAACGGGGTTATGATTTTTGATTAAAATATATGTACATATGTACTTTATTATACATGTATATAAAAAAAAACAAACAAAAGAGGAATTTATAAATAACATATATGTATCTACATACATACTAACATACGCACAGAAAACAAAACAAAAACCAATAACATTAAAAAAAAACTTAAGCCGGAAAAAAGTCCGTTATTTTTTTCTGGCGAAGAGATAGTTTACGCTCTTGGTCAACTGCATTATCCAGAGTTACAATGGCAGAGAAAACATCGTCGTTTACATAGTTCCTGCTCATAAAATGACGCAAATTATTGATGCAATCTTTCGCTTCCTTAATAGAAATAATCGGAAATTCCTCTCCATCGTCATCGCTGTTTTCATTCTCATCAGCTTCTTCTGATAGTGCTAAAATGTCGTGATTTCTTCGATTTGAGGCAGGCGACTCCATTCTAAAGGGTCAACAACAGATGATAAATGTTCATCATCATCAGATAACTGCAGACCTGCCTTGATAAAACCACAAGCACGGAAACAATTTTGAATTGTGGATTGCCTTACATTTTTCCACGCTTTGTCAGCAATGTTCATAGCTAAAAGTATCGATATTATGCTCCTTTCCCTCTTCAATGCTATCTAACAGCAATTGTACCACTTCCTTGCGGTAATGGGTCTTAAAGTTTTTTATTATGCCCTGATCAAGGGGCTGAAGCTTAGACGTCGTGTTTGCTGGAAAAAACTCTACTTTTACATGACTGATAACGGGAGTGGCATTGTGAGCCGTACAATTATCGATGAATAATAAAATTTTGCGTTTTTGTCATTCCATGTCACGGTTCAATAATATGTATCAGCCATTCACTAAATAAATCAGTCGTCATCCATGCCTTCTTGTTTGAACGATAAGACATCGGGAATGATTTGATGTTTTTAAAACACCTTGGCTTAGCTGACTTACCGATCATCAAAGGTTTTAACTTTTCCGTTCCATCCATATTTGTCGTCAGTAAAATGGTAACTCTGTCTTTACTGTTTTTGCCGCCATGACATTTTTCGCTTTTAAAACACATTGAACGATCTGGGAGGCACTTGAAAAACAACCCCGTTTCGTCAGCGTTAAAGATGTTCTTCGGCTCATAATTTTGAATCAATTCGCTCAATTTTTCTTTCCATTCTGTACAAACGTAATCGCTTACAGTCGCACTTTCACCGCATAGTTTCCGAAAAACAATGTTGTGCCTTTTTTTGAAACGGTCAAGCCACCCTTCACTCGATTTGAAATTTTGTATGCCTAATCTTTGTGCAAAGAATTTTTTCTCTCATCATCACTCCACCAACTGGGACATTTAATTGTCTGCACTGTGAAAACCATGCGACAAGCGATCGTTCAAGCTCAGGGAACTCACCTGTTTTGTGACGTTTCATTTTACTGCTGGAATATCTTTTTTCTTTAAAATGGACGTTAGCGTAGATGGGGGAATGTTGAAGCGTTTTGCCGAATCAATTTTCTTCTCGCCATCGGCAACGGCTTTTAAGATCTCTTTTTTTCAATAATGGACAGACACTTATGGGTACGTTTTGAACACATTGTAAATCAAAGAACAAACAATACTGAACTAAATTGAAATCAAGAATAACGACTGTATGGTAGAAAAAATAGTCATGGCAATAGAATAACCGCCCATAGGCCATAACTCCTTTTGGCTCTCAAGAATCGGGGATTCCCCTATCTCTCTTTGTCTTGTTATGCGAATAAACGGGGTTTTCAACAGAAAAATACGAAAAAGAAAAAGACGTTTAATGAATTTCACTACAGAAATCATTGCGAATTACCGAGGGGACCGAAATGTACTGTTTTTTTACGAATAATCGCGATTTTTTCAAGGGACCTGCAGTTTATTACGATAAATGGGGGTTTACGATTTAACGGGGTACGAATTATCGAGATTTTACTGAGTTTTCGCAGAGAATATCTTTTTAGTTTTGACTGATCACAAAAAACACAAATCAAACTGCGAAATGCAAACTTATTCAAACTGACATAAGTCAGATGTTAAATGTTTTTGTGTTGGTACATGTAGGTGTAAATCTCACTTGGAATCCAGATTCTTCAAAAGTGCTCTAGAGTAAAAAAAAGAGTCCTTATTGTATCCCAATCGAAAACGAAAAAAATTGATCTAGAGCATAGAAAGGGTACTTTTTGTATCCCAATCGAAAACACTATAAGACATTCCTAAAAACGCATAAGAAAAAACATAACCACAATATGCGCAGTTAATATTTATAACACAATTATTAAACCCCATTTTGAATTTTGTTCAACAACTCTATTTATAGGTAATAATGAGCACATAAATAAACTGCAAGTATTACAAAACAAGGCGATGCGAACCATTCTAAAATGCAATTTTTATACACCAATCGTGTGGATGCTATCGTGTCTTAGATGGTTAAATATTAAGCAGAGAATAATGTTCAACACTTTAATGTTCATATTTAAAAACTTTTTGTTAAAAGTTTTTTTTTTTTTTTTTATTTAAAATGAGAAATAACCTGGTACCTAAATATTTAACGACAAATTTATCTTATGTGGGTAGCAGTCAACCTTATAATTTAAGATCGAATGATAATTTCAGACTTCAACTGTATAGAGACTCTAGAACACAAAATATGCTTAAATATCGAGGATTAAAATTATTTAATGAATAATATAATTTAAATGAAGATTTAAAGTACTGTTAATTGAGCATATTAGAAATATAAGTGTATAATTATTAATAATATATGTATTTGTATACTAAATTTAATTTAATTTATATCTAAATGAATTGTAATAGTAAATTTTACTAAATAAATATATACATACATACATTAGAAGCGTGTACTTACGAATCCGTCCGAGATCACTAAAAAAACCCCAAGTGACAAAGAAATCTAAAGTTTATTATTGCGAAATTTTCGCTACAACTATGCGATAATAAGCCTGGTTGTATCTTCTTCAAACTACACAGAAATAACAGAAATTCACTCTATAAGTAGTTCTGGGGAGAGGAACATTCTTTTAACATTTTTAAATAACGCTTGGTCTTTAGTGACCGTTATATTGCGACTGTTCTCTTCAAAAAGAGCATAGGATTAGTATTACTCCTTTTTGACAATTTTGCCGTTTATGGCGGAATGGGATACGTTTCACATAAAATATTACTTTTATAGTCGACTGTGAATTGCGTTTCAGACAAACTTGAAGTTTTAGAATATGGTATGGTCGAAATGACTATTATTAGAAAAATTTGGGTAATGTATAACGTGACTTCCTTTGATACACATTTGGGCAGATATTTATGGAAGGAGTTAGAGTAGCAATTGTTTCCTGCGTCTGAACTTTTTAATTCGAGGCAACTGTCTTACGTTCGTTATCATATTGCTGATACTTCAAAAACTAGTGAAAAAAATAACATGGTATAAATATGTCCCCGCGACATAATGCCCCCATTCCAAAATTCAGCTTACATAATATAGGCCGTGTTTCGGGTTTAAGTTTTATGGCGTTTTCCATTGGGAAAAAAATCAATTGTTTTTTTTTATCTGAAGACCGATTTTGACAGTTGTTGTGTTCCATTGGGCGAAAAAATTGATTTTTTTTTGATCAGCGATCAATTTTGCAAATCTGAATTTTTCGGCAGATTTACCAATACCAATACAAATGATAGCTGTCAGTTTGACAAGAGTGATTTTCATTTTGATTTTTTACTTCGGTTGTGAAAAACAAGAGTGCTTTGGGTTTAGATATTAATAATGGATATAGACACAAAAAAGAAAGTTATACGTGAACTATTAAATTGATTGAAAAAAATGTTTGTTATGTTTTTAATGTTGGCAGCTACACCGACGCTAACTTCACAGCACGAAATGACACCAATACAAAAAAATAAATCTGAATCGTGTTGCATTGACACTCAAAAAGATCAAATTTCAAATCAAAATCAAGATTTCCCAATGGAAAACGCCATTAGTAATTTAGCTTTGATAAAGCTCTGTTCTTATTGGTCAATCGACCATTTTAGTTACGTGACATTGGATGGGAAATTACTGGAGGAAAATAAAAAAAACAAGTTGAAAATGTATGCATGTGCACTCAGATATGAGTGAAACAGCTGGAGCAAGAATGATGTATTTTATCTCCCATTCCTGAACGATGTAGGTATATTGAAAAATGTACTATACTACTATCGCATGTCAGTGCCACCATATGAAGGTGTCATCATAGGTTACTGTAGATCCGTTCGGGTAACTTTTATGTGAAGAAAAATGTCAAATCTAGAAAGAATTCTATTATTTTAACAAAATGTTCTCGTACGCTTTCGCAAAGTAGAATGAAAACGTCAAATTTTGAAGTATATTTAAAGAGACGACCATCAAAAACATAACTCCACATTTGTGTTTTGCCTATAAAACCTTAAATGTTTATTTTTAGAAACTAATATGTTACAATAAATCTACAAAACAAACAATTCCTCGTATATATAGAAGAAATGGAACCATTTCTTATTGGTTTCTGTCAAAACTCTGGGCTGTCATTCTATGACTGTTTTATGGCGTTTTCCATTGGGAAAAAAATCAATTTTTTTTTTGATCTGAAGAGCGATTTTGACAGTTGTTGTGTTCCATTGGGCGAAAAAATTGATTTTTTTTTTTTATCAGAGATCAATTTTGCAAATCTGAATTTTTCGGCAGATTTACCAATACCAATAAAAAATGATCGCTGTCAGTTTGACAAGAGTGGTTTTCATTTTGATTTTTTACTTCGGTTGTGAAGAAACAAGAGTGCTTTGGGTTTAATTAATAATGGATATAGACACAGAAAAGAAAGTTATACGTGAACTATTAAATATTTTCAAATGTTTGTTATGTTTTTAATGTTGGCAGCTACACCGACGCTGACTCCACAGACACGAAATGACGCCAATACAATGACAAAAAAAAATAAATCTGAGTCGCGTTCCATTGACACTCAAAAAGATCAAATTTCAGATCAAAATTCAGATTTCCCAATGGAAAACGCCATTAATTTTCTCACCAGCCGAAGAAAATTGAGATAAAATGAACGAAACTAATTTTTTTCTTCGTTAATTTTTTTTTAAATTTTCTCAGGGCGCGCAAGGTTGAAGTTTCACATCAAAGTTTATTGAAATTTCCTCTTGAGTATCCGAACGTATACATGCAACACAGCTTGGCGACTATGTAAATTACTTCTAAACGAAACGCATAGGCCAAGAGAACGAATGGACAAATGCCGTACTACAACGTCGTGTTCAATGCAATCTTTTTGTAGGAAATGTGATGAATTTCTTAACACAGTTTTGGATCTTGTGAAATCCAAATATGAACAACATTTACCTTACCGATATTGTTGTAAAAGGTTTTCAATACAACTTTTGACAGTTCATTTACCACTTCGTAATTTTACCACGTTTACAACGACTTTCCGACGTTGCATGAATACCCCTATTGTGCGTAATATGTTGAACTAATCTCGAAAGAAATGTATCATCCACCACATACATAGACTGGACACAAACAAGAACAGCAACGACTTAATGAGCTCGACAAACATAAGGTTGAAACCTCTTGTACTTAACACATCACCTGAGGCTTTAACTAGCCAACTACATAATACCAAAGAGTATATAACTACAGAGATTGCGTATCTCATCCAACGAAAATTTACTATTTGGGGTACTGATGTTACCCCAGTGTTCAAAGTGCCATGCCAGCATCAAGCAACAGCATAACCGATGCATACGAGCGACGGAAATTCCCCTTCGAACTTACCGCCCGCGTCAGAAACGACTACAACATTTTTAGCTGTTATGCACACTCTTGTAGTTCTATACCTCTTTGATAATACATATTGCCGTTTGAGTATCCCAAGAGGGGAATAGGTAGTTTATTACTAGACAAATAACACACACACTCATACATAAAATACAAAACAATGTTTGATTTACATAATTGCTAACAGAATCGGAGCTGTTAACTAGATTAGAGTAGCCCAGTATAACGGTCGAATTCCTAAACACATATCTTCAGCAAAATATTTTTCTTACCCATCTGTGAAGGCATTATCTATTGGTAAAAGAAAAATGTTATCGAAAGGATCTGAAAACTGTCAGAACTTTTTGTGTTTTCCATTGGCAAATAAATATGGAATCAGAGGCATCTGAGAACAATCAAAACCTACATTCTGACAATTCTCAGGTGAAAATTTGGCTTCTGGATTCAGAAGAGAAAAAACGCTTCGGATAACATATTTTACAGACATGGGAGTAATTCATTGGCATTGAGATTTCATTGGCATTGATAAAGTCAATGCAAATTAACAAAAATTTCATTGGCATTGAAAATAATAATGCTAATGGAAAAAAATTGTATTGGCATTGACTTTTTAATGCCAATGAAAAGTAGTAATTTTGAATGAGTAATAAGGCATTTTTTATTTATTTATTTTTTCCTTAAAAACCTCATGCAACTATAAAAGAAACACAATGTTTGTTGAGTTATTAATTAACTGTGTGAACCTAGTGGAAAAAATGGAATGTGCATGGTAGCAGCAACTAAAATCGTTACAAACTCTCCCTGGAACTAGAAAACAATAATTCCATTTTCCAAACAGAGGTCTATGCAGGGTTGGGGTCAAATTGCAAAGTAACAAAAACAAACGATGTTTTTGGGTCGCAGTGCTCTGTTGGCCTTACTTATGATTATGGTATATCATCCCAATATCTTAAAAAAAAGGTTTACTTTATTTTTTTCATATTTTTCATTAGCATTGCAAAATGGTAATGAAAATTGATTGCATTTAAAATTTTCAATGGCAATGAAAAAAAATGTCGTTAGCATTGTGTTTCTCAATGCTAATGAATTTTTTTTCATTGGCATTACTTTCACTCAATGCTACTGCTGTTTCCAATTTCATTTGTGTAGTAATGCATTACTCCCATGTCTGTTTTCGCTAAAACGAAAACCTAACAACATCCTGACAATTTTCAAAAGGGAATTCTGTTTTTGAATTTCATTTCCAACTTGCAACACGCTTCTTATAACTAGCAGAACCGTTCCGATAATACACGTTTTAGCTAATTGAAAACGCCATGAGCAAATGTTAAATTTACACTTTGACTTGGTAATACATACTCAAGTATCCACTGCCAATTTAACGGCTTCAGAATTGTTCTGTCATTTCCAAACTCTTCTTTTTTACCAATGCAAAATATTTGCCAAATATTTTAACAAATATAGCTTAGCTTCACAATCGCAAGAAGGGTATTCTTCATTACCAGACAACTACAGCGAAGACGGACTTTTTTTTTTTAAACAAGTGTACAGTCAGAAACGTCAAACATTTGTGCACTAATGCGGCATCCATATTATTGTTTCCGTATGACATTATTGTTACTTTTTACCGTTATCCTACACAACAATTATTAAAAAAAAAAAATATTTTGAGATATTAAAATTTACCGCTTTACAAAATCAGTAAAAAAAATTGACATCGGAAATTTCTGTTATCACTAAACTGTTACTTAATATCTGAAAGTGACAAGTAGTTTGTTTCGACATGTCATTTGTTTTTTAAAAGGCAACCAAACAACTTAGGTCTGTTCCCGTACTTTTTCAGTAAAAATTAGTAAATTCTCAAATTTCTTGGAGTGGGGGTAAATTATCTCAGAAAGAGACAAAATTACCAAAAAGTACGGGAACGCGTTTAAGTAAAAAACAGTAAAATTGTATATTTTGTATGCCTTTTAAAGAACAAATGACATAAATCACCTGTCAAAACAAGCGAGTTGTCACTTTTAGATACCAACTGACAGTTTACTGATTTTTACCAACAGAAATTTCTGCAGTAAATTTTTTTTATATTTTTATGGAGGGGTAGTTTTTTGCTCTCTCGTGAGCTGTCTCTTTTACTTATTTTTGCGTACGGGAACGGCAGTAAGTAAAAATCAGTAAGAATCAGTAAATATTAGGTCTGTTCCCGTACTTTTTCAGTAAAAAATAGTAAATTCTCAAATTTCTTGGAGTGGGGGTAAATTATCTCAGAAAGAGACAAAATTACCAAAAAGTACGGGAACGCGTTTAAGTAAAAAACAGTAAAATTGTATATTTTGTATGCCTTTTAAAGAACAAATGACATAAATCACCTGTCAAAACAAGCGAGTTGTCACTTTTAGATACCAACTGACAGTTTACTGATTTTTACCAACAGAAATTTCTGCAGTAAATTTTTTTTACAGATTTTTATGGAGGGGTAGTTTTTTGCTCTCTCGTGAGCTGTCTCTTTTACTTATTTTTGCGTACGGGAACGGCAATAAGTAAAAATCAGTAAGAATCAGTAAATATTATTTAGTACGGGAACATACCTATTATTTTACTAATTTCTGAGTGAATTTACCCCCACAATGAGAAATTTGATAATTCACTACTTTTTACTGTAAAACTACAGAAACAGACCTTAAATTGTTGACGGTTGATGTAATCTGCATTCTAATTGGATTTCAACATTTTTCAAGTCAAGACGAAAGTAGATATTGCTAAGGCCAGGTTCTTTTTAGTGGAAGATCAGCCAGTTCTCGGGATTAAGCTCGAAAAAACTTGTTTTTCAGTCAATTTTGATCCAGGATTAACCCAGCAAGTTTAATGAATAATCAGATGTTTCGACAGATTATTAAATAGTAGGTGAACCATTATTTTCAATTCTAATTATATAAACATTTTAGTAAATTTTTAAGAAAATCAAGTCGTGTACGATATACATATTCAGATTTTAGCGACTCGAAATTGTTTGATATATTGAATTTGACTTAAAACAGTTAATTTGTTTTTCGATAACTTTTTGTCAGCAAACTCGATAAATCATCAGTGTTACCTTACTGAATCAACACTCATGGATTCGAATTTGATGCGGCACTGAAAAAACTGCTTCATGAGTTCACTCTAAATTAAATGTAATCTAGGGTTAATTGACTCTGGGTAAACCCAGCACTGAAAAAGCGGGCCTAGTAAGAACTGGCCGCGTTCCGAAATTCAGGTTTAGTGAAATACCAGAGATTAAAGGTCTGCTCCCGTACAATATTATTTTTAAGGATTTTTAAAGCAGAAATGTATTTGGATGCAAAAATAGCTTATGGGTACGTTAGGTATAAATTAATTGTATTTACAAAAAATAACACAGATTAAATGCAGACATTGTCAGGTTAAAGATCAATCGTATGCTGTCTTCTATACAACTGATCTAGTTGATCGAAATATTTGCAATGTTATCATAGGTCTGTTTAATGACTCTGAGCTACACAGAAAAGAACAGAAAGGTAGTCTTTTGTGTTTTACGAGTCTTTTTGAGTATGTTTAAGTCTAGCTTTGGGAATTGTAATTTGTACACATTCTTAACTTAACTGTCGTTCCCGTACGCAAAAATAAGTAAAAGAGACAGCTCCCGAGAGAGCAAAAATCTACCCCTCCATAAAAATCTGTAAACAAAATGTACTGCAGATTTCTGTTGGTAAAAATCAGTAATTTGTCAGTTGGTATCTAAAAGTGACAACTCGCTTGTTTTGACAGGTGATTTATGTCCTTTGTTCTTTAAAAGACATACAAAATATGTAATTTTACCGTTTTTTTACTTAAACGCGTTCCCGTACTTTTTGGTAATTTTGTCTCTTTCTGAGATAATTTACCCCCACTCCAAGAAATTTGAGAATTTACTAATTTTTACTGCAAAAGTACGGGAACAGAGCTAATGTAAGCTTGACGTTTAGGGTGATGCCACTTGGTTGAATTAGTCAACACTAATGCGTAACTGAATGTACACATTGATGCGCTAGCTTTATGGTGCAGATGCAGACTAAATGAACACATATCCAACTCTTAATCACCACCTCTCGTCTTTTCCAACTATTACTGCTCCTGGTGTTCATTGCATTTGGATTCCAATTTTTTTTACTTTCTCCTCCACAAACGGAACCTGTTTCTCATAAACTCGTGTTAGACTCATACTCATACAATTTTTAATTTCAAATGGCTATCGGTGGGGTATCGCAGGCAATACTTTGAAACATAGTTGCTAATGGTGAGTAGACCAAGTCAAAAACAAATACTTTTATGGGAACAGGGTCGCTAGTACCCCGGGGCAAGCTTTTTCTCACAACCATTCTGTGTTATGCTGAATCCGAATGGCTGAGTTGAGATAAGCGTTTCATGACAATCGCTACTACTCGGATCGCACCAACAATCGCGGCACTGAGCCGTAGATCATGCCTAACTCGCATTAATTGGTTCAAAACGATTGTAGTCCCAGGGTCTGAAGGATTTCTAAAATGGCGTACGCTTATCGATTTGAGATCCACTTCGATTCTGGTGTCACGGGGAAACTTTTCCATATGCTGCTGAAACCGACGAATCGTTGCAGTTATTGTGCACTAAAAGGACAAAAGTCATCAATATTGGATTCATTTAAACTGGAAATTATAAAAGCTTTTACCTTTGATTAAGACAGAAGACGTCTTTGAAGTTCCTTTATAAGCATCACAAGTGTTTTCAAGATGGATGAGTGGATAATGATTGCTTATTTCGGCCAATGGAAAACGCTAAAAATTGTTTCTGGAATGTATAAGAAGGTGTATTCGTTCCAAGAACTTTAAACAAAATAAGGACTTCAAACAGATTTCATTGGAAAACTACAATAAACGAATGTTTTTCAAATAATAATGAAAAAAAACTTATTTTAAATCTTGCAGCTTTTACAACCTTCCTACCTTAGCAGATTGTTTATGGAGAGCGTCTATATTAATGATTTTGTTTCACAGGTTCATGACCATGATAAACAGATAACATTGATGTTTGCACTCTTTATATATCGCAGGTACTACACGAATTGGGTAAGTGACGAACGTAATAGTTCTTTGCATACGATTCAACATATCCGTCAACAAGGTTCGCTTTGCGTCTTCCAAAATATTGGCAGCAGTGATCTTGTAGCTTGGAATAGTACTGGTACCTCAGCGATGACTTGCATGCAACTGTAAATGGGTTCATATTATGTTCAACTTAATTGAAAAATAAAAAGTTTAACAGCGTTATACCGTTCACACTAGGCATTGATCGTATCTACAAAATCCACAATATTGAAAGAATGATATAATACGACGCAAAATAATTCTGGGATTTGATTCTTGCTGACGTATTCTGTTGATGTACTAACGACCGAGGGGTTAAATGGAACTGTGTTCAATGGTGAATCGGTTAAATAGCTGTAGCTTCTTCTTGGCGACTTCTTCATAGACTTCTGCACAGACGAAGCCACTGTCACTACAGAGTCGATGTTTGCGCCAGGATTCTCGACACACTGGATGGTTGTCTTATCACCAAATGTTTTATTTTACTAGCTTTATAGAAGCTTTCAATTTCACAGTTTACAATAAGACGTTTCTCATCCGACGCGAGAATCACTAACAAATTGGCTCTGTTTTTAGATTTTTTTCAGACTATTGTTGTCAATGACATCTTGGTTCAGTTGTTGTTATGCGATGAACACAACACAATCGGCAATGAAAATATAGCTGCATTAGTTTCTTCAGACTTCTGTTGTTGGATACGTGCGACTATGTGCAGATTTCTTGTCACCGATTGTCTAGCATTCGACATCTTGATTTTCCGGGCAATAGATGTAGCGGTAGTCATTTCATAAACATTCGGCGTTTAGGAGTATAGCCTATTAAACTCACTTCGGCTCATCTTGCATGCGTTATGCCTAAGAATTCGAGCATGTCTTATCTCGTTTTCCGAGTAATAGTTTCTTAGGGTTGTGGCCATATCACCACTTACTGATGTCGGTAGCCTTTCAATTACAGCTTTTGGAATGTTTTCTTCTATATCTATGTTGGACTGGTAGTTAGGTAGTTTCTCCGCTTCTGCACTTTGAATTATGTTCCATGTTTTCTGTGATGGGATTTCAGCTGTTGTTTGGGAATGGAGCATTTTGAACTCACTTAGTTTTTCGCTATATAATTCATTTTTAAGTATTCGATCAGTTTTTAACTTTTCCTCGGAATTGTTGATTAACGAGGTATCAAAATCGTCACATTCAGTGGTCTGTGATTGTTCTTGTGTTTTTTCAATGACAGCGGCTTTAATGACCTCTTCTAGGTCCATATTGTATTGGTAGCTGGCATTATCAGTGTGCTGCAGTAGCTCTTGTTCTTGCTGTTGATGGTGAGGAGGGGTGTCATCCTGCAGTACGAACTGTGTTGATTCCTCTTGCTGCTGAGTTTGATTAGTCTTTTTGTAAACAACCTGCTGGTGATAGAAATTTAGTACCTACATGCTCGCTCTTTAAATCTAACCTCATGTACCTACCTGGAAATTTGTTTCATTACTCACATCGGCACATGATTCCTGGATTGATTGCAATTGCATAGACATAGTCACGTCAGGATAGAAATTCTCTGTCTTGTGCATGTTCTGTACACTTTGGTAGTACTGTGACATTGTTGTAATTTTCAACGTAAAGTTGCACACACAAACATCAATAAAACCAATTTTCTGATTGGAATTTACTGCAAAAATGTCCACTAACAAAACCACGACAAAATAATATTCAACACTAAAAAATATTCACATTTTTTTGTTTTTCAGCAAAGGTAGGTACATTTTTTCGACGGCACTGTCTACCAGACGTACATCCACAATAACTGTTGACCAAGAATAAAAGTAACAAATTCCATTTCAAAAAGACATTCCTCGCAAATGATGAATCCCCAATAGTATAACGATTTTCTGGTGCTTTAATTCATTTGTCTAAATTTCGTTCCCATACAAAAGAACATAATTGTGCAAAAATGTAAACACATAGTATTGTTAAAAAAATAATTCTTATAGTGGTTATAAAATATGGCGAATATATTTTGTTTAAATGTTTGACATTAACAACATAGAGAGGGATGGCTGTATTTTTGCATTTCGAATGTTGCCTTTGCAGAGTTACCTCACTCGCTTTTATTCGAACTGTCATCAGTCATGGTAGACCGATTCGAACATGGCGAACTTTTTGACAGCTTCAGAGTAAATAGGCATAAAAAACGAGTGGTACCACTAAATTATGTTGGAATAACTAAATTCATTGAGTGGTACCACTTCTAAATAATTGTATATTTCCATAATATACAAATGGATATATTGTATTTTCTCTTCATTTTTATAATACACAATATTATATTTATATTAATATTTAGAAAATGCACTTATTCACTCAATGAAATCATTTTTATTATTCATTTGGGGGGACACCGCAGAGCTCTAAACCCAACGACGAGTTAAGTTGGCATTCGCAGCATATTTTTGATTTGTGTATACAATATACAAAACAAGATTACAAGTAATTGATGGCGTTGCCAGATGGTGGTTTTCTATATATATTTACCAGTCAGCTGATGTTGGTGAGTGAGCGCCAAAAAGCGAGTGCACAGAAAAATGTGTCTTGTAATTTACCCTTTTTACACGCCGCGAAGCACTGCATCGATGCTTAGCATCGACGTGGTTTTATGGTCGTGTAAATAGGAGATATATCGATGCTATAGTTCGCGTAGTGGTACATCGATGTAGTATGTCGACGTGGCGTGTAAAAGCGATCGATCTACTACATCGATGCGGTTTTGTGTTTTTGTTGTTTTTTTTTGTTGACGTTGCTGTCGTTTATTTTTTTTTTTCATAGTCAACAAAAAAGAGAGAATAGAAGTCCGTCTATTTCGTTGTCTTATTTGCTTTCTTTTATTAAAAATAGTTTAATTACTTAAATATTTTTTGATTACAATTTTTCTCGCGTACATTTTTGGGTTTCAATATACAAATACAACTTTTTTAATGAGTTTTGACAACTGTCATTTGACAGGGTGTTTTTGCTTTTTTTTTTACTGACAGTTCTACATCGATGCAGGGGCGTGTAAATGGCCATACAGAATCGGATTACTTCATCGATGCGGTTGTTCGACGCTGGCGTGTAAAAAGGGTAATTGATCGAATATATACAGTTTGTCAAACAATTGTTTGCACAACGAAAAATTTCAAGAAATTTCATGTTTTTCACAGATTTTTTTTAAATTTCATAATGCCTGGAAAACGAGTGGATAATAATGTCATACAATTGGTCTATTTTAATTACCAAAAAGGAAAATCTGCGAAAGAACTTTCCGAAATGTTCTCGATTAAAGTGAGGACAGTTTACAACATAATCTGGAGGGCAGAGAAGGAAAATCGTTTGGAACTAAGGCATAGTGGGGGCAGGCCAGCCAAACTAAGTCGGAGAGATGAATCCAAAATTTTACGTGCAATAGATAACAACCCCCAAACTAGTCTCAGGCAGTTAACAACAACCATCAAAAACGATTTGGATAAAGAGGTCTCCCACGAAACAGTGCGCACAATTTTAAAACGAAACGAATTTGCGTCTAGAGTAGCCCGAAAAAAGCCGTTACTCTCAGAAGTTAACGTGATGAAACGAAAGTGTTTCGGACTGGACCACATTTCGAAAGAAAACACGTACTGGGATGACGTAATTTTTTGTGATGAGAGTAAAATTATGCTCTACTACCATGACGGTCCCAATAGAGTTTGGAGGAAGTCAAAAACTGCTCTACTTAACAAAAATATTATCCCAACTGTTAAGTTTGGCAAATTGTCTGTAATGGTGTGGGGTTGTATTTCAGCCAAGGGTGTCGGTGAACTTCGAATTATCACGGACATAATGAATAAGGAAATGTATTTGGACATTTTGCGTAAGGAGCTAACGGAGAGCGCCAAAAAATTGATTTTTTCTGCAGCCAGGACCCTCAAAATTGAAATATAAGTTGTACCAAGATAACGACCCGAAACAAAAATCGCTTTTATGTAGAACCTGGGCATTGTACAATGTTAATAAGGTCATTGACACCCCTCCTCAAAGCCCAGATTTAAATCCTATCGAAAACGTATGGGCTTTACTGAAAAAAAAAGTCTCCAAACGGTCGCCGAAAACAAAAAATGATTTGGTCCGAATACTTAAAGAGGAGTGGCTGAAATTGCCGGAACATCTGGACTTCAAGAGGCTTATTGAATCCATGCCGTCACGACTTCAAGCCGTAATTGATGCAGATGGTGGCCATACCAAGTACTAGTAACAAAATAAAAATTAGTACCGTTTTCCGTTCATTTTTCATTCTCTCTCCACCTTGCATTCTGCAATTGCAAACAATTTCTTGACAGCACAAAATATGAAGAAGGTTTTGGTTTGTATTATTTACCGTTGCATTATTATTTTTTGTTCTTTCTTTCTTTATGTTATGTATAAGAATAGTCATTTAATCATATGTAAATAAAAACAAATTTGAAAACTATACAAGTTTTAATAATATAGCGAAATGAACATGAAATTTCTTGAAATTTTTCGTTATGCAAACAATTGTTTGACAAACTGTAGGTGTACGCAATAAAAAGTACATAAGTTTACATAATTAAAATTTCAATAATTATGATTAGATCTCTACGTTAATTTTATTGCTTATGTATGTATGTGTATGTATGTATGTATGTTTGTATTTATTTATTTAGCAACAATATTTTTTAACAAATACCTAATTTAATAGGCTAAAATCAAACATTCGTATTTATGTAATTTAATAGAAGCGATTTAAAAACTCTAAAAGCTGATTCATTTTTTATAACATTTGGCAGTTCATTAAACATTTTTAATCCTTTATACAAGATTGTATGTTTTGAGTTCTATTGTTTCTACAGAATTTAAGTCGAAAGTCTGTATTATTTCTTAAACTATAGGGTAGGGTTTCTTGTTTATACACTAAATTTGTTGATAAATAATCAGGGACCATTTTATGTTTCATATTTCTGCTGAATATTGAGCCATTGTAGAGTAGAAAGCATCCATTGGCTTGATTTATATTGTCATAGCCTTGTTTTGGAGAATTTGGAGGCGATTTATATCACCACTATTTTTTTTTTTTTTTTTTTTTTAAATTCTGACCTGCCTAAGCAGTAATATACACATCGACCTAAAAGATCTATTGTGCTTGCCGTCAGATGCTTTTTAGGTTAGTAGCGCTTCTACTTTCCCAATGTAGCTGATAATACTTTCAGCCGAAGATTTCCTCAATACTTAAAGAGGAGTGGCTGAAATTGCCGGAACATCTGGACTTCAAGAGGCTTATTGAATCCATGCCGTCACGACTTCAAGCCGTAATTGATGCAGATGGTGGCCATACCAAGTACTAGTAACAAAATAAAAATTAGTACCGTTTTCCGTTCATTTTTCATTCTCTCTCCACCTTGCATTCTGCAATTGCAAACAATTTCTTGACAGCACAAAATATGAAGAAGGTTTTGGTTTGTATTATTTACCGTTGCATTATTATTTTTTGTTCTTTCTTTCTTTATGTTATGTATAAGAATAGTCATTTAATCATATGTAAATAAAAACAAATTTGAAAACTATACAAGTTTTAATAATATAGCGAAATGAACATGAAATTTCTTGAAATTTTTCGTTATGCAAACAATTGTTTGACAAACTGTAGGTGTACGCAATAAAAAGTACATAAGTTTACATAATTAAAATTTCAATAATTATGATTAGATCTCTACGTTAATTTTATTGCTTATGTATGTATGTGTATGTATGTATGTATGTTTGTATTTATTTATTTAGCAACAATATTTTTTAACAAATACCTAATTTAATAGGCTAAAATCAAACATTCGTATTTATGTAATTTAATAGAAGCGATTTAAAAACTCTAAAAGCTGATTCATTTTTTATAACATTTGGCAGTTCATTAAACATTTTTAATCCTTTATACAAGATTGTATGTTTTGAGTTCTATTGTTTCTACAGAATTTAAGTCGAAAGTCTGTATTATTTCTTAAACTATAGGGTAGGGTTTCTTGTTTATACACTAAATTTGTTGATAAATAATCAGGGACCATTTTATGTTTCATATTTCTGCTGAATATTGAGCCATTGTAGAGTAGAAAGCATCCATTGGCTTGATTTATATTGTCATAGCCTTGTTTTGGAGAATTTGGAGGCGATTTATATCACCACTATTTTTTTTTTTTTTTTTTTTTTAAATTCTGACCTGCCTAAGCAGTAATATACACATCGACCTAAAAGATCTATTGTGCTTGCCGTCAGATGCTTTTTAGGTTAGTAGCGCTTCTACTTTCCCAATGTAGCTGATAATACTTTCAGCCGAAGATTTCCTCAATTCTTCGGGACTTAAGAATTCCCTGAAGAAAGATTCTCTTCTCATACCGTAAAGGGCCGGGCATTCACTTATGATATGCTCGGCTGTTTCGTCTTCTTCTAGACATAGTCTGCACTCCGGTGAGTCGACTAGACGCATTTTGTTTAGGTGATATCGCAGACCGTGATGACCAGTTAGGTAGCCCACTAAGTTTTTGATATCGTGCCTGCGAAGATTTAGTATCTTGTCATCTGATCTGGCATCTGATTTGAAGGGCTGAATAGCTCTTTTGGCCTGTCTTAGGCCTGGGATGTTTCCCCAGTATGAAACACATCTGTTTTGTTCCCAGTTTTTATGACTAGATTTATGGCTGATTTGGGGATTGCACAGAAGGGTTCAGGTCCAATGAAGGGGGTTTGGGAACCTTTTCTGGCTAGTTCATCAGCTTTTTCGTTACCTTCAACTCCCTTATGTCCGGGGACCCTCCAAAGTTTGGTTTTATTCCTGGAACTGAGTGTTTGGAGGGAGTTGAAGCAGTGTAGTACTGATTTGGAGTCAATGATGTGTGAGCTAAGGGCTTTTATAGCTGCTTGACTGTCCGTGAATATATGGATGTTTGCGCCTTTAATGAGTTGTGTATTAGGTTTGCGCATTCTTTTATGGCATGGAGCTCAGCTTGGAATACACTAGGGTTTTTTCCCATAGGTATTGAGATGTTTTTATTTGGTCCATGTATGCCAGCTCCTACCCCTGAGTCCATTTTAGAACCATCCGTATACCACTTTAGGCCGTTTAGGCAGTTTGGAGGGTTGTTGCTACACCATGCTTCTCTGGTTGTGATCTCCGTTGAGAATCTTTTGTCGAAGCATAGTGTCTTTGGTAAGCGGTCTGTAACCGCACAGATCATGTCAAGTTCTGGAAGTTCGGATAGAAGTTCAATTAGTTTTAGATGTTCACTAATGTTTAATTCTTCCGCTTGTGTCAAACTTGCTGAGCTGCGAATTGCCACTTTTTTTATATAAATGTGGAGAGGTGTTAGTCCTATTAAGGCTTCCATAGCCGCCGTGGGACAGGTACGCATTGCTCCGGTAATGCCCAGACAGGCAAGCCGTTGTACCTTGTTTAATTTATTTATAGTTGTTTTTTGGGTGACACTACTATTTCCTTAAAATAAAATTGTGGAAATGTGGTTTAATAATAGTGTTATAAATATTTATTGCACGCAGAGTAGATATATTTTTTCTTATTCTTTTAAAGAAACCGATTTTCTTGGATATATTTTTTGCAGTATAAGCCAAATGATTTTTGAAATTTAGATCACTGTCCAGCATTACACCAAGGCATTTCATTGACCAAGGCATTTCATTGACTGTAACGTTGTTTATTTGAATATTATTATTAAATTCACTATTTTTGAAATCAATAAAGAATGAAGCTAGATAAATAAACTAAATTCGTTTCCATTTAAATAACCTCAGGGCTCTTTTATTGGATTTATAAGTGGCAAAGGGCTGCCGTAACAATTATTTGAATTAAATGAAATAAATTCTTAGCAGTTTTTTTTCCGCTCACATAGCATACACATATTCACCCTTATTCATTAGAATTCGCTAAAATAAATCTGAACGGTTATATAGTTTTACAGTGAATAAGTAAAGCAGCCTTTATTCACGCGGTAGCACAAATTCATATTCATAAAATATTTCCCCACCCATAATAGTTATACAGGGTTTACTTACTTAATAACTTAAGTGGCGCTACAGTCCGGAATGAACCTGCCTCTCCAATTAGCCCGGTCCTTAGCTAACTGCCTCCAATTGCACACTTCAAGTTTGTTGAGGTCGGTTTCTACTTGTGCGCGAAACTTAAGGCGAGGTCTTCCTCTCATGCGTCCGAGGTCTGGCTAGGAATCGAAGACTCTATAAGCCGGAGTTTTGGTGTCCATTCGTTCTACATGTCCTATAGCCATTATAAAAATCCAATGTGGAGTTTTTTGGCCAGGGGTATGTCGCTGTAAAGCTCGTATAGTTCTTGGTTGAATCTTCGTCTCCATAGCCTGTCAACACAAACGGGACCGAAGATTTTTCGAAGGATTTTTATCTCAAATCGACCAAGGACTTCTTCATCCGTTTTTGATTCGGTCCATACTTCAGCGCCGTAGAGCAGGACTTGAATGGTCTTATATAGGATCTCCTTAGTAGTTCGAGTATTTGCTTTACTACTAAATTGCCTTCTTAACCCGAAAAAACAGCGGTTGGCAAGATTATTTCTTCGTTTAATTTCTGACGAGATGATGTTGTCAGAGTTAATAGCGGAGCCGAGGTAGACAAAGTCCCGTACTACCTCAAAGTTATATCTGTCAATGGTGACGTTCTGTCCAATTCGTCGATGTTGTGTGTCCTTTCGTGTTGACAGAATATACTTCGTCTTACCCTTACCAATTACTGCTAAACCCATTTTTGCCACATCCTTCTCTAGGAAACGAGGATATGACATCATGCTGAGTCCTACCAATGATGTCAATATCGTTGGCGTTTCCTAGTAGTTGCACCGATTTTTGGAAAACTGTGCCTCTGGTGTTGGCTCGATAGTTTTTCACAATCCTCTCAAGAATCAATTTGAAGAAGTCACATGACAGCGCATCGCCTTGCCTAAATCCGTTTTTCGTATCTAATGTGTCGGTATGAGGTCGTTTCCGACCCTGATGGAGCAGCGAGAATTCTCTATCGTTATCCTACACAAACAGACGAGTTTGGGCGGTATACGAAAACTAGAAATGGCTCTCTATAGTTCGTCTCTATAAATGCTGTCGTATGCGGCTTTGAAATCGATAAATAGGTGGTTAGGTATCGATTTGGACTTCTTGAGTTTTTTTTTTCCAGAATCTGCCGAAGTGTAAAAATTTGATCGGTTGTGGACGTTCCTGGCCTAAATCCACACTGATAAGCGCCGATCAGGTTGTTGGCAAATGGTTTCAGGCGTTCACATATTACGGCAGATAGGATCTTGTAGGCGATGTTGAGGAGATTTATGCCTCTGTAGTTGGCGCAGTTCAGATGGTCTCCTTTTTTGTGGATCGGGCAAACGATGCTGAGGTTGCATTCTTCAGGCATACTTTCAACCGACCAGATTTGGCTTATGAGTTGGTGAATTTACTTACCAAGTCGCCTTCATTTCCGGCGGCCTTATTAAGTTTAAGTTTAGATATTGCTATCCTCACTTCACTTAGGTCGGGTGGTTAACAGTTTTCGCTGTCGGTGCCGATATTAAATGGTTCGTTCTGCCTAATGGCTTGTTGGCATCGTTGCCATTGTTCTTCGACATTCGCATGCTGGTGGTATGGTGTGAATCGAGTGGTAAGGGATACGCGTTAAACGAGGGTCTTCGCGGTCTATTGCGATTGCATTCTTTCGACATTACATTTCTTCACAGTATCTCTAGTTTATTGTGGCGTGGTGGATATCCGCATGCTTACCTTGGCTGCAACAAGGTAGTGGTCCGAGTAGAGATCAAGTTAGAAAGAGATAGGAATCTTTCGTACGTCTTCCCCTTCATCACACGATTTCTTATGTGTCATTTTGACACATAAATTACCAGATTTGCAATTGTCTTATCTATTCATTACAATTGTCTTATCTATTCATTACAAATTACACATGTGACATGGCACCACACGTTTTGCCACCACTCATCAATTGTGTATAGCAGATTGTTGTTAATTCATCTTACCTGTGTTTGACATTTCACCAATTATTTCACAATAGAGTTGTTCATGAGACTATCTCCCTCCCAAGTGCGTTGTCTCTTTTTTTAAAACGTCAAAATCGCTTGGAGGAGAACAATGTGATATTTAAATGGCGGGATTACTAATTTTTGGATAATTTGCTTTGATATATGAAAATATAAGGTGTTCAAAGTGAAACTTAAATTGTACATAACGATACTAAGAGAGTGTGTATAATTATAAAATAGAAATAAAAAGAGTGAAATTGATTACCAGTGCCATTGCAAAGCGTGAACATAAATCCGAGTGCAAACGAAATTGATTAGTTTTCGTGTAGTAAAGATTATTAAGGGTATTCATGCAACGTCGTAATTTTACTACTTGAGAAAGATTATAATTTTACGACGACTTTTCATGAACGACCCTAAAACTGCACTACTAAATAATGCGGTAACCCAATGAATTCAATCTCATTTTAGTAATTTATTTATTGATAGAATTTTTTTCCTATTGGTGTCTTTCCGTTCTCGATAATTTTTTTCAGTTTAGCGTATACGTTCGATGTGTGAAAGTGACTGATTAAATGTCAAAAGAACATTTCAAAAGTTTACAACGTTTACCATCTCAGTTTACGCACCCAATTCCTGTGAAAAAATTCCGATATTGTTGGAAAAGATTTCCCATACAAATTTTGACAGTTCATTTATCACGTCGTAATTTTATCACGTTTACAACGTTTACGACGACTTTCCGACGTTGCATGAATACCCCTATTATGTTCTTGTTTTCACAAACAACAACAACTCTGAATATTTTTATTTTGTTTATAAATTGTTCTGTTCTCATTTAGCACTTTTACACAATTTTCAAGCAATTTTATACTACGTTCTCACTGAGGTTCAAATGAGATTATTTCCAATTTCACCAAAAACGTGTTCTCACTAAGTGTTCGAATAACGTTTGACAACTGGCGTTTGAAAACAGAGGAAGCGGGATATGGAAAGACTTCGGTGCCGGATTCAAATGTTATCGACTCTGAAATAAAATCGAAAACTCCAAGGAGGTTTGGGACGAAATAATAGCAGCAAATAGAGAGCAATAAATGAACCATCAATTGTTGTATAAATAGCAAACTGAAAATATACATTTTTCGGGAGAAAGTTTCCAATGTTTACATTTTTACAATCAACCCTTCCTCTTTTGTCACATGAATCCCATCTAATTTGACATTTTAGCTGTTCCATTCCAATGAAAAAAGGTTTGTTCGTTTGTTTGACCTACTATTTTTTCATATTAGAAACCACATTTCCCACAAATGTGATGGTATTATCACATTACGGAAATTTGATTTTGTATGGGAAATTTAATCGTATTTGCAAATTGATTTCCGAAATGAGCTTTTTTCCTCAGTGAGAACGTAGTATTAAACATGTTCAAAAAACAACCCCTGTCCCTTGCCAATGAATTTTCCGTCATACAAATGTCTAATGTGTTTGTTTTCCTACAGATGCTATCAGTTTGTCATTGACACTGACGTTGTCCTGAACAACTCTATACACTTAACCCCCAAGGCAATCTCGACGCAACGGACGGTATCGACGCAGACGGTTTCGCGTTGAAATGTCAAAAACTCATCGAGCTTATGGGAACATGTATAAGTGGGCAATCTGAACGCCGACGCGACGCAATGGACGTTAGCTACACAGAAAAGTTGATTCAACTTCAACTTTCTTGCGCATCGACGCATTGGAATGTCAGTTTGAAAGCTGTCAGATGGTATGTTTGTGAGAATCTTGAGATTACTTTCATAGGTTATAAATAAACAAAATAAATTAAAAGTACTGAATTAATAATTGTGTTGTGTGACTAACAACTAATTAAATTTTCTTCTGTGAGAATTGAAAAACAAACAAAATCTTCGACGGCTAATGGTGAACTGTCAATCAAGTGACATTGCATCGCGTCGCGTCGTGAGCGTCGAGATTGCCACCACCACTCAAATCCTCACCATTTTTGACACTTCAATGCGAAACCGTCTGCGTCGCGTTCGTCGCGTGCGTCGAGATTGCCACCACCATAACTCACTTTATTCACCACACTTGTTGTTTACTTTTCCATAAAATAACAAAGAAAACAAACAGAACTATGTTGACTCATTTCGTGAGTCAGCTGTCAATTTATTATTTGTTGTCCATCGCTAATTTGAAGAAGATTAATATTTTTTCTTGTCTTAATTCAATCCTAAATAAGCCCTCAAAATGTTCTCTAGTGGCCCCAATTATACAAAATTAAAAACAAATCTTCGCCTAGCATTGAATCGGCTGAAATTGCTGGAAAAGAAAAAGGCAGAACTCGCCCAAAAAGCACGCAAAGAAATCGCAGACTACCTTGCAACTGGAAAAACTGAACGAGCAAAAATTAGGGTGGAACATATAATTAGGTAAAGATGTCCCATATTGTCAATAACTATAATTTTATAATATATTTGTAAAAACAAAACAAACAGAGAAGACTACTTGGTAGAAGCTATGGAAATTGTCGAAATGTACTGTGACTTGTTGTTGGCACGCTTTGGTTTGGTCACACAGATGAAAGAACTCGACGATGGCATTGCAGAGGCTGTCTACAGTTTGGTCTGGGTATCACTCCGACTTCAGAGTGATGTAAATGAACTGAAAGTTATATCAGATGTATTTGTTCATAAGTACGGACCGGTATTTACGGAGAGGGCTAGGACAGCCACTGGGGAGCACCATGTTTCTGAGAAGTTAATGCACAAGCTCAACGTTCAGGCACCTCCCAAGCTGTTAGTTGAAAAGTATTTGATTGAGATCGCTAAAAACTACAACATCGAGTATGAACCTGATCCACAAGTCATGCAAGAGGACAGCAGACCAATGGGTAATGCAGGGGAATTGTCGTTTTCAAGACCCTTAATATAAACTGTGGCTTATTTTCAACAGGGATGGACAATTTCTTAATTGATTTATCGGACAGAAATAACTTGAGCGGTGGGCCACCCCCTCCACAGGTTGGATTCATCGGTTATCCATCAATTCCACAATTGCCGCAAATGCCGGAACCACCAACAATGAAACCATTCAATTATCCTCCACCCCATGGTGGTGGAGGCGGCGGTGGTGCTAGTGGTGGCATTGCAGGAGGTTTTACATCTGGACCGTCGGGACCACCACCACCATTTGCTTACAATATTCCCCCGAATCCAATGCAGAACATCCCCGAACAAAAGGACTTAAACACTAATTCCAACTTCATTCAGGTAAATTGATGTACAACTGTCGGTTGAAGGTGCTAATTTACTAACATTGTTCCTTAATACGCGCTCAGGGGGAAGCCAACAATTTCCCTGCTCCCTCTAATCCAAAAAATGGGAGCCCCGATGATAATCTATTGGTAGGTAGACACTCTTGTCACAGATTTGTACATTCTAACTCGACTTTCACTCTTCTTCATCATTAATACGCTTTCCCTACCTAACTACTGGGCTACTGCTTCTATGTGAGTAATGAATGACATTATGTCCTTTTGATTGCAGTTTTGTGTGTAGAATCATCCTTCCATCCTATGTTTCATTGCACGTTGTTCTTGTAGTGTGTTTGTGTTGTGCCAGCGACTGGATTTGAATTTGAATTTTTTTTTTGCATTTTTTTTTGTTTTCCCAGCGAGAGAAAACTTCCGAAGCACCTCCACCCCGTTACTCGTCACTAGATCCCCTTAACTTGCAGGTAGACATCGTTTATTGCTTTTTATTTATCATTTCTCTTGTTATCTAATACCTCTAATGCGACACTGCCATCTAGTGCGTGTGCTCTGACTCATTGAATTGATAAGAAGATTTTGTGTGTTTTTGTAGAACTCATCGAAACCAAAACCACAGCCACGGTCAAAGATGCCGTCAAATATTGTTGGACCTAGTGCACCGCCACCGAGTATGGACATGCCGAATTTACCGAATGTGCCGGCTGATTTGCCCGACGTGCCCAACGATGGTGCAAAGTCAGACGATGATGAAATCGACTTTGACTACTTGTCGAAGCGATTCGAAGAGCTAAAAAAGATGAAGTAGGCGATACCATTATTTTTTTTGCATATAGGTCGATTTTGCAGCGACATTGATTCCGTTACGGTTTGCAGAGCCGTTCATTTATCTGTTTCAATAATTGTACAGTAAAGATGCATACACATATATATTTCGTTAAAATAAACATCAGCTCACTGGCTTTGGAAGCTATGAGGTCTAGTAATTCTTACCGGGAAGGTTTTTCTTAGTCGTAGCTATGTGTTTAGTTTCCTTTTGGTATGTAGGGGAAAACTGTTGAAACAACAAGAGGGGCACAGGGGTTACACAGGAAATTATTGCAATACCAAGTTTATGGTGTTAACGAGTGAACATCGACGTGTTGAATAGAACCATAGAGGTATATAACTATAGATTACGCATCACAGCTAAAAATGTTTTAGCTGTTTCAGACGCGGGCGGTAAGTGCGAAGGGAATTTTCGTCGTTCGTATGCATCAGTTATGCTGTTGCTTGATGCTGGTATGGCAATGTGCACACTGGGGTATCAATATCAGTACCCCACATAGAAAATTTTCGTTGTATGAGATGCGCATGCGTGATGTAGTTCTATACTCTTTAATAGAACGTAACAATCCACAGATAGTAAATGACTTATTCTACCTCGGCTCCGCCATTTAATTTGACAAGGTCATCTCCTCAGAAATCAAACGAAAACGGTGTTTCTGGCTAAGAATCCAAGAAGCCTGCCCAGACGGCGGGGGAATGATTCCCAAAATGGAATCAACGTTGGCGTCTACAGTCCCAGTTATGATGGACAAAGTGAACAACCTATTTGAGCTGCTTCGACATATTCGGACAACAGGTCATCTAGGAATCTCAAGATATAGTCAGCCCCATTGAATAAAGATGTTGGCGGATAAGCTGAAAGGCCTATGTCCTAGGAGTATCTATTAAATTTCAACTGGCTCTCCAAACTGGGTGTTGGTCCGTTAGGGTAAATTCCTTACCACCTAAACAGTACCTGGTTATGAGAGAGACAACAAAATCGGATAACGGATACCATCAAATACCAACCAGGGCAGGAACGTTGTACACACCGGGTGCTACACAAAAACTTGAATCAATCCCCTCGCGGCACAGGGCAGCCATTACCGCGATTCAGGAAGTAATTTAGACAGGATCAGGATTACAAAAACTAAATACATGTTACATCTGCCATTAGGATGTGGATTCGTTGAGGGGAGCCGACTTAGGTCAAGAGTAATCGACTAAAAATCGGTTAGTGATCGAGTGGTTGTGATCCGCATCAGAGCTAGGTTTTTCAACAGCTTTATGTGTGCACTCGCCTCTACCAATAAGACTCAAGGAGCCTGCGGAGTCTGTCCGGAAAACGATGTGAAAATCGTACTAGGGCGCTTCAATGCAAAAAACGGCAAGGAAAACATTTTCAGTGGATAAGAACAAACAGTCTTCACAAAACGATAATAGATAATGGCTTTCGACTGCCAGACTTCGCACCAGCACGCAATTCTTTGATCTGCAGCACTAGGTTCCAGAGACTTCTAATCCACAATGCAGTCTGGAAAAATCCAGATGGTATGCACACACATTCTGAGGGGCAAACGTCGACTCTGACCAAAGAAATGTCATGAAGGCGCTACAAAGCACCCCATGGTGGGAAGACAATACAAACACGATTCCAAATTGTTGGGGCGGAACAGATCATCACGAGAGGAGGGCCAGTGAAAAATCATTTAGGTGCTGCTCCGGCTGGAAATCGAACAAAGACCTTCTGCGCGGCAGTTTATCGCACTAACCATCGCGCCACTGAGAAGAAAATCCAAGTATAAGGAAAAATGGAACACGCAGCCTTCCTGCGCAGGGAAATCAAAGAGTCTCGCGAGAAGAACATCCGTCAATGCTACAAAAAAGCAAAAAAAAACTGATAGCTGCCTTAAAAATAGGAACGCAGGCTCTACGAAATAACAATGGCAATCTAGTCACTGAGGCGCAGGGAATTCTAGATGCATTTAGGTGGGATTTCCACCAGCTGCTTAATGGGTTTAATGCCGAGGGAGTGATAGGACATAAAACCGACCCACTCCAAGTATTGAAGAAGTTATTGCAGCTTTAAAGAAAAACTGAAGAACAAGGCAGGCGGTTCTGATGGATTACCAGCAGAATTCTTCAAATACGGAGGTGTTGCTATAGAAGTGTGCATGCACCAAACCAACAACAAAGTCTGGATGAATGATAGCATGCCCGATGACTGGAATCTAAGACCAGTATGCCTGATCTATATAAAAATGATTCCATGTCTTGTAAAAACTACAGAGGCATATTCTTGCTAAATGTCGCTTATTATATCCTACCCAACGTACTGTGTGACCTTCTCAAGCCTTTCTGCCGTACCAGTGTGGCTTTGGGTACGTCATATCGGTCATAGATCAAGACCAACTAATTTCAAGTCGAGACAAATTATCTTTTTATCGACTTTAAGGCCTGGAGCTCTAGAGCGATGGTGGAATTCGGAATACCATACCAAAATTGATACGGCTGTGTCGCCTAACCTTGAAAGACACGTGATGCAATGTTCAGTTTGGATGCTTGCTTGCTCTACTGGACCCTACTAATCCTACCAGCACTGCTTTATGTCGCCGAGTGCTGGACAATAAGCAGAAAAGCGGAGCAAATATGCACATTTGACATAACAATATTTGCTGAATTTTAGGTCCTGTATACGAGGAAGGCGAATGAATATACAACCGCAAACTTTATGAGCTTTACTAAGATGTCGATGTAGTGCAAAAGGTAAACATCCATCGACTACATTGGCTTGGCCACATCGAGCGAATGAACAATAATGCTCAAGCCAAAAGAATCTTCGAATCCCGACCTTTTAAGTTTTAATCGACAAGAAGACCGAACCTTCGGGAGCTCGTTAAGTAAAGTACATAGTAATATTGCGATGAAAACATGTTGGTTGATGCTTGTCCTGTAGGAAAAGGAAGAGTTACTACTGCGTAGACTGCTGTGCTGTAATTTTCTTTGTTGAGGTCAGTGGTGCAGCAATCATTTATCAGATGACCGTAGAGGTATGATGATAACTCGAACCACTGCCGTCAGAGCAGTGGTGCGATTTTTACGAAATCATTTTCTTTTAATGCATACATGTATAATAAGATTACCTAGTCCAAATCCTTGTTAAGCTATCTAAAGTGTACCCAAGCACAAAAAGACCATTTCATATCTTTCAGATAAATTCTATTCGTTGATATATAGTGTCATACAAAAATTAAATGGACAATAAATAAACGCATCGTTTTACACTTTTTTTTTTTCCAAGACCAACATGACCCACTTCTCTAAAACACCTCATCAGTCTCGACGACTTCCTTGAGTTCCAAGAGCTCGAGCAATCCCTTGCCTTTCGATTCATTCCTCACCAATTCATCGATGCTCCTATAATTACCCGGATCAATCATAAGCACAAGATTCAATGTGGCACCTTCCCATTCTTCATGCTCAACACTCGTTGCCAATTTGGTAATGGCTTCTTTGTGCTTGGCCGCATCCTTGCCCGGGAAAGTCACCTTCACCTTCATTCTAGACCGCTCCAATGGCAATTGTTGCTCTTTCAACAGTTTGATTGCCTCAAGTGTCTGTTGTTTTGCGTTTTTATTCATTTTCACCGAGAAGTGAGCATCCTTGAGGGATTTCTCAATAATTGTGCTCGGATAAGGACGTCGTGTCTCTGGATTAACGCACAATGCAGCCACACTATTCACAATGCTATTGAATTGTGTATCCATAACAGAATGCCGTTCCTTTTCTGAAATTTGCAGTTCGCCTTTGGTTAAGATTTCTTTGCAAATCTCAGTTTCATCGGACTTGCCGAACGTCTTTATGAGTTCATCCTTCTTGGCGGCCTGACCTTTCGAGACATTCGTAAAGACAGTGTGCGTTTGGAGGACTTCGTCAATGTCCTTTTCCCTAGATTTGGTTAAAATTAAAAACAAAATACAACAATCGCTGGGATCACCATACTAACACGTTGCTTCTCCATGAGAGCACTTTGTTTTTGTAGCAAGCGATTTCAAATCGTTTACCACCCTTCTTTAGGCGAACAATAGCAACGTTCGTTAAACGAATTTGATTTGTTGGAGTAAATATTTTCGCCATAATTTTTTGATTATTTTCTACGTTCTAAAATAAAAATGTTTGTAGTCTGTTCGTTGATCTCGATGTATTATTGCTTATGCTTGCTTGACAAGTTTCACAATATTTTGACATGTCGTCCCATACCCACTCAAATATTTGTCATTTTGTAGGGTATTGCCAGACAGAAAATAGATCAGATCCAAGACGGAGTGTGTTCAATTGTTGTGTTTCCATGCAAATTTGAGTCGAAAACTCGAAACGTATGTCATGAGTGGATTAAATCGATCCGTTATCGGCACAATAAATAAATTAGCTTTCCAAATATGATGGATACATACACTCTTATTCATAAACTCATTATAAGGAGTATATAAAGTTATGTACTCTTATAGTGCTTACACACCGAAACATAAACTGAGTTTTCGGCAAAAAGTTTACGTTAACCACTGGATGCTTTCACACCGACTCTGACCAGGTTTCGTTTGACATTTCAATCAGCTGTGAATTTTGATACTAGCTGCAACATTTGTGTGTGAAAATATTGTAATTGAATAATAAAATGAATTCTAATATAATCAAACTAATATTTGCATTTGAAGTTCAAAATTAAACAAATCTAAAGATTTTGACAACAGTTTTTGACTCTCAAGTCCGCCGCTTGTTTTGTTTTTATTTCATCTGATGTGTAAATTTCTGAAAAAAAAACATTTGTTTTGACAGCAAGTTCATCAGCTGTTTTGTGGGACGTGTGGAACACGTGTAGAATGTATGAAAAGGTGTGTTCTTTCCAACAACCTGCAACGTGATGACGTCTGCGAAGTGGTTATGAGAAGGTTACGTCGTAACTTTCTAGGTTTTGAGAACCGACAATGTATGGGAAAACTCGGTTTTCGATGAAGGTTTCAGGTGTTGTTGCGAAAACTCAGTTTATGATTCGGTGTGTGAGCACTATTAAAACTCCTAAAAACGAAAAAACCCTATTCATACAACTTATACAACGATGAATAGAGGCTACATAACCTAAAAGCTTCTGGTGGTTGAATAGTGCTTTTATATGGCTGTTATATTTATCTTGTCTCTTATTTTCATAAACGCTTCAGGGTTACCAATGACACCAATATTAAGCAGCATTTCTGGATCATGCAGTTATTTTTCGTTGTTTAATTTATTGAAATGAAAATTCTTCTTTATATACATACCTACAATGTTATTGAGTCAACATAAGTCACCAAAATATTATTAAAGTGTAGACAACATTAGTTTGGCAACCATACAAATTATCTGTTGGTAACTCTGCTGAGCTAATTGTAATCGATTTTTTGATACTTTACGTAGTCAAGTACTTACTTGACACAACTCTATATAACTATTATGGATGGGAAAATATTTTATGAATACGAATTTGTGGACCCTGACCTGGGGTTTATATTAGGGAGTATAAAACTTAACTCTCCTGGTAATTATATGTGTTGGTGTATCTGTACACGAGAGCTCTTACTCGCAGGCTAATTGTTCGTAACACTTTGCTTTGGTCGACAACTCCGATGAGTGTGAATATGCGTATGCTTTCTCTTTTATACTACTGCATTCTGCGATTATCTTATATCCGCCGCTATGCAGTAATTTACCTACGGGTATAACATTTGTATTCTAATGCCAGGCAATTTTAAGTGCACCGCTACTTGAAAGTTACACATCTACTCACAAAACTTACACCATAACATAAGTTATGAGTTTTATATCCCTTATTCTAAACCCCGATTATTATATATTATAAAGATTGCATAAATACATATGCAACGTATAACTATACAACCGTTCTGATGTGGTTCAGCGAATTCTAATGAATAAGGATAATAGTGTTATGACCACATCAAAAAAAAAAACTTGATTATCGCTTGACTCTTATATTTTCCCACTTATATGTTCCACCGAGTAAAAATTACTATTAAGGTAGGAAAAAGTGTAAATTGCCACATATTTGTCGTTGTTTTCTTTTTTTTCTTCTGAGAGGGTTGTGGGGTAAGATATTCTAAACATAATATTTCAATCATTTTTGCAATTTTTGTAGCTGAGATTAGCAGAATTTAAAACCGCAGTTTAGATGGAAATTAACTTTCCTAATATTTACATGTGTAAGGAATGGTTTTTCAGTGGGAGATCATTCCTAGTTTCGGAATCAAACTCTAGTTACCTCGAGAAGTAGTTTTTCAACTTAATATGTGTAAGATGTATACAGAGTACTCATTCCGTAACTTTCAAAATGATAATCGTTTACTATAGTGAAGTAGACTTTCTGGGTACTTACCGTGAGATTTGTATACATGTGCACACACACAATAAAAAAAATTCATTCTAGGTACCTAGTAAGTCTCCTACACTATCGTCAACGATAATCATTAAAATTTACGGAATGAGTACCCAGATCTCAACGACTCGAAATGGTTTTATATATTGAGTGTAACTGCTTTAAGAAGAAAAAAACTTGTAAGATCGCGACAGGCATTTTCATTTGTTTGGAAAAAGTGTATGTGCAACTTTTAAGTAGTGGTGGGTTCTAACTAAAGTTGTCGACCTACTCGTTGGCAAATATTTACTTGGAGTCAGCTCTTGAGTAAGAGCTCTAGTCTAAAGATACCCTAACACATATAAATATTAGAAAAGATAATTGTTCATACTCGTCAATCTAAACCGCTGGTTAGGAAGTGAATATATCAGCAAAGCAAAGCTTCAAAGCGTGATTGTGTTTTAGCCATCAAGTAAGTAATGGTGAAGTTGATGTTGATGATCACACATAATTTGACTCTTGATTCTCAAGAACAAGTTCGCATCTAATGGTACAAGAGTAGGTACGAAGATCGCGATAAATGTTAGTGTTACTTTACTTGTAGTCTCCGCTTGCTTTGTATGTATTTATAAACCAGTAATAAATAATTATTGATTTTATACACGCCATGTAGATGAGCCAAAGAAATGTCATATACTTGCAGATGTTAATATTTTCTTTGTTCGCGAAATCATAATTTAATGATAATATAATCATAATCACAATACGTTGAACATTCATTTCAAGAGATAAATAATGAAAAATATGTCATTTATCGAGTAAAATACTGTTCTTATGACACATAATATTGCTATACCGCATGCCTACATTTTGTGCGACCCATCTATATAAAGTTAAGAATTTAATTCGTAAACTACTGCTTTGCCAAACTGCCTCGCCACGATTTATTTTTGCGATGTTGATACAAATTAACAACTAAGTTACTAAGCCTTGAAAAGTACAATATGATGGCATAAATAGTTGTTCGCAAAAAATGCACATAATCGTAGTTTTGAAAATGATTGATTTCTCAAGATCGATCGCGTTGATTTAAATGAAAATTGGTATGTAGTGTAATATGAATAGTCTTGATATGACTGGATACTTCTTTCAAAAGCAGTTAACTAATAACCGAAAGACATGTGCATTGGTTCTGGATGAAGTGTAGCATGCAGTGCGGCAACCAAGACACATGAGTAGAATTATTTTTTGACATACACGCAGTGGCTCCTGTCATAACATTCAGCTTACAGTAGTGGTATTTGTTGATTCTCAGGACGTCGTAGACTCGTAGTATCCATTGTTGGATGTGTGTTTCTGGTAATAATGTTTTTATCGCTTCATTCACAGCACATTTTCAGACCTATCGAGGTATCCGTCGGAACGGACAATTTTTCGCAACACATACTGTCGGAGTTTCAAATTCCATTCGAGTATGTGTCATAAGAAAGAAATACTACACAATGCGATGGCTTCACTTCACTACAATTCTTAAATAAATTCCGAAGAATTTGTGTCGGAGGAAATCGGAAAAATAATTCCACTTAGCTGTCAAAAATTGAACGAAAAATGCTCCTGAACGCACTTCAACGCAATTCGCTGGGATGCGTTACCAAATGTTGTCGGTGCAGTAAAGTAAGAACTCGCTTTAATTGATTCGCAGAAATATAAATCGACCTGAAGTGGCAACTGATCAACATTGGCTTGTAGATTGGATTCGATATTAACGATGTTTGGAAGTTCCTCTGACAGGTGATCACTATGCGTATACTGTTGTTCTTCTTTCATATCACTAGTTTTGATGGAATAATTTTTTTCTGTCAATGTCAAATCGAGTATCCACTAATTTTACTTACTTATTATATATAGCCCTATTGAGGCATCCGTTCGAAACGAAAGTCAGTTACCATCGAAACTGAGTTTGGTTTCGAGGTATTCGTTGCGTAACAAAATATACCTGCGAAGTTTACAATGGTGTTCGATGGATTCCGGGATTCCGTAGCAATTCTTCGTCAATTCAATGCGTAGCTGTCAAAAATTGATGACCTAACGTATTATGCCGCTCCGAAATCATGTGTGATAAATTTTGTCGGACGATCAGTTTGAAATGCTAATCGAAATGAAATCGTCTGTAGAAATTTCTCCGATGTGGAATAAACGGAAACAATTTTCTTCCGAACGTTTTCCGTGGATATGATTGAAAGTCTATTTGTGAACCGTCGAGTGTTGGTGAACAAAATAAATAAGAGATATATAAGGATTCCGTAACAATTCTTCGTCAGACAACAGAAATTTAACGCGTAGCTGTCAAAAATTGTTGACTTAACTGTTAGAATTGTTAATTGGAACAAAAATCCCATATAAACATATCATGTGAGTGGATTCAGAAGAAAATTCTTTTTCTGAGAATTGTCAGAAGAGTATTTTTAGAACAGTTTCAAAGAACGCTTCTTTTTTAAAAATCGAACGAATTCTGAGTTGATGGTCGCAACTTTAACAGCACTTAATCAAATCTTACGGTCGTAATAATCATTCCATTAGACAACCTATGTATGCTGTACTGTTGTTGTCAACACATTGTGTCATCGAAGTACCGAAAATATCGCAACTGATAGTGTTTCAGTTCAAAATGAACTCAATCAGTACCATGCGTTCAAAAGATTTGGGAGTCCCTCAGTCGAAATGTGATGAATTTTGCGTAAAGACCATGGATAAAACTTCGCAAAAATTCAATGAAAATCTTGAATTTAATCGAAAAGTCGTCATTTAAGATGAACCTCAATTTTGGTTTAATGGCTTTGACAATGTGGTCTGGATTTCATACGCATACTAGAGGTGTGATTGGACCGAATTTTATTGCGAATAAAATGATAAGATCGTAACGATGAATGGAGTTCGATGTTGTTCAATGTTGAAAGACTAGTTTTGTCCAGAATTGGATCAACCTGACATGAAAGTTGTTTGGTGCTTTCGCAGTGGTTTACATAAAAGTTTGTTTAACTTTACCCTTGCACATAATTACGGGAATGTACCTAATGTATCTCACTGTGGCCGTGGTTTACAACCAGGCTTTAAGCCTTATTTGATAACATATTAATCGATCCTTCACCTCAAAAATCACAAATAGAAGTGTTCCATTTCTAAACGACTGTTTAATTGCAATCAGTGTATAAAAGTAAAAATACTTGCATCAATAAAGAATAATAAATAAACAGCTAATAGATGTGTATTTATAGGTTCATTATGTATTACAAATATTTGTTTGTATATTTCCGTGAGTTTTATTGCTACTGTTAATATTAAATTTTCTTTTATATAAAACATATTTAAGTAAAAAAGAAAAGAAAATCCTCTCACATATCGTAACCCCTTATATTCCGTCATGTATCACAATTTCCCTACTCTTCCCCGTCCAGTTGAACTTCGTCCTCACATTGTGCGGCCCCATCTTCTGTGTAATTCGCATAGGTGGCAGCACGTTGCTTTATGATTTCTTTAATAATAGCTGTTAAAATCTCTCGCGAATCGACAATTTGTCCAACTTCCTCTGCCACTTCTTTTGTCAACCATGGGCAGATCTTTCTCTCTAATTCTGCTCGTTTAGCCTCGTCAGTAGCCGGCTCTATATTTGCCAATACCTCTGGTAATAAACTAGCAATGTGACCCTGCAAAAGCTTTGCAGCGGTAACACCTTTCTGCATTTTAGCATCAAGTTCTTTAGCAATGTTATCCTGTCGAATACGTCTTTCCTTTTCAGCTTGAAGTCGAAGTTCCTCTGCTTCCAAACGACGGAGTTCGGCCAAGTCAACTTCTCGATTGGCAAGGAACCTTTAAAAAGGAAAAAATTCGAAAGCATTCAAAGATTTGGAAGTGCAAACTTACACTTCTTGCTGTTTACGAAGTTCGCCCACTTCTTCCTCGTGGGTCACTTCGAGTATACTCTGTTCAACACAATGGCCTACTAATGTCTCTAGAATTGGTTGCACCTCACGATCGAAATCGAAGAGGTCACCTTCAAATATTTCTGTGCCAGCATCTACACCGATCTTTTCGGGTATAAATGGTGGCGTTCCAGGACGTTCAAGGAAAAGATCGGTCTGAGTGTTTGCATCGTACTCGGGTGGTCGTTCGTAGAGTTCTTCTAGATATTTCTCCGTTTGGATTCGTTCATGGCGCCGACCCTCCACAGGCGGTGGTGTTCCTATTATGTTACGTTGATTTCGCTGTTTGCATCGTTGTCGTAGGCACTGTCGACGGCGGAATTCTGCTTCCTTCATACACGGATCTATTTCAGGCTGAAACGAAAACGTTATAGAAGGGTGTTGAAAATTTAAAAAAAATTTAGTTGACATTAATATTAAAAGCGCAGGTGTCACATTTGCAAGCGAACAAAGAGTGAAGTGTAACGGTTAAGATGACATTTTGTACTAAAACTCACTCACTTTTCCAGAAAGGAGGCCCGCATATGCAAAATACGGATTCCAAGGCTGGAAGGTTACCGTTGTCGGAAAAATATTCAAAATACGCAAAAAGTAACAGAAAACAGTGAAAGATTTGTGTAAGTTTATGTATTAAAATTTCTCAAAATGTTATAACAGTTGTGCATGATTAAAACCTAAGTTTTTTTTAATAAAATGAATCTCTTTTTAGTATTTCTGATTGACCATCATTTTGTGTTATTTCTTCACTTTGCAGAAGAAACCTTGTAACTTCCGTCGTATCTATACCTAATGATGTTTTATTTATCCAATTGGAACTAAGCACAATAAAATGCATTCAGTGATATCCACTTTGATAATTAATTCAATGTATGTCACCAAAGAAAATTACCAACGTCAGAAATACGCATTTCACTTTGTTGATGTAGTTGTTGAATATTTCACATAATTAACGAATTGTTTTGCCTCTTTTGTACAAACATGTTGTTGACAGTCCAACAGCACCCCTTCGACCTCCTTTAACAAAACGAATAGTGACGTTGATGGTGAGTGACTAAAATAGTTCGTTTGCAAATTTACATATCCAATTTCGATTACCTTGTATCGGAATAATAACATAATAGCCGTTGAAAACGCAGTCAAATTGTTTCAAAAGTGGTTTAGTTAACCCATGACATATCGAAACAAAGTTCAATTTACGAAATTGATTTGAAGTGGATAGATTATTGTAAAACTTATTAAGTTCTGAAGTCTGCACGTCTACTTGGTCTAATTTGATTTAATTTTGTTGGGACTAAAGCACTTCAAAAATGTGCAATGTTTTTTCGCACAAACTGCTATAAAGCGACAGAAATGTGACTTAAGTTATATATTGAAGGGGTATTAGATGAAAGGTATCTTAAAATATATTTAAATTAAACTCACGTATTTCTTTTTAAATAATCTAACAAAGAATACGTGTTAATCGAAAACTGAGTTTTTGTAAAAAAAAAACACCCAGATCATTATTTTCAGTTTTCGAAAGCGTGTAGGCTACGACGTAATCGTCTCAAAACCGCTTCGTAGGCACCTTTTAATACATTCCACACCTCCCATAGAAAGCTGACATACTATCTATCAAAGAACATTCATTTCTTTTCCAGGAATTTGTCAGTATCAGTTTTTTTTATATTTGCAATGAAATTATTAGAAAATGAATATTTAAATCAATAGGCAATTAGTAATAATGGCGCAAATTTATAGTCGTTTAAAGTACACTTTAAAATTATTTAAAAGCGTACTAACGCGTTTTGGTAATTATAATCGTCAAAAAGTGTACTTTAGCGTTGTCACTCTGCATTAAAGTTAAAGCGACCGAAACCTCACTTTAAATATTTAATAAAGAGTTAAGGCCTGCTCAGAATGCATATCTGTAGCTGGTATCTGTAGCTGAGTGAAAGTTAAAAACAAGGCAACTCGTAAGCGCTTTCACAATGTGTATCTCCCGTGAATCTGTAGCTTGAAGTTGAATGGGGTTCAACTTCACGCTTCAGATTCACGTTTGACGTTTCACTCAGCTACAGATACCAGCTACAGATATGCATTCTGAGCAGGCCTTTAGCGTTCTGTCACTTTTTAGGTGAGTTTGATTTAGAGGCCTCAGAGGAATGTCCATTAGCATACACTAATTAGCGCCACGTTAAAAAAAGTGTCTATTATTGAAAATATGTTAAAGCAACCTTTTAATTTAAAGTACCTGATAACTAGTGTGGAGTTAAACCCTTAAACATCGATTGACTATGAATTTGCGCCAATGCTTTTAATTCTAATTTAAAAATGAACTGTTTGGTTAATTTTTTTTAAACGATCCACTGTGAGAATCGTTGAATGCCCTATCGTATTCTATCCTTAAATTAAACTTCTCCAATATGGCCTAAAACAGAATAAGTATGAAATATAAACTCAAATGCCTCTAAACGCAAAAACCTTATTCATATAACTTATACAACGTTGAATAGAATCTGGATATCCTGAACGTGTCTGATGGTTGAATAGTACCTGTTACCTGTATAAGGCCCGGTTTTTCAGTGCGAGATCATCCTAGTTCCGGGATTAAACTCTAGTTAACTCGAGAAAGTAAGTTTTCAGTTTATTCAAATCCAGAGTTAACTTCGAGTTAACCCAGTACGTTTGGTGAGTTAACTCTGGGATGAAATGATCAGAAGTTTTTGACAGATGATAAATACCAATCACACAATTATTTTCAATTCCATTTATGTAGACATTTTATTAAATTTTTGTAAACTAAATACGTATATGATATATTCACTCTCGACTCGAAACTTTTAAAAATTGAATTTGACTGTTTTAAGAAGAAAAAGAACTTGTAAGATCGCGACAAAAGTATTTTCATTTGTTTGGGGAAAAAGAAACCAAACAGCTGATAACTGAGCTGTTGCAGATTCTATACATTTCGATAACTTTTTGACAGCAAAATCGCTACCAAATCAAAACTTCACACAAGGAGTCAAATTTAATCACTCTGGATTAATTATATTTCGGTTTAAGTAAACTGTAAGCACTGAAAAAACGGGCCTAAGGATATTTTATTTTATTTTTGTATACACAGACGGCTGAGGGGTTACATAAGATTAAATTGAGATGAAGTTGAAAAAACAACGTCCAGCATATTTTTTGTATTTTATCAGTTGTGTTTTACGGTTTAATTTAATCAAATTGTAATTCATCTTAACCTATACAGACTCAACATTGTAAACGATGTTATTGAGTCAACAAAATGTTATTAAAGTGTTGAAAACAAAGTTGTCGCAATGAATTTCGCAACAATAGAGCTGTGCTGTGGAATATCCAATTGTAATAGATTCCCTCTTTTAATACCCTATCCTATAAGTTTGTTACATAGAGATATAATTTCGATAGATATACCTCAAAGTATATGGATTGATTCAGAATCGCTAGCTGATACAATCTAGCCGTGCCTGTCTGTGCGTCTGTGTGTCACCGATTTTTGGGCCTTAAATTTTGAGCTAGAGTATTGAAATTTGGTATATAGACTCCGTGGCCGACGAAGCAGAGCAAGTGTAAAAATTTCAAAAATTCTCCCTTTGCGAAAACGTTCAGTAAAACTTTGTTTTTGGCCAAACGGTTAAGAATTTTGAAAAAGTGTTTGAGTAACATATTTAGTCAATCCCGACATCTATATTTCGTCGTCATAAAGTTTTTTGCCATACCCACTTTTTGGGGTCGTTTTTAATAAAAAAAAAACGTTTTGGTAACCCAAAACATTTGAGAAGGCTACAATCCGCTGTGCGGATCGTTTAATACCCTTTGCCATTCCATCCTATCTTTAAAACTGGTCGTGCATAAAAACTTTTAAGGATTGAAATTAGAAAATGACATTGTCACAACATACTGTTCACGGTTGATCTAAAACTTTATTCGACAAAAAACGACGTTTTATATGGCATATGTGAAATGGTTTACAAATGGTTTTTGTAAGAAAACGCCCCCAGAAAGTAGGAGTGAGTTCAAATGATCTATAGAAATAACCAATGATTTTGCATCGAAAGATTTTTAGATTTTTTTTTAATTTTACCGAAAAACGTTTTTTATTAAAAACGACCCCAAAAAGTGGGTTACACAAACCCTGTATAAATATTATGGGTAGGGAAATAATTTATGAATACGAATTTGTTCAACTTGTTCATAACTGTACAACAGATAATTGTAATATATTTTCCTATTTTTGGTAATTTATTCGATACAAACACTGTATAACTTTTATTGCTGGGAAAATATTTTATGAATAAAAGTTTGTACAACATTTCAGATGTGTTTTAGCAAATTGTAATGAATAAGTGGGATGAAATGAATGAACATATCAAACATCGTGACTTCCAAAAAACAATTTGAAAACCAGAATACAACATATTTAGCAGAATTCCCACGGTAAGGGACCCAAATTGTCTGGACGATAGTTGTGTTTTTATACCCTATCCCATAGGGGTATATTAGTTTTGATACATAGTTTGTAACATAGAGAAATAATTTAGCTATATATACCTCAAAGTATATGGATCGACTCAGAATCGATAGCTGAGTCGATTTAGCCATGTTTGTCCGTCCGTCCGTCACCAGTTTTTGGGCCTTAAATTTTGAGCTAGAAGGATGAAATTTGGTACACGTGCTCTTTGTTGCTCCCAGCAGAACAAGTGTAAAAATTTTTGAAATCCGCCCACTGCCACGCCCCCTTTTTAGAAAAACGTATTTTTTGGCCAAACCATAAGGAATTTTGAAAAACTTTCTGAACAACATATTTAGACAATCTGAATATCTGTATTTCGTTTATATAAAGTTTTTTGCCACGCCCACTTTTTGGGGGCGTTTTTAATAAAAAACGTTTTTCGGTCAAATTTTAAAATTTTCTAATTTTCTAAAATTTTGATGCAGAATTATTAGTAATATAAATATGAACATTTCGTCAATAGACCATTTTAACCCACGCCCACTTTTTGGGGGCGTTTTTATATAAAACCATTTTTATACCCTACCCCATAACATATGCAGGAGAAAACCTTGTCTTTTGTAGAACCGTAAAAGTTTTTTATAAGCAGTCTGAAGAATTTGTTGTCACCATGTCATATTCTTAATTTTATCCACATCGTGTTTTTAGCCATGTCCACTTTTTGGGGATTTTAGTTTTACAGATAGGATGGGATAGGGTATTCAACGATCCGCACAGTGGATTGTAGCCTTCTCATATGTTTTTTTGTATATTTGCGATGAAATTATAAGAAAATGAATAATTAAATCTATAGGCGATTAGTAATAATTTTTTTAAACTATCCACTGTGAGAATCGTTGAATGCCCTATCGTATTCTATCCTTAAATTAAACTTCTCCAATAAGTGGCCTAAAACTGAATAAGTATGAAATATAAACTCATTATAAGGAGTGAATAAAGTTATTCACTCCTTAAAATACCTCTAAATGCAAAAACCTTATTCATATAACTAATACAACGTTGAATAGAAGCTGTATATCCTGAACGTGTCTGATGGTTGAATAGCACCTGTATAAGGCCCGGTTTTTCAGTGCGAGATCATCCTAGTTCCGGGATTAAACTCAAGTTAACTCGAGAAAGTAATTTTTCAGTCAATTTAAATCCAGAGTTAACTTCGAGTTAACCCAGTACGTTTGGTGAGTTAACTCTGGGGTGAAATGATCAGAAGTTTTTGACAGATGTACCAATCACACAATTATTTTCAATTCCATTTATGTAGACATTTTATTAAATTTTTGTAAACTAAATACGTATATGATGTATTCACTCTCGACTCAAAACTTTTAAAAATTAAGTTTGACTTTACAGAAGAAAAAAACTTGTTAAATCGCAACCAAAGTATAGTCCGTACCAAATCAGTTGGCCAATCTACTGCGCAGGTCTCTTAAAATTTATCTTACAATATCTTAAATTGCTCTTAAATCCTCTCTCTGCGCATTCGACCGTTGGCAAACTAGTGCAAACCAAACCAGTCGGGCATTCTACTGCGCAGGTCTCTTAAAATTTATTGTAAAATATCTTAAAATTCCCTTAAATCCTCTCTCTGCGCAATCGACCGTTGGCCAACTGATTTGGTACGCACTATATTTTCATTTGTTTGGGGAAAAAGAAACCAAACAGCTTAGATTTTGACAGCAAAATCGATACAACATGAGTGCTACCAAATCAAAACTTCACACAAGGAGTCAAATTTAATCACTCTGGAATAATTTTATTTCGGTTTAAGTAAACTGTAAGCACTGAAAAAAAACGGGCCTAAGGCTGAGGGGTTACACAAGATTAAATTGTAAGTTGAAAAAACAACGTCCAGCATATTTTTGTATATTATCAGTTGTGTTTTACGGTTTATTTTAATCAAATTGTAATTCATCTTAACCTACAGACTCAACATTGTAAACGATGTTATTGAGTCAACATAAGTCAACAAAATGTTATTAAAGTGTTCAAAACAAAGTTGTCGCAATGAATTTCGCAACAATAGAGCTGTGGAGTATCCAATTGTAATAAATTTCCCTCTTCTAATACCCTATCCCATAAGTTTGATACATAGAGAAATAATTTCGATAGATCTACCTCAAAGTATATGGATTGATTCAGAATCGCTTGCTGAGTCAATCTAGCCGTGCCTGTATGTCCGTCTGTCCGTCTGTGTGTCACCGATTTTTGGGCCTTAAATTTTGAGCTAGAGTATTGAAATTTGGTATATCGACTCCGTGGCCGACGAAGCAGAACAAGCGTAGAAATTTCAAAAATTCTCCCTTTGTCACGCCACTTTTTCAGTAAAACGTTGTTTTTGGCCAAACGGTTAAGAATTTAGAAAAAGTGTTTGAGTAATATATTTAGACAATCCCGACATCTATATTTCGTCGTCATAAAGTTTTTTGCCACACCCACTTTTAAGGGGCGTTTTTAATAAAAAAAAAACGTTTTTCGGTGAAATAAAAAAAAATCTAAAAATCTTTCGATGCAAAATCATTGGTTATTTCTGTAGATCATTTGAACTCACGCCTACGTTTTGGGGGCTTTTTCTTACAAAATACCCTTTCACATAGCATATATGCCATATGAAAACGTCGTTTTTTGTCGAATCAAAAAAGTTTTTGATCAACCGTGTTGTGACAATGTCATTTTCCAATTTCAATCCTTAAAAGTTTTTAGGCACCCCCCCCAGTTTTAAACATAGGGTGGAATAGCAAAGGGTATTAAACGATTCGCACAGCGGATTGTAGCCTTCTCATATGTTTGTTAATTTATTTGACACAAACCCTGTATATGGGTAGGGAAATAATTTATGAATACGAAATTGTGCAACTTGTTCATAACTGTACAACAGATAATTGTAATATATTTTCCTATTTTTGGTAATTTATTCGATACAAACACTGTATAACTTTTATAGCTGGGAAACTATTTTATGAATAAAAATTTGTACAACATTTCAGATGTGTTTTAGCAAATTGTAATGAATAAGTGGGATGAAATGAATGAACATATCAAACATCGTGACTTCCAAAAAACAATTTGAAAACCAGAATACAACATATTTAGCAGAATTCCCACGGTAAGGGACCCAAATTGTCTGGTCGATAGTTGTGTTTTTTATACACAATAGGCAGTTGTCAATAATAGAGATTTTTTGATAACATGGAACAACTTCTCAGCAGAGGCGAATTTTGTTTAACAAACAAATTTTACTCCAATTTCGTTCTAATAATGATGGATTCCTCTTTAGAAATGTCAAAAGTTACAAGCTATACTATTAACTGCGTTGGAGCATTCATGCATCTGCCGTTGGAGTTTCTGATCGCTCAGTTTGGCGATTTCTTCACGATACCCTTCATTATCCGTGCTTTTTGGCGAATGTGCAAAAAAACTCCGAGGGCGACTCCAATTTGTAGGCGCTTCTCAAAAAATTGGATTTTTCTTAGTGACAAAGCCTATTTTCACTTGAGTGGATGCGTGTACAAACACAACATGTACTACTTGGCTGACACCAATCCTCGAGAATTACACATTAGATTAATACATAAAGTCACAGGGTGGTATGCAATTGGTACAGTTGGAATATACCCAATTTTTGGGTATCACAGTCTTTTATTTAATAATGAGTGTCGATAATCATATAATCTCAGTGGCTAACTCAAATCACAAGATATGTCTTCCTTAAAATGTTGGCTTAAATAATTCTATCGTTACTGTCAGCGAGGCTCTAGTGTTCTAAAGCAAATATATTTTTTAGATCCATTTCAGCAAATTTAAGTGCAACATAAGTTGTTTATCATTTCCGCATTGCCAGCCTTGTTCTCTAAAAGAACCAAAAAAAAAACCAAAGCCAGTCCGAAATGCGCATCAAACAGTGACTAGTGGTAGTGCATTGGATGTTGATGGAACACAACCCAACAACAATTCTGTTTCTGCATTTAATTCGAAATATGCCAAATCAAAGAATATGATTCTCTTTGAAAAATCACCTTTCATTAATCTGTTTTCCGAGCTGCGTAGTGTGGATGCTTCCAAACGTCTTCTCAACTGACTCTTCTGAGCATGCTTATACAAATCGCTAGTAAAAATTCAATGTAAACTGGTATACGAGCCTGAAACTTCTTGATTGATAAAAACCAACAAGAATGGTAAATTGTTGTAATCGAAATCGATTTTCACAATTTCTACGTGTTGTGCGTTTTTGTAATTCTCCACAGGCATGAAAAATGGCTTTTCAGCATTGTATTGAAAGTTAAAAAAAATTGGATTGAAATTGTTCTGGTTGATTTTCATCATTCTTTGGTGTTTTGATAAGCTATCTATTATATACAATTATACATTATACAAAATTGGTGAAAATATTTTTTTAAATAATAATGGAAATAATAACCGAGGCATAATTGTAATTTTTCAGGAAATAATAAAAATCATTAAGTGTAGGCATTTAATTTATCTTAAAAGGAAAAAACCTCTATCTCACTTAGTTTTGTTTTTCAATGCACATAATGGCCGTATCCGTCACTACTTATGATCAGTTTTTCATTTTATCGACACTCTTTTGTCAGCTTTTAGTCATATGATCATTTAACGGAAAAAAAACAAGCAAAAGCTTTTAATATTACTGTTTTGAGTACACTCTCTTGATCGCTTGCCAGGATCAGTATTGTTTAAATTTTTAAAATCGCTGCTTATTACTGTCATCAAGATTTCGTTTTTTCTATTTACAAAAAATAGAGTTAACGTTTTTAGAGTCAAGGCGTACCCAAATGGAGTGCGATTCTATGGATGCAAACAAATATAAAGATGGCTACAAAATTTCTTGGCTTAAAATTAAGGCGTTGAAATTCGAAAAGGACGTTTAAGGCCCAGTTATTCAGTGCGGGATCATCCTAGTTTTGGGAGCTTACTCGAGTTAACTCGAGAAAACAGTTTTTCAAGCGATTTAAATCTAGAGTTAACTTCGGGTTAACCCAACAAATTCTTCAGACTGCTTACAAAATACTTTTACGTTTCTACAAAAGACAAGGTTTTCTCCTGCATATGTTATGGGGTAGTGTATAAAAATGGTTTTTATATAAAAACGCCCCCAAAAAGTGGGCGTGGGTTAAAATGGTATATAGACGAAATGTTCATATTAATAATGTTAATGATTCTGCATCAAACATTTTTTCGAAAAATTTAAAATTTGACCGAAAACAGTTTTTTTATTGAAAACGCCCCCAAAAAGTGGGCGTGGCAAAAAAATTTAATTAGACGAAATATAGATATTTAGATTGTCTACATATGTTGTTCAGAAACTTTTTTTAAAATTCCTTACGGTTTGGCCAAAAACTGAGTTTCTCTTAAAAGGGGGCGTGGCAGTGGGCGGATTTCAAAATTGTTTACACTTGTTCTGCTGGGAGCAACAAAGATCACGTGTACCAAATTTCATCCTTCTAGCTCAAAATTTAAGGTCCAAAAACTGGTGACGTACGGACGGACGGACAGACTCAGCAATCGATTCTGAGTCGATCCATATACTTTCAGGTATATGTAGCTAAATTATTTCTCTAAAAACTAATATACCCTTATGGGATAGGGTATAAATATATCTGTTTGGGGGATCTCCTGTAGTACTTACACCCATTTACCAGGGTAAGTTAACCATATCAAAAGAAAAATGAATTGATTTGGTGAAACTTTGACATGACATCAAGTGAATAAAACCAAATAACAACCTAAAAACAAAAATCTATTTTTATCAGCATAATTGTAATTTTAAAACCCAAAAATGTCTTTAAATTGAATTATCTCCTTATTGTCTATATTGCTAGTTAATGACTAACAAAGATCTTTAGATCTGAAATAAGAAGACAAGAAGACATGTATTTTCGGTGCGAAACTTTCATAAGAAAAATTAAAAAAAATTTGAACCATCAAACAGCTGATAAACTGTATACCTACAGGCAAAAAAATGGCGCGAATATAGAAAAAAAGTGATTGTGAATTTAAAATTGGTACTTTCAGTGGTATTCATATAAATTCGAACAGATTTTTGGTAGCAAAACAAATTATGTGATGTTTTCGTTTTTTAAAACATATTTTGATGGTAAATACCTATTAAAATAGCTGCAGCACATATTGTATCGGATTTTATAAAAGTGTATTTGTGTACTGAAGCTAGGGCGATTGTATCGAAAACAGTACAATTGTATCGACTTTTGCAACCCTGATTCTCCATAACTAAAATTAAATATTTACACATGACATCTGTCAAACAAGCAACGCTGTACGACCGACATAAAGAAAAGTGTTTCACTTAATGATATCTCCAAGATCTTTGAAAAATCTGTAAGTGCAACACGATTCCTCACTTGAAAAGGCTGAGATTTTCTGCAATATACTGAGACTAATATTTGTTGGCTTCGTCTCCTCTCCTATTTTGCTAAAAGATTACTAATGGCTATTTGGTATGTATTGGTAGAGAATTCATAATTTTCAAAAGCTGCAAAGTAAAAAAAACTGTTGTTTTGACTGTATCAAAAGAGCTGAGGTAACGTAGGGAAATCTCTAAAGGATCTCTAGGTGATACACGCCTAGCAGTTAGCGCTATATAGCATTGTTAATAAATATTGTAATTAACTGCATATTAATAAAGTTATAACAGTAATAATAAAAAAGGTAACAACAAAATTTGTAATATTGTACCAACCAATATGGCGTCTACCAATTTTATTGTTCCTCTTTCCACTGAATCTCTCCATTGTCCAACACAATTGCGATACTCCATACAGAAGATAATGATAGAATAGCATGTAGAATCCTCTTCTCCAAGACCCTTATTTTTACTTGATATTGTTTTTTGCATTTTGTCTATCTATTTGTAGGTAATTGTTTCGTGGTTGCGTGGTCTAGCACCAAAACAAAACTATCCTTAATGCGCATTTGTAATTCATCAGGTTGTGTTTGTCAATTATTTTAGATCAATTTGTCAGACGATAAAAGACTAAAAAGAACACAAACTATAAAGAACACGAATAAGTCGTAGAAACAGTGGGTAGGCTATCTGTATCTGTAAACAAAAGTTTCCTTTTTGCTTCTTCAAAGGAAACTAAAAAAATCTCCAGAATTGAAACAAATCCTTTCGATTTCGGAAATTCGTATACTAAATACTGGGAGTCAAATACAATAACAACATATTCGTAGTCATCATTTTTGAAAAAAATTCAATTTTTGCTTATTCTACACATTGAATTATATTCGCAGACATAAACTGCATTTTTTTTAATGATCTACACGATGTTTTGGTTTTCTGACATATGTGAACACTAATAATGAGGAATATTTCACACAAACAAACCATCCACTTCGAAAGCTCTTAACATCTCTCCTCATCCTTATTATATACTAAATGTCAAAAATTATCCACTGGATGAATTTAAGCGCTTGTTTCCAGGGAGAGTGAACAGCGACACGTAGCACATCGGCTCCAATCCAAGTTATTAGAAATTTTCCTATCAGCCATTTTGATAACTTTACTACGAAAATTAAAATCAAAATAAATTCAAAACAACGTAAAATCTTATTAAAAAAAAAAAAAAAAGTAATTTCTTAACAAATCCCAAAAAGGGAGTAAAATAAAATTAAAAAAAAAAAAAGTGGGATTTTCTCCGGATTGGTGTTCGAGCACGTTCTTGGTTAAGGCACACACTACCTAACCAAATAATTTTTTTTTGCGTAGAAATTACAACTTCTTCGATAATCTTCAAAATAAAAAGCAAAACCACAAGTTCAATAACTCACGGTGTGGTTTTTTTGTTTCTTTCTGGCGGATGACTTCTCACTACAGGGATTTTCTTTGATTTAAAGTGGCACCCCACTTGCGTTTTTCTTCGTACTCACTGTGCCCCCATAGTAAAGCCACGTGGCACTATGAGGTCACCGAGCAACGCTAAACAAAAACCTACGTGTAATAAAAAGCTAACTCCGAGCAGCATAAACAGCCCTAGAAAACTAGCGGCAGCTCAACAATTACTCTCACTCAAAAATACGAGGGATATCGACGAAAATCCATCCATAAACACCGATGGAGACAGTACCACATGTCCTGGACAGCAACAATGGCCGACCCTAGACTGGCAGAAGCCAAGTAAACGACACACCGTGGCCGAAGTCCGACATGACACCGAAATGGAAACCACCGCGCCTCACAACAGCAACCAATTTGCCCTACTGAGAAACTTCAACATAACCATCACCAGGAAACCTTCAACCAGGACCAACTCCAGCAGTATCACAGAACAGCCCTCAAATATCATACCGATAGCAGAAAAAGAATCAAATAATCAGGAAATGCAAACTGAAGCATCAAGCAGATCTACTACTAACTCCCATAATTATGAGAAATGTAGATGTCAGAAAATTAGTTTCTGATATTAGAGGAAACTCTTTTAAATTTAATTATAAGATAGTTAATCGGGGAAACAGCAGTAGGCTGTACGTAGATGACGGGAGAGTTCATCGGGAATTGATGGAACTTCTCAATAAAAACGATGAGGTACAGGCCTACTCCTTTACAATGAAGGAGGACAAGACCACCAACATCATTCTCAGAGGCTTAACGTGTGACTATCAGGAGGACGAAATCCTGGAGGAACTTAAACTTTTCTCTTCCGACATAGACAAAGTCAGTAGATTCGAGACCATTCGCTCTAAGCAAAACAACCTTTCTTATAATCTTTTTCTCGTCCGACTCTCCCGGGCAAAGTGCCCGACGGCATTCTCAAAATCAGATACCTCTTTAATACCAGGGTGTACTGGGAAAAAACCCAGAGGAAACAAGGGTATTTTGCAATGTAGGCGTTGCCAGCAATTTGGACACCTTGCCAAAAACTGCGCAAACAAGTACAACTGCATTAAGTGCGTAAATATTCATGAACCGGGGAAATGTCCGGTACTTAAAGAGGAAGGAAGTAGGGTTCATTGTATAAACTGTGGAGAAAACCATACAGCAAATTTTAAAGGTTGTAAAGCTTACAAAGCATATGAAGATAAAAGAAAAAAGATCCTCCAGGAAGCAAAGGAAAAGAGGAACAATGCCAGGTCCCTCTCAAACATAATATCGAAAGGCAACCTTGTGTCACCTGGTGTCTCTTTTGCCAGTCATTTTATTAAAGCTAATTCCCCAAAAACAATCAGTCTTTCTCAAGACTTGGGCACGGGCAAGGCTCACACCAGCCCCCCCAAACACAGCGTAAGTGCTCTAAACCAATTTATAGATCTCTCTAGAGATCTATTCGGTTTGGAGATGAACGCTCTCATCAATAAAATAGAAAATTTTATGGCAAACATTAATAAATTCAACTCGCTACCACAAAAAAGATTAGCATACCTGGAGTTAGTAAATCAACTCATAGTAAGTGATAACTAATGATCATAAACTTACTAAAACTTTACATTTCGTCCTCAGACTCGGCAGGGATTAACGAAACCTACCCCTCCCCTGCTAATTCTGCACACAACATCTCTGACAATTCAACTGATAACACTTTGCCGTCATTTTACCTTAAAGCCACCCCAGGTCATAACCGGGGATAAAGTAAAATAAAACTAATCAATTAAACATAAAAGACCCCACCAACAAAACTAAATGGGCACCCGATTCACTATCTTTGTGATTGAAAAAACAAAGACAAATCTAAAACAAGTTAAAAAAAAAAATACTGAAAAAGTAATTATTAATCACATCACTTTCTCATAATTTATAAAGGACAAAACTTTCCTCTACTTACACTATATTCTAATTTTATAAATACTAACAACATACTCTAACCTCACAGACTCTCATAATTTTTGCCACAACTAAATCTTTAAAGAAAACAAAAAGTAAGCTACAGCCAAATGTATTAGAGTATAATTTATTCACCAAACAAACCCTTCAGGTCAACCCCTACACGATTAAATGAAAAACAAAATCAATCAAGAAAAAAAAAATCTAATACAATTTTTTTTTTAACTCATTTTCCAAATGTCAATTCTTACAAAACAATAATATAGCTTTCGCTCTAACACATGAACCTACAATCAAGAATATTTCTATCTGTGCTATGGCATTTTCGTACCTGAGAAGGAAAAATACGAACAGTATACAAAGTATACATTCGTCTCTTTTCTTCGCCCTACTCTTAAGTAGTTTTAAGTATATTTAGGTGACACTCAGTCACAAAGTAACTATATACATGCTCAATGAGCAAGAGCAGCTACACTATTATTTAACAAACTGACAGCCATGTGGCATACAAAAACAAATTTGTAATCGTAATAGCAGACAATAGAGTTGTTCAGGACAACGTCAGTGTCAATGACAAACTGACAGCATCTGTAGGAAAACAAATACATTTGACATTTGTATGATGGCAAATTCATTGGCAAGGGACAGGGGTTGTTTTTTGAACATTTTTTGAAAATTGCTTGAAAATTGTGTAAAAGTGCTAAATGAGAACCGAACAATTTTTAAACAACATAAAAATATTCAGAGTTGTTGTTGTTTGTGAAAATAAGAACATAATAATCTTTACTACACGAAAACTAATCAACTTCGTTTGCACTCGGATTTATATTCAAGCTTTGCAATGGCACTGGTTATCAATTTCACTCTTTTTATTTCTATTTTATAATTATACACACTCTCTTGGTATCGTTGTGTATTTATAATTTGAGTTTCACTTTGAACAACTATCACATTGTTTTCCTCCAATTGATTTTGACGTTTTAAAAAAGAGACAACGCACTTGGAAGGGAGATAGTCTCATGAACAACTCTATACATTACAGCCGCAGTTTTATTATATTCATTCAATGGTTACCTAAGTACATATACTCTTTGTAATCGAAAAATTCAAGTCTCAATAAATACAAGTACAAGATGAATTTAAGAGTGCTCCAGAGCAGGCCAAAAATTGAGGTCTATATTTATTCAAGCAAATTTTAACGCAATTACCCCCGTATTAACAAACCCTGATTAGCTAATCGTTGACTAACATAATAGTTTTTCCTATAATACACCCGAAAATGCCAAAAGTTAGTCCCTGATTATAGCTATTCAGCGTTGATTGGTTTTATAGATAAACTTATAAATCTTGCATATGACATTCCATTTTTACTAATCCCGAACTGTCAGCTGTTACATGCCGCAAATTTAAAATTTTATGTGAAGCATGGAAGTATGGAGGTTTTTAGTAGAAATATAACTCCTAGAAGTATGTATCATTGTTCGGTAATAATTTTTTTTTTCTTGCGCTGTACGTGTTGTTCTAAGTCAGATACAGTCTATGTGCAGAAACAGCTTTCTTTGACTAAAGATAAGGCTACAAATGATTTTTACAAATTTTATAAAACAGTTCCGTGACTTTATGTCAACCAACGTACACATGTTTTGTTTACAATTATAATACATGACCCCTTAAATAAAAGTAAAAATCACAATATGACATCACCTAAATAAATATAGAATCAAAGTAATGAAATCCACGTCAGCTGGGCGATTCAATCATGATCGATGACAATTTCTAAAGAAAGCATGTGGTTGCAATAAAATACCGAGTACATAACGACATGAAATCAATCTATATTAGGCTGAAGTAGGTAATCCATTATTTGAATTATTGTTTCTTCCTTCCACATATCGGTAAAAGGAATGATTTTTTAATGAATGTCCTAGTTTTCAATACAAAGTCCTAAGTACTCTGGGGCAAATGGATGATAAATGGGGAATTGTTGTTCTTTAACTAATTTTGTTCTGGTTAAATAATAGATTCGATGACCGTTTATGAGGTTGTAGGACAGAATATACAATTTTGAGTTTCCTTGAGTCTTGAGCCCTAATATAAAAATCCAATTTACGTTAAATAGTGTTTAAGGTAATAGATCCAAAAAACGAACAATCAAAACTATTAAACCTCTAGAATAGGGAGACGATTTTCCTATTACGTATACGCGTACGATTTCGCAAAGGAAAATAGTAAAAGTGGAATACAACTAAAAAATCCTCTACTTAATCATTTTGCCTATCAAACCTCTTATAGTATTTTTAATGTAGCCAAAACGCGTAATTTTCTAAAACCCTTTATATCATTTCAATAATGTGACCTCACCAACGCAACGTGAACGCATTCCAAGTGTCAAAAAAAGTTTCTCTAATCTGCGTAACCGATTGAGTTCCTCTATTTCTCTTTTTCCACCTTTCACTCACCTTATTGCAGTCTTCGTTAATGAAGGGGGAAATAGTAATTCTGCAGCTGACAGTAAAGTCTGAACTTTTATAGTAAGAAGCAATCGGAAGCTAATGTCAAATTTTTACGTTAAGTTTTCTTAAGTTCTGCCAATTGCTTAATTGACCTAAATTAGTACTTTTTGAAGGGAAGGGAATTATTTTCTTTTGCGGATTGTTTATTGCTTTTAATTACAATTCAATTTGAAAAACCAAAACAAAAAAAATCGTCCAGGACACGGGATACCATCTTGTTTATTTATACTGATAAATAAACCAGGGGATGAAACATTTTTTTTATACAATTTATTTTTACTGTCAAATTAGTCTGTTTAACTTTCATAAGAAATAGCGAATGAGACGCTCTTTCGGAATTGAGCAAAAGTTAACGAAACTGGACGAAACTGAGAAAAAAGCTATTATAGTCAAACAATGGAATTTCCTTGTTTTCGTACATTTACCGACGTGGTCGTAAGGAGCTATTCGACTAGTAACTGTCAAGGACACATTCATTTTTAAAGAAATAAGCCATACGCTTTCAGAGAGAGCAGAAAAAAATTAAATTAAATTAGATCCAAAACCTGAGAAGGAGTTTTGCCTGTCAGAAATTTCATAAATTAATTTACAAAAACATCATTATACAGGGTGGGTGATGAAAAGACCTAACAACAATAAAATTTAATAACTGTTTTTCTGCGACACGAATTCGAGTTGTGCGCCGCAGTCACGCACTAGAGACTTTAATTTCCGTCAAATGAAGTTTCGGCGCACGTTGGTGCCAAATCTTCGAGCCAACGAGCTTTAATGAGGCTGGTAAATTCGTTTGCCGAGCTTGGGACAGTTGTTTATCACAGGAATGCCACAGTCTTGACGCATGATACACTGGTTCTGTATATAACCGTCATTCAGTTAACTCCAGGTGTTTCGACAAGGAATTTACCTGCTCAAATGGATATCAGAAAACAATTCTCTAAAAAAAATGTAATTCTTTATCAAGTTCGAATTACAAGCAAACTAAACCCCTTAGACTTGCCGACCCTCTTGCTCAACTCCATTTTTATGTCAGACGAAGCCCATTTCGACCTATACGGCAATGGATCATGTAAATAGCACCATTTTCGAACATAGAGTCACTCTAACATCGAGATTCTCCATGAGAATTGCACCCAGCTCCAGTCACAATGAAAGCTGTATTGTCGGCCACACTTTTTTGAAGAAAATGGTCACATTGTAACAATCACTGGATACCGTTATTTGAGAAATGTTAAAGGCATTTTGCTTTGCATAACTTCACCGAAAGGAAAACAGGTTTAACTTTGTGTTGTTTCAACAAGATGAAGTAAGTTCACACATAACCAAGCCTCTTATGGCGATACAATTATTTCAAGAATCTTGACATTTCATTCTGATGTGTCATTAAGCGTTTGGGCCAAAATTCTATGATTTTAAAAATAATTACAAAAACTAAATATAACATTCTCCAAACAGGGGTGACTGTGCCAACAACGATCATTTATACAAAATGTTTTGAGACGAAAGAATGTGTTGTCAATGTCAATTGAATATTTAACGAAATAATAAGCCCTATTCAAGAACATATCGTTTCGTTCGTTAACTTTTGTTTGAAAAAAATTAAAACTGGCAAATGTCCAATATGATGAAATAATTTTCTGATTTGAACTCAAAAAGTACATCTCGTTGACAAAATCTTCCAATAATCGAATAAACTCGCACTCAACATGACTAACATTCCCAAATAAACCAAACGCACAAATTCAGGACAGAAAGAAATTTTTATTTTCTGAGAGTTTAAGAAGAGACACCACAACTCACAAGCAATTAAACACAAGGAGTCAAGGACTAATAACACCAATTTTTTTAATTAAGTTGCCAAATGACAACTGACATTTGTATGAAAACAAATTCATTCACAGTGTTAGGGGGTATTTAGTCTGACAGTAGAGTACTTATTAAAAATGCTTGAAAATTGTGTACATGTACAAAATAATAGCGTTTTCGATTGGGATTTTCAGAGTTGCTCTCAGATTTCAGATTTTACCCGTCCCAATCCAACGTAAAAGAGGTTGATCTGGTTATAGCTATCATTGAAATCCATCATTTGAAATTTTCTTTTTCTCATTGCTGATATTTTTATAAATTCAAGTTGGTGTCAAAACAAAGCTTATAACTTTTAGAACATGATAATCCAGCAATATTTTAATTTTTAATTATAGTTTTCGCAGAAAATCAATTTTTAGTTTTCACTGATCAGAAAAAAACACAAATCAAATTGCGAAATGCAAACTTCAAACTGACATAAGTCAGATCTCACTTGGAATCGATATTCTTCAAAAGTACTCTATAGTAAAAAAAAGTGCTCTAGAGCATAAAAAGAGTGCTTTTTGTATCCCAATTCCCAATTGAAAAAGCTATAAGAAAATAACAAATTTTAAATCAAATAAAAATATTAAGAGATCTTGTTTTTTGGAAAAGGAGTACATAATAATCTTTACACACAAAAACTTATCAACTTGGTTTGCAATTGCATTAATTTTCTCACTGTGCACACTGGTTATCAATTTCACTCTTCTTATTTCAATTTTTTTAATTTAACACACTCACGAATTATTTTTATATATTTAACAAGCTGGCCCGTCAAACGTTGTTTTGCCATTATCAAATGGAATGACCGCCTACAGCGCCACCTTTGTTTTTTTTTCCTAAACCTTCGCGGAGCAATTACGAACAAATCCGCAGAAGGAAGTATCCAATTTGGTCCAGTCGTTTTCGAGTTTTAAGCATCCGAACAAACCAAGATCCATTTTTATATATACACTAGTCGGCATAAGTATTTTGACGAAATAAAAATCGTGCATTTTTGAGTTTAACTTCTAAATGGCTTGACAAGAATTCATGTTTATTTTTTCATTTTTATATATAACTAATACAAACTTAAAAATAGGCAAACAAATATTTTTTCATAGAAGTCAAAAAAGATATAAATTAATTTGTAATTTCGTGTGTTGGCATAAGTATTTTGACAAGTATATAACTCTAAGAAAAAACATTTTAAACTTAACAAAAGTAAATAAATAAAGAAGAATTTAGTAAAATATATAACCTCCTTTGGCTTCAATAACTTTTTGAAGGCGTCTCGGTACTGAATCTACTAAATTTTGAAGAATCTCTGGAGATATCTCTTCCCAAAGGGAAGTGACCTCAGAAATCGTCTCCTCTCTGGTTTTATTTAAAGAAACTGTTCTTTTGCGTTTCAAAAGAGACCAGACGTTTTCTATTATATTTAAATCTGGACTTTGAGGTGGCCAGTCCAAAGTGGCAACACCAACATCCTTCAAAAATTTAGTTATCATCCGGGCTTTGTGGCATGGGGCATTGTCCTGTTGCAGGATAAATGATTCACCAATAAGCCTACCTCCAGAAGGAAAGGCATTATCATTTAGGGTTCTTAAATATTGACCTTGGTTCATCGAGCCGGTGATAGGAACCATTTCACCCAGGCCATTATACGCAACACATCCCCAGAACATGACAGAGCCTCCACCATGGCTCACTTTTTGACAAACGGGGCGTCTTTTTTGCCTTTCTATCTTTGGCAATCTAACGTAAAATTTGTTTTTTGATGAGTTATACTCAAAGGAGCTTTCATCTGTCCATAGAACGCTTCTCCAGTACTCCTTTGGCTTGTGCAGATGTTCCTTTGCGAAAGACAGTCTTTTAAGCTTGTTTACCTTTGATATGTACGGCACGTCCTTAGCTTTAAATGTTTTCAAATCTCCTTCCATTAAACGTCGTCGGACAGTGCGCTCACTGATTGGATTCGTTGCCGTCAAATTCCATTGATTTGCAGCAGTTTGAGGCTTCAGGAATATATTTCTTTTAAATTCCCGTAGAAGGGTTCGGTCTTCAGTGGGCGTTGTTTTGCGCTTAGCACCTGATCTCATTAGGTTTGTGATGTCATTATGCTTTTTAAACTTATTGATTTGATAGTGCACAGTTTGACGCGACACATTAAACTCACTTGCTATGTCCTTTACTGCCGTCCAGCGTTAAACTTCGCTACCATTGAAGATCTGACAACCAAACTCAACTCAGCCGTTTTACCCATGGTTTTTAATAAATTTTAATAAATTTTTATTTTGTTACCAACGTTTATTGTAAATTAAAGTTAACTACACAAGTTTTTTGGTTATCACGTGCTCAAAACTGTTAAAATATTTACACAAAGTTTCCGTCAAAATACTTATGCCACGTAAAATTCTTTGTCTGCATGCGTTTTTATCAGCAGAAAGAGAATGCAAAAGGTAAACAATACAAAACTTGGCATGCATAGAGCTAAAAATAGATTCTTTGTTTCGCGCATCATTTTTGCACCGTTGTTTTAACGATACCAAGCAAAGTTAGTCTCAATAGTCACAAAAAGGTTTCGTCAAAATACTTATGCCGACTAGTGTATAAGAAGATTGTTTTTCACTTTGAACAAGTTATATTTTCATATTTCAATGCAAAAAATCCAAAAATCAGTACTCCCACCATATAAATTGGTTTATTACATAACGTTTTGACGTTTAAATCAAAAGACAACAAATTTGTGAGGGAGATAGTTTCACAAAGACTTGATTAGAATAGATTTTGATCTGAAATTTTTATCTCTTATTCTGGAATACTGTTTCAGACTGATTATTTTTGTCTTTGTATTGTTGTAATTTTTAGTTTTTTATATAATAAGTGTCAAGTTTCCAGTCACACAGGCGTTTGTTTCAGTTTTAATGATTAAAAATATTTTTTACAACCGACATTATAATAAATAAAAACGAAAATCACTCTTGTCGAACTGTCGTCTATCAATTGTATTTGTGTTAGTTCAAGGGGGGGTTGATCTGCAAAATTATTCTGATATCAAAAAAATAAAGGTTTTTTTGCCCAATGTAACACAATAACTGTCAAAATTGGTCTTTTGAAGATCTAGATCAAATACAAGATTGATTTTTAACCAATGAATATTTTTTACCTCAAAGAAAATGAACGATGTCAAGGAAATTTATATTTTATTCCCTTAAAACTTTGACGTATTTCATTTTTCTTTGCAAAGGTGTACTGATAGGTAGTACAATTTTGCAAAGAACTGAAAAACGTCAAATTTGAAGTATTGTGAAAAGGACAAAAAACCACAAAATATTTCCCCTTACATAAGTGTTTAAGCTTTCATAAGTTTATTATGGTGAGCTCAAATGTTTAAATAAATTTAAAAAAAAAAAAACTTAAAAGAAGAACTTCATTGGTTTCTGTCATCGTATGTCAGTTTTTACTCTCTCACCACCTGAAATTCTGCGTGAAGAAAATGGCGAACATATTACCGAAACTAGATCTTTTATTTTTTTTGCCGGTGCTTAAGGATATTGATGCGATTATATGAGGACATAAGCGTTCTCACTCTAGCCTCTCACTATCAACTCCTACTCTCACCTCCACGTTGGTGACTGGTGGGCGCCTAGTACCTCGACTGGAGATGTGGTGGAAGGTCGTTGGTGGCAGCAAACGAGAGAGGGTGGAGGAGTGTCCTCTCACTAAGGCACTCACTCTCAGGCGGAAGCGGAGGAATTCCCTAGATGGAGTCAACGGTGGCGCCTACAGCTCCAGTTTGATCGAACTGGTAGTGAAATCCCTATATGAGCTGCTTCGACATATTTGAACACCAGGTCTATAGGGATTTCCAATACTGAGTCAGGGTGTTGGAAAAGAGTTGGTGGCGGAAGAGCCCTCAATGGGTCAACGGCAGCGCTCACATCCCAACATGGGCTACTGACATCGGTATTTTTCCGGCCCGCTGTCCTAGGGTCAAAACAAGGGCCTGGCCCTCCAGGTTGGGGGTTGTGCTTTGGGTTAACTACAGATCCACGGAAAAAAAAATTGTTACGAAGCAACCAATAGCCTCGGAAAGGACTGATATTATTGTTGACGACCATGCTAAACGAAAAAAGGACAACGACGTTCATATCTGCACCTGGAATGTGAGAACATTAAATAGGAGAGGTGCAGGCGAACAACTAGCGGAAGCCCTTAACTGCTACAAAGCAGACATTACTGCCATCCAGGAAATACGATGGGATGGGCCGGGCAAAAAAAGGATGAAAAACTGTGACATCTACTATGGACCGTGTTATAGTGAGCAGAAACAGCGACTATTTGGATGCGGATTTGTCATAGGTGCCAGACTTAGGCAAGAAGTCTTATGTTTTCAAGACATTAGCGAACGCATTGTAACAATCCGCATCAAGGCCAAATTGGCCAACATAAGCCTTATATGCGCTCATGCTCCGACGGGGGAAAAGGATGATATAACTAAGGATTGCTTCTACGAGCTCCTCGACAAAACCTATGAGCGACTACCAAAGTGCGATGTTAAAATCGTGCTGGGAGATTTTAACGCAAAGGTAGGAAGAGAAGACATCTTAAGCAGTACTGTCGGAAAATATAGCCTACACGACAACACGTCTGGTAATGGACTTAGGCTAATTGACTTCGCTACGGAACGAAATGCCACTATAGCAAGCACACGGTTTCCTCACCTCGATATCCACAAGGAGACATGGCGGTCTCCAGATCAACGAACAGTCAACCAAATTGATCACATTGCGATAGACAAGAGGCACGCATCCAGTATTTTGGATGTCCGAACATTCCAAGGGGCCAACATCGACTCGGACCACTACCTTGCTGTAGCCAAAGTAAGGATGCGGATATCCACCACGCCACAAAAAAACAGAAATACTGTTAAAAAATTTAATGTCGAAAGACGGGATACGTCTCTCGACTCACAACATACCACCAGCATCTAATGTCGAAGAACAATGGCAACGATGCCAACAAGCCATTAGATCAGCCGCAACTGATGTGCTAGGTTTCTCGCGGCCACCAGCAAGAAACCCCTGGTTTGATGAGGAATGCCGACAGATGCTCGCAGCCAAGAACGAGTCCTACAAGGCTAAGCTGCAGGTGAAGACGAGAGCTGCCATTGAGCTCCATAGGCAAAGAAGAAGGGAAGAACATCGGCTTTTCAGAAAGAAGAAAAAAGAGCAGGAAAAGCGCGCGATCGAGGATATAGAGAGGTGCCACTCCAGGAACGATGTTCGCAAGTTTTACCAAAGTGTAAATCGTCAAAGCCAAGGCTACAAGGCTCGAACAGAATCCTGTCGAGATGAACAAGGAAATATCGAAGTTGAGACACAGTCGGTGCTGAGGATATGGAAGAACCACTTCTGCAGACTGTTAAACGGCGATGAGGAACAACATTCCGCTGTCAGGCAGAACGATCCATTCAATATTGGCAACGACAGCGAAAACTGCCAACCACCTGACCTAAGTGAAGTGAGGATAGCTATATCTAAACTCAAGCTTAATAAGGCTGCCGGAAATGATGGCCTTCCCGCTGAGCTTTATAAAGCTGGCGGAGATGACTTGGTAAGCAACAGCCACCAACTCATAAGCCAAATCTGGTCGGTTGAAAGCATGCCTGAAGAATGGAACCTCAGCATCGTTTGCCCGATCCACAAAAAAAAGGAGACCCTCTGAACTGCGCCAACTACAGAGGCATACGTCTACTCAACATCGCTAACAAGATCCTATCTGCCGTAATATGTGAACGCTTGAAACCGTTTACCAACAACCTGATCGGCCCTTATCAGTGTGGTTTTAGGCCAGGAAAGTCCACAACCGATCAAATTTTCACACTTCGGCAGATCCTGAAAAAAACCCAAGAAGTACAAATCGATAACCCACCACCTATTTATCGATTTCAAAGCCGCATATGACAACATTTATAGAGACGAACTATACAGAGGCATGTCTAGTTTTGGTATACCGCCCAAACTCGTCCGTTTTTGTAGGATGACGTTGGAGAATTTTCGCTGCACCATCAGGGTCGGAAACGACCTCACCGACACATTCGATACCAAAAAAGGATTTAGGCAAGGCGATGCACTGTCATGTGACTTTTTCAATCTGATTCTTGAGAGGATTGTGCAAAACTCCGGAGCCAATACCAGAGGCACAATTCTCCTAAAATCGGTGCAACTACTAGCATACGCTGACGATATTGACATCATTGGTAGGACTCAACGTGATGTCATAGCCACGTTTGCTAGTATAGTAGTTTAGCAGTAAATGAGGGTAAGACTAAGTATATGCTGTCAACACGAAAGGACACACAACATCGACGAATTGGACAGAACGTCACCATTGACAGATATAACTTTGAGGTAGTACGGGACTTTGTCTACCTCGGCTCCGCTATTAACTCTGACAACAACATCTCGTCAGAAATCAAACGAAGAATTACTCTTGCCAATCGCTGTTTCTTCGGGCTAAGAAGGCAATTTAGTAGTAAAGCCCTCACTCGAACTACTAAGGAGATCCTATATAAGACCCTGATCATCCCAGTCCCGCTTTACGGCGCTGAAGCATGGACCGTATCAAAAGCGGATGAAGAAATCCTTGGTCGATTCGAGAGAAAAATTCTTCGGAAAATCTTCGGTCCCGTTTGCGTTGACGGGCTATGGAGACGAAGATTCAACCACGAACTATACAAGCTGTACAGCGACATACCCCTAGTCAAAAAACTCCGCATTGGACGTTTAAGATGGCTAGGACATGTATAAAGAATGGACACCAATACTCCGGCTCGCAGAGTCTTCGATTCCCAGCCAGACGTCGGACGCAGTAGAGGAAGACCTCGCCTTAAGTGGCGCGCACAAGTAGAAACCGATCTCAACCAACTTGGAGTGCGCAACTGGAGGCAGTTAGCTAAGGACCGGGCTAATTGGAGAGGAATGTTGGTTGAGGCCCAGGTTCATCCCGGACTGTAGCGCTCATTTTGTTTACAACTTTCTCGGTCACGAATGGTTTTGCAAAATTTTACGATGACTTTGCATGACGTTGCATGAATACCTCTAATTTAAAAATTGTTAAAAAAATGTTCTTTGAAACCGTTAAACTAATTTCGAGCTATTCAGAAATGAACCAATTTATAAACAATTTGGTTAAATATGCAAGTAGTTAAGCAGGATTTTTTTTTTCTAAAAATACCTAAATACTGTAATAATGTCACACTAATATTCATGCGAACAGAAATGAATATTTATTGCAGTACTCCTACTATTAAACCAAAGGATACCCACTTAATATAAAACGCCAACATAAAATGCTAAAATACATAAATAAGCGTCTATTGCATTAGTATTGCAAAAAAAAACATTTCAGGACATCGAGACACTCGCTGGGGGAGGCTCGTTGAGACAATTCTATTTCCAACACCATGCAATGAGGACTAAAATTAGTTTTGATGTGTGGTGAAATTAAAATCAATAAGGACAAAAATACACATATACTTACAGGAAGTGGTGCGAAGTTACTACCACGAACGACTCGTCGATCAAACATTAAATTTTTATATGGTTCACAGGGGGGTGGTGTTTCTCTGAAAAAGAAAGAAATTTAAAATGGAAAAAAATGATTTAATTACAAGATTACCAGTAGGTATTTAAATAAGAAAATCACCAACACTGAGCAATGGACATATTTGTGCACGTACAATTATTAGAAAGTGTTCGAAGGACACGATGGCAATAAATATGATGGCCATTTGAAAATTGCATGTTTCATTAAGTCGCATTTCTCAGATGTTAATCATATGTCAAAGGTCATCAGATAGTGAGGTTAATGCTCAAAAGTAAAGCGTATATAGTAGATAGGATGTTGTTTGAAAGTCTCGATTATTAGCTGGTTACTTTCAAGGTTGTTACACCGTTGTTTCGTTTAAAGACCAAAGCATCGATAAGGAACATTTCTTTTTGGTTATTTTTCTGGTTACACATTTTTAGCCTTTTGCAGTGAATTAATTTTAATTAAATAGGATTTTTTAGAAAATTATTTTTGATATTTTTTTCCAGGAATCGAAACCTTTTCTAACATACAAATACAAATACAAATTTTTGGCGCAACAGGCTCGTTAGTACCCAGGGCCTAGCTTTCTCACAACCATTCATGTGTGCGTGTGTACTTCTTGCACGATGGCGGGACCTCCTGTTTTATGCCGACTCCGAACGGCTAAGTTGAGATAAGCTATTCTTGACAATTGATACTACTCGGATGATTTGTCAGATCATCACGAGAGGAGGGCCAGTGAAAAATCATTTAGGTGTTGCAACGGCTGGGAATCGAACCCAGACCTCCTGCGCGGCAGTTCATCGCACTAACCATCGCGCCACTGAGCCCCTTTTCTAACATCCTTAAGTTTTTTTTCACATCACAGAGAACTACGCTCTCAGTAGTGCTTTACACGACTAGTTTTTGTTGCGCGACCAGTGTTGCCAGACATTTTCTTAAATAATATGCCAGATTAAAAAATAAATATGCTAAATTATATGGGGGAGTAAAACAAAATATGCCAATGTTTTACAATAACAGCTTTATTGCACTAAAAATAAATTAGGTTGAACAAAAAAATAACAAACCAGTTGTGGATGCACGACTGGGTCGTACGCAACTTTCTCTTTCGCAGCGAGTCAGGCGTTTGATCAAATAGTACGCATTTTGATTAATAATGCTTAAAATGATATAAATAATGTCGAAATGTGAACGTTTACTCCGAAATTTGAAGGAATCGGTGTCTATGTGAATAATAATTATTTTTCGTTATTGGTCAAAACTGAAAATTCCGTTTAGTGATAGTTGGGCTACAACTAATTTTGTAGAATTGTTTAAAACTATAATAGTAGTATAAATATATATTAAATTTAATTCAATTTGACATAGTAGTTTGCGAGAAATTAACAATTTTCTTTATATGGCCTGAATGACAATATCCGTTATATGGGTTTTCCCGAAAAAAAAAAACTGGGTATGCAGTTTTGTTGGAACTAATATGCTTATAGTGTATATAAAGTTTAATCAAAATCGTTAAAGCCGTTTTTGAGAAAATTGAGGTTATGTGTAATTTTTATATGGGAAATGTAAGGTTTCGTCATTTTTTCACATTAGATGGCCTTAATTCCATGGTAACTCCATTGGTGGACACGGAATAAATAGGGTTGAGGAAATTAAAGACTTGGGCGTTACGTTTGATCCGAAATTAAATTTCAATAAACACATAGACAGTACAATATCTAAAGCAAATTCCCTTCTTGGGTTTGTTAAAAGGAACAGCAAGGATTTTACAAACATACAAACTCGTAAAACCTTGCATTGTTCTTTAGTAAAATCTATTTTATAATATTGTTCTATTATTTGGTCACCAGCTTATCAGGTGCATATAAATCGTATTGAACGTATACAAAAGTCTTTTTCAAGATATTGGCTTCGTCACTTTAATGGGTCAGTAGAAATGCCCAGCTATGAAGAAAGATATCGGATAGTAAATTTAAAGTCCTTAGAAATAAGAAGACATATTCAGGACATAACAATTATAAAAGACATCGCTCCTGGAAGAATAAACTCAACGTTTCTACTGTCCAATCTCTCTTTTTACGTTCCGGGTATACCGTTACGTGCGCATGGCTTGTTTTATGAACCTAATCATTCAACAAGCTATGGAAAGAATGAGCCTTTAACAAGGTCCATTAGGAGTTTTAATTCAATATGCAATACCGTTGATTCTAGTATTGATATTTCGATCAACAAAATTGCATTTAAAAAAAGATTAAAAGAATTGTTATAATTGCTCATAGGGTTTTTTCACTTTTGCTTAGAATAACTTACGAATGTAATTATTAAAAGCACAAGTTTTTCCCTTAGGGTAATTTTTAAAAATTTTCTTCCACAATTACATTTTATTATTTTTTTAAATTTTTTTTAGATAAGAATTTTATAAATTTTTTTCTCTTCACTTGAAGAGTTTTTTTCTTAACAATAAATTAAGATTTTTTTCAGGATTTTTAATTTATTATTTATTATAATTTTTGTAAAAATATATGTTTTCTCTTACTTGAATAGTTTTTTATATAGTCTGTAAGTTGTAATAATAATTGTAGACTTAAATAAATAAACAAATAAACATATATGGCAGGTACATGATTAAACGCAAACAAAAAAATGGCATATAATAATGACCAAAAGAAACTAGGATACGAAATTTGAAGAAAATCGGTCAAGCCGTTTAGGCTGGGGAGACCATTACGGGCAGACGGACCGACGGACCGACGGACGGAATTCCAGAAACCACTTTTTTGTGTTCCGCTATCATCGTAATGTTAGAATCAATCAAAATCTCGAGGTCGAACATTTTCACGAAAACAATATCTTTCTCTTTGTAAGAGAAAGTTAAAAACATAAACATAAACACAAAATGACTTCTTATTAAGAAATCAACAAAAATTCAGTCTTTAGTAATGAAAATTAGATTAAATTACTAGAAAGCTTATTAATAACAGAACTTAGTTCATAATTTTCCCCGTCTTCGTCAGCGTCCTGATATTTTGCAGAGTCTTTTATTTTATTACTGACATCTTTCGGTATTTCGTAGGACATGCAACATTTATCCTCTATTCTTAACCCTTCTCTTATGTATAAAATACTTTTAAGAATGTTTGATTTCATTCTATTTCGAAGCCGGCATTTTATAACATTCATTTTGCTAAAGAGCCTTTCCACTTCTGCATTTGAAAATGGTAAAGCCATCAAAGAAACTGCGAAATATGCCAATTCATGATTAGGATTTACATTCATTGCATTTTCAAACAAAATTGAGCAGCAATTCACGGGCAGTTGACATTTGAAACTGAACTGAACGTTTTCTTATGAGGCTTGACATTTGATACGCCAAATTGACATTGTTATACACATTTTCAATAATGCCAAAAAAAGAAAACTTTAATGGATGCGTTCGTAATTGTAGCGAATGATAATAGAAACATGACATGATCTTATTGCTTTATGAGTATTTATGTTGAATGTTGAAAATATGCTAAATTGCATATAGCATATTTTATTTACACTTTTATGCAATTGACGGTCCAAATATGCTAAATTTAGCATAAAACATATGAGAAGGCTACAATCCACTGTGCGGATCGTTAAATACCCTATCCCATCCTATCTGTAAAACTAAAATCCCCAAAAAGTGGACATGGCTAAAAACACGATGTGGATAAAATAAAGAAAATGACATGGTGACAACAAATTCTTCAGACTGCTTATAAAAAACTTTTACGGTTCTACAAAAGACAATGTTTTCTGCTTCATATGTTATGGGGTAGGGTATAAAAATGGTTTTTATATAAAAACGCCCCCAAAAAGTGGGCGTGGGTTAAAATGGTATATAGACGAAATGTTCATATTAATAATGTTAATGATTCTGCATCAAAATTTTTTTCGAAAAATTTAAAATTTGACCGAAAACAGTTTTTAATTGAAAACGCCCCCAAAAAGTGGGCGTGGCAAAAAACTTTATATGGACGAAATATAGATATTAATATTGTCTAAATATGTTGTTCAGAAACTTTTTTAAAATTCCTTACGGTTTGGTCAAAAACTGAGTTTTTCTTGAAAGGGGGCGTGGCAGTGGGCGGATTTCAAAAATGTTTACACTTGTTCTGTAGGAAGAGACGAGGATCATTTTTTCATTATCCTAGCTCAAAATTTAAGGCCTAAAAATCGGTGACGTACAGACGGACGGACGGACGGACGGACGGACAGACAGACATGGCTAATTCGACTCAGCTAGCGATTCTGAGTCGATCCATATACATTGAGGTATATGTAGCTAAATTATTTCTCTATGTTACAAACTAAGTATCAAAACTAATATACCCCTATGGGATAGGGTATAAAAATGCTAAAATGACAACACTGTGCGCGACTCAGACGATCAATAAACAATATTTTAATTTAAAACCATTGAATATAAACAATTTTTAAAATCAACTCGGCACAACCAAAAATCAATTTTGTTGCTTACCAAATTCAACATGCATATGCATCGTGTAATAGGCAGCCATAGTTGGTTTTATGACAGTTCGACATTAACAAATTTCGTTCCCTTAGCGATTCTTTGGGAGCATACAAATTAATAAGAAAAATCATTCCGATGAAACAACATGATAATTCAGAATATCGCGAACAACCATGATACAAGATGCTTTACGCCTGAAACTTAAGGTTTGCAAGCCAATGTGTTCACATCTTTTATCATAACTAGGCAATTCTTCAAACGTAAATAATTTACGGAATGCGTACCTCGTGACATTTTTCTGAACTCTTTCTAATCTAAGTGCCTGCATTACATATGGCGAATCCCATATGATGGATGTGTTTTCCAACTGCGACCTGACTAACGAGCAGTAGTCAGGCAAGGATCTTATTCCTTGCACGACATTAGATGTTGGTAGTGAGGTATAAATCGAGAGGTTGAGGGATACTCGTTCTGAAAAAATCCCGGTGTCCTCCTGTAATTGCTGACTTTCGGCATTCATTTTTTCATAGTATTTCGCATTTGTGGTGGATATTCGCATTCTTACCTTGGCTGCAATGAGTCGGCTGAGTCGATGCCTGAATCGATGTTAGCCACTCCGAATGCTCCTCATGTCTGTCTACATGTGATCAATTTGATTGACCATTTTTGGGTCTGGATAACCCACGTCCCCTTAGGATATCAAGGTGAGAAAACCGTACGCACAACTAAGCTTGTCGGAGACACCTAGCCACTTCTTCTAACGAAATCTGGCGAACAAACCACGAGGTCATCGAGATAGACAAAGACAAGCCGATCGGCATCACCGTGTACTGGTACAACGGTCGTCCAGGGATTGTGAAGGCCGTTGTCTCTCTTGATTTGCCCTCCAGTGGAATCTGCCAAAACGCATCCTTAAGGTCGATTCCTGAAATGAACTTAGTTTTCTGAAGCCTACTCAATAGTCCCTCTATATGCAGAAGGGGATAAGCATCTTTTTTTGTCACAGAGTTTACTTTTACGAGTCCAGACATAAATGGTTTTTGCCATGATTTCCTAAGGAGATCATCCGATCTAACTCGTCATAAAACAGCTTCTGTATCGCAGGTGAGATTGGATAATGCCTTTGCTTGATGGGCATTTTCTCATTTTTAACCTCGAAGATAGGTAGGTTTTACGAAAGATTATGAAGTCTATGCAGATGACGCATTAAGAACAAAAAACAGAAACTTTTGCTCAGTAGCTTCATGGTACGGGCGGGCGGTGTACTTGAAAACACATGAAAAACAAGAACAAAAACATATGGCGGGCTGTGCCAGCACGACCCACCATAGAACAAATTTTCTTATATGGAGTGCGTCATCTGTATAGAATTCATAATCTTTGGTTTTACCCAATCCCAACACCGCGAAAGAGGGGAACAAAATCCTTGAACTCTCCAGTCATTGGACCTGATCTGGTGTTAGTGTCTGGACTGGAGACCTATCCTCCATCGGCGATGGAATATAATAACCTCAAGATCCATCCATCCATAATGTCTCATTAACTACGATTGTAACGCGTCCGTGAATTCGTTGGTGGTTTCCGTCAGCTGTTCGAAAGTCCGTCGTCATGTTTGTCATCGTAATGTTATGTTTTTCTAAAAATTCTAAAGCTCCTTTTCCTAGGCAGCTTACTGAAGCTCCACTATCCAATAGGCCTAGAACCTCTTCTCCTTCTACCTATTGTCGTCAGTAATATTTATCACAGTTGCTATTATGTTTCTCTTTCGCCCTTTGCACATTTTTCCCTAAGCTTCTTAATATTTTTATATCGTCTTGTCTTTTCCACCGACATTGACATTTCTTTGTTAAAAAACTGTCAAGTGAAAAAATTCGCTTATGAAAATTGGGATCAACGGCAATCATATTTTGGACCCATTCACCGAATCTACGCCTTGCTAGGTGATCCTTGCACGAGTTGGATTTTCTAAATTGTCAAGTTTGGTTGGAGTGTGGAGATCTTGAGGACCTCTCTTCAAAATTTCAAAGTGCTGGGTCTGTCCTTTGTCTTCGGGAGATTGGGGTCTATCGGCGGATTCCGTGACCACAGCTGAAACAAGTCAATGTATGGAAATTCGAAGGACATGTCGTTGGTGTCGTCGTTGTTGCCCTGGTCACGTCCGATTTGTGTCCTTCTGGTTGAGGTGGTTTTTTGTCAGTCTATTGTTGCTGTTCCTGTCCAATGAAGAACTAGTTGGCCTAGCTATAAAAAAGTTGGCCTAGCTATAAAAAAGCTTAAGAACAACAAGGCCGCAGTTTCTGATGGCTTACCAGCGGAGCTTTTTAAATACGGTGGTGATGTTTTGGTAGGGAGCATGCACCGATAATCATCAACCAAGTATGGGTGGAAGAAAACATGCCCAATGACTGGACTATCAGCTCCATATGCCCCATCTACAAAAAGGCGATCCTTTGTTTTGCAAAAACTATCGAGGCATATCCAACGCACTGTGTGAACGTCTAAAACCGTTCTGCAACACACTAATCGGCACGTAACAGTGTGGCTTCCGGCCCGGCAGATCGACTATAGACCAAATTTTCTCACTGAGGCAAATCCTGGAAATCTTTCAAATCCTTCAAAGCCACGTATGATAGCATACATCGTCAGGAGCTCTATATGGCGATGGCCGAGCTCGGAATCCCAGCAAAACTGATTCAGCTGTGTCGCATCTTGTAACGCTGGAAAACACGCGATGCAACGTGCAGTTTGGAAGTAGCTCCTCCGAACTATTCCAAACATGCACCGGATTTCGGCAAGGAAACGCGCTATCATGTGACTTCTTCAATCTCGTACTGGAGCAGATAGTGAATAGGGCAGGTGTTAACACGGAAGGCTCTATTTTCAATAGGTCCGTGCAGCTGCTAAGCTATGCGGAGGATATTGACATCATCGGTCGCTCCCAACATGCCGTGATAAAAACGTTCACGGAGATTGAAGAACAGGCGAAATCCGTTGGTCTTGAAGTAAATGAGGACAAGACTAAGTACATGCTATCAACAAACAAACAAACATCTGTCCACCGCCTAGGACAAAACGTCACTATTGATAGCAGCAATTTCGAGGTAGTTAAGGAGTTCACCTACCTCGGAGTTAACATAAACTCCACTTATTTTGGTCCTGTGCACGAGGAGGGCGAATGGAGGAGAAGATACAACCGCGAACTCTATGAGCTGTACCAAGATGTGAATGTAGTGCAAAAAGCCAAAACACGTCGACTACATTGCCACATCGAGCGAATTGACAATAATGCTCCAGCTTAGAGGATCTTCGAATCCCAGCCCCCAGGTTCGAGAAGGCAAGGAAGACCGAAACTCCGTTTCAAAGACCAAGCCATCGTGGATGCCAGAGCGCTCGGTCTAGACAACGCAGCAAGCCAAAGATCGTAGAGGATTAAAGGCTGCAGTGTCTCAGGCAGAGACTCTTCAAGGGTCGGGAGCCCCATAAGTAAGTAAGTAGTATTGTTCCTGTTGGATTGGAACGCAGCTATTTCCAAGTCTTGGTCTTCGTCATTTTGCTGCTCGTTTTTAGGCCTATACTCTGTCTGTCTTTCTATCTCTGCTACTTGTCGTCTGAATTTTCGATCTCTGGCGGAAAAGTGGTTTTCTGCCCGTCTGCACGCTTGTCGTTAATCTTGGATGCACCTAATGGTACATCCAAAGATCAGTGTCGCTACCCTGTATTTAATGTTATGTCGTAGAATGTCCACCAGATGACGTTCGTGTGGTCTTGTCGTCATTTGTTATTGCCAGTACCACTTTTCTACGTTACCTGTGAGAAGTTGGTGAAATTGAGAAAAGAAATGCGTGCTAGTTAGCCCACTACCCCAAACAGAAAGCTCTCTACTGACATAGACATTGCGGACACGTCAAACTTTACCCCCCACTTGTGGATCGGCATATCTGTTCAATGTCCGGTATCGTGCGGGTAGAACTGTTCGGACCTATCTCTATTTCTTGGGGCGTCTTCGTAAAATCGTTGTGACTGTTGTGTTGGAAATTGTTTTCTTGTCTATTCTTGTCGTCCGTTCGTCGGTGAGGGTGACACTCTTGATGCTGCTACGGAGAGTTCTAGCGTCGAAATCTTGTCGTTGTTGACCTTCAGGTTTTCCTGAATCTGATAAATTTTATATGATAATGGCTTAGATGTGCCAAACATTTTAATAATCTATAAAATATTTTCGAATAAGACATCCAAAATCGTTTATGTAATTCTTAGAGGTTTGTAACCTTATGAATAAAAGGATTCAGTCGACCTTCAGCATACATATTAATGCTGCTGGTTATTCTCACATTAATTAGGAAGCCTAACACCTATCAATATCTATAAAAATGGGTAATATAGATAAAGAGGGGTTTTTTTAAACACTATTCCATTACACATGAAAGCTACTCAATAAAACAAGTAAATGGAATGTTCATGCAAAAATCGATAAGAATAGAATTTCCTTGAAATTAATTAATGAAGAATTTTAAAATAGTGTTATAATGGCGGGTATCGTTAATTTTAAATCCTGGATATCAATAAAATTATTATTTTGATATAGTTTCACACTTCTTTTAAATTGCTTCCCACCAAGCCAAAAACCTAAACGGTTCAGACAAAGAGTCAGCAAGGACCATTTTAGTGAAGCACAACTTACCTTAAATACATAAATGATCTTCAATCGCGAATACTGTGCTGAATTCAATCACGTTGAGCCTTGTCCAATATTTGAGATGGGAATGTGAATAATCCCTAGTTATAACCGTTTCCGAAATCATTTAAATTTTATGCATAATCGTCGTTTATGACTGCTGCAAAATTGCATTAAAATGGGTCCATGTTCGTAAAGGGGAAATGTTGTGTTCCACCACATTGTCGTTCATAAATCTTTAACATCATGGTGGTATGATACTTTTTAACTTTCTCTTACAAAGAGAAAGATATTGTTTTCGTGAAAATTTTCGACCTCGAGATTTTGATGGATTCTAATATTACGATGATAGCGGAACCCAAAAAAGTGGTTTTTGGAATTCCGTCCGTCGGTCCGTCGGTCCGTCGGTCCGTCGGTCCGTCTGTCCGTAATGGTCTCCCCAGCCTAAACGGCTTGACCGATTTTCTTCAAACTTCGTATCCAAGCTTGTTTTAGTCATAATTCTAGGCCATTTTTTTTGTTTGCTTTTAGCCATGTTAATAACGGTACCTGCCATATAAAAATTACACATAACCTCAATTTTCTCGAAAACGGCTCTAACGATTTTGATTAAACTTTATATATACCATAACCATATTAGCTCCAACAAAACTGCATACCCAGTTTTTTCGAGAAAATCCATATAACGGATTTTGTCATTTAGGTCATATAAGGAAAATAGATAATTTCTCGCAAACTATTATGTCAAATTGAATGAAATTTAAGATATATACTACAATTACAGCTTGAAGCAATTCTACATAATTAGTTTTAGCTATCAACTATCAATAAACGGAATTTTCAGTTTTGGCCAATAACGGAAAATCATTATTATTCACATTGACATCGATTCCTTCAACTTTCGTAGTAAACGTTCGTATATACACATTTCGACATTATGTATACCATTTTTAGCATCAATAATCAAAATGCATACTATTTGATCTATCGGCCAACTCGCTGTGAAAGAGAAAGTTGCGTACGACCCAGTCGTGCACCCACCACTCGTTTTTATTGGCTGTGGTTCCGATTTTGGCCGAATGCTAGTTGATGACTGAAGGTTTGCTTTTTTAAAAGGTAAACTCAGAAGATTATCGTCTTAATAATTTTGAAAGCTGACAAATTGTTGAATTTACAATTTAAGTGAATTAAGTGAACAGAAAATAATTGAGTTCGTAATGTTTACTTTGGAGCGGATTTTTAATAATTCATTTAAAAAACATATGAGAGGCTACAATCCGCTGTGCGGATCGTTGGATACCCTATCCCATCACATCGTTATTATAAATATCCTCAAAATATAGGCCTTATGGCGATGAAATACAGAAAATGACATTGTCACAATATATTGCTCAGACAGTTTATCAAAATCTTTTGTGGTTCGCCAAAAAAAACAACGTATTTCTACTGCTAATGCCTTGGGATTGGGTATACAAATGGTTTTTGTAAGAAAACGCCCCCAAAATGTGGGCGTAGGTGAAAATGATCTATGGACTAAATATTTATATTACCATTGCGGAAGTATTTGCATCAAACATTTTTTCGAAAGTTTTAAAACTTGGACAAAAAGCGTTTTTTACTAAAAACGCCCCCAAAAAGTGGGCGTGGCAAAAAACTTTGTATGAACGAAATATAGATATTAGGGTTGTCTAAATATCCTGCTCAGACACTTTTTTGAAATTCCTTACGGTTTGGCCAAAAAATGAGTTTTTCTAAAAAGGGGGCGTGGCAGTGGGCGGATTTCAAAAATTTTTACACTTGTTCTGGTGGCACGGACGAGGATCCTATATACCAAATTTCATTATCCTAGCTCAAAATTTAAGGCCCAAAAATCGGTGACGAACAGACAGACGGACGGACGGACGGACGGACGGACGGACGGACGGACGGACGGACGGACAGACAGACATGGCTAATTCGACTCAGCTAGCGATTCTGAGTCGATCCATATACTTTGAGGTATATGTAGCAAAATTATTTCTCTATGTTACAAACTAAGTATCAAAACTAATATACCCCCCTATGGGATAGGGTATAAAAACAAAGCCGCACTTGAAAACTTTTTGTGAGTGGTATAGTGGTATACAGTTCATAGATTGCTACCGGGAAGAATCAACAAACGTTGCCAGTCGTCAATTGCGTTAAAATTTTATTTTTGACATTATCATGGTGAATATAGACTTTACAATTTTGACCCTGCTCTCGAGTGGTCTAAAAACATAGCCAATGGCAAATTTTATACGTTGGGTATACCTACATACTGACTTGAGAGAGATGGAAAACACATTCAAAGTGGGAATTGTTGTGTGTTCACATGTGACGTGGAAAAAAAAATCGTTGAAATTATTAAACAGGTAAAATGTATTTTGTTTCAGAAGAAGTGTAAAATACACATAATTTAAGTTTTTGAAAAATGTTGGTTACAAAAATGAAGGTAAGTAATGCATTAACTTGAACTTCAATCTTTAACAAAAATAGTACAATAAAATGTTATGTAAAGATAATATGCTTATTAATGCAACGTTGTAAGTATGTAATGTAAGAACAATTGTATATTTATGACCGACGACGCGACGTTTCATAATCGCTCCAAAAACTGCACACTTAATAATGTGGTAAACCACTGAATTCAATCTCATTATACCCTATCCCATAGGGGTATATTAGTTTGGATACATAGTTTGTGACATAGAGAAATAATTTAGCTACATATACCTCAAAGTATACGGATCGACTCAGAATCGCTAGCTGAGTTGAATTAGCCATGTCTGTCTGTCCGTCCGTCCGTCCGTCCGTCTGTCTGTTCGTCACCGATTTTTGGGTCTTAAATTTTGAGCTAGGATAATGAAATTTGGTTTATAGGATCCTTGGCCGAGTCACCAGAACATGTGTAAAAATTTTTAAAATCCGCCCACTGCCACGCCCCCTTTTAGAAAAAACGTAGTTTTAAGCCAAACCGTAAGGAATTTCAAAAAAGTCTGTTTGCAACATATTTAGACAATCTTAATATCTATATTTCGTCCATACAAAGTTTTTTGCCACGCCCACTTTTTGGGGGCGTTTTTAGTAAAAAATTTGTTTGTCCAAATTTTGAAATTTTCGAAAAAAATTTTGATGCAAATACTTCCGCAATGGTAATATAAACATTTTGTCTATAGATCATTTTCACCTACGCCCACATTTTGGGGGCGTTTTCTTACAAAAACCATTTGTATACCCCCTCCCAAGGCATTAGCAATAGAAAACCGTTGTTTTTTGTCGAACCACAAAAGATTTTGATAAACTGTCTGAGCAATATATTGTGACAATGAATCATTAACATTATTAATATAAACATTTCGTCTATATACCATTTTCACCCACGCCCACTTTTTGGGGGCGTTTTTATATAAAAACCATTTTTATACACTACCCCATAACATATGCAGGAGAAAACCTTGTATTTTGTAGAACCGTAAAAGTGTTTTGTAAGCAGTCTGAAGAATTTGTTGTCACTATATCATTTTTTCTATTTTATCCACATCGTGTTTTTAGCCATGCCCACTTTTTTGGGGATTTTCGTTTTATGGATAGGATGGGATAGGGTATTCAACGATCCGCACAGCGGATTGTAGCCTTCTCATATGTTTTTAGTCATGTTTAACTCCCTCTTAAAAAAGAAAAAGATTTTGTTTTCGTGAGGAGAGGAGAGGAGGAGAGGGCAACCAAAAAAAGTGTTTTTTTTTGCATAATTCCGTTCGTCGGTCCGTCTATCCGTAATGGTATTGGTATTCAGCCTAAATTACAGCCTAAACGAATTTACCGATTTCTTTCTAGAAAGTTTTTTGTATTCTTAGCCATTTTATCAAGGGTACCTCCCATATGAAAATTACTCATAACTTACATTTTCTCAAAAACGATCTAATGATTTTTATTAAAGTTACGATATATTCCCCCTTATTTATAGAACTGACAAAAACACATCTCAACGGTTGTATAGTTATAAAGTGCATAAGTATTTATACAGCCTTTATTCAGGGTCGCACAAGTTCTTATTCATAAAATATTTCCACACCCATAATATTTATATCTACAGGGTTTGTGTCAAATGAATAACCAAACATATGAGAAGGCTACAATCCGCTGTGCGACCCGTTGAATATCCTATCCTATCCCATCCAATCCCAAAAATGAATATTCCCAAAAGTGGGCTTTATGGACATATAATATAGAAAATGATAAAGTCATAACATATTGTTCAAACAGTTTATCAGAATCTTTTGTTGTTCGACAAAAAAATAACGTTTTTCTCCTGCATATGCTATGGGGTATTTCATAATTCTAGCTCAAAATTTAATGCCCAAAAACTGGTGACGGACAGACAGACATGGCTAAATCGACTCAGCTATCAATTCTGAGTCGACCCATATACTTTAAGGTATATCTAGCTAAATTATATATATATCTAGCTAAATTATTTTTCTATGTTACAAACTACAGGGTGGCGCACGAATCGTGCTACAAAAATAAAACGTAATAACTTTTTTTCTGTGTGAGTAATCGGCTTATTTTTTTTTATTTTGTAGGTTACTATTTAGATTTATAAAAATGGATGCTTGGGATACGGAGAAAAGAATTTGGATAGTGCAACGGTACCATGCTTTGCAGTCCGTCATTTCCGTCCAAAGGGAATTTAGGCGGGAGTTTGGCGGTAATCCCCCGAGTAGATGGACCATTATGAGGTTTGTAAACATGTTTGCCGAATCTGGAAGCATCGCACGAAGGCCGTACCATCGAGATGCCAATGTTCGGGTTCAGGATACAATCGCAGCAGTAGCATCTGCAATACAGGCCAATCCGAGCGTTTCGACCCGAAACTTATCGGGGCAAATTGGAGTTAGTAGACGGTCATTACAACGGATACTTCCGAGGATACTTCATGACGATTTAAACTTGTTTCCGTACAAAGTCCAAATTACTAGCAAGTTAAACCCTCAGGATTTGCCAGTTCGCCTGGAATTTTGCCAAAAAATGATATCAATGGCCGAAGAAGACAACACATTGATCAATTGTTTGTTCATGTCTGATGAGGCCCATTTTGATCTTAACGGCAATGTAAACAAGCAAAATTGCCGTATATGGAAATAGTCTAATCCAGAAATGCTCCATGAGACGGAACTGCACCCAGAACGAGTCACTGTGTGGTGCGCAGTTTCATCAAGGTGTATTGTTGGGCCGTACTACTTTGAAGAAAACGGTGTAACCGTTACTGTCAATGGGGACCGTTATTTAAAGATGTTGAAGGAGTTTTTTTTACCCAGAACTGCGCCGAAGACGTATACCATTCAACAGCGTTTGGTTTCAGCAAGATGGAGCAACTGCACATATAGCCAGACCAGTTATGGCGGAGCTAAACAAAAAATTCGCAAACAAATTAATTTCTAGGAACTCCACTCTTCGCTGGCTCCCAAGGTCACCTGACCTGACTGCACCAGACTTCTTTTTATGGGGTTATGTCAAGCAAGAGGTGTATAAAACGAAGCCCGGGAATTTAACTGAATTAAAGCAGTCCATAACGACAATAATTGAGGCGATCCCAACTTCAACTCTTCAGGCCGCAATGAATAATTTTTTGATCAGGTGCCGCATATGCGTGGGAGAGCGTGGAGGTCATTTGCGATCTATAATCTTTAAAAACAACTAACTATTTAAAATTAAATTTAATTTTCTAACCAATAAAAAAAAAATAAATGAAATACATCGATTAAAAAAAAGTTATTTGAATTTCTTATTGTAGCACAATTGGTATAGCTAGCTAAATTATTTTTCTATGTTACAAACTATGTATCAAAACTAATATACCCCTATGGGAAAGGGGATAAAAAGAGGGAAATCTATTACAAATGGCTGTTCAAGGTCGGCTGGGTTACCAGTGGTTTCGAAACTCATCACTTTTGTTGACTTATGTTGACTCAATACCAACGTTTACAATGTTGAGTCTGTATGTAACGAAGAATTAAAATTTTAATGTATTAAACCGTGAATCACAACTGCTAAAATACAAAAATACTCTGGAGGATGTTTTTTCAACTTACAATTAAAAAGGGTAACCCTGATCCTCAGCCGTCTGTGTATACAGAAATAAGAAAAAATAAAATACCCTTATGCCCGATTTCCAGTGGGAGCTTAATCCGTTGCTAAGCTAAGCAAAAAGCAGATCTTAAATTTGGTCTTAAGTTTTTTGGGTTTCACAGTCATCAAAAAAGTGTGGTTTAGCTAAGCCAAGTATAACAAGTCATTGTGAATGGTTCGTAGGTAATTTATTAGTTACGCGCCTAAAACTATACACCAAACGGGAATATTCTGCGAATATGTATGGAATTTAGTATGGACATCACCCATTGAGTAATTCTCTACAACATCCAACAACCAATCAAAATTTCCTATGACAGAAGTTAATCCAACACTTAAGTCACCAACATCGGGGGCTTAAGTTTTATCAACATTTAAGGGTGGTTACCTCTTAAGCCGGCACTGTGAAACACAAAGTTATGTTAAACCGCAGGTTAAGCTCCACGTGAGGCTTAAGCTCTCACTGTGAAACTGGGCATTAAGCCACCAACATCGGGGGCTTAAGTTTTATCAACATTTAAGGGTGGTTACCTCTTAAGCCGGCACTGTGAAACACAAAGTTATGTTAAACCGCAGGTTAAGCTCCACGTGAGGCTTAAGCTCTCACTGTGAAACTGGGCATTAAGCCACCAACATCGGGGGCTTAAGTTTTATCAACATTTAAGGGTGGTTACCTCTTAAGCCGGCACTGTGAAACACAAAGTTATGTTAAACCGCAGGTTAAGCTCCACGTGAGGCTTAAGCTCTCACTGTGAAACTGGGCATTATACATACAGGCACTATTCAACCAAAATAATGTTTTTGTGTTTGGAGGCATTTTTATGAATTCCTTATATTGAGTTGGGTGACGATGTATAGAGTTTCTTTGTAAATCGTATGTTATTATGACACTGACAGTTTTGATAAGCACCCACCGCGACTGCTGTAGGCAAGTTTGAGCAAAAAGTTCGTGAGACTGCTATGGACAACATTCATGGTCCCTGTTGTCGCACGGTGCGCACAGACGAGAATGCCTGCTGTAGCCGAGAGTGTGAGACCCAATTCACGAACATCAACTCGCCATCGATTTCAACAAAGATCTCGGATTATTAACTTACAGGGTCCAATTGACTCAGCAGTTGTAGGCGCATGACCACCCGCTTCGTTATTGATTCGCAGTTTGGGCCTAATAACAGCTTGAATTGGATAACGATTTTGGGCGAAAAATCATCTTTTATGACAAGGGGCATTTTCATCTCGGCTACGCTAGCAAATAAAATTAACGCATCTGGGGCTCGGAAAACCCGCACGTTATTGTCGAGAAGCATCCACAGAGATTGACAGTTTGGTACGGATTGTAGAGTGGTTCCATCATTAACCAATTGTTTATTTTTCTTTGAAAATGAGGCTGGGAACAACGTTTCGGTCAACGGTGGGTGTTACAGAGCAATGTTAACCGATTTTTTTAAATGAAATTGAACACATTAATTTGGATGACCTCTGGTTCGTGCAGGATGGCGCGCCATACTACACAGCACATGCCACAATCGATTTTTTGTGCACCAAATTCCCAAATCGTGTTATCAGCCGTCTTGGCGATGTCAATTTACCGCCTCGTAGCTGCGATTTAAACCTTTTGTACTTTTTTTGTGGGTAACCGTGAATGACCGATGTTATGCAAACAATCCGGAAACGATTCAAGCACTTAGGGACAATATCATCCAAGCAATACCATCCATCAACAAGGAGTATTTGTTTTGACATTAAGTATGTAACATGAAGAAATAATTTCGATAGATACACAGCAAAGTATATGGATTCCCTCCGAATCGCTAGGTGAGTCGATTTAGTCATGACTGGCTGTCCCTCCGTCTGTATGTCAACAATTTTTTGAGCTAGAGTGTTTAAATTTGGTACATAGACACTTTCTCCGACTAAGCCCAACAAGTGAAGCCCTTAGATGAAGAAGGAGTTAAGTGACATTTGCATAGTTTCGAGATACTTGAGCTTAAAGTTTCAAAATTGTATGGCGTTTACCACCTACATACCAGATTCCCATAGAGCTAAATAGAAAACTATAGCACTTAGAGATACGTGGATTACGTGGATTAGACTATGTAATTGTCTATATTTCATCGCTATACAATTTTAAGCCACGCCCACTTTTTGTGGGCTTTTTATCAAAAAAAAAAAAAGAAGAAATTCGGCAAAAGTTAAGTTATATCGAGGAGTATAGAACTACATAGAGTGCGCATCTCATACAACGAAAATTTACTATGTGGGGTACTGATATTGATACCTCAGTGTGCGCATTGCAATGCCAGCATCAAGCAACAACATAGCAGATGCATACGAACGACAAAAATTGAAAATTCCCCTTCGCACTTACCGCCCGCGTTTGAAACAGCTGCAACATTTTTAGCTGTGATGCGTACTCTATAGCTATATACATCTTTGGAAATATTCAAAAAAGTTTGGATGCTAATACTTCAAGAATAATGTAAAATGCATTCGGTTAATACATCATTTTGACCCACGCCCACTTTTTGGGGGCGTGTTCCTACAAAAACGATTTGTATACACTACCCCATAGCATATGCAATAGAAAAACCTTGTTTTGAAGAACCGTAAAATATTTTCATAAACTGTCTGAGCAGTATATTGTGAAAATGCCACTCCCACTTTTTGGGGATCTTTAATTTAACGGTGGAATGGGATAGAGTATTCAACGGTTCGCACAGCGGATTGTCGAGTGAGGGCACTATTACAAATTGGCCTTTTTAGAGCGAGAAAAACAGCGGTTAAGTAATCTTCGTTTGATTTCTGACGAAATGTCGTTGTCAGTTAATAGTAAAGCTGAGACAAAGTCTCTTCTCTATCTTAAAGTTTTTAGTAGCGATTCTTTGTTTTGTTTATTTTGTCAATGTTAAGTGTCCTCTCTTATTGACAGCATAAGCTGGGTTTTTTCATCGTTTGCTACTAAAGCCACTATAGCCACTTCCATCTCTATACTCGCACACGAGGCGATTTCATGATGTCCTACATATAATGACAATATCGTCATTGTATCAGGTGGTTAAATTTTAAGGCCCAACGTTGAATGTGAACCACACCTAAACGTCATGTTTTTTCTGCATTTAATTTGACATTTCTCAATTTCAGACTAATTCAATTTGAACGATGGAAAGATACACAATCGAGCAAAGCGTTAAAGTTATCCAGGCTTATTATGAAAATGGGCGTTCAAATCAAAATGCATATCGTTCACTTCGTGATTTTTTCAATTTAATCGTCCAAATGTGCGTACAATCGGAAAAATCGTGCAAAAATTTGAGCAGACCGGGTCTGTAGCAGATGTGAAAACACCAGTGCCCGTACAGTTGATGCACATTTTGTATAAAGACTTGCATTTACAGGCTTACAAGGTGCAATTGACTCAAGAACTAAAGCCTCTTGACCATTTCAATCGTCGTCAATGATCAGAATGGTCAAGAAATGGCAACAGTAGATGATCAATTTTCGAAGAAAATCATCTTCAGTGATGAGGCACATTTTCACCTCAGTGGATTCGTCAATAAGCAGAATTTCTGCATTTGAGCGAATGGTAATCCAAGAGTAATTGTCGAAAAACCAATGCACCCATAAAGAGTGACTGTTTTGTGCGGTTTATGGGCTGGCGGCATCATCGGGCCGTATTTTCTCCAAAATGAGGCCGGTCAGGCAGTTACTGTGAATGGTGTTCGCTTTCGTGAGATGATAACGAACCGAATTGGAAGATATGAATGTGGACTATATGTGGTTTCAACAGGACGGTGCCACTTGCCACACAGCTAACGAAATAATGGCCCTTTTGCGCGTCAAATTCAATGGTGTTATCTCACGTGGTGGCGATGTCAATTGGCCGCCAAGATCATGCAATTTGACATCGTTTGACTTCTTTCTTTGGGGTTATTTGAAAGAAAAGGTGTACGTCGATAAACCAGCAACAATTCAAGAGCTAAAGGATGAGATAATTCGGCACATTAACGGCAAAGAACCTTAATTATGCCTCAGCGTCATCGAAAATTTGGACCATCCATACATTCCATACATAATTGAACCATACCAATATTATCATAATACAAAGAAATGACAATAATTTGTGTTTTATTCAAAATCAACATCAGCCCTTAAAATGTAACCACCCTTTATTTAGTAGTAACCAAAGATTTATGGAAAATTGAGTCCCTGGTATTGGTTCAGAGTCAGAAGAATGGTGTATCGGAATTTGGGCGTATGCGGATTTGAAATCTATGAATATAAATGCAGCAATCAGATTAGAATACATAACAAGACAGTGGAAAGTCGCGGAAGTGATTATGGTTCTAAAACCAGGAAAATCACCGAATGAAATAAAATCTTACAGACCTATTTCACTTCTTCCAATAATTTCAAAAGTTTTTTTAACGGATATTACTCGGTCGCTTACACCCCATAATTGAACAGAAACGTCTTTTACCTGACCATCAATTTGGGTTTAGAAGTAAACATTCAACGGTGGACCAAGTACATCGAATTACAAATGTAATTGAGAAAGCTTTCGATGAAAATAAAAATTGTTCAGCCGCATTTCTTGACGTGTCGTAAGCTTTTGACAAGGTGTGGCACAAAGGCCTTACGTATAAACTAAGTCAAGTTCTGCCAGAACAATTATGTAAAATCCTCGTGTCGTATCTTGAGCATAGACTCTTCCGTGTGAAACTTGGAAGCAAATATTCCGAGTTCAAAGAAATAATGGCAGGTGTACCGCAAGGAAGCGTCCTTAGACCAATCCTGTCCCTCCTATTCACTCGTGATATCCCACAAACAAACGATACAATAGTTGCAACGTTTGCTGACGATACTGCAATACTAGCAGTTGGCACAACAATAGAGGAAACAAATATCAAATTATAAAACGCTCTTAACGAGGTTAATGAATGGACTAAATCCAGGCGGATTGCACTTAATGAGAGCAAATCGATCCATGTAGATATTTCGTATAAACGGACAAACAATTTGCCTGTATTTCTAAATACGGTTCGAGTCCCGTGTGCAAATGAAGCGAAATATCTCGGTATGTATAAAGAAATGCGAAGAACTTTAGAATAAATACAGAGAACTGTACTGGTTGCTCGGAAAATATTCGAAGCTTAACCTTGATAACAAGCTGCTATTATACAAGCAAGTGCTAAAACCGATTTGGACATATGGTATACAACTATGGGGTTGTATCAGTAAAACGAATCTAAACATTTTACAAACTTTTGAAAACAAAATGTTAAGATCATTCGTCAATGCGCCGTGGTACGTAAGGAATGAAGATCTAAGCCGAGATCTGGGTATTCTCGCGGTTAAAGATGAAACAAAAAATTTTGCACGAAAACATAAAAAGAAACGTTTATTAGGACACGTTAACACAACAGTCCTCCAAATTCTTGACGAAACAAATATATTGCGGCGTCTTCAAAGAACTAAACCCTTAGATTTGGCCCGATAATAACAAACCGCGCTATAAATTGCAGAAAAAGCAGGAACTCTCAAAGGAAAGTTACCTGCCAAACATATTATATACTCGTGATAAAAAAAATTGCTAGATAAGTCGAATACCTACTTTGTTGCAATAGAAATACAAAATGGGTGGTGGTTTTAGTGAGTAAAAATCTCACACTACTTTGGGCACGTGCTCATCGTGTCTATGAAGATTTCCACCAGCCCACGGAAAAAAGAGATGAATAGGTGATGGTTATCGATTTAACATTCTTGAGATTTTTTCCAGGACTTGCCAAAATGTGGAGATTTGACCAGTTGTGTGCTTTCCTTCAATAACGATACGCACCAATACGTCATCGACGCTCATGACAAAACCCAATACGCAAAAAGTTATTTTTGTAGTACTTAGTTCAATTATGGTTGACGCTGTTCAGGGGGTCTCCATTTTTGTGTATCTGACAAAGGGTTGATCATACAAATAACTAATGACAGTTCGAACAATTAAATAAATGAACACACCTTTGAAACGAATGCGTGTCCCTTATGTGTAATGACAATCACATCTTCAAAAATTAAACTTGATTATTGAAAAAGAAAAAAATGTCTTTGGTGAACTTAATTTAAATTTCAGATGCTCCATGACTGATTTCTATGCGATGGATAGAATATGTATGGATTCGAACCATAGCTCCGACACGTACAGCCTTTTATTCCCAGCTGATGGTGATATAGAGGAAACATATTCTTATGTGGGGCACACTAGTAGAGTAGGTCTTCAGCCAACTTGTAGTTGATATAACTAGCTGATATAGCTATGGATGCAGTTATAGCTACAGGCCCGGGAAAAACTAAGGTCTAGTAAGCCAGCCACAGGGTAAAAGACAGAGCAAAGGTGACATTTTAGAACACATATTTTAAGGCTAAAACCAACAAAGTAAATGTAGCTCAAAATTGATTTAAATCATACTCGCTTGGTAGCTTATAATTATCATAGGAACGTCCCTAAAAGCATTCACATGTTAATTGCCAGCAGCCTAATAACACGTTCCTCAAAAGAGAAACATGCAACCCAATTGCAAAATCTAACAAAAATAAAAAAAAATCTATCCCCCCTCTCTGAAACGTTGATATTCCGTGGGAACTGTGTTGGTAAAACAATTCTGCTGAAATGGTCAACGTTCCTGTTTGTAATTATGAACACTTTTTTATCCTGTCAACATTTCGCAATTTAATTCAAGGCCTCCCCTCCATACATAAAAAAAAATCCAACCTACTTGTTGTTTCACCCCAAGCCTCTTGTTGTTTAAAAATTTAAATCCCCACTCCATTACCTCTTTTTCGTGCCACCTAAAAAGTGACTGAACGCTCTAATTCCATGCAAGCGTGTTGTAAGCTCCTTATCAGGACCTTTAATCGTGCTGTCCGGACTGTCCTTGTAGTTATTAGAATTGGCATACACCCGCGGATGGGTGGCAAATGCATATACCCGTTTCGACGGTGAAATTGGCGGCTCTTTCGCCGGTGGTAGGAACACTCCTGTGGGAACGGTGGTAATGAATAGCGGCCGTTTGTTGATTGTGTCCGCATTGCTTCCCTATAAATGCACACAAAACAATAAAAGGACATCATCAGGACATTTTCATTGACACGTACATTCTTCGATGAGTGCGATGACTTTACGCAGGTACCAACATTACGCAACCGTCTTAGCTTTTGGTTCAGCGCCTTGGCAAACGTCTCCACTTCCTGGCCATCTTTTGGCGTATTGTAATTTTCCGAAGAGTCATCGGGCCCGGTTAGGGGCGCTATACGCCGGTAGGGTCGCACTATGGCGTTTGGCTTACCCAAAATCGCTAATGTGTCGTTGTTTAGCACCGTAAACGATGGAATCGGAACTTTCGTGGCGGAATTTGAGGTTGTTGCGAAATGTCCAGTGGCTTGGTGGGAGGGATTTGGATTTTCTTCAGGAAGTTGGGGATTTGTGGGCAGGGAAGTGCTGGTGGAGGTGGTTGCAAGGTGTTCTGTTGAGAGTTCATTGATCGCATTTGACATTTTGTTTCACAAAAAAAAATAAAAGATTGCTCTACACGATGCGATAGAAGGGTTTCATTGTGCGCACAGGTATTAAGGCGGGTTTACAAGTTCACTTAGCCACAAACCGTCCAAGAAATCAATGAAGGAAAATTCACTTTAAATAGTTTTTCTAAACAAAAATAGTGTTAATCGATATTTAGTTTTTCCGCGACCGCAATGAACCCGCCGCTGACTGGCTTTAAGGACAACCGTTGGGAAACGAATGACCAAAACAAACCGACTACAATACTGGCCACAGAGCATTGGCGCATGTGGTCAATTCGCAGAGGTGTCCTTTCAGAGAGAGAGCTTTACCAATCGCAGAGAGCTTCTGTTTGGTAGAATGTTGTCGAATTCCACCAAAGTTGGTAAACTAAATAAAAAGCTACATTCGAATCAGTTATTATGTACCTATTCCATTAGGGGGTTGGTCCTGATGGTTGTGGTGCGTGTCTGACCACAAAGATGTTGTCAAGAACTCCTCCGATGGGCAGAAGAAGTTGAAATATAAATCGAAAGGAATTCAGCGGAGGAAACATTTTATATTGGCCTTGTTGTGCCCTTTGTCAAGGCGAAAGGTTACACGATGAATAAATTTCATGTTGGTAGTTCCTAGCGGTATGCTTCAAGGCTGACAGCAGAGGAATTACAAGTAACAATGTGGTTTTGGCGACTTACAGACATATAAATCAATTTGCTGGATTGTTATTCATTAATTTGGCATGATACCGTCGCCATTGCCATCGCCACATGTCCAATAAAAACGGACATTCGAGGGTTGGGGACTTAAAAATAGGTTGAGTGGAGAATTTTATGGCTTAACCTTCTTGGAATCGATGATGTGAGTTTATAGGTTTAGGTTTTACGGGGAATTTACATGTCATAACTATAAGTCATGTGACATTAGCAAAATGTTTATATGTCTTTCAAGAAAAGTGCTTCGTTTGATTCGCAGAATTCGATCTTTTGACACGTGCCTATATATTCTGAAAAAAACACCATCAGACCACAGTCTAAAAAGCTTTAATAAAATTCATTGGGGTTATAGCCAATTGTCGAATGGAAACAATGCGTGTTAAGACCTAATTCTTTAATACCTCTAAACTATTATACAGGCTTTAATAATTTGAACTTGGCAGAAAGTCAAACATTTCTGACTCCGGTAATATTTTTGTTGACACCTTTGGAAGATGGAGTTGGAATGAAGGTGAGAGTAGAAGAAGTGGAGCCTTATAACTTTAATAACAAGCGGTGTAGTTGATCGAGTCAATGCTGGCAGACGGATTTGGGATAAAAGGGTAATTAGGTTGCAGAAGCGATAAACTCAAATGGACCAATGGTGCCAGAAGTTTACCATCACAAGACACAATAATACGGCGGTCAAAGAGGTATTGTAATGCCTTTTGAACTGAGAAACTACTGAAGCACAATATGGATCGATCTATTTGAGCTGCCAAAAATCTCAAACCAACGAATTTTTGATTAATTTTACGTTCCAAGTGACCGAGAATTACTTCACCTTAAGGACTTAGTTGTAGAAATGAGATAATCACAGACCTAGACAGGCTTTTCTTAGATGTTCGAGTTATGACGTCACTACATATATTTCTATTTTTTTAACGATTGGAAAGAGTTATCTTTATGTTGGTTGAGCTCTCGATTCACATCATACCACCAGCATCTAATGTCGAAGAACAGTGACAACGATGCCAACAAGCCATTAGATCAACCGCAACTGATGTGCTAGGTTTCTCGCGGCCACCAGCAAGATGCTCGCAGCCAAGAACGAGGCCTACAAGGTTAAGCTGCAGCAGAAGACGAGAGCTGCCATTGAGCTCTATAGGCAGAGAAGAAGGGAAGTACACCGGCTTTTCAGAAAGAAGAAAAAAGAGCAAGAAAAGCGAGCGACTGAGGATATAGAGAGGTGCCACTCCAGGAACGATGTTCTCAAGTTTTACCAAAGTTGAAAACGTCAAACCCAAGGATACAAGGCTCGAACAGAATCCTGTCCAGATGAACAAGGAAATATCGCAGCTAAGACACAGTCGATGCTGAAGATATGGAAGAACCACTTCTGCAAACTGGCGATGACGAACAACATTCCGCTGTCAGGCAGAACGAACCATTTAATATTGGCAACAGCAGCGAGAACTGCCAACCACCCGACCTAAGTGAAGTGAGGATAGCAATATCTAAACTCAAGCTTAATAAGGCCGGAAATGACGACCTTCCCGCAGAGCTTTATAAAGCTGGCGGAGATGACTCGGTAAGAAACATCCATCAACTCATAAGCCAAATCTGGTCGGATGAAAGTATGCCTGAAGAATGGAACCTCAGCATCGTTCGCCCGATCCTCGAAAAAGGAGACTCTCTGAACTGCGCCAACTACAGAGGCATAAGTCTCCTCAACATCGCCTACAAGATCCTATCTGCCGTAATATGTGAACGCCTGAAACCGTTTACCAACAACCTGATCGGACCTTCAGTGTAGTTTTAGGCCAGGAAAGTCCAACCGATCAAATTTTCACACTTCGGCAGATCCTGGAAAAAAACCCAAGAAGTCCAAATAGATACCCACCACCTATTTATCGATTTCAAAGCCGCATACGACAGCATTTATAGAGACGAACTATACAGAGCCATGTCTAGTTTTGGTATACCGCCCAAACTCGTCCGTTTGTATAGGATGACGATGGAGAATTCTCGCTGCTCCATCAGGACCGGAAACGACTCACCGACACATTCGATACCACAAAAGGATTTAGGCAAGGCGATGCGCTGTCATGTGGCTTCTTAAATTTGATTCTTGAGAGGATTCTCCCCAGCCAACACCAGAGGCATAATTTTCCAAAAATCGGTGCAACTACTAGCATTGACCTACGATATTGGCATCATCGGTAGGACTCAACATGATGTCATAGCCACGTTTGCTAATATAGAGAAGGAAGCGGCAAAAATGGGTTTTGCAGCAATTGAGAGTAAGACTAAGTATATGCTGTCAACACGAAAGGACACACAACATCGACGAATTGGACAGAACGTCAGCATTGACAGATATAACTTTGAGGTAGTACGGGACTTTGTCCACCTCGGCTCCGCTATTAACTCTGACAACAACATCTCGTCAGAAATCAAACGAAGAATTACTCTTGCCAATCGCTGTTTATTCGGGCTAAGAAGGCAATTTAGTAGTAAACCCCTCACTCGAACTACCAAGGAGATCCTACATACGACCCTCTCCCTGATCATCCCAGTCCTGCTCTACGGCGCTGATGCATGGAGCGTATCAAAAGCGGACGAAGAAATCCTTTGTCGATTTGAGAGACAAATTCTTCAAAAAATCAACGGTCCCGTTTGCGTTGACGTTGGCTAGGACATTTAGAGCGAATGGACACGAATACTCCGGGTGGCAAAGTCGTTGATTCCCAGCCAGACGTTGGACGCAGTAGAGGAAGACCTCGCCTGGCGACGTGGCGCGCAGAAGTAGAAACCGACCTCAACCAACTTGAAGTGCGCAACTGGAAGCAGTTATCTAAGGATCGGGCTAATTGGAGAGGTATGTTGAGGCTCAGGTTCCTTCCGGACTGTAGTGCCACTTTAGTAAGTAAGTTCTTTTGAGACACCTTGTATTAAATGATCGGAAATTAGGAGGTCTACCGAATCTTGATTTCGTATTGTAATGTACTGTGAGCGGGTTGCTATCTTACTTACTTATCAGGCTCCCGACCCGTGAAGAGTCTCTGCCTGAAACACTGCAGCCTTCCATTCTCTACGATCCCGGGATTGTTGCTTCCAGTTGTCTAGACTAAGCGCTCTGGCATCCGCGATGGGTTGGTCTTTCAAACGGAGGTTCGGTCTTCCTTGCCTTCTCGAACCTGGGGGCTGGGATTCGAAGATCCTCTTAGATGGAGCATAATTGTCCATTCGCTCGATGTGGCCGAGCCAATGTAGTCGACGTGTTGAGTTTCGACTTGAAATTCGTTGGTCTTTTCTAGGATTTGCCTCAGTGTGAAAATTTGGTCTATAGTCGATCTGCCGGGCCGGAAGCCACACTGGTACGTGCCGATTAGTGTGTTGCAGAACGGTTTTAGACATAGGTTCTTGCAAGACATAGGATCGCCTTTTTTGTAGAGGGGGCATATGGAGCTGATAGTCCAGTCATCGGGCATGCTTGGTTGAAGATTCGGTGCATGCTCCCTACCAAAACATCACCACCGTATTTAAAAAGCTGGAACACCTATTCTGAATAATATTGCATATGACATATAACGGGTCCGCCATCTAAAGTTTTTTTTTTTCAACTAGTGCTTATTTCGTGAATGGTAACACTTAGCTCATGTCTGATTGACAGATAATTAGTTTTATCCTTCCGCTGAACGAATATGGTTGTGTTTACGCTTGAACAACGCTGGGAAATATTGCGACATTACTTTGAAAATCATGGTAATGTTGCAGAATGTGTGCGAATTTAAGTACGGATTTTGGAAGAAGATAAGCACCGTCAGCTCCGTATGTTCGTTATCTTAAAAAGTGAAAGAAACTGGCATCCTCATTGCCAAAAACAGTGCGTACATCTGAGAATATTTCTGCTGTGGCAGAAAGTGTGCGTGAAGCGCCATAAACATCAATTCACCGTCGTTCTCAACAATTGAACATTTCGGAGACATCATTGAGACGAATTTTGCATAAAGACCTTGGTATGACGCCATACAAATCCAATTGGTTCAGGAGTTGAAGCCAACTGACCATCCAATGCGTTTTCGCTTCGCTAAGTGGGCCTGCGATCGACTTAGAGAAGATGCCGATTTTGCCAAAAAAAATCAACTTTTCAGATGAAGCTCATTTTGATCTTGGCGGGTATGTAAACAAGCAAAATTGTCGCATTTGGGGCACAGAAAACCCGCACGCATACATTGAAAAGCCGATACACCCAAAACGAGTCACTGTTTGGTGCGGATTTTGGTCCAGAGGCATAATTGGGCCATTTTTCTTCGAAAATGAGCAAGGAGTGGCCGTTACAGTCAATGGCGATCGTTATCGGGTCATGTTAAACGAATTTTTGTTCACAAAAATTGAAGAGGAGGATATTGGCAACATTTGGTTTCAACAGGACGGCGCTACGTGCCACACAGCCGAAGCTACACTCGATGTTTTGCGCCCTGTTTTTGAAGATCGCATTATCAGCCGCAGAGCTGATGTCGTTTGGCCACCCCGGAGCTGCGATTTGACACCGTTGGACTATTATTTGTGGGGTGCCGTAAAAGATAATTGACGCGCAGAGCTGATGTCGTTTGGCCACCCCGGAGCTGCGATTTGACACCGTTGGACTATTATTTGTGGGGTGCCGTAAAAGATAATTGACGCTTTGAAGGACAATATTCGTGAAGCCATTGGTGAAATACAGCTGCACACAATCGATAATGTGCTTAAAAATTGGACCGATCGTGTAGGCTACTGCATGGCCAGCCGAGGCAGCCATTTGAATGAAATTATTAACCGGAAGGATTGTACTTTCAAATAAAAAAATAAATTTGAGAAAATATTCAGTAGTTTTTTTTTATATAGCATTTTAAAAAAAAAAAGTTTGGCGGACTCTTTAGATACTAACACATTAATTATGTGTATAAGTATTGTCGCTTAAAAATAACGAATATAAGACCAAACAATCGTGAAAACTGCCAATAAATTTGTTCCTTTAAATCGGCGTCATCTATAACACCACACTTTCCATGGTTTTGACCTTCAACCTAAATTACTTTCTCACTGCTCCAAGTGCTATGACATGCGAAGTTTGAATTTCATAAAAAAAACTTCACAATTCCTCTCAAAGAAAGTCATACAAACTGTAATCCCTCAAAATTACAAAATGTTGGTGGGAGTCCTTGAATTACCGCTGAATATGACATTACCATGACACGATATAAGTTATAACCACTTCAGCAGCATGTTCGGTCTTAATGTTGGTTATCAAAATGTTATTTCTGGCAGCGTCCGAGTCCCTAAGTCAATATTGCATGCATTCCCTTTGGCAAGTAATCATGCCCCTATTAAATTATCAATTGCCATCATAACGCCGATTAACTACCCACTTGGTGTAAGAAAAACTCCACTCATATGGCGGACTCGTCAATTATTAAACTTAAGTCAACGTAAACTAATTTTAGGACACATACGAGTATCTACATGCGCTAGGACACCACACCGGTATGTGGTGTGTGTCAGTCATTGAACTTCCTTATTCACAAAAAAAAAAATAGATACTAGGTACTCACTTCTCGGTGGATATGGTTCTTGAGAATTTCTTCGTGTTGTGAAAGGCTTTTGGTGCACTAAACCATTGGTATTTGGTTCGACAATCGGATTTTGGCAGTTTGATGTCTCCATCGATGGCATTGCCATCGATCTTTTGGTCCAGAAGTGTACGGTCGGCATGTCGTCCTGTTTTCGTAATTGTTCTCGGTGGGCAGGTTGGCATTTTCCTTTTGTTGGATGTTAACTTGTAGAACTGGATTTAATTTTATTTGAAACTAAATTCCAACGCAAAACTAATTGAAGTTTGTCGGCTTTGCATAGTTTTCACATGATACTTGTGTGTGAAAAAAAAGTTTTATTGCGTGTGAGTAGAAATACCGAAATGTTGTTCTTTGAAACGCAAAAATAAGATTGGTCTTGTTATTCAAAACAAACTCTTCGTTTCCATAGAAAGTCGAAAAATGCTATGTTTCTATGTAAATGGTGGTGGTGTGGTTTGATGGAAGATGGCGCTAGTGTATATGGAGGTTGGTGTATATGATAATGACTACTAGTATACCACATGGTAGAAATGTGTTATACTCGAAGAATTCATTGCAGATTCCTTGGGGGTGTACTATTCATTCGAATTAATTTTCATGGAATTGGGATTGGTTGTTGCAAACAAATAAAAATTTCGCGTGTACCGGAATATAATTTTGTTTAAATAAATTCCTGCATATTTATTTCATATTGTGCCCTACGGTAACTAACGGGTGATCCAAGTAGAGATACTTTTTTCAATAGCCTTTTTTGACAGATCACGTGTGAGTCGTGTCATGCTGTCATGTTATTTTTGTTTAGTATTGTTTGGCATTTCATAATGGAAAGACTTACGCGTGAACAACGTTTACAAATTGTTCAACTTTATTATGAAAATTCACGTTCTGTGAGGAATGTGTGTCGTGCACTTCGCTCAACTTATGGGCAACATAATCGGCCTACTGTGCGTACTATTCGCAACACCATCACCCATTTGGAGACCCAGCATTCATTATTGGATAATATTCGACCGAATAGACCACGTCCAGCACGCTGTGAAGAAAATATAGCGGCCGTAGCTGAGAGTGTACACGAAGACCGTGGAGAGTCGATTCGGCGCCGTTCGCAGCAACTCGAACCATGATAACCGACTATTTGATGCCTGAAATTGAAGCTCGTGATCTCGGCGACATTTGGTTTCAGCAAGACGGCGCCACTTCCCACACATCGCATCAATCAATGCACTTATTGAGAGAACATTTCGGTGAGCACATAATTTCACGTTTTGGGCCGGTCGATTGGACACCAAGATCGTGAGATATCACACCGTTAGACTTTTTCCTGTGGGGATATGTAAAGTCAAAAGCTTATGCCGACAAACCCGCTTCGATTCAGGCCTTGGAGGAAAATATCACGCGTGTCATTCGCCAGTTACCAGTCGAAATGCTCGAACGAGTGATCGAAAATTGGACTCAACGGATGGACCATCTGCGACGTAGCAACGGCCAACATTTGATAGACATAATCTTCAAAAAATAAATGCCAAAGAATGTTCTTTCAAATGATAATAAACGTTCTCCATTAAATTTGAATTTTCTGTGTTTTTTTCTTTAAAAAAGTAGGGAACCTCGAAATGGATCACCCTTTATTAGCGTACCTGTCTGCACATTTCGATGGTAGCGCGAGTGTGGCGAATGTTTGTAAAACCTGTATTCGACCATCTGATACCGCCAGTTAAGCCGAGGTCTTCCTCTACTGCGTCTGACTTCTGGCTGGAAACCGATGACTGCGAGCCGGAGTATTGCTGTCCATTCGTTCTACATATCCTAGCCATCTTAAACGTCCAATGCTAAGTATTTTGACCAAAGGTATGTCGCTGTACAGCTCGTGGTTGAATCTTCGTCTCCATGCCCGTCAACGCAAACGGGATCAACGATTTTTCGAAGAATTTTTCTCTCGAATCGACCAAGGATTTCTTCATCTGCTTTGGATACGGCCCATGCTTCAGAGCCGTAGAGCAGGACTGGGATAATCAGGGTCTTATATAGGATCTCCTTTGTAGTTCGAGTGAGGGCTTTACTACTAAATTGCCTTCTTTGCCCGAGCCGAGGTAGACACAGTTCCGCACTACCTCAAAGTTATATCTGTCAATGGTGACGTTCTGTCCAATTCGTCGATGTTGTGTGTCCTTTCGTGTTGACATATACTTAGTCTTACCCTGATTTATTGCTAAACCCATTTTTGCAGCTTCCTTCTCTATACTAGCACACGTGGCTATAACATTACGTTGGGTCCTACCAATGATGTCAATATCGTTGGCGTATGCTAGTAGTTGCACCGATTTTTGTAAAATTGTGCCTCTGGTGTTGGCTCGGGAGTTTTGCACAAACCTCTCAAGAATCAAATTGAAGAAGTCATATGACAGTGCATTGCCTTGCCTAAATCCTTTTTTGGTATCGAATGTGTCGGTGAGGTCGTTTCCGACCCTGATGGTGCAGCGAGAATTCTCCATCGTCATCCTACACAAACGGACGAGTTTGGGCGGTAAACCAAAACTAGACATGGCTCTGTATAGTTCGTCTCTATAAATGCTGTCGTATGCGGCTTTGAAATCGATAAATAGGTGGTGGGTATCGATTTGGACTTCTTGGGTATTTTCCAGGATCTGCCGAAGAGTGAACATTTGATCGATTGTGAACTTTCCGGGCCACACTAATAAGGGCCGATCAAGTTCTTGGTAAGCGGTTTCGGGCGTTCATATATTACGGTAGATAGGATCTTGTAGGCTATGTTGAGGAGACTTATGCCTCTGTAGTTGACGCAGTTCAGAGAGTCTCCTTTTTTGTGGATAGGGCAAACGATGCTGAGGTTCCATTCTTCACGCATGCTTTCAACCGACCAGATTTGGCTTATGAGTTGGTGGATGTTGCTTACCAAGTCATCTCCGCCAGCTTTATAAAGCTCAGCGAGAAGGCCTTCATTTCCGGCGGCCTTTTTAAGCTGAAGTTTAGCTATTGCTATCCTCAATTCACTTTGGTTGGGTGGTTGGCAGTTTTCGCTGTCGTTGCCAATATTAAATGGTTTGTTCTGCCTGACAGCGGAATGTTGTTCGTCATCGCCGTTTAACAGTCTGCAGAAGTGGTTCTTCCATATCCGCAGCATCGAATGTGTCTCAATTACTATATTTCCTTGTTCATCCGATAGGATTCTGTTCGAGCCTTGTATCCTTGGCTTTGACTGAAAAGCCGGCTCTCTTCTTCTCTGCTCAATGGCAGCTCTCGTCTTCACCTGCAGCTTAGACTTTTAGGCCTCGTGCTTAGCTGGGAGCATCTGTCTACATTCCTCATCAAACCAGGCGTTTCTTGTTGTCAAGAGCGAGAAACCTAGCACATCAGTTTCAGCTGATCTAATGGTGTGTTGGCATCGTTGCCATTGTCCTTCGACATTCGATGCTGGTTGTATGGTAGTATGGTATTAGCATATGAAGGACTTGTCTGGTGACAATCCACAAATAAAGTCACCCATCTGAAAAATGTGCCAAAGTTACAAGTTATAGCATGTCTGGACGCTACTAGCGCAACAACAGCGTGACTGGAAATTATATCCTAAACCTGCTACCACTAGCGGATAGACATGCAAGAATCTGCAGCCAAAAATTCTCTAAGAATAAGCCAGCTCAACTGCTGGAAAATGAACTTAAGAGGAAACCATCAAATTCTAAAGAGATATCTAGGTTCAGCTTTATTCTCTGACTACATGCTGCCTCACCCTGACTTTCTAAGACCATTCTCCTGCATATTTCCAAGTTGAGAGTGAGTGGGAGAAGAACGAACTGGACACCGAAACCATAGGCGTTGGAGCTGTAGTGTTTTCAAAAATACTTAAGCTTAACAGCACTTTTCGTATCCCTGAGCACATTAGTATCTTTCAGGCTCAGATATTGCCAGTACCTAGCAGAGGCAGCCAAAGGGACCTCAATGCTGGCGATACCACTAGATGATATTACCACCATCATTGACATTCAGGCTGCAATAAAAGCAATCTCTGCTGTCGAAATAAAACCTGTCATGGAGAGCTAAAGTTTCTTGGCGTCCAAAATAATGTTAAGCTCTCCTGGGTCCCCGGACACAGTGTATGCCAGTGTAGGCAATGAAATTGCTGTTGAACTGGCGAGAAATGGATCTGCCTCCAGCATTGATTAGGCAGACCAGCCTGTCAAACCGCCACTATGTCATCTCGAATCATGGGTGGGACAGAAAACACTGAATATCGCCAAAAACAGGTGGAGACGGAGTTTTAAAACATTCAAAAGGATTTGGCCTGAGCCAAAGCCAAAACCCACAAACTACTTCAAGGAAACAGGAAATCTGTTTCCATACTTATATGGATCCCAACTGGACACAACTTACTTAAAAGCCACAAACTGAAAATGCATCTTATAGATGATGACCTTTGTAGAGGCTGCGGTGATGAAGAAATATACGAAAACACCCTCAACTATCTGTGCCACTGCCCAGGCCACAGACAATGAGGAAAGACAACCTTAGGAAAACACTTTACATGACCTCACTGATCTATCCTAACTCCTTCTCTCTGATCTTTTGAGGTTTGCAACAACATCTGAATGGCTGAAAAGGGACTTACAACAATGGACAGTGACGGAATAAATGAAGGAACCAACCACACATGTGGACCCCTAACGGGCATCACAATTGGTATATATTGACCAGAATGTGATGAGGGAAGACGCACATAGCCTACCTCATCAACCCAAAAAATTAGGAACGCGAAAAGCTCAATATCAAGCTGATAGCTCTACGAACAACATTTAAACCAAATAAAGCGTTGGCCATCTTTTGGATTATTGCATTAAAATTACAGGAACTCATGGAAATGGATCGATTTCCGCTAGAGCAATGTTGGGAAGTATTGAAAAGTTATTTTCTTAACGGAAGGTGTGGTGCCGAAGCAATGCGAATTTTGATTAAAAATTTCGATCGAAATAATGCTCCAACTCAAGTCTTTTGTGAGAATTCACTGTAGGGAGCTTCTCGAAATGCCCAATTCTTGACTACGGGCCGAATTGATATTCCTGAACTGTCAGCAATACACTCGCGAACTGCTTCGATGTTTTCTGTTGAACGACTTGTGACAGGACACCCAGAGTATCTAAGTTAGGTTAGGTTTGATGTTGACGCTCAAGTGAGCAGTCAAACTCGCATATGCCTGCGTGGACCCATAGCGATACCCCTTTCTTAAAGAGAATATTGTACCTGAAAAGAATGTTATGTTAGATTAGAGAATGATACTTGTGTCATTTGCGATGCTCCATCTGGTTCAAGTAGGTAGTTGCTCCATCCCGATTTGCAGCAGAACCGGGCAATCTGTGCTATAGGGATCTTTGCTAGCTCCGTCGAGTCCTCGTAGTGGACGTTGCCAAGGAGCTCGATAGGTCTGTTGCTGATCGCGGGGTAGTGACCGAGCAGGTGGGTGATGTCCTCCTCCACGTCTGGATCTCCGCATTTCCGGCAAAGTTGGTGTGCGTCAGTTAGTCTCATTCTATAGGAGTGCTTACCAAAGAGATTATGACCCGTTATTACTCTCACCGCTATAGAAATAGAATCTCTGTTCAGAGCTGTAAGCTTGTTTGATTTGCTACCACTTAATTCCGGCCAAATGTCTTTGGTGTGTTGCAAGTGTTAGTGTTTTGCCACCTGGATTTTGTTACATTTTGCTTTTTTTTGTTATCCTGTGGGATAACAGACCCCCGAGTGGGGGTCTAACCCTTCTTACACATAAGGAGATGCAGCTGGACGATCCTCGTCTGGCTTGCTCGTCTGCCCTCTCATTTCGTAGAATGTTATTATGACCTGGTACCATGATGATTTGGAGACTTTATTCTGCTTGCATAGAGCATTTAGCTCTTTGCGGCAGCGTCCAACTACAGGTGACTTTGTTATATTGGATGCCAGAGCTTTTATGAGTTTCTAAGATCACTAATTGATGTAGTCTCCCTGAATTTTTCAATTGATGGTTGTAAATCACCATGACGGCTATATTTTGTACGACAAATATTGGAATTTAGCTGACAAACCTTCATTATTAGCTGTAGCTGTAGCTGACAAACCTTCATTATTTTTAAAATATTGCTCAACAATGCAAATGCGTTGTTTATTCGTATAGCGCTACATTTTTATTAACCCCGAACTGTCAGCTGTCACATTGTTATTTTTTTCCGTTGGCAACAGAGTACTAATAAATGTTGCAAAATTCAAATTCAGTTCAAATTTCGATCGAAAAGTGCTCCAACTTTTGCAAAACTGATTTGCTGGTTAGTGACAGAATATATTTCCGTGTTCGTTCTGTGCGTTCAGTGTCAATATTGGCAATGGCGGCATTATTGTCCAATTTTACTTAAAAAAACGACGATACGATGGAATGAACTTTACAGTCAATGGAGAGGATTTGTACAGACGATTCAGGTACTCTTTAGTGCCTTTGTCAGAGGCCGATTCAAACGAAAATGTAGAAAAAAAAAATTGACAGGATGGTTTATGGCCAAGCTAACCGAGGCAGTCAGTTGAATGAAATATTATTAAAATTTTTTTTTGACTTTTTTCAACGAAGCAACAACCGTTGAAAAACATTGAACAGTTTCTACCGTTTTAAAATAAAACCAAAACCCTTTAACATGACATTTCATCAGATCGAGCTTGCAATGGACGTCGTACGCATTTTTAGAGTATATCGAGACATTTTATAAAAGAAGAATGTATCCTTTACCCTCTTAGGGAAAGGATCTTATAACAGTTGATTTGAATGCCATCGAAAATAGTCAGGATGAAGGACCAAAAATTTTAACAAAAACAAGACCAACATCTGATTCGCTTATCAATTGTCGTGTGACAGTTCACTTTAAGCCGAATTCCATTTGCCAGTCATCTACGATATCTATGGGAGAAATCAAAGTTCAACTTTTATCGACTTTTATCATTTACGGTTTCGGGATTAAATGTTCCTATAGCCTGCAATAATGAATGCCGACGACAAAAACTAAAATCAAACATTTACCGGCACCAAACAATATGCAAATGCGCTACTACCGCAGTTGCACAAATTACAGCAGTCCGCTTCATGCCATCGCAGCCCGATTCAGTAAACGAATTCTGTCCTCTCTCGAAAGAGCAAGAACCGAACTTGGCAGATGTGCCATACTGATCTTCATAGACAGTCTTTGCAGGCACTCAATGCGCGCAGTTGTCCTATTGTAACTTAATATCGCAGAATATTGCAGTGACGACGTTTCGTATATTTATCGCAACAGCACAACCAGTAGTCATGAACTTTATGCCCGGCTCCTGGTTACCGTTTGCACGAAATTCTCCATTTTTGGATGCGACATGCTCTTTTATTGTTCCATTGTGCACTAGACCTGCGAGCAGTGTACGGTTAAGAAATATATTCCAATTGCGTGGAGGAGACCTTCAATTTTTTTTTTTTTTTACAAAACTATCCAAAGTCATATGACTGCGGCGGGGATGTGCATCTAACGAACACACCCATGATCGTTTGGCCCTTTGGTGTCTACTCTTTCTCGGGACCAAAAAGAAAATCCTCCCCAATCGAGAACGAATCATAGGCCAGCATTTTAGCTTGAAGAGAAAATGTTCCAGATACACATAACGACGACGACAACGAGGATACGTATCCTCTGTCTATCTGCGGCTGGAGCATAAAATAGTGATGATGGCATGTGCATTGATTTCATCCTGGCGTTGGGCAATGTAGAACGTCAATTTATTCCTCATTCCTACACCATATCGATGTACACACCACACAGGGACATGGCCTGAGCTTAAGTTCCTTGTGCTGTGTACCTTCTCATAGATGGTGTTTGAACCGGTATGCCAGCCAGGCATAAGACAGAAGACTACTGTATGGACATGGCGCAGGAAAATGGAAAATCGTGTGTTAAAATCTTAAGTGCAAACAATTGTCTGTCGATTTCGACCACCACGGGGATTGCCACCGGCGCAAAACTTCTGCGGTGGTGGGGTGGCTCCCTCTCCCAAGCCATTTAGCCATTTCAATTTGAGACGAGTCGAGAGCTCAACGAATGGACGATGGACGTGGTGCCGGCCGTGGTTGTGGCTGTTACTGTGGCTGGTGCTCTGGGCTACTCCTGGGTGCTGGCGGTGGTGGTCTGCGCGTCCCGTCGAAAGACAGCTTGAAAATTATAATCAGATGTAAAGTGTTATAGCAATGGTCGTACATTGTTGGGTTCCTCTTTTTTTTTTGCAGTTTGTCTCTGTTGTTGTTGTTTTTTTTTTTTTTTTCTTTTTAAGTTTATCTATCCATTGGTTGTAGGTTATTTTTATATTCTCATATGTTAAGGATTAGATAAGGATTCGTTGGGTTTAGTTGGAGCAACAAAAAAAAACGAATTTAGTCGGATTGTTATTTTATGTTTGATTTTTTTTTTTGCCAGAATATACGAGTCTATATAGTGTACTCTGTCTATGTTCGATAAGGAAATTGTACCCTCTGATTTAGAGAATGATTGCTTTTATATCGGGCGCTATGGTCATACCAACGTTACTACAAGTTCAATCTTTAAACAATCATTCACATTTGCAGCCTCTATTTTTTTGGAAGAGTGAGCTGCCACTGGCGCGGCGAGGAGGTGATTAAGAAATAAGAGATCCTATGTCTATTACTGATCCATGGTTAGGTTAGGTTAGAGAGGCTACCAGCGATTCGCCAGCACTCTAGACCAGTTTTTGGCAAATTGTGATACCACATGGATATCGTCTATTCTCCTTGTTACCTTTGACAAAACCAATCTGAGTTATAAATGAGGAGACTTCTCACATCCATTTTGTCAAATCGCTGAGATTTTGAAAGAAGTAAGCTCCACGATGAAGCTTCCTTTTGTTTGATAGGGCCGAGCAGTTACAAAGAAGATGAATTATTGTTTCTTCTTCCTCTTCGTCCATACAGCTCCTGAAAAAGCTGTTTGAATGAAGGCCTAGCCTTTCTGGGTGCCTACCTATTAGACAACAGGGTTTTCCCCAGTACATTTATGGACACCTGCAATGGAAAAACAAGACGAATTGATAGCTGTTGCCCTGGATATTTCCAAGGATTTCGATCAAGTTTGCACATCTGAGCCTTATAGACTTATAGATTCTACGCTCAATTCAAATCTCTAATCTTTGGCCCAGAGAGAAATTTTAAGCACACATACTACCATCCAGGAAATACGATGCGATGGGATGAGGATGAAAAACTGTGACATCTACGACCGTGTTATAGTTTTTTTTATAAGTGCCAGACTTAGGCAAGAAATCTTATGTTTCCAAGATATTGGCGAACGCATTGTATTTGTAACAATCCTCATTAAGGCCAAATTCGCCAACATAAGCTTATATACACTCACGCTCCGGCGGATGAAAAAGTTTACACAGCTAACGAAGTCATTGACAAAACCTTTAAAGGACTACCGAAGTACCATGTTAAAATCGTGCTGGAAGATTTTAACGCAAAGGTAGGAAGAGAAGACATCTTTAGCAGTAATATATAGCCTACACCACAACACGTCTGGTAACGGACTTAGGCTAATTGACCTCGCTACGGAACGAAATGCCACTATAGCCAGCACACGGTTGCCTCACCTCGATATCCATAAGGGGACATGGCGGTCTCCAGATCAACGATCACATTGCAATAGACAGAGGCACTTATCCAGTATTTTATATGTCCAAACATTCCAAGGGGCTAACATCAACTCGGACCTCTACCTTGTTGCAGTCAAGGTAAGGATGCGGATATCCACCACGCCACAACAAACCTGAAATACTGTGAACAAATTTAATGTTGAAAGACTGCAATCGCAAGAGACCGCCAAGGCCTTCGCGCAACGCGTATCCCTTAACCTCTCGATTCACACCACACCACCAGCATCTAATGTCGAAGAACAATGCCAACGATGCCAACAAGCCATTAGATCAACCGCAACTGATGTGCTAGGTTTCTCGCGGCCAACAGCAAGAAACCCCTGGTTTGATGAGGAATGCCGACAGATGCTCGCAGCCAAGAACGAGGCCTACAAGACTAAGCTGCAGGTGAAGACGAGAGCTGCCATTGAGCTCTATGGGCTGAAAGGAAGGAAAGAACACCGGCTTTTCAGAAAGAAGAAAAAAGAGCAAGAAAAACGCGTGATCGAGGATATAGAGAGGTGACACTCCAGGAACGATGTTCGCAAGTTTTAACAAAGTGTAAAACGTCAAAGCCAATACAAGGCTCGTTCAGAGTATCCAGATGAACAAGGAAATATCGTAGTTGAGACACAGTCGATGCTGAAGATATGGAAGAACCACTTCTGCAGAATGTTAAACGGCGATGACGAACAATAATCCACTATCAGGCAGAAAGAACCATTCAATACTGGCGACGGCAGCGAAAACTACCAACCACCCGACCTAAGTGAAGTTAGCTTTATAAAGCTGGCGGAGATGACTCGGTAAGTAACATCCACCAACTCATAAGCCAAATCTGGTCAGATGAAAGTTTGCCTGAAAAATGGAACATCAGCATCGTTTGCCCAATCCACAAAAAAGGAGACCCTCTGCATCCACTACAGAGGCATAAGTCCCCTCATCATAGCCTACAAGATCCTATCTGCCATAATATATGAACGACTGAAACCGTTTACCAAGAACTTGATCAGGAAAGTCCATAACCAATGAAATTTTTACACTTCGGCAGATCCTGGAAAAAAACTCAAGAAGTCCAAATCGATAACCACCACCTATTTATCGATTTCAAAGCCGACAGCATTTATAGAGACGAACTATACAGAGCCATGTCTAGTTTTGGTATACCGCCCAAACCGTTCGTGTAGGATGACGATGGAGAATTCTAGCTGCTCCATCAGGGTCGGAAACGACTTCACCGACACAGTCGGCGAATATTCAACCACGAACTATACGAGCTGTACAGCGACATCTCCTGGTCAAAAAATTCCGCATTCCGTTAAAGATGGCTAGGACATGTAGAACGAATGGACACCAATACTCCGCAGAGTCTTCAATTCCCAGCCGACGTCGGACGCAGTAGAGGAAGACCTAGCCTTAAGTGGAGCGCAAAAGTTGAAACCGACCTCAACCAACTTAAAGTGCACAACTGGAGGCAGTTAGCTAGGGACCGGGCTAATTGGAGGGTCTCAACCAAGCCCATGCTAATCCCGGACTGTAGCGCCACTTAAGTAAGTATGTAAGTAGTTTCACTTTATTGAAAATCACCACATAAAATCTCAAAATTCCAGATGGAAATTCTTGTATATGTCAAAATGAATCTTAAAATTGCTTTAGGCAACCTCTAGACAGTTCGCGTTTAAGTTAGAAGTCCTTAAAGCAACGTTTCCTAAATTTAAAAATTGATTATAGATACCCATTTTCTACTTAAGTAATACTTAAAAGCATCTTTAAGTTAGGCAACCTCTAAATTGTAGTCGAGTGTTGAAGATTTTGGAATCTGGAATCTTTGTAGGCATATAAAAAGTCACTTCCGAAGAAGAGAAGAACCAGCAGAATTCATAACTTTATCATACGTCCTTTCACAAATCACAATCTACTTTCTATCAAAATGTAGAATCACCTTTCGCTCCATAAACCGCTGCACTTCATATAAATGCCATTATGGAGCAGATACATTTTTCATTCACATAAAATTCCTTCTCCCATTCCATATCTTCCTTTTTTGCCGTTTGCATTTCAAAGAAAATCCAATTTAACTACACTAATATCTCTTGCGGTGCACTGCTCCAATATCCTCACTCCGCATTCAATCACCATAAACCTACAAGTGGGCATTGCCATGTTCATAAATTTCATTGGCGCCGCGTCACCATTTTTGGCGACCATCTCACCGGCATCATCATCATCATCATCGATTTCGATTAATAATTCATTTAGGGCTGTGGAAATCCATCATATTCCTTGACGTACAATTTGTATCGCTCCAAGAGTGTCAGCGACGAAAAACTAACAAGGGGGAAAGTCACACAAGGATTCCATCAACATGACCGCACCATATAATGGCGAATGTAACCGCGCCGCCATCGTCATCTCGCGCTGTGTGAAGCGATCTTCAGTGACATGTATCCGCCAGAGAGTGTTGCTGCGTGAGATGCGTGAGCCGGTTTACTGAAGCCGCGAAGGTACAACAAGAAGCTCTGTTCTAAAAAAACCCCCCTCGAGCTGATAATGTACCTCAACGGATTAATTGGATTATTTTCAAATATGGTCATTTCAGACGTTTTAAATTTCAATTAATCACACTTTTTGTGCGAACGCCGTCCCACGACTCGGCTGCTGCAATACTGAAGATCTAATCTCTGGTGGGGGCTTTTGCCGCACTCTGGACTTGAATCTCTGCGGACTCGTGTACAAGGTGCATTTATTGAGAGATTGACACCCCGTCGATGAGATATGATTTATCAATCATTAGGCAGTTTCTGGTTTCATCGAGTGCTTCCTTTTGAAGGAAGATGCTTTCGACAGGTGGAATAAATTTTAACCATCTCGAGTTGGCACATCATTAGCAGATCGCCTAATGGAGATGCGACTTTTGAGGTGACAAATCCAACACTTGGAGAAGGTATTCCACTCCCCTATCCCTTGCTTTGACAAGGAAGCATGATCATCTGACATAAAACTCATCGAGAAGTAGCTCATTGTATACCTCTTGACATTGAAAACCGAAAACCATATCCTCGTGCCCGAAACCAGCATAAATGCGTTTACAAAGACATTATAGTCAAAGAAAAAAAAATAAAAGCAACGATCCCTTTAGCCGGATGAATGACTCGACTATACGTTACAGGATTTCTTTCTCTCTGGCGACGACGACGACACAATGCCGGCGTGTATGATACGTCTGTATAAACTGTAAACAGTAGCAAACGATTTGCAATTGATTTCGTGATTTCATTATGCACATGTGCATACAAATGTGTATTGTTGTGGCTGGCAGCCCCATCCCAATGGCATATTTCGTGTCCTTTGCTCATTGAGAACATTTCTCTTCACAGATATCGAACTTGAAGAAACTGGCAATGAAAGGAGTAGCATCATGTTTGGATACGTGTATAGCCTGCCTACTTACATCGTATATGGTGGAATAAACGCAAAACAAATTTTCCGTAACCCTATAGGTGCAGAAGACACGTAAGCTTGTAAAAAAAACCGAACGTTCCTCTGTAATTTATTCCAAGTATTCTTTTATTTTCCAAAAAGGACAAAAAATTGCCTATTTTGAGTTACGAGTGTGTCCAGGAGTATTTAGAGAAGCACCCGAAAGGAGGAAGGAATTTTCTTATTTTTTTTCTAAAATTCATAAGGCGATGGGTAGACATAGTATGGGTAGGCGATAGGACTTCATTTTGTAATAGAAAACAAAATTACCTCAGGACCGTTCGTATAATCATATCCAATCGAGAAACTATTTAAGGCATGCTAGGGGACCTTTTAGTGAAAACATGAAGTATCCCACCCTTTTTCAGGAGGAGTAAAAAATGAGGAGGTCGTCCTTTTAGGTGGCTTGTGTTCCTGCTGCAATAATATCGAGGGTCTTGCGATCGCAGAAATTTGTTTTTTTTTAAAGGACCTTTTACTGTTGGTCAACGATGAGTTGCTTTCGTTAAACTAGAGAAATGTCATCAAGCCACTCTTTAGTTCCCTGACTCGGCACTTTTCAAGACTCGGTAAGATGGATTTCCATTGTGAAGGTACTTGAGTACCTAAAAAAATTAAAAACATTTTTTTAATGCTCTCTCGAAGCAGATGAGTTGCCAACAAAAAAATTGAGAAGGAGTACCATACGGATCACTTTTAGGTCCAGAACTATTGAAAATAATGTACAATGGAGTACAAAGCAAAAGAAAGACTGGAGAAGTGGTCAAAATCATTGAAGAAGTGACGCAACACTGTACGCAACACTGTAAAAACTCCATTAAAGAAGTGAAGATAAGTCTCAGCTCGTCAAGGTTTGAATTACTTACTTACTTACTTAAGTGGCGCTACAGTCCGGGATGAACCTGGGCCTCACCCAACATGCCTCTCCAATTAGCCCGGTCCTTAGCTAACTGCCTCCAGTTGCGCACTCCAAGTTGGTTGAGGTCGGTTTCTACTTGTGCGCGCCACTTAAGGCGAGGTCTTCCTCTACTGCGTCCGACGTCTGGCTGGGAATCGAAGACTCTGCGAGCCGGAGTATTGGTGTCCATTCTTTCTACATGTCCTAGCCATCTTAAACTTCCAATGCGGAGTGTTTTGACTAGGGGTATGTCGTTGTACAGCTCGTATAGTTCGTGGTTGAATTTTCGTCTCCATATCACGTCAACACAAACGGGACCGAAGATTTTCCGAAGAATTTTTCTCTCGAATCGACCAAGGATTTCTTCATCCGCTTTTGATACGGTCCATGCTTCAGCGCCGTAGAGCAGGACTGGGATGATCAGGGTCTTATATAGGATCTCCTTAGTAGTTCGAGTGAGGGCTTTACTACTAAATTGCCTTCTTAGCCCGAAGAAACAGCGATTGGCAAGAGTAATTCTTCGTTTGATTTCTGACGAGATGTTGTTGTCAGAGTTAATAGCGGAGCCGAGGTAGACAAAGTCCCGTACTACCTCAAAGTTATATCTGTCAATGGTGACGTTCTGTCCAATTCGTCGATGTTGTGTGTCCTTTCGTGTTGACAGCATATACTTAGTCTTACCCTAATTGACTGCTAAACCCATTTTTGCAGCTTCCTTCTCTATACTAGCAAACGTGGCTATGACATCACGTTGAGTCCTACCAATGATGTCAATATCGTCAACGTATGCTATTAGTTGCACCGATGTTTGGAGAATTGTGGCTCTGGTGTTGGCTCGTGAGTTTTGCACAATCCTCTCAAGAATCAAATTGAAAAAGTCACATGACAGTGCATCGCCTTGCCAAAATCCTTTTTTGGTATCGAATGTGTCGGTGAGGTCGTTTCCGACCCTGATGGTGCAGCGAGAATTCTCCATCGTCATCCTACACAAACGGACGAGTTTGGACGGTATACCAAAACTAGACATGGCTCTGTATAGTTCGTCTCTATAAATGCTGTCGTATGCGGCTTTGAAATCGATAAATAGGTGGTGGGTATCTATTTGGACTTCTTGGGCTTTTTCCAGGATCTGCCGAAGTGTGAAAATTTGATCGATTGTGGACTTTCCTGGCCTAAAACCACACTGATAAGGGCCGATCAGGTTGTTGGTAACCGTTTTCAAGCGTTCACATATTACGGCAGATAGGATCTTGTAGGCGATGTTGAGTAGACTTATGCCTCTGTAGTTGGCGCAGTTCAGAGGGTCTCCTTTTTTGTGGATCGGGCAAACAAGGTTAGAATTGGCCTCCCATAAAACTGAGGCAGTATACCTAATCATCAGTAGCAGGACTAATGTAAGCCGCTTGAAAATACAGAAGGCAGAGCACAACATTAGGTGAAAGCCCTACATAAAATAGCTCGAACCGATCTTGAACCACTAGCTTAACTTTAGAGGACACGTGAATGAGAAAGTCTGCCGTGCAGTTGAAAGTATTTGAACCAAGTTTATGGAAATTGTCAACCCTCTAGTTTCCTTATAGGTACAATTTACGTGAACATCATCGTCTGAGCAGATAGGACGCGTTGAAATAGTTTAAAAATGTCTCATAGTAAGTTTTCGGCGCCTCACCATGGTTCCATTGCTTTCTACCCCAAGAAGCGTGCAGCTAGGCAAAGTGATAAGGTGAAGGCTTGTGAAGGATGTTGCCTCAAAGCCATTGCATCTAACATGCTTCGTTGGCTACAAGGCCGGAATGACCCATATCGTCCGCGTAGCTGACCGTCCTGGATCAAAGATCAACAAGAAGGAGGTCGCAGAAGCCGTTACCATCTTGGAAACTCCACCAATGATTGTTGTTGCAGCTGTCGGCTATATCGAGACTCCATTCCGTCTCCGTGCTTTGGTCAATGTTTGGGCTCAGCATTTGTCCGAAGAGTGCCGTTGTCGCTTCTACAAAAACTGGTACAAGAGCAAGAAGAAGGCTTTCTCTAAGTCCAGCAAGAAGTGGACCAATGACCTTTGCAAGAAGAGCATTGAAAATGACTTCAGGAAGATGGTTTGCTACTGCAAAGTCATCCGCGTCATTGCCGACTCTCAGATCCCTTTGATCAAGCAACGCCAAAAGAAGGCCCATATCATGGAAATCCAATTGAACGGTGGCAGCATTGAAGACAAAGTTATGTGGGTCAAGGAACACTTCGAATAAGCCGTCACAGTTGTGTTATTTGTTTGGTGATCAGCTAACGACTGACTTCTCTTTATTAGTTCATTAGATTAGTGTTACAGAGTTGCCAGGTATATACAACACCTCCCTTTTAAGTTATCTTCAAATTAATAATCTTACAATTTTACTTTTAAATTTTAGATAAAATATAAATCTTCGGCTTATATATAAAGAGAAACATATCAACAAATATCTGAAACTATTGCGACTGTTATAAAAAAATCGCTTAACATTTTGTTTTGTATTGTGTACTTAAATAAATGCGTAAATAAACACTATGTTAAATTTATGATCGTGTTCGTAGCCATTTCGAATTTCTTCGTAGAACCGTTCCATCTTCGAGTTCAATCCAATAAGATCTTGGCCCATCGTGCGTGCTTAAGACTTTTGCTTCTACCCACCCTTTCCTATTGTGCTGGTACCACGCCTTCTCCCCCTGGCGAAATGGTTGTCTATACTTTGCGCTACGATCGTAGTATTGTTTGGAATGTATGTTTTTTGCATCAATGTTGTTCTTTATATTCGGTATAACCTTTGGTTGAAACAGATTTATTTTTGCTGGTAATAATGTTCTTGTTTTCCTGCTCATGAGTAGTTCGACAGGGGATGCATCGATTTCCTTTAGCGGCGTGTTGCGGTATTCTAATAGTGCGAGCCAGATTTCGTCGTTGTTTTCATGTGACTTTTTTAGTAAATTTTTTGCTATCCCAACAGCTCTTTCTGCAAATCCATTAGCTTGTGCATATCCTGGGCTTGTTGTTATTAGTTTTGTTCCGATTTGTTCACAAAATTTCCTAAATTCAAATGAATTGAACGGCATGTTGTCTGAGATAATTTCAATTGGTATTCCATGATTTGAGAAGCATATTTTCAGCTTGTCTATGCATTCGCCTGCTGTTTTGATACGCATTGGAATTATATCTAGATAGCGAGAGTAATAATCCGAAATAATTAAGTATGTTTTAGATAAATACTCACAAATGTCCACACCCAGTTTACTAAAAGGTAGTTTTGGAACTTCATGGGATATCATTGGTTCCTTTATGTTTGATGAACGATTATTTTGACATACAGTGCACTTCTCTATTAGTTTTTCTATAGCTTGATCAATTTTGGGCCAATATACTAGACCTCGGGCTCTTTTCTTTGTTTTTTCAATTCCTAGGTGTGATAAGTGTAACTGTGACAATATGGATTCGCGTAATTTAACTGGAACAATAACTCTATCGTTTAAAAATATGATATTATTTTCTATTGACAAATCATTGCGTAGCTTCCAATAAATTGTAACGTCTTCGCTAAGCGTTCGTTTGTCATCTGGCCATCCTTCTAGCAGTATTTTTTTTAACTCCTGTAGAGTTTTATCATTTTCTAGCTCTTTTCTGAAACTTTCCAAGCGTTCATTTGTGATGTTAAGCGAGTGTACGAACTCGTTTAAATCTTCTATTTCTTGTCTCTGATCATCCTTGTCATAATATCGTGACAAAAAATCTGCAATGTATAAATATTTACCAGGGATATGAACTAAGTTTAATTGATATTTGATAATGCTTAGTTTCATGCGTTGAAGTCTCGCTGATGGAATTTTGCAGAAATCTTTTTTCATAATTTCGACCAGTGGCTTATGGTCGCTTTTAATTGTTACTAGACGACCATATATATAATAATGAAATTTACGACAAGCAAAAACCACCGCCAAGAACTCTTTTTCAACTTGTGCGTAGTTGATTTCAGCATCAGTGAGACTTCTTGACGCAAATGCAATAGGCTTACCCATCTGCAAAATACAACAACCTAATCCATATTTAGAAGCATCCGTTTCTATCGTTATTTCTTTTGCCTCATCAAATGTTTGGAGAGTTGGGGCATTTGCAATCATTTCTTCGATCGATTTCAAACAATTTTCATGCGCTATTTGCCATTCGTAGACAACATCATGCTTAAGTAATTCTCTAAGTGGTTGTGAAATCGATGCCAAATTCGGTATATACTCTCGAATATAGTTAATCATGCCGAAAAGTTTCTGTAAATCTTTTTTGTCTTTAGGCTTCTCAATTTTCATTATCGCTTTTACTCTATCCGGATCACATCTTATACCCTCATGGGATATAATTTTTCCTAGATATTTGACTTCTTTCACTCTAAACTGAATCTTATTTAAGTTAAATTTAATGTTCAGTTCTCTTGCCCTATTAACAACACGTTGTAAGACGGCATCATGTTCTTCAATTGTATCCGCTACAATCAAAATATCATCTATAAATACAATAACATTTGGTATGTCTTCAAAACTTCTTTCACTGTATTTTTGGAAAACTTCGGGCCCGATTTTAATACCATAGGGCAAACGCTTAAAGCGATAACAACCAAAGGGAGTATTGAAAGTACATAACTCACTTGCTTTCGTGCTCAAAGCAATCTGCCAAAAACCCTCCTTCAAGTCAAGCACCGTAAAGTACTTTTTGTTTGCAATGCGAACAGATATTGATTCAAAAGATGGGATAGTGTGGTTTTCACATAAAATGTCTGCATTTACATCCTGTGGGTCAATACACAAACGAAGTTGCCCTGATTTCTTCTCAACAATTACCAAGTTCGACGCACGTTCGATCGGCCCATCTACTCGTTCAATTATATTTCGGTCAACCATATTCTGAAGTTCTTCCTTCACACGTGTTGTAAGAGATAGGGGTATTCTTCTTGCCGGCTTTACCACTGGAAATGAATCATTTTTTACTTTAATTTCCAGATTCTTTACAAAACAACCCAAACCTTCAAATATGTCTCTATTATTATGTACAAATGCGTCTCTTGTCATATGTTCTATTGAATTGATTCGTTTAATCAAATTTAATTGTTTGCATGCTTCTAGACCCAGAAGGGGTTCGTACCTAGTATCGATAACAGTAAACTTCAATGGCATTACTTCGTTTCGGCACATAACAACACATTCCACAATTCCCTTGTAATTCAAATCATTTCCCCCATAGCTCTGTGGCGGTACGCCACCTTCTTTAAGCATGACGTTTTTCATATATTTTAGATATCTATATGGCAAAACACTAACGTCAGCACCCGTATCCAACTTAAAATTGATCATGCAATTATCAACGCGAATTTGTTCATACCATCTTTTGCGCTCAACACCTTTATCAGCTATATTATGCAAAACAATATCGTTGTAAGATGGCTCATCCTGAGCTACTGTATCAAATTCTCTTATTTCACGAACCTTAGATGCAAAGCAGGCGACACTAAAATGATTTAAACGACCACAATTATTGCACCGCTTACCAAACGCCGGGCACTTGCGGTTATCATGCATACCTTTGCAAAATTTACAACAATTCCGGACATGCTCGCGCCTCTCGCCATCAAACTTTTTAGCACTTACTTGATTGTTAAATCTACCGGTTGGTTTTTTCCCATACTCATTGTCATCATGCTTTCCCGTTCTTGAATTTACTGCATCTACTGTATGTTTGTTTTGTTGTTGCATGTCATTCGCATGCTTTTCCACCATTTCTGATGCTCTTGCAATTTGAATTGCTTTAGCAAAATCCAGTTTTTTCCGTTTCTAGCAACTTTTTTCGGAGTTTGTTACTATTAGTGCCGATTACAATATTATCGCGTATCATTCGGTCGGGGTCGACATATCCACAGCCTTTAACTAATTTGCGCAAATCCAATAAATATGCCTCGAACGATTCACCTTCTTCTTGTTTCCTTGTATTAAACTTAAATGCTTCGTACACCTCGTTCTTTCTAGGCGAGCAGTAATTCTCAACCGCTTTTACCACTGTTTTGTAAATTTTCTTGTCATCTTCGCTCAAGCCCAACGTATTAAAAATTTCTATTGTTTCCGGACCACAAGCATTTAGAAATGTACCAACCTTCTGTAATTCCCTTCTGTCTTCTAACTCAATTGCAATAGAAAATACATCATAATTTTGTTTGAAAACTCTCCAGTTTTCAGCAAGATTTCCTTCTAGTTTTAATGGATCCGGTCTTCTCACATCAAAATTTCCGCTATTTGTAGTCATTCCGGATTCTTCACCTTCAATGCTATCACTTCCAATGCTCTCGAAATCTTCCTCCGAATTTAAATTTTCTGTTTCAACCTGACTTCTTGTTTTAACCATCGATTCCTATTTCGACTGCGCCATGTGTTATTTGTTTGGTGATCAGCTAACGACTGACTTCTCTTTATTAGTTCATTAGATTAGTGTTACAGAGTTGCCAGGTATATACAACAACAGTATCCAATTTATTCGGACAAGATGAAGTTGTTTACTGCGTTGGTGTTGCCAAGGGTAAGGGTTTCAAGGGTGTGACCGCTCGTTGGCACACAAAGAAATTGTCCCTCAAGACGCACAAGGGTGTGCGTAAGGTTGCTTGTATTGGAGCATGGCATCAAAGTCGTGTGTCCTTCACTGTTGCACGTGCCGGTCAGAAGGGTTACCGTACTGAAATCAACAAGAGAATCTACCGCATCGGAGCTGGAATCCACACCAAGGATGGCAAGGTCATCAAGAACAACGCCTCCACTGAGTACGATTTAACAGACAAGAGCATCACCCAAATGGGTGGTTTCCCTCATATTGGTGAAGTTAACAATGACTTCGTCATGCTTAAGGAATGTTGTATTGGATACAAGCAGCGCGTCATCACCCTTCGTAAATCACTGTTGGTGCACACAAGTCGCGCTTCATTGGAACAAATCAAGCTGATGTTCATCGATACGTCTTTAAAGATGGGTCATGGTCGCTATCAGTCTGCTGCCGACAAATTGGCCTTCATGGGACCACTCAAGAAGGATCGTATCAAGGAAGAGCAAGCCGCCATCACTGCTGCTCCAACTGCTTAAATTGTGTAGTTCTTACATGGAAAATAAAACAAATCAAGTTTCGTTGAGGACGATCGTCCTTTTGTTCACTTTATTCAGTGCATTTTGCATTCGTTTCTTCAATCAGATAGCGATGTCATCGGGAAACGTAGCAAGAGCTGTCGCATCTTCATTCGGTATATCAGTGGTATATAACAGGCAGAGAAACATCCAAAAACCACTTCCTTGCGGTACGCCGTACAGTGTGCCATTTTTAACTTTCTCTTACAAAGAGTTGTTTTCGTGAAAAAAATTCGACTCAGAGATTTTGATTGATTCTAACATTACGATGATAACGGAACCTAAAAAAGTGTTTTTTGCAATTCCGTTCGTCGCGTTGGTCCGTCTGTCTGTAATGGTCTCTCCAGCCTAAACGCCTTGACAGATTTTCTTTAAAATTCGTACCCTCTTTGCGCACAGGACCAAAAATCCGCCGAAGTATTTTTTTTTTTCGAAGGAGCCTAGAAGCAGCTCTCCCTTCTTGCTTATCGTCCAGCACTCGGCGCCATAAAGTTATTATTCGCCGGATCTCCACTAGAAGTCTATGGTTACTCCAAGTTAGGTGAACTCCTTAACTACCTGGAAATTTCTGCTATCAATAGTGACGTTTTGTCTTAGACGGTGGACAGATGCTTGTTTGTTTGTTGATAGCATATGTACTTAGTCTTGTCCTCATATACTTCAAGGCCAACGGATTTCGCCTGTTCTTCAATCGCCGTGAACGCTTTTATGACGGCACGCTGGGAGCTACCGATGATGTCAATATCGTCCGCATAACCCAGCAGCTGGACGGACCAGTTGAGAATAGTGCCTTCCGTGTTGACACCTGCCCTGCGCACTATCTGCTCCAGAATGAGATTGAAGAAGTCACATGATAGCGCTGCAACGCGTGTTTTCCAGCGTCAGGTGAAACAGCTGAATCAGTTTGGCCGGGATTCCGAATTCGGCCATCGCCATAAAGAGCTCCTGACGAAGTATGCTTTCATACGCGGTTTGAAGTCGATGAATAGGTGGTGAGTTTCGACTTGAAATTCGTCTTTTATAGGATTTGCCTCAGTGTGAAAATTTGGTCTACAGTCGATCTGCCGGGCCGGAAGCCACACTGATACGTGCCGATTAGTGTATTGCATAACGGTTTTAGACGTTCACACAGTACGTTGGATAGGATCTTGTATGCGACGTTAAGCAGGGATATGCCTCGATAGTTTTTGCAAGACATAGGATCGCCTGGGGTATATAGAGCTGATAGTCTAGTCATCGGGCATGTTTTCTTCCACTCATACTTGATTGATGATTCGGTGCATGCTCCCTACCAAAACATCACCACCGTATTTAAAAAGCTCCGCTGGCAAGCCATCAGAGCCTGCGGCCATGTTGTTCTTTAGCTTTTTTATAGCAAGGCCAGCTATGTAGCTATACCACGGGTTCTTTCTCGGGGGTGGCTGGTACCCTACAGTGGTTTCGGATACCTCCTTAATGATGTCGCGATACTGGCACCACTGATTGTTGGCGTCTGTGGTAGGTGAGTGCACAGAGGAGAGTTTCATACTCAGGCGCTCGCTGTAGGCTCTGACCGTCTGGAGAGCGCCAGGTTAGTCGGTAGCCGTTGTCTGTATCATTTCGTGGATTCCGTGCTTACCAAACCGCCGAAGATGTTTTCCTTCCCGACTTTAGCATTGAAATACCCGAGTACAACTCGTCAACCATCCTCCTGGATGGAGCCTAACAGCAAATCACATAGGCACCTGTCAGCGATTCCTACAGATTCCGGAATAAACGTTCGTATAATATCATTTCGACATTTTTTATGTCATTTTTAGCAAATTATCAAATCTCTAATGCTTGGTATTTGATCTAACGTCGAACTCGCTGTGAAAGAGATAGTTGCGGACGACCCAGTCATGCATCCACCACTCGTTTTAAAATCCGTTATACAAATCATATTTCGCGTATGCACTAAATTAGAAAATATTGGAAGTTTCAAAATCCGACAGGAATTTTAAAATCGGTCCAAGTATTTGGCTGAAATTGTTTTTTTTATTAAAAGTTTCGACGTAAAACTCTAAAAACCTAGCCTACAAATTATAGTTTACCGCATACTTAGACGGTCCTTTGCCTTCTTAAAAAGTCAAAACAATTACCGAGAAAGTGACACTTCCGGATCATGTTGAAATAACAGAAATTTCTGCCCGAGTTTATCTTCAAGATATCTGGATATCGCAAAATGACGAATTTTGGAAAATAAGACCGAACCGGAATTAATTGCACTTCCGCGAAGTGTAACATAACTTAGCAAATGGAGTTGGGATGTATGATCTGGGCAAAATGTGCTATGGCTGGATTTTATAGAACGTGGGAAAACTCTGATTGGCTTTTACATGGCGAAGCTCAGTCGTTATAGCTTTGACTACATATCAATCGTTCTTATCTTACCTCCAAGTGTCGATAACGAGACGAAAAACAGCAAAACTATAAACAGCCTGATCAGAATGCCTGGCACGGAATATCAGGCCTAATGTCCTCAGGTGAACCTATAGATGAGCTGCTTCGACATATTCGGACAACAGGTTATTTAGGATTCTCAGGCCCCTTGAACAGAGATGGTGGCGGATGAACCGAAAGGCCAAGGGCAGCGCTTAATCCACTATTCGGATGCGGATTTGTTATAAGTGCCAGACTTAGGCAAGAAGTCTTATGTTTCCAAGACATTAGCGAACGCATAGTAACAATCCGCATCAAGGCCAAATTCGCCAACATAAGCCTTATATGCGCTCACGCTCCGACGGAAGAAAAAGATGATATAGCTAAGGATTGCTTCTACGAGCTCCTCGACAAAACCTATGAGCGACTACCGAAGTACGATGTTAAAATCGTGCTGGGAGATTTTAACGCAAAGGTAGGAAGAGAAGACATCTTTAGAAGTATTGTCGGAAAACATAGCCTACACGACAACACGTCTGGTAACGGACTTAGGCTAATTGATTTCGCTACGGAACGAAATGCCACTATAGCAAGCACACGGTTTCCTCACCTCGATATCCATAAGGGGACATGGCGGTCTCCAGATCAACGAACGGTCAACCAAATTGATCACATTGCGATAGATAAGAGGCACGCATCCAGTATTTTGGATGTCCGAACATTCCGAGGAGCTAACATCGACTCGGATCACTACCTTGTAGCAGCCAAGGTAAGAATGCGGATATCCACCACGCCACAACAATCCAGAAATACTGTGAAAAAATTTAATGTCGGAAGACTGCAATCGCAAGAGACCGCCAAGACCTTCGCACAACGCGTATCCCTTAACCTCTCGATTAACACCATACCACCAGCATCGAATGTCGAAGAGCAATGGCAACGATGCCAACAGGCCATTAGATCAGCCGCAACTGATGTGCTAGGTTTCTCGCGCCCACCAGCAAGAAACCCCTGGTTTGATGAGGAATGCCGACAGATGCTCGCAGCCAAGAACGAGGCCTACAAGGCTAAGCTGCAGGTGAAGACGAGAGCTGCCATTGAGCTCTATAGGCAAAGAAGGAGGGAAGAACATCGGCTTTTCAGCAAGAAGAAAAAAGAGCAAGAAAAGCGCGCGATCGAGGATATAGAGAGGTGCCACTCCAGGAACGATGTTCGCAAGTTTTACCAAAGTGTAAAACGTCAAAGCCAAGGATACAAGGCTCGAACAGAATCCTGTCGAGATGAACAAGGAAATATTGTAGTTGAGACACAGTCGATGCTGAGGATATGGAAGAACCACTTCTGCAGACTGTTAAACGGCGATAACGAACAACATTCCGCTGTCAGGCAGAACGAACCATTCAATATTGGCAACGACAGCGAAAACTGCCAACCACCCGACCTGAGTGAAGTGAGGATAGCAATATCTAAACTCAAGCTTAATAAGGCTGCCGGAAATGACGGCCTTCCCGCTGAGCTCTATAAGGCCGGCGGAGATGACTTGGTAAGTAACATCCACCAACTCATAAGCCAAATCTGGTCGGATGAAAATATGCCTGAAGAATGGAACCTCAGCATCGTTTGCCCGATCCACAAAAAAGGAGACCCTCTGAACTGCGCCAACTACAGAGGCATAAGTCTCCTCAACATCGCCTACAAGATCCTATCTGCCGTAATATGTGAACGCCTGAAACCGTTTACCAACAACCTGATTGGCCCTTATCAGTGTGGTTTTAGGCCAGGAAAGTCCACAACCGATCAAATTTTCACACTTCGGCAGATCCTGGAAAAAACTCAAGAAGTCCAAATCGATACCCACCACCTATTCATCGATTTCAAAGCCGCATATGACAGCATTTATAGAGACGAACTGTACAGAGCCATGTCTAGTTTTGGTATACCGCCCAAACTCGTCCGTTTGTGTAGGATGACGATGAAGAATTCTCGCTGCTCCATCAGGGTCGGAAACGAACTCACCGACACATTCGATACCAAAAAAGGATTTAGGCAAGGCGATGCGCTGTCATGTGACTTCTTTAATTTGATTCTTAAGAGGATTGTGCAAAACTCCAAAGCCAACACCAGAGGCACAATTTTCCAAAAGTCGGTGCAACTACTAGCATACGCTGACGATATTGACATCATTGGTAGGACTCAACGTGATGTCATAGCCACGTTTGCTAGTATAGAGAAGGAAGCGGCAAAAATGGGTTTAGCAGTAAATGAGGGTAAGACTAAGTATATGCTGTCAACACGAAAGGACACACAACATCGACGAATTGAACAGAACGTCACCATTTATAGATATAACTTTGAGGTATTACGGGACTTTGCCTACCTCGGCTCCGCTATTAACTCTTACAACAATCTCTCTTCAGAAATCAAACGAAGAATTGCTCTTGCCAATCGCTGTTTCTTCGGGCTAAGAAGGCAATTTAGTAGTAAAGCCCTCACTCGAACTACTAAGGAGATCCTATATAAGACCCTGATCATCCCAGTCCTGCTCTACGGCGCTGAAGCATGGACCGTATCAAAAGCGGATGAAGAAATCCTTGGTAGATTCGAGAGGAAAATTCTTCGAAAAATCTTCGGTCCCGTTTGCGTTGACGGGCTATGGAGACGAAGATTCAACCACGAACTATACGAGCTGTACAGCGACATGCCCCTGGTCAAAAAACTCCGCATTGGACGTTTAAGATGGCTAGGACATGTAGAACGAATGGACACCAATACTCCGGCTCGCAGAGTCTTCGATTCCCAGCCAGACGTCGGACGCAGTAGAGGAAGACCTCGCCTTAAGTGGCGCGCACAAGTGGAAACCGACCTCAACCAACTTGGAGTGCGCAACTGGAGGCAGTTAGCTAAGGACCGGGCTAATTGGAGAGGCATGTTGGTTGAGGCCCAGGTTCATTCCGGACTGTAGCGCCACTTAAGTAAGTAAGTAAGGTAGGACGAGAAGACATATTTAGCAGTATTGACGAAAAACAGTGCCTTCACGATAACACGACAACACGTCTGGTAACGGACTTAGGCTAATTGACTTCGCTGCGAAACGAAATGCCACTGTAGCCAGTACACGGTTTCTTCACCTCGATATCCATAATGGGACATGGCGGTCTCCAGATCAACGAACAGTCAAATTGATCACATTGCGATAGACAATAGACACGCATCCAGTATTTTGGATGTCCGAACATTCCGAGGGGCTAACATCGACTCGGACCACTACCTTGTTGCAGCCAAGATAAGAATGCGGATGTCCACCACGCCAAAACAAACCAGAAATACTGTGAAAAAATTTAATTTCGAAAGACTGCAATAGGAAGAGACCGCCGATTACTTCGCGCAATGCATATCTCTAACCATCTCGATTAACCCCCCATACCACCAGCATCGAATGTCGAAGAACAATGACAACGATGCCATCAAGCCACTAAATCAGACGCAACTGATGTGCTAGGTTTTTCGCGCCCACCTGCAAGACACCCTTGAGGAACGCCGATAGATAGAAGACGAAAGCTGCAAAGAATAAGGAAAGAACACCGACTTTTCAGAAACAAGAAAAAGAGCATAAAAACGCACGATCGAGGATATGGAGATCTGCAAATCCAGGAATGATGTTAGCAAGTTCTACCAAAGTATAAAATGTCAAAGCCAAGGATACGAGGCCCGAACAGAATCCTTTCGAGATGAACTAGGAAATATCATAGTTGACACACAGTCGATGCTGAGGATATGAAAGAACCACTTCTGCAGACTGTCAAACGGCGATGACGAACAATTCCCAGCTGTCAGGCAAATCGAACCATTCAATATTGACAATGCCTGCGAAAGCTACAAACCTTCGACCTAAGTGAATCGATGATATCAAAACCTTAACATAAACCGTACAAGTCTGCCGGAAATGACGGCCTTCCCGTCGAGCTTTTTACAGCCGGCGGAGATGATTTGGGATGTAACATTCACCAACTCATAACCAGAATTTGGGATAAAAAAAATTTGCTCGATCCAGAAATATAGATTCTCTGAACTGCGCCACCCACAGAGCTATAAGCCTTCTCAACATCGCCTACAAAATCCTTTCTGCCGTAATATGTCAACGCCAAAAGCCGGTAACTAATACCATTTACCATATCAGTGTGGTTTTAGGCCAGGAAAGATTGATGAAAAAACCCGATAAAGTACAAATCGATACCTACCACCTATAAAATTATTTCGAAGCCGCATACGTCAGCACTTATAGAGACGAACTATACAGAGCCATGTCTAGTTTTGTTATACCGCCTAAACTCGCTCGCCTGTGCAGGAAAACGACGGAGAATTATCTCTGCTCCATCAGGGTCGACAACAACCTCACCGAAACATTTGATACCAAAAAGGACTTAGGCAAGGCGACTGTCATGTGACTTTTTTTATTCCATTCTTGAGGGGATTAAGCAAAACTCCGGAACCAACACCAGAGGCACAATCTTCCACAAGCATACGCAGACGATATTGACATCACTCGAGAAGTAAGCGACAAAAATGGGTTTAGCAGTAATTCAGGGTTGGACCAAGCTTATGCTGTCAGCAGCAAGTATATGACAGATATACCTTTAAGGAAGTACACGGGACTTCGACCTCGGCTCCGCTATTAACTCTGACAATGACATCTCGTCAGAAATCAAAGAAAGAATTAATTTTGCCAAACGCTGTTTCTTCGCACTAAGAAGGCAATTTACTTGTAAAGCCGTCATTCGAAATACTAAGGAGATCCTATAGCATCCCAGTCCAGCTCTACGGAGGACCGTATTTAATGCGGATAAAGAAATCCTTGGTCTTTGAGCGAACAACTCTTCGGTGTCGTTTGGGTTGTCTATGGTTATTAAAAAAAACTTTGCATTGGACTTTAAGATGCCTATAACATGTAGAGCAAATGAACTCCAATACTCCGTCTCGCAAATTCTTTGATTCCCAACCAGATGTCGGACGGAGGAAATGAAGACTTCGTCATAAGTGGCACGCACATTTGGAAGCCTACTTTGACCAACTTGAAGTGCGCAATTGGAGGCGGTTAGGTAAGGACCGAGCTAACTGGAGAGGCATGAGGCATGTGACAGACTCTACCCCCACTTATGTAAGTAAGTACATAACTTGTATCCCCAAAAAGGATTTAAACTCTTAGCCCCCTTAAGTGCGCGCCCGTTAAAAAAAACCCAACGATGTATTCCTCTTATATATTCTTTTAAATAATTTATTTTATTATACACCCTCATTAAAGTTATTGCCTGCCATGTTCGCAAATTGTATATTTGCCTCGAAGATTCATTTTGCAGAACGCTAAATGAAATTAAAGCCTCACTCTCCGTCCATGCTCATATTTGTTCAAGTGAACCAATGAAATTCAATTAGCGTCAACTCCCCGCAGTCTCAGATATCCGCAGCTCCTCCAGATATCGGAATTCACACCTCATTGTGCCAGTATCACCTATAAAACCATCAAAATGGATTCGGACTTTGAATATGCAAGCAGTTTAAAATTCAACTCGTCTCCTAGACCCTGGTTACGTAGAACCAACGGAATTCTGTATGAAATCATGTATGTACCTAAAAAATAAATAAATATAGCAAAAGTAAACAACATCACTTGTGACTTGTTGACACTACAGCTATGTACGTAGACACACTTCATCTGAGATTCATTGGTAACCAGAGCTGTCAACAGTGGTACGAAATGTGCGTAATTTTCTGTCGCTTTTTCAACACGCGTTGCCAAAAATACCAGTTTCTGACATGTGATGTTTGAACAGTCACCTACGTAACGCTGCGACTATATATAGATTGCATAAATTCGGACCATGTTAACTGCGACACCCCCATCATCATCAGTAGCTGCAGGAGTGTTTTAAATTTAAATTTTGGAACCGACGCATGGTCGTTGGCCAATTGGAAGTCTATATATTTGCACTTTAATTAGGTCGAAAATAATTTCGAAATAAGGTGGCATGCCCTTCAGGTGGGGACAGAATATTTGTAAGCATAACCTCAAAATAAATGATTTTTATTTAACTGTCAGAAAATGTACGACTTCTTGGAAAATCTTAATGCCAAAAGGAAGCTAAGGTCATGTTGTTTACCATAGCCTTAACGACAACCCATTGAATGGTATTGTCACGCGGTTAACCTCGGTAGACATTTCGTCTCAACACGGCCATTATAACGTCAGAATGACAGCACACAGGGTTTCCATCTATTGGTCGATCGAGGGAAGCATCAGTAATGACACGAGCATTACATGTGTACACGATGACAGTAGTTTTCTATGGAAAATCGTTATTTAATATCAATTCTATGAATTAATATTCAGGTGAAGATGTTTCCTTTCTTCGACATTTCCCAGATAAGTGAGAGTTTGTTTATTTACCATTGCAGTGAGAAAATCCGAAAGAGAAGAACGTACAAACAGAGAACGAAATGGTCTTCTCGTTACGGAAGTGAGGATTATGGAATTTGTCGAATTTTAATTTGAACGAATGCTCTAATGCAATCGAGGGAATTCCAAGAACCTAATGAATATTTTCGACTTGCACGATGTGTTTGGTTGGAGTGGGAGGGTTGAGGTATATGGCAGAGGCAAATAAGAATTAGATGGCCGACTCAAGATGAACTAATAAAAGCGGGTCGAAAAAAATATGTTTTGCATACTGCTGTCTTGTCACAATGTCAAATCTGACTGTTTTTACAAAATTCAGCTTACCATAATAAATTGTGATTTCTTAAGCGTAGTTTTTTTAGAAATCGAATAAAACACTGAAATTTGCATTAAATATTCAAAATTTTTATTGTAATCGATTAATAGGCCTTTGCCCTTTACGTTTAAAAGACATCTTCATGTAAATGTTGTCCGCGGCTCCGTTTCAAATGGTCCATGCGGGAGGTCCAACTTTGCGTCACTTTTTCGAGCATTTCGGTCTGTATTCCACGAATTACGCAAGTTATGTTATTCTGTAAGGCTTCAGTCGTGTTCGGCTTGTCAACATAGACGAACGACTTTACATAACCCCACAAGAAATAATCAAGAGGCGTTAAATCGCCTGATCTTGGCGGCCAACTAACAGGGCCATTCGAGAGATAAGCTGCTCACGAAATTCATCCTTCAACATTTCCATTGTTTCACGAGCTGTGTGGCATGTGGCACCGTCATGATGAAACCACATGTCAACCAAGTTCAACTCAGCCAAATGGGGCAAACAAAAGTAGCGTATCATGGTTGGATATCGTTCGCCGTTGACGGTAACGTTTCTTCCACGGTCGTCTTTGAAGAAAAATGGACCGATGATGCCACCAGCCCATAAACCACACCAAACTGTCATTTTTTCGGGATGCATCGGTAATTCTTGTATGGCATGTGGCTGTTCATCACTGCAGATGCGACAGTTTTGCTTATTTACGTATCCGTTGAGCCAGAGATGAGCCTCATCGCTGAACACAATTTTTCGATAAAACAACGGATTTCCACATTTTTCACAGAGCACGAATTTTGATAATAAATTTCAATAATTTGCAATCGTTGCTCGTTTGTAAGTCTTTTCATGATTAAATGGCAGAGTATAGTGAAAACTTTAAACTTTGACAGATGACGTTTGGACGTCATTACTAACCAGTGCTGCAAACCTGAAAAACTTAACTCTTAAACTCCTTACCCTTTGATAAAACTTGCGAACGTCATTCCGCAAGTTCGCAAGTTTTACCAAAGTGTGAATCTTTAAGGCCATGAATACAAGGCTCAAACAGAATCCTGTCGAGATGAACAAGGGAATATCGTAGTTGAGACACAATCGATGCTGATGATATGGAAGAACCACTTCTGCAGACTGTAAAACGGCGATGACGAATAACATTCCGCTGTCAGGCAGAATGAAAGCGAAAACTGCCAACCACCCGGATAGCAATATCTAAACTCAAGCTTAATAAGGCCGCCGGAAATGACGGCCTTCCCGCTGAGTTTTATAAAGCTGGTGGAGATAACTTGGTAAGTAACATCCACCAACTCATAAGCCAAATCTGGTTGGATGAAATTATGCCTGAAGAATGGAACCTCAGCATTGTTTGCCCGATCCACAAAAAAGGAGACCCTCTGAACTGTGTCAACTACAGAGGCATAAGTCTCTTTAACATGGCCTACAAGATCCTATCTGTCGTAATATGTGAACGCCTGAAACCGTTTACCAACAACTTGATCGGCCATAATCAGTGTGGTTTTAGGCCAGGAAAGTCCACAACCGATCAAATTTTCACACTTCGGCAGATCCTGGAAAAAGCCCAAGAAGTCCAAATCGATACCCACCACCTATTTATCGATTTCAAAGTCGCATACAACAGCATTTATAGAGACGAACTATACAGAGCCATGTCTAGTTTTGGTATACCGCCCAAACTCGTCCGTTTGTATAAGATGACGATGGAGAAATCTTGCTGCTCCATCAGGGTCGGAAACGACCTCACCGACACATTCGATACCAAAAAAGGATTTAGGCAAGGCGATGTTTTCATGTGACTTCTTCAATTTGATTCTTGGGAGGATTGTGTTAAACTCCCAAACAAAGAAAAGAGGAACCAACAAAAAACTGCAAATACTAGCATACGAAACAGCGTCATGTCATATGTACGTTTGCTAGTATAGAACAGGAAGCAGCAAAAACTAATTATATGCTGTCAACACGAAAGGACACACAACATCGCCGAATTGGACAGAACGTCACCATTGATAGATATAACTTTAAGGTAGTACGGGACTTTGACTCTGACAAGAACATCTCCTCAGAAATCAAACGAAGAATTACTCTTGCCAACCGCTGTTTCATCAGGCTAAGAAGGCAATTTAGTAGTCAAGCCCTCACTCGAACTACTAAGGAGATCCTATACAAGACCCTGATCATCCCAGTCCCGCTCTACGGCGCTGAAGCATGGACCGTATCACAAGTGGATGAAGAAATCCTTGGTCGATTTGAGAGGAAAATTGTTCCAAAAAACTTCGGTCCCGTTTGCGTTGACATGTTATGAAGACGAAGATTCAAACAAGAACTATACGAGCTGTACAGCGGCATACCCTTGGTCAAAAAACTCCGCATTGGACGTTTAAGATGGCTAGGACATGTAGAATCTTCGATTCCCAGCCAGACGTCGGACGCAGTAGAGGAAGACATCGCCTTAAGTGGCTCGCCAAAGTAGAAACCGACCTCAACCAACTTGGACTACGCAACTGGCAGTTAGCTAAGGACCGGGCTAACTGGAGAGTTATGTTGGTTGACGCTCAGGTTCATCCCGGACTGTAGCGCCACTTAAGTAAGTAAGTAATGAAAATAAAATAGTTGACAACTCAGCTGTCAGTGCAAAATCGATCAATTTCGATAATCATAATAGGTCTGTTCCCGTACAAAATAATATTTACTGATTCTTACTGATTTTTTCAAAAAACTACCCCTCCATAAAAATCTGTAATAAAAATTTACTGCAGAAATTTCTGTTCGTAAAAAACAGTAAACTGTCAGTTGGTATCTAAAAGTGACAACTCGCTTGTTTTGACAGGTGTTTTGTGTCATTTGTTCTTTCAACGACATACAAAATATATAATTTTACTGTTTTTTACTTAAACGCGTTCCCTTACTTTTTGGTAATTTTGTCTCTTTCTGAGATAATTTACCCCCACTCCAAGAAATTTTAGAACTCACTAATTTTTACTGCAACAGTACGGGAACAGACCTAATATATCATGATGTAATAGCGGTGCTGCCAAATTAAATCATCACTGATGGAGTTCAATGGCTCACTGCAAATTCCACCATGAGTTGACACTTGATATACTTTATTCAGCAGTTATATATCATTCAATACACACCAATGAAGGGAAATTCCCTCTCTTACAATTCAAAAACAAAATTTTCCAATATTGCATTTCAATGATAGCTATAACTGGAACCTAATTCAAGAATTAGAATTTAAATAGCATGCACCTTATGAATAGTGAATGTTACATATTCACCACTACATCTTTGTTAAATTGCCATCAACGTCAATTTATTCACCTATTTCTGCACTAACTGTCATCGAAAAAAGCAATAATCCCATTTTTGTGTCATTAACCCTATTTGCGAGACTTCTTAACAGTCTTTTCTGTTTTATCATACTTTTGCCATATTCCTTTTGTCACCATTTGCGAAATTTTCACCATTGAAAAAAAGAGTATCATGTTAACGGTACATTATTAAATTATTAATGAATGACCGATGCTGCGGTGACAATCGAAAAAAAAAACAAATTTCGCAATAGATGATGTGTCAAAACCATTTGATTTGTGGTTCATTTCCAAATGTGGGTTTGTTTTATTTTTTTTATTATTATTCAAATTATGTGTGTGTCTAGTTTCATATGTTGCTTCTTACATTTTGGCATTCATTATGCATTTCTTTCGCAACTGTACTTTTACGATTTTTTTTTTTGACATTTGGTTACACTAAGCTCTAGGTTTTCGATGGGACACTTAATCTTATCTATCGTCACAAATCGATAAAATTTAATCGATCGACGACTGATTTAATCATTACTTCGTTATGTTTGATATAAATGAACCTAATTTGAATATTTTACCGCTTCTTCTTCTTTTGCCTAATGAAGCACCATAAAGTATCTCGATCTCGATGGATGTATATCGAGCGTTATAAGAGAGAGTATAATGCTGTTGTTTTGAATTAATTGTTTCTTTCTTTTGGAAAAGATAGCTACCACAAAGATCATAAAAAAACGGTACCGGATTTGTGAGATCTCTATTTTATCTTGTTTATGATAAAAAAAGGTAATTTAGATCTTTTTTATAGGCGTTTTCTTTCCTGTGCACACAATTTGTATCTTCGTTTTGAGTTTTTTTCCTTGCAAATTGTCGAAATAGTGGGGTTTTGGAGACGATTGTTTATTTATGAAAACGCAAATTTTCAAAACATTCATATTCATGTTGAGAGGTTAATCGTTTAATGGACTTGTTTGCGGTTAAGTGCCGATGTTGACACTTTTGATGTCTATTTGTCAAAACGTTGCTTAGCATAATTGGAAAGGTTTTACAAATTTGTAAAAATGTTAACAGTTAACATTTTTTTCGCATTCATGTTGTAGAAATTAGTGACAGATAAGAATTTTGAAGGTCCCATGAGTTACGAAGCACGTAGGGAATGGTATTAACAGTGTTGGGCGGACGTTATGTGGATTGCTTGCAAAAGACGATGGATAGTATTTTTTTGGGATACCCGCTTTAGCGAAACGACAAAAAATCAGAAAAACAATTTCACTTAAGCGGGTTTTTCAGTTAAACGAACCTCGGATAACTGAAAAAAAATTTCAGTTAAGCGGATCTCGGATAAGTGAAAAATAATTTTCACTTAAGCGGATCTCAAATAAATGAAACAAATTTCAGTTAAGCAAACCTCGTATGTATGTGTAACAAAACAAATTTTATAAAATCGATCTTAAACAACTGAAAAACAATGTGTTTTTGTTATTAAAAACAAAACAAAACAAGACAAAAACAAGAACAAATAAATAATTTATTATGAAACGAAAAGACAAAACTATTGCACATAGTTTCAAATCAACAAAAAAACCACTTCAAACACACATAGTTACTTAAGTTATTCGTTACAAGTTTTTGTAAAAAAGTCATTAATATGCTTTTGAGATAATGATTTAAAATGATTGTTTGTAATTTTATTTTCAAACTCATCGATGAGCATTTCAAGTTCGTTGTTCCCCTTAGAATATTATTTTAGGACATAAAGAGATTTAAATGCCTCTTTTATCGTTGGTGTTTGTCTTTGCAAGTCCACATCTGTAATTTCTTTATCCGAATCGTCCTCTGTAACATCTGTTACGTTGTTGGGTTCTATGAAGTGCAACCGTGCCTCATTTATTATTTCCTGGTCGGTCATGTCACCAAAGCAGGGTAGATCTTGATCTAAATCTACAAGAATATTAATTTCATGTCTTAAAATGTCAGATAAAGGATCATCTTGATGTTCTCCTTGCTCTTCATCAACATCTTGATCGTCTGCTGGATTGACATCATTAAAGGCAAAACCCGATTTCCGAAAACAGTTTTTTATTGTTGTAGGAGACACCATCCACCAAGCCCTTTTGATCATCTTGAAAGCCATCATCAAATCTATTGATTTTGCAAAATCGTGTAGTGATTCTCCTGTATCTAAATGCAACAGTTGTCTCTTTGTGATGCACCTTCTATTATGGGCCTTAAAACATCGGATCACTCCTTGATCCAAAGGTTGAATGAGTGAAGTAGTATTCGGGGGAAGATATTCAATTTTGATGTTTTCCAGCATAACGTCATCTTCAAGTTTATGACATGATGCATTGTCTACTAAAAGCAGAACCTTTTTCTTACTTGCTTTAAATTTTGAGTCAAGTTCCAACATTATTTTGGTCCAAATTGCTCCAGTCATCCACGCTTTCGAATTTGAAAAATATCTAACCGGTACATTTGATTTCTTGAAACATCTGGGGTTGCGAGATTTACCTAGTGGGACAAAAATCATGTAAGAATGACCTCCGCTGATCTGTGTTCTCAAAAACAGCTTATCTTGTTCTAATGTACCTTACTCCTCTGTAGAACAAGATTAGCTTTGAAACTAGTGGTTGTCGAAAGAAGAGCAGCAAATTTGTTTAAAGAACAACTTACCAATGCAAAATATCATTTTGTCCGTGCCTGTCGAATTACAAACAAAAAGGATTGTAATGCGGTCTTTTGAGAGTTTTAAAGCTGACGGATTTTCGGAACGGTTCACTAATGAACCCGTTGGTAGAGCTTTGTACATCAATCCAGACTCATCCGCATTGTAAACATCTTCTGGATTATAGTCTTGAAGAATGACGGGCAGAACATTTTCCAACCAACCATTGGCAGCACTTGTGTTGGCAGAATTCTTCTCTCCATAAAGTTTTTTAAAATGAATGTTTTCGCGTTTTTTCCACCTGTCCAACCATCCATTTGTTGGGTCGAAATCTACGTCCAGCATCACAGCAAAGGCTTTGGCTTTATCCATGAGCATCGGCCCAGTTATGATGGCGTTTTTAGTTCTCATTTGCTTGAACCAAATGGTCAACGATTTCTCCACCTCTTTATGGGCTCCAGTACGTAAACGCTTGGTGGACAAATTTTTATTTTGCGCAGCCTCCGTCTCAATTACATTTTTTTGTTGAACAATACGTGTTAGGGTGGCTGGACTACATTAGTAGTGAGCGCAAATGTTCTTACGTTTCTCGCCTTCATTTACCAGCTTTAAAATGTTAAGTTTGTCCTTTAGCGACAAACATACAAGTTTTTTTTTGTTTTCCGACTGAAAATGTTTATATACACATAATGTAATAAACTTTTATTCCTAAATAAATCTATGTATTTACATACCTTTTGCACCGACATTAATAATTTAATTTGCTTTTCGACCAGAGAAGTTATTTTGTAAGCAAAACAAACACAAACAAATCGAAAATATATCTGTCATAACATAACTCAGCATTGACATTTGTCGTGTTAAGAAGTCAATGACAGTGGTGGAGGTGAAAATAAACTAAAATAAGTCACCACGCGTTTAGAATTGTTTTGTTCTGTTCGATTTAAAATGTTTCAGTTAAACGAGTTGTTTTCCAAAGAAAAATAGAAAGTTTGATGACAATTTTTTTTCAGTTATCCGGGGTTTTCACTTAAGCGAGTTTCAGTTAAGCGAGGTAGTTTGTATGTAAGTATACACGGGGATTTTAGAATATTTTCACGTAAGCGGGTTTTTCGCTTAAGCGAGTTTCACTTAAGCGGGTCTCTTTTCAAACATCTCCTATATAACTTTGTCAAAGTGACAATAAATGGTGTGGGAATTGGGCCGTCTGTTTTTTTTTTTAAATAAAACAAAAGAAGAACCAGCAAATATGCAAATTATACTCGGAACTAAGATTATTCTTGCAGTGCTTGGATTTAGAGCGGGTATTGAGGAAAACATTGATTATTGGGATTAAATGCCTGGAAATTTTCATGTTTTGCCAAATTTTGTTTGGTAAAGTGTACCGTTTTGAATAATATGCTTAACGAAAAACTGATTATCATTAATTTCACGACGAGCATTTTGGCGGAATTGATGAGTAGCGAAATGCACCTGTCCGATTGGTTTAAGCCTTTGTTTGACTAAAAAGTTCGCTACGGTTATGTCTCCAATAAACTTTTTCTCACTCTTTGGTTCCTACGATGCATGCAATAAAGGGTTTCCTTAACATGACTTGTTGGTTGTATCATTTGTTATCGTTGATGTATTGTGAGTTCGGAGTAACAACGATTCTAACTCTATGGGGGACAGCCCCTGACAATTTTTGTTGGGAAATTGCTGTCATTTATCGATTGGATTTTGGTCAGAATGAAAGCGCTCTTTAACAAAGCTATAAAAACCTATATTCAAACTAACCGAAATAATGAATGGAACGATAAATTGAAATCTCTAGATAAATTTTCAAAACCCTTCTGGAATATAGTAAAAAAATAGTAAAAATAACAAAACTAGGTAAATACCCTTCCTGAAAAGTGGCTCTGATACATTTTTTACAGACACTGAAAAAGCCAAAGTACAAGCATTGAATTTTGCGAAAAATCACGTGGTATCTCAAAACATAGGAGATTCGGGTACTAACTAAATTGCTGAAAATGCTCTAAGGGAGTTTAACGCAGTAAATATAGAAACCCCATCAAATGAATTTGTATCTGAAACCGATACAAAATACTTTTAAATAATTTACAGATAAGAAAAACAGGTGGAATAGATAATATTAGAAATATAATCCGCATCAAGGCCAAATTCGCCAACATAAGCCTTATATGCGCTCATGCTCCGACGGAGGAAAAAGATGATATAACTAGGGATTGCTTCTACGAGCTCCTTGACAAAACCTATGAACAACTACCAAAGTACGATGTTAGGAAGAGAAGACGTCTTTACCAGTATTTTTGGAAAACACGGCCTACACGACAACGCGTCTGGCAATGGACTTAGGCTAATTGACTTTGCTACCAAACGAAATACCTCTATAGCCAGCACACGGTTCGCCGTGTCTCCTTATGGATATCTTGGTGAGGAATATTCATAAGGGGACACGGCGATCTCCAGATCAACGAACGGTCAACTAAATTGGTCACATTGCGATAGACCAGAGGCACGCATCCAGTATTTTGGATGTCCGAACATTCCACGGGGCTAACATTGACATCGGGTTACTGCCTCACTGCAGCCAACGTAAGATTGCGGATATCCACCACAAACCAGAAATACTGTGAAAAAAAATGTCGAAAGACTGCAATCGCTAGAGACCACCAAGGCCTTCGGGCAACGCGTATCCCTTAGCCTCTCAATTAACACCATACCACCAGAATCGAATGTCGAATAACAATGGTAACAACCCTTTGGATTAGCCGCAACTGATGTTTCTCGCGTCCACCAGCAAGAAACCCCTGGTTTGATGAGGAATGCCGAAAGATGCCCGCAACCAAGAACGAGGACTACAAGACTAAGCTGCAGGTGAAGACGAGAGCTGCCATTGAGCTCTATAGACTGAGGAGAAGGAATCAACATCGGCTTTTCAGAAAGAAGAAAAAAGAGCAAGAAAAGCGCGCGATCGGGGATATAAAGAGGTGCCACCCTAGGAATGATGTTCGCAAGTTTTACCACAGTGTGAAACGTCAAAGCCAAGGATACAAGGCTCGGACAGAATCCTGTCGAGATGAACAAGAAAATATCGTAGTTGAGACACAGTCGATGCTGAGGATATGGAAGAACCACTTCTGCAGACTGTTAAACGGCGATGACGAACAACATTCCGCTGTCAGGCAGAGCGAACCATTTGATATTGGCAACGACAGCAAAAACTGCCAACCACCTGACCTAAGTGAAGTGAGGACAGCAATATCTTAACTCAATCTTACTAAGGCCGCCGGAAATGACGGTCTTCCCACTGAGCTTTATAAAGCTAGCGGAGATGACTTGGTAAGTAACATCCACCAACTCATAAGCCAAATCTGGTCGGATGAAAGTATGCCTGAAAAATGGAACCTCAGCATCATTTGCCCGATCCACAAAAAAGGAGACCCTCTGAACTGCGCCAACTACAGAGGCGTAAGTCTTCTCAACATCGCCTACAAGATCCTATCTGCCGTAATATGTGAACGCTTGAAACCGTTTACCAACAACCTGATCGGCCCTTATCAGTGTGGTTTTAGGCCAGGAAAGTCCACAATCGATCTAATTTTCACACTTCGGCAGATCCTGGAAAAAAACCCAAGAAGTCCATATCGATACCCACCACCTATTTATCGATTTCAAAGCCGCATACGACAGCATTTATAGAGACGAACTATAGAGAGCCATGTCTAGTTTTGGTATACCGCCCAAACTCGTCCGTTTGTGTAGGATGACGATAGAGAATTCTCGCTGCACCATCAGGGTCGGAAAGGACCTCATCGACACATTCGATACCAGAAAAGGATTAAGGCAAGGCGATGCGCTGTCATGTGACTTCTTTAATTTGATTCTTAAGAGGATTGTGCAAAACTCCCGAGCCAACATCAGAGGCACAGTTTTCCAAAAATCGTGATGTCATAGCCACGTTTGCTAGTATAGAGAAGGAAGCGGAAAAAATGGGTTTAGCAGTAAATGAGGGTAAGAATAAGTATATGCTGTCAACACGAAAGGACACACAACATCGACGAATTGGACAGAACCTCACCATTGATAGATATAACTTTGAGGTAGTACGGGACTTTGTCTACCTCGGCTCCGCTATTAACTCTGACAACAACATCTCGTCGGAAATCAAACGAAGAATTGCTCTTGCCAAACGCTGTTTCTTCGGGCTAAGAAGGCAATTTAGCCCTCACTCGAACTACTAAGGAGATCCTTTATAAGACCCTGATTATCCCAGTCCTGCTCTACGGCGCTGAAGCATGGACCGTATCAAAAGCGGATAAAGAAATCCTTGGTCGATTCGAGAGAAAAATTCTTCGAAAAATCTTGGGTCCCATTTGTGTTGACGGACTATGGAGACGAAGAGTCAACCACGAACTATACGAGCTGTACAGCGACATACCCCTAGTCAAAACACTCCGCATTGGACGTTTAAGATGGCTAGGACATGTAGAACGAATGGACATCAATACTCCGGCTCGCAGAGTCTTCGATTCCCAGCCAGACGTCGGACGCAGTAGAGGAAGACCTCGCCTTAAGTGGCGCTCAAAAGTAGAAACCGACCTCAACCAACTTGGAGTGCGCAACTGAAGGCAGTTAGCTAAGGACAGGGCTAATTGAAGAGGCATGTTGGTTGAGGCCCAGGTTCATCCCGGACTGTAGCGCCATTTATGTAAGTAAGTAATACATTTTTTTGTGGGTTTTTTGAAGTCCCGTGTTTACGTGAACAAGCCCGAAACCCTAGAAGCCCTCAAGGACAACATTGGACACGACTGCGAGAATCTGTCGCCCGAAGTTCTCGCCTAAGTAATGAAAAATGTCATAAAACGAGCCCGTACGGCAATCAATTGTGACGGCGCCCATTTGGCCGATATCCCATCTCGACTTGACCAATAAAATTCTAAAAGTTCAAATAAACAGAATCGAAGTTTTTAATTAAAAAAAAATGAGAGCCAAACAACATCGGATGACTTCTCTTGGCCCACCTTGATTTAACTCGACTTTGGATAGAAAAAAACTCCCATCCCAACCTCGTTTCAAGTCCCTTCGCTCATTTGAAATTCACAATCCCATGCCCAATGCGACTTCTGGGCTTTTCGCTCCACTTTGACGACATTTTAAAACCCGTCTCACATTCCGAATTTTATAGCCTCCCATAATGCTCATAGGCCCCATCGCATCCGCAGTGTTTTACAACCCGCTACTGTTCTTCGCAATCCACTTTGCGTGCGATGTAATTTCAAAGCTCCCGTCCTTATGTAATAGAATTATCTCAACCACCAAGCGCGTGAGCACTCACTTAAACTTATTAAATACAAACCTCAAAGTTCATTAAAAATTTGATACCCATCGGGACGGACGAAAAGGCCCCATCTGCCCCACTGCAGCCCTCGCCCACTGTGACTGTAGTACTCGCTGCAGATGGTCACGTCCAAATTACTGACCGAGGATTTATCGCTTCGATAAATATGTGTATCTAGAGAGATACGCTGCGGTATCTCGAACGTATCTCTAACCAGCAGCCAGCACCAGATATTCATTATTCGAGTCGAGGCGCGCTAAAAACTGGTAGCCTCTTATTTAGCTCTTTTTAAACTAATTTTTTGATCAACAAGAAAGGTTATTTTTATAAAGAGCGCGACGTGACAGGAATGCCATTGTGGCGTGTAGTCGTAGTCGCCGTCGCATAGTGAAGACTGCTACAGCGCTCTGTGGAGCTCACACAAATTGATGCCTTTTCTTCGGGGGGCAGCGAATGCTACGCATGCTCATTTTTTGTGAAGTCCCCCCCAGCCTCCCGCTTTTACCAGTAAAAGGATTTGAATTATGACGGTTTTTGGATTTTATTGGAGGTGGGTGGGAGGTGGCTGGGTACTTCATTTGTTCACCCTCGAGACATGGCGCGAATTGTTCTCCAACTAGCCCAATCGAAGGGGATTGTGTGTGTGTCTTTGAATGGTTTGCGGCGATCATTGGTGGAACCCTATAATCCTGGCTCCATAATCCTTGCGCTGTATCATATAGCCAGGCAACTTGTAATAAATATGACTCAACTAGGGTTGCGCCTAAATTAGTGTGTTCGCCCCGACCACGAGGTCAATTTGGGCAGACTTCTCCTTCTCCTACTCCTTCGTCGTTTGGTTGTTGTGCTTGTTTGGGGGCTTCATCTTCGATTTGATATTTATTTCGTTGCCGTGGGGGTCATGTGAGGCCCATTGCTTGTCGTGCATATAATGGGGGTGGCGGCGGGACGATGGATTAAATGACCATGGCGGCCTACTAAATTAAAACATCTCTCGTGGCTCCACGCGAAATCATCGCAACGTTCAAGCCTCGGCAATTAATAGTTTATTGAAAGATTGTTGACCGCCTCCAAGAAGTCGTCGTCGGGTGTGCAGGTACCACTGATGCCTCCTTTTGTTGCGGCACACAAACGGTGCGCAGATATCTACTTGTGCACTTGTGCTAAAGATACTATGCGCGCGGATACAGTTATTAGTTTGGTTATGTGTGTATTATGCCTTTGGGGCGGCATGCGGTTAGTGTGACCAACTCGTGTCTGGCCAGATCGCACGTAGCATCTATGAAATGGGTAATCTTGGTCATTGCCCTGCATGTCGCCACCCTTGCAGTACCACAGTTGAAGGTTTCCAACCCAAAAAAAAAAAACAATAAAAAGTTGCACTAGAGAAACGCGCACTGTGACGTTCTATACGTGCCACCGATGCTTGGCTTTTGATTCTCCACACACATAAAAACCGCCTTGGATGCACGGACGACACATCCCAAGGCATCATCTCTGTATAGCGACGAATGTTAAGTTTATTTTTTTCCGTTTGATTTGGCGGCGATGAGATCGTGTCAGGGTTAAAAGAACCATAGCTGGACTTGTGCCGCTGATGCAGTAGTCTTGCTCGTTTTGGAATCTGTGTGAACTCTTCCGCGCCGATGAGAAGTTATCATCATGCGCACCACGAGCATCAGCAAAAGATCACTTTTGGCGGCGGCGTGTCACAAGCGGTACTCTCTGTTGTTTGATTGCGGGGGCGTACAACAAAGCGGGCCGGTTGTAAAGTCTACCAGCAATGTGGTTCTCTTATCCTTATTCCTTGTTGAAGATGTGCGCGCTTCTGTGGTATGAACATGAGGAATTTGACACAAAGTCAAAATGTCAAACGTTTTATGACAGCTTGCGGGGAATTTCCCGAATGTGGTTATACGCTTTTTTTGAAAGACGCTTACAGGGATATACCGTGAACCTAACTTGGCTAGTCCACTGAAGAAGCCATTCAAGATTGTGGTACATTTTGTGAGGCGCATGCAAATTTTAGGGATGAAAATGCCTACCTGGGTCATGGCGAATGTTTTGCTTCATGCTAAAGGCTATTGGGAGGGGGAGACAGATCGACGTATTCCGAATGCTCTTGATCTTCTGATTTTAACTAAATTTAATAAAACTGCAAACCACACCATAAATAGAGGACAACGTAGTTTTAGTTAATGTGAGCCAAAAAAATAGGGAAGCTCCGTATAAGTTCAGAAATAAATATGTTTTTCTAAAATAAGGTCAAGTTTTGGCAGCTGTGGCCTTCTGGTTTCCATTTATACTCTCTGTATAGTATCTCCTGATGAGTGACGACTATTAGTATCCATTATCATGAAAACCTTATCCCAGTTTACCCATTCTGATTCAGCCTAAAATTTAGGACCTTCATGCAAATAGCCCTTATGAAAGGTTTTGAAAAATAAGCTAAACACTAGGTCTGTTTCTGCTACTTCAAGCTGTCTGTATGTAATACCTGTCTGGAATGAACCTGGGCCTTAACCAACATCCCTCTCCAATTAGTCTCCAATGGTGGAGCTCGGTTTCAACTTGTGCGCGCCACTAAAGGCGAGGTCTTCCTCTACTGCGTCCGACGTCTGGCTGGGAATCGAAGACTCTGCGAGCCGGAGTATTGGTGTCCATGCTTTCTACATGTCCTAGCCATCTTAAACGTCCAATGCGGAGTTTTTTGACCAAGGGTATGTCGCTGTACAGCTCGTATAGTTCTTGGAAGATTCTTTGTCTCCATAGCCCGTCAACGCAAACTGGACCGACGATTTTTCGAAGAATTTTTGTCTCGAATAGACCAAGAATTTCCTCATCCGCTTTTGATACGGTCCATGCTTCAGCGCCGTAGAGCGGCACTGGGATCAGGGTCTTGTATAGGATCTCCTTAGTAGTTCGAGTGAGGGCTTTACAACTAAATGGTAAACGGTTTCACATATTACGGCAGATAGGATCTTGTAGGCCGTAATATGTGAACGCCTGAAACCGTTTACCAACAACCTGATCGGCCCTTATCAGCGTGGTTTTAGGCACGAAAGTCCACAACCGATCAAATTTTTACACTTCGGCAGATCCTGGAAAAAAAAACCAAGAAGTCCAAATCGATATCCACCACCTATTTATCGATTTCAAGACCGCATACGACAGCATTTATAGAGACGAACTATACAGACTTATGCCTCTGAAGTTGGCGCAGTGCAGAGGGTCTCCTTTTTGTGGATCGGCAACGATGCTGAGGTTCCATTCTTCAGGCAAACTTTCATCCGACCAAATTTTGTTTATGAGGTAGTTGATGGCTTTATAAAGCTCGGAAGGAAGGCCGTCATTTCCAGTAGATTGTTAAACTTCAGTTTAGATACTGCTATCCTCACTTCACTTAGGTCGGGTGGTTGGCAGGTTTTGCTGTCGTTGCCAATATTAAATGGTTTGTTCTGCCTGACAGCGGAATGTTGTTCGTCATCGCCGTTTAACAGTCTGCAGAAGTGGTTCTTCCATATCCTCAGCATCGAATGTGTCTCAACTACGATATTTTCTTGTTCATCTCGACAGGATTCTGTCCGAGCCTTGTATCCTTGGCTTTGACGTTTCACACTTTATTAAAACTTGCGAACATCGTTCCTAGAGTGGCACCTCTTTATATCCCCGATCGCGCGCTTTTCTTGCTCTTTTTTCTTCTTTCTGAAAAGCCGGTGTTCATCCCTTCTTCTCTGCTTATAGAGCTCAATGGCAGCTCTCTTCCTCAGCTGCAGCATAGCCCTGTAGGCCTCTGTCTTGGCTGTGAGAATCTGTAGGCAATCTCATCAAACCAGGGGTTTCTAGCTGGTAGGCGCGAGAAACCTAGCACATCAATTGCGGCTGATACAAAGGCTTGTTACCATTGTTCTTCGACATTCGATGCTGCTGGTATGGTGTTAATCGAGAGGCTAAGGGATACGCGTTGCTCGAAGGCCTTGGTGGTCTCTTGCGATTGCAGTCTTTCGGCATTAAATTTTTTCACAGTATTTCTGGTTTGTGGTGGCGTGGTGGATATCCGCAATCTTACGTTGGCTGCAATTAGGCAGTGGCCCGATGTCGATGTTAGCCCCTTGCAATGTTCGGACATCCAAAATACTGGATGAGTGCCTCTGGTCTATCGCAATGTGACCTATTTGATGGACCGTTCGTTGATCTGGAGATCGCCGTGTCCCCTTATAGGTGAGGAAATCGTGTGCTGGCTATAGAGGTATTTGGTTTGGTAGCAAAGTCAATTAGCATAAGTCTATTGCCAGACGCGTTATCTATTGTAGGCTGTGTTTTCCGACATTACTGGTAAAGACGTCTTCTCTTCCTAATATCGTACTTTGGTAGTTGCTCATAGGTTTTGTCAAGGAGCTCGTAGAAGCAATCCTTAGTTGTATCATCTTTTGTCCGTCGGAGCATGAGTGCATATAAGGCTTATGTTGGCGTATTTGGCCTTGATGCGGATTGTTAAAATGGGTTCGCTAATGTGTACGAATCATAAGACTTCTTGCCTAAGTCTGGGACTTTTAACAAATCCACATCCGAATAGGCCCCCGTCTGCCACTATATCACGGTCCTTAGTAGATGTCACAGTTTTTCATCCTCTTTTTGGATGGCAGTAATGTCTGCTTTGTTGCAGCTTAGGGCTTCGGCTGTTGTTCGCCGGCACCTCTCCTGTTTAATGTTCTCACGTCGATACGAACGTCGTTGTCCTTTTTTTCGTTTAGCAGGGTAGTCAACAATAAAATCAGTCATTTCCGAGGCTATTGGTTGCTTCGTAACTATGGTTACCTAACCCCTAACCTGGAGGGCCGGTTCCAATTTATTAGATACCTCTAGGACACGGGCCATCAGTATCCACTATGGGATTGAGCGCTGCCGTTGCATCCGCCACCATCTCTGTTCAAGGGACCTGACTTACCCTTGAGATTCCTAAATAACCTGTTGTCCGAATATATCGAAGTAGCTCACCTAGGTTCCCCTTGGACAACAGGTCGGGTATTCCGTGCACTTATCGTTTAGCAATTCAAATCCACTGGAAATTGCCAAGTTAAAGCCAATCAGAGTCTACCCTCGTTCTACATCCAACCATAAACTGGTTTCACAAAGAATTAGTAAAAATGTTGTTATTTTGTCTTTGATTTGCAAATATTTTTTAAATGTCCCGCCATGTTCCACTTTTTGAGAATATTGTCCCGCTTTTTCACATATCCTACCTAAGTAGGTAGTGGCCTAGTACTCCTGAACGCGGTGACCCTGACTCAAATCTCGTAAGTCGGTTATTTTCACTATCCCACCTCATGCGAAAGTCTGTCAACCATCCAAGAATATGGAAAGCCTCTCAAATTTGCCATACGAAATCGGCGTTCAACAGAAGGTTCCATTCTTTGTGGCAACAATATAGCTTCGTACACACAAAAAAATGGAGAAGCTTGGTTTGAGGCCTTGGGATGCTTATACCAGATATTTCATTTACAAAAAAAAACTCCTCAAAGTAACAGAGCAACTTGTCTTAGCGAAGACTGATTGCCAAACATGATTAATGATAAGTTCCGCTTACCTAAGCTCCTTGCATGAAAACACTTACGTGTCGTCTCTAGTATCGTGAGCACAATCACTATAATTGATCTCATCAAAATTGCATCCATTTTCATGTTCTTCACACGCCAACTCCTCAGAGATCACATAAAGACTCTACACCGTGCGCAGTTCCCTAAAAGGCGCACACAATCCCACACCTCTCGGCTTCAACTTCGACGTCTCCTCGCAAAAACGCGTGTGAACCAAAACAAGCGAACAACTGCTGAACCTGAACGCAGCTCTTTGAATGCAAACAGCACACGGCTTGCATTGTTCGTCCGCATTTAGCCACAACGATTCCATAACCAGCCACCGGTGATCTCTCCATTTTGATCGCGCAGTTATGATAATCCAATCACCGATCGATGACAATTACATCCAATTAATTACTTGAGCACATAATTGCACCGAATCGACACCCAAACAACCCCCATCCCCTAGGTAGCTCTCTCCTCCCGATCGATTGATTTCGATTACCATTGCGATATACCCGCGATGACGATATATTACGATTCCGATCATGCTATCTGGTTTAAGCGTATTCCGAGCTTCCTTCAATATTTCGAGCGCTGCTCGTAGAAGTGAATAATTTTACGCACGGGCTTGTTTGGTGGTGGAGTGTCACTTTATCGCCACAGTCATACCAATAGCCATCTACATCTGCACACTCCACCTCTAGGCCAGGTTGGGCATGTAATTCATATTGGGGCGCGCATTAATTATTCATACAGTCCAACTGCGAGCTGAGCGAGCACCGTGTTAAGCGTACACACGGAGAGCGTGAGGGACATGCTCATAAGGCGGCCAAGCGTCAATATTGGCTCACTCAATCTCTCGTCTACAAATATGAGGGGTATCTGGCTAGAATAATATCTAGACGACGCGACGATGACGAGTGGTGCGTTCGCGTCGATCAGTACACAGAATTTGCAATTCTAATGGACACCATCGTCGGGGTGGACATCCAGGGGGGATTACACATATTTTAATTGTAAGGCGATCTCGATCGATGCAGATTTCCGTCAGAACCGAGCCATATTCTCCTTGAGATATGTGAACTATCCGTGTGCGCTGACATGGACATAGACATCGGAGATCGCGCATCAATTAGCATTTAAAGATGTGCGCCCCATCGATCCAGATCGGACAGAATTTTTTTTTTTCGGATTTAATCTGTCATTCCTGCTGCCGGCCGCCATTTGCATTTGACGCGTTACCTCTAGATCCAGATTGGATGGGGAATTTAATTTTTTGTTTCTTTTTTGGTGTGAATCTGCCATTGCCGCCGCTATTTGCATTCGCGGAATTAGAAGAGGCTTATACTTGCATCTGCGCCAGGGTCTTGCGCATTTATGGCTCAAACTCGTGCCGTACAATCTACGAAGGGGGGTTACCCCTACCCCGCGGTAATGAATTATTAATACGATTCGAGTAGTCAATATAATAAACATTCGTTAGGCAGTCATCATTGTCGTTGTTGTTGTTGTTGAATAATTTTGCGCCGTAATCAATCGCGTAAACCAATCCGGGGAACAAAGGATTATCGATTAATTCCGAAGTCGAAATGTTGTTGTCAAAGTTTCGTTTGTATACACGCTGTGAACAATTTAAAATTCAAATTTTCGAACGCGCTCGATTAAGAAATTGTTGCTGGTTTTTGAGTTTTTTTTTGTGCGCGTTTTCTTACATTTTTTTGGACTTTTAAGTGCTTGCGGTTTGTTGTTGTCTAGTTTTGTTTTTTTTTTTTTCATCTGAGACACGGTGACGAAAGCAGCTTTGACAAATTGGCTAATTGAAGATTACCATTATCGGCATCGCGATGCCATTGGTTATTAATTTTGCTTTGGTATTGGGTACCCGACATGCATTTGTTGACCCAGAATTTATACGCCATCCGCCAGACGTGGGGCGATTTCGACGTTTCGAAGAAATCAATCAATTTCGGAGTTTTAGTCGCCGACTGATGGAGGAATTTCCGCTTGAGGCTGGTACACATTCTAAGACGGATTATGTGATGGATGTGCGTGCGGTGCTAAAGGGTCTAGCCATCATATCACGTGCTGTTATTAGGTTTGGACGGGGAGATGTATAATTTGTGGACCTTTAGCTGTTATGGTCTTTAAGTAGACCGCTCGGAATGGAAGAGTGCGTGCTTTCGATTGGATTAGAGTGAAATTAATTGGAAAATTTGAGATGAAGTCAAAGGTATTTCTGTTCGAGTGTGTTTTGGTGTGTGCAACCTTGAGAAGGTCGCCTCTGAAGCAAACGATCGTTTTGATAATCGATTTGGCTGAATATTGTGAATGTCTTTATTTTGAAAATGAGCGCCTTAACTAGTCGTAATTGGATGTCGATTTTTTGTTTATTAAAGCCAAACTATTCAGGTTTATGCCTAAGTTCTGAACCTTAAAATAACTTAGAATCACACTACGCGCCTATGGTTAGCCTACCATACTATACCTTCACTGTCATCATCTTATGCTTATTCTACTTCAGCATGAGTTTTTGCGGTTTTGACAAAGCTGCGGGATTGTTTGTAGCCCAAGTATTTTTTTGGTTGCATACAGGGAGTCCTAAAATATATCACCCTATGAAAAGATTCTCAGTGCGGAGTTGCTAGTCGCCCATCGAACGCGTACTCAGGAATTCTCTGCAAATTTGCGTGAAAGGTGGGAAATAAAATACCACTCATGGACCATAACTAGCTAGAGGTAACATCCCCTATCAAAAAACGTCCGCAGACGGAAGCGAACGAATGCCAAAGATGAAGCCAACAGTCTAATGGGTCGGTCAGGCCCCTTGAACAGTGGTGGTGGCGGTAGAGCTGAGAGACCAATGACAGCGCTCAATCACGTAGTGAATACATATGGCCTCGTGTCCTAGGGGTACCTATCGAATAAATTGGAGCTGGCCCTCCAGAAGGTTGTGCTTCGGGTAAGCTACTTACTAAAAGATCCTCGAAAAGGACTGATTTTATTTTTAACGACATTGCTACACGAAAATGCGAGAACATAAAACAGGAGAGGTGCAGCCGAACAACTAGCGGAAGCTACAAATAAGACATTACTGTCATCCAGGAAATACGTAGGATGGAACTGTGGCATCTACTACGGACCGTGTTATAGTGACAAAAACAGCGACTCTTCGGATGTGGACTTGTTATAAGTGCCAGACTTAGAAGTCTTACGGTTTCATTACATTAGAGAACGAATTGTAAAAATCCTCATCAAGGCCAAATTCCTAAACAGAAGCCCTCTATGCGCTTACGCTCCGAAGAAGGAAAAAGATAATAACGGGTGATTTTTTAGCTGGTTTGGTTTTGGCAACACTGGTTTTGACAGCTGATGTGTGTTTAGTACCTTGTGTCACTGTCAAACAGCTTCAGTTTGGTTTGCAATTTAACCATGGATCATCTTACAAATGAACAACGCTTGCAAATTATTGAGTTTTACTATCAAAATTCGTGCTCGGTTCGAAATGTTCATCGCGCGCTGCTTCCATTTTATGATCGGCATTCTCGACCTTCTGAGCAGTCTATTCGGAAGATTGTGACCAAATTTCGCACCAAATTTACTTTGTTGGACATTAAACCACCAACACGTTTACGTACTGTGCGTAGTGAAGAAAATATTGCGGCCGTATCAGCTAGTGTGACAGAAGACCGCGAAATGTCGATTCGGCGCCGTTCCCAGCAGTTAGGCCTTTGTTACAGCACTACGTGGAAAATTTTGCGGAAGGATTTGGGCGTAAAGCCTTTTAAGATACAGCTGGTGCAAGAACTAAAGCCAGCCGACCTACCACAACGCCGAATTTTTGGTGAATGGGCTCTTGGAAAGCTGGCCGAGGATCCGCTTTTTTATCGAAAAATTGTGTTCAGCGATGAGGCTCATTTTTGGTTGAATGGGTACGTAAATAAGCAAAATTGCCGCATTTGGAGTGAAGATCAGCCAGAAGCATTGCAACAGCTACCAATGCATCCCGAAAAAGCCACTGTTTGGTGCGGTTTATGGGCCGGCGGCATTATTGGGCCATATTTCTTCAAAGATGATGCGAATCGCAGCGTTACTGTCAATGGTGAACGCTACCGAGCGATGATAACAAACTTTTTTTTGCCCGAAATGAAAGTTCTTGACTTGCATGATATGTGGTTTCAACAAGACGGTGCCACATGCTACACAGCACGCGAAACAATGGCGCAATTGCGAGTTTGGTGAACAGTTAATTTCACGTTTCGGGCCGGTCAATTGGCCGCCTAGATCGTGCGATTTGACACCATTAGATTATTTTTTGTGGGGGTATGTCAAGGCTAATGTCTATAGGGACAAGCCCGCTTAAATTGACGCACTGGAAGCCAACATCCATGCATTAATTCGTGAGATACCGGCCGATATGTGTGAAAGAGTATGCCAAAATTGGACTCAGCGGATGGGCTACCTGAGACGCAGCCGCGGTCAACATTTGCATGAAATTATCTTTAAACATTAAATTGCAAGGTTCAAACTATCGATTCAAATAAATATTTTATTCATTTTTTCGAATTTTTTGTGTTCTAAACCTCTTAAATCACCCGTTATATAGCGAAAGAATGCTTCTACGAGCTCCTATTTTAACGCAAAGGAAGGAAGAGATGACATCTTGAGGAGTATTGTCGGAAAGCACAGAAAGCACGTCTTGAAACGGACTTAGGCTAATTGACTTCGCTACGAAACGAAATGCCACTATAGCCACTATAAGGTGACTTGGCGGTCTTCAGATCAACGAACGGCCAATCAAAATGATCACATTACGATAGACAAGAGGCACGCATCCAGTATTTTGGATGTCCGAATATTCCGATGGGCTAACATCGCCTCGGACCACTGCCTTGTTGCAGCCAAGGTAAGAATGCGTATATCCACCACACCACTTCATATCCACCACACCAAAAAACTAGAAATATAGTGAAAATAAAGTTAAGTCGAAAGACTGCAATCACAAGAGCCCGCCAAGGGCCTTCGTAGAATACGCATTCGTTATCTTCTCGATGAACACCACACCAAAAAAAATGGCAACGATGTCAACAAGCCATTTGAACAGGCGCCACTAATATGCTAAGTTTCTCTCCCACTAGCAAGAAATCCCAGGTTTGATGAGGAATTCCGACAGATGCTCGCAGCGGACAACGAGACCTACAAAGCTTAGCTTCAGGTGAAGACGAGAGCTGCCAATGAGCTCTATAGGAAAAGAAGGAGGGAAGAACACCGACTTTTCAGAAAAAGAGAGCAAGAAAACCACGCTATCGAGGATATAGAGAGGTTCCACTTCAGTGTGAAGTGAGGATAGCAATATCTAAACTAAGATTAATAAGGCCTCCGGAAATGACGGCCTTCCCACCGAGCTTTATAAAGGCGGAGGAGATCATTTTGCAAGTATTATACACCAACTCATAAGCAAAGTTTGGGCGGTAGAAAAAGGTAGATCCAGAAAAAAGGAGACCCTCAGAACTGCGGCAACTACATATGTCCTCTCAAACTCGCCTGAAACCGTTTACCAACAACCTGATTGGCCCTTATCGGTGTGATTTTAGGTCAGTGAAGTCCACAACTGATCAAATCTCCACCCCAGATCCTGAAAAAAAAAACAGGAATTCCAAATCGATACTTACCACTTATTCATTGATTTCAAACACTCATAAGAAAGCGTTAATAGAGACGAACTATACAGAGCCGTGTCTAGTTTTGGTAATCCGCCCAAACTCGTGCGTCTGTACATGATGATCATGCCGAATTCTCGCTGCTCCATCAGGGTCAGAAACGACCTCACCGACACATTCAAAAAAGGATTTAGGCATGGTGACTCACTCTCATTTGACTTCTCTCATTTTTGAGAAGATTGTGCAAAACTCCCAAGTCAACGCCAGAAGCACAATCTTCCAGAAATCAGTCGCACTCAACGTGATGTCATAGCCAAGTTTGCTAGGAGGAAGGGCCAAACATTTGTTTAGCTGTAAATGAGTGTAAGACCAAATATATGCTGTCAACGGAAAGTACTTACAACGTCGACGAATTGGACAGAACGTTACCATTGACAGATAGAACTCTGAGGTAGGGCTGGACTTTGTCTGTCTCGGCTCCACTATTAACTCTGACAGCAACATCTTGTAAAAAAGAATTACCAACCGGTGTTTCTTCGGGCTAAAGAGACAATTAAGTAGTAAAGCACATACTCGAGCTACTGAGGAGATCCTATACAAGACAGTGATCATCCCAGTCCCGCTTTACCTCGACCTTTACAAATCGGATGAATTCTTGGAGAAATTCTTTGACGGGCTATGGGGACAATTAAGAGCTCTACGAGCTGTACAGCGACATAAACTTGGTGCGTATTTTACATTTAAGATGGCTAGCACATGTAAACCGAATGAACACCAACACTCCGGCTCGCAGAATCTTCGATTCCCCACCATACGTCGGACTCAGTAGAGGAAGACCTCGCCTTAAGTGACCCGCACAAGTAGAAACCGACCTAAACCAACTTGAAGTGCGCAACTAGAGGCAGTTAGCAAAGGACCGGGCTAACTGGAGAGGCATTTTTGTCGAGGGATATGTTCATTCCGGACTGTAGCGCCTCTTAAGTAGGTAAGTAACCACATTGATTCTTCCGTGGTGTGTTAGTGCTTTGCTGGCCACCCCTTCACAAGCCGTCTTACTCTCAAACCCATTTCAGCTTAAATAGTCAATAAAGCAGTCTAAACCTACAGTTACCCATTGCAAAATGTGCAGTCGCACACAGTTTCTCTTTCAATTGCAACCACACTCCACAGCAACAGCTATGCTAACATTCAATTGGGTCACATGTCACACTGTCGTATCTATCCCTTAAACAGCACACTACCGACAACTGTCTGCGCTGTCTTAGCTCATATCTACCACCTACCGTCGACATTACGTTGCGCAGCAACTTCATCATCATCATCACCACCACCATGCTCGTTGGCTGTTGTCTTCGTTTGCTTGATTGTCGTAGTCATCGTCGGTGCAGTCGTCGTCATCGTGAACGACGTCGCAGTAATTGTCAAATCCAGACAACGAGCGCAAATCACAGAAACTCAAGGTGCTTCGAGCTCTCAAAAAAAAAAAAAAAATAACTTGCCAAACCCTCCTGTGCCACAGCCAGCTGATACGCACTTCCCTTGCAAAAACTCAAAACGTCAACGTGCGTTTTTATTTTCCAAACAGACAGGCACACCACACCAACAACAAAAACAATAAGACGTCGCCGTCGACTATAACAACGACGACGACGATGAAGCTAACGCTGAAGACAGACGACCGAGCGACGTGTGGGTGCTTTTGGGCCCCAAAACAAGGAGTAGGCGGAGTGAGGCGCGTTACAATTCACTGTCTGCACGCAGAAAAGAAACAAACTCCAAGCGATTTCCAAGAATATAGCGGTAAACGATTCGGTTTTTTGTAGGTTACCTCTATTCCCCATGGACTTAGCAAAACAAAAGAGTTCACTACCAAACTGCGCGCGCGCGCGCGTATGTACGAACAGAAAAAAAAATGCAAAAAATACGGATTTGCAGTGAGAATCGGCATTGGCTTTAGATTTCGGATTGAATTCGTCTAAATTCCAAACTTGTGTCAACTGGAGCCTGTGAACCGCCTATCCCATCAGACGCTAATTTCGAAACTACCATGCCGGTGGTGGTGGGTATAGCCAACTCTGTGTCTTGTGTCCAAAAGCCCGAACAACACCATTGACGTGAACAATTTTCTAATCACCGACTAATTCGATCACGTGCAGCATTTAAATTTTAAGTGGGCGTGGGAGAGGGTTTGTCGAGGGGTACCAATATTATACCTATGGACACCTTATGGGTGCTTCGCCTAGACAGAGATTTGGATGGTGTTGTGCAGCATAACCAGTGGCGGCGCCGCACACAGTCACTGAACTTGGTTTTGAAGGTTGCGTGAATGTATTTGATTTCGTTTAAGGAAATCATTGAAAATTCAGTGAAATTAGTTTTGTTCTTCTTCTTCTTCTTCTATGTCGATTTAGTTTCGTTTGGTCGTCTCTTTGGATAATTGATTTGTATGCAGCTATCGATTTGTACCGTGTCTACTGGATACAAGTGAAAATGATGGTAATCAAAAACGCGCACCAATGTCTTGGGTCTTTAGGGAGAAATTAGATACACTTACAATCGGTTTGTTTTTTGTTCCCACAAATAGCAGGTGGATCACCGCACAGATAGGTGGGTATATCTCTCATGAGGTCTGGTGGTACCGATTTCATGGTGTATTGTTTATGTACTGTTGGAGGGCTATCTTCTCCACTCCCCCCCTACCCCACACCTAACAGCCCAAAGCGATGACTATCTGCCGCGCTGTCATACGAGTTTTATTCGAACATTTATTTCTATTTCTCGTCGTTTCGTTTGTTGACCCCAAAACTTAAACTTAGGTGAATCTCCTTTCTGTGTTCCTAGCAATTTAATTATTCGGGTTTCCATTTAGGTTTTGGTTTTCTCCCTCAAAAAGAGTCAACAGCCATCCAAATGTAAAACAACAAAAAAAATCTATCGGTCGTTGTGTGTGAGTATCTTTGTATCTAATCAAGTGGATGTCCCCAAAAATAAAACTCGAGAAACCGAACAAAACACATTTCAGCAGTTTTGATTAAGTCGGTGCGGTTATAACCTCCGCGCATAATGGCCACCATGGCTCCAATGGGGAGTCGAGTCATTAGCGAGGCCAATAAAATACAAATCAACGACAACTATCTTTTGTGTATATTGGAACCGTTTTTGTTTTTTTTTTCTCGTTGTCTTTTCTCCATCCTATGGTCTTTGGTTTTTTTTTTTTCTTAGAGAGAGAGTTTGAGAATTTTTTTTTTGATTTTAGTGATTTGGATATTTTTTCGAATTCCCAGGCCAAGCCGTCATCATGATCATCAATCCACCTGTCCTTATGGGAGAATCAAATGAAATAAAAATAAAATAATTGTTCTAGCTACTGTGCAACATCGCGTTATTGTGTTGTCCCGATGTGTATGCGTTTGCGTGCATGAATACCAAACAAGCTGGCGACTTGGTGAGCCTTAAAAAAAAAAGCTCTCACAAGCTATGGAGAGGTTTTTTTTTATGAAATTTTGCTAACCTTGCGATAAGTGCCACCTCGTGCGTACGTTTTTTTTTTTCACCATCATCGTCGTCGTCGACGTTAGCGTCCAATCACTTTGGCATCTGAATATCACTATCGTCCCGTTCGAAGCGCAAAATAAAACTCAGATAGGGCTACTGTGGAGTATGTGGTGCACAAAATAACTTTTTGACAATGATAGAATAGCTTAACCTCATCGAAGCTACGAGAGCGGAATTTTAAATGAACTTATCAGCGCAATAACTTTGGCGACGTGATCGCGCGCTGACCAACCAACACACACACATCAGCCGGCCATTGGGGGTACCAACAATAAAATAATGGCAGCCATAAATAAATTTGTAATTTTGAGTGTCCACAGAGCCAGCACAATACAAAAGTACTAAAATCTAAGTTTTTACGACATCATCAAGTTGTGGGTAAGGGGGAGGGGAATGGGTTTTTTTTTGGAGGAAATCGCGCTGCTTGATGGCAGTTACGTTAAACGAGCCCTAAAATGTTTTTATGTACACTATCAGTAGTCACGAATGGTTAGGGAACAAGTGTTTGGAAAGCATGGGATAGATTGTATCTAACATCGAGAATGGAAGAATGTGGTTTATGTTATAGGCTACACGTTTAGACTAAATTCGAACTCTCTCTCCCTGGCAAGTGGAGTCGTTGGAGCGGTAATCCAGGTTAATCTTTCAACTTTTTGTTTGGAATGCAAGCTAGCAGCAGTGACGAAATAGAACATGAGTTGCCCAAAGCCTGATTGGTCAATAACGAACAGTATGAAGATCATTATGTTATCAACTTGGGACAAAGTAGCCCTAGACTGCTAATTATCTCTTCAAGAGTAGTTTGACATTCACCTTTGATGGGTGCCTGGCCGCATTCCCGCAAAATTTTGAGACGTATGAACTCGCCAAACAGCCTTACCTGAAAAAGGCTAGATTCGGCATTACTTTCTTTAGGCGAAAGCTTGTATTAGCGAAGGAAAATTTGGCCAATAGGCGATCTGGAAACAAAATTGATATTGAAAGAACACATGTTAGCATAGCCATTACTACTTACTTAAGTGGCGCTACAGTCCGGGATGAACCTGAACCTCAACCAACATGCCTCTCCAATTGGCCCGGTCCTTAGCTAACTGCCTCCAGACGAGGTCTTCCTCTACTGCGTCCGACACCGAAGACTCTGCGAGCCGGAGTATTGGTGTCTATTTGTTCTACATATCCTAGCCATCTTAAACGTCCAGTGAGGAGTTTTTTGACCACTGGTATGTCGCTGTACAACTCGTATAGTTCGTGGTTGAATCTTCGTCACCATAGCCCGTCAACGCAAACGGGACCGAAGATTTTTTGAAGGATTTTTCTCTCGAATCGACCAAGGACTTCTTCATCCGCTTTTGATACGGTCCATGCATCAGCGTCGTAGTGGAGGACTGGGATCTTCTGTATAGGATCTGGCCCAAAACCACACTGATAAGGTTGTTGGTAAACGGTTTCAGGTGTTCACATTTTACAGCAGATATGATCTTGTAGGCGATGTTGAGCAGACTTATGCCTCTGTAGTTGGCGCAGTGCAGAGGGTCTCCTTTTTGTCGATCGGGCAACGATGCTGAGGTTCCATTCTTCAGGGAAACTTTCATCCGATCAAATTTTGTTTATGAGGTAGTTGATGGCTTTATAAAGCTCGGTAGGAAGGCCGTTATTTCCAGCAGATTGTTAAGCTTGAGTTTAGATACTGCTAACCTTACTTCACTTAGCTCGGGTGGTTGGTAGGTTTCGCTGTCGTTGCCAGTATTGAACGCTTAGTTCTGCCTGACAGCGGAATGTTGTTCGTCATTGCCGTTGAACAGTCTGCAGAAGTGGTTCTCCATAGCCTCAGCATCATCTGTGTCTCAACTATGTGTCAACTACGATAATTTTTTGTTCATCTCGACAGGATTCTGTCAGAGCCTTGTATCCTTGGCTTTGACGTTTCACACTTTGGTAAAACTTGCGAACATCGTTCCTGGAGTGGCATCTCTCTATATCCTCGATCGTGCGCTTTTCTTGCTCTTTTTTCTTCTTTCTGAAAAGCCGGTGTTGTTTCCTTTTCCTCTGCCTATAGAGCTCAATGGCAGCTCTCGTCTTCACCTGCAGCTTAGTCTTGTAGGCCTCGTTCTTGGCTGCGAGCATCTGTCGGCATTCCTCATCACACCAGGGGTTTCTTGCTGGTGGCCGCGAGAAACCTAGCACATCAGTTGCGGCTGATCTAATGGCTTGTTGGCATCGTTGCCATTGTTCTTCAACATTAGATGCTGGTGGTATGTTGTGAGCCGAGGCGCATGGACATAAGTCCCGAATTGATTTTTCGGGACTAATGTCCCATTAAAGTGGGACATAAGTCCTGAACTTAGTTAATGTCCCACTCAAGTGGGACATAAGTCCTGCATTGAATTCGGGACTTATTTCCCACTTTAATGGGACATTAGTCCTGAAAAATCAATTCGGAACTTATGTCTTTGGGACTTATGTCCATGCGCCGTGAGCCGAGAGGTTAAGGGATACGCGTGGCGCGAAGGTCTTGGCAGTCTCTGGCGATTGCAGTCTTTCGGCATTAAATTTTTTCACAGTATTTCTGTTTTCTTGTGGCGTGGTGGATATCCGCATCCTTACTTTGGCTACAACAAGGTAGTGGTCCGAGTCTATGTTAGCCCCTCTGAATGTTCGGACATCCAAAATACTGGATGCGTGCCTCTTGTCTATCGCAATGTGATCAATTTGGTTGACTGTTCGTTGATCTGGAGACCACCATGTCCCCTTGTGGATATCGAGGTGGGGAAACCGTGTGCTGGCTATAGTGGCATTTCGTTCCGTAGCGAAGTCAATTAGCCTAAGTCCGTTACCAGACGTGTTGTCGTGTAGGCTATATTTTCCGGCAGTACTGCTAACGATGTCTTCTCTTTCTACCTTTGCGTTAAAATCTCCCAGCACGATTTTAACATCGTACTTTGGTAGTCGCTCATAGCTCATTTTGTCGAGGAGCTCGTAGAAGCAATCCTTAGTTATATCATCCTTTTCCTCCGTCGGAGCATGAGCGCATATAAGGCTTATGTTGGCGAATTTGGCCTTGATGCGGATTGTTACAATGCGTTCGCTAATGTCTTGAAAACATAAGAGTTCTTGCCTAAGTCTGGCACTTATAACAAATCCGCATCCAAAAAGTCGCTGTTTCTGCTCACTATAACACGGTCCATAGTAGATGTCACAGTTTTTCATCCTCTTTTTGCCCGGCCCATCCCATCGTATTTCCTGGATGGCAGTAATGTCTGCTTTGTAGCAGCTTAGGGCTTCCGCTAGTTGTTCGCCTGCACCTCTCCTGTTTAATGTTCTCACATTCCAGGTGCAGATACGAATGTCGTTGTCCTTTTTTCGTTTAGCAGGGTCGTCAACAATGAAATCAGTCCTTTCCGAGGCTATTGGTTGCCTCGTAACCATATTTTTTTCTGTGGGTGGGTAGTTAACCCAAAGCACAACCCCCAAGCTGGAGGGCCAGGCCCTTGTTTTGACCCTAGGACTGCGGGCAGGAAAAAATTCCGATGTCAGTAGCCCATTTTGGGATATGAGTGCTGCCGTTGACCCATTGAGGGCTCCTCCGCCACCAACTCTTTTCCAACACCCTGGCACAGTATTCGAAATCCCTAAAGACCTGGTGTTCAAATATGTCGAAGCAGCTCATATAGGGATGACACTACCAGTTCGATCAAACTGGAGCTGTAGGCGCCACCGTTGACTCCATCTAGGGAATTCCTCCGTTGCCGCCTGAGAGTGAGTGCCTTAGTGAGAGGACACTCCTGCCCCCTCTCTCGTTTGCTGCCACCAACGACCTTCCACAGGGGTTCAATACCCCATCTCCAGTCGAGGTACTAGGCACCCACCAGTCACCAACGTAGAGAGTAGGAGTTGATAGTGAGAGGCTAGAGTGAGAACGCTTGTGTCCTCATATAATCGCATCACTATCCTTAAGCACCGGCAAGTAGGTAAATAATTATATAAATAATTAAAAACAAAAAAAATATATAAACAAACAAGTTAATAAATAAATAAATAAATCATAAATTTTGACTAGTTGTTGCAAACAGATCATTAACTGTGGGATTGTCAGCAAAAGCGCAAGAATTCATAAACTTTTTAGTGATTTTGGATATTCTTTCAGAACCCAATTCAGCACCCGCTCTTTTATGAATGTATAAAGTAGGATAATCCCATGGTTAAGTTAGTTAAGTTAGTAGATAGTTTTTCATTAATTTTTGTCTAGCATGTAAGTTAGTTCTAAGTTGAATTTAAAATAAAAATGAATTTGAAAAAAAAAAATAATCCCATGGTATGTTGAACATTAACTTAAGACCTTTATTCTGAGCTACTTGTAATTTTTTTATGTGGCAAAGGGAGGAGTTTCCTCATAGGTACTGGAGAACCATAAAGAAGAATAGCTTGGAATATAACTTTAAATATTTTTATTTTGTTGGACAGAGAAAGTAATGATCTCCTATTTATAAATGGGTAAAGGACTCTCGTTGCAATACTAACCTTATTCACTGTCTGTGAGATGTGTTCCTATAATATCAACTTGGAATCAAGATATTTGACAGAATTCTGAAACATTACGTTTGTTCCAATAATCTGTAAGTTAGAAGAAAGCAAAAAACAAGCTTTTCTTTTTCTAGTGATAAAGATAGCTTGTATTTTGTCCTTGTTTAATTCGATCTTCCATTTATTTAAATAACGGGTGAGCCAAGTAGAGATACTTTTTTCAATAGCCTTTTTTGACAGATCACGTGTGAGTCGTGTCATGCTGTCATGTTATTTTTGTTTAGTATTGTTTGGCATTTCATAATGGAAAGACTTACGCGTGAACAACGTTTACAAATTGTTCAACTTTATTATGAAAATTCACGTTCTGTGAGGAATGTGTTTCGTGCACTTCGCTCAACTTATGGTCAACATAATCGGCCTACTGAGCGTACTATTCGCAACACCAGCACCCATTTTGAGACCCAGCATTCATTATTGGATAATATTCGACCGAATAGACCACGTCCAGCACGCTGTGAAGAAAATATAGCGGCCGTAGCTGAGAGTGTACACGAAGACCGTAGAGAGTCGATTCGGCGCCGTTCGCAGCAACTCGGACTGACGTATGGAACGACTTGGCGCATTTTACGTCAAGATCATAAATTGAAAGTGTGCCAAATACAGCTTGTGCAACAACTGAAGCCGCTCGACCTTCCCAAGCGACATCGCTTCGCTCTATGGGCTCTTGAAAAGTTCCAAGAAGATCCGACGTTTTCGAGGCTTTCTGGCTCAATGGATATGTAAACAAACAAAATTGCCGCATTTGGGACGAAGAGCAACCTGAAGAGATTGAAGAACTGCCACTTCATCCAGAAAAAACAACGGTTTGGTGTGGTTTGTGGGCCGGTGGAATCATCGGTCCATATTTCTTTAAAAATTATGCCGGTGCGAACGTAACCGTCAATGGCGACCGTTATCGTGCCATGATAACCGACTATTTGATGCCTGAAATTGAAGCTCGTGATCTCGGCGACATTTGGTTTCAGCAAGACGGTGCCACTTCCCACACATCGCCTCAATCAATGGACTTATTGAGAGAACATTTCGGTGAGCACATAATTTCACGTTTTGGGCCGGTCGATTGGCCACCAAGATCGCGTGATATCACACCGTTAGACTTTTTCCTGTGGGGATATGTAAAGTCAAAAGCTTATGCCGACAAACCCGCTTCGATTCAGGCCTTGGAGGAAAACATCACGCGTGTCGTTCGCCAGTTATCAGTCGAAATGCTCGAACGAGTGACCAAAAATTGGACTCAACGGATGGACCATCTGCGACGTAGCAACGGCCAACATTTGATAGACATGATCTTCAAAAAATAAATGCCAAAGAATGTTCTTTCAAATGATAATAAACATTCTCCATTAAATTTGAATTTTCTGTGTTTTTTTCTTTAAAAAAATAGGGAATCTCGAAATAGATCACCCTTTACGTTTCTAGTATTTCCATCGCATACTTTAGACTGATCTCAATATTGAGAGCAAAATCATGGGATGAAAAAACAGCTGTGTCATCAGCAAAAACAGCTAATCCACATTCAGGCAGATCTGGAAGGTCTGAGGTATATAAATTATAGAGAATCGGCCCCAATACGGAACCCTGAGGTACTCCGGACTTCAAGTAAACTACATTAGATACACCACTATTGACATGCACTTGAAAACGACGATCAGACAGAAAATTTAAAATTATTTTGCACAGATAAGGATGGAAGTTTAGATTTATTAATTTATATATCAATCCAGTATGCCAAACACAGTCAAAGGCTTATCAATATCAAGTAAAATCATGCTACTTTTAACATGATTATAAATTCTGCGTATGTGATAGGCAGCGTTGTGGTAGCGTCTAAAGCCTAACTGTTCATTTGGAAAGATATGTTTATCATCAATGAATTTCATAATCTTTTCTTTTAGATTTTTTTCATAAATCTTACTTAGGCTACTTAGCAGGCTTATTGGTCTATAACTACCCGGATCAACAGCTGCCTTACCTGCTTTTAATATGGGTGAGACTCTGGCAAGCTTCCATTTGATTGGAATGTACTGCATCTTAAGGCAGACGTTAGCAATGTACGCCATCATTTTGATTCCTTTTTTGGTAGTTTCTTTAAATAGATTTTTTTTCCGTGGGCTGGTGGAAATCTTCATAGACACGATGAGCACGTGCCCAAAGTAGTGTGAGATTTTTACTCACTAAAACCACCACCCATTTTGTATTTCTATTGCAACTAAGCAATTTTTTTTATCACGAGTATATAATATGTTTGGCAGGTAACTTTCCTTTGAGAGTCCTGCTTTTCCGCAATTCATAGCGCGGTTTGTTATTATCGGGCCAAATCTAAGGGTTTAGTTCTTTGAAGACGCCGCAATATATTTGTTTCGTCAAGAATTTGGAGGACTGTTGTGTTAACGTGTCCTAATAAACGTTTTTTTATGTTTTCGTGCAAAATTTTTTGTTTCATCTTTAACCGCGGGAATACCCAGATCTCAGCATAGATCTTCGTTCCTTACGTACCACGGCGCATTGACGAATGATCTTAACATTTTGTTTTCAAAAGTTTGTAAAATGTTTAGATTCGTTTCACTAATAAACCCCATAGTTGTATACCATATGTCCAAATCGGTTTTAGCACTTGCTTGCATCATAGCAGCTTGTTATCAAGGTTAAGCTTCGAATATTTTCCGAGCAACCAGTACAGTTCTCTGTATTTATTCTAAAGTTCTTCGCATTTCTTTTTTACATGCGACTTCCATTTTAATTTTGCATCGAGTGTCATACCGAGATATTTCGCTTCATTTGCAAACGGGACTCAAACCGTATTTAGAAATACAGGCAAATTGTTTGTCCGTTTATACGAAAAATCTACATGGATCGATGGATGCTCTCATTAAGTGCAATCCGCCAGGATTTAGTCCATTCATTAACCTCGTTAAGAGCGTTTTGTAATTTGATATTTGTTTCCTCTATTGTTGTACCAACTGCTAGTATAGCAGTATCGTCAGCAAACGTTGCAACTATTGTATCGTTTGTTTGTAGGATATCACGAGTGAATAGGAGGTACAGGATTGGTCCAAGGACGCTTCCTTGCGGTACACCTGCCATCATTTCTTTGAACTCGGAATATTCGCTTCCAAGTTTCACACGGAAGAGTCTATGCTCAAGATACGACACGAGGATTATATATAATTGTTCTGGCAGAACTTGACTTAGTTTATAAGTAAGGCCTTTGTGCCACACCTTGTCAAAAGCTTGCGACACGTCAAGAAATACGGCTGAACAAATTTTCTTTTCTTCGAAAGCTTTCTCAATTACATCTGTAATTCGATGTACTTGGTCCACCGTTGAATGTTTACTTCTAAACCCAAATTGATGGTCAGGTAAAAGACGTTTCTGTTCAATTATAGGGTGTAAGCGACCGAGTAATATAAGTTCAAAAACTTTTGAAATTATTGGAAGAAGTGAAATAGGCCTGTAAGATTTTATTGCATTCGGTGATTTTCCTGGTTTTAGAACCATAATCACTTCCGCGACTTTCCACTGTCTTGGTATGTATTCTAATCTGATTGCTGCATTTATAATAAAAAGAATCTTAGTTAATGCTGTCCGAGGCAACATTTTAAGAAGTTTTCCTGTAATCAGGTCATAACCCGGAGCTTTTTTAGGCTTTAGTTTCTGTATTTCCCGTTTAAGCTCGGCAATACTTGCATATAACTTACAATATTATTATCGGTTGTACTCTCGAATATGTTAATGTTTTCATTTTGCGCTGGACCATCAAATGGCTTAAATGTTTCCTCAAGATGTGAGGCAAAAACGTCAGCTTTTTCCTTATCGCTTTTTGCCCAAACGTCTTGAGTTACCCTAATTGGCGGCACAGCGATTTTTGGCCGTTTTATGACTCTAATTGCTTTCCAGAGCGAATAATTCGATTCCTTTCCAGCGGTTAGGCTTTGCAGATAAGTTTCTACTGCATGGTTTTTCAAACTTTTAATCGAATTTGATAGCAAATTACTCAACCGATTGAGATGTGTTTTATCTTGCGGGGTACGAGTATGGTGCCATCTTTTACGAGCGTTTCTTTTTTGTCTTACTAAATCTTGTATTTCTCGGGGGTACTTAATTTAACTATAGCTCACAATTTTGTTCTGTTGAGGAGTATTATTCCATGCTGCTTTTTGGATGGCATTGATATATGAGTCAACAGCGACTTCGAGTTCCAATGGGGTTCTAAGCGATACACCCAGTCGGATATTATTTTCAATATCGTTTTTGAAACCTTCCCAGTTGGTTTTCGCGTTTGTTAATCTGGGTGGTTTTTCATTTATAATCAGTGACTCGCTCGTTGTTAAAATGACTGGAGAATGATCAGAGGAAAGATCAAAGCATTCTTCAACTTTGATTCGATTGGACGGCAGACCTTTTACAATGAAAAAATCGATCAAATCCGGTATTTTTCTAACATCCGTTGGCCAGTAAGTTGGTTTTCCCGTAGAATGAAATTCGGTATTGTACTTTCTACCTACATCATAAAGTATCCTACCTTTCTGTGATATGCATCTAGATCCACAGAATATATGTTTTGCATTAAAGTCCCCTCCGATGACAAAACGTTGTCCAAGGGATTTAAGCAAGTTTTCAAAGTCAATTTTCTCAACCTTGCATCGTGGTGGGCAGTAAATAGACGATATCTTCAGAAAGGATTGTCTGCTTTTGACTTGTATAGAGCTAACTTGCATTGTTTCCATTTCTAGTTTAAGATTAATCGAATGTTTGATACACTATTTTATATATAATGAGGGTCCACCTCTAGCCTTATTCGATGGATGTAGAGCATGATAGTCGAGGTAACCTTTAATTTTTAAGTTCGAATTACTCTTTGCGTGAGTTTCGGATATTAAACAGATGTCTATATCTTTTTCCTGCATAAATAATTCAAGTTCTCCAAGTTTTTGCCAAAGGCCATTGGCATTTCACGTAAGAATTTTAAGCAATCTATTCATGTTAAATGTGGGGTACTTCTATTGCGAATACTATTTTCGAGCTTAACGAGCCTGTCAAAAATAAGTTTATTCGTTTTGCTTTGTTCCTCAAGTTTTGAAAGAATAATCGAAAATACATTTGAAACTGGGTCAGGTGAGATATTTTTTTGGGCGTTATTGGATACTGTTGCTTGAGCATACGTTTGTACATTTGGTTTTGGATGTACACGATCCGAACGGATATCGGATGGCCGCGTAGTTTGTGAAAATTTAGGTTTTTTCGATTATGGCCTGCTTTGTCTTCGACATATTTTTTATCGGAATTTTAGGCTTTTGCTTGTTTAAATTAATTTTCTGTGAATTAATACTATTAAATTTCGTCCGTCTTATTTGCAACTCTTTAGCTACTTCGCAGCCGCGATAATTTGCCGGATGATTGCCTTTACAGTTAATGCAGATAGCAAGAGTTTTCTTATCTGACATACAATCTACCGTCAGATGATTTCCGGCACATATTACACACCGCGGCTCTTTTTGACAATAGCTTTGCGTATGATTGTATCCTTGGCAGCGCCTGCACTGGGGAACTATTTTATAATCCTTAAGCATAGGCTCTATTTATACAACAATATTAAGTATTGTTTTTATTTCATAAATTTTGTTCAAACTTTCTGTTCTATCGAAGGTGAGTATATATAAAGGAAGACCGTGTTTTATTACATTTCCTTCGCCATCTTTTTCCTTTTGGTCTCGCTTGACAATGTTAACGGCATCTATGACTTTATGTTGCCTGTTTTTCAGATCGTTTACAATGTCATCCTTTAAGCACGACGCATGCAACCCTCTAGCTACAACGCGTAAAGGCCTTTCAGATTTTTAAATAGATATTTCTTTCAAAACAAGATGTCTTCTTCATTTACTTAAGCATCTACACGTATATTTTTGTTCATAGTTCTTAGTCTTCCAACTGAACTGCCAACCACAATGTTTGTATATACATCACCTAAATTTTGCGATATGCAATGATAACGCTCGAAAGTTGAGGCTAGAGCATTGGCTTTTTCACTGTCCGTAAAAGAAATATTTGAAATTCTTTGAGGAATGTAAATCTTTATGCATCCTCCAATATAGTCTCAATTTTTACACTGGTAACCTTCCATCTCCCCTATTTATCGGAGTAGCGTAGATACATCTTTCAGTGTATGACAATTGCTCTACTTTGCTAATACGTGAAATGAGAAGTAAAATTGCCTCTTTATTGTCGACTTAGCTTATCATCCATCAAAGTCTCAATCGTTATCAATAAATCCGTAAATTGTCTACGCCCGCAGCACCTCAGGGGAAAACTGATTTTGTAAGCACCTAACTAAGCACTTTTATGCGAATCGACTGTGCATGGATTTTCCATAAAATAGCGGATCGAGTTAAAGTCAATTTTCTAAAAATAATCCAAAGTTGCTGCTCTTTAATCGGTTGATAAGCGTGCGTCCACATATACGAGTATCTACATACTCACACTCGTGACTCATAATGAAATTCTAATAGTCGTCGAGTGTTAATAGTTAAAAATGATTTTTCGCAATTAATTATTATTCAGTATTTCGATGAGGCAGGTTAGTACTAGTACTTGGCTGCAATCATTCTCGATAATCGTGTGGTCAGTGGCATTCAATTGTAAATACAACTGCATACACCGATTAGATACGTTTCTGTGTAAGAAAAATTAATATACCAAGTGCGCGTACTTTACATCGCAATTCCAGTTCAATTTCACAATTTAAATGATTTTAGATAGATTTATTGTTCGGTTTGACTTTGAATCCCACTATCTTTGAGGTTCATAACATGTCTTAGATACCTTTGTAATGATCTTTCTCACCTTTGCTGTGCATATACAGTTTGCATACATTTGTCACATTATACCTCAACTCTGTGCCCAGGTGTTAATTTGAATAAAAAAAACCCTCTGTCACAGATTGGAATCACAAAATAATCCTCCATGGGAATCACTATTGAAAGCGAAAGGATCCACATATCAATCACAGAGGCAAATAAATGCGTGGTTACATCATTTATCAACTGACCTGGTTATAGATACCAGCCCAACTGATCTTACACACCGATCTCCAAACAGAAGTTATTTTTTCTCTTTATCGAGGATCATCAAGGGACATTGTAATTTCCGATGAAACGACACACACAAACACTCATCCTGATACGCAATTACATCGGGCGGTAGAGCCATTCGATAGAATGTATATCGAGGTGGGTGTGCACGTGGTCACGCGCTTGTCGTGAAAGACATCATTCCATAAAATCAGTATCTACGATCAGAACTTCCGCTTTGAGATTCTCAATTTAATATGTTCTCGGTTCCAGGGAAGCAACACAGCCCAACGGAACCCTCTTCTTCCGTTGACTTGAATAAATTAAGGTCACCAAGCGCGCTTCAACATTGTTATTCAAGCTCTAAAGTCGTACTTAGATACGAGCACACACAAAAGGATTGTGTGATCTGTGAAAGATACTCAAACACATCCTTGTATGAGCGAGCACTGGCTATATGTATATGTGAGTGAGCGGGTGTGGACAGGGATACAACTATGGGATGGGAGTACTTCGGCTTCGAGGAATTTTAATAAAATCATTTCTACGGCAGCAGACATCTGCACAGAATACTAAATGCAACGCCATTGAATATTTTTTGATAAAAAGGTTGATTCGTGATCATCGAAGACATCTCAAAAAAAAAAAAAAAGTATCTTCAACCAAAAAAACGAAAGAGTATGTATTTCTACAAAAAGTAAAAATAAAAAAATAAAAGTATCTGATACCAGTATCTACCCGTATGCAGTGACAGTGTGGGCTCACCGTGATTTGTATGTGATTTAGCAATGTTAACACGGGCCAATATATGAGTGTTCTCCGAGGAATGGGCGTTTGGCTGTTGAATTTAGGGGACAATTTGATTGAGACTTCATTTTAAAAATTCTAATTATACGGTTCGAATACAAAGGAGTGGCGAAATTGAGCATGATGTTTTGATTTTGTGGTGTACAGACAGATGGTGCTGAAGCAACAAATGACATATTCGATAACCAATTTGTCGTTGGGGAAATAGCCACATGATCGACACTCGAGAGGTCAGCGAATGTACAATAATGCTCGAGGCCGAGAGTAGCTTTGAATCCAATCCGTTCGGTTCGAAACGACAAGGAAGACCAAAACTCCGGTATAGGTACCTAGAGATCGAGGATGACAGGACATTTGGACTGAGCGACTGGAAGCAACGTGCCCAGTAATGAAGAGGATTGAAAGCTAGCTGCCTCGCATGGGGCAGAGATCCTCTTAAGTAATAAAAGTGTTCGACAAATCACAGCTGAGTAGCATGCCGTAATTTATTAAGGCCTGCCCGGAATGCGTATCTGTAGCTGGTATCTTGAATAGCTGTCAAAAGAAAGATACACGGATGGTTGGTGTATCGAATCTGAATCTGTCAACATTTTTGTATCTTCTTCTCAGATACAGAACACTATTATAGTTTTAATTAAATTTCAACTCTTTTTTAATTGGCAAGGGTTATTAAATTGTGTATTTAAATAAATGGAACTATGAAATCGGTGCTAAAAAAATTCAAATTTATTTATTTTGAATGTTTCCTTTCAAAATCTTCACCATTCGAAATTGCTGGCAATGTTTTTCAAACTTTTAATTTTTTTTTTTAAATTAAACAAATCCATTGTCTCAAAAACAACTCAAATCAAATTATATAAAGAAAACAAATAAATATGTTTACATTTCTAAATCGCAAAGTTAATATATAAAAAAAAATCGCGGTAGAAGACAATCATACAAATATCGCCAATTGTCCCTCTGCAAGATCTTAGGTGTGGAGATATTCTCTTTTCATTTTAAACACAAAATCCACCATAACCCAGCGCACCACCTTTCGGGAAGACTCCCAAATATCGATAAAACCGTCAAACTTTCAAAGGCAATCTAGTCAAAAGTACCGATATACAACTCATACATCAATTCATTCATTCATTCATCTTCATCTTAAAGCCTCTCTCGTCCAATCTGTCCTTTTCAAAGTACCGCAGTTTGTATTTACACCCACAAACGTGAGAGGCGTTCCCAATACCTAGCTTACTTACTTACTTAAGTGGCGCTACAGTCCGGGATGAACCTAGGCCTCAACCAACATGCCTCTCCAATTAGCCCGGTCCTTAGCTAACTGCCTCCAGTTGCGCACTCCAAGTTGGTTGAGGTCGGTTTCTACTTGTGTGCGCCACTTAAGGCGAGGTCTTCCTCTACTGCGTCCGACGTCTGGCTGGGAATCGAAGACTCTGCGAGCCGGAGTATTGGTGTCCATTCGTTCTACATGTCCTAGCCATCTTATCCTAGCCGTCCAATGCGGAGTTTTTTTTACTAGGGGTATGTCGCTGTAGGATAGTGATGCGATTATATGAGGACACAAGCGTTCTCACTCTAGCCTCTCACTATCAACTCCTACTCTCACCTCCACGCTGGTGACTTGGTGGGTGCTTAGTACCTCGACTGGAGATGGGGTATTAAACCCCTGTGGAAGGTCGTTGGTGGCAGCAAACGAGAGAGAGGGGAGGAGTGTCCTCTCACTAAGGCACTCACTCTCAAGCGGCAGCGGAGGAATTCCCTAGATGGAGTCAACGGTGGCGCCTACAGCTCCAGTTTGATCGAACTGGTAGTGAAATCTCTACATAAGCTGCTTCGACATATTTGAACACCAGGTCTATAGGGATTGCCAATACTGAGCCAGGGTATTGGAAAAGAGTTGGTGGCACTCAATGGGTCAACGGCAGCGCTCACATCCCAAAATGGGCTACTGACATCGGTATTTTTTCCGGCCCGCTGTCCTAGGGTCAAAACAAGGGCCTGTTCCTCCAGGTTGGGGGTTGTGCTTTGGGTTAACTACCCATCCACGGCAAAAAAATATTGTTACGAAGCAACCAATAGCCTCGGAAAGGACTGATATTACTGTTGACGACCATGCTAAACGAAAAAAGGAAACGACGTTAGTATCTGCACCTGGAATGTGAGCACATTAAACAGGATAGGTGCAGGCGAACAACTAGCGGAAGCCCTAAACTGCTACAAAGCAGACATTACTGCCATCCAGGAAATACGATTGGATGGGTCGGGCAAAAAGAGGATGAAAAACTGTGACAACTACTATGGACCGTGTTATAGTGAGCAGAAACAGTGACTATTCGGATGACTGCATTCGCCAGAGACTGTCAAGACCTTCGCGCAACGCGTATCCCTTAATCTCTCGATTCACACCACACCACCAGCATCTAGGGTCGAAGAACAATGGAAACGATGCCAACAGCCGCAACTGATGTGCTAGGTTTCTCGCGCCAAGCTACAAGAAACCCTTGGTTTGCTGTGGAATGCCGATAGATACTAACAGCAAAGAATGTGCCCCACAAGGCTAAGCTGCAGGTGAAGATGAGAGCTGCCATTGAGCTATATGGGCAAAGAAGAAGGGAAGAACATCGGCTTTTCAGAAAGAAGAAAAAAGAGCAAGAAAAGCGCGTGATCTAGGATATTGAGAGGTGCCACTCCAGGAACTATGTTCGCAAGTTTTACCAAAGTGTAAAACGTCAAAGCCAAGGATACAAGGCTCGAACAGAATCCTGTCGAGATGAACAAGCAAATATCGTAGTTGAGACACAGTCGATGCTGAGGATATGGAAGAACAACTTCTGCAGACTGTTAAACGGCGATGATGACGAACAACATTCCGCTGTCAGACAGAACGAACCATTTAATATTGGCAACGACAGCGAAAACTGCCAACCGCCCGACCTAAGTGAAGTGAGGATAGCAATATATAAACTCAAGCTTAATAAGGCCGCCGGAAATGACGGCCTTCCCGCTGAGCTTTCTTAATCTGGAAGAGATGACTGGATAAGTAACATCCATCAACTCAGAAGCCAAATCTGGTCGGATGAATTTATGCCTGAAGAATGGAACCTCAGGATCGTTTGCCCGATCTTCAAAAAGGAGACCCTCTGAACTGCGCCAACTACAAAGGTATAAGTCTGCTTAACATCGCCTACAAGATCCTATCTGCCATAATATGTGAACGCCTGAAACCATTTACCAACAGCCTGATCGGCCCTTATCAGTGTGGTTTTAGGCCAGGAAAGTCGACAATCGATCAAATTTTCACACTTCGGAAAAAACCCAAGAAGTCCAAATCGATACCCAGCACCTATTTATCGATTTCAAAGCCGCATACGAAAGCACGTATAAAGACCAACTATACAGAGCCATGTCTAGTTTTGGTATACCGCCCAGACTCGTCCGTTTGTGTAGGATGACGATGGAAGCGATGCGCTGTCATGTGACTTCCTGAACCTGATTCTTGAAAGGATTGTGAAAAACTCCCTAGCCAACATCAGAGGCACAATCTTTCATAAGTCGATGCAACTTCTAGCATACGCCGACGATATTGACATCATTGGTAGGACTCAACGTGATGTCATAGCCACGTTTGCTAATATAGAGAAGGAAGCGGCAAAAATGGGTTTAGCAGCAAATGAAGGTAAGACTAAGTATATGCTGTCAACACGAAAGGACGCACAGCATCGACGAATTGGACAGAACGTCTGCTATCAGCTCTGCCAATAACATCTCGTCACTGTTCCACTGTTTCTTTGGGATAAGAATGCAATTAACTTGTAAAGTCCTCACTGGGACTACTAAGGAGATGCTATACAAGAACCTGATCATCCCAGTCCTGCTCTACGGCGCTGAAGTATGGACCTTATCAAAAGCTAATGAAGAATCATTGACCGTTTTGAGCGAAAAATTCTTTGAGAAATCTTTGGTAATTTTTGCGTTGAAGGGCTAAAGGCATAAAGATCCATACATACCACTGGACAAAAAATACCTCTGCATTGGACACTTTAGATAGCTAGGACAAGGAGAGCGAATGTTCCTTAACACTCCGACTCACGTCGTCGGATGCTGTAAAGGAAGTCTTCGTCTTAAGCCGACCTCAACCAAATTGAAGTGCGAACTGGAGGCAGTTAGCAAACGACCGGGCTAGTTGCAGAGGCATGTTGGTTTAGTCTCGGGTTCATTTCGGGCTCTAGCGCCACTTAGGTAAGTAAGTAGTTTAACCGGTTAAACCCTTGTATCCTCCTCGTCTTTTTCTAGGCATAGAATAAGGGTGGCGAATGCAGCTTAATAGGGATGGAGGTCAAACTAAATAAGTTACGCCATTACAACTGAACACAGAAGCCTCAATCTTTGACATGAACTCAACAAAAAAAAATTACGCCAAAGAAGCCATAATAAGTCTGGCAAACTTAGTGTCTAGGACATTGACCTCACTCCTTCAGACTATTCTCATTCGTCTGAAGTCCGAGATTCATTAATCATCAGTAGATACATATATCACCCAGGTCTAGGAAATTGTCACTTCGATTTGTCTCAGCAGACCTCATGTACTACTGCTCACCATTATATTCTGTGCCATTGAACGTCACACACAACTGACAATAGACAATCATTATTGCTTTTTTGACGCCACCTCAAATTCAAGGAAATCACTTTCACTGCATGTCCTTTCTTTCCACTTTCACACAAACAGTTAAGAAATTAATCACCTCCCAGAAAAAGAACTCTCAACCACAGCTCAATTTCCCAATTCCATATAGGGGTATCCTTTCCATTTTTTTTTATTTTCAAATCCAACAGGTAAATTGAAATCACAGATACAAAATCATTTCCAATTCGAAAGAATTGCCATAAAAAAAAAATGTGCACCACCAATGGATTATTGTGTTTCACCTGACGAACAAGACATAAAAGTCTCCCTCTCAGAAAAAAAAGGAGACACACTCGTCCTTGTGTCAGTATGAAACACTTGTCAAAATCGTTCGATGACAATCTGCGGATAGTTGGCCCCTTGATTGGTACATGCACGAGATAAGGTTATCCCATATCCCAAAGATGGCACAGATATGAAAAATGAAATTTATTACCTAGACCTATGGTGTACGAGCACAGTTATATGTGCGGGATTTGATCGAATCAGGTGGTGAATCGTAAAATGTTCGCTGGAAATGGATCCCCTTGGTTTATTATTAGAAAGAATTTCCCATACTGTGCTGGCTAGCTGGGAACATGTGTTTTTTAATTTTTTTTTTTCTGTTACATTCCGTTACATGAAAGTCCATAAGGTTTTAAATTTTGTATATCGCATGAATGACGACAGGAAATAGATGATGGCGTCTAGATATCCTGGAATACAATTCAATTTGAAAAAGTCAAGCATCCGACTCAAGAGTATCCATTGGGTGGTGCATTAGGATGAGCAAAAGTAACTTCCTTTCTCAGGAAACTGCAGACACCGCAAATAAAATTCATTATGCATTCGCATTGGTTGAAGCTACTTCCCAATAGTTGTGGTCGAGGATATCTACGAGGGAAATTTATTTTCAAAACCAATGCGAGGAAGGAAAACTTCTTGCAACCGCACTGGGACTGGACTAGCTTCCGAGTCGAGAGGCGATTTTGTAAATTTTCATTAATTGTTGAGGTTTTGCGTACTTGGGAGTAGGTTAGGTTGTGTGGAGAAATGTATCGTCCTGTAAATTGTAGTAATTGAAATCCGTTGAGCCTTGAAAATGGAAATGCCCAAGATTATATAGACTTCGGTCCGATGATAATCGGAAGCGTAAAGCATTGGGTTATGATGAGATTATCGACGAAGAAACCTGGTGATCTCTACATGGTTGAATAGCAAACTTATTCGACCATGTACTGCAACATCAAACATAATCGTCGTGGTAGGTTCTAATTGGAGATTCATGATCGAGGCCCAGCCGACTCAGGGAAATGGTGATGGAAGTGAGGTGATAAGTGGGCGCCACTCGATTTAACTCAAATCCCGAAATCTTTTAGAATCGCGAACATAAGGCTCACTTAATAAAAACGAAGCTGCCAAAATGCAGGTGCCGGCTATCTACAGTTCTTCTGCAGACGTTGTAACTCAGCGAACTTGCCTTTTTTTCTGTATCAGCCCACAACGGTTTAAATATAAGAAATCCTCGAGTGCGATGCGAACTGTTAAATGCACAATTTCAAAATATTCATCATTGGGGTAGTAAGCAGCCAAAGAGGACATCGCTAGATCAAGATAATGATCTAATCCGTTTATGTTGGCCCAGTTGTATAAAACCTGGTCGGAAAAGTATCTTTTGTACTCCGACTCTGGTGCCATTGACACTTCCCATCAAATAACCAAATCATTTCCATTTGATTGGGACAGCGCTGAACCACACCTATATTCAATGGTCTTCTGAAGGGAAACACTTTCCTAACTCTACATCATCAGTGTTTCGAAATATTGAAACCCATCCAGCCAGATGCTAAGGTGGCTGTCCGCTGACAACCGAAAAACTCAGCAGGTAATCTGACAGATGATTCGAAAGAATCCGAAATATGCCAGATGTTGATGGCAAAGATTGGCCTGCTCACCTCATTTGTCCAGTGACACATCCAATGGCTATCCTCCTGGCCAAGTCTATGAAGAATTGCCCCTAAATTTATTACCGGTCACAGCCTGATAGTCGCGAAAGAAGATGTCAATCTTGGTCACCTTAAGTCGTCATGTGGTGCAGTGCAGTAACCCCAGCGGAATTAGGCCTGATGGGGCTAAATTCCCAAAAAAAGGAAACACACCCCGAGGGGCTTATTTCCTTTTCGAAGTGGAAACAAGTCCCTAGGCTGTTTGGAATGCCTTTTGGTTGTGGGGAGTATTTCCTTTGCATGCATCCGAAATCGTACGCAACCCGAATCCAACAGTGAGCCCAAGCAGGGGTGTTGTACTCACATTTAAACTTTACATCCCCAAACTCGCACTCGGATGTATGCACAGTAAGAACCCCCCTGCTTGGGCTAATTGTTGGATTTGGGATGGTTGCGATATTGGATGTATGCAAAGTTTGAATACGGATTGGAGGGCATGTTGCCCCCTGCAACCGCCCTGTTTGGGCTCACTCTTGGATTTGGGTTGCGTGCGAGGTGTATGCCAAATTTCGTTGTATTCATGTTTCTTTTTCCCCAAAATTTTGGGTTTGTAATTATTTTTGGGAGTTTTGAATAGAATGCCATTTTCAAATGGCAATAACAGCAGCGGGTTTTTTTCGGGGTGGGGCTTATTTACATTTCGAAAAGGAAAGGCTTTTCCCTTATTTTCAGTAATTTAGCCCAGCGAGGTTTAATGCACTGCACCAATGTAACTATACAGCGGTATCCATCCAGAAAGCAAAGCCCTTGCCACGCTTTCTGCTGTTATGTCTGGCAATGGAAAAGACTCCAGCCAACGGGACAATCGGTCGATACATGTCAATAGATATCGATTTCCTTGGGAGGATGGTAACGGCCATATAAGATCAATATTGACGTGCTTGAATCGACCTACGGGTGGAATGTAGGTTGTCCCGAAAACATCGAACGAATTCGACCAAACTGGCTAAACCTGAGGGCTCAGTGGCGCGATTGTTAGTGCGATGAACTGCCGTGCAGAAGGTCTGGGTTAGATTCCCAGCCGTAGCAACACCTAAATGATATTTCACTGACCCTTCTCTCGTGATGATCTGACAAATCATCCGAGTAGTATCAGTTGTCAAGAAAAGCTTATCTCAACATAGCCGTTCGGAGTCGGCATAAAACAGGAGGTCGCGCCATCGTGCAAGAAGTATACACGCACGCATGAATGGTTGTTAGAAAGCTAGGCCCTGGGTACTGACGAGCCTGTTGCGCAAAAAATTTGTATTTTTTTTGAACTGACGATTCGTGCCCCTGGATGTGATAAGCCGTGCAGAGAGGCCATAATCCTATGGCACCATGCATTAGGTACGATTAATCGAATTTTGCTTGATGAAAAGTCACAATCAACTTGCAATTTAACTTCCAGCCGAGACAATGAGTCAGCTATCCATGCTAAACTGAGTGATTCCGATGACTTGGCTACGTATTTTTGTTCTGTATGTTGTATTCTCTGCCCTCAATCAGATGTCGGAAATACTCCAGTAGTGCTGTACCGTTGATGGGCCTTTGTTAACTTCATGCTAAATAAACCCAGAGGCTGTGGAACGCTATCAACGATCTGATGAAGTACAGGGTGGGCCATCTAGTGGTTTCATTTTAAATCATAGGTTATTTTGACACTGACAGCTCTAAAGTCAGTACATATAACAGAAAGTCAGTATCATACCTCCGCGTAACGAAATGAGTCGCTTTACGGGTGAACAACTTTGGGAAATATTGAAAACTTATTTCCAAAGTGAGTGTTGTGTAGCCCAAACAATGCGTTATTTGAAAAGAAGTTTTGGCCGGAATGAAGCACCAACCGTGGCTGCTGTACGAAAGTTTGTGAGAATGGTATGCTATAGTGGACAACACCCGTCGTCGTAGGGTGAAGACAGACGAGAATGTGGCTGCTAAAGCCGATAGTGTGAGACTCAATTCACGACCGTCAACTCGCCATCGATCTCAGCAGCTCAAAATTTCACGCACTAGCCTAAGGAGAATTCTGTACAAAGATCACAGATTGAGATTATTGAGTTTGGGCCTTGTAGCAGCTTGAATTGGGCAACGATTTCGGGCGAAAAATCATATTTTCTGACGAGACGCCTTTTTATTTTATATGTTAACAAACAAAATTGCCGCATCTATGGATTGGAAAACCCGCAATGTCTGGTGACAGTTTGGTGAGGGTTGGCGTAGTGTTGGCATAATTTTTCTCATTTTTCTTCGTAAATGAGGCTGGGGAACAACGTTTCTTTCAACGGTGGCCATTACATCGCCACGTTAACCGACTTTTTTATACCCTTCCCATAGGGGTATATTAGTTTTGACTTTTGATACATAGTTTGTAACATAGAGAAATAATTTAGCTACATATACAGTGCTCTTCACTTGATTAGGCGCACCGATTTTTTTTTAAATAAACTTAATTTGTTTGTAAGTATGTGTAGCAATAATCAAATAATTACATATATTAGAAAGATCATTAAGTTCTGTATACAAAAACATAAACAAATGGTAGGTGAGAGGAAGTTAACGGTTATTTTTTCTCTTTCTTGCATATGCTCTAAGAAAAAGTGCAGTTTTTTGTTGTTCACCTGATTAGACGCACACGTTAAATTGGCTAATTGGTCGTGATATGTCACGTGGGATGGTCCTTATCTGTTAAGTGGAATTGAGTGCTAGAAAGTTTAAGCAGTGAAGAGTGATTTTAATCCAAAATGGGTATAAAAAAAAGCGTTAACAGCGGAAGAAAAAGGCAAAATTGAAGCGTTAAATTCCGAAGGCTTCTCCATGAAAAGTATTGCCAAAAAAATAGGAAGAAGCGACCATGTGGTAAGAAATTATTTAAAAAACAGTGCCACATACGGTAAAAATTACAAAGGAGGGATGAAAACAGCTTTCACAACTCATGACAGAAGACAAATTTTTAGAACCGCTTAAAATTCAGCTCTTTCAATTCAATTCAATTCAATTTCAATTCAATTTGTTTATATAGCAGAACTCTGCTATTGAAATTCGGTTTTTTTACAATTTTAAACTTAAAAGTAGTATACACATTTTGTTTGTTTTAACTCAACTAGTTTGTATGAGGATATTTACATTTTATGATTTCATTTACATATCTTTTGAATGTTTTTAAATTTGTTTCATTTTTTGCTCTATCCGGGAGTTTGTTAAACAACCTACAGCCTTTATACAAAATACTATTTTGGGTATCATTTCCAATGTAGTTAGGTAGTCTAAAATCTTCTCTATTTCTTAAATTATATGGCTGGGATTCCCCCACATATCTCAAATATTTACTTAAGTAGTTAGGTAGAAGATTATACTTAATTTTGAAAACAAAACATAGTACATTAACAAAAATTCTTTGCTTTACGCTTAACCATTGAAGCATATTTAGCATTGATCTTATTGGTGTAAGATGATTACTTTTAAGTATAATACGCATAGATTTATTTTGTAGACGTTGCAGTTTCAACAAAACAGTATCAGAACAAAGGTACAAAATTGACGAACAGTACTCGAAATGAGGTTTTATCATAACATTATAGACATTAATAGCACATATTACAGATAACTTGTTTCTTATTCTGTTAAAAAATCCATTTTTTTGCAATTTTTTTGACTAAATAATCAATATGGATACTAAATTTTAGTTTGTCGTCTATAACTATGCCTAGATACTTAATTACATTCACTTGCTCCATTTTTTCATTGTCGATCTCCAGGTTGAGGTTGACGCTATGTTTAAGGGACATACATTTTGATTTTGCTACGTTGAGTTTTAGTTTGTTCGCTTTCAGCCAATCATTAACACTGTTGAGGTCTTCTTGTAATAATTTAACACACTCGTCTGTGTTCTTTCCAGATATTAAAATGAGTGCATCATCGGCAAAAAACACAATTTGGGAATTTTTAAGAACTTCTTTAATGTCATTTATATAAATTATAAATAACAGCGCGCCTAGTATCGATCCCTGAGGAACTCCGTATCTTGTTTCAATGCTATTGGACTTTATGCCATTCACTGTGGTTTTTTGTGTTCTATTCGATAGATATGATGCAAACCATTCTTCTTCCTTTCCTCTTACACCATAACCGCGGAGTTTTTTTTACAATTATTCTTCGGTCGATTGTCTCAAAGGCTCTTTTAAAATCAAGCAATACAGCCAACACAAACTTTTTTTCTGCTATCTCCTCTTTCCAGCTTATTAATACATTATTTAGCGCTGACTCGCAGGAATGTTTTTTTTCGGAATCCTGATTGGTTCTCAATAAATAATTTGTTTACTTCAAAGTAATCTTCGAGTTGTGAGTGAACTATTTTTTCAACAACTTTTTCGTTGATTGGTCGAAAGTTCTCACATTTGTCGGTTCCTTTTATTTTTTCGATCGGAGTGACAATTGATTCTTTCCATGTATCAGGAAATCGTCCTGTCAGCATTGAGTGGTTAATGACTTTCACGAACATTGGACCAATTGTGCTAATTGCATCCATCAGAATTTTCGCATTTAAAAACTTAAAGTCTCTTTTATTATTCAGAGACTTTCCACAAGAAAAATAAAAGAAAAAGCCAGCACATCAACTGTTCGGCGAGCTATTTTAAGTGCTGAACACCTTAAATTAAAAAAAAAAACTAAAAAAAAGAAATCCACTAAACGCCGTAAGAAAACAACAGCGGTTGGAATTCGCACGCGTTCACGTGACGTGGGATGCCAAACATGGAAGTGCGGGAAATTGGCAAAATGTATTTTTTTCTGATGAAAAAAAATTTAACTTGGAAAACTTAAAAAAAATTAACTTAAAAACTTTCTTAACAAGATATTTAGATAATCTGAATAGTTATATTTCGTTCATATAAAAAGTTCTTTTTGGGGGCGTTTTTAGTAAAAAACACTTTTTGTCCAAATTTTACAAAGTTCGAAAAAACTTCTGATGCAAGTACTTCCGTTATGGTAATGCAAACATTTTATCCCTAGATCATTTTCACCTACGCCCAAGGCATATAAAATAGAAAAACATTGTTTTTTGTCGAACCACAAAAAGTTTTGATAAACTGTCTGAACAATATGTTATGAAAATGTCATTTTCTGTATTTCATCGCCATGTCGCCAACATATTGGGGAAATTAATTTTAGGGATTTGATGGCATAGGGTATTCTACGATCCGTACAGCGGATTGTAGCTTTCTCATATGTTTTTTACTAAATTGGAGACATGAATTTAGACGACCTCTGGTTCATGCACCAAATTCCGAAATCCTGTTATCAGCCGTCTTGGCGATGTCAATTGGCCGTATCTGAGCTGCGATTTTACCCCTTTAGACATTTTTTTATGGGAACCGTGAATGACCGAAGTTATGCTAACAATCCGGAAAAAATTCAAACACTTAAAGCCAATATCATCCAAGAAATCCGTGAGCTACAGCCCGAAACCATCAACAAGGACTTGGAAAATAAGAGTGACAGAATGCGCTACTGCGAAGCCAGCCGAGGCAGCCACTTGAATGATGCTTCAAAATAAACTTGTGTTTGCCCCGTTACTGCACCGATATCAAAATCTGAAGCGTCTAATATGTAAAGGGTCCGCCAAATAATTTTTTTTTTGAAAATGCTATAAAAAAAAACTACTGAATATTTTCTCAAATTTCTTTTTTTATTTGAAAGTACAATCCTTCCGGTTAAGAATGGAAAATAATTTCATTCAAATGGCTGCCTCGGCTGGCCATGCAGTAGCCTACACGATCGGTTCAATTTTTAAGCACATTATCGATTGTGTGCAGATGTATTTCACCAATGGCTTCACGAATATTATCCTTTAAAGCGTCAATTGTCTCTGGCTTGTCGGCGTAACACTTATATTTTTCGGCACCCCACAAATAATAGTCCAACGGTGTCGAATCGCAGCTCCGAGGTGGCCAAACGACATCAGCTCTGCGGCTGATAATGTGATCTTCAAAAACAGGACGCAAAACATCGAGTGTAGCTTCGGCTGTGTGGCACGTAGCGCCGTCCTGTTGAAACCAAATGTTGCCAATATCCTCCTCTTCAATTTTTGTGAACAAAAATTCGTTCAACATGGTCCGATAACGATCGCCATTGACTGTAACGGCCACTCCTTGCTCATTTTCGAAGAAAAATGGCTCAATTATGCCTCTGGACCAAAATCCGCACCAAACAGTGACTCGTTTTGGGTGTATCGGCTTTTCAATGTATGCGTGCGGGTTTTCTGTGCCTCAAATGCGACAATTTTGCTTGTTTACATACCCGCCAAGATCAGAATGAGCTTCAACTGAAAAGATGATTTTTTTTGGCAAAATCGGCATCTTCTCTAAGTCGATCGCAGGCCTACTAAACGAAGCGAAAACGCATTGGATGGTCAGTTGGCTTCAACTCCTGAACCAATTGGACTTTGTATGGCGTCATACCAAGGTCTTTATGCAAAATTCATCTCAATGATGTCTCCGAAATGTTCAGTTGTTGAGAACGACGGTGAATTGATGTTGACGGCGCTTCACGCACACTTTCTGCCTTCCTTCCTTAAGTGGCGCTACAGTCCGGAATGAACCTGGGCCTCAACCAACATGCCTCTCCAATTAGCCCGGTCCTTAGCTAACTGCCTCCAGTTGCGCACTCCAAGTTGGTTGAGGTCGGTTTCCACTTGTGCGCGCCACTTAAGGCGAGGTCTTCCTCTACTGCGTCCGACGTCTGGCTGGGAATCGAAGACTCTGCGAGCCGGAGTATTGGTGTCCATTCGTTCTACATGTCCTAGCCATCTTAAACGTCCAATGCGGAGTTTTTTGACCAGGGGCATGTCGCTGTACAGCTCGTATAGTTCTTGGTTGAATCTTCGTCTCCATAGCCCGTCAACGCAAACGGGACCGAAGATTTTTCGAAGAATTTTTCTCTCGAATCTACCAAGGATTTCTTCATCCGCTTTTGATACAGTCCATGCTTCAGCGCCGTAGAGCAGGACTGGGATGATCAGGGTCTTATATAGGGTCTCCTTAGTAGTTCGAGTGAGGGCTTTACTACTAAATTGCCTTCTTAGCCCGAAGAAACAGCGGTTGGCAAGAGTAATTCTTCGTTTAATTTCTGACGAGATGTTGTTGTCAGAGCTAATAGCGGAGCCGAGGTAGACAAAGTCCCGTACTACCTCAAAGTTATATCTGTCAATGGTGACGTTCTGTCCAATTCGTCGATGTTGTGAGTCCTTTCGTGATGACAGCATATACTTAGTCTTACCCTCATTTACTGCTAAACCCATTTTCGCCGCTTCCTTCTCTATACTAGCAAACGTGGCTATGACATCACGTTGAGTCCTGCCAATGATGTCAATATCGTCAGCGTATGCTAAAAGTTGCACCGACTTTTGGAAAATTGTGCCTCTGGTGTTGGCTTTGGAGTTTTGCACAATTCTCTCAAGAATCAGATTAAAGAAGTCACATGACAGCGCATCGCCTTGCCTAAATCCTTTTTTGGTATCGAATGTGTCGGTGAGGTCGTTTCCGACCCTGATGGAGCAGCGAGAATTCTCCATCGTCATCCTACACAAACGGACGAGTTTGGGCGGTATACCAAAACTAGACATGGCTCTATACAGTTCGTCTCTATAAATGCTGTCATATGCGGCTTTGAAATCGATGAATAGGTGGTGGGTATCGATTTGGACTTCTTGAGTTTTTTCCAGGATCTGCCGAAGTGTGAAAATTTGATCGGTTGTGGACTTTCCTGGCCTAAAACCACACTGATAAGGGCCAATCAGGTTGTTGGTAAACGGTTTCAGGCGTTCACATATTACGGCAGATAGGATCTTGTAGGCGATGTTGAGGAGACTTATGCCTCTGTAGTTGGCGCAGTTCAGAGGGTCTCCTTTTTTGTGGATCGGGCAAACGATGCTGAGGTTCCATTCTTCAGGCATATTTTCATCCGACCAGATTTGGCTTATGAGTTGGTGGATGTTACTTACCAAGTCATCTCCGCCGGCCTTATAGAGCTCAGCGGGAAGGCCGTCATTTCCGGCAGCCTTATTAAGCTTGAGTTTAGATATTGCTATCCTCACTTCACTCAGGTCGGGTGGTTGGCAGTCTTCGCTGTCGTTGCCAATATTGAATGGTTCGTTCTGCCTGACAGCGGAATGTTGTTCGTCATCGCCGTTTAACAGTCTGCAGAAGTGGTTCTTCCATATCCTCAGCATCGACTGTGTCTCAACTACAATATTTCCTTGTTCATCTCGACAGGATTCTGTTCGAGCCTTGTATCCTTGGCTTTGACGTTTTACACTTTGGTAAAACTTGCGAACATCGTTCCTGGAGTGGCACCTCTCTATATCCTCGATCGCGCGCTTTTCTTGCTCTTTTTTCTTCTTGCTGAAAAGCCGATGTTCTTCCCTTCTTCTTTGCCTATAGAGCTCAATGGCAGCTCTCGTCTTCACCTGCAGCTTAGCCTTGTAGGCCTCGTTCTTGGCTGCGAGCATCTGTCGGCATTCCTCATCAAACCAGGGGTTTCTTGCTGGTGGGCGCGAGAAACCTAGCACTTCAGTTGCGGCTGATCTAATGGCCTGTTGGCATCGTTGCCATTGCTCTTCGACATTCGATGCTGGTGGTATGGTGTTAATCGAGAGGTTAAGGGATACGCGTTGTGCGAAGGTCTTGGCGGTCTCTTGCGATTGCAGTCTTCCGACATTAAATTTTTTCACAGTATTTCTGGATTGTTGTGGCGTGGTGGATATCCGCATTCTTACCTTGGCTGCTACAAGGTAGTGATCCGAGTCGATGTTAGCTCCTCGGAATGTTCGGACATCCAAAATACTGGATGCGTGCCTCTTATCTATCGCAATGTGATCAATTTGGTTGACCGTTCGTTGATCTGGAGACCGCCATGTCCCCTTATGGATATCGAGGTGAGGAAACCGTGTGCTGGCTATAGTGGCATTTCGTTCCGTAGCGAAATCAATTAGCCTAAGTCCGTTACCAGACGTGTTGTCGTGTAGGCTATGTTTTCCGACAATACTTCTAAAGATGTCTTCTCTTCCTACCTTTGCGTTAAAATCTCCCAGCACGATTTTAACATCGTACTTCGGTAGTCGCTCATAGGTTTTGTCGAGGAGCTCGTAGAAGCAATCCTTAGTTGTATCATCTTTTTCTTCCGTCGGAGCGTGAGCGCATATAAGGCTTATGTTGGCGAATTTGGCCTTGATGCGGATTGTTACTATGCGTTCGCTAATGTCTTGGAAACATAAGACTTCTTGCCTAAGTCTGGCACTTATAACAAATCCGCATCCAAATAGTCGCTGTTTCTGCTCACTATAACACGGTCCGTAGTATATGTCACAGTTTTTCATCCTCTTTTTGCCCGGCCCATCCCATCGTATTTCCTGGATGGCAGTAATGTCTGCTTTGTAGCAGTTTAGGGCTTCCGCTAGTTGTTCGCCTGCACCTCTCCTGTTTAATGTTCTCACATTCCAGGTGCAGATACGAACGTCGTTGTCCTTTTTTCGTTTAGCAGGGTCGTCAACAATAAAATCAGTCCTTTCCGAGGCTATTGGTTGCTTCGTAACTATGTTTTTTTTCTGTGGGTGGGTAGTTAACCCAAAGCACAACCCCCAACCTGGAGGGCCACTTTCTGCCACAGCAGCAATATTCTCGGGTGTACGCACTGTTTTTGGCTTTTCACGCTTTGGTTTATCGATGAGGATGCCAGTTTCTTTCACTTTTTTTCACAAGATAACGAACATACGGAGCTGACGGTGCTTCTCTTCTTCCAAAATCCGTACGCAATTTTTGCACACATTCTGCAACATTACAATGATTTTCAAAGTAATGTTGCAATATTTCCGAGCGTTGTTCAAGCGTATACACAACCATATTCGTTCAGCGGAAGGATAAAACTAATTATCTGTTAAATCAGACATGAGCTAAGTGTTACCATTCACGATATAAGCACTAGTTGAAAAAAAAACGTTAGATGGCGGACACGTTATTTTAAAATTGATATTTCCCTCTGGCATGCCTTACCAAATGCATTACCATTTTTATTTTCCAGCCACTTGTAAACGTTTAGCGGCTTTGCTCGCATCTGGTCGTCATTCATATCAACTGCCTCAGATTTATTCTTAGCTTTATCAGTTTTTTGCGGCCGTTTTATTCAAAACTTCTTATTCTTAAAAAAAAATTGGTCAAATCTTAAAAAGATGAGTCTTTGGGACAACCTTCAAAAAATAGTCTTGATGATAAAAGAGTGCAATTCCCATTGACTATAATTTCGAAAACCCACGATGAAATTCGTAAATTCCATTTAAAAAGTTCTTCTATTCGAATGAAAACCGCCATTCTACCCCAAAATTCACCACGAAAATATTCTCCCAATTGCCAGAAGCGCCACTGCGCACCCCTATCCAACACCGGGTGAGTGTCTCAGCTATCACGCGAATTAAATTCCACTTTCCCTTTGAATTTCGAACAACTTTTTCGAACTCAACCGAATCCCTTTCGATTTCCTTCCGGCTGGCAAACTGACATCCGTCTTCCTGGTGTATTTTCTTCGGCTACCTGAATCGGCAACAACTCGTTATCGTTGTATGCATGCACACGGTACACGAACGGGTAATAATAAATGGGGGTAGTTCCAAGGATAGAAGAGGAAGAGTTCCTCCTGGCATATGACATCGCACACAATCGTTAATGATATGCACCCTACTATCAGTGTTTATCTCTTAGTAGTCGTAGTTTTTTTTTCAATATATCTTCGGTTTTTTTTTATGATGTCAAGCACCCCTAAGTAGAACATAGACATAGGGCTAGTGTCCCTCGTTTTTTTTTTTATTAATTTTCAAAAAAAAACACGACTCTACGCATTGGTGCACCTTTGTGTTGTCTGCAATATGCAAATTTTTTCACTCTCACATTTCCGGTATAGAGACTGCGTTTCGCTACATAGGTCGGGGGTATTCGTATGCGAGTGCGGTTTGGTTATCCTTTCGGAGCCATTAAGCGAGTGTGTAAAATCCTTCCATCTGAACTAATTGCAACGACCTTCGGCGAAAATTTGCATATGTCATAGGGAATTTATCGCAATTTATCGGCGCAAAAATTGCTTGCGTCAAATGAAGCGATAGATAGATACTTATATACAGAGTTTCCCTATAAAGGAACGGGTTATAAAGGGATGCTGTCAATTTTGTAGGGATGAGTCGATATTCTTTTTTATTTAATGACAGCTGCCACAAGTAGGTAAACGCTCTCACTTTTAAAAAGGGTTAAGTTCAGGTCAATACTCGCATTTGGGGTCTGTGTCATCTCTGTCAAAACCCCAAAGCGGACTGTGTGTGAAATTACCATTCGATTCTTATACGGCTTCCGTAACGGGAACTCGTTAATTATTAATCACATGTAAATGCGGTGCGACATTCATTCCAGCAACACTATATGGACTGGCCACTGCAGTGGTATAGCCCGCTATATCGAAGGAATATGTGTACACGAGGTGTTTGGTGTACCTAAACCTAACCTAATAGGTTCTCACCCTGATTTGAATAATATTCAAATTTTCTTTGCTGCGGTGGACGGACATGCCGCATCTCCATCGCCTGTTGCGTAAGGTCATCGCCACCACCACCACTACTATTACTATTTTCCTTTGGCGAGGATCATCATCGTCGTCGCATCGCGCGCGCACCACGTGGATTTTTGCATAAATTTATACGCCGGCACCACATTTTGAGGTTATACACTCGTTATTTTGGACTTAATTATTCAAATTTAACCCGAGTTCCGTTTTTTTTTTTGCGGTTGCTTCTGCTCTGCCGGTGGTATTGTGATGGTAATTATGCAGACCAAAGGATATGCGGCGGTTAAGGAGTAGTAGTAGCAGCATCATTATCATCACACCGAATTAATTTGTCTTCTTCGAATATGGGTTTATGACGAATCTGGGTTACTCGGGTGAATCTCATTACAGAACCTCTCGCGGATGAAGAGAGATATATTATGACTTCTTTACCGCGTCGGTTTTATACGTCGATTAAGATGCCTGGCACGAGGCTAACTTGTTGCACATTTGAATAATTTGCATTTAAATAAACGGATACCTCTATATACACGTTTGCTTGATGTGGTTTAAGTTTTTTTTTTGTGACTTTAAGTGTTTTGACGTTTAATTGGTTATCTGTCATAAAAGAGTGCATCAAAATGAGATAAAAACATGAGAAGTCATATAGAATTGTAATTGAATTGGAAAAAATTGCGATTTTTATGTTCGTTTTGGTTTGTTTGTTTTTTTTTTGATGACGACGTCTGTGAATGGTGTTGTTTAAATTCAAATAAAGTCTGAAATTATGTTTTTTTTTTCTGGAAAATGAAAGTGACATATCCGTCACGGTTATTGGTAATACGACGGAGATTTTACTTTCCATAAAAAAATCATACAAATGCATTCCAAAACTGTTATGACAACCAAGTTGGTTATTTAAGTGACAGATGATGGAGTGTGTTCAGTGACCAGTACTATTATGTAGTTAATTAGTTTTATCGTTTGTTTGTTGTATTCAAATGATTTTTTTTTCAAGAAGAAGAAGAACTTCAAGTATAGATAGCTGTTTTGTGATTTATGACTAGTGCTGTATTTTGGGTTAAGTATATACCTAGTGGATTAGCTGGAAGTTTGGGTTGGAATGAGAGCTGGTTTAATGATATAAGATTGTGCGATTTCTAATTGTCATTCAGAGGGGGTTCCAAGGGAGATTTTAATATTATTCCTGGTTTGTGGATGGAATGGAAATTAAAAAAAAAAAATCGTCAAGATGGCTATTTGGTGGTTGTATTTTGTCTGGAGGTTTATGTGGAAGTTCTGATTGACAGTTGGTACATGAAATGATGGTTATTGTATTATAAAAATAACTTCCACAGTATTCAGAGGCGCTGATTAGGTAATCGGTGAGTAATATATTTGTTTTCTTCATAAGATGTTTACATGCGCATATATCGAAATCTGGGCACCGATTAGTTACTCAGGGTTTATAAATATCGGGGATAGTGAACATCGTCATATGTAAAGGGTGAAGCAACAGGTAGTGTGGATGTTTTTGTACGATAAAACACATATGTCATGAATAGTCATTGCAGATCTTTATTGAACGTTTAAATTCGGTTTATGACAGTTATGTGTGGAAAACAAAATCGTTGATGAGACTACGATTGATCTGAATACAAGTCACTTTAAAACTTGAGAAAGGTATGAAAACACTTAAAACCATTTGCCCGCGTGTAAATTATAAAATGAAATTCATATTCCTTGGATGATCTGTAGAAAGAAATTCATAAAAAAGTCATATTCCGTGGATGTTCTGTGGACTGAAAAGTCTGGAAATAAGCAATTTAGTAACATGATAAGTGTTTCTTATTAACTGGCAGCTATTACTAGTTGTTCTAGGAATCATTTTAAAAACTCGTGCAAGTTCCAGTTCTTCTATTTTTTTATTTTTATTTTGTTTTTGCAGGTGAGGTGAATTTATAACGCTCAAAAAGCGCCCTGGGATGAAACTTGCATTTAAATTCCAATACAAAAAATTACAGTTCCTATTTTTGCCGATTTGTACTTTTTCCCCTGCAATTAGGTCTTTGACGGTCCTTCTGCAGTAAAAATGAGTAATTTCCCAAATTTCTTGATGAAAATTCTTCCGGAAAGAGACATATTTACGAAAAAGGACGGGAATGCGTTCATATGTTGTTTGCCATTTACAGAAAAAATGGCACAAAACATGTCCTAAAACTAACGTGTTGTCGCTTTTAGATACCAACTGACAGTTTACTCATTTTTACTCAACAGAAATGTCTGCAACTGCAGTAAATGTATTTACTGAGTTTTGTGTAATTTTTTTTTCTCTTTCAGAAGCTCTTTTTTTTACAAATTTTTAAGTACGGGAACAGCAAAAAAATCAGTAAGAATCACTAAAAATATTTTGTTTGATTGTGTTGAGATATATGATGATTTTTGACAAGGGGTGAGTTACTTCCACTACTCCAAATTTATTTAGTCCACTCTTATTCATATTCCACGTCAAAAATATGTTGTTAGGATTTTTGCCTTCTATCAGAAATTCCTTTTTCGGGAGCTAATGTTCGTTATTTGTAGTAATATGCATAAGATGTATGCTAAAAAATTGAGTACTTAAGTGTTCATTTAGTTTTGATGGAAAAATGCTTTTTTTTAAAAGCCCAACGTCAAAACAGCTTCGTGTCACAAACTTATTTATTATGACACCTCAGTTTTGTTTGATTTCAGACAGCTAATTAGCGTACAGATTATTGAATAAGTTGATGCTAGTGGTCCTTAAAACCGCAAAATTATAAAAAAAAGTTATTTGTTAAACGTCATCGTTGGTAATCTATGACGGGATGACTTGTGATTTTACTAGAAAAGCATGCTAACCTTTTCTAGTAAACTCACACGTTATCTCGTCATAGACAAAGATTACCAACGATGACGTTAAAAGCCTTCTGGAGTGCTTTTCCTCATACTCTGTATAAAAGAAAAGCTTGCTAACCTTTTCTATTAAACTCACACGTCATCCCGCCATAGACAAAGATTACCAACGATGACGTTTAAAGCCTTCTAGAGTGTTGTTTCTCATACTCTGTATAAAAGAAAAGCTTGCTAACCTTTTCTAATAAACTCACACGTCATCCCGTCATAGACAAAGATTACCAACGATGACGTTTAACCAAAAATCTAGAAACTTATGAATTCCAGCTAGTATTGTGTGAACTGTCTAATTAAACTTACAGTGTGTGTATTAATAATCATCGCTATCCAACAAAAATTCCATTAGCTAACCAATAACAGTTATCTTCATTAAATCTTCTATTAAAATGTCACTCAATTTTCATCTTCCAATTGTAATTGATCTGAACACACCTAGTCATTTCTTTATATAGCAAATATTTTAAACATCGAAGGGGTTCTTCAATTGTTTATCATTTTATAATTATGACATTTTACGTCACTAACAAATGTCACTATTGACTATTCAATTCATTTTGAAAGCCATTACCTATTTCAGACAGACATAATCTAAACAATTGTACCACCAAACATTTGTGGTTTAAAGCCGCATCATGTTAGTTAATTATCTTAACACAAACTGCTTTGACAGAAGTGTCAGATTAATTTCATTGCTGACAGTGATTCAGCTTTAACGAAATTTGCAATCTTTTCGGACAGAGCAACCAGTAATTAAGTGATTTGTTTGCATGATCGGTTGATTGGGAGCTTTTCACTTAAAAATGAACGATTTGACAGGTGCAGAATGGAAGGTGATAAGTGACATAAAATTTGAATTTTTATCCAAAGCAAAAGATGCTATTTGACAAGCATTGCATGAATATGATGAAATATGAAATTTCACATTAAGCTTTTCAGATTTGTTATTTATTACATTCTCATCCCAAGAGTGTCTTTGTGTTCGATTACTTTTAAAAAGGTGTACCAGCAATTTTAATTTTGAGGATTTCAGTTAAAATTTTTACTAATTTTGGATTAAATTAATCAATGCTGACAGACAGTAGTTTTTTATTTTTAAAAAGTAATCGGTCGATATATTGTGCATTCCATCAGTCTTTATGGTTTTAACATCCATGCAACTTTTATACATGTACCCCTCTATTAATAACCGATGTGCAACTATCTGTTGATTAACTTTTGTCATTTGCGCGTGTGTTTCTTAAGCGACAAATATTTATTTTTTATCAGCCGATACTCAGGGTTTTTAAATACGAGGGGCAATGGCAGTGTCGATGAAGTTCGTCGAGATGGTATTATGATCCATTCAGGTGATCCATGCAATGACTACGTGAAGACTGCCACTCGTCACATGTTTTCGCGTCAAGGATTGTTGGGTATAAGGTCAAAATTATGTCGCTATACGATCGCAAGAACAAGATTAGCCCCAAGAAGCCATTGGAGAGCCAAAGGAGTAGAAGAGAAATGTAAGCTGTCTTAATTTTTATTTTACTTCAAGAAGTTCCATTTCAGGTTCATTTATTTATTTATTTTTTAAATTCTGACTTGCCGAAGCAATAAGATGCAGGTCGACCTAAAGATCTATTGTGCTTGCCGTCAGATGTCTGTTTAGGTTAGTAGTGCTTCTACATTCCTAATATAGCTGATAATACGTTCAGCAGAGGATTTCTTTAGTTCTTCTGTACTTAATATTTCCCTGAAGAAGGATTACCTTGTTATACTGTAAAGGGCCGGGCATTCACATATGATGTGTTCGGCTAGTCTGCACTCCGGTGAGTCGACTAAATGCATTTTATTTAGGTGATATAGCAGACCGTGCTGACCCGTTAGGTAGCCTACTAAGTTCTTGATATCGTGCCTGCGAAGATTAAGTATCTTGTTGGTATCTGTTTTGAAGGGCTGAATAGCTCATTTAGGCCTGTCTTAGGATGTTATCTCAGTATGTATTTAATTTGTTTTCTTCCCAGCTTTTTATAGCCAGATTTATTGCTGATTTGGGGATTGCACAGTAAGGTTCGGGTCCAATGAAAGGGGTTTCCGAGCCTAGTTCATCAGCTTTTTCGTTACCTTCAATCCCCTTATGTCCGGGGACCCACCATAACCTGGTTTTGTTCCTGGAACTAAGTGTTTGTAGGAAATTAAAGCAGTGTAGTACTGATTTGGAGTCAATAATGTGTGAGCTTAGGGCTTTTATAGCGGCTTGACTGTCCGTGAATATATGGATGTTGGCGCCTTCAATACCTGAATTGTGTATTAGGTTTGGGCATTCTTTAATGGCATGGAGCTCTGCTTGAAATAGACTGGGGATTTTTCCTATAGGTATTGAAACGTTCTGATTTGGTCCATGGATACCGCTCCTACCTCTGAGTCCATTTTAGAACCATCCGTATACCACTTTTGGCTGTTTTGGCAGTTTGGTGGCTTATTGCTAACCCATGAATCTTTTGTTGAAGCATATTGTCTTGGGTAAGCGGTCTGTAACCGCACAGATCATGTCATGTTCTGGAAGTTCGGATAGTAGTTCCTTTAGTTCTGGGTGATTGCTAAAGTTTAGCTCTTCCGCTTGTGTCAAACTTGCTGAGCTGCGAATTTTCACTTTTTTTTATAAGGATGTGGAGGGGCGTTAGTCCTATTAAGGCTTCTATAGCCGCAGTGGGACAGGTACGTATGGCTCCGGTAGTGCCCAGACAGGCAAACCTTGTTTATTTTATTTATGGTTGTTTTTTGGTTGACTTTTTTTCCACCATACTATTGAAGCGTAGGGTATAATAGTCCTGCCCATGATCGTGTAGATCCAGTGTGTGGTCTTTGGAGAGATTCCCCAGGATTTGCCTTACATGCTTCGGCAAGCCCAGGTCAATTAAGTACAATTACCTTTTCTCATTTATCGGTGAAGCTAAAATCTCCATTAAGGGCAATAAAGCTCCCCCACTTTTTTATCTTCCTATTGGTTTGCATGTAGGGTTCGTCGGTCTAAAAATAAAACGACGAGACTTCTGTTTTTGATCATTTCGTCACTGGGGCGATGTAAATGCTGGTATTTTTGAAGTTGCGTGATACAAGAGTTTTTAAGCATCTCTTGAGATTGTATAGCAAAGTGAATTAATAATGCACTTGACGGGGAATCATTAGTTTGAACATAACAATACCAACTGAGTAGATAGATCTCGGACTTTTATAAGATGATTCTTTCCAATGGTGTTCAAGCTACGTTACGTCTGGTGTTTGTGAAACATCTTCATCTTAGTTTTAGTTATAGTTTGCTTTCAAACGCCTTAAATCTTCAAAAACAAACGTTTTTCATAACTCAATTTTTGTTAGCTAAGGAGTGCAAGAAAACTAGCGAAGGCAGTACCAGAGCTCACTAAGTAACCACCATATTGCTGTTAAGAAACCCTGTATACTTCCATCATGAAGGGCTTAAACAGATTTCTTTACCACTATAACCTAAAGGTATCCTCTACCGATAGAAGGAAGGCCTGTATCTATAAATTATTTTATATACCCACAGAGCTGATATCCTTGAATTTGTAATCCAAACCTACTTCATTGCCAGACCCCGCGGGAGTTGTCTGTTCGATTACTGCAAGCTTGTTGACTATGGAGTTATATATGAGAATTAATCCTTTTATTCCATATGATAGCCAATTTAATTTTAATTTCCAAATATGGATGACAAGAGAAGACGTCAATGCTATTTCTGGAGTAACAATATTCTTATATCAACAACTACAATGATCAGAAAGATGGAAATATCTACACAGCTCTCTGTAGCCTATGGCTGGTTTATTACAATTGAAAACCTTCTGGAGTGCTGTTCCCCATTCTCTGTATAAAAGTCTTGAAACCTTAATATAGAAACATTACGCCACATAGCTGATATCCAATTTAAAGCCTTCTGGAGTGCTGTTCTTCATATTATGTATAAAAGTCTTGAAGGCTTCATATAGAAACATTACGCAATTGGAGATTCCATTTTCCTATCATGTACTTCTGACTTTCTTGCAGAAGTAAGGATATCAAGCTTCTAGCTTAGCATTCTTTCCAAATTGAGATCCATGGAGTAGGCGCAGTTTTTATATTAACATAACAGACTCTCCGTCTAGATTCAACCGTTGTGAAGAAAGTGGTTCAGTTGTAGGTCATAGTCATGCTCATCACGTTCACATCAAATCACCAAATTCATGATCCAAAGTGTTCGAAATGGGCCAAGCATTCTTAGTTGGCAATTGGTCATAACTTCACATTAAACGTCTGTATGACATAAGAAAAAATGGCTGAATAGATGCCTGAACGAAGCAATCTTATCGGATCTATGTCCCTGAACCCAATGTATCCAATGAAAGTTACAAAGTGGTATGATGTATAGACAGTGGCATCATCGGATAATTTTACAAAAAAAAAAAGACGGTGAAGAGGTCGTTTCCGAGAATGCTGAACGTTATTCACGGATGCAGACCGACTTTTCCAAAATCAAGTGAATTGAAAGTTGATGAACGGTAATTTTTACATGAAGGAAATACGGGACACACAAGGTGGCGCAAAAGTTGTCACCCGTCGCAAAAGCTGTAACCCGATGTTTTTTGGTTGCAAATATTTGAATTCTTCCGCAAAAAAAGTAGAAAAATTTATTCCACGATTCAAGTCCTATGCGCCACCTATAATAATTGTTTCGATTTTTTTGCAAAACACTTAAAAAAATGACGGCCAAGAATCATCGGGTGACAACTTTTGCGCCACCTTGTACATACAAATCTCATTAAAAGTTTGTAAAGTGCAGATTGGTTGTAGTAATCTACGGATCGCGCACTGATCCCATTCTTGTTATGACGTAGCATTGGCCGTGTTCCGGATTTAAGATTTCGTAAGATATCTTAGATGAAGCTCTATTCTCATTGGTCAAAATGGTCGATTGACCAACGACAACAGAGCTTTATCTTTAATTTTAAATAACGAGCACGGCCATTAAATTGTGTCATTTGCAGGTGACAGATGTCAACATATATTTTTTTTTCATTGACATTCAAAATGAGTTGATTTCTATAAGCATTGGTGTGAAATCTATCCGAAATGGTATTAATTTGACTTAAGATGAATGACACATTGACAGTTAGCCCTATCGGAAATCTATAGCGCTTCTTCAAAAATATTAAATTAAATAAATTCTTTAAGGAATCCATTTACGCAGCATGATGTAAGCTATTAACGTCGATTAATGCTCCATAATGGCTGGACTAATGTCCATGTCCAACCGTGTTTCCTGGTTTTGGTGAATATATGAATTATGCATGCAGTTGCGCAGTTGTCACCAATGAATATGATATTTTTAAACGCATCAAATATGAAAAGAATGACAAACAGATCGTTTCTAACCTGCAAATAAAGTTCAAACGATTCCAATTGGCTATTCAGTAAGTTAGATTCAAATCACGTTTTACACGTACCTACTACATATTTCCTATGGTGAAGAAATTTAGGTCTTCTAATCAAGGCTCTATAAACTCCAGACTACCGATTGTGAAGGTGCTGCTAATCCTCTGCGCTCACTTCAGTGGGTTCTGCTATCTTCTTTGTTTTGTCAATTGACCAAACATTCAAATCAATGTTTATAAATTTTTAGTGTCAATTAAAGTGACATTTTATTTTAATCAATGAAGGCAGTGGCTCCCAATCTTTTTCAGTCCGCGGCGCACCTACAAGTTTAGTTTTTTATCACGACGCGACGCCCCACCCTATAGCTATTTGAAAAAGAAATTGTTCAATGAAATAATAGGAAAAAATTAAAACATCCAAAATATGAAACTTAAGAAACACAAAAAAATAGCTACTCAGTCAAATCAATTTGACGGGTGAGTCTGGTGTTCTCCACATAATTTTTCAAAGTGAGGAATAAGGCTTGAGACTGCCACTCTCATTTTTTGCTGCACATTGATCCTCGAGCGATATTTGCTTTTGATTTCAGCTGAAAATCCATCTCACATAAATAGATGTTGCAAATGGAATGAAAATTCTTAAACGGTTTGAATTTAAATTTAAATTTCATCATCTGTAAAGATTTTGAAAGCCTTCGATAAATTTCGAAAGGTGTTCCGTAAAAAGAGCCACCAGGTCTTGTGAGACAACCAGTTTATTAGAAGCCGCATATTTATACAATTGCGGGAAGCAATCTTGGGCGCCACCTACATTCATTTTTTTTATCCTCAGCTGCAATTAATTTCTAAACGCTGCAATGGTCTCCAATAGTTTCAGAATGACGTGTGTGTTGTTGTCGTGCAAAGATAGATTCACTTTATTAAGTTTGTCAAATATGCACAAATATGCTAGTTTTAGCAAAAAATCTGGTTCAGCAGAGTATGTGGCGTTCTCATGACGTTCTTTTTGTAAAGAAGTGCGAATTTCTTCATGCAATTCAATCACACGAAATAAGACATTTCCACGTGAAAGCCGGGAATTGCAGTAATACAACAGGGACACGTATTTTCAGCTCCCATATCTGTGCATCGTTTTTTTGAAAAGTCTAGCCGTTAGCGGCCTAGTTTTTATGTATTTTACTGCACCAATGTCACATTCTAGTACTTGGTTCAAATCAGAGCTCTTTGGCTTTGATGCAAGAGCTTCCCTATGCAACGGGTCCACATAGTATTCGGAGCATTCTACGAATAATCGTTTGTATTCCTCCATACCAACCAGATATGGATCGCGTACCATCAATACATACATAAATACACTTTTCCCAATCAAAACCATTTTCTGCAATAAATTTTACAAGAGTGACAAGTCCTTAGCATTGCTTTTGCAGAATAAAAGTCTTTCACAAAAATATTATGAGCCAGAAAGCGTACGTAACAAATAAGATGTGCATCATTATTACTGTCAATATCATCAAGTTGCAAACCAAAATATTTACCTTTCACGGCGCGGCGCCATTCTTTTTACACCAGGGCGCCACGTCGCACACGTTTGGAAGCGCTGAATTAAGCTATTTTGACAAGGATTGCAAATCATTGACATTTGGTGGTCTATTCAATGATATTCTAGTTTGGGCTGTTAAAAATTGTCAATTTTAAAAATACGTCTTTTGTAAATTAGCAAAAATCGTTAACTAAGCTCAACTGTTCAGGTTAAGCTGGACTTTACATAAGAGATTGAATAAGACCACACTTTAAGCTCTAGTACTTGGAATGGGAATTTATTTTGAATGTTTTAAACTCCCGAATGTTGTTTTTTAAATTCGAGAAAAAATGTTTTTGAAACGCTTGACATTACAAAATTTATAACATTTCCCAACACTCCAAGTTAATATATATAACGGAATTTTATTCCCCACAATATAATAGGAAAATTACCAACAGCTGACTGACATGTCATCATTTTAATAAATATTCCAATTATGAATAAGGATACATTACATCTTTTAAATTGTAAGCTCACGTCAACAGGTTTTTTTTTTCGCAAATATGAGTTTTAATCGATTTCCCCGCATATTTTCTATGCAACAATTTTATTTTGTTAAAAGTCATCTCCAAAATAAATTCTGTGAGTGCGCTTTATTTTACAACATATAACTCGTTTATTGCTCTTAATTTGTTTTGAAGTTTGCAAATCATGTTGACTTTTGTTTTATTTGAGATAATGTTATTCATAAATGTTATACTAAATCACTGGGATGTCATATTATAGTTGTAAATTTGATATACAAAAGTGATTGTTACCCAAAATTTGTATGCAAATCCAGTAATGGGTAAATGTAATGTAGGCAATTTAAATGTGTAAACTAAAATGTGCCTACCCAATACTATTTTAGCTTGATTGGTTACACTTTTCTTAGCATGTATATATTTAAGCGCTTCATTATGCTCTAATATAAACAGTTAAATACTGCATAATCGTACCATCGTACGATCGATGACGTACTTTCCATATACATATCTATTATATCATGTTCTCTTAACCAACTTGTACTATCTATACTTAATGTTAAGTTAGTTTTAATAAAACTTTCGAACGAAAAGCATGGTCTTTTAATTTTGTATTTCATCTTAATGTTACGTTTTGTCATTTTGCATGTTTCGAATGTCCAACAAACTATCAGAAGTGGGATAGTGTTCAAACGCGTGCTTTTAAGTATTAAAATTTATTTCTGCAATTAAAAAAAAGTTTATTGTGCGTATAAATTTTGTTTTTTTGAAAACAATCGATAAGAAAATGAACGCAGAAGCAAGAGCGTCGAAGTTTTTGGAAATTGCCACTGTGCAATTGCTCAAAGAAAAGTTGCGAGAAATGGGCTTGGCAACGAATGGACTTAAGCCGGCATTGAAGATACGCCTGGATGAAGGAATTGCCTTACTGGATTCTAGCCAACTGGAGGAGTATTTTCCTGTAAATATTCTTGGTGAAATCCAGGAAGAAGCAAATGTCGCTGAAATGGAATCTGAGGGAAATTCAATTGTAAGACAACTGGAGAACTTGAAGGAAATGGTAAGAATGAAGGAAGAAATTCGTTTACTACAGAAGAAATTGGCAGAATTAGATAATCCGGTGGATAAACATCAAGCAGCCTATTCTTTTCGTGACATTGAGGATGCTCTACCGACGTTTTCTGGTGACGACAATTACCCCGTTACGAAATGGATAAAGAGCTTCGAAGACTCAAAACGCATTTACCATTTTAATGTGTCAGAATGCTTTCTCTATGCAAAGAGAATGCTCAGGGGCACGTCGAAATTATTTCAGAGGTCCACATCGTGCAATTCGTGGAGTGAGTTAAAAGCTGCTTTGCTCACCGAATTTCATCAACACGCGACGGCTACCGATGTACATAATATGCTTCGAAATCGTAAAAAACGTAAGGAAGAGAATTTCCAACAATATGTTCTCACCATGCAGGAAATAGCATCTTCAGCTGACATAGAAGAGCAGGACATCATAAACTATATAATAAAAGGTATCCCCGACTCAATGTTCAATAAACAAATATTGCTTACAGCCAACAGCATTTGCGAATTGAAGACTACCATAAGGAAATATGAAAAAATGAAGTCCGAGTTCCAGCCGTCAACAAATGTCTACAATAAAACAGTACCGCAAGCAAAAACTTCACTCTCGCCAAAAGCCACAGTCAAGTGCTACAATTGTAACGATGTTGGACATGTGGCTACCAATTGTCAACAACCACGCAGAGAGAGAGGCGATTGTTTTCGATGCGGGCAGAAGGGACACATTGTCAAAGATTGTCCTCAAGCTACTTCGATTATGATGCTTAGTAATCATAACACAACATCACCTAAAATTTTGCATGTTTCGAATGTCCTACAGTAAAGCCTTTGTTATATTCTATTGTAAAAAATGTAATGTGTATGTCAATGTCACTTCTTTACGACTCAGAAGTTATTTTTTTTTTGCAAAAGGTTTTCTAAAACAACATGAATGCAAGAGTAATTTATAAACGTCAAATCAAAATTAAAATTTGTTTTCTGGAAAAAAGAATTGCAGTCACTAATAAAAGAAAAAGGAACATTTGACAATTTGACCGATTAATTGTGAAACAAAATGTTATACAAGTTGCAGGAAAATTTGTAAGTATATAAATTTTTTTAATTCCAACTGAGAACAGTGACAGTTAAATATTTGGCTAATTAGAGTTCTACTTATGTTTGACGAATTAAAAAAAAAAAAAACAAATTTACAAATCTGACAAATTACACCTTTGTTCGGAATATTTTATGTTGAAAATTTCAAAACATAAAAGAAATAATTTTCTCCATCTTGCACAATATTTTGTAAACAATATCATCTGTCAAATTATCAGATGTTTCTTTTTTCCGAGAAAAACATTTTTTTTGTTTTTGTGATCATTTTGATTTGACGTTTGTAAATTACTTTGACATTTATGTTATTTTAGAGAACCTTTTGCAACGAAAATCATAATTTTTGGGTTGGATAGAAGATACAAATTTTAACTCTATAAGGTAAATCCCATAGCGTTTCAGTATGAAGTCAAAGTGGGTGACTGATAGTCGTTCTTATTCAGATTTAAACTTCTCCAATAGCAATGTCGTAAATATTATTAAAATGTAGGATCAATCGACGAAATTCTGAATTTAACTTCAAAATGAGAGATCAATCCTAAAAATTATAGGCCAACCTTAGTCTTTTAGTTTGCTTTCAATTTGTACTACTGACCTCCAATTTTATTGGAAATTTAATGGAAAACTTAGGTAGGTAGGTGATCCAAATTAAAAAAAAAACATTAGGATCTACTAGTCACCAATATCACATAACGGAGCTCAAAACTAGCTCAAACTAATTTCTGTGTGCGAAACCATATTTTTGAAACAAAGATTGGGGGATTCACTTTATAGCTGATTCGCTGCGGCGAATTTAAGAATATTCTCCAACTTAAAGGTATTTTTCTGATATTCACAAGATGTGAGACGGGGGAAACAAATTTGTTAGGATTCGTTTCTTTCGGAAATCGAACCAGTCCAACACACCAACCACTAGGCCTAGAGCAATCCTGAACTTCTGCATAGAAAGAAGGTATCTACCATGAAATGCATTGTACTGTCAGGTCACTTGTCATTGCACTAGATTAAAAAAAAATTGCAACAATTTAGGTAGGTATGTCGCTTAACTAGAAGACAATCTTCACTCGAATGAAAATCCTCCAATTGCTCCAAATTGACATCCACCCACAGTAGCCGAACTGCATCACTTAACACCCCCTCAACATCGCACTGCATTTCCATCAAAACAAACGATTCCATCTGACACATAATGAACTCCCCCACATACAGCGTCTCAATTGACAGATGAATTTATCAAAAAGGAAAAACAAAAATTACCACAAATTATCACACAACCGTCTGTCTGCCTGCCTATATGCCCGGACATATGTTTTCCTCAATTTTTACAACCTATCCTAATGGCGGGCGTAATGAATAAAATATTTCTCTCTTCACTTCTCCCATCATCGGCGATTTAAATAAATTTACAATTTCTTTTGCATACGACAACAATCCACCACTTTCACTATCTACTGTTGCATTTGTCGACAACGACAACGACGACGAAAAACCAAAAATTTTTTATTAATAAATCAACGGGGCAACAATTTCGAACTCGAGAAGAAGAAAATTCCCTCGAAAATTCCATGCAACACGACACGACTGTCAGAAGAAGGGTTTGCCAAAACGCACCACACACAAAATTCTCTCTCACCGAGCAAACGGTTGGAGGGAAACAAAAGCTCATCGCGAAGACACCACCCACCCACCGACCTGCTGTCAAACAGAGATAACCACAAACACGGGGAGAGTTCTCTCCTCTTCGTACGGCGACATTATGTCAATTGTCAAACGGTAGTGGAGTACACCGTTCGCGACCAACAAAGATGGAAGATGTCGAAGCCATCGAAGAACACCAGAGTGTCCCCATCTCTCTGGGAGCTGTTTGTTTTTTTTTTGTTTCCTTCTTTTCTACCGACTTTGGTGAGAACGTATCAAAGTGCGCAGTAGTTGGGCGCCGAGCGCTCCATGACACCATGAAACAAAAACGAAAAACGGGTGGAGCCAACACCAGCACGCACACACACATCCATAACCACCATTCCAGTATTAGTGGCGAACTGTCACACTGACTTTCCAGTGACAACTCTGGAACAATATAGGCGTGCGTTTCGAATTTATTGGTCACGTATCGACGTAAAATAGGCGGATGTGCTGTGTGTACCATTGGAATGAACACACAATCAGCTGGGTACACACAAACACACATCACTCTTCCAGTAAATAGCGTCATCCCTCTCTGGCGTATGTCATTTCCCACCACCATTTCATCGAACACTTCAGAACCAGTTCGTGACGAAACCTCAACTCTATTCGCATCCCTTTCACACTACCATCCGACCGAATGACTGTCAATTGCGTTTCGTGTGGCATACACTCACACAGGGTGGATGGAAAATCCCTTGGAACTCGTCGTGCTCAATAGTTGAATAATATCTTTAGTTGACTTCGATAGCTCAATGAGTTTGCACGTGAAAATCTTTAACTCTCTCTCTTAGTCAATTTGTCAATATACAGCCAGAGATACACAATAAGATTTTTTGTTGTTGTTGTTCTTTGCCTTGTGTTGTATATTTTTTGTTTTTGCATTTTTGTCGGATAAATATCGGATTTAAATAAATTCCAAAAGAGAAAAAAAACGAGCGCCAAATAATTTGTTTAATCAAACGGTTCGGTGTTGAATTTGATCGCGGCATTGCCACAAAAAAATATAATTACTGTGCGTGTTGTGTGCATATACACATGTACCTACATGGGATAATCCCATAGTGATAAACAAATCAGTGTGACCGATAAGAAAAGAAAAAATCCCCAAAAAAAGAGTTCTGTTTGTTTTGATAATCAAAAAAAAGAAAAAGAAAAATTGTACACACCCACACCCTGCGGTAACATTTTTTTTCTACATGGAAATAGCTAACTTCACAAAGGACTGGAAGTTTATGTGATAACAACTTCCGTCGGAACCCTGTCTACCTCAGTTTTTGTGCAAAAATTTGAAAAAAAAAGGAAATTCCCTTTGCCATCTCTGACCAGCCAAGTGACAAGTGAAATGCGAGTGTGACCAAATTTAATAATTTTTTGTTAAACAAACAAAAAATAAAAAAAAAAAAACAAAAACGACGAACCGTCGAAGTAGAGAAAAAAATTTACGTGCGTGGTTGGTTAATAAAAAATCGCAAACATCGACGGGGACAAGTGTCAGTTTTTTGGGCGAACGAGTTCCATTGAAGCATTCAAAACGGTCGCCTCACGCTTCGAGTGGAATGAGAATAGGGATAGTAATATTCCTTTTGATAGATCCGCGGTGTTCAAAGTCGTTAAACTGAGCCCCAACTTGGAGCCCTACCCCGCCAGCGTGGAGGGCCTGAACAGCCCTAGAGCGGTGGGGATGGCCGCAACATATATGACGCCCGTGAGTTCTGGAGATCTGGACATGGCGCTAGGAGGCGGCGGCGGCGGAGGAGGAGGTGGCGGTGGCGGCGGATATCATACATCGTCGCCGCGCAGTGCCACCGATGCCGGCGAAATGAAGTACATGCAACACCATCATCCCCACCATCATGCGACGTCACACCAAGTGCCCTCATCGCCGAGTCCAAATACCGTCGGCAGCGGCAATCCCGGTCTTGGTTTGGGATCGACAAATCCATGGACAGCGTTGCACCCCAGCGATCCGTGGGCGCTGCAGACACATCATGCTCATCACCATCCAGCGGATGTGAAACAAGAAATGTCACATCTCTCACAACAGTCACGGGTACAGCAGGGCATGGCATCTCCTCATGCCTGGCATGCACCTGTACATGCGGCAGCACATTACGCTCCGACTGGCGGTTCGCCGCTGCAGTACCATCATGCGGCGATGAACGGAATGCTCCATCATCCTGCCCATCCGCACCATCAGAGCGTAGCGCCACTGCATCATGCGCTGCGGGGCGCGGAATCGCCACAATTGCACATCCATCCACACCATTTGCAGGGCGATCGAGACGTGAGCGCCGGCGAGGAGGACACCCCTACGTCCGACGACCTGGAAGCCTTCGCCAAACAGTTCAAGCAACGAAGAATAAAGCTCGGCTTTACACAAGCCGATGTCGGACTGGCGCTCGGCACCCTGTACGGTAACGTTTTCTCACAGACAACGATATGCCGTTTCGAGGCTCTACAATTAAGTTTCAAGAATATGTGCAAACTGAAGCCGCTGCTGCAAAAGTGGCTGGAGGAGGCCGACTCGACGACGGGTTCACCGACGAGCATAGACAAGATCGCAGCACAGGGGCGCAAGCGAAAAAAACGCACCTCCATCGAGGTGTCGGTGAAGGGTGCCCTAGAACAGCACTTCCATAAGCAACCAAAACCTTCGGCTCAGGAGATCACATCGCTGGCCGACTCGCTGCAGCTGGAGAAGGAAGTGGTGCGTGTGTGGTTCTGCAATCGCCGACAGAAGGAGAAACGTATGACGCCACCAAACACGCTCGGCGGTGATATGATGGACGGAGGTGGCGGTATGCCACCGTCGCATATGCATGGCGGCGGCCATGGGGGCTATCATCCGCATCACGATATGCACGGCAGCCCGATGGGCACACACAGTCATAGTCATAGTCCGCCAATGTTGAGCCCGCCACAGAATATGCAGAGCGGTGGGGGGCATCAGTTGACGGCCCACTAGCAATCAGAAATCCAGGAGTCCAACTCTGCTGCAGCTGCGACTACTCCTGCCTCGTTACACCAACAACAACAACAACAACATCAACAACATCAACAACAGCAGCAACAACAACATCAACAACAACAACACAATACATCGACGACACCTTCATCATCCTCGGATGTGCTCTCGCCCCAAAGTCCGCTCGGTGCTGGTCACCACCTAAACAACAACAATAATAGTAGTAACAACAACAATAACAACGACAGTGATCTATCATCTCAGGTGACGACGAACAACAACAACAACAACAATAATAACAACAGCAAAACGAACGCATCAATAGCGGCGGCGGCGGCAGCCGCCATGTACATAGACCCCATGCGATACCAGCATCACCAGCACCCCCACCTGAATCCCGCCCATCACCATCACCCGCATCTGTTTCACGGCGGCGGCGGTGGTGGAGGTTCCGGCAGCGATCAGCAACAGCAACACCTGCAACATCACCAACAGCAATCCCCTGGTGGCGGCAATAACGGTGGTGGCTCCAGCGGCATGGGTGTCCTTCAACCGCCGCTCTCCTCATCGCCGAGCGCATCATCGGTACTGACGAGCGCCGCAAGCATGCAACATCTCAACCTGAATCCGCATGTGGTGCATCCGCATCATCAGCACCCCCAACATCATCATCACCATCACCAGCAGCAGCAACAGCAACTCCATGCCAGGAGACTGTTTCACGAGTGGACCCTGCAATTTGGCGCCCCACCAACGACAGTGCGGCACTTCAACTCCTTCACCGGCGAGTAGGACTTGCTGCTACACCGCCGACCTTAAGGTGGATCTGATCCAACAAGACGCAACAAAACTGATGAAAATTGTTTAAAAAAGGGACACATGGACCGTTTTGGCGACGTGTCTCGTGGCGCGCGTTGGATGTGTGTTTGCGTGTCGCGTGTGTGTGTCTGTGAACAGCTCCGAGAGCTCCGAGAGCCCGCCGCGCTCGCATCGCTATCCCACAAGCCTGCCTCCCCCCGTTTCTCTTAACAAACAAAACCTCGAACTTCGATACGGAACTGAAAATCAAATTTAAATTCTAAGTGAAAATTGTTTTTTTTTTTATTTTTATTTTTTTCTAATAAGAAAACTTTATTTTTTTTCTATAAATACATGTATAATTTCAACGAACGTTTTCTTAAAAAAAATTCAAATTTAAAAAAAAAATGTGTTGTAAAAAAAATGTTTAAAATGCAAAAGGGGCAAAGTGATGGTGAAAAGGATCAAGGTAATTGTAAAATGTCTATCTCTGTATAAATATTTAGTTCTTTTGTTATTAAAAAAAATAAACATTTCTCCACGCGTCCTTTTCACCCATAAAATGAGTATACCCCTCCAAAAGAAAAAGAAAATCCAAAAAAACACAAAGAGATACCAGTCACATAAAAGAAAAACCCACACACACCAGTTTAAGAGTTTAAAAACAAATTAATTTGTTTAAAAAAAAAATCATTTCTCTATATGAACAATTTTTTTTATTTTTTTTTCTGTAAATAGTTACATAAGTCACTAGGATATTGTAGTCTTATTATTATATTTAATATAAATATTTTAGCATCGATAAGTTTTATTTTCTAGTGTATAAGGAAGAAAAAAAAAATATTTAGGTACCTATATACATTTAAACATCCTCCCCCTCCCCTTCTACGTATAAAACACACACACACATATATATAGACAAAATTTTAAATGAATATATTTGTAAAATTCCAACACTTGTATAAAAATTACGAAGAGAAAATTATATTTTGTTTTTCTTTTTTTTTTTAAATCAAAGACAACTCCCAGTTTTTTTTATTTTTTAATTTTTATTTAGTCTCATTTTTTTTTCTTTGAAAAAAGAAAGCAAAAGAAAAATATTTTTTTTTAAATGTGTATGTTTTTTAAACAACAAACAAATAGAAACAAAGTATATAGTTATTTTTTACTGTGTAATATTTTCTTTTTTCCCAAACAAAAAGAGAAATAAATTGCAAATAAAAATGGGAAAAAAGAAAACTAAAACAAATAAATGAAAAATAAATAAAAAAAATATAAATTTCGTGGTGTTAAACATTTGAGAAAACAAAAAATACAAAAAACCAATTAAATTGTGAATATTATACGATAAATGAAGAAGAAATGAAAACAAAAAAAGAAACAAAGAAAAGTCTAAAAAACACAAAAAAACTACATAAAAAGTAAATAAAACAATATTTAAAAAAATACAAAAAAATCGAGCAAAATCTTTTTATTTCGTGGGCACATTTTGAGGGCGCCGATTGGGCTCTGTCAGTGGTTTGGGTGGTCGTTTTCCGTTTTTGTTTTACAGGTTATTGACGATTTTCAGATTTTTTTTTTACAGATTTTTCAGATTTTCAGAATTATGTAGTTGCGCTTGGTTAGTACTTTCTACTTAGGCGGTATAGGTACACCTCATATGAGAGATGTATATACACATAAAAAGGCGTGTGAATATTGGACAGCCAAAGAAGAGGTTTGTAGAGACGATGGGATGAATTAAATTGACATTGGGCTTTGGTTGAAAAATGGAGTTTTTTTACCTCGACTATCGAGGTATCCGTTCGGAAGAAAATTTTTACCCGAATTGTTCGAAAGCGGAGAATTTTCTACCGCGCTATCCGTTCCCATTAGCATTTCGGACATATCTTCCGACGAAATGTAACGCATGCGATCGCACATTGACGATATGCGTTAAGTCGACAATTATTGACAGCTATGCGTTGAATATCTTCCGAAGTTGTCCGACGATGAATTGCTGCGAATTCAAACGAACGCTATTGTATGTTTTTTGTATTGTTCCGCAACGGATACCTCGAAGGCAAATTGAGTTCAAATTTTAATTTCCCGAACTGACTTTCGTTTCGGAGATTGTTTCGAACAGATACCTCGATATGGGGTGTTTATTAATGGCGTTTTCCATTGGGAAAAAAAATCAATTTTTTTTTGATCTGAGACCGATTTTGACAGTTGTTGTGTTCCATTGGGCGAAAAAATTGATTTTTTTTTTGATCAGAGATCAATTTTGCAAATCTGAATTTTTCGGCAGATTTACCAATACCAATACAAATGATAGCTGTCAGTTTGTCAAGAGTGATTTTCATTTTGATTTTTTACTTCGGTTGTGATGTAATGGATATAGACACAGAAAGTTATACGTGAACTATTAAATTGATTGAATGAATTAAATTAAGATAATTTCTGTATTTTCAAATGTTTGTTATGTTTTTAATGTTGGCAGCTACACCGACGCTAACTTCACAGACACGAAATGACACCAATACAATGACAAAAAAAATAAACCTGAATCGTGTTCCATTGACACTCAAAAAGATCAAATTTCAGATCAAAATCAAGATTTCCCAATGGAAAACGCCATAAGACTCTGATGAATGTGACATTGCAAAAAAGTGTTTTAGGGCCGATCTTCGTTTTACCCATATAAACCCTACTTTGGCTTTATAAAATATTTAAAACTAAAATAAAATATAGTGATAGGGTTGAAAAAAACATTTCATATTCAATGAAGCCAATATTAGGTGAAATGCCAACGTTTTTTGAAACTAGGATTTGAAAAAGATAAGTCTAGAGCATTGTGATGGAATTAAGAAAACATTTTTCTCAAAGTAGTCAATTTTAGATTAAATACCAATTTATTACAAAAAGCCACGTTTTCTGTAAGATGAGTCCACAAAATTTATCAGATATTTATCAAACATTGTGCTAAGGGATTGAGAAATCATATTTTTTTCTCAAAGTAGTCAATTTTAGATGAAATGTCCAATTAAATTACAAAAAACATACTTTTTCTGTTACTAGGATTACAAAAATATGAGCCCACAAAAAATAGTTGACAAACATTATCAGATATTTGATAGAATATTGCAATGGGATTAAAAAATCGATTTTTCTCAAAGTAGTCAAAATTAGATGAAATGCCTGTTTATTACAAAAACCCCCGTTTTCTGTAACTAGGATTTGAAAAAAAAAATGAGCACACAAATGTTATCAGATGTTTGATGAAACATTGTGATGGGATTGAAAAAAACATGTTTTTTCTCAATAAAGTAAATTCGAGATAAAATGCCAATTTATTACATAAACCGACGTTTTATATAACTTGGATCTTAAGTCCACAAAGAGTAGTCAACAAACTTTATCAGATATTTGATAGAGCATTGTGATGGAATTAAAAAAACAAACATTTTTCTCAAAGTAGTCAATTTATGATTAAATACCAATTTATTACAAAAACTCACTTTTTCTGTAACTAGGATTTAAAAGAGATGAACCCGCAAACTTTATCAGATATTTGATAAAACAATGTGCGATGGGATTGAAAAAACATTTATTTTCTAAAAGTAGTCAATTTTAAATTAAAATTTCAAAAATATGAGTCCTCACACTTAATCAGATATTTTATAAAAAAAAAAAACATTGTGCGAAGGGATTGAGAAAACATATTTTTTCTCAAAGTAGTAAATTTTAGATGAAATGCTAAATTATATTACAAAAAAATATACTTTTTCTGTAACTAGAATTTCAAAAAAATAACTTCACACGCTTTATCAGATATTTGATAAAACATTGTGATGGGATTGAAAAAACATGTCAAATTATATAACAAAAAAAACATAATTTTTCTGTTATTAGAATTTCAAAAATATGAGTCCACACACTTTATCAGATATTTTATAAAAAAACATTGTGAGATGGGATGAGAAAACTTTTTTTTCTCAAAGTAGTCCATTTTAGACAAAAATCGAATGTTTCTTCAACATCTACGATTTGTACCGCATTTTTATTGTTTTTGATTGATTGATTGAATATATATAATAGTTTAATCTAAAATGTACTAGAATTCAATCTTTATTCTTTCTGCATTTATCTTTCGAACTTAAATCTTAACAAATTTGGATTTAAAGTATTTATATTTCAATATATATGTATATATATTACACAAATTAGATTACTAAAAAAGAAAAACAGCATTAAAACTATTTAAATTGAGCATATTTGTTCAACATTAACCTTTTAAAAATTTTTATATTCAATATTGATGATTTAAATTTCATTCCATTCCAACATCAGTCTATTTCATTGCAAACAGAATTTTATAGTTAGGATTTAACGTTAAATAAATAAAAATAATTTAGTTCAAAGAATTCTTTCTGGGGCATATAATTTAAATTCTTTAAGTATATCGGGACAAATTATACGATAAGAAAATAAAATCATGAATAACATAACCAATGAGCATTTCGTCTTTTTGTTGAATAAGACGACATTCTATCAAGGTTTCATTTCATTTGTATTACAAAGAAATATTGTAAGAGATTTTTGAATCCTTTCTAGTTGCATATGACAATTCCCATGAGACACTAGGAAAGGACATACTTGAGACATAAGAATAGATTTCAGGGCATATCGGTTTGATAATTCAGGTCGTGGTTGTTTTAGAAAACAACTTTAGCAAACATTAAATTTAAGTTTCGTGCCAAGATATTTATTTTCTGTTTTTCGTAAAAAGTTCGTTCCGAAAATTGTGTAGTTATTTAAAACAAGGAATAACGACCGATAAACAGAAATTTAATGATATTTAGTTATATTTTTATCATAAACATCAATACGTATTACGTAGTATAAAATGAAGTCCCAAATCGTGTATGAATGCGCTAATCTCGAGAACTGCTACACTGATTTAGATGTGGTTTTCACTGTTATGGTCTGCATTACCATGGGCAGGATATAGGGTATTTAAAATTGCTCTATCACTTGCAGGAGCTGAGCAGTCGAGTAGTGGCAGAAATCATTTTTTTCGTCAATAAACAGCTCCTAACTTAATAACAGCAGTGGGCGAAGCTATAATACATATGTATTCGTTGACGATAGTATAGGAGACTTGCTAGCTACGTAGAGAGTAATTTTTTGTATATAAATCATGAGGTAGTTACCCAGAAAGTCTCCTTCACTGTCGTCAACGATTATCAGTTGGAATGTTGTGTACAAAGAAATATTCTTAAAACTTAAATTTAAATGAAGAATAAAAAATGCTAACAATATTAATAAAATCGAAATCGAATTGCTAGTTAAATATATATGAATCATACTTATTTTTGACACTTAAAAAAAACCTTAAAATCTCAGCACCAAAGGCAGTAAGCATAGTTAAACAATGTAGCAATCTCAGTAATAAACAATTTAAAGAGTAGATACCTTATGTGTCCACCTTGTGGGACATCAATTTTAACATTTAGTTCTCGAAAGTTAATTCGAAATCCACTTAAGAAAAATTGAATGAATGCCAACTGATCTTAATGTCAAATGCTTTCTTCAAATCAGTAAAAATACCATCAGGATATACACTGACAACACATAGACAAACAGATATTTTGTAAAGAGACACAAACCCGTCCTGCTGGGGTTGAATAATCTTTTTTTTTGTCGCAGTGTAAAATGTATCCTGACATTCTAACATGGATCTTCGTGTTCCGTCTTCCAACGTCAAACTAGCATCTTGAGCCTTTTCGCCTGGCGTAGTGTTTTTCTTTTTTGTTCTTCCCCGGCTTTCAATTGAAATTCCTAGCTCAGTATATTGTTCTCATGCGTAAATAACGGTTTCATCACGATGTTTATGAAGAAAAATCGCGAATACCTTAAGTTTACACTTTTTTCTAGAGTGAGCCCGGATTTTTGCAAGTATTTCTGTGCTGCATCAACTTATTCCAAATTATCGCACCAGAATGAAAGATAAAACAAAAACCTTAAGTCGCATACAGCAGATTAGAGTGTGGTATGCAGCACATCTTGTATACAAATTTTGTCTCTTGCGGATCACAAAGGAGGTCAAGATTTGGAACTATCTCCACGAAATTTCCCTTCAATGGGTTTACAGCTTTGGGACAAGCGCTCCATCTAGTGTCTACAACGATGCGTAGATGCTGCAAAAAATGTGTAAAAGTCTTTCCACTGTCCAAAATAACGTTGTACTTGAAGGAGTGCTTCCCAAAGATTGAACTCCACAATGGTTTTTGGATTAATTTTTGAACTCCTCCATGAATACCCACCATTGTATCCCTGAGCCCGGTAAAGGTTAATATCAAGACTATCTTCATTTAGTTGCTTTAAGATATCGTCGGAATTTTTTTAGCAGTCTTTCCAGATGTAGGGAAAAACCCTAGCAAAATAGTTATTTTGATGTTATTGATGGCACTCACTATTAGTCTGCCATCCGGGGCGAACCACAACTCTTGTGGTTTTGACAAACAGATGAAAAATGCAATTTGATACTTAAATCATTCATATACAGGGAATATTCAACTATTAGACACGATTAGCTAATGCAGACGGTGCAACTACTATAGCATACGCCAACGGTATTGACATTTTTGGTCGGCATCAACGGGATGTCATAGTCACGTTTGCTAGTATAGAGAAAGAAGCGGCAAAAATGGGTTTAGCAGAACATGAGAGTAAAACTAAGCATATGCTGTCAACACTTAAGGACACACAACATCGACGACTTGGAGAGAACGTCACCATTGACAGGTTTAACTTTGAGATAGTACAGGACTTTGTCTACCTCGGCTCCGCTAATCAAACGAAGAATTACTCTTGACAATCGCTGTTTCTTCGGGCTAAGAAGGCAATTTAGTAGTAAAGCCCTCACTCGAGCTACTAAGGAGATCCTATATAGGACCCTGATAATCCCAGTCATGCCCTACGGCGGTGAAGCAAGGACCGTAACCAAAGTGGACGAAGAAATCCTTTTTCGATTTGAGAGAAAAATTCTTCGAAACATCTTCGGTCCTGTTTGCGTTGACGGGCTATGGAGACAAAGATTCAACCAAGAACTATATGATCTGTACAGCGACAGACCCCTGGTCAAAAAACTCCGCATTGGACGTTTAAGATGGCTAGGACATGTACAACGAATGGGGATCAATACTCCGCATCGTAGAGTCTTCGATTCTCAGCTCGACGTTGGACTCAGTAGAGCGAAACCTCGCCTTAAGTGGCGCACACGATTAGAATCCGACATCAACTAACTTGGAGTGCGCAACTTTAGGCAGTTAGCTAAGAACCGGACTATTTAGAGATGTATGTTGGCTGAGGCCCAGATTCAGGTTCGTAGTGGGGCTACAACTTAAGTAAGTGAATAAGTACCTGAAGGAAAAGGTTCGCATTAACAAACCACACACTACACATTAGCTGAAACTCAACATTCGTACAGAAGTCGCTCAAATGACACCGGCAACACTTAAAAAATTCATGGAAAGTGCCATCAAAAGAGCTCATGCGAGCATGCATTCTAATGGTTGCCACTTAACCGATAGGATTCGCCATACATAATAAAGAAAATTTCCATGAAATAACATTTATTTGCAATTTATTTCATCAGTTTATATGTTTTCGTTCAAAAGTTATTCCAGATATACGCAGAAAACGACTTTTGTGCCACCCTGCATTTAAATAATAAAATAGCTTGCAAAAGTATGCCCCTTTTTTAAAACAAAATTTTGAATTAAAAATATTAAAGGAGAGTATACTCTTATATTCAATAAAATTCATGGCAGACACATAAATTTTATTTCTGTAATAAAATAAAAAAAACTTTAATTGATTCAACAAAATATTTTATGTGCAGCCAAAAACTGAAATGCCGTCGGCAAATTGCTTCTTTCCATCGACTGATTCAAGTTGGAAATATTTTGAATAAATAAATTGATTTGACCTTAGTATTCATGTAGAGACGTTCAGAATATATTTATAAAACATAAATAAAATATTTAAATATTTTATTTAGCAAATGTAAACAAATAAAAATTCATGACTAGGTCATACCAAACTTTCTTACTAACTGCGAGGTAGGGGTGGGGTACATATTTATATTCATTTGGAAATAAATATTTTTATAATTAAGTAAATAAAAATGTGTGAAATATAAAGTCTCCAATGAGGTATCATTATGATAGTTTAGCACATTCCAAATGGTTTTGACACGTTATTTGCCATTTTCGTCTGCAAAATAAATTTTACGTTGTTTTAGGTTTGCATGATGTTTCTGGTAAAAAGTTGCGTTTTCATAAATTACAAGAAATTAGTGTCTATATCATATTTTTTATAAAATTTTAGAAAACAGAAATTTTAACTTCAAAGCAACAGTTTTGGATGATTTTTTTTTTTTTAAATTCTGACCTGCCTAAGCAGTAATATGCACATCGACCTAAAAGATCGATTGTGCTTGCCGTCAGATGTTTTTTAGGTTAGTAGCGCTTCTACTTTCCTAATGTAGCTGATAATACTTTCAGCCGAAGATTTCCTCAGTTCTTCGGGACTTAAAAATTCTCATACCGTATAGGGCCGGGCATTCACATATGATATGCTCGGCTGTTTCGTCTTCTTCTAGACATAGTCTGCACTCCGGTGAGTCGACTAGACGCATTTTATTTAGGTGATATCGCAGACCGTGATGACCAGTCAGGTAGCCTACTAAGTTTTTGATTTCGTGCCTGCGAAGATTTAGTATCTTATTGGCATCTGATTTGAAGGGCTGAATAGCTCTTTTGGCCTGTCTTAGGCCTGGGATGTTTCCCCAGTATGAAACACATCTGTTTTGTTCCCAGTTTTTTATGACCAGATTTATGGCTGATTTGGAGATTGCACAGAAGGGTTCAGGTCCAATGAAGGGGGTTTCCGAACCTTTTCTGGCTAGTTCATCAGCTTTTTCGTTACCTTCAATTCCCTTATGTCCGGGGACCCACCATAGTCTAGTTTTGTTCCTGGAACTGAGTGTTTGGAGGGAGTTGAAGCAGTGTCGTACTGATTTGGAGTCAATAATGTGTGAGCTAAGGGCTTTTATAGCTGCTTGACTGTCCGTGAATATATGGATGTTTGCGCCTTTAATACCTGAGTTCTGTCTTAGGTTTGCGCATTCTTTTATGGCATGGAGCTCAGCTTGGAATACACTAGGGTTTTTTCCCATAGGTATTGAGATGTTTTTATTTGGTCCATGTATGCCAGCTCCTTCAGGGGTAGGAAGGTAGTCCATTTTAGAACCATCCGTATACCACTTTAGGCCGTTTAGGCAGTTTGGTGGGTTGTTGCTACACCATGCTTCTCTGGTTGTGATCTCCGTTCAGAATCTTTTGTCGAAGCATAGTGTCTTTGGTAAGCGGTCTGTAAACGCACAGATCATGTCAAGTTCTGGAAGTTCGGATAGAAGTTCAATTATTTTAAGGTGTTTACTAATGTTTAACTCTTCCGCTTGTATCAAACTTGCTGAGCGGGCTTGCTCTATGCTTCTACCCTGTATCAGCGCTATGTTGAAACGAGCAATTCCTCCGAGAGTATACTGATGCTATATACAGTACTTGATTCCGAGGCTGAGTAGCTCAGATGAGACAATTTCTCTTCTAGGCTCATCATCTCGAAATCGCTGATTTGTGACCCTTCCCGATTGGCAGGTGTCGTGTCGGTATCGACAAGGTGTTCTTAAACATTCCTAGTTGTTGATGTATTTGTAGAAGCATCATTCTCTATGTTTTTTTTAAAGGTACTTCAAATTTTCCCACCCGTCTAACCACAGGAAGGCTATCTTGAGATCGGAGGTAGCCCGGTATCCGAAATTCGAAAACCATCGGCTTAAAACTCCCTTTTAAGCCATGCATCCTTCGGCGTTTGCTGTTCCACCTTCGATTTGGGTTTACGGGTTTTCTCCCACCTCAAACTTATGGTTCCCGCTTGTACATTGATCGTGCGTTGCAACGTGTTACAGCGCACGGTCAATATCTAAGTGGGACCCTTGGCTGACACTAAACAGGCATGCTGATTAGTCATATTCAGGTGGGCGCCCGCGAGAAGGACTGAAAGATGAGGATTTTGCCCAACCCTAACCTCATCTCATCAACCCTTTTGGATGATTGAGCTTTGCACCGAACATACTTGTTTTCGTCCTAAGCTGCGCACCACAGCGTTATTAAAAGTAGTAGAAGACATAGGGCAGGTCGTAGATGAAAACGAGTTAGTACTTCTTACCTTGATAGATTTTTCGAAAGCATTCGACTAGAAAGTATGTCGTGATTAATGAACGACATACTTTCTAGCAAACTTGTCAAACAGTTAAATTTTTACACTCAGCCGCGAACTTAAGTGATAGTTCACATGCAAGAACAATATGTAATCTTTTCTTCCCTTTAAATAAAGCCGTTCCACAGGGTTCCATTATAGGACCGCTCTTATTTTCCCTCTAAATTAATGAGCTACCAAAATATGTCAAGAAGTCCTCCATACATAATGTACGCTCATGTTGTTCAACTTTAAAACGGCTGCCGACTTTGTCTGGTTGAAATTGGTGGATGTTAAGTTAACGAAGATCTCCAGACATTATTTCTTTGTGCAGAAACAAGCGGTCTTGCTCTTAATCCCACCAAATCCAAATACAAAACATAAATATGCAATATTTTGGCGCAATAGACTCGTTAGTACCAAGCTCCTAGCTTTTTATCACAACCATCCATGTGTGCATGTGTACTTCTTGCACGATAGCGGAACCTCATGTTTTATACCAACTCCGAAAGTCTGAGTTGAGATATGCTTTTCTTGACAATTTATACTACTCGGACGATTTGTTAGATCGTCACGAGAGGAGGGCTAGGGAACATGATTTACGTGTTGCTACGGCTGGGAATCGAAGCCAGACCTATTGCACTAACCATGGCACCACTGAGCCCCTGCCAAATCCAAATGTCCAAATCATAATGTCTTCTAATTTCAAAGGCTAAAGCAGACACGTGGTGCTTACCGAAAATTGAACTTAACGCAGTAGATATTGTGGCTGTTATTTCTGCAAGAAATCTAGGTGTAACAACCACAAATAACCTTACATGGGACTGTCACATAGTCTTGCTCTTGATAAAATCTCCGACAGCGTTTGGATGCTCTAAGCATCTCACCAGAAATCTCCAGTTGCAACATGAAAAATTTTAGCTAAAACTCTGCTCGTCGCATTTACGCTGCTTGGTTATCGGATTTTTGGTAACTGCAACTACGAGCTCAAGCGTAAGCATAATGTTGCTAACAAAATCATCGGATGGCTAGAGAAAGACTAATCTGCATCACAATGAGTCTGCATTGACCTAAGTGCCATATGAAAGGACAAACACCAACATCATCCTCAATCATCAACCCACCGCCCAAACCTGACTTTGCCCTAAAGATCAGTTAAAACGCGATTGTCGCTAACTACCTCATACTCATCATGCCTTCGAACCACCTTAGTAAGAAAATTGTCAATTCTTTGAAAAAAAAATGCCCCAACCCTGGCAGGCTTAGTAAAGCTATGGTTTGTGCGATATGCTCCACCCATAGTAGATTTCGCTTCGAACCTCCGTCGTTGAAACACCAAAAACACTGTCCAACCCGAGTAGTCTCAATTGTCACGAATAGGTTATATCCTTCGGATTTGGCATAAAGCTGGTTGGCTTGCTCCAGTTAGTGTTGCTCGTCTTCCCAGCTTCGGGAAATTTGTGCAGGGGGTAGTACCATAGACTGCTCATGTATTTTTAAGCTTGGTGATGCTATTTTAGCTGAGATCTTACCTGTGGATCCGTGGCTAGTCCTGATGGTACTTCAGGGTCACCCTATACCTAATAGTTTCCGATAATTTTATCTTTTCTTCAAGTCGGTTTTATTTTTCATGGGTTTTGTCCGACGTCCAAGCAAGCATGCCTGCAAGACGAAATGTTTCTGCTTACGTCGATTCCCCATTGCGATCCTTATAACACGTCAGATTACGCGTCAATGTCGTGCTGTGAACGGCCAGCTAGTGGTCTCCCATTGTGAATGGGTCTTCCAGATCCAGGTTCATTACGGAGGTTGTAATGATTGCCTTACTTACTTACTAATATGGCGCTACAGTCCGGGATGAACCTGGGACTCAACCAACATGCCTCTCCAATTACCTGGTCCTTAGCTAACTGCCTCCAGTTGCGCACTCCAAGTTGGTTGAGGTCGGTTTCTACTTGTGCGCGCCACTTAAGGCGAGGTCTTCCTCTACTGCGTCCGACGTCTGGCTGGGAATCGAAGACTATGCGAGCCGGAGTGTTGGTGTCCATTCATTCTACATGTCCTAGCCATCATAAACGTCCAATGCGGAGTTTTTGGACCAAGGGTATGTCGCTGTACAGCTCGTATAGTTCGATGTTGAATCTTCGTCTCCATAGCCCGTCAACGCAAACGGGACCGAAGATTTTTCGAAGAATTTTTCTCTCGAAACGACCAAGGATTTCTTCACCCGCTTTTGATACGATCCATGCTTCAGCGCCGTAGAGCAGGACTGGGATGATCAGGGTCTTACATAGGATCTCCTTAGTAGTTCGAGTGAGGGCTTTACTACTAAATTGCCTTCTTAGCCCGAAGAAACAGCGATAGGCAAGAGTAATTCTTCTTGATTTCTGACGAGATGTTGTTGTCAGAGTTAATAGTGGATAGACAAAGTCCCGTACTACCTCAAAGTTATATCTGTCAATGGTGACGTTCTGTCCAATTCGTCGATGTTGTGTGTCTTTTGGTAATGACTGCCAGCTTATCCAAAATTATTTCCTCTCTTTGGTAGCCAATCGACGAAGTCTTTGCCTCGGAGAGCGCCCCGACCACAATGTCGATTGGGGTGTCCAAACTTGTCCCCATTGCAGAGGTGATCAAAATCCACTTGTGTGGTTACTTTTTATTCATAATTAAGTGCTCTGTGAGATGACCAGGTGGTATGAGCTTATCGGGGTTATTGTATTTAACTGAGGCTCTCCTCTCCATGACCTCAAAATGGATCCGAGTTGTTTTTTTCTCAGATATATATGTACACACTTTTGACCAATTTTCTCGTGACATGTTCATATGTTCCGTTATGGACAACATGGGTGTAGTCTCCATTTAGTGGTTTCTTCATATTATGGCCATTCCGGGAAAAGCGACGATATGTCATGACCAAAACGATATAGATAAGGCCGGTCAGGGTCTGTTGAGGTGATAAGTGCAGCCTTCATACGACTTATCCAAACTTTAGTTCTTGGTATAAGTTTGGAAGTCCGTCTGATTTTAGTGGTGTTATCCCTTATCTAGTTTCCACCTAGCTACTGCTGCGTTACTTTCTTCTTTCCGTAATGGTGCTCTATCTGGGACTTTCTCGTCTACGAGAATCTCGATTTGGACTCTTCTTACCCGAAACCTTCGGTATTGTTCTTAGTGCAGAGAGTCTGTATACCGATGTAATATTTCTTGGTATGTCGCATTGGTTATCAGTGCACTAACTCATAGGGGCGTAGAATCGGACTGAACTGTCTCCCTAATGATCAACCGGTATTAAGAAGAATCCGAGAGAGGACTGCCCGTGTTGATAAGGCTTTATTGCCTTTATAATTTCTAAATGTTTCTTAAAGTTGAACCTGTTGTCTATCATAATGCTAAGGTACCTGATGACTTCTTTAGAGGGTATCATCATGGACCCAACCTGTATATTATCATAATCAACAATTCTGATAGTTATAAGAATGGTCGACTTTTACGGTCAGGCAATTCTAGACCTAGATTTAGGCCTTTTTTGGGAATTACTGCTGCCGCGAATATGCTTCGAAATGGCAACCACATCACAAGATGCTGTCAGACTTAGAGAAATGTATTGGCTACTAGGAAGATACTAGCAGATGCTAAAACCTTCTTGAACCTATGGTATATAGCAATCTTGCTATACTGCAAAACATTCCAAAACAATACGCGAAGAGCAATAGTGAATGCTCCGTATAGAATTATAGGGAAATTTCTTTCGGTTATCAGCTCGGTATTCATCTCGAAAACCAAATTAGCAGCTTTCCACGCCATAATGGGCTTTCCTGCCCGAAACGTACTAACTGGGGACTAGTCTGCTGGGCTCAAAGATAATATTTTTGAAAAACTTAAGACGGCGAAAAGAACTGCGAGAGCAGGTACCACTCTGGCCATCATGATATCATACCCTACTCCCACGGTACCCTCTTATGAACTCCCTCTAAACCTTCATATTGGAAGCGTTGCAATGTGCAGCTTAGTCAGAATGAAGAAGTCTGCTTGCTGGATCACTAATCTCAAAGAACATAGTAACATCCCTGATTCAATGGCAGCGCAGGATTGGTCGATCCTCCAACCGAAAAAAAAAGAAAGCTTCCTCATTTATCTCTGTGTGTGAAGTTTTATTTTTTGCAACACAAAAAGGGACCTCCAGTTTAGAGCTGATTACTTACATACTTATCGGGCTCCCGACCTGTGAAGAGTCGCTGCCTGAGACACTGCAGCCTTTCATTCTCTACGATCCCTGGCTCGCTGCTTGTCTAGACCAAGCGCTCTGGCATCCGCAATGGCTTGGTCTTTGAAACGGAGGTTCAGTCTTCCTTGCCTTCTCGATCCTGAGGGCTGGGATTCGAGATCCTCTTAGCTAGAGCATTGTTGTCCATTCGCTCGATGTGGTCCAGCCAATGTAGTCGACGTGTTTTGGCTTTTTGGACTACATCCACATCTTGGTACAGCTCATAGAATTCGCGGTTGTACCATCTCCTCCATTCGCCCTCCTCGTGCACAGGACCAAAAATCCGCCCAAGTATTTTTCTTTCGAAGGTGCCCAGTATCAGCTCTCTCTTCTTGCTTATCGTCCAACACTCGGCACCATAAAGCAGAACTGGGAGGATAAGGGTTTTGTAGAGCAAAAATTTCGTCCTTCGAGTTAGGAGTTTCGAACCCAGTTGTTTCGCCATACCGAAGTAGCAATGGTTTCCTAGGGTAATTCTTCGGCGGATCTCCACTAGGGTGTCATTCATGGAGTTTATGTTAACTCCGAGGTAGGTCAACTCCTTAACTACCTCGAAATTGCTGCTATTAATAGTGACGATTTGTCCTAGGCTGTGGACAGAGGTTTGTTTGTTTGTTGATAGCATGTACTTAGGCCTGTTCTTCAATTTCCGTGAATGAGTGACCGATGATGTCAATATCGTCCGCATAGCCCAGCAGGACCTGTTGAAAATAGTGCCTTCCGCGTTAACACCTGCCCTGCGCACTATCTCCTCCAGTACGAGATTGAAGAAGTCACATGATAGCGCGTCTACTTGCCGAAATCCGGTGCATGTTTGGAAAAGTTCAGAGGAGCTACTTCCGAACTGCACTTTGTACCGCATGTTTTCTAGGTGAGTTTCGACTTGAAATTCGTTGGTCTTTTCCAGGATTTGCCTCAGTGTGAAAATTTGGTCTTTAGTCGATCTTCCGGGCCGTAAGCCACACTGGTACGTGCCGATTTGTATGTTTTGCAGATCGGTTTCAGACGTTGACACAGTACGTTGGATAGGATCTTGTATGTAACATTAAACAGGGATATGCCTCGATAAGTCTTGCAAGACATAGGATCGCCTTTTGTGTAGATGGGGCATATTGCTGTTGATTGCGAATAGCAAATTTGAGAAGCTTTTCATGACAGTTTTATACTCTTGAGTAGCCTAATGCACTAATCACTAGGCCACTGCACCCACTCAGATACCCAAATCGACTTTTCATAAACGGTTAACCGCTGGTTTCTCAACCCGAAAATATTGGAACAGGTGTACCCTTACTCCACTTGGGTGCACTTTTTCCTGACCTAACTGCTGAGACTGTATCAGAGTCAATAAACATCTGCAATTTTGTTGCTACCCCTGAAAAGTTCTCCTCTACTTGGTAGTCGATTCTCTTAAGATGTTGCAAATGCTAGAGGACTTTGAGCAAATATGAGGTGGGCCACAAGAGATCACGCTATTGGAAGATGCACTTATTTTTGCAAATGGCCGCCAATGTCAAATATGTTTTGCATTTGTGAACTAGACAGATGTAGGATACAAGTGAACAAGCCATGGTGCGATAAATTCCCCAAGAACGCGGAATAATCGTGTCTATTTTTTTGCGTAACAATTCGTCTGTAGTATTGGCGCAGCGCGAGTTCCATCGCCGATTCTCCGGCTGTCCGACACCGACTGCCAAACACTGCGCCGTTTGGCCACCAACATTGAAGAGTATGGAATCACACGAGACGTTGCCAAGAGTGGCCGGCCCCGGAACGCCCGTTGTGCCGAGAATATCGCCGCTGTTGCCGAGGATGTCGAACTGTCCCCGGAAACATCGACCAGACGCCGTGCCTCGCTATTATCCATCAGCCGGTCGTCCTTAAGGCGAATTTTGGTCAAAAGCTAGCGCATGTTCCCGTACAAAGTCTAGCCCGTGCATCAGCTGCTGCCTGTTGACCGCCAAACTCGTGTTACCTATGTCCAGCCATCCTCAATCTCGAGGACGAAGTGGACCATGTTTTGACCAAAATCTTAATGAGCGATGAGGCTCATTTCCACCTCAGCGGGTACGTGAACAAGCAAAACTATGTCTTCTGGGGCACCGAAAATCTACTAGTAATGCACTAGGAGCCTTACACTGCATGATACGCTGTTCACGATGGAGGAGTCATCGGACCATTTTTTTTTCGAGAACGCCGCTGGTCAAACGACAACAGTGGACGGTGCTCTTTATAGGGCCATGTTAACCGAGTTTTCTCTGCCGCAATTGGACGAATTAGGACTGGAGGACATGTGGTTCCAACAGTACGGAGCAACGGCACACACTGCGCGAGCCACAACCGATATTCTGAAGAGCCAAATGACTTCTTTTGGCCCACCTTGTAGGTGTTTTTAAGTTTTTCATTAGCATCGTCGTGCGAGAGACTGGCGGGAGCATAAAGCCTTTCAGTTAAGTTATGACTATTTTGCATGCAGTTGGTCTTTAATGAATTTTTTAAGGCTTTGTCGTACGAGTTTTAAGTTGTATAGGAGTCCTGGCTACGTGCAAGAAGTACAAACAAACAAACAAAAAAACGGTCCATAATACTCCCCAAGGCATGCTTCTTCATTATTGTGTGCGAAGCTATTTTTGTCAATGAATTTTTGTGTTTGAAAAAATGGAACCTACACTTTAACGCCGATTTCTTTCTGTAAGCCTCAAATGACAACTGTGTGCTCTTGGATTTTTTCAGGCATTCGAAAAAGTGAAGTTGCAAAAAAAACTTGTAACTTAAGGGATTTGAACCAAAGAGCACTTCCAAAATACTAACCACTAGATCACAGCACGCATAAATTGTTTTAAAGAAAAAGGCAGACAGGTATCGCTTTGCGTTTCCTACGTCATCGACGATCATGACAAAAACCCATGATACACTAAGCCATAACTGCAGTAGTTGTATCATTTTACGAACCTATTGCGCTGAAAAAGTCCCTTAAAGGAATCCGTTGCGATAATGCATTCTTACTATGGCGCTTGGTACAATCCAAAAAGGATCCGAGACACTGTCTCTCAAATAACCGATTTTTTTCTATGAACAAGACCCTTGGTCCTATCGAATCCATTGCGCAAAAATTAGTAGTTTTTGTAAAGCCCCCTCAAAGGATCCTTTTGACCGGATAAGGTCAAATGGGCGATCAACTCATTTAAACCATACAAGGCACCAGGGACAGACCGAATCTTTCCTGCTCTTATACAAAAAGGCTTGGACTTTTTCCTACCCACTATGGTAGCCTTATTTAGGTTTAGTTTCAATTGGGGCTACATACCACAAACCTGGAGGGAGGTAAACGTGGTATTTATCCCCAAACCAGGCAAACCAATAGAACTACCTAAATCATACCGTCCAATAAGCTTAACATCGTTTTTCCTGAAAACAATGGAAAGAATACTTGACGTACACATTAGAGAGTGCTTAAATGAAAGCACTCCCTGCACCCATGTCAATTCGCCTACCAAAAAGGTAAATCCACGGAAGGAGCACTTCTAAGTTTAACATCACAAATAAAAAGTGCATACGAAAACAAAGAAGTAGCTTTATGTGCCTTCCTAGACATAGAGGGCGCTTTTGACAACACTGGATATGACTCCATATCAAATGCTTTGACTCATAGAAGAATAGATCATCCCACCATCAAATGGATCAAAGCGATGCTTGAAAGTCGGAAAATAACTGCTTCATCAGCACAGACCTCAGTATCAGTAACAGCCGTTAAAGGCTGCTCTCAGGGAGGAGTACTCTCACCCCTACTATGGTCTCTGGTTATCGATAACCTACTTCAAGACCTAAGTAATGCAGGTTTCAATATAATTGGATACGCCGATGACCTAGTCATCATAATAAAGGGCAAAGAACCAAACGAAGTTACAACACGTTTGCAAAACGCCCTTAAGATAGTCATAGACTGGTGTAATAAAGAAAGTCTCTCTATAAACCCCAGCAGGCTATCATCGTCCCTTTTACAAAAAGGAGGAAATTAAATCTTACCCAAATTTCAATTAATGGTACATACATTGAGTATTCCAACGAAGTAAAATATCTTGGAGTGATCCTCGATAAAACACTAAGCTGGAACTGCCACATCAACAACAAAATTCAAAAAGCAACCAAAGCTTTCTGGGCTTGCCGAAGCATGTATGGCAAAACCTGGGGAATCTTTCCAAAGACCACACACTGGATCTACACGATCATGGTCAGGCCCATTATAACATACGCTTCAATAGTATGGTGGAACAAAGTCACCCAAAAAACAACTATAAATAAATTAAACAAGGTACAACGGCTTGCCTGTCTGGGCATTACCGGAGCTATGCGTACCTGTTCCACCGCGGCTATGGAAGCCTTAATAGGACTAACACCTCTCCACATTTATATAAAAAAAGTGGCAATTCGCAGCTCAGCAAGTTTGACACAAGCGGAAGAATTAAACATTAGTGAACATCTAAAACTAATTGAACTTCTATCCGAACTTCCAGAACTTGACATGATCTGTGCGGTAACAGACCGCTTACCAAAGACACAATGCTTCGACACAAGATTCTCAACGGAGATCACAACCAGAGAAGCATGGTGTAGCAACAACCCTCCAAACTGCCTAAACGGCCTAAAGTGGTATACGGATGGTTCTAAAATGGACTCAGGGGTAGGAGCTGGCATACATGGACCAAATAAAAACATCTCAATACCTATGGGAAAAAACCCTAGTGTATTCCAAGCTGAGCTCCATGCCATAAAAGAATGCGCAAACCTAATACACAACTCAGGTATTAAAGGCGCAAACATCCATATATTCACGGACAGTCAAGCAGCTATAAAAGCCCTCAGCTCACACATCATTGACTCCAAATCAGTACTAAACTGCTTCAATTCCCTCCAAACACTCAGTTCCAGGAACAAAACCAAACTATGGTGGGTCCCCGGACATGAGTTGAAGGTAACGAAAAAGCTTCTGTGCAATCCCCAAATCAGCCATAAATCTAGTCATAAAAAACTGGGAACAAAACAGATGTGTTTCATACTGGGGAAGCATCCCAGGCCTAAGACAGGCCAAAAGAGCTATTCAGCCCTTCAAATCAGATGCCAACAAGATACTAAATCTTCGCAGGCACCATATCAAAAACTTAGTAGGCTACCTAACTGGTCATCACGGTCTGCGATATCACCTAAACAAAATGCATCTAGTCGACTCAACGGAGTGCAGACTATGTCTAGAGGAAGACGAAATAGCCGAGCATATCATATGTGAATGCCCGGCCCTTTACGGTATGAGAAGAGAGTCTCGAAGAATTGAGGAAATCTTCGGCTGAAAGTATTATCAGCTACATTAGGAAAGTAGAAGCGCTACTAACCTAAAAAGCATCTGACGGCAAGCACAACAGATCTTTTAGGTCGATGTGTATATTACTGCTTAGGCATGTCAGAATTTAATAAAAAAAAAAAAAACAGGATCCTGTTGTGATTATGTAATCGTATTATGCGTTGGTTAGAACCCTAAAAAAGAATAGGAAACATCATTCCTCAAACAACCCTACTTTTTCCCTGAAGGATGGCCCAAACCGATCAGCCGTAACGCAGTGTAGCACATTTACGCTTGAAACAGTTTTCTCTTGTCACAGGGTATAAGCCCCCTTAGCCCGGACAAGTATCTAAATTTTTGCTAAAATACATGGTCATGCCATATATCAATACATCATTGGATTGCTTCTTTAAATTCCCGAAAGAACTAGTCCAACATCTATCTAGCTTTGAAATGAAAGGAACATCTCCGCTCTAGTTCAATATTAAGAAGGTCGTACTTCGATTTTGAATATTTTTCAACGCGCGTCTTGGGCACATTTGTATCTCTAAGACGCCACCCTGGTTTCTGCATTAAAAATTACCAAACAAACAAAAAACCCCATGCACTCTCGTTAATCGTCAAAATATGTACCCAGACACTGTACCCCCTTCCCGGGTAGCTTTCCAAAAGGTGCTAACCCAACCACAACAACAAGGCAATTTGTTTATTAGTCTTAAACAAACATTAGCCGCTACCTACAGAAATACTGTTATTTAATTAAATAAATCAATAAACAAGCTCCATCGCACCGTTGTGTTATATTTTCCTTATTTTATTGTTTTTTGTGTTTTTTTTTTTGGTTCTGCTGTTTCTCCGCTTTAACACCACCTCTGTAGAGGGTTTGGTATATTGTCTTACACACAAAAGCAGTCAATACACTTGGCACGGTCCTATAAAATCCGTATCATGCGCAGTAGCTATCCTTCGTGTCCTGTACGAAAACCCGTACAGATTGCATGAACAAATTTAATTAAGTGTCCATTTTGTTTACTGCATTTGGGTGTTTTTTTTTTATTTGACCGGCTAGGACGCACGTCCTACAACTCACTGTCTCTGTGTATAGCTAAAACTTATTCACTTGGGAATTCAATTGGTGTCCTGAGGTAGTCCACCATGCAATATAGGTGAACGAAATGCCGACAACACAATTAGGTAGTAAAATGAAATAAAAACCACTATCCACCCTCGCTAATGTGTATATCCTTGCGCATACAAAAGCCATTCATAAAGGACACTGTCTGAGTGCCCGAACTTAGGCATGTAAAACCTCATAAAAGGTGAGGATTTCACTGGAAAGTTGAATCCTTTTGACGCGTCGTCGGTCGGTTTGTTGTGGAAATACAACACATACTCACACACCCTCAGGCAGAGAGTGTGTGGCTGTAGCTACTTGTAGATAATATTGTTTACAAATAATAAATAAATAAACAAATAAAAACAGTTATGGCGTTGCGCCAAAGTGCGCTGTATTGCTATGCTTCTGCTGCGGTGCGTTCATTATGTCAAATCAAAGACGCATGTAAATGTTTGCAACTGAGCTGCCAACTATGAGTTTGAGATACAAGTACGGGGGTACGTAGATACTTTTTATATTGACATCAACTATAATGGTGCCGCTTGTGGCAGGCAACCAAAGTGCGTTCGTTGTACGAAGCATTTGATTAGGCAAATACTAGACGGGTTGAGTTTTTTTTATATTTTTTATTGACATTTCAGTTGGGCTTGTCAATTGTCTGTAGAGGTTTGAAAGCTTCAATTGCGTGCTGAACAATTTATTTTTTTACTCGCGCGGGGGAGTCTCCTACTCACCTCTGTTCAGGGTCATAGATACCTATGGCGGCGTGCGCTCTTGTCACTTGTCAGTGTTTGTGAACAATCAAAACCTGCAGCTTGATGACCGTAACTGTCAAACAAATAGTGTCGAACAAAATTGTATACAAACAGTCACAACAATGATAGTGTCACTTGGATTTCAAGTGGGTAAACGCTGTTTGCGTTCCATAAATGGCCGTGTTTCGGATTTCAGATTTAGTCAGATTTATATTAGAGGAAGCTCTGTTCTTATTGGTCAATCAGTCATTTTGACTTAAGAGAACAGAGCCAATGCATTCTTCGAGTTGGAATTGTGATCAAGGTCTGGGGGATACAAAAGTCACCTGTGACAGTTTACTTCGTCTTATACATTGATCAGATGGTTTAGAATTTTGAAGACACTTTTTGTCATTCTAAGCATATCTGCATTAGGTAGTCCTTAATATGATAGAGGTGGTATTGGTGACCTTAAAATTGCTCATACCTCACAATTTCGCTTCGAAATTGTTATATTGCTGGAGGGAACTATTTCCCTAAAGCAATATTAACTGTATGAAGCCTTATGGAAAAACATTTGGCTCAAGATTTCTATAAGACTTCCTTACCTAAGCCTTACGCGAATTTTTATGAACGACGAGGCTCACTTCACACTCTCTGGAGCCGTTCGTTAGCAAAATAAGCCGAAGTTGGAGAACGGAGAATCTGCTCGAGATCCATGAAACACCATTGCATGGCCAAAATGATCAAGATTTCTATAAGACTTCCTTACCTAAGCCTTACGCGAATTTTTATGAACGACGAGGCTCACTTCACACTCTCTGGAGCCGTTCGTTAGCAAAATAAGCCGAAGTTGGAGAACGGAGAATCTGCAAGATATCCATGAAACACCATTGCATGACCAAAATGATCAAGATTTCTATAAGACTTCCTTACCTAAGCCATACGCGAATTTTTATGAACGATGAGGCTCACTTCACACTCTCTGGAGCCGTTCGTTAGCAAAATAAGCCGCATTTGGAGAACGGAGAATCTGCACGATATCCATGAAACACCATTGCATGACCAAAATGATCAAGATTTCTATAAGACTTCCTTACCTAAGCCTTACGCGAATTTTTATGAACGACGAGGCTCACTTCACACTCTCTGGAGCCGTTCGTTAGCAAAATAAGCCGCATTTGGAGAACGGAGAATCTGCCCGAGATCCATGAAACACCATTGCATGACCAAAATGATCAAGATTTCTATAAGACTTCCTTACCTAAGCCTTACGCGAATTTTTATGAAAGACGAGGCTCACTTCACACTCTCTGGAGCCGTTCGTTAGCAAAATAAGCCTCCTTTGGAGAACGGAGAATCTGCACGAGATCCATGAAACACCATTGCATGACCAAAATGATCAAGATTTCTATAAGACTTTCTTACCTAAGCCTTACGCGAATTTTTATGAGCGACGAGGCTCACTTCACACTCTCTGGAGCCGTTCGTTAGCGAAATAAGCCGCATTTTGAGAACGGAGAATCTGCACGAGATCCATGAAACACCATGTATGACCAATATGATGGTTTGGTCCTGCGTCTACGATAAAACTAACATTTGGCCTTTTTTCTTTAGAGAAGATGAAACAGTCAATGGGAATCGATATCGGTGGAAGTTGGGTCAGTATGTCTGAAAAAGGTCTGGATGGTTACTAGTAACTAGCGCCATGCCACTCTGGAAATCAGACATAAAGTTTCAGCGAAGAAAATTCCGTTGACGTTTGCTCTCAAAAAATTTCGACATTGACTGGTCATCCAGATCTCCAGATATGAACACCCCGGACTTCTTATGTTGGTTTGTTGAAATGCAAAGTGTACGCCTCTGACCATTGACGAGCCCAAATTAGAGTCTTGGTTAACAGATAAAGATGAAAACATCGATTTAGAAATATCTTCTCTATATCGCCCAAGATGTTCGAAAAATTAATGGAAAATGCAGCAATCATGACACATTGAGCTTAGGTCAATAGAGGCGGCCGCTTGATTGATGATGTATTCAAAAACTAGTCCAGATAAATTATAAAGATTCAAATTAAATAAAATTATCTCAATTATGGAAATCCCTTGTTTTGCTTAAAATGACAAAAATGGTGAACCCTATTTTGAATTGGAATTTATGAAACAAAAAAGCGTCACGAGAAAGGGAAAACAAAATTCCGCAGCTGGTTTTGGAGTGCTTTGGCTGCTTGTTCGTGTGTATTGAACCGGGGTACTTGTATATCTCAGTCAATACGTTGGTGTGCAAAAATGGCGCACCCTATATTTTTTTGATGAGTGGAAAACACTTTTTCGTTGAAAGACCTAGCGCATCCGAAGGCTGGGCTCTGTGTTTCGCCAATCATTGACATTAAAGTTATAGCTTTGTCTTTTTCACCCTTGAGGATCTAGTCCTGAGACAAAGCATCCTTCTATTCTCTTCGAGTCTTTCAGCCGATGTGCCTTGGCATCCACGATGGCTTGATCCTAAATCGAGAGGTCACTTATTTATTTGTTGAAGTGCGGAATGAACTTGCGCCGCAACCCACATGCCTCTCCAATTAAAACGGTCCTAAGCTCAGTGGCGCGATGGTTAGTGCGATGAACTGCCGCGCAGGAGGTCTGGGTTCGATTCCTAGCCACAGCAAACACCTAAATGATTTTCCGCTGGCCCTCCTCTCGTCATGATCTGACAAATCATCCGAGTAGTATCAATTGTCAAGAATAGCTTATCTCAACTTAGCCGTTCGGAGTCGGCATAAAACAGGAGGTCCCGCCATCGTGCAAGAAGTGCACACGCACACATGAATGGTTGTGAGAAAGCTAGGCCCTGGGTACTAACGAGCCTGTTGCGGCAAAAATTTGTATTTGTATTTGTTTAAGCTTACTGCCTCCAGTTGCACATTTCAAGTTGTTTGAGGTCGGATTCTACTTGGACGCGCCACTTAAGCCGCCACTGTGTCCGAAGTCTGGCTGGGAATCGGAAGATAGGGCGAGGTATTGAAGACCGTTTGCTCTACCTGTCCTATCCATTTTAAACGTTCAATGCGGAGTTTTTTTTTTGAAAAGGTCTGTACAGCTCAAAAAGTTACACCGACGGATATGTTTGGGTGGTACATCAAAACAAGTAATGTCGCTTTGCAGATTGTTATATAAACTCTGTCGTATGTGGCTTTGAAATCCGCATGAACATGTGGTGGGTTTCTATTAAAACTTCTAAGCTTTTCCGGGATCTGACGAAATGTAAAGATTAATTCAGTTGTGTGGAATTTCTTGGCCTTCAACCACACAGCCGAAGACCGAAAGACCGATCAGGGTTTTTGAAACCGGCTTTAGGCGTTCACATGATACGACACATAAGATCTTGAAGGCGGTATTGAGGAGACTTATACTTTTGTTGTTGGCAGAGCTCAAAGGGTTTCCATTTTTGTGGATCGCATAACGATGCTGATGTCACATTCTTAAGGCATAATTTCATCAGACCATATTTTGGTCATGAGTTGGAGAATGTTACTTACCAAATCAGCTCCACCGGCTTTACATAGTTTAGCAGGAAGCCCGTGCCTCTTGTCTATCACATTGTGATGAATTTGATTGAAGTTTTGTTGAGCTGGAGACCGGCATTTCCCCTTATGGATATGGAGGGAAGGAAATCGTGTCCTGGCATTTCGTTCCGCAACGAAATCAATTAGCCTAAGTTCTGTGCCAGACGTGTTCTCGTGTAAGTTATGTTTTCCGACAATACTGCTAAAGAGAACCTCTTTTCCTACCTCTGCGCTAAGATCTCCCAGCATGATTTTTACACGTACTTTCGTAGTAGTTCATTAGTTTTGTCCAGGTGTTCATACTCATACTCTGCTGCAACATGAGGGTATGTTGGCGTATTTGGACTTGATGCGGATCGTTACAACGCTTACGCTAATTTCATGACAGCATATGACTTCTTGCCTAAGTCAGGCACTTATTACAAATCCAAATACGAATAGTCGCTGTTTCTGCTTGCAAAACAAGGACCGTAGTAGATGGCACTGTTTTTCATCCACCTTTTGCCCTTCCTATCCCATCATATTTCCTGAATGGCAGTAATGTCTGCTTTGTAGCAGCTCAGGGCTTCCGCTAGTTGTTCGGCTACACCTCCCGATATTTTATTTTCTCACAATCCAGGTGCAGATACGAACGTCGTGGTTCTTTCCGAGGCTCTTGGTTGCTGCGTAAGAATATTTTTGGGAAGGCTCCAATTTATAAAATACCCTTGGGACACGGGGTCATCAGTACCCACACAGGATTGAGAGCTGCCGTTGGCTTTTTGGCTCTATTACGCCACAATTCATGGGACCTCTCTAACCCTTGCGATTCCTAAATGACCTGTTCTCCGAATATTTCGAAGCAGCTTAGTTAGGTTTTTTACCATGGAGATAGTAAAAAACCTAAATAAGCTACTTCGACATATTCGGAGAATTGGACCTGTATACTTCACCTATGATTTCATCTTTGGAATTCTTCAGCAGAAATTCAGGAATTCTATGTGACTAATTATGAGGAAACATCTCCCCCCAGTCTCATCTGCTGGCGACGAGACTTAACACAGTAATTGAGACCCTATCTACGGTCAAGGTAGTATAGGCATTCGGCGGTCGCCAAGAGAAGGCTAAGAGGCGTAGTTGGTAATCACTTTGGTTTAACATAGGGGCATCATTCCTGAAGTAGCACATTCTACACTTTGGATGATTCACTCTTCCTGATTCTTTGATTCTCCCTGAACACAAGTTGATTCCCGCAAGGAGTCGTATGATAATTTATTTATCCCTAAAGCAGCATGATATAAGAACACAAATAGAAATAAGCGAGGTACTATGCTTTTCCTTCTTAGAGTTATGGTTTTGACCAAAGCAAGTCCATACAACGTGACAAGGAATAAGGTCATGCATGCCCATGTCATGATAGGAAAAATTAAAAAAAAAGTGATTAAGAGATGGCTTCTCGAAGATTAAACACCATCGCTTAGACCCTACAATCCTTATGTTGCCAAATGCGCCTTTTAAAATTTTAAGACTAGAAAAAGTCGAGACCTATTCGAGAAACGTAAATCTTAATCAAGAACTGACCAACAACCATCGATCCACAGAACATCTCGATACTCACCTACCACGTACGCTATACCATCGTAATGACCATCGAATGGCCTTTCATGCTTGCAAACTTTGAGTTTCATTAACTTCGATTGATTTACGACCGCTGAAGATGAATTTCATGAAGTTCGCCGCTGAGCTCGTGAATAGTTGACGCGTTGTGCGAATTCCGTTCCGCCTTCCGACCCATCATCGTTTTGTTTATCTTCCTTCACTTCTTCCAGACATTTTTTTCATTAAAAATAGGAATTTGCTCTCGAAAACGAAGCGGAGGAGCTACAACAACAAGAACACCAAAAAACGAAGATGATGCTTCTCGTTCACTTGGCCCGCCCAAGATTAGAACAATTAACTCACCAGACGACACAACCAAACACTGGCGAGGGGCGGGAGGACTGGGAGATGAAACACCAAACAGGAAAACAACCGCATCCATGATCCATGAAGGTCGATCTTTCGTTCTCGTTTCGCTTGGGGCTGTTTCGGCATTTGCTCTCTGTGCGTCTATCTGGACAGAGCATGAGACACCACCACCATATAATGAGTCCACGACACGATACATCTTGCATTTTATGAGCCATGGAATCTAGAATAATGCACATACACACAAATAAATGTCAAGTGGAGTCGCGTCTGCAGACCGTACCGCGCAACACCTTCCTTGCGGAGTGAAAGAGACCATAAGATGGTAATTTGATTGCAATGCTTGGTTAGCACTTCACCTGCGCGAGCACCACGGAGACGAACGTTGATGTCTCTTTGAATGGATTCCTCTGGCTGTTCCCGTAGTTATTTACCTCTTACCCGGACAATCAGACCCTTCCGTGGTGGCATAAAGAAGGTGCTGTGAGAGGAGAGCGAGAGATACCAAATTAACTCAAGTAAAAGAGAACCGCGTATAAAGATGTCAGCTAAATGGTACTTAAGTCTTAATCACTTTTGGGTTAGCACGCAGTACTCATGTCCATGGCTGTTGACACTACCACCAGCACACCAGAAAAAGCTAAACTAATGGGATCACACTTCAAAATGGTTCCTGTTGTTCCCGATGTGACAGTCCCATTGCCCGGAATGAGATCCACACATACAGACACCCATACTCAGGGTGATGAGAGTGCATTAAGTTTTATGATCAACTTCAGACGTTGGTTTCGCTGGGAAAGACGTCTCGACGCGTAGCAATTGAAGCTGATCAGCGCTCCCCCTTTCCGACTGCACGCCCAGCAATTCAATTGAATGTTCCGGTTTGCATGGTGATCGCACATGCGCAGCTGATTGAGCGAAATGCAGTCGCAGGCTATTTGTTTTGACGCTTGCTGACGATGATCGGAGAGGGAAGTTCGCGCGTTATTTTCGAACCAAACGCAATAAAACGGTTTTGGCCAGGGGCGAGCTATAAATAAACGCCGAAATGATGTCAGGTATTTGCTTGTAAATTTGACTTATTGCGGTGGTACTGTAATAGTTGATGAAAATCAGAATTAGGGACCAACATTGGAGGACAGGAAAAGCTTTCGGTAAATAGGAATATAGCTCGAAACAAAAAATTGGCCAACGACCGATTGCACAGAGAGAAGGAGAGGATTAAAGAGAAAATACGTGTTAGGTATGGGTAGGAGTTATTGACTGCGTCCAGAGATGAACAAGTCTTTTTTGGAAACTGGATGGCTACTACTTATGTTGAAAGTTGCTAACCCTTTAATTTCCATTCAAGTATTTTGCTGTGTATCTTTCACCAACATAAGCCTCATATTGATTTGGAACTGACCCTCCAGTTGGGACTTCAGGTTCCTTCCTTAGTTTATTATGAGAGACAACAGCCTCGGATAACAGATCCCCTCGAATTTCAAACAGACCTGGAATGTCCACGGACAATGACTTAGGAGTATGCACCTAAAACGTAGGCACTCTGTGCACCCCGGGTTCTACTCGAAAATATGAATCTGTCCTGTACATAGGGCTATCCAGGAAATACGTTGGACAGGATCAGGAATACACAAACGAAAAACATGCGACATTATGATTCGTTGTGGGGAGCTGACTTAGGACCTTGGTAAGTGATCGCCTGGCTGTGATCCGCATCAGAGCAACGTTTTGCAACATAAGTCGTATATGTGCACACGCCCCTACCGATAGGACTGAGGCCCCTATCAATGAGGAATTCTACGACCTCCTGGACGGAGAATACGGAGTCTGTCCGGAATACAATGTGAAAATCATTCTAGGGGACTTCAATGCGAAAATCGGTAAGGAAAACATCTTCGGCGGGTTAGTTGGAAAGCACAGCCTCCAAAAAATGACAACAGACAATGCCATCCGACTAACAGATTTCGTGACAGCATATAATACTGTTATCAGCAGCACTGGATTACCACGACTTTGAATGCAACCTGGCGATCGTCAACCAAGTCGACCATGTGCTCATAAAGGGGCAAAACGTCGAAACTGACCATATTCTCGTCCCAGCCGAATTCAGAGCCCGATTGCCCATCAAGAAAAAGCTACGAATGGTGCAAAAGAGGAGACTTTACGTTGGATACCTCAGTGACCCGAAGATTGTCAGAACATACAAACCAAAACCGAGTGAGAGACTTTCGGCTGTGCCACCAATGTCGACATCCAGTAGATACAGTATCGCAATATTATCAAAGAAGTAACCGAAACCACCATAGGCTACCAGTCACCCCTGAAGAGATGTCCGTGGTATGATGGTATTTGCAAGTACCAGAAAGAGATGGCATAAGGGTCACATATCAAGGCGACCCGACGCGCCGAACGGAAAAAGAACCGAACCAGGAGAAGGGGAGAAAAGGAAGTCCTGCGTGCAACAAACATTCTCAGCTCTGGGAAATCGAAGAATTTCACGACAGGAAGAACATCCGTCAATTATACAAGAAATCCAAACAACTGAGGCCAGGCTTCAAAGTAGGAACGCAGGATCTACGAAATAACAATGTCAACCTAGTCACTGAAGCGAAAGGAATTGTAGATGTATTCAGGCACTTCCAGCAGCTGGTTATGAACATAATGTCAAGAGAGTGATGAGGCAAGAAATTAGCCCACCTCCATTCAACAAAGAGGTAACAGTCCCTCCCAGTATTAGATCAGCCATACAAAAACTGAAGGATAACAAGGCTCTTATACGGAGGTGTTGCCTTAAAAGTGTACCTGTACATGCACCAAACCATCAATAAAGTCTAGATGGATGAGAGCATGCCCAATGTCGAATCTTCAAAAAAAGGCGATCCCATGTCTTCCACCAACTACCGAGACCTATCCCTGCTAAATGTCCCCATAAAAGAACTTTTGTGACTTTGTGGTAGCCATAAGCCATTCTGCAACACCCTTATCGGCACGTACCAGTGTGGCTAATAGCTCGGCAGACAAAATTTTCACACTAAGGCAAATCCTGGAGAAGACCAACGAATTTCAAGTCGAAACACACCTTCTTTTCATCGACTTCAAGGACGTGTATGAAAGCATCAATCGCCTAAAGGTTTATGAAGCGATGGCATACTTAGGGATACCATCAACTCTGATTTAGTCTTGTCGCCTAACACTGAAGAACACATGTTGTAGCGTTCAGTTTAAAAACAACTCATCTGAACTTTACCAATCATGTACCGGATTCCAACAAGGACACTATGCGCTTTCAACAAAACCGTCCAGCTACTGTGGTACGCAGACGATATCGACTTGATTGGTCGCTCCCATCGTGCCGATGTAGAAGCAGATTTTCAAGATAAAATATAAAATCCCTTTGATTAGGAATCTTCATTCATTCCCACGCTCCTGATCCATTCCCAATCCTATTTGTGTGTAAAACATTTATTGCGAAAAGTTTAACCCAACACCGGTCCAACCGATCTATAGATACCTGACGATATCAGTTTCCTCCATTTAATAAAAATTCCAAACCTTCAAAAGATTGTCTCGTCTCGACCCTCTAATTAAATGGAATACCTTCCAAAATAGCTAACAAAAAACAAAATGTATCTGATAGATTATTGTCTTAGATTACGGTTTTGCTTGCGCTCTTGTTTTGTCGTTCTCCATTTTATTGGCCATTCTGAGTCAAGTTGAAGCCCCCAGAGGGGTTCAGCTGGATACCGCTCATACCGTATATGGTGGGACATTACAGAAAATTTTGGAAACTCGTATCTTGTGAGGCAAGAATTCACTGTTAGCTGTTGCGCTGCGTTGCACTGCTGCAGGTGGAAACTAGAGAAAATTCGGTATACTCTCGATTTATGACCGGAGCTGGAGGCACCCCACCGATTTGGGAGTATATTTATGTTTGGTGGCTCCAGTTGTGTGTTTTCCATTTTATTGTGGTCTCTGGGCCGATGGGCCTTTAATGATTCCTCTTTGACTATTATTTGTCTAATACACGGACTTTTATCTTTTATGGTCTGTGAAAGGTTTATCTTTTTTTTTTTGAGATTCTATTTTTTTTCTGAAATTTTAGAGCGGGAAATTATAGGTTTCTTGCTTCTATGTGGTGCCACATGTTTATCATTTTTAATTAGTCAACTGTAGGCAAATGTTTTTTTTTTTTCAAGCCTGTGTCTTGCGGTGTAGCCTTGCGTTACCTCGTTTAAGAGATAATAGACGGTTATATTGTGGTTTTTTGTTCGTCTTAATTGTAGATGGCTCCAAGATATATAAACAGCTTAGGTTGGCTATAAAATTAGCAGTAGCTTGGGCAATTGATTTGTTCTGCTTATAGTTTAACTGATGTGGTCCCATTAAGTCTCAAGTATGAGTATCTATCGAAGCAAGGAGATATTTATTGGTGTGTTAAATAAATGGAGTAAGACATGCCTGGAGAGTCTAAGTAGCTAAAGGGCTGAGTTTAAAATAATTGTTATGCAAGAGTTTCACATAGGCTCCCACATTGATTGGTGCAAGCACATAATTGTGCGACAACAATTTTATTTGGAATGTGAGTCCTTGAATTATGCTCGGAAGGTAACTATATGTGGGATTGTGGGTCGTTAAATTTGTTAAGCTTACTGCGCGAAAGCAAGGAATCCGAGGTTTACCTGTGGTGACTACTTCTACAACGACATATAATATATGGTATATATGGTAACCACCCATACGTTTCCAAATCGATGCAATGGACCAACCATTCGGCATAGCATATATTTTCAGGACCAATCCCAGTGAACGATAACTTTATGAACAAAAATAGAATACAACAACGATAACTACAAACCTGGGTACGCATGATTTATCTGACCCACAACGACTATGATATGATTTTTTGTAAAAGATTGGGATCTAGCACTACATCCGCTTTGGATACTCTTGTGTGGACGATTTCAAAACTTTGCGAATCTTTGTGATCTAACCTCCCTCACTCTGTTGTCAGTCTACATACATGGGAGATGTACTTTACTTACTTATCGGGCTCCCGACCCGTGAAGAGACTCTGCTTCAGACACTGCCGCTTTCCATCCTCTACGATCCCTGGCTCGCTGCTTCCAGTTGTCTAGACCAAGCGGTCTGGTATCCGCGATGGCATGGTCTTTGAAACGGAGGTTCAGTCTTCTTTGCCTTCTCGAACTTGGGGCTGGGATTCGAAGATCCTCTTAGCTGGAGCATTATTGTCAATTCGCTTGATATGGCCGAGCTAATGTAGTCGACGTGTTTTGGCTTTTTGGACTACATCCACATCTTGGTACAGCTCATAGAGTTCGCGGTTGTATCTTTTCCTCCATTTGCCCTCCTCGTGCACAGGACCAAAAATCCGCCGAAGTATTTTCGTTCGAAGGAGCCCAGTATCAGCTGTCCCTTCTTGCTTATCGTCCAGCACTCGGCACCATAAAGCAGAACTGGCAGGATCTGGGTTTTGTAGAGCACACATTTCGTCCTTCGAGTTAGGAGTTTCGAACCAAGTTGGTTCCTAGGGTAATTCTTCTATGGATCTCCACTAGGGTGTCATTCGTGGAGTTTATGTTTACTCCGATGTAGGGGAACTCCTTAACTACCTCGAAATTTGTCCTAGGCGGTGGACAGATGCTTGTTTGTTCGTTGATAGTATGTACTTGGTCTTGTCCTCGGTTACTTCAAGGCCAACGGATTTCGCCTGTTCTTCAATCGCCGTGAATGATTTTGTCACGGCCGGCACGTTGGGAGCGACCGATGATGTCAATATCGTCCGCATAGCCCAGCAGCTGGACGGACCTGTTGAAAATAGTGCCTTCCGTGTTAACACACATGGGAGATGTAATCCGCATAAACGTCCTGAAGACTATAGATAAGTTGACTATGGAACACCGTTGTGGGAACGTACTTACTTTAGTGGCGCTGCAGTCCGGAATTAACTTGGGCCTAAACCATCATGCCTCTCTAATTAGCCCGGTCCTTAGCTAACTGACTCAGTTGCGCACTTCAAGTTGGTTGAGGTCGGTTTTTACTTTTGCGCGTCATTTGAGGCGAGGTCTTCCTCTACTGCGTCCGATGTCTGGCTGGGAATTTAAGACTCTGCGAGACGGAGTATTGGTGTCCATTCGGTCTACATTTCCTCGCCATCTCAAAAGTCCAATATGAACCAAGGTTATGCCGCTGTATAGCTCTTCCTTGAATCTTTGTCCCCATAGCCCATCAAAGCAAACGGGACTGAATAATTTTCGAAGAATTTTGTTGCCCAAAACGACCGCTTTTCAAAAGTCCAGCAGTTAGAGCTGGATGGGATGATCATAGGAACTTCTGAGTATGTAATTCGAATGAAGGCTTTGCTACTAAATTGCTTTCATAGAACGAAGAAGCAAGGGTTGGTATGAGTAAATCTTCATTTATGTTGACGAGATGTTATTGTCAGAGTTGATTACGGATCCTATGTAGACAAAATCCCGCACAAAGTTATATCTCTCAATGGTGACTTTCTGTCTAATTCGTGGAAGTTTTCTTTCGTATTGAAGGGGTTTCTTGCTGGTGGGTACAAGAAACCTAGCACATCAGCTGCGGCTGATCTAAATTTTTGATATCGTCGCCATTGTTCATTGACAATGGATGCTGGTGGCATGGTGTATATCGACAGGTTAAGGGATACAAGTTCGCGGAGGACTTGGCGGTCACTTGCCATTGCAATCTTTTGAAATTCGATTTTTTCACAGTTTTTTACATTTGTTGTGGCGTCTTGGGTATCAGCATTCCTACCTTGGCTGCAACAATGTAGTGCTTCGAGTCGATTTTAGACCTGTCAAAATGTATGGACATCAAAAATACTGGATGCGTGCCTCTTGTCTATCGCAATGTGATCAATTTGGTTGACCGATCGTTAATCTGGAGACCGCCATGTCCCCTTATGAATATCGAGGTGAGGAAACCGTGTGCTGGCTATAGTGGCATTTTGTTCCTTAGCGAAGTCAATTAGGCTAAGGCTGTTGCCAGACGTGGTGTCATGTAGTCTGCAGTTTGCGACGTATTGCTTTTGAGTTTAAACCTCCCAGCACGTTTTTAACCTCGTACTTCGGTCGTCGCTTACAAGTTTTGTCAATAAGTTTCTAGAAGCAGAGCGTATATAAGGCGTATGTTAACGATTTGGCCTTGATGCGGATTGTTACAATGCGTTCGCCAATGTCTTGAAGACATGAGACTTCTTGCCTATGTCTGGCACTTATAACAAATCAGCATCCGAATAGCGCTATTTCTGGTAGTAACGGGTGATCCATTTCGAGGTTCCCTACTTTTTTAAAGAAAAAAACACAGAAAATTCAAATTTAATGGAAAATGTTTACTATCATATGAAAGAACATTCTTTGGCATTTATTTTTTGAAGATTATGTCTATCAAAAGTTGGCCGTTGCTACGTCGCAGATGGTCCATCCGTTGAGTCCAATTTTCGATCACTCGTTCGAGCGAATGACACGCGTGATGTTTTCCTCCAAGGCCTGAATCGGAGCGGGTTTGTCGGCATAAGCTTTTGACTTTACATATCCCCACAGGAAAAAGTCTTACGGTGTGATATCACACGATCTTGGTGGCCAATCGACCGGCCCAAAACGTGAAATTATGTGCTCACCGAAATATTCTCTCAATAAGTCCATTGATAGATGCGATGTGTGGGAAGTGGCGCCGTCTTGCTGAAACTAAATGTCGCCGAGATCACGAGCTTCAATTTCAGGCATCAAATAGTCGGTTATCATGGCACGATAACGGTCGCCATTGACGGTTACGTTCGCACCGGCATAATTTACACACTCTCAGCTACTGCCGCTATATTTTCTTCACAGCGTGCTGGACGTGGTCTATTCGGTCGAATATTATCCAATTATGAATGCTGGGTCTCAAAATGGGTGATGGTGTTGCGAATAGTACGCTCAGTAGGCCGATTATGTTGACCATAAGTTGAGCGAAGTGCACGAAACACATTCCTCACAGAACGTGAATTTTCATAATAAAGTTGAACAATTTGTAAACGTTGTTCACGCGTAAGTCTTTCCATTATGAAATGCCAAACAATACTAAACAAAAATAACATGACAGCATGACACGACTCACACGTGATCTGTCAAAAAAGGCTATTGAAAAAAGTATGTCTACTTGGATCACCCGTTAGATGTCACAATTTTGCATCCTTTTTTTGCCCGGTCCATCCTATCATATTTCTTAGATGACCTGTTGTCGGAATACTCTGGAGCAGCTCAAATAGGCTGTTTACTTTGTCCTTCTTATATGGGATGGTGGAAGCCACCATTGACTTCATCTTGGGAATTCTTCCGCTGCCATCTGAGGGAAGTTTTTTGATTGGGGATTTTAAGCCTATCTAGTTTTGGTCCACGACTAATATTGTATACTCCATCTACCCTCCATATTTGCAGATAATTCCTCTGTCCACCACCCGAGAACGCGTCCATTTGGATTTGCGCGCCATTAAGTGCTTAGACAATGGTGCGCTGACTTGTTGATGCTAGAACATGGTCGCATTGCTTGTTGAACCATGCTTTGTTGAACCATGGTTAGTTAGATCCTGCTTCTTTAGACTATATAGTGAGAGACGAATATATTCATGCGCAAAAGAGTCTCTGTTACCTTCTCTTCGCAAGTATTGACATAACTTTGCCTAAAACAAAGGTCTTACCAAGAAAAATTACCGTAAAAGTCACACAGTTTATCCCAGCTAGTTGGTTGGTAGTTCCATAAAACCTGTTGATGATCCTGTGTCCTTGGGATCGACATTGGTCGATCGATTGCTAATTTTAGAGTGTGATCTGGGTTTCCTAAGGGAGCAGAAATTGTGTTCTTACAGTTTCTGAGTTGAGAATCTGAATATTTCCAAAGTTGTTCTGAATATCTGGACTATGTTTTGGTTCCTCGACAAGTTGGGTCAAGCTGCAGGTAATGGCTAATATTTTGGTATGTCATCCGTTCTGTTTAAGTTCTTGAAGTTGTGCATGTTAAAATCGTCAAAGCGACGTCAAAGCGACTAATCATCTCCGAAAACGTTAGGTCTTTGGACTTCAGTTGTTTTGCTCAGTGCCATACAAGAATAGAACTCTCTCGACCTCGACAACTTCTACAAATATCCCAATCATATCTTTCAATTTCAAAACGAATACCGTTGTAACGAATATTTGCTTTATCAAAGTGCATGTCATGG